>CM028135.1:950025714-951236428 GCA_016271365.2 Neoceratodus forsteri
CACTCTCTAATCTGATGAGTCAGAGAATTCCACAGGGTTGGGGCCATAAAAGAAAAAGCTCTGGCCCCAGGTGACTGAAGACAAACCCTGGGAATCTCTATCAATCCCTCGTCAGCGGAGCAGAGTGGGCGAAGTGGGCGGTAAGGTCGAAGAAGATCTTGCAAGATGCCCGGTCCCTGACCGTGTAGGGTCTTATAGGTCAGCAGCGTGACCTTGAAAGTGATTCTCCACCGCACTGGCAGCCAGTGCAGTTCGCGCAGCACAGGTGTGATATGGCAAGTTCTTGGTAACCCAGTCAACAACCTGGCTGCAGCGTACTGCACCAGCTGCAGGCGACAGAGATCCACTCCCAGCAACCCTAGATACAGAGCATTACAGTAATCAAGACGCGAGGAAACAAAGGTGTGGACCAACACAGGAAGGTCATTGTGTGGAACAAGGTGTTTTATCTGAGTGATATTCCTCAGATGATAAAAGGAAGACCTGACAGCGGCCGACACCTGTGCCTTCAGTGTCAGCCTGATGTCAAGAATTATGCCCATATTTCACACCTGTTCAGAAGGTCTCAACTGGTTACCCCCTAGTACAAGACCAGAGGGAAACCCAGGAGTCAACTTCTTTGCACAATGACCCAGGTACACAACCAACACCTCAGTTTTATCCGGATTCATTTTCAACCAGTTAGCACTCATCCAGCCCTGGATCTCAGCAAGGCAGTTGTTAAAGACCGATAATGCGTCATTCTGTTTGGGTACAAAGGACATATAGAGCTGAGTATCATCTGCATAGCAGAGAAAACTCAGCCCATAATGCCTTATAATGTCTCCCAATGGCAGCATATACACCGTGAACAACATGGGGGAAAGCACAGAGCCCTGTGGCAGCCCACAGGACAAAGCAAAAGGAGCCGAGGAAAAAATTCCTGAAACTACCCTCTGACTTCTGCCTGTGAGGAAAGAGTGGAACCATTTGAGGACTGTAGCCGCAGGCGATCTAGCAATGTCCCCATGGTCCATGGTATCAAACACTGCAGAGAGAGAGATCAAGGAGGACCAAGATTGAATGGCTCTTCCAATCTCTCGCTATTAGGAGATCATTAAGTACCCGAACCAACACCGTCTCGGTACTATGACTCTTCCTGAAACCGGACTGGAGAGGATCATAGATCTCATGGGTGGTAAGAAAGTCACTGAGCTGCAACGCGACTACTTTCTCAATAACCTTGCCCAAAAAGAGCAGGTTAGAGATTGGTCTGTAGTTAGCGAGACAGTCTGGGTCAAGGGAAGATTTCTTCCAAAGGAGTGTCACGACAGCCTCTTTTAAGGGCTCCGGAAACACCCCTTGGTCCAAAGAGCACCAGACTATCTCAGCAAGGACTGGTCCGATCACATCCATGCACCCCACAAGGAGGCACGTAGGACTAGGATCCAACCTACAGCAAGTCGGTTGCAAGCCCTGGACAATCTTCATGATATCCATGATCGCTGGCAGGTCAAAATCTGTCTAGGTAGACTGAGGGCATGTAACCCCACTTCGATCCCTGCAACGCTCATTGGAACGTGTACTGAGGATCTCCAACCTGATCGATGACACGTTATCCTCAAAAAAAAAAAAAATTTGAGCAAACTCATCACATTGTATTTGTGAAAAAGCTCTCCGACTCCGCAGACAGGCAGGATTGCACAGTCTGTCCACGGTCTGGAAGAGCTGAGCTGGTCGATTTCCTGATGCAGCTATCTCCCTGGACAGGAACTCTGCCTTCTTACGGGAGATTTCTGCTTGATAGTCCACATAATGGGCCATCAATCTAAGCCTGTCATCTTCCAGGCCGGATTTCCGCCAACAACGTTCCAATCTTCGCCCCACTCTTCTCGACTCCCTCAGTATCCCACCAAACCAAGGGCGAAGGGAGAGGGGGCAAACACGGACAGGTGCTATGGAATCCAGTGCCCTCAGCACCATATTATTATAGTGCACTACTAAGGCATCTGGTTCCATGCACTCCATAGGTCCAGTACCGCCATCAGACCCCCAGGGGTAACTCTCCTCAGAGGGCAGCACTGGACCATCTCCAAAGGGGTAGGTCTCACAAGGGGGGGGTCGCGAAACTGAACCTTATGGAGTGCTGGTCAGACCACCCAACTGGTTCCAGCACCAGTTCCGTGATCTCTATCCCCAGGGTGAACACCAGATCCAAAGAGTGACCTTGGATATGGGTAGCAGCAGTAACAACCTGTGTGAAGCCCAATGAAGTCATCAGTTGGAGGAAGTTTTGACCAAAATGCGAGAGTTCATCGTCGACCCAGGCATTGAAGTCCCCCAGGACCAACCACCTGGAGGGCTCCAACACCAGGTCGACAATGAAGTCTGCAACTTCCTGCAGAAAAACTTTCTCGTCACTGGGTGGATGGTAGATGAGTAAGATTCTGCTGCCCACACCTGCTCCCATGATACACTCAAAGGATCTGGGGGACACCAGTGGAACCTGCACAAGGCCCAATTCCGATTTAAAACAAATGGTGACCCCACCCCACCCCTTCGATCCAACCTCGGCGATGTATTACCGAGTATCTGTCTGGAACAGCTGACTCCAATATGGGACCAGCATTCTCGTCCAGCCAGGTCTCAGTAATGCAAGCCAGGTCAGATGACTCAGCAAGATCAGCAATAATTGCTGTCTTGTTTTTATAGACCTGGCATTGCATAACACCGCCGGGTTGGATGAGAGGCCTAGGAGGAGCGGGCCACTTGCACACTCTCGGTGGAAACCTTGAGTATGGGAACCAGGCATCGCACCCCCATCCTGGACCCATTTCGCCCCAGGGCGCCTCTCCACCACTCACCCCACCCGCTTCCCTCCACTCCCTCGTAGCCAAGAAACCCCCTCCGGGCCTCTCTGTGCAATCCCTAAGGCACGACAACGCCCTACATACCTGGTAGCAACAGGGCGCTTCAAAGGGTGCAGGTCACTCAGCCTAGAGGGGGAGTAGCGCCTACCCATGGAAGCCCGGTCCCAACACATGCTAATAAATATTTAAAGCAACTATTAATCAACCAATTTGATTATACTATCAAAACCCACTAATGGACGAGTTGAGAGTGGCAACACTCCCAGCCATTCAACTGGTGCCTCTTACCACCCAAACTGCACTCAGACATGCACTTCTTCTTGAGGTAACCCAGATGACAGTTGGATGGCAGAAGCCAGAACTCCACCTCCCCCATGGAGGAGAGCATCCACTGGAATGCTCGATCCTTCTCCCCTTACACATGCCTGTTTTCAGTCAAAGACAAAAATTACAATTACAGCTTCATCAACAAATGGCACAAAAGGGGGCTACATACAGAGCTGGTTTGAAAGATCAGGGAGACAGAAAACAAAACATGAGAGACATGTATGGAAAAAAAAACAACAGTGGGAAGGTAAAGATGAACTGGGAATGTTGCAGTGTTTCTGTTCCACTTTAGAAGAAGCAACACTGAACACTGTCAATGCTCAGATACAGTACCAAGACACCAAACACTAACAGTTCAGTGTCATCCACACATACACGTGAATGTAGAAGGAGACAGAGAACACCTAAGCAATGACAGAACAGTCTTCACAGTACTTACATTAAGAGAAGTCGTTTCAGAAAATATGTATATTTTCTTCACCCACAAAGCTTTGCTAAACACACAAAAAAAGGCTAGATAAAATGTATGTGCTGCTGGGCAAATCAAAGGGGCTATGCACTTAAAAAAAAAGAAAAGAAAACCTTCTGTTCTTTCTCTCATAAATTGTTCCTTTGCCTCACAACAAGCATATGCAGCTGCACCAATCACATTAGTGAAGGATGGCATTAAAGTCTTAAAGAGGGGCAGTGTCTGTACCCCCTCTCCCGACCTGGGTCCTAATGTACACGTGAGAGAGAGAGAGAGTGTGTACATTATACATATCTATATATATATATATATCTATATCTATATATATATATATATATAGATATAGATATATATATATATATATATATGTATACCATGGGAGTGCAAATAAAAAGCGCCCTCTTGACCCAACACAGAAAGACAAATGAAGTTGGTCACTGAGCATGCTCAGAAATGTATTTTCACACGAGATGTCTTTCTTTTTTTGATTGGCTAGTACTGTATAAATTAGTTGCTCTTATGCTGTGCCACTGAACAGAGGAGCATGGTTTACATTTTATAGTTTTGATGACTGATTTGATGATGCATGAAAGTAAACTTCTCTCATCAGGCACAAACAGTCAAACACACTACTAAGGACTCCTAAAAAACAAAAAATTAACAAAACCTCAGAATCACATGATATACACAGGATATCCCATGAGGTAGCTCAAAATATTATTTGGTGTGCAATGCTGGTGTATTGTTTGCTTGTACTCTTGTGCAAGGGAACAATAACACCAACGTTCCACACCAAATAACAATCACGTTTTGTGCTACCTCATGGGACAGTCCCTATTTCTATGGTTATTTTCATTTTCACTCAGTCATGGGCCATTTAATGTGTCTTTGGATAGGTCATGGGGAGTGTGTTGGGCTGTCTATCAATCTGACTACCCTAGAGAAAGTACAGTTACGTAAGAACTTACTGAAACAGTACATCTTCAGGATCGCGGGAGCAACTGCACATGGGAAGGAGCTGGATGTCATTGTCCACCTAGGGACAAATGACCTGGCTGTAATTGGGATCAGAGCAGTGCAAGAGGAGTTTGTGGAGCTGGGGAGGGGCCTTAGACAAGTAGCATGTACGGTAACCTTCTCGGAGGTGCTGCCTGTCTATGGCAAGGATGATGCTAGGGGTATTCCGCACCATGGGATTCAATAAATGGTTGAAAAACTGGTGTGGAGCTCAGGGTTTTGGCTTCATTGGGGACTGGGGAGCCACCTGGAGGGATGCAGGCTTATACTGGCATGATGGTCTGCATCTGTCCAGGGGGATCCAGGATCCTAGGTGACATGTTTAAATGCTTCATTGGCAAGCATTTAAACTAGCCAAGGGGGGAGGCACTGAAAAGGAGCAGGGAAATCCCAGCCTCCCCCCACAAAGCCAGTAGTTAGAGAGGTAAACACCAAGGCAGAGAAGTCAGTAGGGAGCAGGACAGGGATAAACGCAGAAAAAGGTGTTAAGGACAGGGATGGGGCTAAAAGGGGTAAGGCCATAAAACATAAATGGAAGGTGATGAGTACCAATGCCCGTAGTCTGTGCAACAAGCTCCCTGAACTAGTGGCCTTAATGGAAGAGGGATGCCTGGATATTGTGGCAGTCACTGAAACATGGTACACAGAAAACCATGAGTGGGAAGTCAACATACCAGGATACACAGTCTACAGGAGGGACAAGGTGGGTAAAAGAGGAGGCGGAGTAGCTCTCTCCATGTAAGGGAAGGGATTAAAGCAACAGAACTAAAGAGTAAACAGGAAGTTGATGAGTCATTATAGGTCACCCTGGAGACAGGAAATGGCACCACAATCCGCGAGGGGGTTGTGTACAGACCCCCATCTCAGGGGGAGGAAATGGACAAGGAAATGATAGGAGGCATCCTTAAAATGGCAGAAAAAGGGGAGATATTGTTGATTGGGGACCTGAATATGCTAGATGTTAACTGGAGTACCTTTGCTGCAGGCACATCCAAGAGCAGGGTCATTCTTGATGTCCTACAGGGGGCATGCCTCAGACAGCTAGTGTTGGAACCTACTCAGGAGGGAGCAATCTTAGACCTGGTACTTTCAAATGGAGACGGAGAAAGGATCTCAGATTTAGAAGTGAGTAACCATCTGGGGACAAGTGACCACCAAACAGTGTGATTCACAATAAACACAGACATAGAGTCAAGCCATACAAAAACAAGAGTATTGGACTTTGGGAAATGAGGGAGTGCCTTAGAAAAGCACTAGCAAATGGGCAAGAAGGAGGGGTGGAGGAACAATGGGGAATAATCAAAACAGCCATCGCAGAGGCAACAAGCCTTTGTGTGAAGCAAATCAATAAAACAAAACGAAGGAAAAAAACACTACGGTTCTCAAAAGAGGTGGCAGGGACGGTTAAGGAGAAAAGGATAGCATTCAGGAAATACAAGGAAACATAGAAGGAGCAGAACAGAGAACTTTATCATTTAAAGCAGAAGGAGGCAGGGAAGGCAGTCAGAATAGCAAAGGCACAAACTGAGGAAAAGATAGCCAACTCTGTTAAGAAGGGGGATAAAACTTTTTATAGGTACATTAGGGAGTGAAGAAAGGCCAATGGAGGGATACAGAGACTTAATAAAGAGGAGGGAATGTGAACAGAGGGTGACAGTGAAAAAGCGGGGATACTGAACAAATATTTCTGCTTAGTATTCACAACAGATGAGGAGGGGGAGGTGCCGAAACCAATCAAGGGAGAAACTCTGAATAGGGGGGTCAATACCAGTCCATTCACAGAAGAAAAGGTTTTGAAAGAACTCTTAAAACTGAGGGTGGACAGAGCAATGGGGCCTGATTGGATTCACCCAAAAATACTAAAAGAACCAAGGGTAGAACTAGTAACACCACTGACTACTCTCTTTAACAAATCATGGGAGGATGAAGTGGTACCCGAGGACTGGAGGAGGGCAAATGTGATTCCACTTCACAAAAGTGGGAGCAGGGCAGAGGCAGGAAACTACAGACTAGTTAGTTTGACTTCAGTGGTAGGGAAAATAATGGAATCACTTCTGAAGGAAAGAATTGTTGAGTATCTAGAGGCCAGTGGGGCACAGGACCCAAGGCAGCATGGTTTCACAGCAGGAATGTCATGTCAGACGAACCTAATAGATTTCTTTGACTGGGTGACCAAAGTAGTAGTAGACCAGGGAGGGGCTGTGGATATGGCCTACCTAGATTTTAGCAAGGCATTCGACACAGTCTCACACAAAAGATTAATATACAAGCAATACTGGACCTTGTGCTCACAAACAGGGACAGTGTGATGGGGGTAACAGTGGGGGAGCACCTGGGTAACAGTGACCACCAGTCATTGTGGTTTGAAATCACAGAAAGAGCAGAACCAAACCACACAAAAACACGTATCCTGGATTTTAGGGGCAGACTTTGGAAAATGGGAGATGCTTGAAAGAAGCATTAAGGGAATGGGACAGGAATCAGGGATTGAGGAACAGTGGGCAGTATTTAAAATGGGGATTATAAGAACAACAGAATTATGCATTAAGCAGGTTAGCAAGAGGAAAAGAAAGAGAGACCATTATGGTTTTCCAAAGAGGTAGCAAAGAAAGTGAAAGCCAAAAGATTGCATTCAGGCAATACAAAAAGACACAGGCAGAAGGGATAGGGAGAAGTACCAGGAGAAACAAGGGAGGCAGGAGTCAGTAAGGAAGCCAAAGCTCAGACAGAAGAACACATTGCAAAATCAGCGGTTAAAGGGGACAAAACCTTTTACAGGTACATAAGTGAAAAAAGAAGGACAAAGGGAGGGATAGTTAGACTGAAGGGGGAGGATGGGAGCAGCGTGGAGGATGACAACAGTAAAGCTGACATATTGAACAGGTATTTCTGCTCAGTCTTTACTAAGGAAGAGGGGGGTAATGGGTCTGAAGGGAGTACAAGGGGTGAGAATGGTGCAGAAATGGACACAAGTCCTTTACAAGAAAGGGTCCTGAAGGAACTGGAAGTAATAGAGTTGATAAAGCAATGGGGCCAGATGGGGTGCACCCCAGGGTCCTTAAAGAACTAAGAGAGGTGGTGGCTGAACCTCTGGCTATCCTGTTCAGCCAATCACTGGAAACAGGAGGTACCAAAGACTGGAGGACAGCAGATGTAGTCCCCTTATACAAAAGTGGGAACAAAGAGGAAGCAGGGAACTACAGACCAGTCAGCCTCACCTCGGTAGTGGGAAAGATCATGGAAGCACTACTGAAGGAGAGATTGGTGGAACATCTGGTTGTCAATGGACTACAGGACCCAAGGCAGCATGGTTTCACCAGGGAGGTCATGTCAGACCAACCTCATTGAATTTTTGACTGGGTGACTAGGGAGGTGGATCAGGGAGGGCAGTGGACATGGCCTATCTGGACTTCAGCAAGGCCTTTGACACTGTGCCACATAGAAGACTATTACACAAACTGGGGAATATGGGTGTGGGCAGGACAGTAGTGTGGTGGGTAGGTAACTGGCTGGGTGGCAGGACACAGAGGGTGGTGGTAAATGGCTGTCACTCCACAGAGGGAAGAGTGACCAGTGGGGTACCACAGGGATCAGTGCTGGGACCGGTCCTATTCAACATCTTCATCAGTGACATTGCACAGGATATAGAAGGCAGAATTTCACTGTTCGCTGATGACACAAAGCTCTGTAACAGAGTAGACACACCAGAGGGTGTAGACAGAATGAGAAGGGACCTGCAGAAACTTGAAGAATGGTCAAGGGTTTGGCAGTTGAAATTCAATGCAAAGAAGTGCAAGATAATGCATATGGGGCACAAAAACCCTGGCACAATATATCAGTTGGGGGTGAGGATATAGCATGCACCAAGCATGAAAGGGATCTTGGGGTTGCCATCTCTGATGACCTCAAGGTAGGAAACAGTGTGACAAGGCATCAGGTAAAGCAAATAGGATGCTGGGATGTATAGGCGAGGGCATCACCAGCAGGAAAAGGAGGTCATAATTCCGCTATACAAGACACTAGTGAGGCCCCACCTGGAGTACAGTGTACAGTTCTGGAGACCATACCTACGTAAGGACATAGACAGGGTAGAGAAGGTTCAGAGGGCGGCAACAAAGATGGTGCATGGGTTGCATCACAAATCCTATGAAGACAGGTTGAAGGAACTGAACATGTACTCCCTGGAGGAGAGGAGGAGAGGGGATATGATAGAGACATACAAGTATCTTACAGGGAGGAACAGGGTGCAGGAAAACACTATTTTTAAGCGAAAAAGATGTTTCAGGACTAGAGGCATGGGATGAAGTTGGAGGAGGGACGATTCAGAGGAAACATGAGAAAGAATTTCTTCACAGAAGCGGGTGGTGGACAAGTGGAACACCCTGCCAGAGGAAGTGGTGGGGGCTGAAACAATCACGGATTTAAGAATGCATGGGATAGACATAAAGGAATTCTAGAGGTCAGGGTGAGGGAAATAGACTTCTAGGAAAACAAACTGAACTTACAAGCTCAAATGGGCAGACTAGGTGGGCCATAGGCCCTTATCTGCCGACACTGTCTATGTATCTATGTATCTATGTGTTAGCCAGCCTTGGAGTGGGTCCCAAGGTGGTAGCCTGGATAAAAACTGTCTGGACAACAGGATGCAAAAGGTAATAGTAAACAGAATCCACAGTGAAGAAAGGAGGGTAACTAGCGGGGTACCGCAGGGTTCGGTACTGGGACCGGTCCTTTTCAATGTCTTTATAAGTGACACTGGAGAGCACCTGGAAGGAAAGGTATCCCTCTTTGCAGATGAAACAAAGATCTGCAATGGGGTTGGTACACAAGGTGGGGGTGGAAAGAATGAAAAGGGACTTGGCAAGGTTGGAGGAATGCTACTACAACTGTTAGGCCCCTATTTACTCAAATTCCTGTTCCCCCCTCACTAGTCCCCCTACTGCCCTCTTGCCGACCGGGTTAATTCAGTCTAAAATTTCATCCATTAAATACTGTATTACTGTAGCAATCCTAAAGCCTCCTTGGCCGTTTTTCACCCCTCAGCTACCATACTTTTTGTTCTCAGCCCTCATATAGTTTCACTTAGCCCAGTTAGAAATCCTATTGCACTCTAAGTGTTACTCAGCTCAGTTAGAGAAATAAACAGAACAACTAAATCTGTATTATTACAGCAATCCTAAAAGTATCCAATCATTGCTTTGTCTCCACCCCAGAGACCCTGCTGTAATAAAGGACCACACAGGACCGTGGGCGGAGGTGGGGAACTCTAAAATTCCAACAGAGCTCCGTTAAGCTCACTCACTCCCCCTCTCTCTCACTCGCTTGTTCTATTTCTCCCAGCGCTGCAGGCTGCCCTTTTATATTGGGCTCCTGCCTGCATTGGCGCCTTTTTCTGCCCACAAAGAAAACCACAGCAGTCCCAGCAGAGCTCAGTTGAGCTCTCTCACTCCCCCCTCTCTCACACGCTCGTTCTTAATCTGTCCCAAACACTGATTTCCCACAGCGATCACGCTATTCTGCGCCAGAAGTGCGAAAACACATTTTGACCAGGATGTGAAAAATGACAGCTGTACTGTTCACAAGGATGTGTGAAAAAATGCCAGTGTTGAACATCTGGCGTGAAAATATTACAAATCTGTGAAGTTACAAGGATGCGTGGAAACTGCGCAACACACGCTTGTAACACAGTCATTTTATGGACTTTCATCACCAAATTTTTAACATAGGCATTTTAGGACCTCTGCCCATGAACAGTGTCACTGCCAATTTCTTAATCTGTCCCAAAAACTGATTTCCCACAGCAACTGCGCTATTCTGCACCAGAAGTGCGAAAACACGTTTCGGCCAGGATGTGTAAAATGACAGCTGTATTGTTCATAAGGAGGTGTGGAAAAATGCCAATGTTAAAAATCTGGAGTTAAATAATAATACAAATTCGCTTAAAATTGATGCGTGGAAACTGTCCAGCGCGCTCGTAAAACAGTCATTTTTGGCTTTTTCACCAAATTTGCAACATAGACTTTTGAGAGCCCACCTCATGAACAGTGACACTGTCATTCGTTAATCAGTCCTGAAAGGTGATTCCGCGCAGTGACTGTGAAATCATCTTTCAGGACCGAATAACACCATGACAGTGATTGAATTCATGAGGAGCAGTCCCAATAACCCCATGTTGAAAATTTAGTGCCAAAATTCCCCGAGATATGCATCAAAGTTGAAAAAAAAACCCTATTTACGCCATTATACAGCTTACTGACATTTCTTCAGTTCGTGGTCGGCTTTGAAGAATGCGGACATGTTCCCGGTCCACCGGAGATCGTCGCACTGGGCTCCGGAGGTAAGTATGGGGTGAGGGGGGTGTGGGGAGGCAGGGTGTGCAGAGGGTGGCTGCGGGTTGGAGAGGGGGCACGAGACACCGTAAGGGACCATTTTCTTGGTTTCAGGGAGAAAAAAAAAGATGACACGGGAAGGTTTATGTTTCTTCTGGTTTATTTTTTTGCATACTGGGGTGGGCTCCCAGTGTGCCACCTGCATTTTGGGAGAGGGGGACTGAAGCCGATGGGGATTGGGCACCCCACTCGGCACACAACAAATGGAGGGGGGGCATTATACCAATGAGGAGTGGGCTTCCCCGTCGGCAAATGAACTGGGTCAGGGGCATGCCAAACGGAGGATTGGGCACCCCCGTCGGCTTTCATGAGGCTCTAAGGCGGCATAGCCACCACCTTGTTGATGAAATGTTACACCAGGCAAGGTATATACCGCCCTGCAATGATGGGTCACTCCCTCATTGCAGCGGAATGGCTGACGCCGCAATGACGAGACAGCCCGTGATTGCAGCAGTGAAATCATTACAAGTTGGTGGCACTCTGCAGAACCAGTGTCATCAGGACACTGGGCCTGCATTAGTTGAGCACTGCCCAGCCCAACAATGCAGTGCCAGCACTGGCCGCCACAGTGCCGAACCTCCACAACCCGTTTCTCTCCTAAGCTGCCACATAATGTTTCTTGCGCATGCGCACAAGCAAACATAAAAATAAAGTACTATACTGTATTGTTCATATGGCATTTGAGTCTATATGATGGTTAAAGGAGCACAAAAAGGAGGGAGACAAGGGTCAGGTTTGTTAAACAGGGAGTTTTGGTAGATTGGGATTTGCAAGATCGGGGTTGCACTGTACCTGATCCAAATAAACTTGCCTAGTAACTGTGTTTTACTTTATAAGATACATACACTATATATGCTTTACAAGAATCTCTAATGATAAAAGTTGTTAAAGAGCCAATGACACCTCAAGAAGAACTCTGAAAAACATAATATTTGGACACAAAGCAGCTTATAGTTCTCATTAGCTCAGTATTTCTTATCCTCATTATTTATTGCTGAGGTCCTATGCATAAAAGAAAAATTACTTACCACAATAACCTTGTTTGTTCCAGGGGATACTCCAATTTTCATAACTCTTATGCAGTATGCCTTTAAGCCAGCTCTGCCCAGAGATGGAACATTACACTAATGATGGAATCATTGGCTTGTGCCACTTTTTCAAATGCTGCCACCTATCAACTGCCTACATTCTAACCCTCAGATTTCTTGGATGCCTGACAAGACAGGGCCAGAAAGGAATTTAACAATTATCTATAATAATACTAATAAACACCCAGAAGAACCTCCAACTGGAAGGAAACATATCAACAAAACACCCCCCCAATGCCAGAATCACCTGAAGAGGGGAAACACCCTTGAACACAGTTCCAAATGTAAAAGCCAGTGTGTGGTACATATATCCCTGGTATTACAGCATGGAGTGCAGAGGCCACTGGTTCTAGAAGGGGAGGCAGGATGGAAGAGTTATGAATATTGGAGTATCACCTGGAAGAAACAAGATTACTGTGGTAATTAATTTTTTCATCTCACCCCAGGAATACTCCAATATTCCTAACTCTTATGCAGACTAGGAAGCACTACCTTTGGAGGTGGGCACCCTGCTGGGGCCTCCTTCCCAGCTTTTGAATAGCAAAACTGGATACACTGGACTATCCAGTGAGAAATGGACTGCTTAGATGCTGGATTTCCTTTTCCCACATCCCCATAGGTCACGAACAGTGGCTTCCTGTCCTGTCTATGGGTCTTTGTGGCTGTCATGTAGTAGCTAAGAGCTTTCTTGACATCAAGACTGCAGTCTACGCTCACCAGAACATGAATGCTCAGTAAAGAAAACAGGTCAGGTGATGGACTGGTTCAAATGAAAGTCCAAGACCACCTTTGGAAGGAATTTTCTGTTAGTTCGCAGGACCACTTTGTCCCTGTGGAATGAAATGTAGTCCTGTTCAATACAGAGAGCCTGAAGCTCACTGATCCTTCTGGCAGAAGTGATTGCCACTAGGAAAACTGTTTTCCATGTGACATATTTCAAAGGAGCTGAAGACATGGGTTCAAAAGGGGGACCCATGAGTTTGGCAACACAGATAGAAACACAGAAATTGTTGGCAGATAAGGACCGCTAGGCCCATCCAGTCTGCCCGTAGGCCCTATACATTGTATGTGGCCACTGACCCTATGTGATCAATGGCTTTTCATCACTCCCTCCCCTCTCAGGCTTCCCTTGTGCCTGTCCCAAGCATGCTTAAACCCCTCCACTGTGCTTGCCCCCACAATACAGATATTCAGATCCCAGGCTGGCACCAGTTCCCTGGTAGAGGGTGCAGATGGGCCATACCTTTAAAGAAATTTTTAAAGATAGAATTTGATGCCATAGAGACATTCTTCCCAGTTGAAGTGTAAGCAGACACTAAAGCGAAATTAACTTTCAAAGTAGTGGGCTGCAGGCCCAATGAATGCAGATGAGCAAGGTAGTCTAGCACAGCTGGAATTCCTGCCTGAGCTTGTACTATATTCTTAGTGGAGCACCAGACAGAAAATATTTTCCCTTTAGAGGCATAGGTTTTCTTGATGGAAGGTTTCCTGTACCCCCTTAAAATGTCCAGGACACCTTCAGAGAGATGCAGGTTTGCACACTCTAGGCCCTTAAGAGCCATGCTTTGAGTCTGAGTGACTTGAGGTTTGGGTTCAGGAGTTCCCCCCTGACTGGAGGGTAGCAAGCTGTGCCTCTGGAAACGGTGTACTGGTTTGGACACAGACATGGGAGAGCAGCACCGAGTACCATGGCTGTCTGGCCCAGTCTGGAGCTATCAGGATCATTGTGGCTGACTGGGCCCTGAGCTTGAGTAGCACCCTATACACCAAAGGGAATGGAGGGAACACATACAGGTAACTCCCTGACCAGTCCAGAATCAGAGCATCCAGAAGTACTGTTCCCATAGCTGGAGGTCTGCAACCATACTGTGGCAGGTGGTGACTTTCATGGGATGCAAAGAGAACTATATCTGGGGTACCCCACCTTCTGAAAATTACTTCCACCACCTGACTGTTTAAGGTCCATTTGTGATGGGCCTGGTTGATTCGACTCAGGGCATCTGCTAGGGTGTTGTCCTTACCTGGCAGATGAATGGCCTGAAGACAGACTCCTAGGGAGTAGGCCAGAGTCTAAATTTGCATAGCTTCTGTGCAGAGAGGATCCAACCTTGTTCCTCCCTGCTTGTTTTTGCAATACATAGTGGTGATATTGTCTGTTCTGACCCGTATCACCATTCCCTGAACTAGTGGTGAGAAGGCTTGCAGTGCCAGGAACACCACCCTGAGCTCCAGCAGGTTTATGTGCTGGAGCGACTCTGCACTTGAGCAAGTGTCATTAGTAGTGTGATCCCCTAGGTGGGCACCCCACCCTAGTAGTGATGCATCTGTTGTGAGAATCACTGACGGAGGCTCTTTTTGAAAGGGAATCCCCTCTCTGAGGTTGGCTTCCTCTTTCCACCACTGAAAGGCCAGGAGTAATGTTTTTGTTACTGGGACCAGCTTTGAGAAAGAATCCCTTTTTTGACACCAATGAGCTCTTAGGTGGAACTGGATGTCTCTCATCTGAAACCTGGAACGCAGAACTGTGCCAGTGGCTGCTGCCATGTGACCCAGTAACTGCAGAAACTGTCTTGCAGTTTTTGGTTTGTTCAGGCTGAAAGAGTCTGCCATCTGTAGAATGCTGTTTACCCTGTCCAAACGTAGGTAAGCCCTGCCTTCCTGGGTATTTAACTCTGCTCCTATGAACTGCAGCATTTGTGCAGGGAGAAGGACTGATGTTTTTGAGATTTACCAGGAAATCCAGGGACTCCAAGAATTCTTGGGTGAGCTGCAGGAGTTCCTCTACCTGCTGTGGTGTTTTTCCCACCACTAACCAGTTGTCCAGATAAGGGAACACCATAACACCTTGCCTTCACAAGTGTGCCACTACCATTGCCAGGCACTTTGTGAACACTCTTGGAGCTGAAGTGAGATCGAATGGCGGGGTTGAAAACTGGTAATGACCGAAAGGGAGTCTGAACCTGAGACACTTCCTGTGAGACTCCCTTATGGAGATGTGGAAATAAGCATATTTTAGGTTCAGGAATGCCAGCCAATCTCCTTTTTGGAGAGCTGGCAGAATCAGTGACAAGGTTACCATGTTGAACCTTGGCTTTGTTAAGTGCCTGTTTAGCACCCTTAGGTCTCGGATAGGCTGCCACTCCCCATTTTTCTTTGTTGTGAGGAAGTATCTTGAATAAAACCCCTTTCCCTTTTGCTGTGGAGGCACGGGTTCCACTGCTTTTGACAGCAATAGGTTTTGAACCTCATTTTTCAGGAGTTTTCTTTCCGCATTGGAAGCTGGTTTGAACACTCTGGTTCTTTGGGAGGGAAGGGATTTGAAACTTAGGGACAATCCCCGACTCACTACCTCCAGGACCCACTTGTCTGCGGTGATCTATTTCCAAGCCAGGAAATAGTGAGTCAGTCTGCCCCCTACTGGAAGTGGGGAGGCGGCTTTGCAGGACAAGTCAGAGGTTCTGCTTTGCCTTGGGATGAGACTGGGAACCACGCCTGGAACCCCTTCTGCCCCTGCCTCTGAAGTACCCTTGCTGAGGGTACTGTTGTACTTGGGGTACAGCCATGGCCTGATAAAAAGGCCTGGAATGGAACTGTCTCCCCTTGCCTCCCCCACCATATGGTTTTGTGGACGGGGAAGCTTTCTCTTTTACAGAGTTACTTCTGTACGTGGCTTTGTACTCATCCACTTTCTTCATGTAGGCCCTGTGTGAGTTCCGAAGAGGGAGTTACCCTCAACTGGGAATCCAGAGCCTTGTTTTGGGTGTCTTGAGTAAGGTTTGTGGCTCTTAACCAGGCAAACCTCCTTTGAGCAATTGTATTTGCTATCCACCTAGCAGCAGTGTCACTGGTGTCTGTCGCTATCTGGAACTGATATTTGGCAGCTTCCAAGCCAAATCTGGCAGTTTCAGTAAGGTCTGCTGAAAGGTTAGAAGGAGCCTTGTCTGCCATAGCCATGACAGACTGTCAGAGGGATTTTTGGTACTGGGCCACATAGGCCTGGAAATTAACTTGTCTTATGGCCAAATAAACTGATAAATAGCCATTTTTGGCCATACTGTCAATTTTTCTTGAATCCTTCTCTGGAGGGTGAGAAGCAAGAGGTACTTTTGCCTTGTCACAGGCTGCAGCTTGTACCACCCCCTGGTGGTCAGTGAGAGAAAATAAAAATTCACCCCCTTCTCTGTCAAGCTGATACTTTTTGTCCGGCCTTTTATCCAAAGGTGGGACAGACCCAGGTGTTTGGAGGAGCTTTATTGCATTCCTCTTAAAAAACTTGTTTATTGAGAGCAATAATTTTTTGGTGGGTGTTAACCCCATCATTTCTAAGTACTCTGCCTCCTCCTCATCCTCCATCACCTCAGTGGTAGAGATATCCAATGCATTCACCATTTTCCTGACAAAGGAAAAATGAGGTGAGTAGTCTTCTGATGACCTGGGAGGACAGCCAAATTCCTGCTCAGGAGAGATTTCAGGCTTGCCTTCATCCTCTTCTTCATATTCCCCGTAATCTTCCCTTGCCTCATGCAGAGAGACTGGGTGGACTCAGCAGGGGTCTGAACTGTAGACTGCTGTCCAGCAGGCAGCAGACCCTGCAAGGCTTGTAAAACCTTAAATGCCTGTGCAATTTCCAGAGGAGTAGGCATGGTTACAGACACAGCAGAAATCCCCATAGGCTGACCAGCAGGGGGTTCAGTGTGTTCTGTTTTCCTATCTTTCATGGGAACCCAAGAGCTAGCCAGTTCAGCAGGCCTTTTTGTACCCGTATCAGGGGTAGAAAGTGTGGCTTCTGTGGTTTCACCCACAGCCACTGAGGGTATCGGCTGGTCTGAGCCAGAGAGACCCTTAGGTGGAGGCAATTTCTGTTTAAGCCTTTCCAAATGTTTTTCATGTGTTTTTTTCAGGAAAGGTCTTACAGAATTCACAATCTGTCTTCAAATGTTCACAACCAAGGCAAACAACACAAGAAGTGGGGTTATCTGCCTTGGAAAACACGTATCTATACACTGTACAATTTTTGAAACCGGGTTCACTGGTCTTTTTCTTAGATTTTTCAGACTTTTCCACAAAAAACAAACAAACAAAAAAAAAAAATCGGAACCGTGATTAAATTGAAACTTTTTAAAACAAATCTATTGGTTGCGGTCAGTTCAGGAACCGACTGAAACCGGGAACATAGAGAAAAGGAACCGGGATTAGCGGTTCAGTAACCAATATTAGCGGTTACAAAAAATATATTTTAAACAATTTACTTCAATTAAAACAGTTTTAGTGAGAAAAAAGCTCTGCTAAGGCTAAAAAAGCCCCGGTTCCTCACCAGTTATACCGAACCGGGAGAAACAGAGAAAATACGTAATTTAGTTAAAATAAAGCTAACGGTTGTACTAAAAACAAAAGATAAGGGCAGCAAATGAAAATAAAACAATACTTATATGTATTTTTAAAAGTTTAACGGCAAGATGATCGAGCGTCAAGTCTTGACAGGCGGAGAGAGAACTCCGAGGGTTAGAATGTAGGTAGTTGATAGGTGGCAGCATTTGAAAAAGTGGCACAAGCCAATGATTCCATCATTAGCATAACCTTCTATCTCTGGGCAGATGTGGCTTAAAGGCAAACTGCATAAGAGTTAGGAATATTGGAGTATTCCTGGGATGAGAAACAGGGCTGTTGTTCCTTGAGGGTTCAACAGCTCCTATTGCTTTATCCCAACTTGATGTCATAATGCTCTGCTTGTGACATCACAGTTATTCCCATCTCATGTCAACAGAATGTGATATCACAGCACAGGATTACATCCTTGAGTGAGAAACACGATATAAAGGCAGACAAACTCTAAGGGATAAAGATCTTGTTTTTGTGGGAATCTCTTCAGTATTAAACCTACCTTGTCACCTACCTTGACTTTAGCAAAGCTGTCAATACTGTTCCACATAGAAGATTGATTAATAAGCTGGGTAGGCTCGGGGTGGGTCAAACGTTGGTCAACTGGGTGGCAAACAGAGAGTGGTGGTAAATGGTATACAGTCAGAAGAGATGCAAGTCACAAGTGGGGTACCTCAGGGATCAGTCCTGTGACCAGTCCTCTTCAATATCTTCATCAGAGACATTGCAGATGGGCTGGAGGGTAAGGTTTGTCTGTTTGCAGATGACACCAAGATCTACAACAGAGTAGATGATCCAGATGGGGTGGGCAGAATGAGAAGAGATCTGGATAGACTGGCAAAATGGTTGGAAGTGTGGCAACTGGGATTTAACACAAAGAAGTGCAAGATCATGCACATACGGAAGAGAAACCCTGAAGCTACCTACAGGTTGGGAGGGGAGTTGCTGTCAATCACAAGGGAAGAAAGAGACTTAGGCATCACCACCACAGATGACCTGAAATCATCCAAGCAGACCAGTAAAACAGCAGGTAAGGCTAGAGGGATGTTGGGGTGTATTAGCAGGGGTATCACAAGTCGTAAGAGGAAGACAATAATCCCTCTTTACAAGACACTGGTTAGCCCCATCTGGAGTACTGCATGCAGTACTGGAGGCCGGACCTGCACCAGGACATTAACAAAATGGAGGCAGTCCAGAGAAGGACAACCAAAATGGTGCAGGGACTGCATCAGAAAACATATGCGGACAGATTAACGGAGCTCAATATGTATACCCTAGAGCAAAGGAGGGAGAGAGGTGATATGATCGAAACATTCAAACATCTTAAGAGCATTAACAAGGTGAAAAAGTCTAACGTGTTTCCATATAAGAAAAATAGCAGAACAAGAGGACACAGCATGAGATTAGAGGGAGGCCGATTAAGAGGTAATGTGAGGAAGTTCTTTTTCACAGAAAGGGTGGTGGATGCATGGAATGGCCTGCCTCAGGAAGTGGTGGATATGAATACAGTGCAGGGCTTCAAACAGACATGAGATAGGCATAAGGGAGCAATACAGATGAGTATGACTAGATAGGCCATTGACAGAGTACAGGCCTATGGCACATCCATAAGGTAGAAGAAATGGGCAGACTGGATGGACCTCGCGATCCTTATCTGTCGTCAACTTCTATGTTTCTATGTTAAACAATGGAGAGGAGAACTCTATAGAAGATGTGTGGAATACAAGCTGAATTGTGTCTATAAATATTATGTTTTCCAGAGTTTTCCAAAAGGCATCAGTTGCTCTTTTAAGCAATTCTGCATCATGAAATAGCATGGTACTCAAGAAAATGGTTGGACAGTAAATTACCAAGAAAACTGAATATGGGTAATCACATGAAAAGAGGACACTGGAACAGAAATTGCAAAAGAAGAAGAGGCTTACCAGGGGGATGCACACAGTGTTGAGCTGATGGACACCTATGACTTGACGTTATGGTTTAAGGTTAAACCTCCATTACATCAGTTACTAATCGTAAGTATGAAAGCCGGCCTAGGGGCATGGATGGCTGGGCGTATTACCTCAATGCATTCTTGCTGCCAGGGGTCAGCCAGGGAGGGAGAGGATTGAGAATCCACTGGACTGCTCTTCTCTCCTGGGGAAGAGGTGGCATGTTGGCCCGGCCAGAGACAGCCACCAGGTGGACACTTGGTGGCAGTGTAGCTTTTGACAGTGCAAAGTGAGAGGCTGCTGCCACATGCTGCGTGTGTGCCTCCACTCGCATGCACGTGCAAACAACAGCAGGGACACTGAAAAATGACAAATGGTGGCAAAGGGCTAAATGAAGTCCTGCTGACCTGTCCCCTGATCCAAGCTGCCATTCACATCCCTGGTTCACTCTGGATGTGTGTCACTGGGGACAGGATCCAGCCCCGCCGTGGTGGTGGGGGGGGGGTGGGGAGGCATGGGGAAACCTTAAGTGATCAGGTACAGTACCGGTGGAGGTAGTCACTGGTCAGTGATGGGGTGGCAGAACAGGAATGAGCAGTGGCTCTACACCAGCCGAGGTAGAAAAACCTTGGTGGAAGAAAAAAAAAAAATCACATGTACGACAGCAGACATTAATAAATTAAATTACTAAAAATGCTATCTTCAGAATATTTTTGCCATAGGCAGACAGGGAAAAACTCCTTTGCAATTACTGTAGGATGCTTCATTAGAAAGAAATTTAAAAGAACATGCAATTAATATATTTTTTCCCCCAAAGGACACTATTTTGTTCTGAAACTCTGGACACATCTTTCACAAAATATGTTCCTCCGTTCTTGTAATCAAAGGGCAGAATATGCAGCTGAACACCAGAGATACATGTGTATAAACAAATAAAACATTTTAGCTAGCCATTTAAAGATGAACTTGTCACAAAATCTGTTCTCCAAACTAGCCCTCTCAGATCCTTCATACTCTGTGTTACTCTGCAAATATATTAAATCACCAAAAGCTAGTAACTTAAGTCTGCTAGCAAAAGGCAAACTTCTTAAGTGCAAACACATCATTAAACACCAAAGAGCCCTGTCCAACAGCACGGAAAGCTACTGAGTGAAATATATGGCTCTAGACAGACCTCCAACATCAGTGCCATAGTTTGTGCATAAGAACTGCTCATATCTTTTTGCTGTCATTATTCTGAACAAAGAACTTTTGCTTGTTTTATAGTGGCCCAGCTGCTTCTCTCCTAGCGGGTTAGTACCTGAAGTAGTTGAACACTTGTCTCAAAACAGCTGTGTATACGGTTATGTTTCTGATCACTTTCGTACCTGATGCTGACCCCCTGACAAGTATCCCCGTAAGCAACACACAGTGTAGAACAAATCTATTGCTCCATCTTGATAACACTTTAAGGTTAGATAAAGGTAACTTCTGATGATGAATGAGCCACATCAGAAAATCCAACCTGTAGGGAGACACCTGAACAGGAAATGCTATACTTGAAATAATCTACTACTCAGTATACAGGAGGGGGATACAATATACAAGTTATTCACAGAGATCCTTTACTGCCTAACTGATGCCTAAAACCCATATGACACACAAAGCCCTATGCTCATTTTAGTTTTATTTTCTAATAAATGACTCTGCTTAGTATGACTATTTCATATAATTAGGTAAACACTACCACTGGTTTATCAGCTACAAACTTGTGCATATGCAATGCAGCTAACTGACTAGCAGGCAAAACATGGTATTTCATAAAGTTAAAAAGCAAACCAGCACAGCATTCTGTTACACTGATCAGTAGCTGGAAAAATCATCACTTTGCTAGTGAAATATTTAAAAATATCCACTAGCTTCTTTATGTTTCATTAGGGAAAGGTGCAGTCTCCTAGTCACAGTACATATTCAAGCAGAATGCTCACAGATTTCATCTAGCATTTCCCTACTCCAAACTGCAACTTGACTTTACAGAGAGATCTATACATTTATGCAGTATCTGTACAAGCATCTATATACACTTACTAACAAACCTGGAGCATTTGCAATAATTTAATAAGTACTTTTAGCCTGCTTGAACTCAAACTACATTTGGCTACAGTTACCATGGTCACACTAAGTGCCAGTTTCAATGTAGCTGCAGGATAAGTAATTATTAATTACATGCAACAAGGGTAATTGCACTGTAGTTACATTTGTTGCATGTAACTGCATTGCAATAGTAATGCAGTTACAGTGTAGTTACACTGTAAATACAGTGTTGTTAAGGAAACAATGTTACCGTTACCATACATCATATTACATTGCAGTTTGTCGCAAGACACTGGCACAACTACCAATGATTTATTTATTTTTATTTTTTATTTATTTATTTGTAAAATCAGTTTACAACCTTTGAGCCAGAGGCTCGTTTCCAAAGGTACTTTCGTCACATAAAGACATACACTGTGTTTTTGGTTACATAGCGTAGGTTTGCAAAACAATAGGCGTTCAACAGAGGCGCCACGTCACACTGTGGTCAGACAAATACATTTGGGTTACAGGGTACATGTAAGTTGAGAACAGGTGTTACACAAGTTGGTATCAATAGTGAGCAATCTAGTAGGTAAACACTGAAACAGCTGGTACTGGCCAGGTTAAACATAGGCACAGTGTACAGGGAAGTGGTGGTGGGGATGGCTAGGTGGAGAGCCGCCCAGAGGGCATTGTCAAGAGAAGTAGAGGTGGAGGCTACTTTCAGAGACAGGAGCAGTTACGAGTGTTGATGATGTGGTTTCGATGGGTGGTTTTGAACTTAGAGATGGTGGTGGCATTGGAGATGGGGGCAGGGAGAGAGTTAAACCAGGTTGGGGCTCTATAGCAGAAGGACCTCTGGCCACGGCTGGTTCTTGATCTGGGGACCATTAGAGTGGTCTTGTTGGAAATGGGAGGGCTCTGGTGGGTGGATGCATGCCGTTACCCCAGGGGGGGGGGAGAGCCCGAGTAGGGTTTTTTTTGTGAGGAGACAGGTTTGGTATTGGAGCCGTTCATCCAGGGTAAGCAAATTAGCCTCAACATACAGCTGACAGGTGTGAGTGAGCCTGGGGGCACCAGTAATCAATCTGCAGGCTTTGTTCAGGGTTAAGTGAATTTTTTTGAGTGCAGTGGTGTCGGCAGCACCATAGACTGGTAGGCCATAGTCTACAAGGGACAGAACGGATGATGTAACAGCGAGCCGGAGAGCATTTGGGGGAGAAGGCAGGTTCTATGGCGGAAGAGAATGCCCAGCCGTATGTTAGTGGCGGATGTTAGGGCATCGATGTGGTTGTGAAATGTGAGGGCTGAGTCGAAGGTAACCCCAAGGTATTTGTAGGAGCAGACTTGTTCCAGTGGCTGATTGGTACTTGGAAGGATATAGAGTGGGTGGTTGCTAGCTTTGTTTTGGGGTGGGAAAAGAGCATAGCTTTGGTCTTTTTAAGATTGATGATGAGTCTGCGCTCCTTAAACCAGGCTTCGGCACTGTTGAAAGACTGCTGTAGGGTGTCCTGGAGGGAGACGGGATTGCGGTGGGTGGCAAAAAGGACAGCGTCATCTGCATACAGTAGAATTTTGCCAGGGCATGCACTGGGCAGGGTGTTCAGATAGAGCGAGAAGAGAAGGGGGCCCAGGATGGAGCCTTGGGGGAACCCAGAGTGAATGGGACGGGTATCGGAGACTGTGCTATTGATTTTTACACACTGCGATCGAGCGTCAAGATAGCTTGTGCACCATGCTAAGGGGCCAGCCGAGAGACCAGTGTGGCAGAGTGCATTTAGCAGAAGTGGATGGGAGATGGTGTCGAAGGCCTTTGAGAGGTCAATGAACACTGCACCAGCCAGGGAGCTGGTATCCAAGGAGGAGTGTAGGAAGTTGGAGAATTCAATTAGGGCAGTGCTGGTACTGTGACCAGCACGGAAGCCATGTTGCTCTGGGCATAGAATGTTATGCTTAGCCAGGTAATCAGTGATTTGAATGGCCACCACTTTCTCCAGGGCTTTGGAGATGGGGGGGAGGATGGAGATTGGCCGGTAGTTGTTGGCCGATGACCTGTCGCCCCCTTTGTGAATTGGAGTGATGATGGCTGTTTTCCACGCTGTGGGAAATTGTCCCAGGCAGAGTGACTGGTTAATTAGGCTGGTGAGTGGGGCAAGGACTTCATCTAGCACCAGCCTGAGGATACTGGGGTCCAGTGAGTCACTGCCGGGACTGTTGCCATTCAAAACTTTGACTAGGATGGGTCTGGCTTCCCGGGTGGAAATCTTGCGCAGGTGGAAGCTGGGGCGCTGGAGGACAGGGGGAGGTTGGTTGGGGGAAGGGTCAAAGAAATTACTAGGGAGGACTGAGCTAAGGTCAGTGAGGCGGTGTTGAACCAGTTAGCTATGGTGGCAGGCTCGGTGGTGGTAGTGCCATTTCTAGTGAGCTGGGATGGGGCAGGGGAGCAAGCTTTTCCGTTAAGTTGCTTAATATTATCCCAGAAAGTCAGTGAGCCCCAGGAAGAGGTAAGGTGGCCTGGTAATGGTCGACCTTAGCTTTCCTGATGGCCCATGAGCACTTATTCCGGGCTGCATTGTAAGCCTGCCTATCAGACAGGCGACCCGTTTCAGTGGCAAGGTGCCAGAGGTTATCCCGATTCCTTAGTAATTGTAGAAGGGCCGGGCTAACCCAAGGTGCATTCTGTTTTTTGGACCGGATTTTGGTGAAGGGCAAAGAGATCACAGGCCATGTTGAAGGTGTGAGTGAAGAAGGCGAGGGCAGTGTCAATGTCAGTAGCATGATGAATGGGGGACCAGTTTATCTGGGTGAGGAATACTTTAAGTTTTTCAGCCCACCAGGGCGGAGGCACCTGTGGAGGTGGTCTGGGCTTTGGGTTTGGGATTGGAGACTGCCCAATGAAATAGGATAGGAGAGTGGTCACTTAGGGAGTCTGGGAGGACCTGGATGTTTTGGATTTTATGGGGTCGGTTAGTTATAATAACATCCAGAAGGGTGCTGGTACCTCTCTTAGGGTTTATTCTTGTGGGCTGGGTGACGAGTTGCGTCAGGTCTTGGGTGGCAAATGAGTCTCTGATCGATTTAGCAAAAGTCTGTTGTCTGCACCCCACTGAAAACAAAACATACCGGGCAGGATTCACAAAGAAAGCCAAAAATCCCGCAGCTGCAGGGAAAAAGGCCTGCAGCACTGCAGAAATGCAGTTGCGTGATATTCATACAGAAATTTTGAGCAGGTGCGGAATTTCAGCCACTGTGGAAATTGCGCACTTGCTGAAAATCCGCAACTGCGGATCCACAGCTGCAGAAATAGCTTAGGGTGCACAGCAACAGTGAACTTAATTAGATGGAACAGCAGACTTTAACAGGGCTGCCATAGAATGAAGCTGAAAACACCCACAAACAGACCAGCAACCAGTCCCTCAACTGGGACCACTGCAGCACCACAGGTACCAGCAACACCATGGCACCACAGTGGCCAACTATCACTACTGGTCCTCCCTCCCTGGGGTGTTCCTGTTGCCTGCAGGGGTAGCACTCACTGCAGGCTGGCCAGGCTCTACTGCCTATGGGGCTCCATCATGGGCTGCACTGTGTCTGGTCATTGTCGCCTGTTGCCATATCATGACAATATGTGCTTTTGTTGCTGTTACAGCAGCCACAGTTATACTATCTGGGATACTACTGCCAGTGCCTCACCTCCACCTTAATTGATTCCAATTGAGGGGGCACTACTGCAGTTTGCTGAGGGAGAGTTACACCTCATTCCACTGCATGTAACATTTTCTCCACACCTGTGGAAAAAAACTGGTTGTGAATAGCCTTTTAGGGTCTGTGCCTTACTTATCTCACACCTTTTTTTCTCAGGGACTTCCACAGCTGCACTTTTTTTTTCCACAGTCCTTAGTGTTGTTTTCCGCAGTTGTGGAGGGTTTTGTGAATAGCTCTCAGTGCAAGTTCCCCTTTTTGTTTCCATAACTATGGCAGTTTTGGGGACTTAGGGAAGGTTTTGCACCTTCAGAAAGCTTTGTGAAACCAGCCCACCATACTTAACATCTAAACCCACAGTTAATTATATAGTAACATAGTAAAATTTAAGGTTGAAAGGGACTCTAGGTCCATTATGTCCCCCCCCAACTTCATAAGCAGGAAAGTATGTTGTACAAACATGCACCAATTTATAGGGACCCTCCACCCACTTTCCTACCCAAAGTACCCAGTAACTCCCTTCATAAGTACAAATGTGTACAAGCTTACCATGAAGGCCTGTACTTTGTTCATGCACTCTGGTAGGCTGTTCCATACTGTGGGTCCATCACCATCTAGGAGAAAAAGGGCCTCCTAATGTTAACACTTGAATTTACCATCTCTGAGCTTCAGGGCTCGTCCATGTGTCCTGTTGCAGAACACCAGATCTAACACCTCTGACTGTTCAAGCTTGTCGATAACCTTGAGTATGTCAAAGGCTGAGATCATGTCCCCTGTCAGCCTCCTGATCTCCAGTGTAAACATGTTAAGGACCTCCAGCCTCTCCTCATATCTCTTGTCCCCCCCCCCCACTACTAATCATTTTGGTAGCACTGTGGTGCAACCTTTTGACTGCCTCAATGTACTTTTTGTAATAAGACCAAAACTGCACACAGTACTCCATGTGGAACTTGTAAAATTGCAGGATTACTTCCCCTGCTCTGCTGATCAACCCTTTTTGATGCACCCCAGCTTTCTGTGGGCCATCTTGACAGTGGTCATGTATTGCTTTTCCTGCTTTGTCTATTATGACCCCGGTCCATTTCCTCCTTGACTACAGCAAGGAGAGCCCCCCACACACACACCCAAGAGTATCGGTCCTACCTCTTTTCCTCTCAAACTGTAGCACATGCATTTTGGCTACACTGAATGTGAAGCTCCAGCAGTCCGACCAATCACCTAGCTTGTTCAGGTCCTCCTGATGCCTGCCCCATCCTTAAGGGATTCTAACACCTTGGGTACTGTAGTTTAGTGTCATCTGCAAACATAAGTAGCCTACTGGAGACCACCAGCTTCCAGATCGTTCATGAAGATATAAATGTTGAAGAGCAGTTGCCCAGCACTGTTCCCTGAGGGAAGCCGCCGAGTACTTATTTCTACTTGGCGTAGTGCAGGTCTACCACCATCCTTCGCATCTGCCTTCCTGCACCCAAGCCAGTTAGCGATCCACCTTGTGCATGCCTCATGTATAGTATGCTGCACTGGTTTACTTTGCCAAGAAGCTTTTCATGTGCACAGTATCAAAGCCTTTACTGAAGATCTGATAGATTATGTTTATTGCTCTGTCCACCTTCCTAATCATTTCCTCAAAGACAGTAATCAGGTTGGTTCAGCAAAATCTGCCACTCATAAAGCCAGCTTGGCACTGGAGCTACAAAAAGTGTCCTCAACCAAGTGCTACATGATTTTCTCTTTCATCATGGCCTCCAGGACCCTGGCCAGGAGTGATATTAGGCTGAAAAATCTGTAGTTGGCCAGGTCCAATTTTGCATCCATTTTGAAGATGGGTACTATTTTGGCCACTTTCCAGTCCTCTTAAAACAGACCTGTGTGGACAAACTCAATCCTAAAAGATTATTCCAAGTGAATCAGTGAAAGGTGTATCTGGATGAAGGAGATAACCATTTAATTGGGTGAGTAGGGTACAGTGATGTTCATTCCATTTGGATTTTAAGATAAACCGAAGAAGCTGATAATAACAAGCGTTCACTAGGGAAAGACTGGGGTGTTGGCATTGCGAGAGACTGTGTCACCGTAATCTAGACTAGGAAGAACTGATTGAAAAACAATTAATTTTCAATCCGATGATGACAATGTCTGGCCCGTCTTAAGCAGCCCAGACATTGATGGGTTTTTAAAATGGTTTTATCAATATGGGGTTTAAATGTTAAGGTGGAAACAAAGGGGAGGCCAAGGTACTTGAATTCACATACAAGTTGTAAAGGGGTACTATTTAGGGTAACAGAAAAGGAAAGGTGTGCTTGGTTCACAACAGACTAGGGCCCAAACAACATTGTTCGAGTCTGTTTGCTATTTAAGCAATAAGGCATGACATTCTGTAAGTCTGCATTGGTATCCCACTTCCCCTGGGACAAGGCAGAAAACTGGAACTATTTCCTAGATCTCTTTTCCCATTCAACAAACACTAAATGGGGCTGGTAGCATGTTGTGGTGGGATAACAACCTAACTCGGGTGGTTTGACGTACAAGGCGAAGTCAAGTGCCTCCATCACCCAAGCAGAGTCGATAGGCCACCATAACGCACCCCTTGGAGTGCCTTATTGAGATTATGAAATGGGTCCAACAGCTTTAATAAAAACAGTTTGTGTGTTTTAAATTATTAAACAAGTGAAAAGATTGCAAATAAACTGAAAAAAGAGAAAAAAGTAGTGCTTTTGTGCTTTATAATGTCATGTGCTGTTGGCCACTTGCCAGTAGGTGGCGCCTATGCTACACACAGGGAGAAAATAAGGGCAGCAGTCAGGAGAGTGAAGGGCAGCAGCGGCTTCATGCAGCATGGGACCAGTTCCTGTGGTAGCTGCCAGGGTCCCCCTCTATATGTTGCTCTCACTCTCTCCCTGTGGATGTCCCTGCTTTCCCCAACACAGACTAGTTCACACATCCTCGATGCTGTGCCAACCCCATCACCCATGGACTTCTCAACCCTGTCATCCTCTTCCTGGAAACTGGCAAGAACAATGAAGATGAGGATGATTCCAAACTCAGCTGCTGCCACTGGGTTGCCAGCACTATCCCCACACCTCCGTCCATGGCTGTCGCTGTGCCCTGCCGCTCCCATGTCTCTCACAGTATTTTCGTGTGTGCTCCCTGTATAAAGCCCCTCATCTCACCAGTAAGAGGGACTGAAGTTTGGTATATGAATAGAAAAGTGTGAGTGCGTGATAATAAACAACCAAAAAAATTGAAGGTGTGATCCACTCTCTGTGTGGCGGGCAGCAGACAATGGTCAGTTGGAGTGGAGCGCTCTAAACAGTGAGTGCTCAGTCTGCTGGTCTGGGAGTACATTCAGCTGGGCCGTTGTGCTGGGATAACAGCCCAGTTGAAAGCATCTCTCGACCAATCAGGATACAGGATTGTTAGTACCCATTTCATAATTAACAGTAATAGGTTATTAGAAAACCAGTGAACAATTTTATCAAAGTCTGTCTTAGAAGTAGTAGTAAGAGGAGAGATTTCTGTGGCTGAAAAAAAGAACGTGTTGTTGGCATAAAGTCGAACTGAACAACTACTGACTACAGAAGGCAAAGCATCCACAAACAAATTAAAGAGAATAGGACCCGAAAGAGACCCCTGAGGCCCTTTGTAAATATAGGAAGAGGAGAGGATAGACAGCCATTCCAAAGAACAAATTGAGATGTACCGTGCAAGTATGAAGAAAACCAGAAGATTACATTACAGAAAAACCCATAAGAGCTTAAACGTGCTACAAGTAATTGGTGGTTAAAACAATGGAAAGCTTTGGCTAAGTCAGTGAAAATAGTGCCGACACAGTGGCCCATATCCAAAACTCTGGAGACTGAATCGTGGAACAGATGACCCAGCAAGGTGTTTGAGGAACACTGTGCTGCTGGAGGTGCTGTCTTTCAGGTGAGACATTACACCAAGGTCCCATACGCCTGTTCTGGTAGTTGTTTAAGTGGACCTTAAAGATCCAATGGCACATCTCGAAAATAGCAGGGGAACGTCCCCCCATGTCCTAGCCAACTTTCCCTCATTCGCACACATGCACACAAAAGAAAAAATGAACAGTTTAACCAGGTTCAATGTCAGTAAGTCTGCATTGGTATCCCACTTCCCCTGGGACAAGGCAGAAAACTGGAACTATTCCCTAGATCTCTTTTCCCATTCAACAAACACTAAATGGGGCCAGTAGCATGGGGTGGTGGGCTAAAGCACTGGTTGCCTCACCACCTGCAACATCAGCGAACGAGGTTCAAAACTGGTCTTGGGTCTTTCAGGCGCTGGCTGGGGGAGGGAGGATTGACCATCCCAAGGACAGCTCTCCTCACTCCGGGGGACCACATGTCCTGCAGGACAGTTGCCAGTTGAAGAAATCCGGGTGGTAGTGCCATGGTACCGCAAGAAGTGGAGGGGGACCCTATGCCCAGATGCAGGGATGTCTTCATGGAAGTGGAGCATGCGCATCACGTCACTGCATGCTCGTGGGTCCCAAGGGTGAAAATGGAGGTAGAAACCCCAGTCCACAGCGAGGTGACAGCCCTGTCCCTTGCAGGCACCTCACCAATTACTAGGTTTCTCCATTAAGTCCTAAGGCAGAGGACACTACAGAGAAAGGAAAGTCACAGAGAAGTCAGGTGACAGGGCCAGGACGACTTGTCCAGATGGGGATATAATAAGGGTCTGAAAGAGATAAACAACTGGATACAAAAAAAAAAAGACACACACACATAAAATATACACTAGAACAATAAAGGATAGTAATTCAAATACTTCAGCAATGTGGTGTAACAAGACGTGCATTACTGTGGGATAACTATACGCCTTGGGAAGTGAGGCAAGACCTTACGCGCCCCAGCAGTATTGTTATCACACAATTACACATACCCTGGAGTGCCATTGTGATTATAAATTGACTCCACTGGATTAGTAGTTTTAAAACTGAGTAATGACATTCAGAATATAACATATTTCTAAACTGTGCTGCTGTGCTGGAATAGTTATGTCACGTGACCACATCTGACCAGTCTCATTGTGGTTTCTCCTTCCCATTTTAAAATGTAAATTAAAATACAACCCAGTGTGGCTAACTGGAGAAACAGTACTAAGAAACTGTAAAGGGTAGCACAGTTGCAGTAACTTGAGTGAGAACAGTTTACTGAGCAGGTAACTGAAGGAAAATGGGAGAAGGAAGAGTAGAGTGTGGGAAGCAGTTTGTTCTAGAGCTAGAGGAGCAGCAGGAGGTGTTGGGAGGACAAGCCAGTCTGCCTAGGTAAGGTCTACAGCAAGGAATGTGAAAAGGGTGGGAGTCAGAGGACATAAGATATGTCCTCTAAGATATCTAAGTGTCCCAGCTGTGCTAACTTCATAATGCGAATTGATCCTGAACACCTTGTTGCAAAACCTGGCCTTCAATTGTGAAATGGTCGTGATTCAAAGGTGGGTGAAAATAATGCTCACAGACATGGTCCAAGAGTCTCAAATGCTGGAGACAGTATAAAAGTTAACACCTAGCGGAGGAGATCAGCATGATAAAATAAACTGAATCTAAGAGCAAAACTTTTCCCAAAGATCTTCTTCTCCACAGTTATGCTACAGAGGGTAAAGTCATTCTCCAAGACTGCTAGACAGCAGTTTAATCAGGATTTTGATTTTAGCCCAGACATTTACTTTTGGCATGGAAATGTCAACAAAAAATATTCACATACTGTAAGCCCTTCTAACAAATCTGAATACTGCTGCAAAATTTGAAAATAATTAACATTCTAAGGCACTTGGAATACAGCAACAGAATCCAAACAGCACTGGTTCCCCTTGAGAGACAAGAAGTTCAACTGTGGATTTAGTGTTTGCAGGGTGAGGAGACGGACTTCAAAGGGATCTAAATTGACAGTTATGGAAGCTCAGAACATTGTCTAGACAAGTAGGAAGACCATGAAAGGGTACAGCTGGAATAGCTAGTGGGGAGGCAGTGTGTTCTAGAAGACCCAGGATTGAATGTTACAGCTGTCGCTTACTCACAGAGTAATTATAAGCAAGTCACTTAACCGGCCTTGTGCATAAACTCTCTCTCTCTCCCTCCTAATTTATCTCCAAATATCTACCTGTGCTGTTTTAATCTTGCTGTAGGGTTACCACCTGCCCTGATTTTCGTAGGACTGTCCTGATTTGGGCAGCTGTGTCCTGCAAAAAAACATGAAAAATACTAAATGTCCTGACATTATAGTACAAAAAATATTTTCTGACTGTCTTCTAAATGTTGCAAAAAACTATAATACCTTACCTAAAAGACCTTATAATGCTAAGAAACACTAGAAACAACTAAAAACTGCAACATACAGTCTTAATTCTGGTTATTTAGAGAAAACAAGTCTGAAGCATTGGTCGAGGTTACATATTGTCCTGCAAAAAATCATGTTTCAGTAAGAAATGTCCCCTTTGGGCTTCCTAAAAGGTGATAACCCTATCTTGCTGTGCATCTGAAATGACAGCACAATTCTCTCCCACGCATCTCCTGGATTGTAAAGAGTTTTGGTATACAGTTTCTGTGAACAGTGCTAGATATAAAACTTCATTTTTGCATCCCTCCATACTTTCAATGGGGAATTATTACATATGGGTAAATGTGTTCGTCACTGCGATAGAGTACAACCCAAAAGCTGCGACCTCAGCAAAGAACCCTATTGACATGAACATTCCGGCTACAGCAATTACTCCAATTTCAGCTGTCCAACTGAAGGGGTAGAGTTGGCTTTGGGCTGTACCACTACCTCAGTGGGGGAGCACATTAGACATATGTAATAATTTTCCACTGACAAGCCTTGAGCTAACAGAAAAGGAAATTAGGATAAGTATGAAGGAATCTCCTTTCTTACTAATGTAGTAGTGGAAAGGCTCAACAAGCAACTTCACCTTCCTGTACTTGTATTCAAATATTCCAATAACAGAATACAAAGATGATATTTCCTGCCTTCCACTTTCAGGGATAGGATATATCATAATCACCATTGCTGACTCCTTTCTCAGATTTAATAGAATTCTCATTAAAATTGGAAATGGAGAGAAGGCATAGAGAAATTTCCCTGACCAGCTGAGGACTACAGCATCCTCTGGGACTGAGCCTACAGCTGGGGGTCTGCAACAAAAGGTGGGAGACGGCTGTTCTCCCAGGAGGCAAACAGGTCTATTTCTGGTGTACCGCACAGTCTGAATGTTGATGTCAGCACCTGCTGGTTCAGATTCCATTTGTGATTGCCCAGGCTGATCCTGCTCATGGAGTCTGCCAGCACATTGTTCTTTCCCTGGCAGGTGTACTGCAGAAAGCTGAACTTCCAGGGTGTAGGCTAGGTTCCAAATCTTCATCGCTTCTGTGCAGAGTTTTGAAGATGTTGTATCTCCCTGCTTGTTTATGTAATAACACTGTTGTGGTGTTGTCTGTTCTGATTTGAACAGACTAACCATGACTATGGGAGTAGAAAGCCTGCACAGCCATGTAAACTGCCCTGAGTTCCAGGAGATTTATGTGCTCTAAAGTCTCTTGTATGCTCCGGGTGCCATTCACAGTGAGGTCCTCTAGGTGGGCACCCCATCCTAGGAGGGAGGCATCTGTTGTGAGTATGACTGTAGGGAATTGCTGGAGGAAAGGAATTCCCTCTCTGAGGCTGTCTTCCTCCTTACACCATTCCAGTGCCTTTAACAACGTTTCTGTAACAGACACTAGCTTGGACAAAGGGTCCCATCTCTGGGACCAATGGTCCCCTAGGTGATAATGAATGTCCTTTATTTGGAACCTGGCCCCTGACACCACTGCAGTGGCTGAGGCCATGTGACCCCATAGTCTTAGAAAGTCCCTTGTAGGCCTTGGCTGGCCTGCCTTGAATGGTTCTGCAGCTGTAATTAGATTTGCCACCCCTGCTTGAGGGAAAAATGCCTTCTCTAGCTGGGTATCTAGCTCTGCACCAATAAATTCAAGAACTTGAACTGGTTCTGTTTGTGACTCCTGAAGGTTTATCAAGAAGGCCAGATCTTCTAGATTGTCCTGTGTCACTAGGATGGAGGACCTTACTTCCTACTGGGTTTTCTTGAGATCAGCCAGTCATCCAGGTAGGTTAAACGCACCACCCCTTTCCTTCTCAAATGTGCTGCCACCACAGTTATGCACTTTGTTAACATTTTTGGAGCTGAGGTGAGGCTGAAGGGAAGGGCTGTGAACTGGTAATCGCAGTTCCCCAACATGAACCTAAGATATTTTCTGTGACTTGGCTTGACTGGTATGTGAAAGTAGGTGTCTTTCGGATCCAGTGATCCCAGTCAGTCTCCAACTTGCAGTGATGGAATCAGTGAGCCCAACATTACCATCATGAACTTTTCTTTCTTTCTACATTTGTTTAGATACATATCTCAGGTCTAAAATGGGTCACCACCACACATTTTTCTTGTGGTTCAGGAAGTATCGAGAATAAAGTCCCTTGCCCCATTGTGAGGCAGGCACTTTTTCCACTGCATCTGCGTGCAACAATTTCTTCACTTCCATCTCCAACAGGATTTTATCTGCTGAGGTGTAAAGCTGAAAAACCTTTGGGTTCTGCAGTTTTTGGAATTTTCTGAACTGTAGGGACAAACCCTGGCTTACTATTTCCAAGCCCCACTTGTCTGCAGTAACGTTTGTCTATTCCTGGAAATAGTAAGCCAGGTTTCCCACCACTGGCAATGGATGGGCAACCTAGGCAGACTTGTCAGGAGTTATGCTGAAAATAGAAAGTAGAGTTAGAATAGACGTTTTGACCTTCAATCATAGTATTGCAACAGTTTTATTTGTTTTGTTCTTATTGTATACCACAATCCTCACAATGCTATTTTCTTTAAAAACACTCACTTTACTATCAGTTTTCCTTGTTCTCACACCCACTGGACTAGAAACTTTGTCTAAATACCCACTGGACTAGAACTTCATCTAACAGTACACCACAGCCCCTCAGGCTGGCGTCAACGGTTATCAAGACCTGCTCCAACAAAGTTAATGGAAACCCCTTCAACAGGTTTTTGAGGGTTCTCCCATCACTTCAATGACTGGCATACTGACCTGGGAGCTAGATAAGGGCTTGGTACCTGTCTGATGCTAATGACAAAGGAGACAGCAGGAAGACCTAAAAAGGTCTTGCGTGTAGTCTAGTCCACAGAACCATCTCTGTGGTAGCCATCATTAAACCTAACAGCTGGGAACATCTATGGGCTGACACAACCTTGTGCACTTTGACTTGGCAAATCTGTTCAATGAGGTTTTTCACTCTGCTCTGCAACAGAAACACTTTTGCCAGGTCTGTCAGGAGCATGATCAGAGATGCTGCAGAGGTCAATAAGGCTGACTGAAGCTGTTCTGGTTCACTATCTTTTTTCTTCCATGAAGGCTATAAAATCACCCAACTGCATTGCAGCAAAGATTGACCTCAGGGACTCCATCTTGAACCAGATGGGTCTTACACGCTGGTTCAGACTGGAGAGATCCAGGACTGGATGGAATCCTTCCAAGTTCTTGGGGAATATGAAGTAAATGGAGTAGAGGCCATGTTCTTTTCCCTTGGGAGAAACCAGGATCACTTCCCTTGTACAGATAAACCAAGGTCTGGTCCACTGCTTGAAGTTTCCCAGGATTTGTAGAAACTGAGCACTGGAAAGGATACCCTCTGGAGGGCACAGAAGAAAACTCTAATCAAACAACCCTGCAAAATTATCTACAGTATTCAGGGCAACTGATGTGGTCTAGACCCATGTGTCAAACCTCTGTAGCTGCTCATCCAGAACTTGGGAGCAAAGATGGGCCTGCACTTATCATGCAGAGTAACCACATCCGAAGCTGGCGACCCTGAAGCATTTATGGGAGAAATTGCCTCTATTCTGTAGAACTTTAAGCCTAAGAATACGCCGTTACTTTGTTGTTTCCATAGCCATGAAAGCCATGAAACTTGCCATGGGACTTGAGACCACAGTCAAAACTCTGACCTCCAAAGCCACTGTTAGAGGGCTTCTGATTATTTTTTGTTTGTTTTTTGTTCAGTCTTTTGGTAACCGGGTAAGGCCCACTAGGCACATGTGCCTGTTTTCAGGGGCGACCTGGGAGCACTGGGCGGTTAAGTGACTTGCTCAGAGTCACACAGTATGAAAATGGAGGTTGTGAGAATCAAACCAAGGTCTGGTCTGCTGGATGTACCAAGCTCATTCACAGCTCGTTACTCTAACCTCTAGGCTATACTGCCAGCCATATTAAATCTCAGCAAAGACTCTTACTTTTCCTTAAAGGGAATCCGTATGTATCCTTATGAAATTATTGTAAAGGTTACTATGAGGATCCAGTATGTAAATTGCTGGGTTACATTTAGAAAATGTTTTCAGTAAGACAGAAAAATGCTTTTTAAATAGGGATGTGGAGGCATCCATTTTGTGGACATGAAGTGTGTTGTGATGATGTCACTGCCTCACCAGTGTTAACAGTGTGCAGTGTAGCAAGTGAGAACAGTTTGATTGTGCTGACAGGGATTCTATTATATTCTGAGGAACACCCAGAATTTTATGTTTGGCAGAGTGCAAGAAAATAATCCAGTACTTCTCTTCATGACAGAACAGGATACCTGTCTGTAGGAGCAGTTTATTTTAACCTGCTTAACTGCATACTGTTAGAGTTGATCAGGCAGTGACATCATGACAGCACCCTTCCTGTCCACAAAATGGATGCCTCCACACCACAATTTTAAATGTATTTTTGTTACCGAAAATTTTTTTCTAAATCTAACCCAACAATTTACATACTGGATCCTCATAGTAACCCTCACAATAATTTCATAAGGAAATGTACGGATTCCCTTTAAGCACCATGAGGATCTCTTAGCCGAATAACATGCCAACTGTGAAAAGCCCACTGAGAAAGGGAGGATTAGATGTGTGGCCTAGTAATCAGTGTCTGAGCCAAACAGAGCAAATGCCTGCCACAGCTGCAGTGCAACTCCTGGCTGAGGTATGTAGAAGATCCACCATTATACCTTCCCAAATAAGGGTGCTACATTTGGACCAAGGAAGGAGATAACTAGCTGAAGAATCCTCCAGAACCTCATCCGCCACTACCACTGACCATTCACACAACTGATACAGAAGATGGAGGTTAATGATACAGAAAGATGGAATCAGGCAGGTTATATGCAGTTGGAGTCAAGAGAGCAAATGCAGTGCTAGGATGCATTGGGAGAGCAGTAAGAAACAGGTCAAGGAATGTGACCCTCACCCTGTACAAGGCCTTGATTTGACCACTCATGGAGTACTATACCCACTTCTGGCCACCCCAGAAGAAAATGGACACAGAAAATACCGATGACATCCAGCACAGGGCAAGAGCTACAAAAAGAGACTGGAAATACTCAAATGACAGTAGTCAGCCCAGAGAAAAGAAGATTGAGAAGGGACATGACATGATCATGGAATTCCAAATACAGAACAGACTAGGTGGAGCAGCCACTGGTGATTGAAATGGTTAGTGTGAGCGAGAGTAGAAAATATGCACTCAGACGGAGTGGTTGGGGCAGCCAAGGGGAAATATAAGAAAACATTACTTCACACAGGGTGGGTAGGGTTACCACCTTTTAAGAAGCCCAAAGTGGGACATTTCTTACTGAAACATGATTTTTCACAGGACAAGATGTAACCTCGACCAATACAACAGACTTGTTTTCACTAAATAATCAGAATTAAGACTAAGTCTTGTAGTTTTTCAGTTGTTTCTAGCGTTTCTTATCATTTTAAGGTATTTTAATAAAGGTATTATAGTTTTTTGCAACATTTAGAGGGACATATGAAAATCTTTTTTCTACTATAATGTCAAGACAAGTAGCATTTTTAATGTTTTTTCACAGGACACAGCTGCCTAAATCAGGACTGTCCTGCGAAAATCGAGACAGGTGGTAACCCTAAGGGTGGGTAACATATTGAATAAATTCTAGGATTCCATATAAGAGTATACTGGCATCATAGGGTGTAACAAGGTCACAAACCCAGAGGGTAAGTGGCAGTTACGACCTTGCTGCACCCCAAGATGCCAATATACTAAAGTACAGACTCCATTACCACTGCTTGTTTCTATATAGGGAGTTAAAACATGACCATAGTTCAACTTTGGTGGAGTTTAAAAAATTTTCAGCAGTGAAGGAGTCAACGATGGATTGCTGACTTTAATTCCTTTGTTAATTGAATAGCTGTGTGGAACTGCAGGTAAGTGTATGTGCATGCGTGTGTGCCTGTACTTATGTATCTGTATTCATTCACCACACTAGAAGTAAACCACCTTGGTGAGATATCTATGCAAGCCTGCTGAGGAGCTGAATCGTGTGTTTAATGTTGAAAGATCCTCCACAGACTTGTAATTTTAATGTTTTCATAAGAGTTCCTTTCAATTTGTATATCAATCAATCAGCTTTATTTCTTAAAAGCGCCTTTCCAAAGCCAAGGAGCTTTTACAATAGATAAAAAAAATACATAAGTTAAAACAACAACCTAAAACTAATCATTAAAATATACTTAGAAGTCAGAACAGGCCAAACTAAATAAATGTGTTTTTAAAGCTAATTTAAAACTTTGGACAGTCAGGGAATTTCGCACCTGATGAGGTAGAGAATTCCACAGGGTTGGGGACATAAAACTAAATGATCTGGCCCCTGATGTCTTTAAATGTACCCTGGTAATCTCTAGCAATCCTTCATCGGTGGATCGGAGTGGACGGGATGGTGAATGTAGATAGGATTTAAATTGTTATTTTCTCCTGCGTTTCAGCGCATTTTCAGCAGTTTACTGTACTTGGCACCAAGTAAGGGGTTAGAGAAGTAAATGCAGTTTTAAGGATAAAGAAGATTCTATTTTGTCTTAGTTCTGCAATTCTGTGGAGCCCTGCTTGTATCTTTGGTCTTGCTTTTTTATGTGTGTGGGGGTTTGTATTTCAAATGTCTGTAAAATGTTGCTTTCTAAAATGTTGTTTTGTTAATCTAGGACAGTTTAGATGACATCTAAATGATTTTTTCTTTCATAGTCTTGATTATGACCCATTTTGTCAGCTGTGCGGACTACAGTATAGGCAGGTCAAGTGAGATGTAAAAGGTCATGCAGTGAGTATTTGGTTCTAACAGCTGGTTTACAGTTGTGTGCATTTTGTAGCGTTGCAGGGCTGTGAAACAGTTTTCAGGCAGGTTTTTAGAGAAGTATGATTTTAAAGCTTACAGTATGTCACAACTGATTATTTTAGATGTATCGAAAGGTTCTTCAGAGTTATGATATCATAATTGATTAATTCAGTCTCGATATGGAAATATATTGGTTCCTTTTCCCCATAGGAAAAGACCTTCCCATGAAATATAGGTGGAACAGCCTACTCTGTGAGCTTCTGGAAGCTTGCACTATTCTGGCTCTCAAAGCAGGGCAAGACAGATTCCTAAAGGAGAATGGCACTAAATGTTTAATACATGAGTAGTGGTAGCATTATAGCTAGGTTTAGATGTGTGTCTATACCTAAACTGGCTACAGTGACTGCCATGCAGCAGGAGGGGAAGATAACATGGACTCTGAAAACATACCATCCTCACTTTTTTTTTTTTTTTAAACATACACTGTTTTCTCAGATCCATGCACATATTCAAAAAACATTTTAGGTACAACATCTACTCAGATATACTACTTCTAAGTCTTTTGCCACTCATTTCATTGAAGACTGTGTTCCTATTTTATTTGTGAATGTAAATGCTATATCTACTGTGCATCACTATGTTTACTACCTCTATATTTTGAGAATGTAACTTTATATATTTACTTTAGATCACTGTGTTTATCACATCTGCTGTCCTACGTTCCACTCCCCCCAGAACCCTGCTAAAACGAGCCCTCTAGGACTCAGTTTGCTTACCTAGTAAAACATGTTGTAGATGAATAAACAAACATATCACAGGTATAGTTCAGGTTCCCCATTCTCTGTTCAGAACCCATTACTCATGCAAGGTCATTAAGGTGAGCCTGTATCAGTCCCAGTCTCTACGGTATGTCTGCCCTTACGGTCACTCCTAGCCCAGCTTCTTCTTTGACCCAAATGCCCTCCATGTATAATGACCAAACTTTCGTAAAGTACTGCATTCAGCCTCTACCATCTTCACAATACTGCTTAAAATGCAGCAAATGAAAGCTTCACCAGTGAAGTTGGGATCAAGTCTGGAACTTAGCACTATGCGGAGTGGGGTCAAGTTTTCTCAACGTCACACAATTTCACCAGGCAAAGTTTTTTAACAATCAGACAGCTTTTAAAGTAAACACACATTCCACCCACATTCTTACAATGCCCACCCTCCAGGGGACAGATAAGGAGACTGAAGGGGTAGTTTACTACCATTTTTGCATGATTTACCCCCTTTCTGATTTCAGGAATTTGTTTCCTACCCTGCACATTTACAAGATTTGATGCACATGTGCAAAACTGGCAGTACCATGTGATGTACCACACACTAAGACTGGAAACAGTAGTGGTGGGGAAAGAAAAAGAGTATCAATTGTGTATTGCATAGGAGGCCACTTCAGGAGTTGCTCACTTTCTGGTCAGGAGGGCTGTTGCAACATGGAAGACTTAAAAATACAGTCAAAGCAAGATTCCACAGAAGTATCAGACATAGTCAGTGGCTGCAGGTGCCCAAGTGGGAATGGAAACTTGGTTGGGGAGGTAGTCCACAGTGTGTGTGTGTGTGTGGGGGGAAGCGTATGCATCAGAAACAGTGAGAGGAGGTGAATGGATCAGATACAGTGGAAGGAGGTGCCCACATCAGATGCAGTAGTAGGGGAGTGCATGTATCAGATACGGGGAAGTGGCAAAACAAGTAGAAAGCATGGTATTACCACCATTTTGCTAAAATACTACTAGGTGAAAGAAGCTAGTAGTTTGAAATCTCTCAGTCCTAAAAAATATCTGGACCCTTGCCTACTCTCCTCCCACACCCCTGGCTATTTAAAAAGTATTTCCCCCGCCCTACACCCTCTAGCACCCATATCCTGCCTCCCCCATCCTGATTAAGTTCTTTGTGTCTCAGACAGTGTCATAAAGTTCTTATATCCTGCCTGTTCCCAATAGCAGCAAATCATCCGCCCAACCACCAGAACCAGTAGTAGTACTACAAGAGTAGACTCTCAACCCTACCATCCTCTGGCATCCCATCACCTAACAGTCAGTCTCTCCAAAAATGAAGGATACAATAATGTCCAATGGCGTGGTGACCAGCACAACACTCCCTCCACCACAGCCGGCCACCATCTTCTGAATGAAACCAGGGGTACACTCCTACTGTAATTACCTGATTGGCTCACTCAATCAGGTGATTATTACAGAAGTAGGCCCCGGTTTCATTCAGAAGACAGCAGCTGGCTGAGGCGGAGAGAGGGCTGTGCCTGTCACCACACTGCAGGACACTGTTGTTTTCTTCATGTTTTGGGGTGATTAGGGGGTGGAGTTGTGATGCGGAGGACAATTCTTGTAAAATATTGGGACAGAAGGGGGAAGAGGACTGGGCGTCATTGGGGGTGGGCTGGGTAAACAGTGCTGGCCAAAAGAAAGTTCCCTCTGACTGCAGCATGCCATTAAGGTACCTCAGCTAAGTGGATTAGCTTCCCATAAAAAGCAGTGGAGTTGCAGTGGTATGCAGTAACTCACTTCCTGCAGAATTCCACAGCAATGGGGAACTTAATCCTGACAGTTCGGCTGGACACGACTCTCTAGAAGCAAAATTTCTCAAGTTGGGAACAACAGCACTTGCTCGTCCGGTCCCAGATCTCTTCAACCAGTCCTTCTTGTCCAACACATACCTCTCAACTGCTATGAATTCTGCACAGCACTATGATTTTCACACTCAGATTTACCCTTGCTCTGTACAGGTTTGCTGATGTTCCTCATAATGTTAGTGCTATTTCTGGACACACAAACAATTAAATCATTGAACTAAGTTAATAGAAATATTCCTTATCACTAACTATATGGGGCCCACTATCTATAGATATAATATTGTTTAAAATAAGAAAGTGCTACACATTCCGGCCCTTTGCTATGATTTTTGGAGGCCAGTGCTATGATTTTTAATGCTGAGAGGTTGAGAGGTATGGTTCAACATAGCACCTAATAAGTGGAAGATTGCAATGGTAGTACCTATACATAAGGGGGGATCCAATACTGTCATCGACAACTATAGACCTATATCTCTCCTCTGCCACCTGACAAAGATACAGGAGTGCACAGTCTACAACCACCTCCAAGACTACCTTAAATCACACAACCTTCAATACCCTATCAACATGGATTTAGAAAGAATCAGAGCACCCAAATTGCCCTGATAAAAGTAACAACAGACATATACCATGCCATGGATGACAGCCTTGTTACAGGTGCCATTTTTGTTGACCTCACTAAAGCATTTGATCTGGTAAACCATGATCTTCTGCTCCACTAGCTGCATACTCTAGGTCTGGATAACAATGCCTAGAACTGGGTAAAAAGCTACCTTTCCTGCCACTCTCAGAGTGTCAAATGGAATGGCTCCGTCTCTGAACCCAGGCATACAACACAAGGAGTACCACAGGGATCCATCTTAGTCCCACTTCTATTTTCCCTTTTCATTAATGACCTCCCCCATTCTTATGGTGGTGCCTCAGTGCACCTTTATGCAGATGATGCCATTATCTATCGTTCCTCATCAAAATCTGACAAAATTAATAGGGATCTTGCCAATGACTTCACTTCCCTTGAGGACTGGTTCGGCTGTCGTCAGCTGGTCCGCAACACTAAGAAAACTAAATGCATGCTGTTCTCATGACACCCTTCTACAAAAGACCCTCCAACCCCCCCCTTAATATCATATCAAACAAGGGTGACACCCTGGAGACAGTCATGTCCTTCCAATATCTGGGCTTCACCCAGGACACTGCGCTCTCTTTCAATCTTAATGTCTCCAACATTATCAATCTATGAACCAGAAGCTTGGGTTGCTCTATCGAATCCGACCGTTTCTCACCCCTGCCTCCAGCCTAAGAATTGCTTCTGCATCGCTCATTCCCCTCCTGACCTATGGAGCCCCTCTGCTGCTTACTACTAATTTCTCCTCTCTCTCCTTTCCCAGGTCTACCACAGGATTGGGAGGTTCGCGCTGGGAGCCAACTCCCGTTTACACCACTGCAAACTCCTCTCCTCTCTGGGCTGCTTAACCTACAAATCTAAACTGAAGTACTTCTCCATGTGCCTTATTTATAAATTTGTCCACTACTTCACGTCCCCGTGCCTAAGGGATATAATAAGCCTAAAACAAACTCCCCGCACCCTCCGGTCAGCATCCCTACCCCTCCTGGATATACCCACACTGCACCTAACCTACACTAGGAGGTCCTTCTCATTTGCTGCTATCTCTAGCTAGAACTCTCTTCCTCCACGTGTCCTGAACAGTACCTCTCTTCCTCTATGTAAGTCCAGCCTATATGCCTCCCTTGTCTCCCCCATCTCCTGCTCCTGTTTTCGCTGATGTATCTCTATCTCTCCACTCCCTGCCACTCTATCCTACTCCTCTTCCCTTCCCTCTAACTCTCTCCCTCCATACATTTATAGCACTATGCTCATATCCACTTGTTATAGCACCCAGTCTATGTAGCATCTATGTCTGGGTAAAGCTCGATATGGCTATATACCAATTGTACATGGAATTGAGGATGCGTCACTGATGTCTTGCATTTACCTGTCTGTACACTGTACCACTCTGTGATACTTGTAATGCTCTGTGATACTTGTTGTACTGCTATGTAATATGAGACCCCGGGTCGACCCTGAAAAAGGGACTGTAATTGTCTCAGTGATCTTACCCGGTCAACAAAATTCAAATAAATAAATAAATAACTTCTGGTCTCCACTGCATGAATTGCATAACACTGAGACACAAGCAACTTTGCTACAACTGGAGGAGTAGGGAAAACAAGCAATAGAGGGTGGTGGGACAGAAAAAATGCTTTTAAATGTTCTGGTGGTGGGAGGGGACTGGGCACTGTGAGAACATAGGTGGGAGAGTGTTTAATTTTACTTTAAAACTTTTTTTTAAAACAAAGCATAGTGCCACCCTGATGGCGAAGAACTACAAGTTGTGCCACTTTTGCCAGAAAGTGCACTATATGCAGTTCTTCATCTGTAAGAGCTACCTGAAGTGCGACTTTGTGCTAGAAAAAGTCAGAAAAGTTTACAAAGCCCTTTGCATTGTAAGTTTTCCAGACTTCTCATACTTCTGAATACCATGTTATAATTTACGGTATATCTGGCAATGTTCTGTAAAAAAACAATTGTGTTACACTAGGCATTCTGCGGAAAGTGGGGCATAGCCCATCAGGACCCCCCCCCCATACTTCCATCTGAGCTGATAGTAGTCGTCACAGGTGCTGACCTGTCTCATCCAATCCTATACTGAGAAAAATAGAGAAAAAAGCACCAAGAAGCTACTGATCTGCCAGATGAGCTGCCTTTGACACTATGGATGCAAATATCAGTGAACTCTCTCTGGTGGAAATCTGTCTTCTATCATCAGTGGATGGAGTTTCAGTACGCCTCCTCGAAATGTTGCATATGCAATTCACTCTACTGTACATGCCCAAAGTGGAGGATATCAAATGAATAAAATATAATAATACATTTGGAGGACTAGCATGTGTACTCCAGATTAAGCATGCTGTTTACTAGCGCAGCACTCTGGAAATATATCTACAGGTAAGATGCTGTGGTGTATAAAACATATCGACTACCCATAACTCACACTCATTTCTGGTTAATTATCCAGTACATATAAGCTACTGCTGCTTGAACAGTAATTCTCACTGCTGGATTTCAGTAAAGTAATTCATTTATTAGTGTGCATTTCTTTCTTGAGAATGAGGAAGGCCACCTTATGGATGAAACTAACAGCTTAGCTTCTCCCTAATGTCCACATAATGCATGACTTGTCTACTAATGCAATGATAATTTACGAAAGGTTAAAAAAAGTTTTTCCATCAATTACTACATCTCAACATAATACACACACAATTGCTTCACTGGTATAGAACCATTATTTACTGTAGAGCCAAATATGGTAACTACTTGTAATATGACTATAAGGCTGAAAGGGGGATCCTACAGATGAAGCAGCAGGCATTTACTAGTGAAAAGGTACAAAAAGGGCTAGCAACCCTAAAAATAGATAAGGCGCCGGAGTCAAAAAAACAGGTTACTCACCTGTAACTAGTTCAAGGAGTGGTATATGGTGTACATCCACATGTCTTGGCAGTGTCCTGTCTCCTTTAAGAGCTGCTGGAAAGTTTTCAAGCTGACTCCTCCCACCCACCCTGGTGGTAACTGCCTAGCACCACCCCGTGACACTAGTTCTTGCCTGCTGGAAGCAGAGTTGTGCGCCACTGTCAGGGGAGGTTGGGTGGGTCTGTGTGGATGTACACCATATACCACTCCTAGAAAGTACACTTACGCAAGACCTTACTGTAACAGTAGATCTTTGAGAAGTATCTCTTGCAGCAGGTAACACACTTGGGTCATCGCCAGAGGATGCTGTGGTGCATGGCAGCTCTTCTAGCAGTCTTTTCCAAGGGCCGCCCACACATGACATCAGCTTCCTGTTTCCTATATAAGTGTGGGCAGTCCCTGGTATCCTCAGTTTCCCCCGGCGGATTCAGCTCGCTAAGCGAGGACCGAGGGGAAGCCGAGGTACCATAGATATCCTAACCTACAAGTCATTGGATGAGAATTTGTTCTCCTAGAGAAGGAGGAGGATGGAGGGCGGGATCGTACCTGCTGCAAGAGACACTCCTCAAAGATCTACTGTTACGGTAAGGTCTTACGTAACTGTACTATCTTCCATGGAGTCCCAAGCAGTAAACCTAAGAAGGGTGGTCATTATGACAGGAGGCCTTTTAGGACAGCTCGGCCAAAGGCTGTCCCACAGCATGAAGCAACGTTTAAGTCGTAATGCTTTGTGAAAGTATGAACTGTGGACCAGGTAGCTGCAATGCAGACATCTGTGATAGAGGCCCCTTAAAAGCAGGCCGCTGTGGTGGCTATAGCTCTGGTAGAATGGGCCTGGACAGGTCCTGCTAATGGCTTGCTGTATTTTGTGTAACAAAATGTTATACAGTGTGTTAGCCAATTGGAAAGGGTCCGTTCAGTGACCCAGAGACCTTCCCCACTTGAGGCAAAGGTAACAAAAAGTTAAGAGGTCTTCCTAATCAAATTTAATTTGATTAGTATATTATCATAATATACGATGGTCGTCTAGAGTATGTAACAGGTATTCACCTCGACTGGCGTGTGCTGGATAATATACTGGTAACTCCAGAGACTGATTTTAGATCTGTTCAGACACTACCTTAGGTGGGAAGGAAGGACTGGTATGGAAGTGCCACTCTGTCTTTGTGAAAAATCAAGTAAGGCTCTCTACATGAGGGCATGAAGCTCAGAAATGCACCGAGCCGAAGTGACAGCCACTAAGAAAAACAGGTTACTCACCTGTAACAGTAGTTCTAGGAGTGGTATATGTTGTTCATCCACACTTATTGGCATGTCCCTTCCCCTTTAAGAATCGCTGGAAGTCTTCAAGCTGGCTCCTCCTACCCACCCGAGTGGTATAACACTCAGCTCTGCCTCATAACACCAGATCTTAGCCCACTGGAAGCCAGGTTTGTGCATACGCAGCCGGGGAGGTCGGGTGGGTCCGTGTGGATGAACAACATACACCACTCCTAAAACTACTGTTACAGGTGAGTAACCTGTTTTTCTAGGATTGTGGATATGTTGTTCATCCACACTTATTGGCAGACTCCTAGCAGTTCTTCAGGAGGAGGGAGGTAATGCACACACCCCCACTGATACTCACTTGGGAAACGGAGATTGGAGAACTGAGGCCCCAAAACCAGCGTCCCTGCATCACTCAAGTTCGATGTGGTAATGGGTAATGAAGGTGTTTGCTGACTTCCTGGTAGCAGCCCGACAGATTTCCTGGATAGGGATGTCCCTGGAAGCAGCCACCGATGCATCGGTATGGCAGGTAGAATGAGCTCTTATCCCTCTGGGAGGCTCCATGCCCGCCAACTCATAGCACAGATTTAAGCAAGATATAATCCACCTTGCAAAAGTCCATTTTGCTACAGGTCTGCCAGAAGCAGCTTCAACGTACGTGACAAACAGTTGGTAAATCTCTTCCAGAACTTCTGCCATCCCCTCCTTATACTAGGAGAGAGCTCGTCTCAGGTCCAAAGTATGGAGCCTGTACTCGGCCTCCGAGGTGTAATTAGGGTAGTATGCCGGCAAAGTTAACACCTGGTTAAGGTGAAACTCTAACACCACCTTCGGAAGGAATTTCGGGTGGGGGCGTAGGATAACCTTGTCCCTGTGGAAGACCAGATAAGGGGAGTCCACCGAAAGCACCTGGAGCTCCCCAGTCCTTCTGGCAGATGTGATAGCCACCAGGAAGGCTGTCTTCCACAACAAGTGTGACAATGCACACTTGTGCATTGGTTCGAATGGCTTGCCCATGAGCTTTGCCAGTACCAGCAGTAGATCCCATGGAGGTGGAGGGTCACACACCAGAGGGGATATGTAGTCCAGGCCTTTGAAAAAGCACCTGACCACCATCTTCTGCACCAGCGTCGGCTGACTGGCCCATGCCCGATAAGCAGAGATGGCTGCCAGGTGCACCCTGAGGGTCAATGACCGAAGACCCCCTTTGGAGAGAGACCTAAGGCAGTCGAGGATGTTAGTCACTGGACTGGACAGAGGGACCAGGCCCTTGCCCAGACACCAAATGGAAAACCTTTTCCATTTGAAGGCATAACATTTCCTGGTTGATTCCTTTCTGGATGCCTCCACCATGGTGAGGACATCCTCAGAAAGACCCAAAGCCTGGAACTCTAGCCGCTCAGGTACCAGGCTGTGAGGTGCAGGGATTGAAGGTCTGGATGGTATACCTTCCCCTGACTGATAGAGATGAGGTCCGGGCATGCTGGAAGCCGCTCTGGGGGCCTGCAGCTGAGGCTGAGGAGATCTGAATACCAGAACTGGCAAGGCCAGTCTGGGGCTACCAGAATCACCTTGTCCCTCCTCACCTTGAGGAGCACCTGGTGGATCAAGGGAAATGAAGGGAAGGCATCCCCCTGCAGCGAGCCCTGCTGAGGGGGGCTGGCATGAAACAGCCTCAGCTTGGTGCTTTCTCTGGAGGCAAACAGGTCCACCATCGGTTCGCCCCAGTGGAAGAACAGGCTGTAAGCTACCTCTGGATGGAGAGACCACTAGTGGGATGTTTTGCCTAAGCAGCTGAGAACATCCGCCAGATGGTTTGAGGCTCCTGCCACATGAATGGCTAGAAGATCCGCCTCCAGATGGCTGACGATAGTCCAGATGCGGAGCGCCTCCCTGCAAAGCAGACGGGAGTGCATGCCACCCTGTTTGTAGAGGTAGTACATGGTCATGGTATTGTCAGTCTAGACTTGAACCACTTGACCCCGGAGCTGAGGAGCGAAAGCTGACAGTGTCAGTCTGACTGTTCTGAGCTCCAACAGGTTGATGTGGTATCGGGGACTCCTCAGGCGTCCAGAACCCATGGGCCCTTTTGTCCCCCATGTAGGCTCCCCAGCCCATGAGAGAGGCATTGGTCATGAGGACAGCCGTCGGCTCTGGGCAGACAAATGGGATCCCTTCCTGCAACTTAACTGGGGCGGTCCACCATTGGAGAGCATCCTACATCTTCTGGGTTACAGTGATCAGCTGGTCGAAATGACCATGGCGCTGAGTCCACTGGGTGGCCAGCTCCCACTGGAGGGGGTGCATGTGCCACTGGGCCCAATGGACCATGGAGGTGCACGCCGCCATATAACCCAGAAGGCGCAGAAAGTCCCGGGCAGGGCGCAATTGCCCAACCAGAAATGACTGGGCAAAAGAGAAGAGAAACTCCGCCCTGTCCGCCGGGAGCTGAGTTCTAGCTTGACGAGAGTCGAGCTCTGCCCCAATGAAGCACATCACCTGAGAAGGTGCCTGTTCTGACTTGGCCTCATTGATCAAGAGGCCGAGTTGGGAGCAGGTCTGGAGGGCCAGGTACCTGGACCTCTCCACCTCCTGCTGGGTAGGACCTGCTAAGAGCCCAATCGTCGAGGCAGGGGTAAATTCTGACACCCCCCCACCCCTGACGCCTGAGATGGGCTGCCACCACTGTGATGCATTTGGTGAAGACCCGTGGGGCCGATGACAGGCCGAACAGCATGGCTCGGAACTCGCACAGGGTCCCTTCGGCTCTGAAGCGGAGGAATTGCCAATGAGATGGATGAATTGGGATGAGAAAGAACACGTCCTACAGATCCAATGAAAAGAACCACGATTTGCTCCAAGGATGGTATGATCTGGGACAGAGTGACCCGGAAGGTGTGTGACCTGAGATACTGATTCAGGTTGTGCAGATCTAGAATGGGGCACCAGCCCCCCCATCCACTTGAGCACCAGAAAGTACCTGGAGACAAAGGCTGGGTCTGCTGGAGAATCCGCCACTGGAGCTACTGTTTCTTGAGGAGGAGCCGAGTGATGTCGTCTCGGACAGCCGACTGAGTATGGACAGATAATCTTTCCTCCTGAGGGGTGCGGGCTCAGCTTGGAGGGTATCGCTCGAATTCATGGGGCAGTCCCTGACTGACCACTTCCAAAACCCACCTGTCCGTGGTAATAATGGACCAGGCGGAAAGAAAGTGGTGGAGCCGGACCCCCACGGGAGGACCCAGAGCTGGTGTGATGGGAGAGGGGGTGGCAGCCCACGCCCCATCACTGAGCAGGCTTGGAGGAGGAGGATGCAGGACCTGAACCTCGGCCTCCTTTACGGGCCTGGGAGGGCCCGGGCTTGGGCCGGGGGCACCAAACTTGAGCCTGCTGCAGCTGCTTCTGCTGCCTTCCTTGAAAGGAGGGTTGCTGTGCCACAGGGGAAGAGTGCCGAATAGGCTTCTTCTTCTTCTGCTGTTTCTTGCCAGAAGAACCTTTAGTAGAAGTAGCGTCCAAGGTGGCATTGGACTGCTCAATACGCTGAAGGTGACCAGCCACACCTGGGCTGAAAAGGTCAGTGCCAGGAAAGGCACATCAGCTAGTTTGCTCTGAGTATCTTCCAGAAAAGAGGAGAGTCTCAGCCAAGCCCTGTGACGAGAGGCAACTGCAGCTGCCATCGAGCGGGCACAAAAATCCCCAATGTCCAGGGATGTATGAAGCTGCTGTTTGGCAACAGTCCGGCCCTGATCCCGGACCTGCTTGATCATGGTCTGCATGTCGTCCATGGGGAGGTGTAGGAGGACTTCATCCAAAGACCCCAAGAGGGCATGGGAGCAGTATGCTATGATGACGGCTGAACTTGCCAGACGAAGGCCTAAAGATGAGGCCGCACCGACCTTTCAAGCCAAATGATCCAAGAGTTTCGTTTCTTTTTTTGAGAGGTCGATCAGTGTCGGCAGAACTGCCAGTATGTCTGAACACAGAGGCGGTCACCAGGCTCTCGGCTGAAGGGTGCTCTGTGAACCCCGCAAGGGACCTCATGGGCACCACATACTTGCAGGCCATGTGGGTAGATGGATCTGGACAGGAGGCAGGGTGCTGCCAAAGTTCTATGGCCAGGCCAACTACGGCCTCAGCCACAGGAAAGCCCTCCATCAGGGTATCCCCTCTCTTGAGGATGTCCATGAGCGGGTACTCTGCCATTTTCTGGATAGGTTCCAGGGGTATCCCTGTAGACTCAGATCAGGCAAAGAATGCCCAAAAAGGATGAAGGACCTTCCTCTGTCTCTAACCCACTATCTGATTCATCGTCCCTGGGATGATAATGTAGGCTGGTATCATCCGAATCCAAGGAATCTGGATACAACGGTCGACCGCCCAGGTCACCTTCGACTCGCCGAGGGCAATCCGAGGTGGCAGTGACCGAAAGACACCGAGGAAGCCCGGTGTCTGGTCTATCTTCCTTAGAAGGAGCCCCTCCCAAAGGCTGCTTGGGCGGTGGTTCTACCATGATCGGTGGAGAGACCGGTTTAGGTCGAACCAGAGGTTTCGCCAGCGGGGAGCAGACTTAATTGGCTCCGAAGGAGTCAGCTTCTGCCTGGGAGGTGAAAGCCAAGTAATGGCTGGGGTAGAATCCGGGTCAGCTTGTGCCCAGACAAAATCAGCTGTTGCCACATGAGGTCCTCATAGTGCCGACGCAGTTTCCATCGAAGCCCCTCCCCATCCGAGAAGGATGAGTACGACTGATGGTGTTGCCTCTTTTTTAAGTCGAGGGGGGCCTAGACCTCGATCGAGATTGGACAGGCCGATTTGGTCACTCGGGAGACATCGGCAGGACTGGTGATTTCCCAGAGTCGGAGACCACTTCCTCAGATTCCCAGCGGGCTGGGTCTCCTTGTCAGGGAAAGAAAGAACCGGAATCCAATTGAGAGAATCACCGAACAGAGCCGGCGACAATGGGTCGATAATTATTTTAACCTCGACGATCACCACTTCGGTCGACTGGCACAGACGGCAAAGCCGACAAGCCAACAGCCGAAGAGGCAATTTCGACCGAAGTCGAGACTGCCAGTTCCTCTGACCGAGATCTAACCCAATCCCAAGAACATCTTCGCTGAGACGAAGATGATCCCAGGTCCTTTTTCCACTTATGGGACTGAGAGGAGTGCATGACAACAGGACCCTCTCCCTTAGTCAGGAGAGACTGGCACAACTCTCAGAAGGAACCCAAGAAGGTGGAGCCCAGGTTGAGCGGAACAAAGAAGCTCAGAGAGAAAGATTCCCTGTCTGCTTCCTCCTCGAAGGCTTGCATGCGTTCCAAATGTTCGGCGGATCCCGTGGCCATGGAAACTGCCCACTAAGCCTCCTTTGCTTTCACTGGAGGGTTCTGTTTTTCTGGCCTCCCCAACTTCAGGCATGCAAGATGGTGGTCGAAGACATTAGGGTGAAATGCAAGACAAAAATCACACTTCGAGGTGTCATGGTCAACACCCAGGCAACAGAAGCACGAGAGCGGAATCGGTGTGGCATTTTCTGCCATATGAACATCGTGGCAAAACCGGGAAGACTTGTTTTCCATAATCTAAGACAAGTAGTCCCGATCTCTAATGCGAACTAGATGAATTTTCAGAATAACCGAAGGTTTTGAAGCCAGGGCCTACAAAATGCGGGAGCACGAGGGAGGCGACCTGAATCTTCCAACGGAAAGGAAGATCTGGCATCATGGGGCGGAGCCAAGGATTATACCACCCGGGTGGGTGGGAGGAGCCAGTTTAAAGACTTCCGGAGATTCATAAAGGGGAAAGGGACATGCAAATAAGTGTGAATGAACAACATATTCACGATCCTATAAGAGTGTTTTCCAAGAAAGAAAACGGAGGGCACAAGTGGCCACCAGTTCAAAGGGCTCAAGAGTTAATTTCTCTATTAGAAAATTGAGAGAGTGGGTCTTCTGATAGGCTTAATATGCAACATTCCTCTTAGAAACATTTTGGCTAGATGATGCTGATAAGGTAATCTGCCATCTAGAGGTTCATGGAAGGCCAAATGGACTTTGACAGAGGAATAGCTTAATCCTGTCCCAGCAATCAAGGCCAGGTAATCCAAGACTTTCGTCAGTGGACAGGAATAGGGATCCAATGACCAAGAAGTAGCCCAGATGGAAAAGCATTTCCATTTGGCATTATATGTTTCCCTGGTCACCGGTTTATGTGAGGCCAGTAATATATTGGCAACAAGGGAGGACACTTGTAAATGTGCTATGAAAGCATCCTCAGGAGACAAGCATGAAGGTGTATGGCCTTCAGGTTGGGATGTAGAAGGGTCCCTTGATTCTGAGTCAAGAGACCTGGTCTGATTGGCAACGGAACGGGTTCCTCCACTGATAACTGTCGAAGGAGGGGGAAACCACACCTGCCGAGGCCACAGAGTGGCATTGAGAATAACGGTTGCAGGTTCAAATTGTAATTTTAGTAGAGTCTGTTGCAGGAGTGGGACAGGGGGAAAGCATATAAGAAGAGTCCGGTCCACACTTGGGACAGGGCATCTACAAATTGTCTCTTTTTGCTCGGGATAATGGAATAGTATCTGAAGAGACGGTGGTTGACTGGGGAGGCAAACAGGTCCAGTTGCGGGGTCCCCCACAGATGAAAGATTTTCTGAAGCACTTTGTGATGAAGTGTCCATTCGTGTGCGGACGACTGGCAACTAAGAAAGTTGGCCAGGAGATTGTGACGTCCTGGTAGATGGACGGCTGATAGTACAAGGTTTTGCCGAATGGCCTCCTGCCAGACTGCAAGTGTCTATTTGCATAGAGAACAGGATTCTGTACCTCCTTGCTTGTTGCAGTAGAATACTAGTGCGGTGTTGTCTGACTGGATCAGCAATGGTCCCGGAGACAAGTGAGGCTGAAAGGCCTGAAGGGCTAAGCGAACCGCCCTCATCTCCAGGAGACTGATGTGTGGATGAGGGATAGACATGGTCCACTTGCCTTGTGTCCTGTAAGGACCCAGGTGAGCACCACACCCTTCCAGGGATGCATCCATAGTCAATGTCTATTGGGGTGGTGGGGGGACTAGAAGGGCATGCCTTGACACAGGTCGGCCTGGAGGGTCCACCATACTAGGGCAGACTGCAATGTCGGAGTGACTCTGATTTTGTTTTCAAAATTTCCTGTTCTTTGAGACCACTGGTTCTGGAGAACCCACTGAACTGGTCTCATGTGAAGATGGGCAAATGCTACCATGGGGATGGTAGTGGCCACGTGTTCTAGGAGGCATAACATGCATCTGGCTGTGACTACTTTATGGGTTTGTATTTGAAAAGCCTGACACAGAAGCTTGTCTTGTCTGTCGGCTGGGAGGTAGACCCTTGCGGAGACAGTGTCTAGGACTGCTCCTATATATTGGAGCGAATGTGTAGGGGTCCGAATGGATTTTGGGCAATTGACCGTAAACCCTAGAGCTTGGAACAGAGTTAAGGTTGCTTCTAGGGAGAAAAGCAGAGAGGCTTTGGACTCTGCCTTGATGAGCCAATCGTCAAGATATGGGAAGACAAAGTGCTCATCCCGTCGTAGGGCTGCTGCTACTACCACTAGGCATTTGGTAAACACTCTCAGGGAGGAGGAGAGGCTGAATGGGAGTGTCTGAAATTGGTAGTGTTGACCCAACAGGTGAAAACGAAGAAACCTCTGGTGGGCAGGATGGATGGGGATATGGAGGTAGGTATCCTTCATATCTAGAGCACATACAGTAGCCAATCCCCTTGTTTCAACATTGGCATGATGGAATTTAGGGTGACCATGCGGAATCTTTTGCACTGGATGTATAGGTTCAACTGTCTGAGGTCCAGTATTGGTATGAGACCTCCAGTTCGTTTGAGTACCAGAAAGAAGTAAGAGTAAAACCCCTTTTGGCATTCTGTAGGGGGTACTTTGTAAATGGCCTGTAGCTCCTCCTGAAAAATAGGAATATGATCAGGTGGGTAATGGACAGAGTGGGGAGGATGAGGAGGAGGTTTGGAAAGCAGTTCAAGAGTGTGACTTCTCTGAATAATCTGAAGTACCCACTTTTCCAATGTGATCATTTTCCAGGCCTTCGAGTGAATGGCAAAACGAATGCTCATGGCTTCAAAGTCCTGGCTGAGGAAGTGTGGGCAGAGCCCCAGTTGGTCACTGGGAGATAGGCTGACCAGCCCCACCAGAAGCCTGGGAGTGGGAGCCCCTGGTGGCAGCGGTGTTGGTTCTCGTAGACTGGGAACTACCTCGGAATCTGCCCCATGTGAGCCTCTGTAGTTTCCATCTCTTTTGGAATAAAAGGAGGATTGAAGATGGTATGATGGCTGGGAGGTATGGTACATGCCATGCACTGTGAGTAGAGTTCTTCGTGAAGACTGGAGATCATCTATCAGTGTTTGGGAACCTGGACCAAATAGTTTGGACCCATTAAAGGGGGCATTAACCACTCTATGCTGTACATCAGGTGTAAAACCTGAGACGTGAAGTCAAGCATGGCAGTGCAAGGTAATGCTGGTTGCGGACATGCAGGCCGAAGTATCAACTGCATCATATCCTGAACAAAGTAGGTGTTGGGAAATGGAGTTGCCAGTAAATATTGTAGCCAGTAATTGTTCCCTTTCCTGTGAAGGAGGGAGTTTATTGACTAATTCAATGGCCAAGGACCAGAGCGTACGCTGGCGTTTGACCATATGTCCCATATAATTTAGGATTCTGAGATTCATGGTACCTGCTTGGAATACCTTTTTCCCCCCAGATAGTCTATCCTACGGGAATCTTTATCTGGAGGTAAGGAGCTCGTGTGTTTCAGTCATTTAGTATGATCATGAGCGGCAGCAATCACCACTGAATCTGCTTCAGGAGTGGTGGATAGAAAAGGATGATCCAGAGGAGCCTGGTAGAGGCGGGCTGCCTTGCGGGGAATAGCTGGAACAGTGCAAGGCTGGTTCCTGGCTGCAAGCATAGCATTTTGGTAGGTTTGGATTAGTGGGGATACCACTAAAACTGGATCCTCAGGTAACTCTAGATAGTCTGCCATATCCTTACGTTGTTTGTCATCTTTGGTAGTAGAGAATCCCATGACTTTCTAAATGTGGACCATCATCTCATGGAAGGATGGATCGTCTGGAGGAGAGGCAGCCGCATGCCTGGATAAATCCTCCTTTAGAGAGGAAATCTCCGACAGGGGAGACTGGGGCTGGAAATCCATGTCCTGGAATTCTACCAGTAGTCATCCACGTACGAGGGAGGTGACCAGGGTGGTGAAGGGTCTGTGTCACCCTGGAAGCGTTTTGACGGAGGAGTCGACGCAGGATGGGTGGCTCAGCACTCCTGGATTGGAGGGCTGAGCATATGCATGCAAGACCTGCTGAACTACTGAAGTAACGGGGGAGCTAGGGAGGGGAGTTTCTGGGAAACCAGGGGGATTGTGGAGGTGATTGGATGCGTAGCCTGAGCAAGGCTTGCCCCTGGCTGGTAAAGTCCAGGATCCTGATCCCTGTCCGCCTTGCCCTATGAGTGTACACCTGTGAGGGTGGAGGGGCGATATGCATGGCAAATGCAGTCAGTTTCCCCAGTGGAATGCAGTTCCTCGTCGATGGAGCTGCCTGAAAAACAGTAGTATGACGTGAAAAAGACGGCCCCATTAATGGGAGAGGAGCCCCCATGGACAGGATGTCTAAGGAACCCACCAGAGGTTCATGATAAACCACCGTCAATGCACTGGAAAGCGCCGTCAGCAAGCGGGTATAACCTCCTGCCGACGAGAAAGCAGGCTGAGAATGCATCGTTGATGGTGGGGCACCTGTAACGGTGGCCATCGACGAGCATTTAGGCACGGAGTTTGAGGAGAGCTTCTCCTTTTTGTGCCGTTTATGAGAGTCAGTGGAGGGAGAGCTCTTGGAACGAGTCCCGATTCTCCATGAGAGACGATTTCTGCTCCATTAAATGGATTTTGATTTCCTGCAGCCATCGTCGACGGGTTTCCTGGTTGAAATCTTGGCAATGTATGTAGGAAGTGGTGTTGTGTGTGGGTCTCAGACACCTTACACAAGTGGTATGGTTGTCAAAGCAGTAGTTCTACCGCAAAGGCAGAAACGAAATAGCGTGGTCTTGTCTGAAGATTCTATGGACATTTATCATTTGCTCAAATTCTCGTCGATGACTGCTGCTGAAGTTGCTATAGCTGCTGCATGCGAGCTGAAGATAGCAGAAAAATGAACTGAGGATACCAGGGACCGCCCACACTTATATAGGAAACAGTAAGCTGATGTCATGTGTGGGCGGCCCTTGGAAAAGACTGCTAGAAGAACTGCTATGCGCCACAGTGACCTCTGACGATGACCCAAGTGTATTACCTGCTGCAAGAGACCACTCCATGGAAGATCTATTGTTACAAGTGAGTAATCTATTTCTCTAGGAACATGGATATTGTGTACTTATCCACATTTTGGCAGATTCCTAGCAGTTTCTCCAGGAGGAGAGAGGCAAGGCACACACCTCCTACTTGGGGAAATAAGGACTGGAGAACTGAGGCCCCAAAACCAGCATTCTAGCATGACTCAAGGTCATTGTGGTAGTGGGAAATGAACGTGTGTGCAGACTTCCAGGTAGCAGCCCAACAGATTTCCTGGACAGGGACGTCCGTAGAAGCAGCAGTATGACAGGTGGAATGAACCCTTAGCCCTTAAGGAAAGGCTCCCTACCGCCAACCAATAGCAGAGGTCGATGCAGGATACAAGCCACCTGTCAATCATCCATTTAGCTGCTGGTCTGACAGGTGTGGCTTCAGTGTAGATGACAAATAGCTGGTGAACCTCTCCCTAAACTCCAGTTGTGCGCTCCTTGTAATAGGCAAGCGCTTGCCCCAGGTCCAAAGTATTGAGCCTGTGCTCGGCCTCCGAGGTGTAACTGGTGAAGTACACCGGGAGACTGATCACCTGGTTAAGGTGAAAATCTGACACAACCTTCAGGAGGAACTTTGGGTTGGGGTGAAGGACAACCTTGCCCCTGTAGAAGACGAGGTAAGGAGACTCCACAGAAAGGGCCTGGAGCTCACTGATCTTTCTGGCTGACATTATAGCCACCAGGAAGGTGGTCTTCCATGACAGGTGTGACATCTCACACCTATGCATCAGTTCAAATGGCTTGCCCATGACCTTTGCCAAAACCAGCAATAGATCCCAAGGTGGTGGTGTTTCACGCACCGGAGGGGAAATATGGTCAAGACCTTTGGAAAAGCGGCAGACCACATTATCCTGTGCCACCAACTGCTAACCGGCCCACACCTGGTAGGCAGAGATAGCTGCCAGGTGCACCTTAAGGGCTGTCGACCAAAGGCCTGACAGAGAGGGACCAAAGGTAGTCAAGGATGCTAGCCACTGAACAGGACAAAGGGTCCAGCCCTTTGCCCTGACACCAAATGGAGAACCTCTTCCATTTGAAGGTGTAGCATTTCCCATTTGACTCCTTCCAAGAAGCTTCTACAACACTGAGGACATCTTCGGAGAGACCCATAGCCTGGAACTCTAGCCACTCAGGAACCAGGCTGTCAGGTACAGAGACTGAAGGTCGGGGTGGAGCACCTTCCCCCGATGGATCGAGAGCAGATCTGGACAAAAAGAAAGACACCTTGGGAGCTTGCTGTTGACGCTGAGAAGATCAGGATACCAGAACTGGTGGGGGCCAGTCCAGAACCACCAGAATCACCTGTGCCTTGTCCCTCCACACCTTAAGCAGCACCTTGTGGATCAAGGAGAATGTAGGGCAGGCACAGAAGAGACCCAGGATCCAGAGCCTCAAGAAGGCATCCCCCTGCAGTGTTCCCTGCTGAGGGGGAAGGCACAATGCAGCCTCAGCTTTGCATTCTCCCTGGAGGCAAACAAGTCCATCAGAGGGGTGCCTCTTTGGGAGAACAGACTGTGCTCTACCTCGGGATGGACAGACCACTCATGAGACACCTCAACCACCCAGCAAAGAGCGTATGCCAGCTGGTTGGAGACACCGCCAACATGGATTGCCAGGTGATCAGCCTCCAGGATGCACACAAAGGTCCAGATGCAGAAAGCTTCCCCGTACAGTGGAAGGGAGTGCATGCCGCCCTGCTTGTTGAGGTAGTACATGGTCATGGTGTTGTCCATCTGGACCTGAACCACCTGACCACTGAGATGTGGAACAAAAGCGGTCAGCATCAGCTGAACCACCCTGAGCTCCAGCAGGTTGATGTGACATCGGGACTCCTCGGGGGCTCAGAGCCCCTGGACTCTGTGTTCCCCCAAGTGGGCTCCCCAGCCCATGAGAGAGGCACTGATCATCAGGATGACCATGGCTTGGGGCAGACAAGTGGAATACCTTCCTGTAGATGCTCCGTGACTAACCACCGCTGGAATGCATCCCACATCAGCTGGGTCACAGTGACCTCTGCGCTGAGACCACTGGCTGGCCAGCTCCCACTGCAAGAAGCGCATTCTCCAGTGAGCCCAATGAACCACGCTGGTGCAGGCCGCCATGTATCCCAACAGGTGCAGGAAGTTCCATGCAGGGCGCAACTGCCCAACCAGAAATGATCGGGTAAAGGAGGTAAGAACCTCTGCCCTGTCAGCCAGGTGCCAAGCTTTGGCTCTGCAAGAATCGGGCTCTGCCCCGATGAAGTGAACAGCCTGCAAAGACACGAGTTCCGATTTGGCTTCACTGACCAAGAGGCCAAGCGAGATGTAGGTCTGGAGGGCTAGGTCCCTGGACCACTAAACCTACTGCCTGGAGGGACCCACAATGAGCCAGTTGTCCAGGTAGGGGTATACCCGAACTCCCCAGCACATCAGGTGGGCAGCCAGTACTGCTACGCATTTGGTGAAAACCCTGGGAGCTGAGGACAGGCCAAATGGCATGGCCTGGAACTCATAAAGGGTCCCTTCTGCCTGAAAGCGGAGGAACCGCCAGTAAGATGGACGGATCGGGATGTGGAAGAACGCATCCTGGAGATCCAGTGAGCAAAACAAACTGAACTTACAAGCTCAAATGGGCAGACTGGGTGGGCCATAGGCCCTTATCTGCCGACACTGTCTATGTATCTATGTATGTAAAACCACATGTTTTGCTTGAGAGATCTTATGATCTAGGACAGAGTTATCATCATGAAGGTGCGGGACCTGAGGAATTTGTTCAGGTGCTGCAGGTCCATTTCAGTACCCAGAAGTACCTGGAGACGAACCCTGGTTGAAGTGGTGAGTCTGGGACAGGAGCCACTACCTCCTTGTGCAGGAGCTGGGCAATATCATCCCAAAAGGCAGACTGAACGTTGACTGACATCATGTCCTCCCATGGGGAGCAAGCTTGGCTGGGTGGGTAAGCCTTTCTAGAGGCAGACCCTGGCCGATCAACTCGAGAACCCACCTGACCATGGTAACAGTGGACCAGATGGAAAGGAAGTGGCGGAGTCGGCCACTCACAGGAGGACCTAGGGGGTTCATGATGGGAGAGGGAGGCACCCCCCATCCCGTCACTGGGCAGGCTTGAAAGCGGAAGAGGGCCCGGCTGAGGAACCACCAGGACCACATTCTCTGGGCTTTCAGAAGACCGAGGCCACGGACTTGGACCATGGGCGCCACATCTGCTGCAGGCCAGCCTGGGGCTGGACAGATTTGGCCACGGGGAAGAGTTGGGTGGAAAGGGCTTCATCTTAGAGGATTTGGAGCCTTCAGAGTCCTTCTGGGCAAAAGTCACTGAGTCCAAGGTGGCGTTAGATGTTTCGATTCTGGTGAGGTGCCGCTCCACCCTGAGTCCAAACAGGTCAGTCCTCAAGAAGGGCACATCTGCCAACTTGTGCTGCGTATCTGCTGTGAAGGTGGAGTTGCGCAGCCAAGCCCTGCAGCACATGGCAACTGCCATGGTCATGGACCATGTGCAGGAGTCCCTGAGGTCCACAGCCATTTGGAACTGTTGCTTTGCAACGGCATGTCCCTAATCCCGTACTTGATTAATGGTGGTTTGTAGATCAGCAGGGAAGTGGGGGAGCACCTCATCCAGGGATGCCAGAAGGGCATGAGAGAAATGGGCTATGAGAAGGGCCAATCTCGCTTGCCAAAGGCCAAGTGAAGAGGCAGCATACACTTTTTTCACCATGTGGTTCAACCTCCAGGACTCCTTGTCAGGGATTTTTTTCATGTCTCTGACACTGCCTATGCACCAGAAAACAGAGCCAGCTATGAGCCCCTCAGCCGAGGGATGCTCCATGAATTCCAACAGGGATCTGGTAGAGACCACATACTTGCAGGACAAGATCCCAGGTGCTGCCACAACTACAGGGTAGGACCAAAAACAGTGTCCTGAACCGAGAAAGTCTCCATAGGCATAACCCCCACTGGTTGAGGATCTCAGTAAAGCAGGTACTGCTCCTGCTTTGGGAAGGGCTCCAGCTTGAGACCCGTCGACTCAGAGATCAAACAGAGCAGGCCCATGAAGGAAGTGGGATCCTGATCTTAGATAAGTACCCCATCCATTCCATGTCCAATGGGTGGGAATGGAGGGAGGACCCCTCAGATTCTGAGGAATCATGAAAAAGCGGTCGCCTACCCGAGTCCTCACTCACCCAGCGAGGGTGGTCTTGGGCGATGGCAACACACACTAGATGTGGCAACCCTTTGCCCAGCTGGGTGTCCTTAGTCGGGGTGCCAGATGTCAGTTGTTTGGGCGGCGGCTCCACTAGGATCGGCAGAGAGGCTGGCAGGAGCAGAGTTGGGACTGATGGAACCGTCTCCTGCCGAGTGGGGTCTGCTGCAGCTCTGGTAGTGGCACCCAGGAAGGGCAGGGGAAGCCGGGATTGGCTTAATCTGGGTCAGCCAGAGCAGCTGCCACATGAGATTCTCATAGCACCAACACACCTTGTGCCAGTGCCTCTCCTCGCCCGAGGAGGATGAGGAATAGCAGCGGTGCCGCTTGCCCAAGCGCCTGGAGTGTGAGTGTCTCAAACAACGTGGGCTGCCTGAGTCCAGGCTTCTGGAGCGGGGCCTCAACTAAGACCCCCCTAGGGGATAGGGGGTGGGTCTCAGAAGGGGGCTGGTGAAGTCCAGGTCCTGGAGCACCAGAGTGCAGAGTGGTGGACTGCTCTGTCCCCCCTGAGAAGGTCAGAACTGGAGTCCTAGACAAAGAGGTATCAACCTCCTTAGTAGACAAAGTGTTGACAGGGTTGAGAAAAATCTCAGCTGGGATGTCGACCTGAGTCTTTGCCAACTGGCCAGACGAGGAGACTGTGGAGCCGGCAGCCAGATCCAGAGCACAGACTGAAACTGAGTGTTCCAACGAAACGTGGGAATCGGAGGCCCAGGAACTCTCCTGATCCCACGAACATCCACAAGACCGCTTCTTGGTCTCTTTCTCCTTGTCCTTTTTCCCTTTCTTGGACTTAGTGCTCTTAGGACCCTGCCCAAGGGTGGGCAGAGACTGGCACAAGTCCTTGAATGCTCCCATGAAGGAAATGACCAAAGAGAGCAGCAAAAGTGCCGAAGCCAAGGAGGTATGCCTGGGCACAGCCTCCTTGAAAGCCGCAAGTTGCTTGGTGGACCCCGCCACCACGGAAACCACCTGATGAGCATCCTTAGAACAAATGGGTGGATCCCTGTCATCTGGACAACCAAGGAGTAGGCAGTCTTAGTGATCTTTAAGAGTTGCCAGTAAAAACGAATGGCAATGGAATTAGGCCTGGACATCGTGCTCATGGCCCAGGCAGTAAACGCACGAGGTGTGAGGATCCAATCACAGCATACATTGCCCGCAACCACATTTCTGGAACCCCAGAGCGGACTTTGCGTCATCCACTGTGGTGGCGAGAAGAATTTGAAGACTGAGTAAAGTTTTTTATTTAGAAATATAGGAAGGGGCCTCAGTATACGCAAGAGCAATAAGGAGTGAACCTGCTTCTTACAGCGGTAAGGAAGAACTGGTGTCACGGGACGGTGCTTGGAGAGTTACCACCCGGCTGGATGGGAGGAGTCTGCTTGAAGACTTTCTGGCAGCTCTTAAAGGGGAAAGGACACTGCCAAGACCTGTGGATAAGTACACCATATCCATGTCCCTAGAATAGGATGCATCTAAGGGTGGTGGCATCGGAACTAGCTGAACCCCTGGTAAGGCTATTCAACAGCTCAATTCACACAGGGGTGGTTCCAAAAGACTGGAGGGTAGCTGATGTATTTTCACTCCACAAGGGAAAGGGGACAAAGAGCAACTGGGTAACTACAAACTCATCTCTGATGAAGCCAGTAGTGACTGGCGAAACGTAAGAGCTGATACGTGACTGTACCAGTTTCCCTGTATTTCACTGGTTGCTGTATGCTTGATGGACTGAGTAAAGAAATATTTAACAGCACTTTTGTGTTGGACACTTTTCCTTAAGTTCCCAGGACGGGGTAAGTGTGTTGCTCTTTTCAGACTAGTAACTTACAAACCTGTCAGTCTTACCTCCCTTGTGGGTAAACTGATGGAGACACTAGTCAAACAGGACCTATTGGAATAGCTGGGAAAGTAATGGTCTCAAGCATAGTAAACAGCATGGGTTCATAGCAGGGAGGTCCTGTCAGACGAAAATGATAAAATTCCAAGGGTGCTGGATAAGGAGCAAGCTGTAGATTTACTCTTCTTTGATTTCAGCAAGGCTTTCATCTTGGTGCCTCACAGAAGGCTGCTGAAGGAGCTAAAGGATCAGGGTGCAGCAAAGGACACAGATGAGAGAGAAATTGGTGAGAAGAGAGACAGCAGAGGGGAGGGAGATCACCACTGGGGTATCACAGGGATTGGTCCTGAGTCCAGTCATATAGATTTACATTGAAATTGCCAGCAGAAAAGGACCGCTTGGCCTACCCAGTCTGCTCATATTCCCCACCTACTGTAATACCGCAGACCTACTTGGTTTCCGGCTTTACCCACTACATTCAGAGCAAATAAAATTCCCTTATATCTATCCCATGCGTTTTTGAAGCCCAGTACAGTTTTTGCTTCGACCACCTCTGCTGGGAGGCTGTTCAGAAATCCACCACTTTTTCTGCGCAGAAGTACTTTCTAACATTTCCCTTGAATCTCCCCACCTCCAGCTTCACAGCATGTCCCCTTGTTCTTTAGCCCCCTTTTTTCAAAAAATGCTTTCCTCTTGTACCCTGTTTATACCCTTGAGGTATCTGAAAGTCTCTGTCATATCTCCTTTTTCCCTTTCTTTGCTCTAGGGTATACATATTAAAGTCCATTAGCCTCTCCTCATAGGACTTTTGGTGCAGGCCCAGCACCATTTTAGCTGCTCTCCTCTGGGCCGCCTCTATTCTTTTTTTTTTTTTATTATTTTTTATTAATTTTAATAAGATTTTATAGAATCGTATACAGTACAGAAATACATTCACATATAAGACAAACAGGTTAGAGTAATAGCAGTTAATTAGATTCAAAATCCATAGCAAACAGAGGTTACATGATACATTAAATTCCATCTGAAAAATAAATATAGAGCACTTATTACATCAATATATGGAGTGGCATTAATAATACAACCTTTAAACTAATTGAACTGAACCCAATGATCCACTAGGGGAATTGATTAAGAGTGCCCCCCTCCCCCAATTACCCCTCTCCTGTGAAGCCTCAGAATACTCCGATCCCTGTATTGCAAATTCAGGGTACGAAATCTGGATAGTGTTCTAGTTGATAAAGAGTTCATTTCTTCCAGCGGTTATCAAATGGGCCAACTCTATTCTGTCTATATCCTTTCAGAGATGTGGTCTTCAGAAGTGAACACAGTATTCCAGGTGTGATCTCACCAATGTTTTATACCGTGGTATAACTAACCTCCCTCTTCCTACTGGTGATACCCCTTCCTATGCACCCTACCATCCTATTAGCCCTCTCCGCTGCCTTGTCACACTGCTTGGACACCTTTAGTCATCAGAAATGATTACTCCCAAGTCCCTCTCCTGCTTGCTGGTCATCAGTATGACTCCCCCTAACTTGTACTCCGCCCGGTTTCAGTGCCCTAAGTGTATGACTTTCCACGTCTTCGTATTGAATCTCAGCTACCACACTTCTGACCACTCCTTAAGCTTTCTTAGATCACTATTCATTTATTCCACCCCACACTCCCCCTGGAGAGTCTACCCTATTGCAGATCTTTGTGTCATCTGCGAAAGGACATACTTTCCCTTTTAGCTCCTCTACAATGTCACTTATAAAGACATTAAAGAGGATTGGTCCCAGTACCGATCCTTGTAGCACCCTGCTGGTCACTCTCCCTTCCTCAGAGTGAAATCCATCCTTTTCAATATCTTCACAAGCAACACAGGAGAAAACATTTAGTAGTTTTTTATTTTGTTTGTTTGTTTTTTAGTTGTTTAAGCAGAAGTAGCACACTGAGCTGAAAGCTTTTTTTACAGGTGCGACCTGGGAGCACAGGGAAGTTAAGTGACTTGCTAAGGGTCACACAGTATGCAAGTGGAAGCTATGGGATTCAAACCCAGGTCTGGTTTGCTGGATGTCACTAGATTTGCAGCTCAGAGCCTTAAACCACTGCGCTATACTGCTATTTAGGGTAAGATGTGCCCCTTCACAAATGACACTAAGCTCTGTGATAGAGCAGAAAGTGAGGAGGGTATTAGGGAGATGCAACGAGACCTACGAAGGCTAGAGAGGTGGTTCAAGGTTTGGCAGCTGAAATTAAAAATCAAAAAGTGTAAGGTGATACACAATACGAAGAAGAATCCCAGGACAGAGTACTGAATGGAAGAGGTTAAGCTGAGCACTACTTCTGAGGAAGGAGACCTAGTAGTCATCAAAAATGGCCAATGTAACAAGGCCTACAGTAAGGCAAACAGGATGCTGGGGTGCATCAGGAGGGGTACTGGCAGCAGAAGAAATGAGGCATTGCTACCTTTTTATAGATCACTAGTGAGGCTGCAGTTGGAGTACTGTGCCCAGTTCTGGAGAACATACCTGAAGAAAGAGGAAAACAGGCTGGAGATGGTGCAGCGTAAGTTAACCAAAATGATTCAAGCCCAAAAGGGAGCTCTTATGAGGATTAGTTTAAGGCACTGAACAGGTACTCACTGGACACCAGACGTGAAAGTAGAGATATGGTAAAGGCTTTCACGTTGCTGAGAGGAATGAACAAGGTGAACTGCGAGGAACTAATCAGCAGGAAGAGCGGATCAAGAACACGGGGACACGAGTCGAAACTGGCAAGGGGAAGTTCAGGAGGGACAAGAGAAAGTTCAGTTTTACAGGGAGGGTGGCTGACCCATTCAACAGTATGCCAGCTGGGTGCCAAAACCATTAATGGTTTCAAGCAGGGGGGACAGAGTGAAGGTCTTAGTAGTTACTCAGAACAGCAGCAGTGAAACAGGGAGCACGGGGTGTATAGTGTGGTCCAAAATACCATATGGACACAAATCTTGGAGTATGTGATAGGGCATTACAGACAGACTGGATGGATCAACTATTTTTTTCTATTGAAACTGTCTTTCTGTGAGAACACTTCCCACCACTGCTTGGGCCACTGTTTATGTCACAAGGTAATGATTGCAAATAAAATGTTTGCAGGTTGTGTCCGCTACATTTAATTACTGCTGCTGAGCTCTTCAAACCTTGTTTGCCGCTGGCCTACTGAGCTGGACTGCAGAACTTGTAGCACATAACAGGACTGATTGACAACATGAAAAGAGATGCCACTTGAAACAAAACTCTCACCCCATGACATAAAGCTTGATTAGTTTATGATAATAATATCAAACGACTGACCCTTAAGTCACTTGTTTGGATCAGTACAATTCACCTTGTGGCATTCTAAAGCCTTTTTTGTGGATCAGTTAAACTTTTATGAATTGATTCCAATTTTTGACAGTTAATTTACCACAGAGTTAAATTCCAGCCTCTTTAGTAATCTACATTCAAGGTACTGTTTTATGTTTCCGACAAACTTTTTAATATATGAATACCTATAAAAATTGTAAGCTGCAGCCAGAGACTGCAGTTTGTGTTCGTAATCATTGCGGGTGGGTAAACTGACAACGTGTAACTATATATTAAGACAAATGTAGCATTCCAACAAAGTATTCCGTCGCTTTTCAAATATATACTTTAAAACCTCAGGAACTGTTTCAGTAGATGTCATGCCTTTTAACTTGAAAAAAGATAAGTGCAAATAAGCTCCCAATTGTCTCCTCGATATGTAAACCACATCTTGGGCCGCTGTCTCTGCTTTCCCTTTGAAGTTTCCCTGAAATGTCATGTGTTGTGATGACTGCTGTGCATAAGCAAGACAATTTGCTCACTCCCAGAATTCTTACCAGTTTCCACTGCTATTTGGTACCCAGCCTCTAGTCTTCTAGATGACCTTTCCAGCCTCTCTGTGTTATCAAGCAGATGTGCTCTCTGGAAACCAAAAAGGAAAAAAATTAAAAATGAAAGGATTCATATGAAAATTTATCATTTCCTTCTCCAATTAACGCATGCTTTTATACATGTAAACACAGAAACGTTTCAAAATTAGGCAGCAAAGCCCAACGTAGAGATTAGCCTGGGGATGAACACAGAGGTTGCTATTTTTAGTACAACAAATTAAACATTCTTCTTTATATTATGAATGCGCAGCATGAGTCAGGGTTATATTGTCTAAACCCAATGAACTGCCCTACTCAACATACATTTCAAGAGATTCATATTTCATCTGTTACAATAGAGAAATTAGTGCGACTACACACTGCGTGCTGCCATGATTGACAGGAATCAATAGCCAAAGTCTAATAAACCTTCAACTGATGAAACACTCACTGAAAAGCAAGTTACAGTATAAAAAGGACCAAAGGATTTAACAGAAAATGTTTTAAACCTACACACAATAATTACTTTTTAAAAGGTGCACCCCCCCTTTCCTACATACTACATTTAAGCAATACCACACAACAGGGTGTCTGCAGTAGTACCACGAGCACATACACAGGGGGGGGAGTAGTAAGGAACAAGGCTGTGGGTCCTGGAAGTGTGTTCGGGGCACTACCAAAAACCTGACGTGTCTTACTGCACTTATAAAATGGTTTTAGGATAGTAGCCTAAGGAAGAAATTGTGAGGGTTTTGAAATTAATAGTTTTGTCCCCCCAGTTGTTTCTTCTTCTGGGTTCAGAAATTGATTCAAGGTAGCATCTGTGAGCAACTCAAAGGTAACTGGTAGAAAGTCTGACACTGTTTTCAATTTTCTGGAGCAGGGAATTCAGGCTGCCAATTTTTAAAGTGAAATTTCTAGACGACATAATGGGGCATGTTGCCACTGTAAGTAAATATGCAGGTAGCCAGTAAGAATGCAATATTTTCCCTTTCATTTTATAAATACACATTGCGCGTGTGTGTGTTTGTTTATAGATTTCTCAACATTTTGTAACTGCACTTAGCACACAGGAGCAAACCTGACACAATCACAAGTACAGGATTCATTAAAAATATGTTTATGAAATACCTATTATTTTGCAATCTATATTTACTGTATATTTTCAGACAATATCCATCAGATTTTAACACAGTCCACAATGTCACTTATACTGCCAATTTAAATGTTCTGCTTTTTCACATCAGTTCACTGTGTGTCTGAAATTCACACAGCTATTAATTTCTTTGTTATACTCTGCCAAAAACAAAGACTGGAGAAAGACACACATTCACCAAATCTAGTACAAAAAACTTCATGTCTTCATGTTGGGAGGGGTCTACTCCAATAACCTGTCTAGATACAGTACCAACAGAGACTGAAGTGACCCCATTACCAAATCTCGTATTAAAAAAAAAAGCCAGGGCTTTTATTTATGAGATATACAGAGGAGTCATAATAGACACGGCTAACGTTTCGTGACATGAATGGTCACTTTCTCAAGACCTAAAATGATTTCTCCTAAATGCTTCTCTGTAGCACACTTAGTCATAGCGTGCAAAGGGTGAAATCAGTGTTATAATGGCTGCAAAGGCTCAGTAATGTAGTCTAGCTCCATCAATTTAAGTATTTTAAAAATATCTATATTTTTAGAGAGGGAAAGTCCTTTGCTGTACACGCTGCAGAGGACATCCTGGACTTACAGATTTTCACATATACTGTAAATTGAATGCAGGATAACGTTGGGTAACAAGCTTGTAGGAATGCATACACTTTGTAAACCATGACGTACAAGTTTATTTTTGAGGGGCAACATTCTGCCCTAACACAGGGGCAGAATTTGCATCACCTTCTGATGGTAAAATATGATTTTTGTGCTGTGTTCAAGCAAAGCTAATATGCCAATGCATGCAATGGCATACTACTGCCATAGTTTACTCCCATGCTTTACACAGCATTTGGGTCTACAAGAGTACAAGTAGGGTCACACGTGCAACTGGGACCGCAAGCAGTGTTATTTTGGGCAACAAACAGGTAGGCGATGATGCATCACCCCTCTCAGGTGATCTCATTCAGCACATGGAGCTTTAGGTAAAGCATAAATAGTGAAAACAAAGAACATGAAAGCATAGAGCATGTAAAGATTACAAGGAACAAGTTACCATAAAGTAACATTACACAATACTTCAGCTACTTTTGGCATTACAGTAAAGTTACAATGGTACTGTTCTGTCATTTCTAATTCACTTGGCCATTAAGATATTCTAGAACAAGAAAGGTAACTTATTTTGTTCATAATGTAATAATGTAACATGAATGTATTTTGTGCCCATTGTTATTTTCTTTTTGATAGCATCTCTTCTACTTCATTACAATGAAGCAGAAAGAGGGAGAGAGAGAGAGAGACAGAGAGACAGAGAGAGAGAGTGTGTGTGTGTGTGTGTGTCTGTGTTTTCTCCTTAGTACATTTTTTTTTATAACTCTGGCTTCTATAGGACTAAATCCCTTGTGCAATGTGGTTTTCACTATTTTCCAGCCATCAACTCTTTTCTTTTGAGAATTTTAATCCTACTTTCTTTTAGTTCCCCCCCAAGAAGACTGATCCTAGTTCTATTCGAGCTGTCAAAAGATGTAGCAACTAATCACATGAAAAGAGGCCCCTCCAGTTTTTTTTTTTCAAAACCAGTTTCAGAATCTGACTGTCATGAAACCTCCTACAACTTTCTCCTGTTGACAGATGTCATTTAAAATCGAAGAAATACTTTCTAATAAAAAAAAGGGGTGCCATACACTGTATCTGAGCGGCTGTCTAGTGAAACGAGCTGCCTCAGTCTAATGAGCCCCAGTGGATCGTGGAGATGCAGGCTGTATTGACATGCACGCTTAAGCTAATACACCTAGACCAGTGCCTCCAAGCACTGGCAGCCAGGGATACTGACAGAGTATCTCGCTTCTATCTTCAAAGAAGGGAAGTGATTAGTATGTTATCATTATCATTCGAAACGTGATTTCCCTATTCCCTCCCGGCAGAGGTGACACATCTCCGCGATGTGACCAGACGATCGAGGCAGCTAAAGCCACTTCAAAGCTTGCCTTGAATTTTTTTTTTGGGGGGGGCAGCAAATCATTAGAACAATGCATTCAGATCAGCACAGATAGCACCTGATGTGAAGGTCAGGAAAGCTACAATAACAGTCTATATTAATTAAGTCATTCAATACACAGTGGATGATAGGTTAACAGTAAATTGGAAAAAGACCCTTTACACTCACAAGAGGCAGATTATTAAAAAAAAGTACAAACAGCTATTAAATTTTAAAATATTACTTTAATAGTACTATAATTAAATCTTAAATGTGATAGTAACTTGCATATTTTAAGGTGGAGATTTTATATTTTGAACAGTACTGTTACTTTATGAACTACAACTGACGCAACTTTTTACAGGGCGGGGGGGTCGTGACCTATATTTCTGTAATTATTGTAAATCTAGGCCTGGGATTAGCTATACAATGTACTTCTACATTGATAAGTAAATTTACTGTTAGCGTGAGCTGTGGAAAAATGTAGAAATGTTACCTTTGTTGTCTTTAACTATGCTTTTAAGTTCATATTCTACCTTTAACATGACAAAATAACTGTAAGAAACACAACATAAAAGATGTATCTGGGAACAATAAAAAGTCTTGATTTTTTGAAAAAACATAATAGCTGCATTCTCCAGTGCTAATTATAACCCACCACCTTTTTATATATTATTTATTTTTCATTACAAATTAGGAGAAATCCTGAAAGCAGCCTGGCTGAAGTAATGCCTGACCCATGACTGATCTAAAAATATTCCCAGTGGTCTCCTTTAGTTCCAGGTTTGTCTATTTATATACCCCAACAATTGTAAGCTTGTTTACAATTACCATACTAAAACTCCTACGTGATGTACATATCGAGGGTGATTACATCTTCTAGGATGGATGAAAGCACTTGGTTTTGCTGGCATCTCAGTAAGCAACTTAGTTGGGATGATGTCCTCTAGTTAGTTCTTTATTTTATATCACAATCGTTGGTAAGGAAAGACGCACTAAGCCGAGGCTTTTTTCCATGCAGAGTCCTGGGATCACCGGGAAGTTAACTGCCATGCTCACAGTCACACAGTATGGAAGTGGTGGCTGTGGGATTCAAACCCAGTTCTCCAGGCTTGCAGCTCAGTGCTCTTAACCACAATGCTATACTGCTTCTACTGTAAAATGGGTAGGAGAAATTATTGATGCTGATTGGCTGAAGCAGTCTTTAACACATTATGAAAATCCAGTATATCACAATGAATCAGATATGATTATCAATTTTATACGAATCATTACTCTTTTGGACCCTTTTATGAATCACAATAAAACACTCCAAGGTATGGTAGTATAATAGGATATCATCCCTTCTTGAATAGATGTAACACACCCAAGGCGTGACAATATATATGTATTTTTTTTTCTTTTTCCGTAAGCAATTTTGACACCAAAGCCCTGGCAGGCAGCTACGGCCCTCCGATTGGAGGGACTCTCTCTCCGGAACCACTGCTCTCATGCTAGGTGGCCCCCGGTAGTGCCCCCCACAGATCCAATCCGAGGTACCACTTGCCATAACGGCAGACCATCACAGAGCCTCCTAAGCTTGCTTTTTCCTTTTGCAACCAGCCCCCTCTTCCGATGCACAGACGTCTGCTTCTAGCCTCCAGACTGATACTGCCCTGCAGCCACCACCAGAAGGCAGTCAGCAAGTGGGACAACTAGTCTCCCTCCCCCTGAGAGAGGAGAGCAGTCCTCCGGATGCTCAATGCTCTCTCCCCCCTGCTGACCTCTGGCAGCCCAGGCTCATTCCTGAACCCGGGTCGCCAGCATGGAGTGAGTTGTGGCATCCAGTGCCTCAATCCTCAGTGCCACTGGGCTGGCCCACCTGATAATATTTCATGATATAACACATCCTGTTATATATTGTTGCTTAAATATACAACATCCTGCCATAAATTGTTGCCTAATTTCACAATTTGTTTACTTAGGACAGTTCAAATGAGATACAACATCAGCTTTTATCTAATATTATTGTTAAGAGAGCAAACGGAGGTCAAGTGACTTATACAAGGCCACAGTGGCTGTGATGAGTTCTGAACCTGTTATTTGGTTCACAGCTCAGTGCTCTAATCATTATGCCAAACTACCTTCCAACAATATGGCCAGGTAGGCGTCAAACCAACAGTCCTCTTATAGAAACATAGAAGTTGATGGCAGATAAGGATCGCAAGCCCATCCAGTCATGCTAGCCACTGAACAATAACTTTTTAATAAAGTTAAGTGCCAAATGTGGGGGGGAGTAAAAAAACAGCATGACAAAAAATCCACCTAAAATAAATACAATGGCAATGTCTAGGAAAGTAGGAAAGAAAATTGTTGTTTTTGATACACTTCATTTATAATAAATATTTTAAAAAAATACAAATGCCAGCCCAGTGGAGCTGAGTGTTGAGGTGCTGGATGCCACACCTTGTGCCACGCTGGCGACCCAGGTTCGGTGACGGACTCGGGTTCCTGGTGGTCAGCTGGGGGGGGGGGAGAAGGAATGAGTGGCCAAATTGCTTGCTCTCCTTCTCAGGGGAGGGTTGTGAGCTAGCCCTGCCGCATTAGTGCCACCTCCTGGGTGAACCTTGGTACTGGCAGTGCGGTTGGGGGAAGCATAGAATGAAGGGAGGGGCTGGTGTCGGCCGAAGGTCCTGAGCGGAGATGCGCCTCTGCATGCCTCTGCCTCACTGGCCCTTCTCGAGCGTAGACGTCAGCAGGGGCGGGCACAGAACAAAGGAAAAACACCCAGCAGCTGGTCCAGGCAACAAGCCGCTGCACCACACTTCCACACGGAGGAACCGAGGGCAGACTCCACTGTGCACACTCTCCTGAGGATCAGAGGAAGTAAAGGGGGAATCCTCCTTCACGCCACTTTGGGGGCTAACCAGGTCTCTAGAAATAGTAGGGCAGTGCACTGTAGGAGCAGACGCCTCGGACCTCACAGTGGAGTGTGCTTGGAGGCTCCGAGAGAGTGGACCAGTTGGGGGGGAGACAAGGCCAAAAAAAAATACAAAATTATTTTACATCCCAAATCATACATTTTAAAACTCTACTATTAAAACTCCCAGCTACCTCATATTACCCATATCAGAGGCAGTGTCATAATAAAGAGTTCAAAATTATCACCTACTTTATATGTTAATGTGGACTTGCCAGCATCGCTTCATTAAACAAGCATTCGTCAATGCCGAATGTTGCTTGCTTCTATGTGCTGTTTAGGTATTTGGAAGTCATTGGAGTGCAAATATTGAAAATTTGCGAATCTACGCGCGTGTGTGGGAACTGTGCAACGCACACTCGTAAAACAGTCATTTTTAAGAATTCTTTCACCAAATTTTAAAAATTCCCATTTTAAGATCTCTGCTCATGAACAGTGACACTGTGATGTTCTTAATGTGTCCCATACACTGAGTTAGCACACCGATCTCGCCATTATGCTACATGGGCGGAAACATGTTTTGGGCAGGATGTGAAAATGACAGCTGTACAGCTCATGAGGAGGTGTGGTAAAATGGCAATATTGAAAATCTGGGTGAAAATATTGAAAATTCACAAACTTCTGATGTAGGAACTGCTGCTTATGCCTTTCGTAAAACAGTCATTTTTAAATTTTCTACCAAATTTTCAACATAGCCATTTTAAGACCTCTGCTCATGAACAGTGTCACTGTGATTTTCTTAATTTGTCCCGTACATTGATTTCGCACACCGACTGCACCATTCTGTGCTGTATGAGCGGAAAAACATTTTGAGTGAGAGGTGAAAAATGACAGCTGTACTACTCATAAGAAGGTGTGGTAAAATGGCAATGTTGAAAATCTGGAGTGAAAATATTGAAATTTCACGAACTTACGAGCCTGTGTAGGAACTGCGCAACGCACGCTCGTAAAACAGTCATTTTTTGGAATTTTGGCACCAAATTTTCAACATGGGGGTTTTTGGGACCCCTTCTCATGAAAGATGTCACTGTCATGGCGGTATTCGGACCTGAAGGGTGATTTCACAGTCACTGCGCAGTCACTGCGCGAAATCACCCTTCGGGCCCGAATAACGCCATGACAGTGAATCATTCATGAGAAGGGGTCCTAAAACCCATGTTGAAAATCTGGTGCAAAATTTCCAAAATGCCTGAGATATGCAACAAAGTTGAAACCCCCATCTAGCCCATTATACAGCTTACCGGCATTTCCTCAGTTCGCGGTCAGCTTTGAAGAGCGCAGACGTGTTCCCGGTCCACTGGCGATCGTCGCGCCAGAGTCGGAGGTAAGTATGGGGTAGGGGGTGTGGGGAAGGCTGGGTCGCGCATGGGTGGGTGCGGGTTGTGGGAGGGTCCGGGAGACATGCCGGTGGGACCGTTTTCGTTTTCAGGTATTTAAAAAAAAAAAAAAGGCGGCGTGGGACCCTTGCCACGCAGGGTGGGCTCCCAAGCGTGGCACAGGCAGATGGGGGACGTTCAGCCGGCGGGGATTGGGCACCCCGTCGGCCATGGTGTTGTTGCCACGCTGGGGTGGGCTCCCAGTGTGGCAAAAGATAGGGAGGCGTTCAGCTGGCCGGGGGATTGGGCACCCGTCAGCAAAGACCCGCTGCCACGCTGGGGTGGGCTCTCAGCGTGGCAACACTACTGGGGGCGCAAGCTCAGCCCGGCGAGATTGGGCACCCGTCGGCTATACAGTGCGTGCGTGCGGCGGAGGCTGCGACGCCTGCGGGGAGCTGCGCGTGAGCAGCCTCTCATAGGTGCTCACCAGCGTAGGCTCCCCCTTTCAACTGTATGCCACTGCATTTTGGAGCGTGTCACAGACAGCTCCAAAATGCATTGGCTTACAGGGGCTGCGCCTACCAGCACACTGACTGAATTGGAATAGGAGGTGACACACTTCAGAAATCTCCGATGATGGCACTATGTTTCTTACACATGCGTGCAAGCAACATAAAAAGTATGCCCTTGCATGTACTCGAGAGTGCAAGTGTGTGGGGCGGTGGTGGTAATGTACACACAGTCCCCAAGGAAGTGGACATTATTTAGATAGATTGCAGTCAGGCCAGTACTAGATTGGCACATAGAGACATAGGGACCAGACAGATTACATTGACCTATGGTCTTTATTTAGCCATAATAGACTCTGTTTCTAAGTAGAAAAGTGGAGTCATTTGGATACCCTAAGGACATGAGAGAAGACACCCTGCTTTCTATGGTAAACTGCTGGCTGCGAGTCCATGTTACTTATTGATCTTTATGTTTTAAATTAAAAACCGATCCCACAGTGAGGCAAGATGGGAACTGGGCATGTCATGAAGTGAGGCACCCTGCTATCAGGGAGGAAGAGGGTGGACCACCAGGCATTTGCATGCCACCTGCTGGCCAACTGAGGACTGGTACTGTTGGTAGCTATGAAGGCAGACACCCACGTGTCCTTCAGACAAAAGAAAAGTGCAGCCATGGTGCCCAGTCAGTGAAGATCAGGGGAATTAATAGGGGGAAAAATGAATTAAATTGATAATAAAACAAAATGCAACCCTGTTTATACAGTCAAGACCCCCACCGCTCAAAACAAATCATCAGTGACTGGAACATTCTACTCAAGCTTCAGTGCCTGAAATCACCTTAGAATCAGAAGACGTCTTCATACAAAGCACGTCATCCTTCCCTTCTCGCTGCGGCTTCCTTTTCTGCTCTGATATCTCTCCTTGGGGAGTTCCCTATTCATTTCTGCAGTTGCTTCTGATATTGGGGAGGACTCCTATTCACTGCAACATACCCAGCTCTGACACCAGTACTGCCCAGCTCCCGTAGTTATCAGTCATTTCTCCGTTTCTTGATTTGTTGTGTTGCTTACTGTTTAATGTTCTTTTTGCCCATTTCACAATTTATGTATGGAAATCTACAGTCTAATAATTTATACTTTAATGTTCTTGAATTGTGTTTATTTATACACTTACTTCCATATTATTGTATTATTTTATATACTGTACTTTGTATTTCTTCTCTTCCCCCTCCCCAAGGAAGCATCTGGAAATGAGCTGATACTAGTTCAGTAGGACACTCCTGGAACACTTTTGAAATAAATAAATGAAGACAGATCTCACTGTTGACTGGCTGAATCACATAATTACAATATTAAACAAAATGTAGTTACTTATCAGTAACAGTTGCTCTTTAAGAGAATCTCCTTCATAGAGTCACACATATTGACCCGTAAACTGCCATCGTTCAAGTCACTCAAACTTTTTGCTAGCTGTGGCCACCCATAATAATGTACGTCAGCAGCGCCTGTATACAGTGTGGCTCTACACCTCCTTACTTTCCCAACAGAGATTAACTTAGTGTTGTGCAATTAACTAAAACCCCATCTGGGCAGACAGGAGAAGCGAGAGTAAAGAAATCCCATTCAGGGGCAGAGAAAGAAGATGGTTAGCAATCTGCAGATCTTTTAACAGTATTCCACCGGAAAATACAGACGAGGGTAGGTGAGCTGCGGTTCTATGGAGGAGATTCTCCCAGAGATTACTGCTGCTAATCAGTAAATAAATTACATACAAACATGCAAATCTGCCTGCAGAAGAAGGCTCTACAGTCCGACTAGTCTGCTGAATGTGGCCCCCAGTTATACTGACTGCAGTGGGTCCTGCCACCCCTATCCATTACCTCTGACCCTCCCCTTCAACTTGTCCCACCCCTTCTTGAATCCACTGACCGTCTTCTGGTTAACAACCTCTGGCAGCAGTTCACTCCACCCTGACACCACCCGTTCCATAAAGAAGCGACTCCTGTCCCCCAACCCCGAACCTCCTCCCAGTAGTCTGTGGCTGTGCCCCCTTGTGTTCCTTTTCACACACAACATAAAAAGGTTCCCAGTGTCCACCCTGTTCATTCCTTTGAGATACCTAGAGGTATCGATCATGTTTCCCCCCACACACACACAGCCTCCAGCAAGTACATACTGAGGCTCCTCAGCCTGTCCTCATATGGGCTGTCCTGCTGCCCTTGAATTATCTTTGTTGCCTTTCTCTGTACAGCCTCAAGATGCTTTATGCCTTTTCTTGGGTAGGGGCTCCAATGATGCATACAGTACTTCAGAAGCAGTCGCATCATAGTTCTGTAAAGCGGCAGAATCACCTCCTTCCTTCTGCTTGTGAACCCTTAACTATGCATCCCAGCATCCTGTTTGTCTAGGCTGCAGACTTTGTACATTGAGCAGCCTGCTCAGGGTTACTGGTCACAGCCACTTGCAGAGGTTTCCTCCTCTGACACTGTGACCTTTATCCCCTCAGCCTATATTCAGCTCTCGTGTTCTTGCAACCAGTGTGCATGACCTTGCACTTCTTTGTGTTGATCCTTAGTTTCCAGATACCAGACCACTTTTCAAGCTCTACAAGGTCCTCTCTAATGTCCCTGGCCCCCTCTATGGTGACCAACCTCCAGAAGGGTTTGGTGTCATCGGCAAAGAAAGAAATCTTTCCCCTAATGTCTTCCCTATGTTGTTAATAAACATGTTAAACAACACAGGTCTGAACACACTGACCCTTGTGGGACTATGCTGGTGACTTCCCTCGATCCTGACTGCTCCCCTCCCACCACCACCAACCAGTGGATCCTGCTGCAGAGCCAGTCTGCCACTCACCTGGTCAAATTGCCACCTGCCAGTAAGTCCTCCAAGTTTTTGATCAACCTTTTGTGGGAAAGTGAAATGAAGGCTTTACTGAAATCTAAATACAGTAGGTCTACCTTCTGTCCCTCGTCAGCAGCTTTTGTTATCCAGTCGAATAAGTTGATCAAGTTGGTCTGGCATGATCTCCCTACCATGAACTCATTCTGTCTCTAATCCTGGAGCCCATTAGCTTCAAGGAATTCAACCAACCATTCTTTCAAGATGGTCTCCATCAGCTTACCAACTATAGAAGTCAGGCTGACTGGCCTGTAGTTTCCTGGGTTGTCCCTAGCCACGCTCTTGAGCAGTGGTACCACATGTGCTGTTCTCCACTCCAGTGGCACCAACCTGTACTCAGGGAGCTGTTGAACAATTACAAAAGCAGTCCCCCTAGCTCTGCCACCAGTTCACTCAGTACTCTAGCATGCATGCTATTCAGACACGGACACTTGTCCACCTTAAGGGTTCTGAGTCCCTTCATGAAATGGACCACAGCAATCCTTTCCTCTAGCATACTTATATCCCCACCCCCTATCCATCTTTTTTGTGGCACTCGTTCATCTTTCTCGAGTAAAAACACAGAGCAAAAGTAGTCATTTAATACTTAATCCTTATTCCTTCATCCCATTTTAAGTTTAGCTATGCCCTCTTTTGTGACCCCATTTTCTCTAATACATCTGAAGAAGGCACTGTCCCCTTCCCTGACACAGTCTACATTTTACAGTTCCTTCTCTGCCTTTGCCTGCTTGACTGGATTCCCAATCTCCCTCAACTTCTCCACATAGGTTTCCCTATACCCCTTCTTCTGTGATATCCTATACCTTGTACCTGTACTCCAGTACAATGGCAGTATGAGTGCATCCCTCCTGCTGCTAATCACCCTGCCAATGCAGCCCAACATTCTGTTGGCTTTCACCACTTCATTCTTACATTGTGAGGAGTGCTTCAGGTCACTTGTGATCAGCATCCCCAGGTTTTTTCCTTCCTCTGATTTGGTTACTAAGACCCCTCCCAGGCTATACTCAGTCTTCGGGTTTTTGGCTACAAAATGTGCATAGCCATACACTTTTTCATACTGAAACCAAGTTGCCAAATTCTGGACCACCTCTCAAGCTTGAACAGATTTTCTTTTAGGTCCCATACCCCTTCAATTGTATTCACCCTACCACAGAGCTTGATGTCATCCGCGAACAAGCAAACCTTATCTTTTATGCCTTTTCCGGTGTTACTGATGAAGATAATGAAAGGCAGTGGCCCAAGAACTGAGCCTTGTGGGACCCCACAGGTGACATCTCTAGCACCTGAGAGCTGCCCCAACCACCAACCTCAGAGTCCTGCCTTTCAGTCAACTAGCCACCCATCCAGTCAGTTTCTCTCCTATCCCCAGATCCTCCAATCAGTCTCTTATGGGGCACAGAATCAAAAGCCTTGCTGAAGTCCAAGTACAGGATATCTACTGCTTAAAACTAATGTTGCTGGTTGTCCTGGAGGCCATTACCTTATAGGTATCCTACCAGTCTCTCTAAGTATGGCCTACATGAGCTTGCACATGACTGAGGTCAGGCTGACTGGTCTGTAGTTGATAAGGTCATCCCTGGGTCCATTCTTATGGAACTGCACTACATCTGCTGTTCTCCAGTGCACCCCTTCAGGTTGCCCCCCCAAACGGCAAAACACGAAAAAAGACTATTATAGTGACAGTCGCTGCAATGGTCCTTTTCCGTGTTTCACTTTCCCCCAGTGTTCTGTCCCCTCCCCGAACCAACTCCAACCTGAAGTTGATAATCCTAAAGTCCGGGGGGGGTGCAGCCCCCCACAGAAAACACTTGTAGATTGGGTGGCACAATACCTGCGTCGGTATTGTGTCGTCGCTGTGCGGGAGGTCGGCATTTTCACTGTCAACCTCCCTTGGTGCTTCCCTGTTCTCCAGTTCAAAGAAACCACCACTAACTCAAGCAAACTATTGCACTGATCAGCCAGGAGGGCTGCAAGTTTTTCCGCCAGTTCCCGCAGCACTCCTGGATGAAAACCATCTGATGCTGGAGATGTGTCTACCTTCAGGGCTAACAACCCTTTCTTCAACATGTCCTCACTTATTCTATTTGCGCCTCCTCTCCCACCCACCACCACCTTCATCCCCCTTGTGGCATTGAGACATCCCTCTTTTGTTAAGACCGAGCAGAAGTACTTATTCAGTACATCTGCCTTGTACCCATTATCTTCTACTCCCCCCCTTCTTGAGTCTTACTATCCATCTTTCTTATCTCTTTTCTCCCTGATGTATTTAAAAAAGGCTTTTCCCCCTTTTTTCTTTTCCTCTGCTACCTGCAATTCTTTCTAAGCTTTAGCCTGCCAGAATACTTTTCCTGCTTTTTTAGTCTTCCTCAGGTACTCTTCCCCTGTTGTCTTCTGTCTGGGTCCTCCTGAACTTCTTGCAGGCAATCCTCTTTTCTCTGATCGACTGGGCCACCTTGTGATTAAACTAGCAGGATACTTTGGCTCTTGCGTTTTTCCTCTTTAGTCTTAACACTCCTTAGTGGCTGGATCTATTCCCTCCTTAATTATCGACCACTTTTTATGTACTGTCATCTCTATGCTGATACCATCCAGGTGACCCTTCTGCAGCTCCCTCATCCTTCTGACGTCCAGTGTTCTTAAGTCTAGAACATTGGTCTTTGTAGTTATTTTACCTGCCAGTTTCCAACCTGAACCACACTGTGCGCTGGTCCAAGGGCTTCTCAACCAGGATGTCCCAGATGTCGTTCCCATTTGTCAGTATCAGATCGAGGAGCCCCCGATTGGGTCAGCAATCCTCTCTGCACTGCATTTTGGATTACCTGATTCCTGGCACAGGCCATGGCTGGGATCTTCTAATCCACCTTATGCAGGTTAAAGTCCCCCACTATAACCACCTCTCCCTTTCCTGAAGCCTCCTTTATCACAGAACCCCATTCCCTGTCCCATTCCTTCTCCTGACTAGGTGGTGTGTGTGAACTACCCCAGTCTTACCTTCTTCCTCCTAGTGGAATGCATCTGCACCACCTCTGCCTTCCCCTTGTCAGATTCCTTCCTCCTGCTTGCTATTCCTTCCTTTATATAAAATGCCACCCCTCCCCCCCTTTCCTACTCTCCTGTCCCTTCTATACAGTTTTTACTGAGGGATAAAAAGGTCCCAATCGTGGTTAGGAGTAGCCCAAGTTTCAGTGACTGCTGCAATGTCCATCAAACTCTCTGCCAACAACAACTGCAGGTCATCAGTCTTGTTACAAAGGCTCTGCGCGTTCAGGAACACCACTCTTCACCATGAATTTCAGCCTCTCTTTCCCTTTGCCTGCCTGTCCTCTCTCTTGTTCCACTCAGTCTGCTCTATCCCTGCCCTTTGCCCAGTCTTTACTCTCTTAGATTCCCTGTTGTCATTTCTTCTGCAAGCATCCATATCACGTGACCAGTCACCCTTTACCTGTACCCCTCACACTCACTACTTCCTACCAGTTTCTACCCCCCCCCCCACGCTGACCTTACACCCAATTCAACATGCCCGGATTGTTTGGAAGGCTACTGGTCTTCTCTTGGAGACTCAGGAACCAAAGACACATTCTGCCCCCAATCAGTTTAAATTTAGGCCCCGTTTATGTATCCCACCAATCTGTCCTAAAGAACCCTTGAACCCCCTCTGCTGAGGTGCAGCATGTCTGATGCATATAGGGATCTGTTGCTCCAGGTCTCCCCCCAGCTTGCAACGCAAGTATAACCTTCCTCTTTGCACCATCCAAGCAACCAGCCATTAAACTCCTCTATTCTTTTCTTCCTATCGCTGTGCTAGCTCTAGCTACAGGCAACACCTCAGAGAAGCCCATCAATCTAGCCACCCTCCTGAAGATATTCCCCAGTTCCCTGAACCTCTCCTGCACCACGTCCACATCCTCTCCAGCTTAGTCATTAGTTCCTAGACGGGTAATCACATGGGGTTGCCCCCAACCCCCTTCACAAGCTGAGCAATCCTTGGGAACCCACTCTGTGTCATCCCCAACATGATTACCACCTTCCTTCCTGTGCATGGATCCCCCTTCTTCCCCCAGCTTATACCCATGACTATCGAGTCCCCAGGATTGCAACCCTGCCTCCCCTTCCTATTCCTCCACACCATTCTATCCAATCCATAGCGTCTCCCCTGCCTGTCTAGTCCCACTCAGCCTTCCTCTCCGATCCTCACCCCTGCTCCTCCCCCCAAGTTTAACTGTCCCTCACTCCGCTCTCCTCAGCCACCGTTTTTGCCTTCCTTCCTTTCTTCTGACCTCTAGTACCTCCTAAACTCCTTGCGTCAATCCCCCTCCCTCCTCCTTCCCTCGAGCCCCCTCTTTCCTTGCACCTGTTCCACTCTCCCCACCAGATGCTCATCCCCTTTCTCCAGTGCTCCCATGCATCATTCCTCCCTCCATTCACAGCTACCCCCTGGTGCCCCTGACTTGCATCGGACCCCTTTCCCTGCCTCTGTAAGTGAAACAGAATGCTTTTGCACACAAAGTAAACACTGGAATCAGTCACACACTTGGCTCTGGGGCCCTTGGTACAGACTGTTCCCCTTTAACAGCCCTGTCCACCTCCCAGCTGTACCAAAGTGACTTTCTGCATTTAGCTTTCTTCCCCTCTGCTTAAGGCAGGCTTCTGTGGCTGCTATGATCCCATCCTTGCTCATGGTCCATTTTTGGTCCATATCCAGGCCATCTCTAAGGCTAGCTAGTCTCTTCTTTTTTTTTTTCTTTGAATTCTTTTTGTAGCCAGGATGGCTCCCATCAGCCCTACCTTTATGTGTGACCACTGTAATCAGCAGCACCGAGGCTCACCTCACCTGGTGTTCCTCCCTGGCTCACCCCCTAGGGCAGGGCCTCCAGGACCTCACCTTAACCCCTTTAAATGCCACATTTTGTGTCTGGGGAAGCTATCCCGGGTAAGCTGTGCAGTGACAGCTACACAAGGTGGTTGGCATCATGCTGGTCCGGCTAGGGTTTTTCCTCCCAGTGGATGTGGGGGGTCTGGCATGCAATGACGCTGAGGCTTGGATATGCCACGCGTCCTGCACGCCTTCCACTCACTTGATGGGTCGCCGATGGCAGGACATCCTGTGGTCACCCAGGAGCCCTTCACCAGGGACACTACTTCCTCTCCCCCCACCAAGGTGGAGGGCATGCAAGGGCCACTCAATCCACCTCCCCCCCCTTCCAGCTGGCCCTCTGGCAACCCCAATCCACTCCTGAACCTGGGCTGCCAGCATCACAAGCAGTAGCGCTACTGCTGTGCTGGCATGCCTAGCTAGTCTCTTCTTTAGTATTCCATCCATCCTGCTGAAGTTGGTGTTACTAAAATCCAATACACGTGTCTTTGTACTTAGTATTTCCTTCCCCATATCTATGCAGCAACACACCATCTGGTGGTCACTGTCTCCCATTTGTTCCCTTATTTTAATACCCCTGTCACGATAACTATTACTTAGCACCAGGTCCGGGATGGCTCCCTCCCGAGGTATATTCGTTAACCCCTTAGACCAGGACCCATCCTGGACTGCCTCCATGAACAACTGGCTCCTACTGCTGGTGGCAACTGGGACATCCCATTCTATCTTGGGCAAGTTGAAGTCCCCCACTATCACCACCTCCCCCATCCCTGCTGCCTGCCTGATCATGTCTCGCATCTGTCTATCCTTCCCTTCATACTGCTGCAATGGCCATGGGCACACCCAACCTCAGATTTCTTCATGCCACCTTATGTAACTGGACCTAAAGTGCCTCTAGGCCCCCCTCCCCATGTCCTCCCTTGTCACTGTTACACCCTCCCTGATGTAAAGTGCCACCACCACCCCTTCCCCCTGTTTCCCTATCTTTTCTAAAGAGAGTGTACCCTGAAATTATCTTCTTTAAGGGCATACCCCCAACACAGCCAAACATATTCAATGATTTCTAACCACTTCAGCACTACAGAGCAAGAGGAAGGCCAGGCAGGAAGCAACCTTACCTCCCTAAGACAGATGATCTCAGAGGATGGCAAGGCAGAGGCCAGCAGGATACCAGATCTAAAATGTACTGTTTTATTAAAGTATGGAGTGTACTTCATGTAGCAGCAGAGCATATCAGTCACCGAAACGCAATGGAAGTAAGTCACAGAAGTAGCCATACCACAAATGTCACTTCCAGGGCAGGACCACTGTTTCTGATAACAGGAGGAAATGCAGGATTCCAACCATTTGAAAAGTACTGCTTAAAACTAGGGCACCCGCCATCTTTGGAGCACATGAAACAGAAGGTTACGAGGACCTCTACAGCTCATTGTATGATCCAAATAGAAGTATAATGCTCTATGGGCATGCAGAGAATGCAGGATAGCTTCTCCAGTATTCTGTAGGAAATGGCAAAACACAGGAAGGTGAATAGTCTGGTTTAGGGTAAATGCAGGCCCCACTTTCACTTGGAACGGACGGTGGGTATAAAGCAAGACCCTATCCTGGTGAAAAACAAGATACAGAGGGTCCATAATCAATGCCTGCAGCTTGGAAACCCTCCTGGCCAAGGCGATAGCCAGCAGAACAAACAACTTCCATGAAAGAAAATAAAGTTCACAGGTGCCAGTGGGTTCAAAAGGACCACAACCAGGCAATGGCCAGGGGATGAAAATGCAAGAGACATTTTAGGAATCTGAGGGACACCTCAAACTATGACACAGTCTTGTCATCTAAAATGGCATGAAAAGCAGAAATGGTCGCAAGATGCACCTTCACCAGGAGTACTGGAGACTAGAGTCTGACAGGAACCAAAGGTAGCCCAAAAATTGTTGAAATGGATGGGAAAAAGGGTCCGGGGAGCAAGAAGCACACCAAATACTGAAACATTTCCATTTTAGGGAATACATGTATTACATAGAAGGCTTTCTAGCTTTTAAGAGAATTTTAGATACTGCAAAGGAAACCACAGACCAGGACACTTCCATGTCCTCAGAAGCAAGGTACGAAGGTGATGTGTTGGAAGGTCCAAGTGCAACAGGCTACTGTGGTCCTGAGAAAGAAGCCCCATTTGAAAAGTGAAGGTGACCTGAGGTCTGACTGCCATACAGTACAGCAGTGGAAACCAATCTGTTTGGCTAGACTGTAGTCACCACAATTATAGTTGTCAATCCTGCCCCGAGTGTCACCAATACTTTCTGGATCAGGGAGATTTGAGGAGACTGCATAGAGGAACCTCCCCTGCTAGGAGGGGGACATTCAGAGAGCTGGGCAGAAAAGGGTCCACTATGTGTACATCATTCCCAGGACACACCGTGAGATGACCAACTTGTTGTTCAGGGTGCCTTTCCTGGTGAAATGTTTCAATAAATAAATAAATCCACTCCCTAACCTGTAACATTCCTCTGCTGAGGGGCTAGGAGTGTGTACCTCCTTAGTTGCTGAGGTAGTGCATGACACACTGATTGATCATACGCACCCGAAGAGCATGCTCCTGAATGTGTGGTGAAGGCCTGGAGGCCATGAAGAACAGTCCTCAGCTCCAGAATGATGATGTGGAGAAAACAGTCAAGGATGAAAAACTATGGGTCCTTAAGGAGCTCATGTGGGCACCCCGCCCCATTCCTCGATGCATTCGTGGTGAGGACAAATAGAGGGGGAAGTACAGAGGAACAGGGTCCTCCACAACAAGAGATGGGAGCTTTCTTGTCACCAGAAAAGATTGCTTAGTAATGCAGATGTGACAAACCAGGTGAGCAAGTGGCTGAACTGTACACAACATCTACTGGGCAATCTGCATCTGGAGACAGGCCAGTGAGACTGTCACACTGGCTTAAGCAGCCAAGAGGCCCGATAATCTAAGCATGAACCTGGCAGTGACCAAAGCAGTGGAGACAACCATGTTTGTTCGAGTAATCAGTGTAATGGCATGGTTCCCTGGAAGGAATGTCGTAGCCTGTGTGGTATACAAGACTGCATATATAAACTGCAGTCGGTGGTATGGGATGAGAATCAACATGGCTTCGTGGACTAGATTTCCTAACTGGTAGAACAACAGGTGAGTCTGGTGTAATGTCTACATTACCAAATCTCTAGAGAAGGCCCGTAGTAGCCAAATGTCCAGGTATGGGAATACACACAGGTAATTCTGGAGAAGGACTGCAGCTATCACAGTGAAGCACATGGTAAAAACCTGCAGCACTGAGGCTGAAGACAAAGGGCAAAACATAAAATTGGTAGTGCAGGCCCTCATATGTGGCAGTGTCTAGTCTTGATATGAAGGTAAGCATCCTGCACATCCAGGGCACACATCCCCCTCCATTAATAAAGGGAGGAAGCACTAAAGAGAAACCATCCAAAACATTTTGTACTCTATGATCGTGTTTGGATCAGAGGTCTAAGACTGAACTGAGATCTCCTGTCCTTTTTGGAATCAGAAAATACAAGACATAAAAAAAGAACAGTTAAATACTCACCCTAACAGTAGATCTTCAAGAGAATCTATTTTACCAGGCCACACCTATGGAACTATAAGCAACCAGGCACTAAGACCACATTGAAACTTTTGTAAGTAGTTCACTAGGGGTCATCCACAATGTCAGACGTTGGCTCTCCCACATAAACATGGATGGCCCCTTCCCTCCTCAGTTCCCCGCCGGAGATCATGCTCATAGGGACTCCTTGTAGGGAATCAGGAAAGAACCTAGGGCTCTGCCGACCAAGCGAGGCAGAGAGCAGTAGATAGACCCTCATGTAGATGGAGACAGCATTCACTAGAGTCTCAAGATCAGATAGACGGACAGAGGGAGGGCCGCAAGGCCTGATGAAAGAGATTCTCTCAAAGATCTACTGTTACCGTAAGTACATAACTGTTCTATCTTCTTCAAGGATATCTCTTTCATCAGGCCACACCTATGGAACGAGTACCAACCAAGTAGTAATGACCATAAACAGTCTGGATGGCAGGCGTTGGCAAGCCTAAAAAAGTAGGCCTTGGAGCACAGCTATGCCAAAGTCAGCCTTTTTTCGTGACGTTATGTCCAGACTGTAGTGTTTAGTAAAGGTGTGGACAGTATTACAGGTAGCAGCTGCACAGATTTCAGCAGCAGACACATTTCTGAAACATGCAACAGATGTGGCCATGCCTCTAGTGGAATGACCTTGAACAACCCCAAAAGTTCCTTACCATACTCCCTACAACAAAAAGTAATACAGTTTGCTAACCATTTGGACAGGCGCCATTTGGAATCTGGAGCACCCTCTTTCCCAGGGGCAAATGAAACAAAAAGCTGTGAGAACTTACTGCAGTCCTCTGTACAGTGTATACAGTACCAGAGTATCCTATGTACATCTAAAGTATGGAGCAATGCTTCTCCTGGATTGGCATGCTCAGGAAAATAAACTGGTTGCTGGCTGGTTTGATTCAAAGTAAACTCAGACACCTCCTTTCGTAAAAATGTAGGATTGGTAAGCAAAGACACCCTGTCTCTGTGGAAAATCAAGTAAGGAGACTCACGTACCTGTATTAGAGCCCATAGCTCTGAAATCCTTCGAGCAGAAGTACTGGCAACCAAAAACAATGCTTTCCAAAAAAGAAAGCGTAGGTCACAAACTGCAGCTGGCTCAAAAGTAGCCAAAGTAACCTTTTCCAACAAAAAATTCAAGTCCCAACCTGGGACTGGATTACAGATAGGAGGTTTCAAGTGCAGAATGCCTCTCAAAAATGTACAGGCAACTTCCACCTGGGCAACTGTACAACCTTCAGTAGGTACATGGAAAGCAGAGATAGCGGCCAAGTGCACTTTAATAGAGGAATACTGCAGGCCTGTATCTGTCAAGGACAGTAGATACTCTAAAATCTGATTTATTGGACAGGTAAAAGGGTCTGAGTGATGAGAGGCTGCCCACAAAGCAAACAGCTTCCACTTCATGGAATAAGAGGTACTGGTAGAAGACTTTCTAGCAGCTACCAAGACATCAGCCACCTTTTGGGAGACCCCAAATCTAGCAATGGCTCTGTTTTAAGGAGCAATGTATGGAGGTGAAGCAGTCTGAGGTTCAGGTGGACCACAGATCACTGTGACAGAAGTATCCGGCATAAGGGCAGGGGTACTGGTTATTCCACTGCCAGCTGCTGTAGTAAAGTGAACCAGATCTGTCGAGGCCACAGGGGAGCAATAAGGATTAGAGTTGCCCCCTCTACCTGAAGCTTGAGTAACACCCACTGAATTAGAGGGAAGGAAGGGAAGGCGTAAGAGAAACCTCTCCTTCTAAAAGAGGGACTATACGTATCACCAGAAAACTCAAGGCCCTGAAACGAGCGAGCAGAAAAGCAGCAGTTTTCTATTGTGTGGGAGTGCAAAAAGGTCCAATTAGAGACGACCCTATTTGTCGAACAAGTCTTCCACCAGAGGTCAGCAGTTCCCATTTGTGCATTCTGAACTGTCAACGGCCTCCACCTAAAAAAGGAGGGGTCAGAGCACTGGGGCAAAAGTTTGACGTTTTTGCAGGTCGTTTAAACTAACAGACAGGGAGAGGGGTCTGACATCCATTACATCACACAGGGTAACAGTCGCTCCTCCCTCCTTAGCTAGCAAACCACCAGCAGGACAAAGTGCAGGGTCCACCACAAATGGTAAGAAACTCAGATATCCAAATATTTAAAAACAGTATAAATGACATGCAATGGGAGATGGATAAACTTGCGAATAAGGTAGGAAACCTGGGTTGGAAGGCAATGTGCACCAATGCCCACAGTCTGGCAAATAAGATACCAGACCTTACTGCCATGATGGCAGAATCAGACAGAGACTGGGTAGCAGTGACAAAAATATGGTTCAGTGAGAACCATAGTTGGGATGTCACCATACCAGGATACAACTTCTTCAGGAGAGATCAGAAGGATAACAAAAAAAAGGGGGGGGCGGGTGAATGTAGCTATCTACAGTGGCGTGAAAAAGTATTTGCCCCCTTCCTGATTTTCTCTATTATTGCATATTTGTCACACTGGATGTTTTCAGGTCTTTAGACAAAATGTAATATTAGATAAAGGGAACCTGAGTGAACAAATAACACTTGTTTTTTTTTTTTATTTCACTTATTTAATGAAAAAAAGTTAACCAACACCAATTGGCACTGTGTGAAAAAGTAATTGCCTCTTACACTTAATAACTGGTTACGCCACATTTAGCTGCAATGACTGCAACCAAACACTTCCTATAATTCAATATCAGTCTTTCACATCGCTGTGGAGTAATTTTAACCCACTCTTCCTCATGAAACGTCTTTAATTCAGTAACATTTGGTAGGTTTTCGAGCATGAACTGCTCGTTTTCAGGTCCTGCCACAGCATCTCTATTGGTTTAAGTCTGGACTTTGACTAGGCCACTCCAAAACTTTAATTTTACTTCTTTTAGCCATTCTGATGTGGATTTTCTTTTGTGTTTTGGATCATTGTCTTGCTGCATGACCCAACTACGCTTCAGCTTCAGCTGACGGAAGGATGACTGGACATTCTCCTTAAGAATTTTCTGGTACAGAGCAGAATTCATGGTTCCTTTAATTATGGCAAGTCATCCAGGTCCTTAGGCAGCAAAGTATCCCACACCATCACACTACCACCACCATGTTTGACTGTTGGTATGGTGTTCTTACTGTGGAATGCTGTGTTTGCTTACAGCGAGACATTATGGGATCCATGTTGTCCAAAAAGTTCCACTTTGAACTCATATGTCCATAGAACATTTTCCCAAAAGGCTTGTGGATCATCCAGGTGCTTCTTGGCAAATGAGAGACGAGCATTTATGTTCTTCTTGGTTAGCAGTGGTTTCCGCCTTGCTACTCTCACATGAAGCCCATTTTTGCCCAGTCTCTTTCTGATTGTGGAGTCATGAACACTGACCTTAGCTGAGGCAAGAGAAGCCTGCAGTTCTTTGGATGTTGTTTTAGGATCCTTTGAGACTTCTTGGATGATTTTACACTGCGCCCTTGGAGTAATTTTGGCAGGCCGCCCACTCCTGGGAAGGTTCACTACTGTTCCAAATGTTCTCCATTTGGAGATTATGGCTCTCACTGTGGTTCGATGGAGTTCCAGAGCCTTAGAAATAGCTTTGTAACCCTTTCCAGACTGATAGAGGGCAACAAAATGTTGTTTCTGATCTTTTCAGGAACTTCCTTTGATCATGGCATAATGTGCTTGTTGAATCTTTGTGCTGGCAATGTGACTCTGATGGTAAGGGCCAAAATAAGTGAGGTTTATATTGAGCAGGGCTGGCTGTAATCAAGCCTGGCTGTGTTCCAGTCAGCTGACTCTAATTATCCCTTTAATTGGGTTGATTTAACTAGGGGGCAATTACTTTTCACACAGTGCCAGTTGGTGTTGGTTAACTTTTTTCATTAAATAAATGAAATAAGTAAAAAAAAAAAAGTGTTATTTGTCCACTCAGGTTCCCTTTATCTAATATTATATTTTGTCTAAAGACCTGAAAACATCCAGTGTGACAAATATGCAATAATAGAAAAAATCAGGAAGGGGGCAAATACTTTTTCACGCCACTGTATGTAAAAAAAATGGAATCAAGACTACAGAAATCCAGGAGACCCACACTGAAACCGAAGTCTCGTGAATTACTCTCGGAACCGGAAACAAGGCCCCCATATGGGCATGAGTGATGTACAGCCCCCATCTCAGGAATTAGAAAAAGACAAGGAAATTCTAGAGAACACTCAGATGATGGTAGACAAAGGTGAGCTGCTACTGGTTTGAGACTTCACTTTACCGGAGGCAGATTGAAGCTCCCACACGGCTGCGTTGGAAAGGAGTAAGGAATTCCTAGCGGCACTCCAAGGAGCAGACCCAAGCCAAACGGTGGAAACCCCCACCAGAAAGGAAGCAGTCCTGGACCTTATGCTAACCAACAATAACACAGTCCTAAACATACAGGTGGGAGCCCATCTGGGCTCAAGTGACCACAGGACTGTATGGTTAACAGTAAACATGACTGAAGACATCAGTCACTCTAAGCAGGTCCTGGACTTCAGAAAGGCGGAGTTCATCAAAATGAAATGCTGTCTGAAACAGAATCTGCTGGTATTTGTGGAATATAATTCCACAAGTCATCCTGGAATTGAACAGTTAATTCGATGCAGCTGCCAGTCACTTATATGTCAGCAAACAATATTCAATAGAAAAGGGGTGAGGGGTGCTTCATTCAATAATGGAAGACAATTTCTTGTATTGCTGCTGTTCCTTTTTTTCATTTTTCTTTTTTCAAGCAATAAATCTCGTGTCCCAATATAGGTTTCTTTGATTCATGACTTCCTTGTAGCAAGTCCAACATCAGTGGGAAGTGACACCGCACATATTCAATGCAACCGAAGAGGGCTCCCTGAAGCTGTCCTCCCCCAGAACAGAGTTCGCTTCCACAGCAGCTCCCCGAAACAAGAGGAGGTTGCGAGGGCTCCCTGAAGCTGCCCTCCCCCAGAAGAGAGCTTGCTTCCACAGCAGATATGGAGGAGATTTACAACAGCGTAGAGGTGCTTGGAACAACAGCCACTTGCTTGCGGCTTAACACAGGACTGTTTGTTTTGGTGCCATTTTCAAATAAGCAGGTCTGGGGCTGACTTTTAAATGTTGGCGCAGTACTGGAGATAGTTTTTTTTATTTAGCTATTTCACCTGCTGCCTTAAAGTGCGCTGCTTTAGGCAAAGCACTTTAATTTAATTACACATTTTACGTTTCTGCAAACTAAAATTGTACCTGCCCATGCAGCCTAGTACTTCATTAATTTAGGCCTGTAAACTTAGCTATTTCAGAAAAAGCTGCTGTCCAAGGGAAATCTTGTATCTTAAATTACAATTATGTGGAGCTTGGTCACCAAAGTGCAAATATTTCTGATGAGAACAAGAACCTTTTTTTGGAACTACTCTAGCAAAAGCCATACACAAATGTCTGTTTTTTTCAGTTCTTTATTTTTCTTTATTTTATTTTCATTAAGTTAACCCCGACGTTTTGCCATACAATGGCTTCTTCTGGGGAACTGTTAATTCAAAATAATAATTTTAGTCATTTTTATCACAATCTTCTATTTCAAATAGTTCATTCATCATTTAAATTATTTTTGAATCATTTGCTTAACCAACTAATTATTGTTCAGATCTCTTCCTTGCTATGACCAGCCCTTTGATCATTCAGTCATATTTAATAAATATGTTATTTATATATTTTGTTAGCCAATTTCTTACTAGTCCATTTATCAATCAATGTGCCAACAAGCTACCTGCTGATATCACGAGCCTAGGCCTTCATCCACTTGCTTACTTGTAGTTCCTTGTTGTAAAACCAGTCTGCAATAAAACAGCATACATTTCATGTTTTCGTGAAACATTGTTTTGCCTCATTCTAATCTGTTTAGAATGAGGCAAAACAATGTTTGTTTTATTTTAATTTCTTTTTAGTGTCTTAAACAATCAGGATAGTACCTCATTGAATCTTACAATACGTAAGAGGTATAGCGCTCCTTCCTGCTTGAGAAGTAAGCATGTCTTTATAATAGTTTGTGATACAGAATCTTTGTGAAACTGAATGTATTTTTGAAAATAAGTAAAAACATGAAATATATGCTGTTTTATTATAGACTTTGGTTTTACAACAAGGGTCTGGTCATAGCAAGGAAGAGTTCTGAACAATAATTAGCTGCTTAAGCAAATGACTCAAAAATAATTTAAATAACAAATGAAATATTGGAAATACAAGATTGTGATAAAAATGACTCAAATTATTATTTTTAATTAACATTTCCCCAGAAGAAGCTATTGTATGGCAAAACGTCGGGGTTAACTTAATGAAAATAAAAAATAAAAATAACTGAAAAAACGGACATTTGTGTATGGCTTTTGCTACAGCGGTTGCAAAAAAGGTTTTTGTTCATAGTAGCTATTTCACCTGCTGCCTTAAGGTGTGATGCTTAGACAAATTACCTTAATTTAATTGTTATATGTTTTATGTTCCTGCAAGCTAAAATTGTGCCTGTCTTTTTAATTCACACTTTAGTAGAAAAGTGATAAACTGTGTCTATCTTTTCAATTCACACTGCAGTAAAAAAGTGATTGTAATTGTCTGTGCCAGCCCTACCTGAACAGAGGATTTTTTTTTATTCATACAAAAGGGCCACTTCTAATATAGCCATTGCTGTCCTTGCCTAAAACTGTCACTCACCCAGGCTGCCCCCCCCACTACCTTATTTAACGTGTGTTCCTTCATCTCTCTCTTTCCTTCTCCACAGCAGCTCCCCGAAACAAAAGGAGGTCGAGAGGACTCCATGAAGCTACCCTCCCCCACAACAGAGCTCGCTTCTACAGCAGGTACAGAAGAGATTTACAGCGGCACGGAGGCACTTGGAATAACAGTCACTTGCTCATGGCTTAACAAAGGACTGTTGGCCCTGTTGACACTACGCATCATCTACACCCCCCCCCTCCCAGTGAACAAGTCATTATATAAGAAGGCTCACATGACATGTAAAATCAATCAGCCCGTTTCCCCACTAGCAGCTTATACACTTTCATCACTAGTGGCTGCTAGCACCAACCAATATCCAATCGCTAACACAGCAACATCATGCAACCTCTCTTTCCGGTTCTAGCAATAGTCACTTCCCTCCTACCCTCTGCATCACTCCTTCCCTCCACCCTCCCCAAGGAATGGTCACTTAAGTTGTTTCCCAGCACCATGGCCTCCCCTTCCCTTCCCTCACATAATGACCCACCTTTGGAGCTATCTAATGCGTTTTGGCTTTCTACCCCCTCTCCTCTTGCTTCCCAATCATGTTCACCCACACCTCCCTCTTGAGCCCTTGGCCAGGCGCTACACCCATGACCTGTGCTGTACCTCTATCCTGTCCTCCACTGGCCCCCCCCTTACCCTGGTCAATCACTACCCTCTCGGTCCCTATCACCCCACATCATCCGCTCTCTTAGCACACCTCATACACACCCTTCCCACCCTGGTCATGTCCACAGAATACTTCCCCTCATCCCAAACCTTACACACAAAACTCAAAATACTTAGGACTGCACTGCTCCGGCATGCACTCCTCCTCCTCCTCCTATCAGGAAATGTGCACCCTAATCCTTGGCCATATGCATCAGGAGTCCCCGGACAAGCAGGCCTAGTAACCTCCTGCTGCCTGCTTCCATCCCTCAACATTTGCAGCCTATAGAAAAAGCTCACACCCCTCCAAGGCTAGACAGCTCAACACTCCCCAGACATTCTAGCCTGAGACCTGATTCTCCAAAGACATCCCTGATGCATCTGTCGCCCTTGATGATTACTCCATTTTCTGAGCCGACACGCTAAGCAAAAGGGGCGGTGGCTGTGCCCTCTACATAAGAACCTCCCTGCACACCTTCCCTGTCTCTCCCCTTCCCTTCACACAGTGCCTAAACCCTTGTCGTTAAGTTACTCCTTGGCAATCCTGGTAAAACGCTTTACGTTATGGCTTTCTACATCCCCAACGTAACCAAAAGCCCACCTTTGACTCAGTACTGAATCAGTATCGCTCACCTTCCACCCAATAGTGAAGTCATCATACTGGGAGACTTCAATGTGAACTGGTTATCCCCTTCGTCTTCCTGCTACAAAGAATCCATCCTATCATATGACCTAACCAAGGCTGTCCACTCTCCCACCAGACTTGACAGCAAAACTGGGACCTCTAACAGACCTCATCTTCACTAACCGCCCTAATAATCTCTCCCATGTCAAAGTGCTGCCAGATACTCTAAGTGACCACTCCCCAGTTACCTGCGGTGGTCAAGCAAACTTCTCCCAGTTCCCTTAAAGTCTACTTCCAAAGGCACCTCAAAAAAGGGGCCCTCTCCCACCTCAAAACATACCTTACATCTTGCGACTGGTCCCCCATCCACACTGCCCAGTCCGTAGATGCTGCCCTCTTCTACTTTAGCTCTACCTTTAATGCTGCTTGCAACATCTTCAAACCCTTTTCCAAGTGAATAGTGAAACACCGAGACACCCCCCAGATCTCCCAGTCACTGCTAGACCAAATGCGCTTCAGAGATAACCTCGGATATAGAGCTCTGGACAAGCAACTCCCCCAGGACAGACAGTGTTACAGAGAGGCAAGAAACAAATACACCTGGGTCATCCACTAAGCCAAAGCTTCTTATTTTAAACAAGCCCTCACCTCCTCCTGGGGATCCGGCAAAAATTCTGGAGCAATATTAAAGAGCTCAGTGGGAAAGTTGTATCCCCTGCTCCTGCCCAGCTACTAGATGATGGGGACATCACCCAAGATTCCCACTACAATCTCTGACACCCTAAATGCCGCCTTCTCAGACCTCAGTCATATCCTTCCCCTGAACTTTTTCGACCCAATATAAAATTGCCCTATGGTCAAAATCTGCCACCACAGACCCCCCCCCCTTTTCTGGCTGCGAATCATCTCCTGCAGTGAAGCAAAATGGTACCTCACCAAAGTCCTGGCGAATTCTCACTATAGCGACTCCCTGGACCTCAAACTCCTCCACCTCATGCTGGATGAGACCCTGCCCCAGCTCACCAAAATTCTAAACCTGTCCCTATGCCTCAGCCAATTCACTATGCCCTGGAAATGTGCAGTAACAACCCCTATCCTGAAGACTGGTGACCACACAACAACCAGTAATTATCGGCCCATCTCGATCCTACCCCCCAAAGGCACTTGAAAAAATTGTTTCGGATCAGCTCACAGGCTACATGTCCAAGCATAATCTGCTCAGTCCCAAACAGCATGGCTTCCAGAGGGGCCACAGCACTACCACTGCCCTCCTCGATTTTACATTATTTATACATGAGGCCCAGGAATCTACATTGACTTGACCAAAGTGTTTGACACTGTCAGTCACGCACTGCTCCTCCACTCCCTTCCATCTCTGGGCATCTCCCCAGAGGCCACCTCTCGGTTCAAAGATTATCTCTCTAGCAGAACACAACAGGTCAAAATAAAACACCACAATCTCCTCCAGCAGACCAGTCCTATCAGTGGCACCACAAGGGTCCAAACTTGGCCCCTTGCTCTTCACCCTCTTCCTCAACTCCCTTCCAAAATCCTGCAGTGAGAAATTACTGCGCTACGTGGATGATGCTGAAGTTTTCTGGAAACACCCCCATCCTAACTCCCTTCAATTTGCCCTTTAGGGTTTCTTCAGGGAACTCGAAACTTGGTTTTCTGACCACCATCTAATACTGAATTATAAGGAAACCAAGTCCATAATCTTTGCCCACCGCCAGAGCCCTCACAGCAGCTCCCAGGTTAACAATCACAAACTCCCTGGGTACCCCCTAGAACATGTCACTTCTTTCAAGTACCTGGTGTCACGTTGGACACCTCCCTCACCTACCACACCCATATTCATCACCTCTCCTCCTCCTCTATTAATGCAAGGCCTGGGCTACTATCCCGACAAAAACACTGCCTACCCCCGAGACCATCTGACTCGCTGTATCTTCCTCTGTCTTATCCCTGGTGGACTACGGCATCATGCTCTACAGGACTGCAGATCATATTGCCCTATACCGAGTCAAACTAGCCCTCAATAAAGCCTGCCACCTGGTCTCAGGATGTGATAGATTAACACACACCTGTGAGTTATACAAGCTTACAAACTGGCTAAACTTTGAAGGTAGGCTTAAGTACCACACTTGTCTCCTTGCCAAGAAGATACTTCAGAAGCAAGCCCCCTCTGGCCTATACAACTTCATCCAAATGATCCCTCACAGAAGGGCCTCCAGATGCTCAGCCACAACCTCCCTCCTAGTTCCCCACTGCAGGTCCTCCCTTGGTCAAAGGTCTAGGTCTTTCCGCTATCATGCCCCCCTCTGGCTTAACAGCCTACATCCGCCATCTCCTTGGAACCCAGTCTTGGCCACCTTAAAACTGGTCTAAAGACCCTTCTCCTTGAGTCCTCCTCCTGTCACTGTTCTTAGCTCACCATCGCTATGAGGATTTTCCCCCGACCCACCAGGCAATACCCTGTTTTTCTAGCCAGCCTAACACCTTTCACCAGCGGTGTGGCCCAACTTGCACATTAGTACTCCCAGAAGCTAGCCTTATGATGTTTTAATTATGTAATTGCTTTTATCCACAATATTATACTGTGATACTACCTGACGCTGGGTCACTGGCCCTAAATCGCATATACTTTCTAAGCTTCTGCCACTGTTTATATTTCTGCACTGTTTGCATTCTTTGTATTCCTGACATGGAGCCTTTGCAAAAGAGTACTTGACTCAAAGGGTTGTAATTCTGATTACCTAATAAATAAATATATAAAATACAAAAACTTGAGGTATTTGTGGAATATAATTCCACAAGTCCCACTGGAATTGAACAGTTAATTCGATGCAGCTGCCAGCCCCTTATGTGTCAGCAAACAATGTTCAATAGAAAAGGGTGGAGGCGCTTCATTCAATAATGGAAGACGATTCCTTGTATTGTTGCTGTTCCTTTTTTATTTTCATTTTTTTTCAGGCAACAAATCTTGTGTCCCAATATAGGTTTCTTTGATTCACAACTTCCTTGTAGCAAGTCCAACATCAGTGGGAAATGACAGCGCACATATTCCATGCCACCACGTGCAAAAACTTCTGGAATTTGTGGAATATAAATCCACAAGTCCCACCGGAACTGAATAGTTAATCTGGGTTGATGGCCAGAAGAAGGAGTGGAAGAACACTGGAGGAGACTGAAAGAAGCAGTTACACTAGTCACATCACAGTGCGCCAGGCTAGTAAGCAAATCCAAAAGGAGAAGGAAATCACTCTGGTTCACAAAGGATATAGCATCCAAAAACAAGGAGAAGAAGAAAGCATTCAAGAGATACAAAGAAACAAAAAAGGACAGTGATAGGAGATATATAGAGAATTACTTAAAGAGGCCAGGAAGGCAATTCAGACTGCAAAAGTTCAAACAGAGGAAAGGATAGCGAAGGGAGTCCAACATTGTGACAAAACATTCTACTGGTTTATGAGAGAGAAAAGAAAGTGCAAAGGGGGAATAGTTAAATTGGCTAAGAACAATGACCAGCAAACAGAAGATGACAGGGAGAAAGCAGAGGTTCTGAACAACTACTTCTACTTAGTTTTTCACAGGAGGAAGCAGGCAAAGGACCATCTCTTCACAGGAACGCACACCACCTCAAGGGAGTCCACATAAGTCCTTTCATGGAGGCAAGAGTCCTGACAGAACTCAAGAAATTGAAGGTCGACAAAGTAATGGGCCCAGATGAAATACACCCAAGAATACTATCGGAGCTTGGAAAGGAATTAGCAGCCCAACTGGCGGAGCTCTTCTGCAAATCACTGGAAGACGAGGCGGTCCCTTAAGACTGGAAAAGGGCTACAGCAGTACCCCTTCACAAAAGCGGCAGTAAAAAAGTAGGAAGTGGGAAAATACTGCCCAGCCAGCCTCACCTCAATGGCAGGGAAGCTGATGAAATCCCTACTAAAGGAGAGGATGGTGACATTCTTAGAAGGCAGCGGACAGCTGGATCCAAAGCAACATGGCTTTATGGCAGGAAGGTCTTGCCAGACTAACCTAATCGAATACTCTGATTGGGTTATAAAAATGGGGGTGCAGTAAACGTGGTGTACCTAGACTTCAGCAAGGCTTTCGACTCCGTTCCACACAGGAGGCTAATAAACAAGCTGAAGCACATGGCACTGGTCTCAAAACTGTAAAGTGGATCCAAAACTGTCTTAATAGGAGGACCCAAAAGGTATTGGTAAATGGCACACTATATGATGAGGGTAGAGTTAAAAGTAGTGTTCCACAGGGTTCAGTGCTGGGTCCAATACTTTTCAATGTATTCATCAGTGACATAGCTGATTACCTAAATGGGAAGGTGTGCCTATTTGCAGATGACACAAAGCTCTGCAATAGGGTGGACTCAGCTGAAGAGAGTCAAAAGATGGAGGCAGACCTTAGAAAATTGGACGAATGGTCAGGGAATTGGCAGTTGAAGTTCAAAGCCAAAAAATTTAGGGTTATGCACCTAGGAAGACGCAACTCAGTGAGAAATTACTTTCTAAATGGGGAACAGCTGGAGGTAACAAAACACAAGCGTGATCTTGGGGTAATCATCGCAGACAACCTGTAGGTTGGCAAGCAATGTGAAAAGGCAGCACAAAAGGTCAGCGGTATCTTGAACTGAATAAGGAGGGGCATAATCAGTACAAAAGGGACGTGATTATGCCACTGTACAGGTCCCTGGTGAGGCCTCACCTGGAGTAGTGTTCAATTCTGGAGGCCTCACCTTAGGAAAGACATAGAAAGACTAGAGACTATACAAAGAAGGGCAACAAAGATGGTGCAAGGCCTGCATCACAAGCCATATAATGCAAAGCTAAAACAGCTCAACATGTACTCACTAGAACAAAGAAGGGATAGGAGGGACATCGTAGAGACATTTAAATACCTGAAAGGTATCAACAAGGTACAGGCACAGGATCTCCTTTAGGTAAACAACTGTACCCGGACCAGAGGTCATGACATGCACATAAGGCGGGCAGGTTCAGGAACAACACAAGGAAGTTCTTTTCAGAAACAGTGGTGGAGCCTTGGAATGCCCTCCCCCCACAGGTGGTGGGGTCAAAGACAGCCAGAGAATTCAAGCTGGCATGGGACAGACAATGTGGAAAACTTAACACAGCAGTGGGGGAGGGGTAGTACACATGGGTAGACTAGATGGGCCACATGGACCCCATCTGCGGACACATTCTATGTTTCTATGATCTGCTTAGTCTGTCTGTCACTACATTTTGGGTGCCTGTAACATGTACTACTGACAGTTCTAGACTGTTCTAGTGCTCAATACCACACTCTCACTGCCTCCCTGCACATGGGGTAAGAATGAGTTCCCCTCTTGTTTACTGATGTAATGCATCACACTGACACTGCTGTTAGGCATTTTCAGTGCTTGGAAAATCACCATAAAATAGACATTTATGCACTTAAGTTGAGGATGTGAGGATATGCCTGCAAATTGCTCCACTGGACTGTGTGTGTGCACATATTTCCTCTGTCTGTTAAATATCCATCACTTTCTGCACTGTGTGGATAGTAAAGGAGAAAAAGTGGAAACCTAAAGGTAAGCTATTGATAACTGGTGCTCCCCAAGTCCAGTTAAGTCTTCAAACTTCCAGGACAGTAGTAGTAAACATCCCACCACCAGGTCAAACCCCCAATCTCAGCCACACACGTGCAAAATGAAGAACACACAACCCCCACCCATCTCCTCATCCTCTCTCACAACAAACATTTTGTCAGGTGTCCAAATCCCCTTTTTGTGAAGCCCAGCCCAGACTGTTCAACCAGTTATTTCCTTACTATCACTACTGCTAGCACCATAGTACACCGCATGGTACGAACTGCCCCACAGAGCTGCTGATAGGTTCTGCAGCGTTAGCATAGCATTACATTTAAAACTAAGGGGTCCTTTGTCCTCCATTTACACTAAATTTTCCAGGCAACCTTTTGGATATAATGCCAGGCTTGAGTCCCAAACTGTTTATGCTCAAAGCTTGCACTTTGATAAAACACAAGGCTTTGGCAAGAGTTCCTTTTTGGATGCTAGAAATGCCTAGTATCCAGTACTTGGACACATGTAGGAAACTGTTACACCACAAATACACTGGTGTATAGCTTGAATTTGGCACTTTTTAGGTACCAAAGATCTGGTGAATGATGAAAGGGGGGGGGACTACTGTCACAACTGAATGTCATGAGTATACCGCATGCATGCAGTATGTGCATCAGAGGTGATGCAATGACACATACAGTGTGCTTGCTATATTTGGATGCTGAATGGATTTTTCTAATGTCCTGCTGAACCTGGAAGTTGAACACTGCAACTCGGGCAAACCCTGATCTGAAAATCTGCTGCTGTGATGCAGCACTCTGGAGGGACTCTTGATATGCGGGACCACTGCCACTCAGGTGCAGCAATCCAGGGCGTCCCAAGGATCAGGATTATAATCACATCTGCCACTTAGGTCTGACACTCTGAGGGGGCCCCATGAAGGGTTACACCAGTCAGGAAATATGCCACCTGGGTGTGGAACTTGAATAGCTCCAAGAAGTAGGAACCCCTGTCTCCTGACAATGGCAGCCTGACCAGATCTATCTGTCTCAGGCAATCTCAGACACCAACCGCAAGAAATGCCACCCTAAACACCTGTATTCCTATCCCAGACCTCTTGGAGACTGTAGTAAAGATGATCTTCCTGGTTTCTGACTATGGGGATATTGAGTATAGTGCTACCCCACAATCCACTCTCACTAGGCTGGACCTCTCTTCCACACCAACTGTTGCTTTACCTTTGACTGACTCTCACCGCACACTCACTACTGCACCCTCGACAAATCCCTCTCAACTCCACTTTCTCTTTTAATGCACCTCATACTGTGCCTCTCATTCTAAATTCTGGATTGGAACCCTTCCTTTCTACCTAAGCTCCTTTCTCTTCGGTCTGTCTCCAAAAATGACCCAAGTTCTCTCTCCCCTCCACCATGTGAAATGTACTGCTGGGTCAAGCGCCCTATATTTTGAGGTTCTCCTGATTCTGGTTCACCTACCCCATTTCAATTCAATTCACTCAGCACCTTCTCCTTCTACCTTGAAAGCCCTCCTGCATGACCACACCAATCACGTCTGCCAATGCCCCTGATCACATTCTTACATTTCTTCTCTTGTGCCTCTCAGCTGATGTGACTGACTGCTCTACATCAGCTGAATTCATATACTGAATCCACCATGTCCCAGGTCTCAAATGCAAACGAAACTGTTTGGACTCGGTTTGCCTAACTAGTAATATATATTTCAAATAAATGAGAGTACCCTGAACTCTTTCAGTGTATTCCTTTTTGCACACTTTTCACTGTATATCTACTGCATATGTAATTTTTTATTTTATTTTTACTGTATCTGGATAATATTTATGGTTTTTCCATATCTGTACCTCACTATTGCCGTTTTCATGCCTGTGCCATTTTTTTAAATTTCTTTACTATGTCTTATTGGCTGTCTGTCTGATTCTTTACCAGCTGCCTGATTCTTTAACAACTGCTTTATCTGCCAACACTGTGATACCCTCCCTTATATACAGGACTATCCCTCCTCCTCTCCCACTACCCTGTGCTTCCTGAAGATTATATTCCTGGAATCGACAGGCCCCAGGCATGGTTAGATGTTGCCCATGTTTTCATGACCACTATACTACCTAGTTGGTGCTCATCTGTCAGTGCCTAGATGTCTCCTATTTTGTTGCCAAGACTCCTGGGATTTAAGCTAGCCAAGAGGGTGCACCAGAGCCCCTCTTCACCCTATCCTCTCCCCCCTACCACCACAGTCCCACCTCGCTTTTACCTCAAGGCATTCTACACCTTTTTCTCTGCATGGACCATGCCTCTTTCGAATGGGGAAGAGACTGCCTGATCTCAAATAACTGGTAATGCCCCCTGGTTCTACCCAACTGCAGCTTCCTCAGTTTAAATGGTCAGAAATAAAAACATCAACATGTTGTGCCAAGGCCCTAGCTCCCTCTGGTGTACAGTGGAGGCCATCCCGCTTGTACAGCCTGTTGTCTCACCAAAAATGACCCCAGACACCAGAAAAAAAACAGTTATGTAAGAACTTACTGTAACAGGAGATCTTCGAGGGGATCTCAGTCATCAGGTTACACCATAGGAACCTTCACCATCAGTGAAGGGGAATCCACATGGAAGATTTTCAGCAGTACAACTGGGGCCACCCATGCCGTCTATGTCAGCCAAGCTCAGCAACCCTATATAGGTGTGGGTAGCCCTGCTCCCTCCTCAGTTCTTTCCCTCCAGAGAAGAATGGAGCAAGGCTCATGCCCTGGGAAACTGAGGAGAGAAGGAGGGAACCCGCTCTAAATAAAAAAGTGGAAACAGCAGATAGCCGGGTCCTGTTCTATCTCTGGGAGTATCTCAGTCACCAGGTTACACAGCAAGAACGAGTTCCAAGCAGTGACAAGTGGAAAAAAAAAAACCCAACAAAAAAAACAGTCTGGGAGGCTGGATCTCTATAAACTTAAGGAAGACATCCTTGCAGCACAGCCCTACCAAATCCTGCATGAGCTCTAGAGGCATGGTCCAGACTGTAAAGCTTAGTGAAAGTGTGGACTGTACTCCAGGTGGCAGCCACACAAGTATCAGTGGCTGAGACCCCTTTCAAACAAAGCCACTGAGGTAGCCATGCCTCTGGTAGAATGAGCTTTGACAGCACCAGGCAATACTTTGCCGTACTTATTGTAGCAGAACACAATGCAATTTGCCAACCATTTGTATAAACATTGCTTAGAATTCGAAGCGCCCTCTCTACCTGGAGCGGAACAAACAAACTGCTTAGACTTTCTGGGCTCTTTAGTCCGAAGCAGATAATACTTCAAAGTTCTGTGCACATCTAAAGTATTCAGCAGTGCTTCTCATGGATTGGCATGCTCGGGAAAATAAACAAGAAGGTGGATAGACTGATTAAGTGTGAACTCAGAGACCACCGTAGGTAGACATTTAGGATCTGTGTGCAAAGATACCCTGTCTTTGTAAAAAATCAATTAAGCCTCCTTGCACCAGAGGGCCTGAAGCTCTAAAATTCTTCAAGCAGAAGTAATTGCAACTAAAAACAGCGCTTTCCAAGAAAGCACAAATCGCAAGTCATGACTGGCTCAAAAGAAAACAGGGTCAACAACTTTCAAAATAAAATTTAAATCCCAAGCTGGAACCAGAGAATGGATTGGAGGTTTCAGGTGCAGGATGCCCCTGAGAAAGGTACCGGAGACATCCAGCTGAGCAATCGTGCGGTCACCCTTGGGCTCATGGAAGGCAGAAATAGCCAATAGGTGGACCATGAGGGAGGACTAATGGAGGCCTGAGTCAGACAAAGAAATCAGGTAGTCCAGGATACGAGTCACAGGGCATGTGAATGGGTCTAGGGAATGTTTGGTAGCCCAGCCTACCTGGCAAACCGCTTCCACTTCATGGCGTAAGTGGCACGGGTAGACGGCCTGTGGGTGGCCACCAGGACATCCACCACCCTGTTAGAGACCCCAAACCTGGCGAAGACTACATTCTCAGGAGCCATGCATGCAGACGGAGGCTACAATGGGTCTACCAGAATCATGCTGGCTTCCTTAATTTGCAGCTTGATCAGCACCCTATGGATTAAAGGAAACGGAGGGAATGCACACAGAAAATTGCACAATCCAAAACAGGGACAATGCATCTCACCAGAAAACTCCAGACCCTGGATCTAACGAGCAGAAATTGGGCAGTTTTGCGTTGAGTGGGGACGCAAAAACTCTGGACACCCCATCTGTCGAACAAATCTTCTGCTATGGATGAGAGAAGCTCCCATTCATGCATGCCGAACAGTGTCCTGCTGAGACTGTCCACCAGGGTGTCTAGCATGCCTGGCAAGTGGACTGCAGAGAGTATCAGACTGTGCATCAGTGCCCAATACCACACTCTAATGGCCTCCCTGCAAAGGGGGTATGAGTGAGTCCCACCCTGTTTGCTGATGTAGTAGATGACACTCAGATTGTCCGAATGCACCAGCAGTTAGCCTGGAGCAAGATGCTCCTGAAATGCCTGCACAGCATAGAGCACTACTCTCATTTCCAGGACATTGATATGCATGGCGTCTTCTCACTGGGACCAGGAACCTTGGATTTGAAAGGGACCCAAGTGTGCTCCCCAGCCTAGACCCCGAAGCATCCATAGTTAGAATCTGATGCAAGAAGAAATCTGGAAGGGAACCCCTTGAAAAATATTTAAGGGGTCCATCCACCAATACAGTACCTTGCATACTGGGGATGAGACCACGACTAGTTGGTACAACTCGTCTGTGCCCTGGTCCCCTGCATTCTTAGAATCTACTGAAGGGCGTGCATGTGGAGTCTGACCAGTGAAACGGTGGGAATGGCTGCCACCATTAGACCCAAGAGCCTGAGGTACTGTCTAGCAGGAATGTACCAACACTGAGCAACTTCTGAAGCCTGGGCCATAAGTCATCCTGTCCTGTTTTGGGGTAACAAGGCTTTCTTCTGCTTGGAGTCCTGAACCACCCCCGATGTACTGCAGTCTTTGGGACAATACTAGAACAGAATTGGGCAGGTTGACGGTTATGCCCAGAGGGTGGAAGAGCTGCTCGCTGGACGGGGCCTTGAGAAGCCAATCATCCAGGTGAGGAAAGTCATACAGTCCCTCTCTTCTGAGAGCCGCTGCAACCACTGATAAGCATTTTGTAAAGACACGCAGTGCAGAGGATAAGCCAAAGGGCAGCACTGTGAACTGGTAATGCTCAGTCTGAAAGGTAAACCAATGAAACTTTCTGTGAGGAGGAATGACAGAATTGTGAAGGTAAGTGTCCTGCATATCCAGTGAGCACAGCCAGTCCCCAGTTTTGAGGAGGGGAATGAGACCTGGCAAAGTTACCATCCGGAACATTTTGTATTGGACAAAGAGATTGAGGTCCTTTAGATCTAAAATGGGTCTCAGATCTCAGGTCTTTTTGGGACTAGGAAAAACCTGGAATAAAACCCCTGGTTTCTATGTCACCTTGGCTCCAGTTCAATTGCCTGCTTGTGCAGAAGAGACTGTACTTCAACCCGGAGAAAACACAAGTGATTCAGGGGATAGCTGGAGGGTGAGGAGGGGTATCTGGAGGCTGTTGGATTAGCTCCGGGGTATAACCCATCTCTATGATCTGCAAGATCCATCCATCTGAAGTTATGGTTCTCCATTGATTCAAATGGAGGAACAACTGGCCTCTGACCACCACCCTCCTGGGTTTGAACCAGAGGAGGGGGATCAGGTAAGGAGTCAAGCTGAGGTGAGACTAGCTGTGGAGACTGCTCCATCATTCCTAGGACTGGCTGCTGCTCCAGTATTAGAGGGGTGGGCAAGGAAAATTGGACTCTGCGCTTGCCTTGTGTATGAGGGGGGAGCAAAGCCTGGTCTACAGGCCAGTCTACAAAAAGTAGACCACCCTCTACTATGGGGCTGAGTGTGGTACAGGGAATGGACAGATCTAATGGCTGTGCCAGAGATGTGCAGATCATTTATGAGGTCCTGGACATCAGGGCCGAACAGCTTGGTGCCACTGAAAGGGTCGCTTAGCACCATGTTTTGCACATTGGCTGCAAATCCAGAGACCCTGAGCCAAAAGTGCCTGCAAAGACATATGCCAGTGGCAGCTGCCTTGGCAACTGTGTTGGCCATATCATACAGGGCCCTGAGGACATGCTTGCTGACATCCTCTGCAGTTTGTAAGCACTGGAGCAATTATTGCTTCTGGGAGACATCAGGAAAGGTCTGGGTAGCAGCTTTGCCTTTTCTCCATTAGGCATTCTAGAATTTAACCATGTGTGTCAGGTTACAATCCTCAGGCCCAAAGTGGTGGAGGCATAAACCCTTTTTCCCCCAGAGGTTAATTCTGCAGGACTCCTTATCTGGGGGAAGAGAACTAAGGTGCTTAGGCGCCTTAGATCTGTCATGGGCTGCCTTGATCACCACAGAGTTAGTTTTGGCCAGGGCTGCAAAATAAGGAATGCCTTGGGGGGCATTATAGAGTTTGCCTGCGCGACATGGCATAGCTAACACCACGTCTGGTCTGTGGCAGGCTGCCGTAGTGGCATTCTTCAGGGCTGGTAGCATAGGAGGAATGATCATAGGGACAGATTAAGGAACCTCCAGGAAGTTCTGGAGATCTTTCCTGGTAACATCCCCCTCCTGAGTCTGGACACCCATTATGTCAGACATTTACTTCATGACACTGAAAAAGGTGGCATCCTCAGGAGGATACCTAGGAGTATGCCTGACAGAGTCCTCGCTGACAGAAGAGGCAGTGGACTTATCTGAAATGAGGATTTCTTCCTCCTCATCCTCTATGTCATCAGGGAGGATGAGATCAGGATGGAACCCTTCCTTGACCACCTCATCTAGGTCTGGTGTCAGATGCGCCAGCCCACAGGGAGTTTCCTGGGGTCAACGAACAGGTGTCGATGATGAAGCTGCCATCGGCAGTGCCGGCGATGAGGGCCCAATGAAGGAACCCAGTTGCTGAACGAGTACATTTGTAAATTTAAGGAGTACATTGTTCAGGTCCATAGAAGTCATTGACAGGGGGGGCTAGATATCATGGGAGCAAACAACCCTCTGTCCTGAGAGCCTGATGAACCTGTAGCCCTGGGAGAAGATGGGGCAGGCCTCAACAGAGTCATCATCGATGGTGGAGGGGCCAATGACACAGAGGTCGATGGCCTGGCGCCCTGTGTGTCAGGCAGAGGTGCTGTCAGTATGGGTCTGGTAGGAGCACAGACCTGGACAGCTGATCTGTTTGTGGAGGTGGTCACCATCGATGAACAGCCCCCCAAAGAAGAATCCGATGGAGAACAGGATTGCCGACAGAGGGAATGGTCACAATCCTGGTATTTTTCTGTGACACCGACGAGGACTTGTCTTGGGTCTTGGACACCTGGCAGCCTGAAGATGCGGTCAGTGACTGTGCGGCCAGGGCCCTGGAGGACCCCTGCCCAGAGATGGCTACCTGTTGTTCCATTAATTCTTTTACAGTCTTCTTGCATCGCCTAAGGGTTGTTTGATTAAACTTCTGGTAGAGCTCACTTCAGAGACGTTGTGGTCAGGCCCAAGACAACACACACAGAGTGTTCGTCTGTAGAGGCAATCTTCTTTCTGCAGCAGCAGCAATAGAAAAGATAAGAAGAAGGATTAACTCGTAACATAAACAAACAAAAAAAATCTCCAAAAAGAGATTTAGACAGACTACATGAAAAAACGTCCGAAGGCCGAAAACGGCACCAACACTCCGACAAAGCTTCCACAGAGACTGTGCTTCGAAGTCAACATCAGGAAACAACTGAGGTGGGAGCGGGCTGCCCATGCCTCTATAGAGTTGCTGATGATGGCAGATGTCAACAGCGTGGGTAGTCCCAGTTGTACTGCTGAAAATCTTCTATGTGGATTTCCCTTCACCAGCGGTGAAGGTTCCTACTGTTTAACCTGATGACTGAGATGCTCCTAAGGAAGCTCTCCAAATTCCTCTTCTCTGCACCATTTTTACAGCCAAGAGCTGAAGTGAGTGATCAGGAAAAGTTCGGACTCACCCTTGAACCAAATTGGCTGTTCTTCAGAAAACGTTACTGAGGAAACTGCCAGTTAAGTCTCCCACCCAGCTCCCTGAAACTGTCTTTAACCTAACCCCAAGGGTCTACCTGCTAGACCATTTGTCCCCAAGTGGACTATGACATACAGAACCCCCCCCCCCGTCAAATGCTCGTGAGAATACTTCCAATCCTGTGTGCTTCCCTCCATGCTGATGCAACTAACCATTCTACGTCTATGATCCCTAACATACACCACCCCTTTCCATCCCCTATGATTAGTACTTTTCCAGCCCATTTTTCGCCCTTGAACTCTTAAATCCTTTTTAGCTGCAGCCCTAGGGCAGATATGGCTGCCCGATGGGCAGCAGGTACTGGCTCACCATAGGGGCTGACTTTCATTTCATTTTATTTATTTTTATACTGGAACGGCATGTGAGCAAAATTGTGCATTCTCACGAGTGTCCAGTGACAATCAATCATCAACTAAAACAAAACAGACATAATTTGAGCACATACAATGATATAAAACTGAAAACATTTAATATTTCTGTTATGTAGATAATGTGTGTTTTTAAATAACAGCAATGCTGGACACTGAGCCAATGATACTGGTAAACTATTAAAAAGTTTAGCTCCACTATATGATAAGGAAAGTTGTCACTGTGTTGACAGGGAAAGTTGTTCCTCTGTTCTATAATAAAACAGAATTGTAAAAGGGCAACCTATTGTAAATCTATAAGTACGTCCATTAACACATCTCTGAAACAGGGAGACAATGCTATTGGGCACATGATCCAAATGAATTTTAAAGAAAAATGTAAAAATCTTACTGTTCAATCTATCCATGAAAGAAAGCCAATTTAAAGCTTTATAGAGGTCACAATGATGGGTCATCCTCATCCTTGGGAGCTCAGTGACAAACCGAACAATGCTGTGGTACGTAGTCCTCAGCCTACCAAGAATTTTTGGAGAGGAAGAACAAACCGATAAACCACAGTCTATTAGGGGAAGCAAAAAATTACTTGCCAACAAATCCCTTGTTTCAGGAATCAAAAATTGCTTCACTTGGCATACCATACCAAGCCTTTGATGTAATTATTTTATCAACTGACTGATGTGATTTTCAAAAGTTAAGTGACTATCTAGGTGTTGTTGAGGCAGAGGTCAGGAAGCATAGGAAAACCAAGAGCTTCAAAATTCGCAAACTGCATTTTACTTTTCTCAATAATAGCAAAATAAAGAATGAAACTTATTCAGTGTAACTATTTAAAAAAGCAGTACAAACAGAGAAAACAAAGTCCTTCTTCTGAGGGTATCTCTTAATTCCAAAATTCAGTCTTTCAGTCTCTCACTCTCAGTGTCTCCCTAGCAAAAGCACTGCTGCTCTTTTTATAAATCTTTGTCTGGGAACTCATTAAGAGAGACTACTTCTAACAGAATGTTTTTCTAAGTTTGTCAATTTCAATGCAGGTGCAGCAGAAAGAACATAGTGACCCAGAACTGACCTCGTTTACAGCTCTGCAAAAGGCTAAAAAAACTACAACTCAAGTTCATATGAACCTCCACAAAGGAGACCCACAGGAGGATGGCACGGGACCCCACAGGAGAAGATAACAACTCCTGGTGGGGGACTTGGTCGTTAGGGGTAGAACTGGGAGAGGGAGGTAAGGTGCCTGCCTGGAGCTATGCCTTAAAGGGACAGGGAGCAAAAATAAAGGATCACGTGGGAAGGAGCTGGATGTCATTGTCCACCTAGGGACAAATGGCCTGGCTGGGAATGAGAGCAGTGCAAGAGGAGTTTGTGGAATTGGGGAGGGGCCTTAGACAAGTAGCAAGTACAGTAACCTTCATGGAGGTGCAGCATGTCTATGACAAAGGTGATGCTAGGGTACTCCACACCATGAGATTTAATGAATGGTTGAAAAACTAGGGTGGAGCTCAGGGTTTTGGCTTCATTGGAGACTGGGGATCCAACTGGAGGGATACAGGCCTATACTGGCGCGATGGTATGCATCAGTCCAGGAGGGGAACCAGGATCCTAGGTGATAGGTTTAAATGCTTCATTGGCAAGCATTTAAACTAGCCAAGGGTGGGGGGCACTGAAAAGGAGCAGGGAAATCCCAGGCTCCTCCCACAAAACACGGTAGTTAGCGAGGTAAACACCAAGGCAGAGAAGTCAACAGGGAGCAGGACAGGGATAAATGGATGCAAAGGCAGTAAGGACAGGGATGGGGTTAAAAGGGGCAAGGTCATCAAAAAATGGAGGGTGATGAGTACCAATGAAAACAGTCTGGGTAACAAGCTCCCTAAATTAGTGGCCTTGATGGAAGACGAATACCTGAATATCATGACAGTCACAGAAACATGGTACACAGAGTATCATGACTGTGATGTCAACATACCAAGGTACACAATCTACAGGAAGGACAAGGAGGGTAAAAGAGGAGGAGGAGTAGTTCTCTATGTAAGGGACGGGATCAAAGCAATGAAACAAAAGGGTAAACAAGAAATAGAGGAGGCACTGTGGGTCACCCTGGAGACAGGAAATGGCACCACAATCTGTACAGGGGTTGTACACAGACCCCCATTTCAGGGGGAGGCACTGGACAATGAAATGAAAAAAGGCATCCTTAGAATGGCAGGAAAAGGGGCAATATTGTTGCTGGGGGAACTGAATATGCCAGATGTTAAATGAAGCACCTTTGCTGCAGCCACATCCAAGAGCAGGGTCATTCTCGATGCCCTACAGGACGCATGCCCCAGACTGCTAGTGTTGGGACCCACTCGGGAGGGAGCAATCTTAGACTTGGTACTCTCAAATGGGGACAGAGACAGAATCTCGGATTAAGAAGTGGGTAGCCATCTGGGAGCAAGCGACCACCAAACAATGTGGTTCACAATAAACACAGCCATAGAGTCAAGCCATACAAAAGCAAGAGTAATGGACTTTAGGAGGGATGACTTTGGGAAAATGGGAGAGTGCTCCTGAAAAGCTCTAGCAAATGGGCAAGACTGAGGGGGTGGAGGAACAATGGGGAAAAATCAAAACAGCCATCACAGAGGCAACAAGCCTTTGTGTGAAGCACATCAACAAAACAAAATGAAGGAAAAAAACACTATGGTTCTCAAAAGAGGTGTCAGAGAAGGTTAGAGAGAAAAAGATAGCATTCAGGAAGTATAAGGAAACACAGAAGAAGCAGGGCAGAGAACTGTGCCAGTTAAAGCATAAGGAAGCAGGGAAGGCAGCCAGAACACCAAAGGCCCAAAACTGAGGAAAAGATAGCCAACTCAGTTAAGAAGGGTGATAAAACCTTTTACACGTACATTGAGGCGAAGAAAGACCAAGGAGGGATAGTGAGGCTTAATGAAGGAAAGGGGAGGGTGGGTGGGTGGGTGGGCAGAGGGTGACAGGAAAAGGCAGGGATACTGAGCGATAACTTCTGCTCAGTATTCACAAAAGAAGGGGAGATACCTAAACCAAAGAATAGAAGCACTCTGGATGGGGGTCAATACCAGTCCATTCACAGAAGAAAGTATCCTGAAAGAACTCCTAAAACTGAAGGTGGACAAAGCAATGGGACCTGAAGGGATTCACCCCAGAGTTCTAAAAGAACTAAGGTGAGAACTAGTAACACCACTGACTATCCTCTTTAACAAATCATGGGAGGATGGTGTGGTACCTGAGGACTGGAGGAGGGTGGATGTGATTCCCCTTCACAAAAGTGGGAGCAAGACAGAGGCAGAAAACTACAGACCTGTTAGTTTGACCTCTGTGATAGGGAAAATGATGGAATTACTTCTGAAGGAAAGAACTGTTGATTACCTAGAGGCCAGTGGGGCACAGAGCCCAAGGCAGCATGGATTCACAGTGGGAAGGTCATGTCAGACGAATCTAATCAATTTCTTTGACTGGGTGAGCAAAGTACTAGACCAGGGAGGGGCTGTGGACATGGCCTACCTAGACTTTAAGCAAGGCATTTGACACAGTCCACACAACAGATCAATAAACAAGTTGGCCAGCCTTGGAGTGGGTCCTAGGGTTGCAGCCTGGGTAAAAAATTGGCTGGACAACAGGATGCAGAGGGTAATAGCAAATGGAGTCCACTCCAAAGAAAGGAGGGTTACTACCGGGGTACTTCAGGATTCAGTATTGGCACCGATCCTCTTTAATGCCTTTATAGGGGACACTGCAGTGGGACTGGAAGGGAAAGTATGCCTCTTTGCAGATGACACAAAGATCTGCAAAAGAGTTGATGCACATGGGGGGGTGGAAAGGATGAAAAGGGACTTGGCAAGGTTGGAGGAATGGTCAAAAGTATGGCAGCTTAGATTCAATGCCTGGGAAACAAAAACACAGGGAAAGAGTACACAATGTGGGGGGAGGTATTAACTGGAAAGAGACCTAGTGGAAGTTACTGTATATCAGATGACTTAAAAGTAGGAAAGCAATGTGAGAAGGCAGTAAGGAGGGTTGGGGGATACTGGGATACATAGAGACAGGCATCACCAGTAGAAAATAGGAAGTTGTTATTCCTTTGTACAGAAAGTTGGAGAGACCACATCTGGAATACTGTGTACAGTTCTGGAGACCTCATCACTGCAAAGACATAGACAGGATGGGGGCAGTCAAGAGGAGGGCAACTAAAATGGTGCAGGGTCTCCACCAAAAGCCACATGAAGAGAGACAAAAGAAGCTTAATATGTATACCCTCGAGGAAAGGAGGGAGAGGGAGGACATGATAAAACATTTAAGTAACTCAAGGGAATCAACAAAGTCCAAGAGGGTAGCATCTCTCAGAAAAAGAGATGTGCAAGAACAAGCAGGCACAATTTGAAGATAGAGGGGCGATGGCTCAGGGGCAATGTAAGGAAGTATTTTTTCACAGAGAGGGTAGCAGATGCATGGAACGGCCTTCCTGAGGAGGTTGTGGGGTCAAAAACAGTGGGGGAATTTAAGAATGCATGGAACAGACATAAAGCAATTCTTGTGGTGGTTAGGAGGAAGTAGGCTGTTGGTTAACTAGGATTTGCAGCTTGTCAGGTAGGGAAATGTGCAGACTGGGTGGGCAAAGAAGTCCTTATCTGCCATCAAAGTCTATGTTTTTATGTTAACCCAATGAGTTCCAAATGGCTTTTTGCATTCATTTCAACAGTATAACTACATACATTTTCCAACAAAGGGATCCCAGTTTCACATACAGTTTTACACACAGATTTGTATATATTTTTTATAACTGCAGATATGCAAGGGGGAAGAAAAGACAGAAATAGCAAGGAAAGGCAGTGAGACAGCAAGAGGCAGAGAACTATGAAACCATTGGAGTAATCAGTTCCTAGTTCTAACAAGAAAATGTGGTTGAGCAACCAGAGAAGAGACAGAAAATGAGAGGATAGATCAGACAATTTAAACTCCTTCTGCATAACAAATGGGGCAGGATCTTATTCAACCCTGCCACATAGGAGGCAGTATAGCGCAGTGGTTTAAGGCTCTGAGCTGCAAGTCTGGTGACATCCAGCAGACCAGACCTGGGTTTGAATACCACAGCTTTGACTTGCATACTGTGTGACCCTGAGCAAATCACTTAACTTCCCTGCGCTCCCAGGTCGCACCTGTAAAAAAGCTTTCAGCTTAGTGTGCTACTCCTGGTTAAACAACTAAAATAATAAATAAAAAATACCCCCTTCTTTAAGAGGGAATCTGTTTTACAAAAACAGGTTTCCAAAACTTTCTTTTAATTATTTCCTTAGCATTGGTTTATAACTTTTACAGTTCAGTGCATATGCAGAATAGCAAACAGAGTTGTTTTAACTCACATTTTTTTTTTTCAATCTTCGGAATTCTTAATTTTTGATCCATATCTTGACAGAAAATCAGCACTGACATTCTCTTTCCCAGATTTATGCGTCACTCTAAATTTAAATGGCTACAGTACCAGGTACCACCACGTGATTTTAGAATTTTTATTCTTCATTTCATTAAGCCAACAGAGAGGACTGTGATCTGTTGTAAGTACAAAGTCAGCTTCTAGTAAGTAAAACTTAAGGGACTCCATGGCCCACTTTGATGCAAGGCACTCCTTCTCAATGGTGGAGTACCTTTTCTCTTTGTTGTGCAATTTCCTACTTATGAACAGAACAGGATGTTCTTTCCCATCTATATGCAGACTCAAGACCGCACCAAGGCCTACCTCTGATCCATCGGTCTGTAACAGAAATTGTTTTTCAGAGTGTGGGCTTCTTAAAACAGAGGCTCAACATAATGCAGTTTTAATGGCCTAAAAAGCCTCGTCACACTGTGGGGTCGATTTCACATTATTCAGGAACCCGTTTCTTTGCGAGTTCAGTGACGGGAGTAGCTAACTTGGCAAAGCTGGGAACAAATCTGCAATAATAACCAGTCAGCCCAAAAAATTACCTGACATGTTTCTTGGTTTTGGGGACAGGGCTGTTAGCTACAGCTTCGATCTTGGAAACCTCTGGCTTGACTTCTCCATTTGGAAATGTAGAAACATAGACTCTGTTTACTATTACCTTCTGCATCCTGCTATCCAGCCATTTTTTTACCCAGGTAACCACCCCGGGATCCACTCCCAGGCTGGTTAACTTGTTTATTAATCTTTTTTGTGGGACTGTGTCAAATGCCTTGCTAAAGTCTAGGTAGGTCACATCCACAGCCCCTTCCTGGTCTACTACTTTGGTCACCCAGTCAAAGAAATCTATTAGATTCGTCTGACACGACTATCCGTGCTGAATCCACACTGTCTTGGGTTCTGTGCCCTGCTGGCCTCTAGGTACTCAACAATTCTTTCTTTCAGAAATGACTCCATAATTTTCCCTACCACTGAGGTCAAACTAACAGGTCTGTAGTTTCCTGCCTCTGCCTTGCTCTCATTTTTGTGAAGAAGAATCACATCTAGCCTCCTCCAGCCCTCAGGTGCCACACCATCCTCCCATGATTTGTTAAAAATGGTAGTCAGTGGTGCCACTAGTTCTTCCCTTTGTCATTTCAGAATTCTGGGGTGAATCCATCAAGCCCCATTGCTTTGCCCTCCTTCAGTTTCAGGAGTTCTTTCAGGACCCTTTCTTTTATGAATGGACTGGTATTGACCCCCTATCCAGTGTGATTCTATTATTTGGTTTAGGTACCCCCCTCTTCTTTTGTGAATACTGAGCAGAAGTACTCATTCCGTATCTATGCTTTGTCACTGTCGCCCTCTGCCCACCCCCTCCAATTTATTAAGCCTCACTATCTCTCCCCTGGTTTTTCTTCGTTCCCTAATAAGTTAAATGGGTTTCACACTGTCTCACTCTGTCCTCAGTCAAAGCTGAGACTAGAGGGATGACATCATAATAGAACTGTCGCAGCTGCATGAGCCACATTTGGAATCTTCAGCTCAGAGTAAGTTTAGAACCTTGGGAATTCAAAGGGAGTCTTGAGTTTGTCCTTAAGCAAACAAGAAGGACACCAGTAGTTGTCTGTTTACCCTCCTCCCTCTGGGGGGGGGGTGAGGAAAAGTTCTTTGTGGGTTCCAGGGGCAATCCCCTTCTCCCACCCTGGGAAGAAAGCTGCCTGTTTTAATTTAAGTTCAGTCTGTTCATGTATAACAGCAAAGGTTACAGTCTTTCGCCTGTGGGGCACCTGCAATGAATGGGTGAGTGTTTGGCCCCATTGGAAGGGGCAAACAACTTCTTTTCTTCAGTTGGATTTCAAGTATTGGGGACTGCTATTTGGGAGGACTATGTCAACTAGTACAAACAAATAGAGCAGTCATCTGTTTAAAGTGCTTCTGGATTTAAAGTTCTCTGTAGAGGGGGTGCTTCAGGTCATCCACTGTCAATCTACATTTTAAAGTCTAAAGTTCTGTGTGTCCAGAGAAATGGCCGGGTATGGGCTGTGGGAGCTGGAGGTGGGAAAACCCCCCACCTTTAGTAACCAGGTCCACCTCTACGGATTTCTTCTGTGTTTTTGCTACTTGCCTCATGCGCTCGGCCAGTGATGGGGTGGGGGCCCAGACGTGGGTCGCAACTTGAAAATCTCTCTAGGAGTTGCAGACTCTAAGTGGTGTGGGGAGCCACAGGATGGGAAAATTACTCCTTGTAAGATGGGAGTCTCCTTGTTGGATGGGAGTTTCGAATTGGAAGTACGAAAACAAAATCTCTCTAGGAGTTGCAGACTTCAAGTGGTGTGGGGAGCCACAGTTTGGGAGCTTCCTTGTTTGATGGGATGTCTTTCCAAGTAGAGTTTGGGTTCATTCGCCAAGTGGACCATCAGTTGAGTGGCTGGCAGGGGAGCCGGGCCAGTCGGGCTATGTATCCAATGCGCATGCAAAGTCCGGGCTGAGTGCCTGGTGGGTCCAAAGCCAGACAACTGTTGTATTGTTCATTCCTAAAATGGACCGCTGTGTTTAACCTCTAATCTGCATTACAGTTACCTAGCCCTTTGGGGGACCATGCAGTGCTTTGTTTGTGTTCAGTAGTCAGTAAATAAAGCCACACTGAAAAATCCCAATTCTGGTTCTGGACATTACAGTTATTGCTTCCTGTAGTTGGATTTACTTGGGTGCCCCTGTGCAGAGTAGCCAAACCTAGGTCTCTTGTGCCAGGTAACCTCATCCTTCCCCGAACCTGTAGATACACCTTTGTATGTCCATGTTACAAAAAGGGACACACAAGTGTTACAAAAATGTTTCAGCTTCAGTCTCTAATTCTGCACTCTCTAACTTTGTGCCACACTCCCCCGGGGGACCTTCCTCCACAGGCTCCGCCTGATGCTGTGTGCTGCCAACTGCAGATTCTTGAAGCTGCGTCCATGTGGGAGCCAAACGAATTTGAGGCGCTTTATACAAGCCATATTTTTGTAGACATCCAGCACAGTGAGGAATCATGAAGACATCCCTTCCAGCACTCACAGCATCTGGCATACGCACTGGATAATTAAGAATTGCCACATCAGGAGGGAGTTGCCCTCTATAGCACCACTTTTCAATATCTCTCAATCTATTTACTGCTGCTGTTAGTGCAACCCGGGCACGATCCGGGTAACAAGCTGGTCCTGAGGCCATAACTGCAGAAAAACAAACAAAAGTTCACTGTAACTGAAAGTCCCACTTTAAATGAACACACTCTGAGCTGAAGATTCCAAATGTGGCTCATGCAGCTGCGACAGTTCTATTATGATGTCATCCCTCTAGTCTCAGCTGTGACTGAGGACAGAGTGAGACAGTGTGAAACCCATTTAACTGGAGTTTCACAAGCTGCCTTCCCTGCCTACCACTAGGTCTTACTGGGATTCTAGTAACCCCGGGTAACAAAGGGGTTACACTTATAAAAGGTTTTATCTCACTTCTTAACTGAGTTGGGTATCTTTTCCTCGGTTTGGTCCTTTGCTATTCTGACTGCCTTCCCCACGTCCTTCTAGTGTTGCTCGGACAGTGCCCCCGTGGAGTAGACTGTGCTCTGTCAGATGGCAGCACTATCCGAGTGGGAATCCAACCCAAGATCCAGATGAATTTGTAGGTTGGATCACGTGTCATCAGACTCTGGATCCAAAGGTCCGGTGCCAGATCCAGGCGCCGGATCCCTGCATCTCGTGTTGGACAACACGGGATCTGACCTGGATCCAGGGGGTCGGATCCATGGTCATATAGCTGCTATTAAACGGATACACTATCCTTCCAAAATGGTAGGTATCTGGTGGATCCAGATTGCTCAGGATACTATTCAAGCAACACCACGTCCTTCTGCTTTAACTGGTACAGTTCTCTGTCCTGCTCCTTCTGCGTTTCCTTATAATTCCTGAATGCTATCCTTTTCTCCCTAACCTTCCCCGGCAACTCTTTTGAGAACCACAGTGGTTTTTTCCTACGTTTTGTTTTATTTGCTTCATACAAAAGCTTGTTGTCTCTGTGATGGCAACTTTGATTTTTCCCCACTGTTCCTCCATACCACCTTCTTGCCTGTTTGCTAGTGCTTTTCTGAGGCACTCCACCATTTTGCCAGTCAGCCCTCCTACAGTCCAGTACCCTCACCTTTGTATGACTTGACTCTACGGCTGTGTTTATCGTGAATCATACTGTTTGGTGGTCGCTTGTTCTCACATGGCTACCCACTTCTAAATTCAAGAATCTTTCTCCATCCCCGTTTGAGAGTACCAGGTCTAAGACTGATCCCTCCCGAGTGGGTTCCAACAGTAGCTGTCTGAGGGATGCCCCCCTGTAGGGCATCGAGAATTACACTGCTCTTGGATGTGGCTGCAACAAAGGTGCTCCAGTTAACATCTGGCATATTCAGGTCCCCCAGCAACAATATCTCCCCCTTTTCTGCCATTCTAAATAGGCCTTTATCATTTCCTTATCCATTTCCTCCCCCGAGATGGGGTCTGTATACAATCCCCATACAGATTGTGGTGCCATTTCCTGTCTCCAGGGTGACCCACAGTGCCTCTTCACATCCCTATTTACCCTTTAGTTCCCTTGCTTTGATCCCTTCCCTTACGTCGAGACCTACTCCTCCTCTTTTACCCTCCCTGTCCCTCCTGTAGACTGTGTATCCTGGTATGCTGACATCCCAATCATGGCTCTCTGTGAACCATGTTTCTGTGACTGCCACTATATCCATGTGTCCCTCTTCCATCAAGGCCACTAGCTCAGGGAGCTTGTTACCCAGACTATGTGCATTGATACTCATCACACTCCACTGTCTGATAGCCTTACCCCTTTTTGCCCCCCTACCTGTCCTCTCTTTGCCTTTTTCTCCAATGACCCTGTCCTGCTCCCTATCAACTTCTCTACCTTAGTGTTTACTTCACTAACTACCCTATTTTGTGTGTGTATGTGTGGGGGGGCTGGAGTTTCCATGCTTCTTTTCAGTGCCTCCCCTTGGCTAGTTTAAATGCTTGCCAAATGAAGCATTCAAACCTATTACCTAAGATCCTGGTTCCCCTCCTGGAGAGATGCAGATCATCGCGCCAGTATAGGCCTGCATCCCTCCAGGTGGACCCCCAGTCCCCAAAGAAGCCAAAACCCTGAGCTCCACACCAGTTTCTCAACCATTCATTGAATCCCATGATGTGGAGTATCCTAGCCTCACCCATGTCATAGACAGGCAGCACCTCCGAGAAGGTTAGCATGCATGCGACTTGTCTAAGACCCCTCCACAACTCTACAATCTCCTTCTGCACTACTCTGATCCCATTCTCAGCCAGGCTATTTGTCTCTATTTTGACAATTACATCCAGCTCCCTCCCCAGTGCTGCTGCTTCTGTGATCCTGAGGATTCGCTTCCTATCCCTGCCTGACATGGTGCCAGGCAGGCACCTCCCCTCCCCCAGTTCTACCTTTCTAATGATTGAGGTCCCCACCGGGGATTGTTTCCTTCCCCTGAGGGGTCTCGTGCCACCCCCCTCTGGGTTTCTTCTGTGAAGGCTCCCAGCATTCTCCTTGGTCTCCACTATGGGTGCCTCCAAAGAGAAACCACGCTCCTCCAGAATGGTGTATGAATTGTGGAGGGGTACAACTGGAGGGATGTGCCTCTGAATCATCACCCTCACCCTCCCTGAACTCACCATGGTCCAACCGCTCCTCTTTCTTGGCAACCTCTGAGGCAGCAGCAGTGGCTGTGGTGGTCCCTGGGTGGGAGAGGAGGTTTCCCGAAGCCTCGCTAGGTCGGCCTGGCGACAGGCAACCTACTCCCTCAGAACAGAGATGTGCCGGAAAATAGAGCAGCATCGTACCCTCCAGAATGTCTCCCGAAAGACTTCCGAGCCACAGACAGTGCATTGCACCACTCCCCACGTATCTCTCTCTCTCTCCCTGTTTTTTTAGTGCATGTGAGCATGTGCGTGTGTCCCAAAACATAGCCCAAATATCTGGTTTCCTGCATGCCCAATGCACACTTGGTAGGACTGTCAGACCTGCCTTTTTGAGTGATTGTATAACTGCTCATACGCGTTCCAGGTGGCTTTTCCAGTCTGGACTGTACATCACAACATCATCCAGGTACACAGCACAATAACCAGTGTGAGGGGATACAGTTACATCCATGTACTGCTGGAATGTTGAGGGTGCGCCATGTAAACCAAATGGCATGGTGGCGAACTGATACAATCCTAAAGGAGTGGCAAATGAAGTTTTGTCTCTGGATTCTTTAGCTAGGAGGATTTGCCAGTGACCCTTGGTGAGATCGAGGGTACTGATATACTTGGCACTCCCCAGTCTGTCCACCAAATCATTTATTATGGGCATAGGATAACTGTCAAATTCTGACACTTGATTCAGTTTCCTAAAATCAAGGCAGATTCTTACACCCCCCTTCTTTTTTGTTTACAAGCGCCATTGGTGATGACCAAGCACTTCTCGACTCTTCTATGATACCCAATTCTTTCATTTTTTGTATTTCCTTAACCACATCTGCTCTTAACTGTTTTGGTAATCTCTATGTCTTTTGTCTAATAGGGTGAGCATTCCTTGTTACTATTACATGCTCAACCCCTTCTACTCGGCTTGGTACTGTGGTAAAAGTATTGTTAAATGTTTTTAGCAAGTTACAAATTTCTGCGGTTTGTTCGGAGATTAAGGAAACATTCACCTTTACAGCATCAGCACTAATAGTTTGTTCCAGTCTGTCAGCTACATCAATATCTTCTTTATCAGTTTCTGGTAAAACCAGCAAAACAACTTTGGTGTTTTTTCAACCCATTTCTTGAGGAGGTTAGCATAATATACAGTATCTTAGTAGGATTTTTCCTATCGGGGTCTCAATCTCATAGTTAACTGTACCAGTACATCTAAGTATTTTGTAAGGCCTATGCCACTTCATTAACCGTTTATTTTCTGTAGCGGGTAACAGTAGCAAGATCTTTCACCTGGCTTAAAACCTTTTTCTTTTACCCCATGGCCATAATACACCTTCTGCTGGATTTGGGCCTCTTCCTGATTACGATGGGTGATTTCAACATATTTTGCCAACTTGTTTCTCAGGGCATACATATAAGAGGTAATCGACTGTTTCTGATGGGGGTTATCGTCCCATGTTTCATTTATTACATCTAGTGACCCTCTTGGTTGTCTACCATACAGCATTTCAAATGGTGAAAAGTCTGCTGATGCCTGTGGCACTTTTCTGTAACCAAAAAGCAGGTAAGGTAAGTATTGGTCCCAGTCTTTCCCTTCCCCTTTTACAAACCTTTTTAACACGCATTTTAGGGTTTGATTAAAACGCTCAACAAGATTGTCTGTCTGAGGGTAGTAGTAGTAAAATTTTTATTCAATTGACAAGCAAAAGAATAGGAGGCTCAACTGAGACAAGCTCATTTCCAGTGAGGTCCTTAAAACATACATACATACATACATAATTAACTTAATTAAAAGAAAACACAAAAGAAAACAACAACAATAACATAAAATTATTTACAATAACACTAACATCCCTATAACATAAACAACAAAATACACATATAAAGTGCAGTTATGTATATTATAAGGCGAGACATAAGACAAAACATACATAATTATTCATCATTTAACCTTTTAACAGCTTCAGATTTAAACCAACTTTTTATTTCACCCAAATTGGGACTGGAACCAATTGGCCTCAAATGAGTTGGAAGTGAATTCCATAAGTTAGGACCCAAATAGAAAAAATGTTCTCTACCCAGGTCCGTCCTTCTTCTGGGCAAAACAAATTCCATACCCTCAGCAGAACGTAACCCTCCTCTTATTATCCTAATTTGAAATTCATCAGTAATGTATTCTGGTACCCTACCCCTAACTGAGTTAACCACATATATCAAAACATGAAATATCCTTCTGTCATTAGGACTCATCCAATTTAAAGTTTGATATAACTCTCTCCTATGAGTTCTCTTAGGAACATCCAAAATAAACCTAGCTATCTTATTAAAGGAAACATCTAATCTAGCCAACTGGGTTGAGGTAGCCCCTATATAAATAATATCCCCAAAATCTAACAAAGGAATCAAGGTAGCCGTGGCTACCTGTTTCCTTACATTAACATCCATACAACTCCTAATTCTATAAAGTGCACCCAAATGACAATTAACTTTTTTAATCATATATTCTATATGGGAAACCCAATTCAATGATCTAGCCATATAAATCCCTAAATATTTGTAACATTGGACTTGTTCAAGAACAATACTATCCAGTGTCACTATACTCAAACCCAAATTAGGATAACTCTCTTTTATTTCCCTAGAAAACAACATTACCTGGGATTTTTTTGGGTTAAGAGCAAGATTAGATTCCCTATAGAATAACTGAAGCTCATCAAATGCTTTCTGAAGAGTAGATTCTATCTGAGTTAATAATGACCCTTTTACATAAATAATAGTGTCATCTGCATACAAATGACACTGTACAACAGAATCAATTAGAACAAAATTATTCATATATAAATTGAATAATATTGGACCCAAAATGGATCCTTGGGTACCCCAGATGTTATCTCCTAAAACCAGAATCCCATCCATTCATTGAAACCATTTGTTTCCTACCAATTAAATAAGCCTCCAACCACCTAACCACCCTTGTCGAAGTCCCAAAGCAGGTAGTCTGGACAGGAGGATGTCGTGGTCAGGGTATCAAATGCCCTGGATAGATCTACAAAAATTGCTCCCGACATCCCCCTGTCCAGAGCACCTAATATCCCCAGTAACCCTCAGCAAAGCAGAAGTTGTGATGCAAGGGCCTAAAGCCAGATTGAAACTTATTAATCAACTTGCCATTTTCCAAATAAGTCTGAAGCTGTTTAGCTAACAAACTTTCAAAGACCTTAGCCACTATTGGTAATAATGATATAGGCCTATAATTCTCCATTAAACACCTAGGTCCATTTTTATAAACAGGAATAATTTTAGCCGTTTTCCACATTTCAGGAATTTCCCATTCATAAGGGACATGTTGAAAATACTAGCTAAAGGGTAAGAAATAACCGGAGCAGCATATTTCAACAAAATGCTAGGAATCTCATCCAACCCACCAGCCTTGTTAACGTTTATATTAAGTAATGCATTTTGTATTTCCAATGGGGATATTAATTCAAACACAAACTCCTTATTCTTTAAAGGGACAACCTCTATAGCTCTAATTTGAGGATTGAAGGGAGACGAACAAGACTTATCTTGTAATAAGGCCTTTTTAACCACTGTTACAAAAAGATCATTAAACCCATCCACTACCCAAGGACCCTTAGGAACTTCAACATCCCCTATTTTAAACTTCTCAGGGTAGTTTACTTGTTGATCCCCTTTCACCTTTTTTAAAACTTGCCAAAATTTCCTTGGGTCATTAATCAGATTAGAATTTAATTCCCTATTACAATAATCTTTTTTAACCTTCTTAAGTTCACAATTATAATAATTCCGCATCTGTTTATACTTCACCCAATCATCGTCCAGTTTTGTGGATTTAGCCACCTTCCAAGCCTTATCCCGCTGTTTCTTAATTTTAAATAAATATGAATTATACCAAAGGGAATTATTAAACTTTATTTTCCTAATTTTTAATGGGGCATGCCTATTACAAATTATCAAAAAATCCTCCTGAAATAAACTCCAAGCTTCAGCAACTGTAGGAACCAAATCCAATCTTCCCCAATTAAACTCATCCAATTCTAACATAAGTTTTATATAATCAAAATGTTTAAATGATCTATAATAAACTGTTTTTACTGATCTCTTTATTCTTTTTTGATTTCTAATAGCATATATCATCTGATGATCCAAAAACGAATCTGGAAGAACACCACTAGCAATGTACCTATCTGGTTCAGTAGTAAATAATAAATCTAAAGTTGTGGAGAAAAATGGTCGTTTGGTATTCACTCTAGTTACTTCTGCTATTAACTGAGTCATACCCAGAAGATTACACATCTCAACAATACTGTGGTTAGCATCTACAGTTTTCCAATCTACATTCATATCCCAATTAACATAATCTCATATCTGCTTAAATAATCACCTAGAAATCCTGCAAAACCTGAAACACCTCAACACTAGCTTTTGGGAGCGATAAATTTCAATAATAATAAAGGTTTACTAAGCAGCAAGTTAAACAACAGAGGAAGAACTTCAGATCCACCCCAATCCAGTTGGCAGTTAACCATAGAAACATCCAGAGAGCTAAGTGCATAAATAATAACTCCCCCAACCCTCTTTGTTCGATCTCTCCTCCATAAATTATACCCATTCATATATACCATACTGTCAGGGATCCTATCAGATAGCCAAGACTCTATAATAATAACAACTTCAGGACTATATTTAATAGTCCATTCCCTTAAATGGTCAATTTTCCTCAACAAACTGCAAATATTAATATGAACCACACACATCCCTTCATTTTTTAATATATCAGCTGTTAAATCAAAACCCAATACTTCACTGAAGTTAGAATTTACAGAATCCATGCTAATGCAGGGTCCCGGATTTGGATGAATATCCCCACTTATAATCAAACTAATTATAATTACCATTTTACAAACTTTATATAACTGACTTTTTAATTTAATTATCTTACTATAATGACAATTTGAATAAGCTGTATTTTGTCTCCAACCCACCAATAGGCCTTTATACATTGAAGTCCACTTGAATAAATAAGATTCAAGATAAACAGTCAGTATACCTGAACAAATTACGTAACTACATGATTGATTCCCCTTACTAATTATACTTAATGTGCACCCCTGCAACCAATCACTCCGGAGAGTCAATGAGCAATCTATATTACTCAGAGTACCCCTCGGAGCTGGGGAAAACATATACCGACCCATCAACCACATAATTCTAACACAAACAACATTTTTTAAATCACACACAAAATTAACACAAACAACACAATTTGTATATAAATACTCCCAATATGCTAAACTACTACAGCAATTTTAAAATAAATACAATCCTAACCACAATTTTAATTTATGTATAGATTCCCAAATAGATTAACAAATTGTCAAATCTAACAACCACTACTAAGGTTATTAAGCACCCTCCACTATTTAATTTAACTCTGAGGTTATACACTTTAATTAAAACTACAGTCTTTACCTTAGGTCTAATCCAACATTTTCTGTGGACGAGTGGCGCTCGCGCCACTTACTAACGCTCACGCTAGCAAGCAGCGCGTTAATTTAAGCAGATGTTCCCGCCCCTTTCAGTGACCTCAGCGGTCACTCCCCAAATTCCCTCGTAGCTTCAGATCTTTTTAGCGCTACAACAAAAGTAACAAACACAGTTTATGAAGCAAGCAGACTCTCACTCTGGCTCCAATATAGATGAAGTCATTCGTTTTGTAGACCAGGGAACAACAGGGAACACAGCTTCAGGAGGAACTGCTGCCTTAGTATATTTCAAAGAAGAGCAGCACGTTGATTTAAGCAGATGTTCCCGCCCCTTTCAGTGACCTCAACAGTCACTCCCCAAATTCCCTCGTAGCTTCAGATCTTTTTAGCGCTACAACAAAAGTCACAAACACAGTTTATGAAGCAAGCAGACTCTCACTCTGGCTCCAATATAGATGAAGTCCTTCGTTTTGTAGACCAGGGAACACAGCTTCAGGAAGAACTGCTGCCTTAGTATATTTCAAAGAAGAGCAGCGCGTTGATTTAAGCAGATGTTCCCGGCCCTTTCAGTGACCTCAGCAGTCACTCCCCAAATTCCCTCGTAGCTTCAGATCTTTTTAGCGCTACAACAAAAGTCACAAACACAGTTTATGAAGCAAGCAGACTCTCACTCTGGCTCCAATATAGATGAAGTCCTTCATTTTGTAGACCAGGGAACACCAGAGAACACAGCTTCAGGAGGAACTGCTGCCTTAGTATGAGGGTGATACGGGGGTGGTTCTTATGGCAGTGAAATCTTGCAGGTGGTACAGCTCCTTCAGTAATGCAGCACCAAAATTACTACCCTGATCAGTAATTATCTCTTTGGGTACCTGCTGCCACTTTTGGGACTGTAACAGTACGCACTGGAACTGCCTCTGGGTATCGAATAGCACAGTCACATACTACCAAAATTAATCAACTAGTCTTTTTACCTCTGTCTAAGGGACCAACCACATCCATTGCAATTCTCTCAAAATGCACATGTATCAAGGGTAGGGGCAGCAGGGGCACCTTGTCTTTTTAGTCACTGGGGCTACTTTCTGACACTCGGCACAAGAACTGCAATAGGTAGCAACATCCTCATGAATTCCGGGCCGGTAAAATATGTACAGCAATCTGGCAAGGGTGCCATACCTCTAAGTGACCAGTCATAGAACTATCATGTGCTATCTGTAACGATTTAGATCTATAATTTTGTGGTATGACCAACTGACCTATCTGGTCCTGTGTCTGAGGTTTAACCCAAACTCTGTACTGTAGCCCATTACATTTTTTAAACATAGGTTCACCCTGTTTTGGTTTCACCCCCATTGCGTAAAATAATCCTAGAGAGAAACATCGTTAGCTTGTTCTGAAAGAAAATCACAATCAGTGATCAGTTTAGTTTCAGCATTTTCTTACGTTAACCCTTCATGTCCATCAGTCTTTTCTTGCCATGGTTTTTTCAGGCATTGTCTTTCTTTCCTGGGCTTCCGGATCTTGAAGCTGTACTTTAAGTCTGAATCAAAATCATCGAAAGGAAAAGAGTCTCCACCATCCAAGATTTTCTTTGCCCGAGTTCTTGTCTCCACAGCTGCTGAAACAACAGGATTTACACCCTCTTTGATTAACTCAGTAAATCCTGGAAAGTCATTTCCAATAATCACAGGTACAGCTAACTTAGGTACCACCCCCACTTTCATTTGGTGCGACACCCCATTAATAGTCAGAGTCACTTGGCTGGTGGGATAGTATCGAGAGTCTCCGTGGATGCAGATGACACCAGTATGTGGTTTTCCTGAACACAGTTTTCCCAGCACTCCATGCACTAGGATCTGTCTGCTTCCCGAATGTAAGAGTTCCTTCAGTCTTATCTCCTACCTTCACATCTGTTAAGTACTTGCCCCAAATCTGCTCCAGTGTCACTCTTCTTACTACAACAATTTCTTGCAATATGACCTGGCTTATTGCAGTTATAGAAAATAAAAGTCTTTGGGTACAGATCTGTTACCCCCACCACAGTTCTTATCAGACTTGGAGTTTAAATGTGAAAAAGAGCGTCTTACCAGTGCCTGGCTGTTACCTCACTGCTGTGGCATCTATCTGGCTATTTGGTAGTCTTCAACCAAAGTAACAGCCTTTTCCTCACTTTCTGGTTGGTGTGCTTTTACCCCAAAATGTATATCTGTGAGTAGGATGTTGATGAACTGCTCCACTACAAATGTGTCGATCTGTGAGACAGTTTTGCCCTCTGGTTGGAGCCATTTTATAAGGACTTCTCCAAGTCGGAGGAAGGCTTCACGAGGATTGTCTACCTGAGTTGTATTTCAGAGACCGAAATCTCGGCCTGTAGGTCTCTCCTGAGATGTCATACCTTTTCGGGATTTCTGTTTTCACCACATCATAGTTTTCTGACTGTGCAGTGTCCACATTGCTATAGGCAAGTTGGGCTTTCCCTGTCAAGTAAGGTACCAGTCTGATTGCCCATTGCTGCTCTGGCCACTGGCAGGCTGCGGCAACCCTTTCAAAAGTGGACAGGTATGCTATGATACCATCCAAGGGACACAACTTCGTAAGTTTAATGTATTTCAAGTTCTTTGTGTCTTGTTGCTCTGCTGGACCGGTGCCAGATCCTCCAGCTTTGATACCTTGCATGGCATCCAGCCATCATTGCATCTCTTCTGTTTATTGCTGCTCCTATCGCTGCATCTCTTCCCTTCCTTGCTGCTCCTGTCGCTGCATCTCTTCTCTTCTTTGCTGCTCCTGTCGCTGCATTTCTTCTCTTCTCGCTTCTCGAGTTGTTGCATTTCTTCTTTTCTCTGTGCCTCTAAACATTGAATCTCTTTTTCTCTCTGCTACAACTCCTCTCTTTTCTGTTTCGCCATCTCTGTTTGTTGTATAGCCCACCATTTGAAAAAGGTAGTCACATTTTCAGGTTCTGTCACTGCCTGTCCCCCCCCCCCAATCGCTGGTGCTGGCTGTGGCTGTATAGTCCAACCTTGGACTTCTGTCTCTGCTAGTTTGGCTGCCATTCTTCCTTCTGGTAACCACTCCTGGAATTGCTGCTGCAGAATACATACCTTTCTTCTATGCTTACCTGGTACCAGGTCTAGTACCCATGCACAAAACTCCTGGCTTAGTGTATGCACGGCGTAAATCCCCAAATTTCTAACACCATCTGACACTGAGGTGCAAGTCAGAAAGCACGGGAAAATCAGGAGCAGTTTCAAAATTCACAAACAGCATTTTATTTTTTTCCACTAACAGCAAAATAAAAAATAAACATTATTCAGTATAACTATTTACAAAGGCAGTATGAACAGAGAAAACAAAGCCCTTCTTCTGAGGGTATCTCAATTCCAAGTTTCAGTCTTTCAGTCTCTCACTCTCCTTGTCTCCCTAGCAAAATAATTGCTGCTCTTTTTATTAGTCTTTGTCTGGGAACTCGTTAAAAGAGACTACTTATCACAGAATGTTCTTGTCAATTTCAATGCAGGTGCAGTAAAAAGAACATAGTGACCTAGAACTGACCTCTTGTTTACAGCTCTGCAAAATGATTACAAACTGCATCTCAGGTTAATTCCTTGACTTCCAAATAGCTTTTTGTATTCATTTCAACAGTATAACTATATACATTTTCAAACAAAGGGATCCCAGTTTCACATACAGTTTTACACAGAGATTCAGATATATCTTTTATAACTACAGATATGCAAGGGGAAGAAAAGACAGAAATAGCAAGGGAAGGCAGTGAGATAGCGAGAGGCTGAGAATGTCGAAACCATCACAGTGATTAGTTGCTAGGCCTCACAAGAAAATTTGGTTGCTCAACCAAACAGAGAAGTGACAGAAAATGAGAGACTAGAACAGGCCCTTGCATTTAAACTTTTTCTGCATTACAAATGGGGCAGGGCCATATTCAACCCTGTCACACTAGGGTTGCACCAAGATATTTAAAATCAGTAACTCTCTCGATCAGATTACCATCATTATCTGAGAATAAAGTCGAAGTCAGTGGCCCTTCTTATGCCTGAAAAGACAATCGACTGTTTTTTTGGAGTTAAGGACTAAACCACATGTAGAAAACCAAGAATGCGTCCTGCTAAAATCACTCTGGAGCTTATCAAAAAGTACTGAGGGACTACTGTCTTTACAAAAAAGAACTGCATCGTCAGCATAAAGAATCAGTTTGGTGTACTTGCATATTTCTGGTAGAGAATGACAAAACATGAAAATAATAAAGGGCCCAATATAGAAGCCTGTGGCACTCCACGTTTAATTAAACAAACATCCAAGTATAGCCCCTCAGTCGTCATCATGTGGGTCCTATTATCTAGGTAATTCCTATTCCATTTAAGGACCTCCCCATAAAAATTTAATTGAGACAGTCTGTTGAGAAGCACAACATGGTCCACAAGATCAAATGCCTTGGTGAGAATGAACTGAGTAAATCAGGGGAGCAAAATGATTCACTGTTGCCACTTCTGAACCTTCACCACCTTCCAAAGGAGCTCCTGCCCCTCCCTCCTGCTGACTGTGCATCATCACCCATCAGCCCACACACTTGCTGCCCCTTGGAGAAGCAGAGCAGTTGCCACCCATCCTAGCCCTAATTCAGCCCTGTCCCGGAGAGGATCAAAGTAAGCCTTCACCACAGCTAGTTCTAGAGTAAGTGCCACATCCCTACGATACACTAAGCAGCACACACAACTCCACAAGACCTCTCTGTTGATAGCTGTCCCACAGTTGTTGCAGCCCACCTCACACCCTCCTCCACTACCATCCTGCCCTATGACAACTCTCCTCATTCTCTACCCGTCACCTCTGTATATATTATAACACAGATGCATTGTACCAACAATGGAAAAGTTAAGCAAGGGACATGAACATCATCATAGAATTCTAAAATGTGACTTACTACCTGGGTGTATATCAGAAACACCCACTAGGATAACAAACGTGCCTGTACAGATGGAACAGTAACAGAACTAGAACCAATATTAACAAATCAGCTTCTACCAGGAAAATGATTCACAGGTTCAGTACAGATTTCCTTTCAGGACTGGATGGCCATAAGCTGGCTGACACAGCCCCAGTAAGATAACAGTATTCATCACTGGTTCAAGGCTTCATCTGTTGGCAATGACCAATGAGACCACCTATGGTCCAGTTTTACAAAGGGTCCAATAAGAGTTCTGGATGCGTCTAAAAACCTGGAGTCTCTCTTGACTGCAGGCTGTCACTTGAGTCCCAGGTGCCAGTAGCAGTGAGGAGTATCTTTTCCCATCAGATGAATATTGCCCAACAGAAGCCAGATCTTACTAGGTAGGATTAGCCACTCTGGTGCATGCATTCATGATAAACCTATATTACTGTAAGGCTCTTTACCTGGGACTTCCTGAAGTGCTGCTGCAGTGTCTACGTCTAGTGCAGAATGCCACAACCAGGTCAATTACTTCAACAAGCCTTCCAGATCATATTAGGCCTGTACTGCATGGTCTGCACTGGCTGCCCGTAAGATGACTCATCACCTTCATGCTCTAGCTTCTAACTTTCAGTGCCCTGAATGGACTGGACTTTTGCCACCTACAGAATCCCCTCATCCCTAATGTCACAGTTTGACCCCTACATTCCACAGAGGCAGATTTACTTACGGTCCTGAGGTCCCATTTAAAATCTTACAGGGACAGAGCTTTAGTAGTAGCCATCCCAGTACTGTGCATCATGCTTCCCATTTCCGGCCACCTTTCACCATCTCTGCAGTGGTGTAAGAATAACAAAGTTTCACCTGTTGATACAGCCTAGTGTTGTTCTGCGCTGACCCACCTGCCTCTCTGCCTACAACCAGGCATTCTGCCTTGTATGGGTGACTGCCTCCTCCTATACGCCGCAGGAGCTGCTCTGAATCCAATGTCTGTTCTGCGCTGAACCGCCTGCCTCTCGGCCTACAACTAGGTATATATTTTGAAGAGCAGCCCACAACTACCAACAGGATTGCACTTGGTGCTTTTTGCCTTTCAGGCCATTTGTCTGCACTACTACTGCTCCTGAGCTCTGATTAGGCATAACGCTATTCCCCCTTCTCTTATTGACTCTTGACTCTACCCTTCCTGAGCTGTCTCTTTTTAATACAAGAAATGTTAATGCTGAGTTTACCAGTACCAACTGTTCAGTGGAACAGGATTGTTAATTTTTCTAGTTTTTTTTTTTTTTCTCATTTGCAAATTATACTGCAAAGCCACTAGAGGGCAACAACTTTTGGAGGTTGCATTCCTCTTCCCACTGCTCTCCCCTAACACTTCTCGTCCTGAGTCCTTCTTACCTTCAGCAAATTACTACACCATAACAAACCGTTGTCCATCACCCTACCACTGTGCCACAGAGACCACCCCATACCGACACTGGGCCACTGCCCCCTTATCGCCACTTGCTGGGCACCCATTGTCATGCGGGCCACCCAGGCTGCTACTGATCACTCTTACTATCCTACTTCTTGGACCCCTCAGCCCTTCCCTCAAGGGCCTTCTTCTTCTTCTCACACCTCCCACCCCCACGAATGATCACCAACTGCCACCCACACTACCACTGCCTGTCATGCATCCCCCACCCCCACCCTCACATATCTCCCTGCAGTCATGCGCCACCATCAACCTCCATGCCAGATCACATTCCTATCCTTTCCAACCCTTATCACCCTGGCCATCCCATGTACTACCCGTAATATAACTAGGCGGCAGCTATCCTTGACAATAAGGCAACGATCTTTTGCTCTCCTCAGAGTCTTTGCCATACTCCTTCTAATTTCAGGAAATGTTAATCCTAACCTGGGCCCCGTCTCGCCCAGCCATAGCTTCTCGCACCATGGGCTTAGAATAGCTGCAATGAACATTTGCATCTTACCCAAAAAGTCAGCAGGTCTCCATTGCTGGATACTACAACCTCAGCCAGATGTGCTAGCTCTCATAGAAGCCTGGCTCTTCAAAAAAACCCCACCTGACTCCTTGGTCGTCCTCCCTGGCTTCACCTTTCACACAGCCGAGAGTGGGTAAACGGATGGGGTGTGCTGTTGCAAAAAATACCGCGACGCCCACATGATATGCCATGCCCTTCCAACACCTCCACTCAGACCATAGTGTTCAAGCCTTATTAGTTAAAACTTACCCAGATCCCTGTAACTCTTACTGTCGATTTGTCCTCCCAAGAAATCAAACTCCTGCTTATAAATCACTTGCTAACTACATCTCCCGGTTCCCCAAAACAGAACACATCATAGTTGGAGACTTTAATGTGAACTGGCTTGCCAGTTCGGCTTCCCACACCAAGGACACCTTTGCCGAGCTGGACCTGACCCAGCTGGTTAGCCAACCTACCAGCGTGAACCCCACTAATGGCTTTAGCACCCTGATCGACCTTCTCCTCACCAACCGTTTCCACAGAATCTCTGACCTGGTGGTCCTTTTGGACTTCCTAAGCGATCACTCACCCATCCTCTTTTGCTGGTCATCTTCAGCAGAAACCCAAACCAAACTATATTGCCTGGCGTCATCTCCGACCCGGAGGCCTCACAAAACTAAGAAAATACTTAACTCAATGGGATTGGTCCCCCATCTCCCGGGCCTCTTCTATAGATGAAACCCTTGATCATTTCACCTGTTCTTTTAACAAAGCATGTGGCATCTATGTCCCACTAGCAAAAGTGCAATCCAAGAAATGTAATGCTCCCTGGGTCACACCTGCACTGCTCCAACAGCAAAAGCACAGAGATGATCTCTGGCATAAAGCAGTCGCATCCGGCAAACAGGCAAGTCTATAAAGCGGCTCATAACAGATGCACTAGGGCCATAAAACAGGCTAAATCGGGCTACTACAAAATTACCCTTGCCTCCTCCTGGGGGAAAGCTCAGTTGTTCTGGGACAATATCAAAGAACTCAATGGCAAATCCCCCCCCACACTAATTGTCAACAATGTCCCTATCACCCACCCACTGGCCATCGCTACCTGCCTCAACTCATCATTCTCTGACCTTAGTGCAGTACTCCCAAATAACTTCTTTGACCCCACTCCTGTAACCCCACCCCCAACCACCCAGCATCCCCCTTCAATCTCAGGGTGATCTCTACGAATGAGGGAAGGCCTTATCTCATTAAAGCACTCAGTGGCTCTGACTATTGCAAAGATACTTTTGATATGAGAATCCTACATCTAGTACTAGATACAGTCCTCTCCCCACTGACTGACCTCATTAACCACTCCCAAAGTTTGGAGCAGTTCCCGGCAGCCTGGAAGACTGCCACAGTCACCCCAATACTGAACAGTGATGATAGCACCTCCCCCAATAACTACCGTCCCATATCCATTCGCCCACCACTCTCGAAAGCCCTCGGAAAAATTATAGCCACCCAATTCACTGAGTACCTGCTTGCTCATATCCTACTTTGCAAGGAGCAACATGGCTTCAGATCTGGGCACAGTACAACTACGGCTCTCATTGAGTTCTCTAATTTTATTCACTCTGCCCTGGATAGAAAACATCTAGCTGGAGCTGTCTTCATTGACCTGTCAAAGGCCTCTGATACAGTATCCCACCCCATACTCTTAAGCACACTCCGCCACATAGGTCTGTCCCAAGGACCTACATCCTGGTTTACCAGTTACCTCACAGCTAGATTACAATGTGTGAAAATAAACAACACCCTCTCAACCACCCTGCCAGTCCGCCTTGGGGTTCCCCAGGGCTCCATCCTTGGCCCTCTATTATTCAGCATCTACCTAAACACCTTGTCCAATTTCTGCTCTAGTAACCTACTACTCTATGCGGACGACGCAGTTCTTTTTGCCTCGCACCCAGATCCCACAGTATTGCAGTCCTCCCTCCAACATGCATTTAACCAGATTGAAAACTGGTTCATAGACCAAAGACTTGTGGTCAATGTAAAAAAGACAAAGACCATGCTCTTTGCCCACCGACAGAATAAGGCCAAGAATGTGCAGCTGACAATCCTCTCCCACTCTCTCCTTCCTCTAGAACAGGCCCATACATATAATTACCTTACATTTGATTCCAGCCTCTTTTTCCATTCACATACTGACACTCTGTCATCAGCCATAAATGTCCATATAGGCCTACTGTATCAGCACAAGGACTGCCTACCTCCGGAAGCCCTAAATCTGGCTGTCACCTCCTCAGCCCTCTCCCTAGTCGATTATGGGCTCAATATCTATTCGGCTGCTGACAACACAGCCCTTAACAAAATCCACCCGGCCATAAACAAAGTGTGCAGACTCCTCTCCGGGGCAGACAAATGTACCCATATTTGTACCCTATATGCCCTGACAAATCTCCTCACCCTGGATGAAAGGCTATTTTATCAAACATGTCTCCTCACAAAGAAAGTACACCTGGGCTTACCCCCTTGGGGGTTTCTGCCCCTCTTCTATCCTCCCACACCTCAGCGAACACCCGCACTGCCAACCGACAGGTGTAATCCATCCCGAGGGTTAGAACCTCCTTAGCCCAAAGGTCATTCCCACACAGGGCCCCAGTCTGGTACAATGAACTCCCCTCCGACATCTCCTCCATCTCCAAATTAGGACCTTTCAAGTCAGCTCTCAAAGAGCACATTCTCGATTCACGACACCGCCAATGTACCAGCTAGCACCAGGTCATCTTATCTATCATCTTACGGGACCACCCCGCCACTGAGTTCCTACCGATAGGGCTACCAAACATTACCTATTAACAATGCCTCCTTTGGCTGCACTCACAAGACAGGTCTAATTCTCTACTTCGCTGTAAATATCAAACCTGTTACTCCCTTCCTCTATCAGCAAACTTATTATAGTATATGGTCAGAGCTTATTGTGTATGGAAAACAATTGTTTTCCAAATGTTGTTGTAGGGCAGTTCACAGGTCAAAAAAGCTGTTGTACTATCGTTGCGACATCACATCGATAGTAGAACAACTTTTTACCCTTGACCTGCCACCTGATTAGCTCAGCGGGGCTGTCTGTAAAACAATAAAACAAACATGGAGTGCGATTTAGCAAGCGCCGGGCAGCGGTGCCACCGACAGCTGAATTCAGAGCCGGGACACGGTGAGCCATACAAGGCTCCATTTCGGAAAAACAAATTCTTTTTTTTTTTTTCTAATTTTGAAACTAAGCAGTGCGGAGAAGTTAAAGTTAGAAGCCGGACTGGACACAGCAGGAGTGGCAGCGGGGGGATCAGGAGCACCAGGAGGAATGGACCAGCACCCACAGCAAGTAATTTCAATAAAATAATGAGAAACAAAACAAAACAAAAAAAACATATACCAGATAAAACAGTGGATGGCTGAACATCCACAACTAAGGCTGTGTTTCCATCTCGGGGAGTTGATGATATCAGCGAGACCTCTGAACTTAAGCTCTAGAAGTCTCTATGATATCATCAACTCCCTCGATGGAAACACAGCCTTGTTGTGGATGTCCATCCATCTACTATTCTATATGTTCTCTTGAAAACTGTAAAATACTGCCCTCGCTAACACGTTCAATACAATGTATAGCTTATCTTGATTCTGCAATATTATATAGCTGAAAAAACTATAACCTTTAGCTGCCATTCTATATCTGTATGTATTAAGTGTTTTCTTTCTGACCCAGAGCTTTTGTAAATGAGTCCCTGACTCAAAGGTTGTAATCCTAAAGTCTCTTAAATAAATAAATAAAAAGTTTTGAAGGGAATACAAAGTGTTGCTACATTTTTTAACATAATTGGAAATGCGAGCATGTGGCGTTTATTATGAATTACTCCAATTATAGTGTATGGTGAGGGCTTGTTGTGTGTGGAACTCAGTGGCTTTCAAAATGTTGTAGTACCACAGTTCAAAAGGTCATGGAATGTGATTGTACCACACTGTACTACAACAACATTTTGAAAGCCTCTAGAGGCTGCACGCGCTCAGCTCATTTTAAAACTGGACCAGGCACAGAAAAACTCGGAGCCAGCGGCACGATCATCCACCGAACTGATGACGAACAGGGCACCACGAAAAAAGGCAGGATTGACCAGATACTTTAAACTATTAAAAAAAAATGCAGGATCAACCAGATATTTAAAACTACTCACATTAACAGGTGAATCATTTCACTCACGGTCCTCTCGCTTAGCGAGAGATACGTCCGCCATGTTTTTTTTCCTGGAATCCCCGCCCAAAGCAACTGACAGCCAGTGACAGACCACGCTACAGACGTAGGGACGCTTGGTCCCTAACAACCACAGCACTAACCTTAGCAACCTGATGAATACCAGATTAAAACGTAGTAGAAGAATTCCTTTTACGGTGTAAAAAAAAAATTAAATGCTCACTTAAATTATCATAGGGGCACCATACTATAAAAATATTGGATGGGCAATGTGCCAACCAGTGTTGTTGTGCCTACTTTGTAGTTCTGATTCCACGACCTCTCAAGCTTCTTCTCAAGGTCATAGGAATCAGAACCCTCAGTGGCACAACACACCGGTTGTTGTGCATACTTGCCCATCCACTATTCTCTGTTTTCATTATTTCACTTGCTGCCCCCACTACCCCAAACACACACTACTTTCATTTGCTAATAACTTATCAGTTCTGACCTGGTGACATCCAATGAGCGGAAGGCATGCATGGAAACATGCATTCCAGTTTCTGCTCAACTGATAACTGGGTTCCAGAACTTAGAGACATAGACTTTGATGGCAGATAAGGACCGTTTGGCCCACCTAGTCTGCCCATTTCCCTACCTAATGGCTAAGCTGCAGATCCTAGTTAACCGACAGCCTATTTCTTTCTACCCCCCACAAGAATTGCCTTATGTTTGTCCCATGCATTCTTGAATTCTCCCACAGTTTTAGACGCCACAACCTCCTCAGAAAGGCTGTTCCATGTGTCCACAACCCTCTCTGTGAAAAAATACTTCCTCACATTACCCCTGAGCCATCCCCCCTCTATCTTCCAATTATGTTCCCTTGTTCTTGCACATCTCTTTTTCTGAAGATGCTACCCTCTTGGACTTTGTTGATTCCATTGAGGCACTTAAAAGTTTCTATCATGTCCCCCCTCTCCTTTCTCTCAAGGGTATACATATTAAGCTCTTTTAGTCTCTCCTCATATGACTTCTCTTGCAGACCCTGCATCATTTTAGTTGCCCTCCTCTGGACTGCCTTCTTCCTGTCTATGTCCTTGCGGAGATGGGGTCTCCAGAACTGGATGCAGTATTCCAGATGGCGTCTCACCAACTGTCTGTACAGAGGGATAACAACTTCCTGTTTTCTGCTGGTGGTGCCTCTGCCTATACATCCCAGTATCCCCCCAGCCCTCCCTACTGCCTTCCCACATTGCTTGCCAACCTTAAGTTTATCTGATATGATTGCCTCAAGGTCCCTTTCCTTTTTTGTTGTTGTTACTACCTGCCCCCCTCTCCCCCACCATTGTGTACTCTTCCCCTGGGTTTTGTTTCCCAGGTGAATTATTTTGCACTGAATCCAAGCTGCCATACTTCTGACCATTCCTCCAAACTTGCCAAGTCCCTTCTCTTCCTTTCCATGCCTCCTTGTGCATCAACCCTGTTGTAGATCTTTGTGTCATCTGCAAAGAGGCATACTTTTCCTTCCAGTCCCTCTGCAACGTCACTTATAAAGACATTAAAAAGGACTTGACCCAGTACTGAACCCTGCGGTACCCCACTAGTAAACACACTTTCTTCAGAGTGGACTCAATTTACTATTACCTTCTGTGTCCTGTTGTCCAGCCAATGTTTTACCCAGGCTACCACCCTGGGACCCACTCCCAGACTGGCTAATTTGTTTATTAATCTTTTGTGTGGGATTGTGTCAAATGCCTTGCTAAAGTCTAGGTGGGCCATGTCCACAGCCCCTCCCTGGGCTACTACTTTGGTCACCCAGTCAAAGAAATCAATTAGATTCATCTGACATAACCTTCCAGCTGTGAACCCATGCTGCCTTGGGTCCTGTGGCCCACTGGGCTCTAGGTACTCAACAGTTATTTCCTTCAGAAGTGATTCCATCACTTTCCCTACCACAGAAGTCAAACTGACAGGTCTGTAGTTTCATGCCTCTGTCTTGTTCCCACTTTTGTGAAGGGGAATCACAACTGCCCTCCTCTAGTCCTCAGGTACCACACCATCCTCCCATGATTTGCTAAAAAGGGTAGTCAGTGGTGTCACTATTTCTCCCCTTAATTCTTTTAGAATTCTGGGGTGTATTCCATCAGGCCCCATTGCTTTGTCCACCTTCAGTTTTAGGAGTTTTTTCAGAACCCTTTCTTCTACGAAAGGACTGGGAGTGACCCCCCCCCATCCAGAGTGCTTCTGTTAACTGGATTGGGTACCTCCCTCTCCTCCTCTTTTGTGAATACTGAGCTGAAGTATTCGTTCAGTATCCCTGCTTTTTCACTGTCCCTCTCTGCCCACCCACTGTCCATTCTATTCAGCCTCACTATCCTTCCCTTTGTCTTTCTACGCTCCCTAATGTAGCTATAAAATGTTTTATCCCCCTTCTTAACTGAGTTGGCTATCTTTTCCTCAGTTTGCCTTTGCTACTAATAAGTCATTTATTAATTAATACTGGCTGGTAAACTGGCAGCACGTACAAGGAACCAAATGCTTTCGGTAAAGTAACAGATGACATACCTTTGCTTTTTATTACTGACATTTTGACTGTCATATGTGATTGGTCTGTTGAATGCTGACTGTTGTCTCCGAGCTTGCATGTAAAATGCCCGAGCCTTGAGGATGTGGTGCTAAAAACTGCCCAGCCTTGCCAATGTAACTATATCTGGCATGCCAACAATGACTTATTCTAGCTGGGTTATAAACTGATATCAATTTATTAATGATGATTTATGTTTAATGGCCATCAGCAATATCACTGAAGTAAAGTACAGTTACGTAAGAACTTACCGTAACAGTAGATCTTCGAGAACCGCTCTTGCAGCAGGTTACACCATTCGGACTGAAGTGGGCAGGCATCAGGACCCCGCGGAAAAATTCTAGCTAGCTATCTTCAGCGGGGACCGCCCCCGACGTTGGTCCCGCCTCCAACATCAGACGTAGTACCTAAGGGGACGGTCCCACCAGATTCCCCAGTTCTCCCGCTGGAGACTTCCGGCCGCAGGCTGACGTCAGAATGGGAGACCGAGGATCCACCGTCAGAAGACAAAGGGAAAAATACCTGTTAGTAAAGGCATAAGCCATGCCTCCTCCAAGGGGGAAGGTGGGCGGGAAGGTATCTGCAGCAAGAGCTGTTCTCGAAGATCTACTATTACGATAAGTTCTTACATAACTGTACTATCTTACTTCGAGACACAGCTCTTGCAGCAGGTTACACCATTAAGACTGATTACCAAGCAGTAACGCAGCAAACATTCTGGGAGGAGGAAACTAGAAAGTAAATTCCAGGTCCTGAATCTAGGACAGGAGACCCTGTAGCACAGCCAGGCCGAAGCCGGCTCTTCGCCGTGAAGCGATGTCCAGGCTATAATGCCTGATAAATGTATGTACAGAGCTCCAAGTGGCTGCAGCACAGATGACAGAAGTGGAGACGTTTCAAAGTGCTGCAAAGGAGGTGGCCACTCCCCTAGTGGAATGGCCCCGGACTGAACCCGGGAAGGGCTTGTGTTTGATATCATAACAGTATGAGATGCACTGGACAAGCCAGCGAGACAAGAACTGTTTGGATACTGGTTGGCCCATCATCCTTTCAGTAAAGGAAACGAAAAGTTGCTCCGATTTACGAAGCTGCTTAGTTCTGTTCAAGTAGTACCTTAAGCTGCGATGAACATCCAGGGTGTGTAGCAGCGCCTCTCCTCTGTTAGAATAATTAGGGAAGTAGACCGGCAGGTCAATATCCTGATTGAAAGTGAGTGCGGAAACCACCTTAGGCAAGAATTTAGGATTCATCCTCAGTGATACTCTGTCCCGTTGGAAAATTAAATAAGACTCCTTACACATAAGAGCCTGGAGCTCAGAAACTCTTCTCGCTGACGTAACAGCAACCAAAAACAATGTTTTCCATGACAGAAAACACAGCTCACGATCCGCGGCAGGTTCAAAAGGGAGGAGCATGAGTTGTTCCAGGACAAAGAGCAAATCCCATGGAGGCACTGGGTCCTTAATGGGTGGCCTAAGATGTAATACCCCTCTCAGGAATTCCTGACAGGCATCTAATTGTGCCACTGTGCGCTGTCCCACCGGAAGGTGATAAGCTGAAATGGCACAGAGGTGCACCTTAATAGAGGAGTAGGCGAGACTCGAATGGAAAAGGGAGAGCAGGTACTCTAACACCGCTTTCACCAGACAACCTAAAGGGGAGAGGCCTTGTGATTGCAACCATAAACAAAAACGGCGCTATTTCATGGCATACGTCGCATGCATTGCCGGCTTTCTGGCTGCAGAAAGAACTTCCGCAACCTCTTGCGAGACCCCGTGTCACAAAATGACTATGTCTCTAGGAGCCAGGCATGCAGGTTCAGTGAGCGTAAGTCCGGGTGGACCAGTGAACCCTCCTCCTGAGACAAGAGATGGGAGCTGAATGGCAACGGGAGCGGAGGTTCCTGGGATAGCTGTATTAGCAAAGGGAACCAGATCTGTCTGGGCCAGAAAGGGGCCACCAGGATCATTGTTGCATGCTCCCTGCGCAGTTTGAGAAGAACTCTCTGGATCAACGGGAAGGGAGGGGAAAGTGTAGAGGAATCTGTCCGCCCAGGAGAGGGACAACGCGTCTCGCCAGAAAACACCAGGCCCTGGATCTAGCGAGCAAAAATTGGGCAGTTTTGCATTGGATGGGAAGCGAACAAGTCCAACTCTGGAGTTCCCCATCGAAGAAACAGATCCTCTGCTACCTCCTGAAGAAGTTCCCACTCATGGACTCTGGCCTGGGAGCGACTCAGGCTGTCTGCAATTGTGTTGTCCACCCTGGGAACATGTACTGTGATCTGGTTCGCGCTGTGTCGGATTACCCAATCCCACACCCTCATGGCCTCCCTGCAAAGGGGTACAGTGTGCGCCTCCTTGTGTGTTGAGGTAATACATCACCGCCGTGTTGTCTGTCTGAAGCAGGAGAGTACTCGGCGGGATCTCTGACTGAAATGCCTGCAGGGCATAAAGGACCGCCCTCATCTCTAGGACGTTGATATGGAGGTGGGCCTCCTGAGGGGTCCACGTTCCCTGGGACTTCACCCCATCCAGGTGTGCTCCCCACCCTAGACCTGAGGCATCTGTGGTGAGGATTACCTCCGGGGACGGCGCTATAAACGGGACGCCCGAACAGAGTGTCCCTGGGTCTAGCCACCACTGCCAGTCTCGAATCACAGTATTCGTGATTCTGACTGGATGCTGCATGTGGTCTTGCCTTTGGTCCCATTGCACCTTGAGCATCCACTGAGTTACCTGCATGTGGAGCCTTGCGAAAGGGACAGTAGGAATGGCCGCAGCCATGTGTCCGAGCAAGCGAAGGACCGACCTGCCTGGGACGGTCTTGTTCGACGAAAGCTCCCTGATGAGGGATCTGATGCGCTCCGCTCTGTCATCTGGAAGAAATGCTCTTCCCTGAACGGTGTCCAGTACTGCATCTATGAATTGCAGCTTCTGCGACAGTACCAGGAGAGACTTCTCGTGGTTGATTAGGATACCCAGAGATCGAAACAGGTCCTGGGTACTTTGAATCGCCTGTAACAATGCCTCTTTGGAGGCTGCCAAGAGAAGCCAATCATCCAAGTACGGGAACACATAATGGCCCTGTCTCCTTAGAGACACTGCCACGACTGCCATGCATTTGGTAAAGACCCTGGGTGCTGATGATAGTCCGAATGGAAGGGCTCGGAACTGAAGATGATGGCCAAGAAACTCGAAGCGCAGGAACCTCTTGTGTGCCTGAGCTATAGGGATGTGCAGGTAAGCGTCCTTCATATCTAGAGATGCTAAAAAGGGGTCCTGCTTCAGCATGGGAATAAGACCCGGAAGAGTTACCATGCGGAATCTTTTGTAGGCGACCGACAAATTGAGGTCGCTGAGGTCCAGAATCGGACGGAGGTCCCCTGTCTTCTTTGGAACCAGGAAGAAGTGGGAATAGTATCCGTGTCCTCTCTGGTTCTCTGGGACGTACTCTATCGCTCCCTTTTGCAGGAGAGCGAGTACTTCTTGTCTGATCAACAACTTGTGCTGACCCGGGTACCGAGAGAGCAAAGGAGGCCTCGAGGGTGGCTTTTCCGCGAATTCTATAAAGTGGCCTTTTCCAACCAACTGTAGAACCCACCTGTCGGTGGTTATAGTCTGCCATCCAGGCAGGAAATTCATAATGCGACCCCCGACCATGACGTCCCGTTGATCCTGAGGGGCGGGGGCTGGGAAGGAGTCAGGCTGTGGCGGCTGAGGGTCCCGCTGGCTGGACCGGCTTAGGAGTGCGCTGGCTCCGACCTGCAGGTTGTTTTCCCTGGGCTCTGCAAAAACCGGAGCCCCTTTGTTGTGGAACAGGGTGGGACTGTTGTCTCTGCGTCCGTCCACGAAATCGGCTTTGGTTCCTACAAAAGGAACTAAGCTTGGGTCGGTACATGGCCTGAACCGACTTCACCGCCTTCCCGGCCTCTAGGAGTTTGGTAATTATCTTCTCTGAGGGCTTACCAAACAAAACTTCTCCCTCGAATTGGGCGTCCATGATGTTTTTCTGGACGTCCAGGGTAAAACCGGAGACGCGGAGCCAAGAGTGTCTCCGGAGGCATACGCCTGAGGCAGCTGCTCGGGCCGAGGAGTCCGCGGAGTCGTACGCGGCTCGTAGCACTTGGGTTCCCATGTCTGAACCCGTACGGAGGAGCTGCAACATCTCCTCCTTCTGCTCACCTTCCGGCAATTTCTCAGCCGCATCCAGACCCTGCTCCCACAGGGCATTTTGGAACTGCACCATGTGGGTCAAATAATTCAGGGATCTGATGGCGCAGGTAGCGGAAGCATACCTGCGCCTACCCATGGCGTCCAGCTGTTTGGACTCTGGGTCCAGTGGCAGGGTGCTCAAATGTTGCGGTCTCTGGGACCGGTCATGAGAGACTGTTATGACCAGAGAGTCGGCCTGAGGATGCTGAGTCAAGTACTGGTCTTCTCTTGGAGCCTTGTACAAGCGGTCAGCCTTCTTCAGCATCGCCGGGAGCGAATGTGGACGCTTCCACGCTGCCTTGGTGACGTCCATGAAAGTGTCTACCAAGGGAGGCGGCACCACCACAGGCTTGGGGTCCTTCTGCCGAAGATACTTTGCAAGGCGTAGCCTTTCGGGGTCTAACTCTTCCGCATCCCATCCCATGTTCTCTTGGATGTGTCTCATGATATCTGAGAATGAAGGGTCATCCGGAGGAGACTTAGGCAGCTCACGTGGGTCCGGAGAAGGGATGGAGAGATGGGATCTGGATGTTGAAAACTCTGATCCGTGTCCTCCGCTCAGCGAGCAGCGGCGTCTTCTGGGTCTCTTGGGACTGGGTGACCTAGAAGAGGATCTGGAAAGAGGTCTCCTTTTGTCTGGTCTCCCCCTTGGAGGGGTCATGGGCTCCCGGGGAGGAGGTAACCGGCCTGCTGACCCAGATGGAGAAGGGGGCGCAGGAACCAGAGGAGCAACCGGTGTAGGAGGAGAAGGAAGCGGAGGTGGAGTGGGGACCATGTCCTTCTTGATCGTATCCCACCAGTAAGTGAAAAGCTCCTTCACCTCTGAAAAAGAAAGGCCCGACGATGGCCCGGGTGCCGGTGGATGGTCGTCGGGTCCCGGCGTCGGCGAGGGTTGCGGCGAGGGTTCCCTGGGAGTCTCAACAGGACCAGGGTCACCCGTCTGGTCCTCGGGCTGAGGCAACTCCTCCTCAGTGATGGTCTCCTGACCGGCGTCGGTCGGGCGTCGGGGTCCTCTTCTCGATTGGCAGGCGTGATTCCCTCGGCGTCCGTGATGAGTTGGCCTGGCGGCGGCGGTCTCCTGACAGACGGACGGCTCTGGGGACCTGTGGCGAGAAGCCGACGTCGGGCGAACCGGCGTCGGGTCTAACGGCCTCTTGAGTGAGGTGAGCTCCTTGGTCTTCCGCTGGGGAGGAGGAGGCAAGGAGGCGGACCTGATGGGTTCAGAATGGTGGGAACCCGACTTGTGATGGTGATGACGGTCCCCCGACTTCGCCAGGGCCTTGGAGGAAGAGGAAGGCCTGGGAGTCTTGGCCTGATAAGAGGAGCCTGAAGATTTTCTCACCGCGGCAGGGGGAGGCTGAGAGTTGGCCCGGGAAGGAGAGCGGTCGGACCTGGAGTCGGAGCTGCGCGAGTCTGAGGTCCTAGATGGAGACCTGGAAGGGGCCTTCTCGCTATGCTTCTCAGCATGCTTGCTGGCCTTCTGCGAAGAATCCCCCTTGGAAGCCATGGTCTTGAGTTGTTCCTCGAGCAGGAACGCCTGGAGGGCCTTCTGGCGACGGATCCGGGTTCTGCTGTTGAAACCCTGGCAAAAGGTGCAGGACCGGGTGTCGTGGTCTGGGCCTAGGCACCGGACACAGGCCGAGTGCGGATCCTTGAACGGGATCTGCTTCCCACAGGTGCACTTCGAGGAGTGACCGGAGGTCAGAGAGGACATCAGAGAAAAGGCTGATTGAAGAGAACGAATTTCCCATAGGAAAAAACTTTACCACGCGTCGCGCGCTAGAAACTGAACCGAAGGGTCGAGACATGCAAGTCGACGGCTGGAAAGAACTGGGGAATCTGCTGGACCCTCCCCTTATGTACATTGCCTGACGCCGGAGGCGGGACCGACGTCGGGGGCGGTCCCCGCTGAAGATAGCTAGCTAGAATTTTTCCGTGGGGTCCTGATGCCTGCCAGCTTCAGTCCTAATGGTGTAACCTGCTGCAAGAGCTGTGTCTCGAAGTAAGATCTGAACATACGCATCTCTCTTCGGCTCTGAATGTTTTCTCACTTCACAAAATGAGTGTAAGGCATGGCAAGGCAATGGCAGTTTTATAGCGCCCAATTCCACAGGCTCAGGGTGCATCACAATGCAAAAGGCTTACATTTTCATGCCTGAAAAGGGCTAACTGTTATTCCAGTGCACCTTCTGTACCTGGTTATCAAAAATAAAAAAAAGCTAAAATGAGGTGCAAATCTCCTCAAAACTCTAAAGCAAGCATTAAAAACAGCCTTCATTAATACAACTGAAGAATGTTGTGTGTCAAGAAAGCAATTTTTAGTAGTAGGCACATTACTAAAGGACAAGAATTATCCTGTTGTTCTAATTAAGGATGTCTCTGATATCCGTGTTAAGCTTAACCAGTCACAGTCTGGTACCGTGTTACCATTGAAACCGTTCTTGAATCATGCATGCTAAGGACCTCTTCTAAGGAAAAGAGGGACTCGGGTATAGTCTGAACTAGTGGGATGTTTAACATTTGGAACAGGGGTCCCTGTTCCTTTGTTTCTGATGAAACTTTTTGTGCTTTAAAATTATTTTAAGTCATGACACAGTGGTGATTTATCATTGGTTTATAAGGTGATGGAAGCATGTCTTAGTAGTAAAAGTCTACAATACCAGAACCACTCATCTTCGGTTTGCAGTACTCTCAGACCGAGAACATGCAAGGAAACACCCAACTGTACAGTAAAAGACTGTCATGTTGCCCTATTAATGCCTGAAGTTTAACAAAAAAAGCCAGTAGCCACCTGATGGCTTGTAATACTACCTAATAATCTATAATACCATGCTAGAAAAACTAGAAAATACAGATGGACAGATACAGACAGAGAAGGAAAAAATATATATAGAATATATGAGTAACAACTGTTACGTACGGAATTCAGACTCATTCACTGAGCTGTTGTACCCTATTGTGACACTTGGCCAGCTGGTTATGATTATTGTATGATATTTGCAAGATAAAAATATAGTATGTGATTGTCTAACATAAGACAGCCTGGGCTTCCATGGGTGCCCCCCACCCCACACACAGAGGTTTCAGTGAAGCTACAGGATATGTAAACTGACCAGGAGCCATTTAATTAACTGATTTACTTCAGAATGGCATTTTATTACCTTTATATGACATGCCTAGGCTCTTTGAAGTGGAAACGAAATATGACTTTATGAGTCTGCCAGAGGATGAGTCTAATAAACTTTTACGACGTCTTAAGAGGAAGAACATTTCATACCATCATGGTGTTAAAAGTTGTAAACCCTTTGGTGTTCCTTGGGAAAACAAGAACCAGCCACCAGTTCAAAGGAAAGGCTTAATTAAAGACTGTCGTAATTTAGGAACTGTCTTTTTCCTTCTGAAGTCACATTATTTAAATATCTCCTGACAGGAAATCATTTTTTGTGATTTTGTATTCTAAAAGGAGGAGCTAGATGACTCACAGAAGGGGTGTGGAGAGACAGAGTTAAACTAATACTTGAACTGAACTGTTTGAGATATATCATGTTGGGACTCCGAGAGAGAGAGAGACACACACACAGCTCTCTGGTTTAACTTTAAAGGCACTTACAGGGGTAATACATTACATAGAAAAGGACTAAATGTATTGTGATAGGAGTTTATGTTTTGTACTTTCCCCTTGTTCTTTTATGTGATTGTGAGCTCTTTGATATATTGTTCTGTGGTTACATTTTTCATATTTTTATCATCTTTTAGTAAAGTATCTTTTTTACAAAAGACTGCTAGGGTGTCTGCTAGTTCTTTTTGCATGTGACATATAGAGGGTTAAGTCTGACAACTGTTCAACAACTTGATGGTGTTACTGAGTTTAAGTAAAAAGGTAAGAATATACCTAAGGTCTCTTATAGAGTTAAAATGGTTAATTTTGGAAGCCTGGCTGGCTGCTCCTGGCGAAAGATTGTACCGCAATCCCCGAAGAGGGTACGTATCCAAGCCTGTACATTGGGTACGCTAGCATATGGTTCACAGTTTGAATCCCCCAGAACTTGAGACTAAAGGTGATTTGGACCCAAAAGCAGATAGGAGGGTTACCCTTTCTGTTACCTGTTCACACTATTGCGCTCGGAGATTGGCACTGTGGGAGCAGAGGGCCTGACCTGCTGAATGTATTTGTGACAGCGATGTCATACCGTTGTTGTACCATCTTGCGTACGTTACTACTAGGATGCAGTAAGAATGCCTGCACACCTCACTTTCCTTTTGAGAATCACTGATCGCTCTTTTTTCTTTGTGTCAATTTCATCTGTCAGTGCTAAAGATAAGAATGAGTGAGCGGAAATGGAGTCTATATTTTCTGACTGATTTCAGGTACCTCACCCATCCAGAAGATTGAAATGCTTACAGTTGAAGTAGGAATTGCCATTTTCACTTTTATAGACTGTTACTGAAACAAAACAAAAACATAACATTTCCGACGGATGTGCTGGACTCTGACCATGGCAACCAAGAGTTGGGTGGTGGTAGACGGCACAGTAAAAGCCATTAAATGTAGTGTTGTACCACCATGGGACAAGCTCCCAGCCAGGCTGTGGTAGTATTATTTACCCGGTTTTGAAGTATTACGTGTTATTAATTGTTATTGTTATATAATTACTGGTGATCAATTTTTTCCATTGGATCACCAAGTTGATATTTGCCGTAATAACCAGTTGGTTATTACGGCATTCACGAGCTCCATCTATCAAAAGGGAGCGCTCCCTCGTCAGCTCTCTATTTTCTGTGTGGTAGACCTAAACCGTTCTGAAAACATGGCGGCTCGTATCTTAGTTAGCGAGGCCGCCACGGTAATATCTTCGCCTACTCGTTCTTTTAGTTTATTTTGTTGCTCCTCCTTGAAATACTTCCATAATATTTTATATAAAGTATCTGGTTGATCCTGCAGTTCGCTAGCTTTGTGCGACACACACCATTGCTGGGAATGAGTCTGTGGCTGAGGCACGTAAGCGCGAGCGTAATCGCAATCGCAGTTTTATCGGTTAAATTTTAAAAATATATTTTTTGAATCTGAGAGTACAGTGAGCTGGAGGGTGATGTGGGGCAAGAGGGAGAGGGACTGGGGACTGCTGTGTCTGTGTGTGTGTGTGTGGAGAGAGAGAGAGCCAGTGTGTGTGTGTGTGTGAGAGAATCACAGCACTAGGGTTTAAAAAAAATTGCTCTCCTGCAAATTATATAAAATAAAAAATGGGGAAGTGTGTACCCTATGAGAATTTAATGAGCACCCTCGGTGTGGGATGCTTTGATAAACCCCTCGGGCCGCCCTCGGGGTTTATGTAGCATCCCACACCTTGGTTGTGCATTAAATTCTCATAACACACACTCCCCCATCCTTTATTCTCTATTTACAGTGTCAGTGGCTCAGTAGATAGCACACTCGCCTCTGAAGCTGGGAGATCAGAGGGCTGTGGGGTCAGTTCCCACATCTGGCACTTGGGGTTAATATCCCAGTACTGACACTGTAGTGCAGCATGAGAGGGGTGCTACACTTCTGAGGTGCCGTCTTTCGGATGAGACATTAAACCGAGGTCCCATCTGCCTGGATTGGTGGTAGTTCAGGTGGATGTTAAAGATCCCATGGCACTTATCGAAAAGAGTAGGGGAATTTGCCCAGTGTCCTGGCCAAATTTCCCTCATTCACTAAAAATACCACCAACAGCTTAATCTGGTTCAAGGTCAGTTGGCATTCATCTGTATCCCCCTCACCCGGGTTGTGCCTGAAAATAGGCAAGATTTGTCTAGTGCACTTACCTGGTCAACAAAAATTAAATAAACTGTTGTTATAAGTTAAAAGCCTAATAAACTTTAGTCCATATACTATAAAAAACAATGTATGGGCCATTGTTTACAACAGAGCCGAGTCTGCTTTGAGCGAGCGGCTGTCATAACCAGAGACCTCTCACGCTTTGCTCTTGAGATATAATAGTTGTCATAACAACCTCGAGAAGGAAGCACAGCACTGTTGTGCACAGAGGCCCATACATTATCCTCTATATACAGTAGATGGAAACAAGTTTGATGTATATACATAAGGCATGGATTGAGACGGTGTAGTCTAGTGGTTAGAGTGTCAGTTTGGGAACCAGGAGATCATAGGTTCAAAGCAGACTAAAGCTAAATATTCACCGTGTGACCTTGAGCAAGTCATTTAGCCTCCCAGTGCTCCATTCCACCCAGCTGCGGAAATAGGTAGAAGCAGGGCCCCAGTGAAAATTAAATGTTGCATCTCAGCTGAGCTATGCCGAGTAAATACATTGTAATTAAATTCAACAAAGCATAACTAATTTAGGAGTGCTAACCAATTACTGATGAAAAGCAATGCGTGTGAAGGCTGACTACCATCTGCTGAAGTTACCACTCATGGAAACTGGGCTTAACCATAAAATTTCAATTCAAAATTGATGGGGCCAATGAATTTTAGCCTGGTATCTAAATGATGTCATATAAAATACAATGCTACGACCATTGTTATTTGGAAAGCAATGTGGTTTTGTAGTTGGATCACTGAGCTATTAATCACGAGATCATAGGTTTGCGAGATCATAGGTTTGAATCCCACAACAGCCACTGTGTTCTCTTTAGCTAGTTACTTCACTTTCTGACATTTTAGTTCTCATAGCAGTAACAAAGCAGAATGAGGACCACAGTATATAACCAAGATGTTTCTCTCAGCTGGGCTATTCTATATAAACAAAATAGATTAACTGGTTTTTAAAGGAAACTGGGCTATTCATGAGAAGATTAGTCTACAGTTACATATGTACACACATGCAGGAACTTTAATGCTTCAACTGCACATAGTTTGGGCCATTAGATCAGACTGTTTATTTTGGGTGGGGGTCAAGTTTTTAAAATATCAATAAATTTTCTGGTTTTAAAAAATAAATCTAAAAGCCTGACTGAGAATTGCACCTATTGCACAATTCTCCACCCATCGACACTAAAACTTGTAGCACTGACCTTCTAAATAGGAAACAAATGACCAGAATATGTAGCAACTAGTTATAGTACCCGTGCTGCACCAACAGAATACGTAGCACATATTTTATTAAGTGATTATATTTTTGCATTTATCAAAGGTGCTAAACTAACAGCACTGGAGACTGACGTCGTCCATGTATCCGCAAGCCAGGTTGTAGAGAGGCGACTTTAGTGCAAGTTTCCTCACGGGACCAAACAAACAACCTCAGGTCTGCCATGGAGGGAGTTTTCCTATGAGCGAGTCTGACTCCTTGCAAGTTTAATTCTTGTCATTAAAAAGTATGCCATCAGTACTGTGATTTTTTTTTCCTTTTTATTTTGGACATCTGTTCACTAGGACCTGACTTGGGAACACCATAATGGCAGGGCACTTTTTTCTCTTAGTGGTTTGACTACCAGCTTTTATCACAGCTTGTAAGGAATCTATATATTCCCAGTTGCAAACAGGTAAACCAGGCCAAGATGTCTTTTTGTTTGTTTGTTATATAACCCTGAATCTGGAACGACCTTCCTCCTTATCACTTTTGTAGTCTGTAAATGCCCAAGTCCAGACTAAGAGTACAACCTTTGCCTCCCTGCTCTTGCGGCTGATCATTTCTCCTTCAGGCATATCCAGTTCTGAGCTTGTGTTTTGCTTCTGCATTTTAGCCATGAAGCATGGCACTAGCTGAGGTCAACACCCCTCCCCCCCCAAAAAAAAAACTCCACTGAAGATATATAAAAAAAAAAAAAGGTGGACCCCAACAAGCCTTGAAAAAGCACAAAGTAGTGTGTCAAAGCCACATACTGTATTTCTCTTCATCAGGCACTGTGATAAAACAGTAACATGGAGATAATTCACTCAGTGCGAATTAGAATAATACATTCAAGCACATCAGATGTATATAAACTTTTACGCATGTGTCTGATAGTTCTGTAACAAAGAAGTATAGCAAGAAGTGAAAGCATTTTGGGTTGAATTGAGCAACTGCCGTACTCAATGTTTTTTCTAGCCCTTCTAATTGCACTTGTGCAACGCTCCAACTTAGAAAGGCCAGATCCTAGCACTGACTGCTTGTCAGACTTCTAGTTCTGCGTATTTATATATTTTCTTTCTGAAATCCACCCTGTACATGTGTCAAATTTTAGTGTATAGTTGTGACTTATTTTTGCATGTAATATTATTCTTGTTATCCACATGTAATGCTTCACAATACCATAGCTGTTAATGCACCTGCTTTTCTCTGTAACCTTTCTCACCCCCCCCCCCCCCAAGACTGTAGCTGGAATCAAAATTTTGCAATTATCTTTGCCTGCCCAGATTAAAAAATTCCAATAAATAAATGACCCTATAAAATAGGCAGTCAAAACAGAGATCTATGTTTAGCCCAGACTCATTACATGACCGTGCTGCAATATTGCTTAATACACAAGTACAGGTTTTACTTTCTTTGTACATGTTATATTTGTTGAAAAATATCCCGAGTTTGTGTTAATCTATAATCACTGCAAGCCCTGGGTGCTGTAAGGTACTCAGCCAGTAGCCTCATGCCTCACTACTACACACCCACAGGGCTGGAAGTGCAGGAATGCTGACAGAGAGAAGAGTAAGCACCCAACTTTAATTTAAAGGTATTACAGTATACAGGTGTGGGTGTGCCTGTATATTAGGGTTGAGTAAGCACTTTCATGTTAAACCCCAGTTTTCGCACCTTAATAACTTTGCCCCCAATCAACTAATTTACATGCAATTTGGAAAGCACAGCCTTTGTGCCAGGATCTCTTGATCCTGAAGATTTCAAGTAGATGGGTCCAGTGGGGGCAAAGTTGTAGAGGTGCAACAAAATGTAAAAATCACCATTTCTGAAAATGTTAAGATTTTTTTTGCCCTGTTAAAAAAATATGAGGCTCTGAAACTTGAAAATTTCAGGTTTGACAGAGGTTGGTCCAAGGTATGTGCTTTTCTTGTATTTTCCTCTCATAGCTATCATTTACTAACAAATAACAGCTGTCTCGTATAGCAATCCCTGCTGTGTCGTGACTCATATGTCAGTGTTGGGGCTACTGTCATTGTAGCCCTGCCATCCTGACTGTGCACTTCCATAGTATACTGTATCTACATACCGGGAGCCCCAATCCCCAGTGGGAATGAATTTATTTATTTTTGTATAATCCAAAACCGGGATGTCCACCCCCCATGTTGAATCCCCAACCCCACGCAGCCCGTTGCTTTATTAATTGTTGTGACAACGGGGGGCCCAGTCCCTATTTCGGTATTTACAACCCCCCCCCCCAACAGCAGTGTGGGACACTGAGGAGCCCACCCTCAGTGTTCCAAAATAGTTTATTAATTTTTGTTGGTTCCTGCAACACGAAAACCATCCCGCAATGTCTTTTTTTTTTTAACCTGAAAGAAAGAAAACCGCCCCTCCTCGTCCCTCACACCCTATCATAACCCTCCCACTGAGCACCCGCCACACCACACATACATCCTTACCCTATACTTACCACCAAAGGTCGAATACTGTCATCCTCTGTTGACCAAGACACGTCTGAACTCTTCAAAGCCGAACCGTGAACTGAGGAATGAAGATAAGTGCCGTATAATGTATTTTAATTGCGTTTGTTTTTTTATTTCAGATGTTAACTTAATTGACATCACAGATCATATTTATAGGAAATCAGTTACAGGTGTAAAGTAAGGCATTCACTAAGCATGAAGACAAACCTCTAAAGAGTAGGAAAAATGAATAAACAAGTATGTAAGTAAATCATGATATAGGTGTGTTAAAAGAGAGAATAAAAAAAAGGGAGAGGCATCTCCGGGTGAGGAGACTCCAACAACACACCTGGTTCTTCCTAAGTGTCTACAACTTTGCTCAGGTATTCAAAAATCAATTTGCACTTTCAATTTATATACTCAGGGGTTTACTAGGGAGAGAGGCCAGGGGGTCCACCCACTCCCCAAAGTGCTGAGTAGGCGGAATCACCACCCAACCAGGTTCTGAAAGGTCTCTGAGAGGACAGTTAGGCAAAACAACTGGATAGGTAACTTAGAATAAGGACTGGCACGACCCCATCCACTGGGGCCTTCCCCATAACACATTTCCCCCCAGAAGCTATGGTATCTGATCCGGTCTAAGTTGTGCTATGTGTAGGAACCGTTTATTCCATCGGTTCATTAGTCCAGGGACCTTATTTTGAACTCTGGCTGTCATATGTTCTAGTTTATAGATATCATATGCTGTGTCCTCCCTTGCTGTGATGGACAGAGGGTCAGGGTTGAGCCATAATCTAGTTATGCATTTTTTAGCTGCCCCCAACAAAATATTCAATAGGTATATTTGGTGTGGGTCACTGAAACAGCGGGGATAATGAAGTAGGAGCCCAATCGTTGGTGAAAATGTGCATAAGAGAGGAAAGAGGTATGTAACTCTGTCTCCGATAGTAGTCCAGTATTGTGTCAGGACAGAACAAGTCCAGCAAATTGTTATTTTTATTTATTTATTTATTTAAGAGATTTACCAGATAAGCATACTGAGCGGGGACCGCTCGTTTCCAGATGTGACCTGAGGGTTACATACATACAATATAAATGTTGCAAAAGTAATGGTGCTTACAACAGGTTCAGAGTGGATACATATAGGGTGATAACATCAGGTCCAGAATTGTTACAGGCTGGACTCTGCATTAGTTACTGATTACAAGTTCAGACCAGAGTGCATGAGTTGCTATGTCATAGTTGGGGTATATGACCGCAGTGCATAACAGACAGTGACAATAAGTAAACACAATTATATTAAGTTGTTGGTCAGTTGTACAGGTCATGGCACATTACGTATGAGAATGTGTTGCTACTTGACAACAGCATTTCCTCCAACATGAGAAATCACTTCCCTTTAGGAACTTAGCTGTAATCTGGGGTGTGCGGAAGTATCTGGACACCACCTTCCAAGAATACTCTCTCCAAGTGTAAAAGCTGGAGGTTTTGTGTTGCCTCTGCCAGATCCTGCACCAGTCCTCCTGGGACAGTGCAGTCTGTAATTCTGCTTCCCAATGAAATTGTACCAGGTCCATGGCTTGGAATGACAGCCCTTGTAGGGCTTTATAAAGACGAGAGATCAAATGACTCTGGTCTCTGTCCCTTTCCAACTGGATCAGGAGAGGGCGGGGGGGAGGGCATGGTCTGGGCTGCAGTATTCAGACCTATCTTTGAACTTAAGAAATGACGTAATTGTAAGTATCTATAAAAATCACTTCTCACCAAAGAGAATTCCTGTTTGAGTTGGTCAAATTATTTGGATATTGCATTTTCATATAGTTGGTATGTGTGTCTTAGACCTCTATGAGCCCACGATTGAAAGGCAGTATCCAAACGTGTCGGGGCCCGGTCAGGGTCTTCCGCCAGAATTCCTATCCAGGACACCATAAACCTACAAGTGGGGCGAGTTAGAAACGTCATCCAAGAATGAAGTATCTCTTTCATAAATCTGGAAGCCTTCTGCAGTCTGGTGATGTTGTTAGGTTGGAAAACTGGAGAGTAGAGTAAGGTGCCAGTTGTCATAGTCTGTTCTATTAGATGACAGGATGGCGCATGGGATGGGGGTGGGAGCCATGTAGTTATATGGGTGAGCAGTGAAGCCATGTTGTAATGTAATATATTGGGAACAGATAAGCCTCCATCATCCTTAGATTGTTGGAGTTTAACCATTGCTAGTTGAGGTCGCTGATTTATCCATAAAAAACGGCTAATAGAGTTGTCCCAGAGTCGGACATCCTTCCTTAATAGGGGTAAGGGGATATTTTGCATCAAGTAAAGAAGCTTTGGGAGGGAGTTCATCTGAACAGATTGAACTCTAGCCATCAATGATAAAGGAAGAGGAGTCCATCTCTGTAAGTTTGAATCTATTTTGGAGGAAGTAGGGGGATAGTTCGAGTTATATAAATCAGATAGCTTAGATGGGATTTTAATCCCCAGATAGGTTAATTATGTTTTATCCTGCTTGTATGGGTATTTATTAATGAAATCATGGGGGGCGGGAGGCTGTACAAGAAGGGCTTCTGATTTATTTGGGTTTATAGTGTATCCTACAAGGGTCTATATTTCTGCTAGTAAAATAGTTAAGGTTTGTAGTGATTCTTCGGGATGGGTGATATATAGAAGAAGGTCGTCAGCATAATATGCTATTTTATGGTATGCTGAGTCAGAGACTCTACAGCCATGGAGGCCAGGATTCTGTCTTAACAACTGGGCTATTGGTTCAACAAAAAGAGAGAATAGATATGGGGAGAGGGGACAACCTTGACGGGTGCCTCTGTGCAATGAGAAACTGTCAGAGTGTGAACAGTTTAACTTCACTACTGCCTCTGGATCTGTGTAGATGCCTTTAATCACATCCATAAACAGGGTAGGGAATTAAAATTTTTGTAGGGCCGCCTGTAGAAAATCCCATGAAACCACGTCAAAGCCTTTTGAGCATCTAGGCTTAATATCAGGAAGGGGGACTGTGTAGACTGAGTGTGGTCTGTAAGATACAGGGTTCTTTTGATGTTGTCCGTTGTCTGTCTGCCTTTGATGAATTCAGATTGATCTGGATGTATCAGAGAGAGGAGGATGTGGTCAAGCCGGTGTGCCAGAATGCTTGTATAAATTTTATAGTCCTGATTGAGGACCGAGATAAGGCAGTATGAGTCACAAAGATGTGGGGGTTTTTGGGGTTTCAAAAATCACTGAAATGGTTGCATGTCTCCAAGAGACTGGAAAACAGGAAGTGGTGTGGGCGCTTTGTAGTGCCTGGAGAAGGAGGGGTTCACATTAAATTCCATGTGCCTTTATAAAATTCTGCTCCAAAGCCATCTGGGCCTGGGGATTTTCCATTTTTAAGGCTGAGAATTGTGTTTTGAAGCTCTGTTTCTGTGATTGGGGCTACTATTTCAGTTTATTGTGATTCTGACAAAATAGGGAGATGGAGCTGGGAGAGGAAAGTTGAAATTCTGTGAGGATCAGGGACCCTCCAAGAGGAATATAAGTTCTGGTAATATTTCTTGAAGGCGTCCAATATATATGAAGTCGAATATCTGAGCTGACTGGAAATGGGATCCCTGATTTTAGTAATGGTGTAATTTTGTATTTGATTTCGGGGGCAGTATGCCAAGAGTCGAGAAGCTCTCGCCCCACCCTCATAGTATCGCTGCCTCAACCAGGCCACAGCCTGCTCAGTTTTGGCTGTCAGGATCTGTTGAGTTTAGTTCTGTATTTGGACTATCATAGGTAGAAGATCTGTGTCGTTTTTCATATGAGCCTGCTGAAGGAAGCAGAGTTCCTCCTGTAGGGATATAGATTTACGCTGGGACTGTTTTTTCTTATGGGAGGCATAAGCTATTATGTCGCCTCTGAGGACTACCTTTAGTGTGTCCCAGAGAATTTGGGGGGAGATCCGGGGAGAAGTGTTATCTCTAATAATTTCAGGGATACGTTTCTCCAACAAATTTTGGAATTCTTTATTCCTAAGTAGGGATGGATTAAAGCGCCATTGGGTGTTTATTGTCTCTTTTTGAATATTTAGGTCCAGGGTAATGGGGGCATGATCCGATACAGAAATATTTAAAATCTCAGCAGATCGGATTAGGTCCACATGTTCTTTACCTATACAGAAGTAATCAAGTCTAGAATAATGTTTGAAAGCGTGAGAATAATAGGAGAATTTTCGATGTGTAGGATGTAACTGCCTCCATGTGTCTATCATGCCCACATCCCGGATAAGACATCGTAGATGTTTTTGACCAGATGTCTGTGGGAAGGGGCCAGCCACTGAGGAATCGAGTGAGGGGTTAAATCACCCCCTAAGATTAAAATACCCTGTTGCCTGGTAAGGATGGTGTCTACTAACTGTTGGACGGTTGAGGCATCTGAGCCCGGTGGGATGTAGAGACTGCACACTGTTAGGGTCTGTTGATTCAGTTTGACCACTGCTAATGCCAGCCTGCCCTCTCTGTCAGTGTACTGGTCAAGTAATTGTAGTTTTGATAGTTTTGGAATCAAAATTACCGAACTCCTTTTCCTGCCCCTCTGGTAAGAGGATTCTATCATATCTTTCTATGTGAAAATCCGAATTTGAGCAATTTATGATGCTCCGTGGTAGATAGATGAATCTCCTGTAGTAAGAGAATATCTGGGTTTAGTTTTTTAAGTGCACGAAGTGTACAATCCTTCTTGATGGGGCTGACCAGTCCGTTTACATTATAAGATATAAGATTGAATGGATAATGATGCCTATTTATGATTTTGAGTCTGTTTGACTTCCCGGGCCTCCCTCCCCCCACTAAGGTAGCCCTTCTGATAATCTGTTGATTCTTAATCCTGTCTCTAATAACATATAGCATCTGAGTAATCAGCAGTTTTCTGATAAACTGTGGTTCGAAAATAAAAAGAACAATAACTGAGGGGGAATAATGTAGAGATGAGTATATATCAACCAGGTGTACATATCTACATAATGGAAAAGAGTGATAACTATATACAAACCCCAATTAAGGGGAGATTCTGTGACTTCCAACCATGCCTGCTCAGATGGAGCAAGCATTTGGGACAGATCTATAGATCGTCCATGAGTGGACCCCCTATCAACCAAGTGATGTGGGATCCTGGGGAAACTCCTGCCCCTAACTCCGGGGGGGAATAGGAATAAACAATAGCAGAGGTAGTAAAAAAACGAAAGGTAATGGGAGAGAATTTGGGACGGGAAAAAGATACAGTTCCCTTATGGCATGTATCTTAAATAGCAGCAGAGTCTCGGTCCCGCTACTCCTTTCTCAAATAAGAGTGGGAAGGGGAGTAGGTAAGGTTTTATAGTTTAGCCTTGGGACAGATAGTCAATGTCAGGGTCTCGCGGTTGCATATTCCAGGAGGTGCTGGCCCCCAACCCAGCACTGATGGGAAGTGGAGAAAAATCACCGTGGATAAGAGATTTAAATTGAATCATAAAACACAGGGGAAACTCTCCCACACCACCACTTCCATCACTTTCCCATATAGGGACCATGCTCATCCCCAAATGTTAATGAATAAGATCTAGGATTATCAGGTCCTTAATGGTCACTCATTGCAGAGTTTCAGAATGGCCCAGAGGGTCTAAAAAAGTGAGGTGTCAGAGGAACAGCCTTCTGGTCCTGTGGCCATTCTGATCGTTTGTTTCCCATAACTATATGGATTTCGTCAGTGTCATGGCTAAGTCTTAGGCCCCTCGGAGGGGAGTCTCTGAAGATGCGAACTAGCAAAAGGGACTGAGTACCTTGTTATGCGGAGTGTAGGAAGGGGGACGGGGAGGCTCAGGGGACGAACCACTAGCGCCCATCCCAGGAAGCAAGAAGGGTGGAAAACTGTGGAGAAAGGGTGGGTCCCCAGAAAGCTGAACCAGACACCCGGCCCAGATTACAAGCGGTGAGAATCTTCTCTTTAGAGGGATAGATCGGGAAGTAAGATGCGGAGCACTACCCCAGACCCATCATTTCACAATGATTTTTCATAAAAAGGTCTGGGAAGTAAAGGGAGTGAGCCCATCCAGCCAGAGAACATCTAGTCCGCCTTTATTAGTAATTCCCCTTCGAAGTCATCCTTGGATCATATTAAATTGGAGTAAAGCTGAGGGTACAGATGTGTTTAAGTAAATGGAAAGAAGGGGAAAAAAAACCTCTTTGAAGCTGATAGACCGCGCCAGGCCGAGAAGACACGGAAGCTGTGCCCTATTTAACGGGCATACACATGGCTGCCAGTTGGGTTTGCTAAAGTATATCCCCCGGTCTCCCGATAGGCATCTGGGTCTGAGCAGGCTTAGTGACTACTCCAAGCCCTCTAGCCCTCGGTGGTATCCGGGATCCTATATTGACATTATTTAACAAGGACAGAGTAGATATATAGTACCCTCCTGGCCAGTTCCGAGAAGGCCGGATCAATGTTCTCCTACCTGGCCCAACCCGGCAGCAGCTTATCAGTATAGAAGGTCCACAGCTGAAGAGCATCGAGGTCAAGGCTGGGATGGGTCCGCCCCCCCCAAAAGGAGTGAGCACTGAGGAGGCCCTGCACCCCCTACGATCAAAGAGTACAACTTAAAGCTGGGGATCGGATCAGCCCCGACACACTACCCAAAACAGTAAATACATCTTGGTTATTATTTTCTGGTCTAATCATTCGATTATAGACTGTATGTCTTCCACCATCAAGCCTCCCGAGGCGGCCATAGCCGTCGTAAGCCACCCCACCCCAGCCCAGCAATACTACTCACTGCGAGTCAAAAGTTCTGTTTCCAGAAGGAATTCAGCTGTTCTGCTGGGAAAACTGTGCTAGCAAGGTTTTGATTGAGTCGATAGTTGCTTGTTGATCTGGCAGTTGTTCAGAAGGGGTTGCGCTGGGCGTGGTTTTGTCATCAGGTGTTCTCCATGGTGTATGAATCATGGTTGGGAGGGTGTACTGCCGTTTTCTTAGGTCTGTGCAGGCGTCCTCCACAGATTTATAACATTGCTGCCCCGATGGAAACTGGATCACCATTCTGCTCGGGTATGGTGTCCTGAATCTAAGCTTCTGCTGTCTGAGACAGGGGAATAGCAGGATGTATGCCCTTCTTTTCTTCATTGTAGCGGAGGCGTAGTCATTATCCACAAATATGCATTTATCCCCATAGCAGATGTGTGCTTTGGCTCAGGCTTGTTTTAGGATGAACTCCTTTGTTTGGAATCGCAGAAACCTGATAATTATGGATCTAGAGCAGGCGGTCAGATGGACAGGCTTTGGGCCTAAGGCTCTGTGTAGCCTCTCTATCTCAAAATTGCAATCTGGGCCCAGATCAAGGGTATCACGAAGGAGAGATTCTGTAAAACTGAGCAGATCTGATCCTTCGCTGTTCTCTGGTACCCTGTATAGAGTCGTATATTCTGGCGACGACTGTGGTTCTCAGAGTCCTCCTGATGTTCCACCGTGAACTGGCAAAGGTGGGCCATTTGGTTCAGGGTGTCTTGCAACTGAGAGGTGGTCAAGGCCTGCTCTTGTATCTGCTGATCTAAAGAGGATACTGTGGCGTGCAGCTCGATGAGATCATTTTGAAACTTTTCCTGAGTTTGCCTAGATGACTGAAAGTCTGCTTTAAACTCCTAGGTCTCCTGTAGGATTTTATCTAATTTAGTGTCTATATTGGTGGACTGTTTAGTTTTTGATTTGCTCCGTCTGCACAACCTAGATTGTGGTGCTAGGGTTGAGAGCATGGAGGTCCCCGAGTCAGTCGTGTCTCTGTCCGAGTTTTCAGTGTTGGGGCGAATTACAGTGAATCTATTAACTCCCCCACATAGATTGCTAGCCGCCATAAATTTTCCAGTAGTAGATCAGTGAAATTAGAGAGAGAGAGCGGCTAATTTATTAAATAAAACTAGGACCGCGGGTCAAGAGCTCAAAAGCTAAGCTGCCATTTATCCTCAAGCCGCACTGGAAGTCCATTTCAATGGCGTTTTGAAAGTACAGTTACGTAAGAACTTACCGTAACAGTAGATCTTCGAGAGAGGCTCTTGCAGTAGGTAATTACATATAGGACTGACGCCGGCAGGGCAGGACCCCACAGAAAAATTTCTAGCTAGCAGTCCCTGGCGGGGACCGCCCCCAAGTCAGGTGACCGGCGTCAGACGACGTCGGTATAAAGGGGCGGTCCCGGACGCCCGCCTTCCAGTTCTTTCCCGCCACAGGCCCGGACGAGAGAGAAGCAGATATTTCCCTCAATGGAAAAGGAGCTGAAAAAGCCTAGGGGGATGGAGGGCGGGAAGGTATTACCTACTGCAAGAGCCTCTCTCGAAGATCTACTGTTACGGTAAGTTCTTACGTAACTGTACTATCTTACTTCGAGAGGGCTCTTGCAGTAGGTAATTACATATAGGACAGAATCCCAAGCAGTCTGGAACAAATGAAAGGCACCGGGAGGAGGAACTACTCCAAGTAGAAAAAAACCTTGCAAGCCTCAAGAAAGGAGGCCTTGCAAGACAGCTAACCGAAGCCTGCTCTACGGCGAGAGGCAATGTCCAAACTGTAATGTTTAGTAAAGGTATGGACTGAAGTCCAAGTGGCGGCAGCACAGATGTCTGCCGCAGACACGTTCTTGAAACAAGCCGCAGAGGCTGCTACTCCACGAGTGGAGTGACCTCTGACTTGACCCGGTAGGGTCTTGTTGTACTTGTCATAACAGAAAGTGATGCAATGGGCCAACCATTTTGATAGGCATTGCTTAGAGACAGCATTGCCTTCTCTTTTGTGAGCAAAAGAGACGAACAACTGATCAGTCTTTCTGAGATCCTTCGTCCTATCGGTGTAGTATCTCAGAATCCTGTGAACATCCATGGTATGGAGCAGGTATTCTCCTTGATTGGAGTACTGCGTGAAGAAGGCAGGTAATTCAATAGACTGATTTAAGGTAGATTCCGCTACCACCTTCGGGAGAAACTTAGGATTCGTGCGAAGAGCTACTCGTTCTTTGTGAAAAATCAGATAAGGGATTTTGCACATCAGGGCCTGGAGCTCGGAATTCTGCGAGCAGAAGTAATGGCCACCAAGAAGAGCATCTTCCACGATAAAAACTTCAAGTCTGCGGAAGCCGCAGGCTCAAAGGGAGGAAGGGTAAGTTTCTCGAGGACAAAGTTTAAGTCCCAGGGGAGCTGGAGTCCGGACAGGGGGCCTGAGATGAAGGACCCCTCTGAGGAAAGTTTTGGATACCTCCAGCTGGGCAAATGCCTTATCAGTGAAAGGGACATGGTAGGCTGAAATAGCCGCCATATGGACTTTCAAAGAGGAGTGACTGAGACCCAGGTCGAAAAGATGATGCATGTACTCAAGCAGAATGGTCACAGGACAGGAAAAGGGCTCCACATTCCTGGACGCAGCCCAGATGGAAAATCTTTTCCATTTCATGGCGTAGGTGGACCTAGTGGAGGGTTTTCTAGCCTCCACCAGAATCTCGGCCACCTTAGGAGAAAAGCCAAAACGAGATTGAGCTAGGTCTGCAGGAGCCATGCATGAAGTTGAAGGGACTTGAGTCCCGGATGGACCAGGTCCCCTGATCCTGGGTCAGCAATCCTGGAGATAAAGGAAGAGGAAGAGGAGGAACCTCTGAGTATTGTTGTAGAAGAGAGAACCAGATTTGCCTGGGCCAGAAAGGAGCGATCAGAATCATTCTCGCTCCTTCCAAAGCAAGCTTCTGCAGCACCACGAGGACCAGAGGAATTGGGGAAAAGCATAGACGAATCTGTCCTTCCAGCTTAGAGACAGAGCGTCGCTCCAGAAAGCGCCTCGCTCTGGAGCGAGCAAGCAAAAGATTGGAAGCTTTGCGTTTTGGGAGGAAGCGAACAGGTCTATCTGAGGAGTCCCCCAAATCTGGAAGATGCTTTTTAGAACTTTTTCGTCCAATTCCCACTCGTGTGGTAGAGCCGACGAGCGACTTAGTCTGTCTGCCAGGACATTGTCGACTCCCGGAACATGGATCGCCGTGAGGTGAAGGTTGTGAAGCATTGCCCATTCCCAAACCCTCATCGCTTCCCTGCACAGCGGGTAGGACAGAGTCCCTCCCTGCTTGTTGATGTACCACACCACGCACATGTTGTCCGTTTGGACAGCTAGGTGACTGGGAAGGATGTATTGGTGAAGGGCCTGGAGAGCATACAGCACTGCTCGAAGCTCGAGCACGTTGATGTGGAGAACTAACTCCAATTTTGACCATAGGCCCTGGGTTCGGTGAGGACCCAGATGGGCTCCCCAACCTTCGCCTGAAGCGTCCGTGGTCAGAGTCTGATCGGGGGGAGGATGAAAAAAGGGGACCCCCCGGAATAGGTTCTCTCGAACCATCCACCATTGCAAGTCTCTTACCATCGGCGAGGAGATCAGAACCAGATGATCTAGGTCGTCTACCCGTTGATCCCACTGAGATCGGAGAGTCCACTGAGAGATTCTCATGTGGAGGCGCGCGCGTGGAACCGTCGGGATGGCTGCCGCCATAAGCCCCAGTAGACGGAGCACCGACCTCGCCGGAACCCTCCTGTGTTCCGATAGGAGGGAAATCTGGGACTGGAGGGAGGCCCCCCTGTCCGGAGGCAGGAAGGCCTTGCACATTGTCGTGTCGAGGATTGCCCCGATGAACTGGAGTCTCTGTGAAGGATCCAGGTGAGACTTGGAATGGTTGATGGTGATACCCAGGCCAGTGAAAACCTGCTGGGTGAGGGAGAGAAAATGCAGGAGTTCCTCCCTGGACGGGGCCGCCAGGAGCCAGTCGTCCAGGTAGGGAAAAACCTGAACTCCCAAAGTACGCAGGTGGGCCGCTACCACCGCCAGGCATTTGGTAAAGACTCGGGGAGCCGAGGAAAGACCAAAAGGGAGCTGCCGGAATTGGAAGTGGTCCCCTGAATGCAAACCTGAGGTACTTTCGGTGAAGGCAATGGGGGATGCAGGTATGCATCCTGCATATCCAGTGCACAAAGCCATTGGCCCGGCCGAAGCAGGGGCAAGAGGGTTTGAAGGGAGAGCATCCTGAACCTCTTGTATTCCACATATAGGTTCAGGGAGCTGAGATCGAGAATGGGTCTGAGATCTCCCGTCTTCTTTGGTACAAGGAAGAAATGGGAATAGTAACCCGTCCCGTGGAGGTGAGGGGGGACGGGCTCTATAGCCTCTTCGCAAGGAGAGCAGAGATTTCTTCCCTGACCAAAGGAAGATGGTCCCTTGAGTAAGAGGAGTTCAGAGGGGGGTGACGTGGAGGTTTCTGCAGAAACTCTATGGAGTGCCCTCTGCTATGATCTGAAGCACCCATGAATCGATGTTATCTCTCCCAACCCGGAAGGTGGAGGAGAACCTCCCTCCTACCGTTCCTCAGGGAGTCCGGAGGCGGTGGGAGAGGAAGAGTCAGGTGGTGTGAGGCAGCGCCACAGCTGGGGCACCCATTGCTTTTTTGGGTGGCGGGGCCTGGCAGCTGTGGGGGCCCGATGTTTAGTGGCCCGCCTTCCCTGAGGTTTCGCTTGAGGCAGGCTGCGTCTGCAAAAGGGACGGCTGTGGGGGATGGGGACGGTACATTGAATCAACAGATTTGAGGGCCGTCCCCTTCTCCTGCAAGTCAGTGATGATGTCCTTGACATCACTCGAAAGCACAGAACCCTGAAAGGTGCTTCTTGGATTGCTGACTGCACCTCCGGGACCAGACCTGACACAGGAGCCATGCATGACGCGAAGACTTACGGCGACGCAGAGCTCGTCCTGCAGTGTCCACTGCATGTCGTAGGTCGTCCTCAGAATGTGACGACTGGCGAGCGAGCAGAACGGACCAGGTCGGCTAACTCCTGCTTGACTTGGAGTCAGGCAAGAGTCAATCTTAGATTCCGCCTGGGTAAGGACAGCTTCTGGTAATCCCCCATATGTGCTACATAATTTAGGGCCCTAATCCCCAGTGTGGAAGAAGCATAGATCTTCCTTCCATACTGATCCAGAAGGCGAGATTCCTTATCCGGGGGAGACGAGCTCAAATGTTTCGGGTGTGCTGACCGGCCGTGAGTGGCGCTAATCACAACCGAGTCTGCACGGGGGTGAGAGTCTAAAAAGTCTACACCCTCCGGAGCCTGGTATAGCCTGTTGGACTTCCGAGGAAGTGGGGCTAAAGCCAACTGTTGTTTCCAAATAGTGGAAACAAGGTGGGCATGAGGCTTGATCCAGGGTGGCACAAGAGTAGGAGCCGTAAGGGGCAAGTCCAGATGTTCGGTGAGTTTAACCCGTTGAGGATCTGGCTCTAAGGAGCGCCACTGATGGACTTCCTGGATCTTCCTGAGCAACTCCGTGAAGGAAGGATCCTCCGGAGGAGACTTCGGAGGAGTCCTCGGCCGGGGCTTGGACGGAGAGTGTGGCTTGTCGTCTTTCTCGGAACATCCATCGGAGGCCTCCGAGTCGAGAGAGAGAAGAAGAAGAGAGGAATTTGAAGCAGAGTAAGACTCCTAGCTCGTCTAGGGGAGGAGCAGGTTCCTTTGGAGGGATCCCTGGGCCAGTGTCCTGCCCTCTCTGGATCCCGAGGAAAGCCGGGAATCTGAGGCGGAGAGGGGTGTGCCATCTGGGCGTATGGGGAGCGGTGGCTGGCGTCAGCCATAAGACGGCTCTCGACTTCCTTGGTGAGCTGAGCCTTGGCCTCAGCCCACCAGGAGGCCAGAGTCTCCTGGAGATCCACCGCGGCCCTAGGGGTGGTGGAGGAGGAGGAGGGGGATAGTTGTACGGATGAAATCCATAGGGAGAGTATCCGTAACCCCGCTGCGGGAATACCAGAGCCGGGTACTGCGGCGTCGGTGGAGTCGGCACCGGGTACTGTGGCGCAGGATACTGTGGACCTGGGAAAACCAGCGTTGGATAGGACGGCGGATCCCCAGGCACTGAAGGAACTACCGGAGCAGACGGCCCAGCCGGGTACTCCACGGGCGTATCAACCGTGATAGGCTCGTGGGGTGGAGGGCCTGATGGAAGAGGAATATCCCCCGCCGGCATCAGAGGGGCCAGTGTCGGAACCAGTGTCGGCGGGGCCAGTGTCGGAGCCGGCGTCAGGGGAGCCGTCAGATCTGGCTCTGTAGGAAGAGGATCGGACGGTAGCCCAGGATCCGAGCCTCATCCGGGGACCGGAGGAGAAAAATCCCGGGGTCGGACACGAGGGATCAGGGCTCCCTGATGGCAGTGAAGGCTGGGAACCTGGTGCAACAGGCAAGCAAGGGTCAGCCCGTATGCTCGGAGGCCCAGTCGCGTCGGAAGAGCCGACGTGTGACTTAGGGCTGATTCCTGGCGGACGCTGGAGGAGCCGGCGTCCGACTTCGGGGGTCCCTTGTCGGAGACGGGCTGAGGATGAGAAGAGGCCCGGTCCGATAGGGACACTGCCGTGCGCCACCCCGAAGGGTTGGGCGTCTTAGGGGCCTTCTCCCGATGGACGTCGGAGGAGCCGATGTCCGGCTTATGGGAGGCGCCCGCACCAGTAGGCCTCAAGCCTGATGGCGGTACTGGGGGCTGGAGCCTCCTTTGCCCCGGAGGCACCCGGGCGGGCTCGAGGCAGCGAACCCGGCCAGGCGGGCGGCGCCTCCTCCCAAAGCCATGGAAGGCTGCCGTCAGGCGATCCTCGGAGGATGTTACTTTGCCCAGCGACTCCGGCGGATCGCGGAGAACCTTCTCCGGTGCCTTTCGTTGTCCCGCTTCTTGTGCCCTTCAGGGGAGGTCGATGCCTGCCAAAGTTTCTTCAACTCCTTCTCCATCGCAGACATCTTCTTCTTCTTGAGGAGATGGGCTTCGAGAGACTGCTGGCGTCGTCTGCGGGTGGCCGTGTTGAAATGAAGGCAGTGCGGACCCTTCTCGACCGCGTGGTCAGGGCCTAAACAGAAAAGGCAGAAGGAGTGACCGTCTTTGTGAGGCAGTTGGGCGCCGCACGAGTCGCACTTATTTTTGAAGGGGACGTCATATACAGACGTTCACCTGACGATAGAAAATATAAAATACAAAATACTGAAACTTTTCGGAAAAAACGATGAAGTAACAGGACTGAGCGATAGGAACTTCACTGCGAGGTGCTGCACGAGCTGACGGGAGGAAAGAACTGGAAGGCGGGCATCCGGGACCACCCCTTTATACCGACATCGTCTGACGTCGGTCACCTGACGTGGGGGCGGTCCCCGCCAGGGACTGCTAGCTAGAAATTTTTCCGTGGGGTCCTGCCGCCGGCCGGCATCAGTCTTATGTGTAATTACCTACTGCAAGAGCCCTCTCGAAGTAAGATCTTATGTTCATTACTTCGCCATTTTTAAGAATTTTTTCACCAAATGTTCAACATAACCTTTTTGGGAACCCACCTCATGAACACTGTAACTGTCATTTTGTTAACTGGGCCCGGAAGGTGATTTCACAGTCACTGTGCAAAATCACCTTTCAGGCCTGATTAACCAAATTTTACCAACAGTGTTCATGAGGTGGGATCTTAAAAAAGGTTATGTTGAAAATTTGGTGAAAGAAATTCTAAAAATGCCCAAGTTATGGATGTACGTTTAAATTGTTCTACACAGCCACATAACTTTAGCAATTTTTTATATTTTGACTCCAAATTTTCAACCATTTTGTAGCCATTTTATCACACCATCTCATGAATGTGACAGCTGTCTTTTTTCACATCCTGGCCGGAACATGTTTTCGCACCTGTGGCGCAGAATGGCGTTTTGGCAGGAAGTTGGATATTTTCACCTACTGAGTTCATGAGGTGGGGTCATAACATAGAAACATAAAATTTGATGGCAGATAAGGACTGCTTGGCCCACCCAGTCTGCCCATTTTCCTACCTAACAGATAAGCTGCAGATCCTAGTTAACAACAGCCTACTTCCTCCTACCCCCCCCCACTAGGATTGCCTTATGTCTGTCCCATGCATTCTTGAATTCCTCGACTGTTTTTGACTCCATGACCTCCTCAGGAAGGCTGTTCCATGCATCTACAACCCTCTCCATGAAGAAATACTTCCTCACATTACCGATGAGACATCCCCCCTCTATCTTCAAATTGATAAGATGACTATGTTGAAAGTTTGGGGTCAAAATATTAGAAAACATCTATTAAGTAACACTGTTTGCAGGGATGTCCGTTGCTCCACTGGGGAACACACTGCCTTACTGGTCCAGTGAGCTGACTTCAGGTGTGAACTCAGTGAGCCAGTTTAAAGGGACAAGGCTGATGGGGAAGGTGATGCAGCATGCAGCACCAGCCCTGGTCTGGGTAGGAACGGAGCAGTGTTTTGGCACAGATGCTACACTCTGTGGTGGGTCAGGGAACCTTACCCACAAGGTATTGACATGCGTGCCGGGGCCTGCTGGGTTCCGTGCACTGGGTCAGGACTGTCTCCAATATTGTATTTATCTCATTTTGCGCAGGAGGATACAATTCCGCTATCAGAAAAAGAAGGCAAATTCATTGCAAAAAAACTACGTTAATGCAGACATTAGGGTTGCAGAACGCAAAGTGCGCAAAGAAGGGAACTGAAAAACATTATGGATATGGGTCTCCACAGTATTGGCGAATCAGTGGTGGTGGCGTCTTACTTGGGGTTGTCAACCTTAATACTGCATCACTACGAGGCACTAGGCTGGGGCTGTATCTTGTGCTTCGGAAAGGAGGCTACAGCCTGGTGGAAGGGGGTGGGCATTAGGGTTGACAACCCCAAGTAAGACCCCACCCACTGATTTGCTAATATCTGAGGACCAAACTCAATGTTTCATTTTCCTCGAATGCGCCTTTATGCTCTACAACCTTGTCTACATTAATGTAGTTTTTGCAATGAATATATACACATATATACAATATATACAATTTATATTTCCTCTTCATACTTATAGTAGCAGTGTAAGTGGGTAGGAAAGAGATCAGTAGTCAGTGTTTGGGGAACTCAGACTTGTTGTCAAATCTGCAACAGGTAGTGTGGGGAACCTAGCTCGGGAGAGTGAGTAGACTGAGAAAGCCCTGTCAATCAGGTGTGTGTCTGTGTGTGTGTGTGTGTGTGTGTGTTTTTTGGGGGGTGGATCTGCCAGAAGTATAAAATACTTCCTTGCCCAACATGTCCCATCATGCTTGTGTTTCAGCGCATGAGTTGAGCAAGTATCCAAATATCCTAAGGCATTTAAGGTGTCAGCAAGTGTCCGCAGGGGTTCTGAAGAGGAGACACAAGACCAGGTAGGATAAAAACACAATACTGCATACACATATTCTAAAATGAGTAGGGTAAATAAAGTACAGTTATGTAAGAACTTACCGTAACAGCAGATCTTCGAGAGAGACTCTTGCAGTACGTAATTACATATAGGACTGATGCCGGCCCGCGTCAGGACCCAATGGAAAAATTTCTAGCTAGCAGTCTCTGGCAGGGGAACGCCCCCACGTCAGGTGACTGACGTCATGCAGCGTCAGTATAAAGAGGCGGTCCGCCACGCCTGCCTTCCAGTTCTTTCCCACCAAAGGCCAAAAGGCAAGACGAGAGAAGTGGATATTTCCTCCTGGAAAGGAGCTGAAAAAGCTTAGGGGAAGGAGGGGGGAAGGTATAGAATACCTACTGCAGAGCCTCTCTCAAGATCTACTGTTACAGTAAGTTCTTACGTAACTGTACTATCTTACTTTGAGAGGGCTCTTGCAGTAGGTAATTACATATAGGACTGAGTCCCAAGCAGTCTGGAACAAGGAGAAGCAAACGGGAGGAGGAAAGCTACTCAGAAGTAGACCCTCTGGTTGTGAAGGCCTTAGGAAAGGAGGCCTTGCAAAACAGCCAGCCCTAAGCCTGCTCTACGGTGAGAGGCAATGTCCAAACTGTAATGTTTCGTAAAGGTATGGACAAAAGTCCAAGAGGTGGCTGCACAAATGTCAGCCGCTGACACGTTCTTGAAACAAGCCACAGAGGCAGTGACCCCTCTGGTGGAGTGGCCTCTAACTTGACCCGGCAGGATCTTGTTGTACTTGTCATAACAGAAAGTGATACAACGAGCCTACCATTTTGATAGGCATTGCTTAGAAACAGCATTGCCTTCTCTTTTATGAGCAAAAGAGACGAACAGTTGATCAGTCTTTCTGAGATCCTTCATCCTGTTGATGTAGTATCTCAGAATTCGGTGAACATCCATAGTATACAGGAAGTACTCTCCTTGATTGGAGTGCTGCGTAAAAAAGGCAGGCAACTCTATGGATTGATTCAGCATCGATTCCGCTACCCCCTTAGGGAGAAACTTAGGGTTGGAACGCAGAGCCACACGTTCCTTGTGAAAAATCAAATACAGGATTTTACACATCAGGGCCTGAAGCTCGGAAATCCGTCGAGCAGAAGTAATGGCCACTAGGAAGAGAGTCTTCCAAGAAAGGAACTTTAGGTTCACTGAGGCTGCCGGCTCGAAAGGAGGCAGAGTAAGCTTCTCTAAAATGAAATTCAGATCCTAAGGAGGTGCAGGAAAACGGATAGGGGGTCGTAAGTGAAGGACCCCTCTCAAAAAGGTCTTAGAGACCTCCAGCTGAGCAAACGTTCTGTCTGCAAAGGGGACATGATAGGCCGAAATGGCTGCCATGTGAACCTTTAAGGATGAATGGCTGAGACCCACATCGAAGGTGTCGCAGGTAATCCAGAAGTCGGCCGACAGAGCACGAGAAGAGCTCGACATTATTGGAGGCAGCCCAAATAGAGAACCGCTTCCATTTCATGACATAAGTAGATCTGGTTGAGGGTTTCCTGGCCTCCACCAGAATCTCAGCTACTCGGGGACCTGAACTCGGCTTGAGCTACGTCTGCAGGAGCCATGCGTGCAACTGAAGGGACTTGATGCCTGGATGGACCAGGGTCCCCTGATCCTGGGTCAGCAAAAAGAGCGACAGAGGAAGAGGAAGAGGAGGTTCCTCTGAGTACTGTTGCAGAAGAGAAAACAAAACTTGCCTGGGCCAGAAAGGAGTGATCAGAATCATTCGAGATCCTTCTGAACCGAGTTTCTGCAAGACCCTCGTAATCAGTGGAACTGGGGGGGGGGGCATAGACGAATCTGCCCTTCCAGTCTAGAGACAGAGTGTCTCTCCAAAAAATGCTGTGCCCTGGAGCGAGTGAGTAGAAGACGGGAAGTTCTGTGTTTTGAGGGGAAGCAAACAAGTCTACCTGTGGAGTTCCCCAGCACAGGAAGATGTCATCTGTGACCCCCTGATCCAGTTCTCATTCGTGAGCTAGAGCAGATGACCAGCTTAGCCTGTCTGCCAGCGTGTTCTCGAACCCCGGGACATGAGATGCCATGAGGTGAAGGCTGTGCTGCACTGCCCAATCCCAGACTCGCATCGCCTCTCTGCAAAGGGGGTAGGAACGAGTTCCTCCCTGTTTGTTGATGTACCGGACCACACACATATTGTCCGTCTGTACAGCTAGGTGACCGGGAGACAGATACAGATGCAGAGCCTGAAGAGCATACAGTACTGCCCTTAGTTCGAGCACATTGATGTGAAGAGACTTCTCCCGCTTGGACAAGGAGCTCTGGGTCCTGTGAGGACCGAGATGGGCTCCCCAACCCTCGCCGGAGGTGTCTGTAGTCAACGTCTGCAAAGGGGGAGGGAGACCGAAGGGAACTCCCCGGCAGAGGTTCTCCTGAACCATCCACCTCAGCAAGTCCCGAGCCATGGGAGTGGAGACCAGGACAAGTTGATCTAGGTCGTCCATCAGCTGATCCCATTGAGACCGAAGCATCCACTGAGAGATTCTCATGTGGAGCCGAGCACGAGGGTCTGTCGGAATCGCAGCCACCATTAGACTGAGGAGGCGAAGGACTGACCTGGCGCTGACCCACCTGTGGCTGGACAACAGGCTGACCTGGGCCTGGAGAGTGGCCACCCTGTCCGGTGACAGGAAGGCCATGCCAGAGGTCATGTCCAGGATCGCCCCGATAAACTGGAGCCTCTGGGACGGGATCAGATGGGACTTGGCCTGGTTGATGGTAATACCCAGGCAGGCAAAGACCTGCTGGGTAAGAGAAAGGAAGCACAGGAGTTCCTCCCTGGATGGGGTCACCAGGAGCCAATCGTCCAGGTACGGGAAAACCTGCACCCCCTGGGTATGCAGGTGAGCGCTACCGAGGCATTTGGCGAACACCGGGCGCCGAGGAAAGACCAAATGGGAGGGCCTTGAACTGGTAGTGGTCCCCCTGGAACACAAAACGCAGGTATTTGCGGTGGGAAGGGTGGATAGGGATGCAGGTAGGCATCCTGCATATCCAAAGCGCACAGCCACAGTCCCGGCCAGAGAAAGGACAGAAGGCTCTGCAGCGAGAGCATCCTGAACCTCTTGTACTCCACGAACAAGTTCAGGGAGCTGAGGTCGAGAATCGGCCTCATGTCCCATTTTCTCCGTGACCAGGAAGAAATGGGAATAGTACCCCATTCCCTGAAGCGGAATGGGGACAGGTTCTATCGCCTCCTTCAGCAAAAGTGCTGAAATCTCTTCCTGGACCAGAAGAAGATGTTCCCAAGAGTACGATGACCTTGGGGGAGGGTGTCAAGTGGGTTTCTGAAGAAACTCTATTGAGTGTCCTTCTGTGATCAGCTGGAGCACCCAGGAATCTGAAGTTATCCTCTCCCAACCCGGGAGGTGGAGGGAAAACCTCCCTCCTACTGGTTCCTCTGGAAAGCCCAGAGGATGTGGGAGAAGAAAGGAGTCAGGTGGTGTGGGGCAGCATCGCAGCTGAAGCACCCGCTGCTTTTTTGGGCAGAGGGGGCTTGGCAGCCGGAGGGGCCCGGCGTTTATTGGCCTGCTTTCCCTGGGGTTTCGCCTTTTGCCGATTCCGCCTGCGAAAGGGTTGGTGCTGCATTTGATGGGGGTGGTACATGGAGTCCACAGACTTCAATGCAGTCCCCTTCTCCTGCAGATCAGTGATAATGTCCTTGACATCACCACCGAACAGCACCGAACTCCAGAAGGGCGCTTCCTGAATAGCGGACTGCACTTCTGGGACCAACCCTGACACACTGTGCCAGGCATGACGCCGTAAGCCTACGGCAAAAGCGGAGCTCCTACCAGCAGTGTACACTGCATCGTATGTAGCACAAAGCATGTGCCGACTGGCCAAACGTGCAGAGCGGACGAGGTCAGCCACTTCCTGTTTGACTTGAGAGCCAGGATGGGAGTCCAATTTGGATTCCACCTCACTAAGAATCGCCTTCTGGTAATCCCCCATGTGACCAACATAATTTAGGGCCCTAATTCCCAGAATGGAAGAAGCAAAGATCTTCTTTCCCATACTGGTCCAGAAGATGGGATTCTTTGTCAGGTGGAGACGAGCTCAGATGTTTCGGATTAACTGTACAGCCATGAGTGGCGCTAATCACAACCAAATCAGCTCGAGGGTGAGAATCTAGAAGGTCAACACCCTCAGGAGCCTGATATAGCCTGTTCGACTTCCGAGGAAGTGGGGCTAAAGCCGACGGTTGCTTCCAAATAGTGGAAACAAGATCGGCATGAGGCTCAGTCCAGGGTGGCACCAAGGCAGGAGCCGTCTTGGGCAGGTCAAGATGCTCAGTGAGTTTCTTACGCTGTGGATCCGACTCCAAGGAATGCCACTTGTGAACCTCCTGGATTTTGCGCAGCAACTCCGTAAAGGAAGGATCCTCCGGAGGAGTCCTATGCCTGGGCTTAGACGAAGAGCGGGGCTCGTCGTCCGGCTTGGAACAACTGTCATAGTCATCCGAGGTGTCCAAGAAGATGAAGAGGAAGACTCCCTCTCCTGGCATGGGGGAGGAACGGATCCCTTGGAAGGTCCTTGGGGAAGCGTATCCTGCCCCACCCTGGAACCAGAGGGTTCGCCCCTGGTGTCTGGAGGTGGGGAGGGAGTCTGTCGTCGTGGACGTACGGGAGCCGGAATTGGCACCGTCGTCGTGAGACGACTCTCCACCTCTCTGGTGAGCTGAGCCTTGGACTCAGCCCACCAGGAGGCCAGAGTCTCCTTCAAGTCCACCGGCGGCTGAGGGGGTGGTGGAGGAGGAGGGGGATATGGGTATTGATTGTACCCATAAGGCACGTATCCATAACCCGACAGTGGGAAACCCGGCGTCTGGTATTGACGCACTGGGTACTGCGGCATCGAATAGGCTGGCGTCGGGTACTGGGGTGTCAGATACTGCAGATCCAGGTAAGACGGGGTCGGATACCTGGCTGAAGGGCCCACGGGTGGGCCTGGAGCAGAAGGCCTGGCGTTGGAGCAGCATCCGGGAGGGGATGTCACCCGGCGTCGGCAAGACTGGAGCCCAGCGGGCTGACGGGGGTGCAGCAGGAACCTCGGCATCGCCCGGGGATGGAGGGGAAAAATCCCCAGGGTCAGGCTGAGGAGACCCAGGGTCCCCGGAGTGCAGCGAAGGATGTGGAGAGCCGGGAACGGTGGACATGAGAGGGTCTGGCGTTGGCTCAGCCACCGTGTGGGCGTCAGGCAGGCCAATGTCCGACTTAGCGGAGTCCGGTCGGACGCCGGAGGAGCTGACGTCCGACTTATCAGACCCATCACCCGACGCAGGTCGCAAAGGAGGAGTGGCCTGGTCGGGCAGAAGAGGGGCCATGCGCCGCCCAGAAGGGTCGGGCGACTTATTGACCGTCTCCATGTGGGCGTCAGAGGAGCTGATGTCTGGCTTACTGGAGCCACTTCGAACCAGTAGGCCGCATGGTGGCGGCTTTACTGGGAGCGGAGGCCTTCAATAGCCCGGGGGCGCCCGAAGGGCCCGAGCGCAAGCCAGACGGGCGAGCCGATGCCACCTTGGAAGCCTCCAAGGCGCGTCGCAAAAGCGAGTCCCCGGAGGGGACGCTACCTGTCATAGCGAGGCGACTCCGAAGAAGACGGGTGGATGAGGAGCCTCATCCCGGTGCTTCTCCTTGTCTTTCTTCTTACGATGGCCTTCGGGGGACGTGGACGCCTGCCAGAGCTTTTTTAACTCCTTCTCCATGAAGGACATTTTCTTCTTTAGTATGTGGGCCTCCAGGGACTGCTGCCTCCGTCTGTGGGTGGCAGTGTTGAATTTAAGGCAGTGCTGGCACTTCTCCACCTGATGATCCGGGCCTAGACAGAAGAGGCACTGGGAATGGCTGTCCTTGTGTGGGAGTTGGGCGCCGCACGAGTCACACTTATTTTTGTGCTCGGAAGGTGTAGGGGACAACATACACTGACGAATGCCTGACGATTTAGTCGAAGAATCGAAAAAAAGACGGTAAAAACTACCGACGACAGAGCTGATGAGCGCTGAACTTTACCACGAGGCACTAACACGAGCTAACGGTGGGAAAGAACTGGAAGGTGGGCATGGGGACCGCCCCTTTATACTGATGCCGCATGACGTCGGTCACCTGACGTGTGGGCGGTCTCCCGCCAGACACTGCTAGCTAGAAATTTTTCCGTTGGGTCCTGACGCTGGCCGACATCAGTCCTATATGTAATTACCTACTGCAAGAACCCTCTCGAAGTAAGATCTACAATTAGTGGGTAACAACAAAGGGGAAAACAGCACTACTTAGATATAGGTCACTACTAGTAGAGGGAAAGCGCAAAACACCCTATCTAAAGTAAGGTGATAAACCTATTTCAAGTAAGGAAAGGGAGTGTAAGAAGGTAAACAGGCATAGAAAGAAGGCAGGAGGGGACAGAGAAAGTTCAACAGAAAAAAGGGTTAAGCAAGTAAACAACATGGGAGTGGTGCAGTGTAATGGGTGTGGAGCAGCAATCTTTTGAGACACCTTCCGGGGACTGAGGTGCTGTCCCATTTGCACTAACCTCCTTGGGTTGAACAGAGAACCTTTTGCCCCACCGAGAGGCTACCAAGGCTGCTGCTGCTACCACTTCAGAGGGATATGAACATAGGAATCGCCGGCAGAAAAAGGCCCATAGGTCTAGCAAGTCTGCCCGAGTGTTCAGCTTGCAGTTTAATATGGGATGGGGGTAGGGATCGTATACGGCAATTTCAGGGAGCTGGGGAAGGGGCCAAATGCCTCCCCTGGGGAAGCTTCTTTGAAGGTACTTCCATGGCTGGAGAGTTTGACTAGGGTAGAGGGGGAAGCCAGATGCAGTGACTCACCAAGGAACCAACAATCTGGCACACTGCAGTGTAGATCAGGTTAAGGAAAGGTTCAGAGAATTAGCTAGCAGGCTGAGAGAATTTACAGACGTTGTAGCCTTCTTGGAAGTATGGCCGGTGTCACACGCTGGAAACAGCAGAAATGTCTTGATCCTGAAGTTTAACGCATGAGTATAACATTTGTGTGGAGAAGAGGGGTTCAGGTTTGTGGGGTACTGGGGTTCCTTCTGGGATGATGACAGGCTGTAATGAAGGGACTGTCTGCATTTGAGTGGAGTGGACACCAGTGTGCTGGTGCAGAAGTCAAATGCTGTCATTAGAAGGGGTTTAAACTAGATAAGGGACAGCGCTGTATTAGGGCACAAGGACCACACTGGAATCGCTGTGGGAGCCTAGCTGTCCCCTCTAACAAGAAGGGTGGAAGGGACTACTAGGGTGGCGGAAAAGGGAGAACGGTAAGAAATAAAGCAGAGGGTGTAAAATGAAGAAGTCCTAGAAGAGGGAGGGAGAACAAATGAAAGGTGTTGTACACAAATGCCAGAAATTTGGAAAAGATGAATAAAGTGCAGATTTTGATGGTTGCAAGAGAAACAGACATAACGGCGATGAGACACACCTGGTTTCAGAATCTAAGCATGGGTATGGCTGTAGGGCACGGGGAAATGGGAGTCGAGCCATGTCTGCAAGCGGAGGTCCCCCCCAGGGGCTACAAGAGGGCCAATGGTTCAATGGCTCCCCCAAGGGAACAAGATTTGTTTTAATAGATACTTGTGGTTGATCATTCCATGAACCTTGTAGATAGTAATGGCAGGGACAGGGGGAGAGGAAACATGTGCATAGGGGGTATAAGGTAGCTCATTATTTCAGTTTTTGTAGGAGCTGGTAAGCTGTACATGGTGGGCTACTATGACCAGAATCACAATAGTTTAGAATGAACTGAAGGGGAGGGGGTAATGCTACAGTTACGCAATAGTAACAGATTACTGGTTTTTATCTGTATTCTCATGTTTTTCTTGTTGGTTCTGTTGTTTAAATGCATTCAACTGTATTTTACTGTTACAACGACCACGATTAATCAATATGTTTCTGTGGGATGTGACATGGTGAGGGGCTTTGACCGGGGGGCCTCAGGTGGAAGAACCCTTGGATCTGTGTTTGTGCAGGTGGGGGGATTCCCCAATTCCAGGGCCTCGTGGCAGATCTGTGGCATTATCAAGTATACCATATCAGTCTGTATCTGGCATGTCCAGGGTATATTTTTTAGTTATGATTTTGATAACTGGGTGAGTGCACTGATCCCAGGGACCGTTTTCAGGCACGATTCGGGCCATAACACATGGCACAGCAGGGTGACAGTGGAGTACAAGGTAACAGTAATACACATGAAACAGATTTGATACAAGCAACAATAGTAAGCACAATATACAGGTTTGATGCATAGGTCCATTTGAGAACAGTAAGAGCAGGGGCATCACCAGCAGGAAAAGGGAGGTCATAATTCCACTATACAAGACACTAGTGAGGCCCCACCTGGAGTACACTGTACAGTTCTGGAGACCTTACTTACTTAAGGACATAGACAGGGTAGAGAAGGTTCAGAGGAGGGCAACAAAGATGGTGCATGGATTGCATCACAAGTCCTATGAGGACAGGCTGAAGGAACTGAACATGTACTCCCTGGAGGAGAGGAGGGAGAGAGAGGATATGATAGAGACATACAAGTATCTTCAGGGAGGAACAGGGTGCAGGAATACACTATTTTAAGCAAAAAGATGTTCCAGGTTCTAGAGGGCATGGGATGAAGTTGGAGGGGGCGCATTCAGAGGAAGCGTGAGGAAGAATTTCTTCACAGAGCGAGTTGGTGGACAAGTGGAACACCCTGCCAGAGGAAGTGGTGGGGGCTGAAACAATCACAGGATTTAAGAATGCATGGGATAGACCAAAAGGAATTCTGGAGGTCAGGGGTAAGGGGCAACAGACTTCTTGGAAAACATAAACTGAACTTACAAGCTCAAATGGGCAGACTGGGTGGGCCATAGGCCCTTATCTGCCGACACTGTCTATGTATCTATGAAGGAGAGGGTGGTGGCTGACCCGGTGAATGGTCGGTATGTGTTTGTGCAAGGCAAGGTTCAGTGGGAGACTATTACTTCTGGTAACATCTATGCTCTGGCTGAGTGAGACCTTGTGTTTTATGATTAGTTGCTGGCCCTCTTACAGAGGGAAATCCCAGATCTGATTACAAGGGAAGAATTTAATTGCATTTTTGACCTGCTTTTGGCAGGTCAACAGCTCATCAAAAGTTGGACCCAGTTATAGAAATACGGGGTGCTTGCCTGGTTGAGTTGGACTTGGTAGATGTATGGAGGGAGGTAAATCCTGGGGCTAACAAAGCAAAGTCAAAGTAAGTGTTACAGCTATTATTATTGCTTGCAAATAGCAACTAAATGGAGTCGGCAGTGTCAGCAGCTTCAAAGACACTGAATTATGAATGACTGTGTGTCTGTGTGAGATGCTCAAGGCCAGCGGGGCCGGAGCAAGAAAACAGTGTGGCGGGGGGGGGGCTGCGCAACTGTACTGAATGGTGATTCAAGTCCACTCTGTGGAAGGAGACAGGCTCTGCTGTGTTCACAAACATTCTGGACATTCCAGAGCCCCCTTTCTCTACTGACATAATTGCAATATGTCAGCAAAACTCTGCTATGCAGCCATATAAGGGGGCAGAGTAGATGGGCCTACTGGTCCTTTTCTGCTGACAGAGTGTCTGTTTCTATGTTAGCTTTTCTAGTTTCTATGCTAGATTTTTTAGCTGACAGTACGTGATGTGTTGTGCAGAAAAGTACTTGGAGGCTGACATAGCTAGTTCTATTCCTATTCAGGGAGCAACAACCCCTATGACATGTCTGTGACATCACAGCTGACCAAAAAGAGCCAATCTCCTCCTGCAAGATTAAAACAGAGCTGTTCAGAAGCCTGCATTATTCTTTCTGAAGAAGGACAATGTATAGTTGAAAGCTTAAAGCCTTTTTCTGTAAAATTCTGTTGGTCCAATAAAAGGTATTAAATCACCTATTTTGTGCATCTTATTGAACATGGGTCAATACAGCAACAGACATTTTTTTTAAAACTAGACCTGTCAGTCTCCGAGAAAAGTACTGCTCTTTATATCACACCTAATACTATAAAGAAGGAAACCTTCTGATGAGCAAATGGGAAAACAAAAATAGTTTAGAAATTAAAATTAATACCTGACTATTTTTAAAGACTATTAACATTTCCTTATGCCATGTTTGGTGCTACTGACTCTTTTGGAAGTCTGCTTCGCAACATGAACCGCAGTCTCCCATGTGGCAATACAACATGCTACTCCCAATGCCACTAAGGCCAAGGGAGTTAAACATTTTTAATGCCTGTATGTTTCTAAATAGTTCCAACAGAATGTGGAACATAGCAGTGATGTTACAAAATACGAAAGAACATCTAGAACAAAAGGGTAATTTTACAGTAATTCACGCAACAAATGAAAAATAAAGTTAGAACTGCCATTCTGACAAAGAGAACCTCTTCAGAAATAAGTAATAAGGAGAAAAGTTGCAAACTAGCTCTGCTTACTTTCTTTTCATAACTCTCATGGTCAGAAGGTTAACTGTAACTGTAATTTTCAGCATGCAATAAACAGTGTGTGTACCCTCATAAAGAACATTCTGGAGCTGGGTCATTAGCGCAGCCCCCTGACATGTCAGCACCCCTGAGCCTGGGTTGTCGGAAGGTAACCAACGGGGGTTGGAAGAGTGTCCAACATGAACACATCCTACCTCAGGGAGGAAGGGCAGCTAATTTCTGCTGCCCTTTTGTGACCCAGTGGGAGCAGAGACATGCAGACTGGATTTCAAAGCCTTTAGTTGATGATCTTCAACTGGAATGTACCAGCTGACTTAGCACATGATGCGGAAGAATCATAAGCTCAGAGTGGGACCAAATTAGGAGTTTCAAAGAGGGGCAGGCTTCAAAATGTTGTCTTCTGATCCCTAGGTGACTGTAGGCTTGGTCGTCTCCACAGGCCTCCCCCTAATGTGAGAAACAGTGGAAGGGTGCTAGGAGAGACATATAACAGGCAGCCCTCGTCAGATGAAGTCTCCTTACAAACCATGCCCACAAAGGCCCCTCAGGCTCCACCCTTACCTCACTAACTCTTACTCCTACTGGCTCCCACTGGTTAAGTCATATCTGTCCCAGAGTACTGGGAGTCCACTCGGGGTGCTGCCTAAGAGAGAGAAGTCGTGAGGTAGTATGGAGTGTAAAGTGCAGCAAAGGCTGGAGAGGGGCACAAGTCTCCCTTGAAATTTGCTGGGAAAGAACATGAAAGGTGGGCAAAAATAGAAAGCAATGTATGTTAAACAAAATTAAATTCTCAGTGCAATTCTACCATGTTCAAACTTCTAAATCACCAGATAAGAGCAGAAATGTCTGATTTTTTATGTTATTTTATAATATGGGCATGCTCCACTCTCAGGTTAAGCAGTGTCATTTACAGATAGCCTGGGCACTGTCTATGATGTAAGCATGTCACCAGTTTCAGTTAATACAACTGTAGGAAATAGGAGCAGGTGAGCTGTTTTCATCATAAACAGCAGACAAACTTCAAGAAAATGGCACTGCCAAGCTTGAGTATGGACCACTCCCATATCAGTCACACCTGTGGCTGCTATATGACTTTATAGTTAGCATGAGCACTTTTCCACATGAAGGACCTTAATTCGACTCCCATCACAGATCCCCTGCACCCCTAACTGGGAAGCCAGAAGCAGGGGGTGTAGTCCAAAGGATGCAAACGATTTGTAGGGAGAAAGTTGGCACCCCTACTGCAATGATAGATCCCAGTGTTTCAGAGGGAAGGGACCTCGTACAGACCGAACCCCTGCCAAGAAAGTTCCTTCTCTGTTGTAGTATAACATGAAGTGATCACTGTGGCCTAGGACACAAACCCAGCAGCCAGCCCACTTAGTTCTTTTATCTCACACTACCTCATCTCACTCCCTCGTCATATCAGTCTGTTGGATGTGGTCTTCCTCCAACCCAGACTTGTCCAGAATGGGTTGTGGTAGGCCACACTTGGAAATCTTGCTATCCAGAGACTGATGTTGAAAGTATTGCTGCAGAAAGGGGTCAAATAGGTGAGGATTATGGCAAAATGAGGCCAGTGGAATAGTCTGGGTGATTGGGGGTGAAATTAAACAAAGCTCAGTCCTTGCTGCACTCACAGAGAGATGTAGAGATTTACGAGTGTGGTCTTACACACTGGCTCTTTGATGGACATATTTCCTTTAAAGTGATTTCTCAGTTTGCAGGAAGTTTTTTTAACATACTGTGTAATATTCTGACACAATTCCACTTAAATGTTCTGTATTCATCTTCCCATCTTTTTTGCTCTCTCTCTCTTTAGCCTCCTTCCAAACCAGGCTTCCTTCCCCAACATGCCTCTTCCAGTTCGCCGCCCCCCAATCACTGAACTTTAACCAGTCGTACCTGGTTCCATTACCCCCATGGTTTACCTCCTGTGACGGGAGGGTGGGGAACTCCACACGCTGCCGTAGTTCAGGCCCAGTTTGAGCCAGTGTCTGGGTCGCTGGTGTGAGGCCTATGAGAGATCAACATTTCATTCTGCCTATTGGGTGATTTTTCTGTTTCTGTCCCAGCCCTCATGACTTGTGCAGACGAGGGTGTACATGCATGCATGCATGCATGCAAGCAAGTGTATGCAATACCAGCCAACATTCTCCCACTCACATAGACTCTGACTGCACTGCCACCTGCAGTCACCCAGGTGTGCAAAAAACACACAAAAGGCGGCTCAAAACATAGTGAGATGGAGCACAAGCCAGAAAGGCAAAATTGCTAGGTGCACACATGCTCAGCTATGCAAACTGGACTATGAATTCCCAAAAAATCTGGGAGTGGTTTACGACCTTATTTGCTGAAAGAAAAGACAAAGCTACCAGAGTAGCACCCCCACACGTAGGTGTCAACGTTTCATGTCACCCTGCTGCTTTTTCTAGAGGAGAATGTGCTTGCACACATGTAAGTGTATACAACAGCAGCCAGCATTCTCCCACTCACGTAGACACCGACTGCACTGCCACCTGTGGTCACCTAGGTGGCATTACTGCACCGTCACCCACTTTTCTCCCTCCTTCCCTTGGCTGGCCCCTGGCAGCTCAGTTTACCCTCATTCTTTGTATCTGAGGACATAAATATAGACGCAGAATCTTTATGTCTGAGATTTCATCTAATAATTCTTTTTTCCCCCTCCACTGAAGTGATAATGTTTTCCGATATCATTGTCATGCCCACAGCAATAGATCAGGATCTCATAAACAGAGAATTAGGACTTCAGCAGAGGGGAAAAAGCAGTACAACAAGATGAAATCAGAGGCAGAGATCCTGTTTCCATCCAGATATCTTCTATAATATAGAATGGAGAACATTTAATTTTCTCTTAATTGTCCCTTTAAACACTTTCAGAATAGAACAGTCAAGTAGACTGTCTATACCACAGAGAGAGGGAGCTCCTTCCTCTTTTAAGGGGGACTAGGGCTGAGGAAGGGTCAGCATCTGGGTAATGTTGTTATTCTGTTCTGGCTAGGATGAGGGAATGTATAACTGAATTATATGCTTACTCTCTGATGTACTTTTTTACAGTGGTACCGGACATAGGTGCTGTACTTGCCACATTGTGATTTTTAATAAGTAACATTTAAAAAAAGAATGAAAGGAGACAAATACTGAAAATTTATTCAACAGAAGCTAAACTGTGTCTAAATGTATTTTTTCACTTCGGTAACTGGGTAAGGCCCACTGGGCACAAAGCCCATTTTCAAGGTGGAGCATGGGAGCACAGAAAGGAGGTTGAGAGACTTGCTCAGGGTCACACAGTATGCAAGTGGAGGCTGTGGGAATCAAACCCAGGTCTGCTGGATGTACCAACCTTATTCACAGCTCTTTGTTCTAACCTCCAGGCTATACTGCCAGCTATTTTAAAACATCATTCTGCATACCCGGAAAATTCATTAAGATAACCCTTTTGTTATATTTGCAGTCCACTCAGCTAATGCAATACTCTCTTTTTATTTTATCAAGAGAAATTTTAGAAATAAAATATGTAGCACTTGAGGGGTAGGCACAAGTTTCATTGGTCATCCAATGACTTTTTCAGTTGTGGAAAAATCACAAACATATCAGCTAGTAGTTCCACAGCTATAATCCCAATCATCCACATTTCTACCTTTTTGTACTGAAAAGAGCTGAATAGGCTATTCTACAAAAATGACAGCCAAGAAAAAGAAGAGTTGACATAATTGAGACAGTAGCAGGGAAGATTATATATTTACACACTGTAAACCGTCACATGCATTCAGATACTTTAACCCCCCCCAAAAAAAAAACATGAGAATCTTATTCATCAACATAAAGCAATCAGTATTAACTATTATTGTGCACTAGTCGGAGGTATAGCACAAGCACACAGTCCCCCTTCAGCTGTTTTCAGTCTCGGTGATGAAAATAAACAGTTACTGTAAAATGGCAAAACCCAGCAGTAACCCCATAGCATTTCTTCTACTCTGACAATTCAAAAAAAAAAATTGGAGTAGTCCAACCCTTAGTTAAGTGCTCATTAACATTTTCAATTTGTTTTTGTTTTTAATTTATAAGGAGGTGCTAAACTGCCGACATAAAATAATGAGCAAAAAAAAAAACAAAGCAGGTCACTACCAAAAAAGGAAAAAGGTTTCTTACAAAGTGAATACTAATGTTTCAACATCAATATCAGCCTTATTGTACGCATATTTAAAAAAGACCCCCTGTGAGTTATGTGTTTACGGTACCTCATTACAGAAATTAAAACGTATACAGACTGTACTGGCCACGTGTTCCAACTCACAAACCAAGGAAAGAGAAACTAAGACCTGAGAATTATCTACGCAAAATCTGTGTAGTTATCTTTAAAGGGGAAGCCAGACATAAACAAGAAAACACTCACCTCTTCACGTAATTTTAGCAACTGCAACATGAATGCACAGAAAGATAAAAAGGAAAGAAATGGCAGGAAAAGAAAGATCAGTTGTGTGACAGGGTACAGAATTAACATTGACAATTTATCTATTTACATGTTTAGCATTTAAAAATCAGAGACAAACACATTAAAAGACCCTAAACACAGACTACACGCAGAGTCTTTTTTGAACGAAGAAAGATCACTTTCTTACACTGTCACATTAAACAAAGAAAGTTGCATGAAATTCTCTTTTGAACCACATCTAAGGCACCATCATCAAATAAAACAGAAAGACTTCATAGAAGTCGATATTATAAAGAAAAAACAAGTGTAGTGTTCACTTGTAAGATGCTACAGAGGAAGACTGTAGTTGGTTATACAAGCTTTATTTAAGTGTTTACCAATGCTTCAGGAAGTTTAGCTGTTTATTATTCCATCAAAGCACCTGCCCCCACTACTCGCTACAATTAAGGTGCCAGTATTCAAAAGAAATTAGCTAGACAATCAAATATATTTATACTTATTGCGCCACTGCAAAGTTCTATAGTTTTAATTGTTTGATTCTCACTGAGCACCAATAGTATAGCATTTGACCTCTATGGCTTATGACTATTTTTCACTGCAATTAACTCAGCAAAATTAAACATGGGCTAAAATAGGCAGCCAGTGTTGTCGGCCGAGGCAGTTTAATGCACTATCACAGCTGAAGCTTGAAAAACATAATTTAATTTATAATGCTAGACGCTACTGTGTTATGCAACTCTCTGAAATAAATTGGTGCATATAAGAGAAGATAAATGTACACTTGATAAATTCTAATATGCAATAATTTGAACATACAAAATGCCATCCATGATTTATTATTTCTTAAAATGGCAGAAAACATGTAGAATGCCCAAATCATTATGCATTGTACAAAAACAGCTAATACAAATTTTATTATTAAACTGTATCCCAAACTGAACAATAGCAAATTGGTAACATTTTATTACAATCATTATTTTAATGTTTTAATTGAAGAACTATTTTATATGGAATAAAATGGCAGCAGCTTAGCCAGGGTTTCACATATTGTTTATCTCAAATTACTTCCAAAGGCTGGTGACAATTTTGCTTGTGATAATAGGTTATATACTACAGTAAAATATTCCAGCAACAAAATCAAAATAAAGAAAAATCCATTCCACACATTTATCTCACATATGCAATTATTTATGCCGGAAAGTATAACTGAGAGCATATTTATTTTTTAGTTGTTTTTTTTTGTTTTTTTTTATAAAAATAAGGACTGTAACCAAAGAATTTACAAATTAAGTTTGAACAACATAAGATTGCTTGGAGAGCACTGCCTCGAGTGAGCAGCATTAGTTGATCAGATGTGACTGTATTACTGAATATGCCTAAAATTCAAAACAGAACTATGAAGACTAGTCTCTTACCTTAAAGGTATTTTATTTCATTACACAAGAACCCACCTGAAACAGGCTAAGTTCCACAAAAAAAAATAGAGCTGGGTTGAGAAACTAAACTTATGGCCTTAACCACAAAAGATTACCCAAACACTGCTCACCTGAACAGGAGTATTAAGCAGGCCAACCCTGAAACAGATACGTAGACACATGTTTCTGTGCAAGACCCTTTCAGGTCCGGCCTGCCTGCTACTTCTGTTCAGATGAGCTATGGATAATCTTTTGTGGTTAGGGCCATAGACCCAATTCTTTGGCCCAGCTATATCTGCTATGGAATGCAGGCCTTTTTTCAAGTGGGTACCTGTCTGATGAAATAACATTTTCTTTTTATTTTAGTTTTTGTTGACCGGGAAGGAGGACTAGACAATTTTTGCCCATTTTCAGCCTTGTCCCGGGGTGGGGGTTACAGATGGAGGCCAATTGAAACTGAATCACATTTTAAGTTGTTGGTGGTATTTTAGTGAACGAGGGAAATTTGGCCAGGACACCAGTGAAATTCCCCTACTAAGGTGTATTATTGTTTTTGTAAAGATAAGATATGATGTAATACTTATTTATAGTTATGATTTTCTGTTTGTATGTTTCAGTATAAAGTAAAACATTTTTTTATAAATTTTGTTTTGTTTTTATGAATAAAAAATTCCCCTACTCTTTTAAACATGTGTCATGGGATCTTTAACATCGACCTGAACTACCACCAGCACAGGCAGATGGGACCTCAGTTTAACGTCTCATGCGAAAGACGGCACCTCATGAGTTCAGCACCCCCCCTCATGCTGCACTAGAGTGTCATTATTAGGATTTAACCCAAGTGCCTGGAGTGGGAATAGAACCCACAGCCTTCTGATCTTCCAGCCTCAGAGGTGAGTGTGCAACCTGCTGAGCCACTGACACATCTTTAAGGTAACAGCCTTACCTACATTATGTTTTTTTTTTATTTTATTTTTGAACATACTCAGTAGTGCAGCCACACCTTATCAGCACAAGCAGATCACTCGAGACACTGTTTAACCTTGGGTTAACTGCAACAGTGGCCGTATCACAATAGTTGTGGCTTTGTGCCTGCAGAAGCATTCTATTTGTAGGTTGGACAGTGCATTCTGGCCCGAAGTAAGCTCAATCAGGTGAAATGCTGGGCATTCTGTAATTGAACAGGGAACTATACGAGTTACATAAAGTGTTTTTGTAAGATTCCTATATTGTGCATGACTAACATATGACAGTGCATGTTGGCGGTTGCCTTACTGTAGCAGTTTCATCATTTTCTGCAAAGCCGAGACATGGTGGGAAGGGATTGTATTTTAGCCCCAACAAGGTGGCCAGTCGATCTGTTCCACTTCGCTACTACCGTGATCCACCCCCATGCTTTGGCATGTAATAAAGTGCGCTCAGGAACAGCATGGGGGTGCGCCCCAATGAAGTCAATGTGGATAATATTTTATTACTTTTTTATATCCATTAATGGCTACAGTGAATTTAATCAAGGCCACCACTCGACTAAGAAGGCCCTTCTTAGTTGAGCAGTATATGATTCATCATTAACCAACCATTAACAAACATAAAAAGTCATCAAATATTACTCCCACTGACTTCAATGAGACGTGCCCCACCCTGTTCTTGGGCACATGTAATTACATGCCTAGGCACGGGGGCGGATCACAGTAATAGCGAAGTGGAAGGGATTGACTGGTCACCTAATTGGGGCAAAAATACAGTCCCTTTCCTTCCCACCCTATCCTGGCTTTACAGAATATTATGATACTGTGAGACAATCGCTGACATCATGATATGTAAGCAGTGTCACAATCCTGGAAAATTCCTTTAAGCAAAACTGGTTTATTTGTGTATCTGAAATTTGCATCCAACAAATGACTAGCCAGTCCAGTGAGATGTAATGTAAAACTGGGTAATTTAGCTATAAAAATATTTTTGCTATATTCGCTGAATGTGATGTATGAGCTAAAATAAACTGCCACTAATTTGCCAAAATTGCACATTTTCATTCCAACTGAATAAAGCTCTAATTGTTTAGTGCTAAATTAAATCTGCACAAATGTGACCAATTAATGCCATGCGCCAAATATAACTAACGTGAAAATAACCTGTTTTACAGTAGTATATTGTTTTCCACGGGGGTCGCTTGGTACAGAAGGGTACAAAATGTGACTAGCTTACAGTGAAGTACAAAAGGATACACAAGTGATACAGCAATTCTACAGGGATACACAATTACAAATTACTTCTAAAATGGGCAGAGAAATTCTTGCATTCTGATTGGTTGTTACCTGTGCACGGAATCCAGAAGAAGAAGAATATTCATCATTTCTAAGTGCTTTTCATACACAATGTATTTCTAAGAGCTTTACAAGCAATGCTAAACTGGTAGTGAAGTGACTGACTGTGTAGTGGTGGCCATATCACACATCAGCACCCACACACACAGCCTGAACAATTGCATGAACCAGTTTTATGGGAAGGTGACTACTACCAACGGCATCAGGGAATGTCCCCTACTCTTTATGAAGAGTACCTTGGGTTCTTTTACTTCTATCTGGACACCCACCAGGACAGCACCAGGATGGGTAGAAGGGACCGCGATTTAACATCTCATCTGAAGGACAGCACACCCCAATGGTACAGCACCCCTTCAATACTGCACTTGGGCACCAGCATTTGGGTATCAGACCCATGCTGGTGTGGGACTAGAACCCACGACCTTATGGCCCAGAGGCGGATGTGCTACCAATTGAGCCACGCTGACATCTATTCAATGCACAGGTAAAAACAAGTTATAAAAAGCACTACCACAGTACAAAAAAATAAAAATAAATCAGTCTACCATTGCAACACTTGAGTTTTTAAATGCTGCCATTTTTTAGTTGTAACCCCCTTACAGATGGGGGTTCCGGAAAGACTCTATAGAGCCTGCCTCAGTGTTCCCCTGCCTGCTGGCGTTCAAGCCGCTAAATGTGGTTCCAAGTGAGTGCTGTTTGAGCCTCCACGTACTGTCTCTTTAAGGACTGTCTGCTTGCAGACTTCATTAGTTTGTATGGGGGGGGACTGTGTATTTAATGCTTGAATCCCACCTGGGCCACGGAGTAAACGCTCCGTTTCTGCAGTCGCTAAGAGCGCAGGGGGAGCCTAAATGACAGGTGTAACTGTTTGCCTGAAACCAGTTAGAGTATTAAGTAGAATGTAGTTTGTCTAACCTGCCTTTCTTGCAGTGGGGACTCTGTGTTTTGCCCCTCCATTTTGGATCTGAACTGTTGAATAGATCCAATCAGTACAGGGGGGGCCTCTAAAATGGAGTTTGTTCGGACCAACCAGAATCAGGACTCTCTTGGAAGCCGGCTTACCATGAGAAGATACAGCTAGTAATTCTGGGAAGTGAAGTTCTGGACCTTGGCGCCTATTTGCACCAACGGGGAGAGTTCTGAGTGACTGACAGCTGAGTCCTCCAATTGGACCGGGTGGCACCCGAAGGGAATGCTCTGCCTTGTGTCTGGACAGATCAGATCCGTTGTGACCATGATAAGAGAAGGAGCTCCGAGCTTCTGCGCTGCATAGTTTCACGCGGGAAGCACATGGGAGGCCTAAAGTCGGGCGTTGCATTGCCAATTTGATTCGGAATGAATCAGAGCCTACAGAGAGGAAGAGAGGCTGAAAGAGTGGAAACCAGGCTCACCCTGTAGAAGACTGGAGAAATTGCTGAATCGCGCTCTGTCTGACAGGAAGTGAAGCTGCACTGTGAACTCCCGGGTTTAGCAGTAAGTGCGATCGGACCTGAAAGCAGTTGCCTGGTATAGTAATTTCCTTTACATATAAATGTGTGGAATGCTTGTGAGGAACAACTAAACGGGTTCTCTTGTCCCCGTGTGGTGTAGACTGAAAGCCAAGTGAATGTATGCGGAGTGAATCCGTCTGCTGATCAAAGCTGTGTGCCTGGCTGGTAGAATCTCATCTCCCTGCTGTGTGTGGGAGTCTGGCAATCCAGAACCCCCACCTGCACCAGTTTTCAGCATCGAGTCTGTTAGTATAAATCAGGGTAGCTCCCTGCCATCTGTTTATCAAATTGCAAGTGCATCATCTAATTAGTGTGGTTTCACTTCTTCATGGACTGAGCCATCCGGCTCCGGATTACAATTGGGTCTTGTGCATATTTTCTTCTACAGGGCCCTTTTTCCATCTGCACCTGCCGGCCACCCCCGGGCAACGGACCTGGCTAGCCCCCCAACCTGGGTACCCAGAGTGTGACTTTCTAGACCCTGTAATGTGCACAGTACTGTGATCTTATGCTGTTAATTAACCTGATTTCCCCCTTCCGTGTCATTGTCCCCCTAAATAAACCAGATTTGATGTCGTTAAACTTTAAACTGTCTGAAGTGTCAGTACCTACTTATCAAGCATTGTAGTGGTCGGTGTATGCTGATTAACCTTATTTTACAAGGGGTCCTCAGAGACAAACCTCAGAATTAGTCTCGAGGGTAAGGGGTATTTTATGATTGAACAGTGTGTACATGTGGGGTACTGGGACTGTAACTTTTGTGCATTGTGTGAGCCACTAAACGGGATAAAAGGGGGTCTCAGTGTCCCAGAGAGCTGTAACCAAACTAGTCTAACCACTACAAACCCTGACCTCTGGCTGGAGGCACCCGCCACATAACCTAGGTCCCTCAACCTGTCAGTAGTCAAGCAGGAAGGGATAGTAGCCCTTGGGATAGCGCCACCTGGAGGTTACATCTTGGAGGCACTGCTGGGATTAGCGTCCTCTAGTGGCCGAGTGAAGGAAGTATCCCATTATGTCTAACTTAAAGGAGAAAATGGAGGGGAGTACCACACCCAAGTTAAAACTCGACCCCCTTAAGATGATGGTACACAAATAGATGGGGTGGTGCGAAGCTGAGGAAATGGGACTCCCAAACCGCTGTTTTATTGCTGGATGTCCCAGTGGGGATTAAAAGCGCTGATACTGTCTCTACTGTAGAACATGTCACATGTATGGGCAAGGTGGAAGTAAAAGGGGGCGATATGCTGACTTGCTCGAACAAACCCTGCAAGTGCTGCTTTCATGCAGTATTCCGATAGACCCAGACAGGGTGCCTCCCGTGATTTTGCCCGAAGGTGCCCAGAAGGGATGGAGGGTTATTCACACACGTAGTGGTTTGGCCACCCCGGGTGGGTCTCCTAAGACTAACAGCTTTAAGGAAAAACTGCTCAAACTGTTAGGCGCAGAAGGGAGAACCACTCAGGAACTGGTAAAAGTATTAGACATCTCGGGTGACCACACTCCCCTGCCATCCCCAGGTACATCTCCCGGGTCCTCTAAGAGCTCCATACTAGCCCCACTCCCTATGGTTATTCCCCCCATTCAACTGGATTCCTATCGGAAACTGAGACTCTTCTCCAGTACTGTTCCAGTACCTTCAGGGGAAGATGATTTAGAGACCTGGATGGACTATGCTACCTCTTTAGTACAAGAGTGGGGGAAAAGAGAAAACAGTTGATGGAAAGCTTTAGGGGTCCTGCACTGGAAGCCATTCGATTCCTACAGGCCACTAGTCTGGAGGCTACTGCAGCAGAATATCTTTCCGCACTAGAGGTTTTTTTTGGCAGCACCGAAACCGGAGAGGATCTATTATGGAAGTTCAAGTCAGCTAAACAGTGGAGAAATGAGAAATTGTCTACTTTTGTTACCAGGATGGAAAGGGCTTTGCAAAAGGCCCACCGAAAAGGGGAAGTGTCTGCCCAAGCACTAAACTAGGTCCGATTAGACCATATATTGAAATCAGCAAGATTTTCAAGTGTAATATTGCTGAAACTCAAATTGCAAGACAGGAGGGCTGGCCCTCCAGAGTACTGCCACTTGAGAGAGATCCATGAAATTGAAACTGATGAAGAGGGCTGGGAACCCTATGCTGGGGCTGTGAGCCCTTGTCAGACCCCTGAGAAGAGTGAGCCAGATGAGACTCAACAGCTGAGAGGGTTGATTAAGGGGTTGACTGAGACCTACTGGGAACCGGATCTGTATCAAGCTCCCCCTGAGCCTAGAAGTGGAGTGGGAGTGCATGTCGTTTCCCCTGAAACCCGGATTGAGAGCAACCTGATAGCAGAAATCAGGGACTTAAGAGAGATGGTGAGGGAACTGCAACGGGCTGCTCTCACCCCCAATGGAAGTAGAGACCCCGAGATCCAACGGGGTAAACCCCCAGTTCAAGAAGAGCCATGTAGAGCCCCCGAGATACCCAACCAGATACGAGATCGCCCCTCACTCCCTCCAAGGACAACAGAGATACTAAGTTCTGCTACCGTTGTGGAGAGGATGGACACTTTCAGTCTGATTGTCAGCTGCCAGAGAACTTGAGGAAAGTTACCAGCAGGTTAGTGGCCTGGCATCGCAAACCTGTGCCCGGTCACCAGGGGGAGCCACCCAGAAAAGTTTTGCCACCAGGGCCAATGCCCGAGCAACATCCCAAGTAATGCCCCCTGAATGGTCTGCGGTGGTGGGCCCCTCCATGGAGACTACTGTGAAAGTGAATGGGGTATCCACCAGAGCTGTGCTAGATAGTGGCTCCCAAGTGAGAATTATGTTCCAGGACTGGTATCAGAAACATTTGTCTAATGTACCCCTGCAACCCCTGGAAGGGCTACAGGTGTGGGGCTTGAGTGAAAAGGCCTACCCCTACTCTGGCTATATCCGAACTTGGTTGTCCTTTCCCACTTCTGTGGCTGGAGTGGCAGAGCATGTGTAGACCCTAGCCTTAGTGTGTCCCCCTACTGGACTGTATGATGGGGTCATGTTGTTGACTGGAACTAATGCACATATGTTTGGGTGACTGGTACAGTTGTGTTATGAAAAACAAGGGTCTCGGACTGGTAGGGTTCTAAGAACTCCAGCCTTGATTAAAAAGGCCTATGAGGCACAGAGAGATGCTGACAGAATGGAACCAGAGGAACCAGTTGGGGTTGTCTGGAAGAAGGATCCTGAATCTCTGCTTTTGGCACCAAATGCCCAATGTGTCCTGCAAGGAGAGGTCCACATAAAAAAGGATGTCAAGAACAAAATATTAATGCTGGATGCACCAGGAGATGGAAAACTGCCCGAGGGGCTGCTCGTCAAGCCAAGTATTCTGCCTGCTAGAGCCCATGCTTTTGCCAGAAGAATGATAGTTCAAGTTCACAATGTGTCTGACAGGGAGATCCGAGTCAACCGAGGTTGAACCCTGGCTACTGTGCACTGTGCGGATACTGCCGTGCTACCCAGTAACAAGCGTTCGGGAAAAAGTGATAGATTAACGCCTGACTTGTTTGATTTCGGTGACTCCCCATTGCCAGCAGAATGGAAAGTGAGGATCAGTAAGAAGCTTGCCCAAAGGAACCAGGTGTTTTCTCTAAAAGAGTGGGATGTAGGCTGTGTGCAGGGGGCCAAACACCATATCCGGTTGCCGGATGATAAGCCATTTCGTGAGAGGTCTCGATGCCTGGCCCCTGCTGATATAGACGATGTGAGACATTTGCAAGAGATGTTGGCTGCTGGTGTAATACAAGAATCCTGAAGCCCATATGCTTCTCCCATTATGGTAGTGAGGAAAAAGAATGAGACTGTGAGGATGTGTGTCGATTATCGCGTCTTAAACTGGCGGACTATCCCTGATCAGTATACAATGCTATGCATTCAAGATGCTTTGGACTGCCTGAACGGTAGCAAGTGGTTCTCTGTGCTGGATCTTCGCAGTGGGTATACCAGATCCCGATGGCCCCAGAAGACCATGAGAAGACAGCCTTTATCAGTCCGCTTGGCTTCTATGAATTCATGAGGATGCCTCAAGAGATTTCAGGCGCCCCAGTCACTTTTCAATGACTGATGGAGCATGCAGTGGGGGACATGAACTTATTAGAGTGCCTGGTATACCTAGATGATGTTATTGTGTTGGGAAGCTCACTGGAGGAACATGACAGCAGATTATTCAAGGTGTTGGACCGACTGGAAGACTTTGGCCTGAAATTGTCCATTGATAAGTGCCAATTCTTTCAAACATCAGTAAAGTATGTGGGGCACACAGTTTCTACTGAAGGGACAGAAACAGAACCCGAGCAAAGTTGAGGCTTTGACCACCTGGCCACAGCCCCAAAATCTAAAAGAACTGCAAAGATTCCTGGGTTACTGTGGTTATCAGCAGCGTTTCATCAAGGACTATTCAAGAGTGATCCGCCCTTTACTTAACCTTACTCAAGGGTATCCCCCGCCCACAAAAGATACAAAAAATCAACATCCCTCGAGACTGAAAGAGTGTATTTTTGTCCAAGTGAAGTATTTGGGGCCCGATGGACTCCTGATTGTGAGACTGCTTTTCATGAGATCATATATCAAATTACCGACGCTCCAGGATTGGCCTATGCAGATCCAACAAAACCTTATGTCCTGCACACTGATGCTAGCTTGCAAGGGTTGGGGGCTGTGTTGTACCAGGAACATGAGAATGGTTTAAGACCCATGGCTTTTGCCAGCCGGAGCCTGACCCCTTCCGAAAAGAATTATCCTGTACACAAGTTAGAATTCCTAGCTTTGAAGTGGGCCATTGTGGATCAATTCCACGAATACTTGTACGGGGCTAAAATACTGGTAAAAACCGACAACAATCCCTTGACTTATGTCCAGACTTCAGCTAAGTTAGATGCCACTGGCCATAGATGGCTTTCTGCATTATCTGCATATGACTACGCTGTTGAATACAGAGTAGGCCTAAACCACATAGATGCTGATGCTCTCTCACGGAGACCTGTCCCCCCAAATAACAGGATCAGACTGTCAGAACCTGATATTCGAGCACTCTGCCAGAAGTTTGACAGGGAGGAACAAATGTCCACGGACGCAGTGGACTGTATGGTGGATTGTTTGGGACCCTGTGAAAATTGCATTCCAGCTGCTTACTGCCACTTCTCTGCCTTGGACACTGGTGCTTTGCCTCAATTCAATAATGACAGTATTCAGCGGGCTCAATCCCGAGATCCCATGATCAAAACAGCTCTAGAAGCCCTCCAAGGAGGGAAAGATGTGTCAAGGTTACATTCCACTGATCTGAGAACTGCATTGTTAACCCTAAGTTGAAACTGATCAATGGACTGTTATATAGAGAGACAGTAGATAGAGGGGGGTAAATGAACAAGCAACAGTTAGTTTTGCCTACTGCCTTTCGAGACTTGGTGCTGAGGTCCCTACACAACCACATGGGACACCTTGGCATAGACAGAATGCTTGATTTGGTGAGATCCAGATTTTATTGGCCTAAAATGGGGGCTGATGTTGAACACCACATTAGAACTTGTAGTCGCTGCTTACAGAGAAAAGCTTTGCCCCAAAGGGCTGCCCCTCTTGTTAACATCACCACCAGTGCCCCCATGGAATTGGTCTGTATTGACTTTCTGAGTTTGGAGCCAGATCAAAAAAATATCAGTAATGTGCTGGTGGTCACTGACCATTTCACCCGATATGCTCAAGCTTTCCCCACCAAGGACCAGAAGGCCTCCACTATGGCCAAAGTGCCTATAGAAAACTTTTTTGTTCACTATAGGGCACCCCAAAGAATCCATTCTGATCAAGGAAGGGACTTTTGAGAGTCGTCTGATTTAAGAGATGCTTTCTCTGTGGGGAGCGCGTAAGTCCAGAACCACCCCTCACCACCCCCAAGGGGACCCACAGCCTGAACGGTTCAACCGCACTTTGCTAGATATGCTAGGCACCCTTCACCCAAAGGACAAGCCCAGATGGAGCCAACAAATTAGCACCATGGTACATGCCTACAACTGCACCAAAAGTGATGCCACTGGGTTCTCCCCCTATCGCCTGATGTTTGCAAGAGAGGCCAGACTACCAGTAGATGTTTGTTTTGGAGTTTCTCCTGATGGGGTTCAAGCAGCTACTCATTTACAGTATGTGCAAAAATTAAAGGCCCAGCTAAATCATGCGTACCAACTGACTCAAACCATGGCTGCCAAAAGAAATCTGGCCAACAAAGAAAGGTATGACAAAAAGGTGAAAGCACTGGAACTCCAGGAGGGAGATCGGGTGTTGCTAAGAAATCTGGGACTGCATGGCAAACACAAGATTGCTGATAGGTGGCACCATCTTCCCCACATTGTGGTAGGCAAACTAAATGATCTGCCTGTGTACAAAGTAAGGCCGGAGAATAACTCAAAAGATGTGAAAACCATGCATAGAAATCATTTACTACCCATTGGACAAATCTTGATCGAGTCTGAACCCCCAGAAAATGCCCCCTCTGGACCAGAGACTAGAGCTGCTGCTAAGAAAAAATCAAGTAAGCCTGCACCCACAGAAGCTGAGTTAAAATGTTCCCCTCCACAAGTCCCAGTTCAACGTGGCTGTCAGTCCATGTCAGAGGAAAATGAGTGTGGCCTTGAAGAGTACCCTTCTTATGAACTGAGTCAATTGTTTCGGGGCAATCCCCTAGTCAATCCTGGAGATGAAGCTGGGCCTTCTGGACTGTCTAAGCCCCCAGCTTTGTCTCTGGAGCCAATGCTCCCAGAACGTGAAGTGCAAAGCATCAAGTCAGATGATATGGAATCACTGTGTATGGTTGAACTGCTCAAGTTTTCAGAGGAGGAAAATGATGGACTGGGACCAACTGGTGATGTACCAGAACAAGAAGAGTGTGTTGAGTGCCCTGATAGTTCACTGCCAGTGTCAGAGGACTCCCCATGTGAAGCAAGTGTTGTGGACTCAGAGACTGCAAATCCTGGAGCTGAAAGTGCCCCAAGTTCTAGCCTCTCTACCTCAGTGGAGACTCCCCTGGCAAGTGAAGACAGTGCTGAAAGTGGATCTAACAATGTAGATACTGTAACAGTTCCCCCTAGAAGGGCTGGTCGAGAGGTGAGGCCTGTGGTATGTTTAAGTTATGAGTCCCTGGGCAGACCTGTGGACCTTCCCCTTAATGTGGTCCATAAGGGAGTGTACGTAACCCCGAGCTAGTTGCCCAAACTAAGCCTGAGAAATAATTCCAGAGTACTTGTATTGCCCTCTGAGTATGCTGCCCCTGTCCCATTCAGCCCCAAGGTAGCTGATAGGGAAGGGCCCCCTCTTTTCCAATTTCATGTGCAGGTCAGGTGATCTAATGTTGAAAATGTTGCTGCATAAACAATACGATAACATTTGGTAAGCTGTGAAATACAGAATAAGTATGTATGAACAAGAACCAACATCTGATAGTGATTTACAGAATGCAACTCCAGCCGTTAGTAATGTAAATGTATGTAGTAGCTGTTTTACAATTGTTATAAGGGTAACTACTTGACGCGGACGCCAAGTTCTTTTCAGGCCAGGAAGGGTGTAACCCCCTTACAGATGGGGATTCCAGAAAGACTCTATAGAGCCTGCCTCAGTGTTTCCTTGCCTGCTGGCGTTCAAGCTGTTAAATGTGGTTCCGAGTGCGTGCTGTTTGAGCCTCCACATACTGTCTCTTTAAGGGCTGTCCGCTTGCAGACTTCATTAGTCTGTATGGGGACACTGTGTATTTAATGCTGAAATCCCGCCTGGGCCACTGGGTAAACACTCCATTTCTGCAGTCGCTAAGAGCGCAGAGGGAGCCTAAATGACAGAGTATTAAGTAGAATGTGGTTTGTCTAACCTGCCTTTCTTGCAGTGGGGACTCTGTGTTTTGCCCCTCCATTCTGGATCTGAACTGTTGAATAGATCCAATCAGTATAGGGGGGCCTCTAAAATGGAGTTTGTTCGGACCAACCAGAATCAGGACTCTCTTGGGAGCCGGTTTACCATGAGAAGATATAGCTAGTAATTCTGGGAAGTGAAGTTCTGGACCTTGGCGCCTATTTGCACCAATGGGGAGAGTTCTGAGTGACTGACAACTGAGTCCACCAATTGGACTGGGTGGCGCCCAAAGGGAATGCTCTGCCTTGTGTCTGGACAGATCAGATCCGTTGTGACCGTGATGAGAGAAGGAGCTCCGAGCTTCTGCGCTGCATAGTTTCGCGCAGAAAGTGGGTGGGAGGCCTAAAGTCGGGCGTTGCGTTGCCAATTTGATTTGGACTGAATAAGAGCCTACAGAGAGGAAGAGGGGCTGAAAGAGTGGAAACCAGACTCACCCTGTAGAAGACTGGAGAAACTGCTGAATCGCACTTGGTCTGTCAGGAAGTGAAGCTGCACCGTGAACTCCCAGGTGTAGCAGTGAGTGCGATTGGGACCTGAAAGCAGCTGCCTGGTATAGAAATTTCCTTTACATATAAATGTGTGGAATGCCTGTGAGGAACAACTACATGGGTTCTCTTGTCCCCGTGCGGTGTAGACTGAAAGCCAAGTGAATGTATGCGGACTGAATCAGTCTGCTGATCAAAGCTGTGTGCCTGGCTGGTAGAATCTCATCTCTCTGCTGTGTGTGGGAGTCTGGCAATCCAGAACCCCCACCTGTGCCAGTTTTCAGCATTGAGTCTGTGAGTGTAAATCAGGGTAGCTCCCTGCCATCTGTTTATCAAATTGCAAGTGTGTCATCTAATTATTGTGGTTTCACTTCTTCATGGACTGAGCCATTCGGCTCCGGATTACAATTGGGTCTTGTGCATATTTTCTTCTACAGGGCCCTTTTTCCATCTGCACCTGCCGGCCACCCCCGGGCAATGGACCTGGCTAGCCCCCCCCCCCCCAACAACCTGGGTACCCAGACTGTGACTTTCTAGACCCTGTATTGTGCACAGTACTGTGATCTTATGCTGTTAATTAACCTGATTTCCCCCTTCCATGTTATTTTCCCCCTAAATAAACCAGATTTGATGTTGTTAAACTTTAAACTGTCTGAAGTGTCAGTACCTACTTATCAAGCATTGTAGTGGTTGGTGTATGCTGATTAACCTTATTTTACAGGGGGTCTTCAGAGACGAACCTCAGAATCAGTCTTGAGGTTAAGTGGTATTTTACGATTGAACAGTGTGTACATGTGGGGTATTGGGACTGTAACTTCTGTGCATTGAGTGAGCCACTAGAAGGGATAAAAGGGGGTCTCAGTGTCCCAGAGGGCTGTGACCAAACTAGTCTAACCACTACAGACCCTGACTTCTGGGTGGAGGCACCTGCCATAGAACCTAGGCCCCTCAACCTGTCAGTAGTCAAGCAGACAGGGGTAGAAGCCCTTGGGATAGCGCCACCTGGGGGTTAAATAGTTCTATGATAGCAAGAGAGACATTCATCTGAACAGCCAGCAGTAAGCATATTTTATACAAACTAGCAACTGCAGAGACATATCAGAGTTAAATTCACACAAACTGTGGTAACTGCTCCCCTTGTCCAATCTAATGATAACTGGTCCTGTTGTCTGAGGTCACGGTCCCACAGTATGCCTGCTCTCGCTGACTCTCGTAGCATTCGCGCTCCCGCCACCACAGTTTTGAAACCAACATTCTGTTTGCGTGCATTTTTTTGTTTTATTATTATTTTAACATTGCAAGATTCACTTGTGGTACTCAAGGCGCTGGTGAGCAGATGTACTTGCGCTCGCTCGGAAAGGGAGCTCACTCCGACAGGGGAAAGGGAGGGGCCACCCATGATTCTTTTAATTGAAAAGAAAAAAAAAAGTAAAGAAAAGAAGCACACTTTTATATTTCACCACCCTCAACAGCTGCATTCCCACACCACTCTCACAAAAAATGATCGTTTCACCTGCAGCCTGATACCACTGGGGGGGGGGGCTTCCGACTGCCAACAATGTGAAAGGGCACTAAACAGCTACCAAACACAATGGCATCATTTTCTAGCTGGTGAAAGGACAATTTTATCAGAAATTCTGAAAACAATAGCTATATATCAACTTGCTTTTTTAATACACCCTGGAAGTGTGCATTTAACAGATCAGACTGCACTTCCAGGGGCTAAAGGCACCTGGCCTCCAGCCTTGTGCCTTACTACAAACCTGGGTGTGCAGTCAGATCTGTTCAATGCACACCCTGCCATGTCTTATTGCTTGTTTATAGTACAATTAAGTTCCCTGCAGCAGCGGTGATGACTTACTCATGCAGTAGTATCAGGGGATCTGGGTTTGATTCCTAGTAAGGCACATTAATTCTTTCTCACAACAATTTGTGATCTAAATTGCTTAGCAGTGGTTAATACTGTACCAGAACATCTAATTGTCATCTCAATTGTTCCTAGTTGCAGGATCTGCAATACCAAAGAAAGAAAGAGTGTCCAGGAAGAGTCAGGTCCAACCATGTGAACTTATAGTTCAGGGGTTAGAGCACAGTGATAGTATTTGGGGGCCTGGGTTCAATTTCCAGTAGGCCACATTATGTGCTTCTCACCGTAAGGTGTGATCTAAATTGCTCAGCAGTGACTAAGACTGCATCAACACATCTACCATCTCGTGCAACAGGTAAGGGATGATACTGCCACTGACACTGGGGGTTGCCCCTTTAAACACACAGTCATTACTGAGAGTTGAAAGGGAGGTGTGTGCTAGTTTGTAAGTGTTCATTTATTTATCATATTTCATTGACTAAAAGCCACATACGGCAAACAGGGGGCTGGCAGTGTAGCCTAGTGATTAGAGTAACGAGCTGTGAATGAGCTTGGTACATCCAGCAGACAGACCTGAGTTTGATTCCCACAACCTCCACGTGCATACTGTGCAACTCTGAGCAAGTCACTTAACCTCCCCAGTGTTCCTGTGTCACTCCTGAAAACAGGCACCTGTGCCTAGTAGGCCTTACCCGGTTAACAAAGAATAAAAAAAAAAAAAAAAAATGCTCTCAAATAGAAGCCACAGGTCATAATGAATACTTTTAATGAAAGCCTCCCTCAAACAGAAGCCATGGCTTCTAATCAGTGCTGAAGTCAGGTCAGATGAAGCTCTGAATGTGGGACTGAGATTTTTTTTTCTTTTTTTTACCTACTACACTTTATTCATCCTCCGACAACTTCCCCTTCAGCTCCCTGGTCACACCGCCGTCCATGGTCACCTGAGGCTGCCCCAACCAAAGTGCCCCCTGGATTGCCCCCAGGGCAGGGCCTTCAGGTCCCCCCAACCCATGAGGTCTCCGTCATGGATTTAACAGGAAGCCCTGGGCATCTAAGCAGCGGCATATGGCAGCGTCACAGTGCACGTAAGGGAAAGGCGTTTTTTGTAGGCTGAGTGGGCATGGCATGCAATGATGCTGCAGCAAACACGCCAGGCATCCGGCACACACCTCCAAGATCCAGGCTAGTAAGGGCCCCGGTAACTACCCCCCAAGAGGTGGAGAGCATGCAAAGGGCATGCGATTCACCTCCCCCAAGCCCTCTGGTAACCTAAGTCCGCTCCCGAACCTGGGTCACCAGAGTCATGAGCGGTGATCCTACCACTGCACTGAAGGGCTGGCTAGACTCTCTGTGATTTTCATGTCTGTATATATGATTATTATTGTGTTTCTTTTAAAATTTTTGTTCTTAGTTCATGTTTGTTGTGTTTATTTTGCCCGGAAGTAAACCAGTAACAATATACTTGATCATATTTAGGATAACTAATATTTTCTTTTTGATACTTAAAATTTGATTTTGCCATACAAGCTACCCTCAGATACAAGCTGCCCTCGAGCACAAGCTGCAGGTAAAAATAAAAATTTTTAACAACAAAAACGCAGCTTCTATTTGATGAAATACGGTATTTCAAAATATTTACTAGGAAGGACATACTGAGCTGAAATAGTTGTATTTGGGCAGGCGCAGTGGAGAATGGTAGGTGTTGGAGGAGGGCTAAATACAGCACTAGAACAGAGACAACTGCCAGAGTGAGTAGTAAATTCATGGAGGAGAGATTTGGGACAAGGCGGAACCGTATTCAGGCAAGGGTAGTGGCTGGAGGACAGTTAATACAGCACTGGATCAGAGACAACTGCAGGAGTGAGTAGTGAATTCACTGAGGAGAGATCTGAGTGAGGGGGAGGAAAGAGCAGCAGGAATGGCAATGGAAGAGAGAGACCCATATTTGGGGGACGTGGAAAGGAAAGGCAGCTAGGCTAGCAGAGAACATTATGGAGGGGAGTGCAAAAGACCATTCGTCAGAGCTGTGAAAGGAGCAGGAGGTAGATGGTGGGTGATGAGGGAGAAAAGACAATGGGGAACAGACCGAAGCCAGAATTTGGAGATGAAGGTGGCACAGTGAGCAAAGCGCCTGGCATCAAGGGAGGAAAATTAGAGGGAGGAGTATAGGAAGTAGTGGCTCCTGGGGGGGGCAACTGAGCAGCGGTATACTATATAAAATCAGTACATATGGGGGGGGATGAGAGAGGGGTTCAGGCGGGAGGGCATCTGCAATACATGAACCACTGAGGTACTCAAGCAGCAGCCTTCAAAATGTGGGATGGTTTGAGGTTTGCTGAAGAGGGCAGGTGTGCTGTTCCATTCTGCAGGGCCAGAGAATAAAAAGGCCCATCTGTTGAAGGCACTCGGGTACCATCCAACTAGCTGCCTTTGTCGATTTTAGAGAACAGGGGATAAGAACAGAAATGGAGAGGGATGAAAGGTTTGTAGGAGTAGGGACAGAATGCACTTAAGGAGAGTGTGTACAAGTAGGTGCTGAGGCTTGGCCAGGAGAGGTAGTCATGATGTATCCTCGAGTTGCTTGCAAGTGTGAACCTGCAGAGCCTGTTGTACAGGATATCCAATCTGTGTATTGTGACTTTCGGAGCTTAACAAGACATCCCACCTCCTGGTCTGTCACAGGGAGTAGGAATATGTCTTTATCTGCATTCTTGAGAGAGTTGGGGTAGTTCCTTGATCGATAGAGGGCTCCTGGCCAGAGAACCACCAAAGTAGTGTTGTGTTCAGCACGCTTCTGGTGGCTGAGTTGGGGGACCAGCCATGTTACCCAGATATCTGAAAGACAGGACCAAACTGAGAGCAAGGCTGCAATTAGTGGATTGAGAGTGAGGAACTAAGTTTTGCGGTTTAAGGGTAGCTGCCAGAGACCATGGCATTAGTCTCTTTAGCACGAAGAATGAGGTGGTTCTCTTTTAGCCAGCCTTCTACTGCTGCAAAGTTAGTCTGGAGTGGATTCTCCACATAGGCAAGTGTGGGGCCACTGCAATAAAGAACAGTGCCCTCAGCATACATGCATATCTTGCTGTGGACTCATTGAGGGGGTAGGTTACTTAAGCAATAAGGCACAACAAGGTGTGTGTTATCATGTAATAACATGACTCCTGGGGTTGGCTGAAGCACAAGGCGAAGCAGAGTACTTCCACCAACCCAGGAGTGATATTATTACACAATAACACACACCTTGGAGTGCCTTATTGCAATTATACAATGGTTCAATGTTATACAAATTAAAAACAAATGGTAAAATGTTTTTAGTAGACTTTTAGTGAGGCAGTATATATTTGTTTCTAAAGAGAAAAGCAAACAATGCAAATCCTCTGGTAACAAATCAATACAGTGATGTTATTGTGTAATAACATCACTGTCTCAGGCACCCACTGACCAATCAGAATACAGGAAATTTCCTTGCCATTGTATAATAAGAAACATTGAGCAAGGCTGGAGGCCTTGAAAAATTACTGAGTCCCACCCTGCTTTTAGGGGCACAAGATCAGGGAGAGTGGTGCCAAGAGCAATCCTCTGCATGTGCCCCTCAATGTAACTGCCAAGTCACAATACCATAAGGCACTCCAAATCCAGTTGGTGATTTGACTAGGTTGAATGCTTTGGCCAGGTCAATGTAGATGCTCCAATGATGTGACCTTTCTCTGCAACCTCGGAAGTATTGCTTGTAACCCTGAGAAGTGTAGCACCACTAGAATGCTTGAGAAGGAAGCCTAACCACAAAAGGTTTAGGAGTCGGTTTTGGGGCAGGTGGTTTGAGATTTGCACACAAGAAAATCTTTCTGAGAGTCAGAGTTTAACAAATTATGTGTGCCGGATTCTAAAATGGTGTGAAATCCTTTTTTTTTTTTTTTTTTTTTACTAGTAAGAAAATATCCTTATCACTGTGTAGTTCTGGTCTATAATGAGTTATTCAGAAATGAGGTGCATTTACTGTTCTTCAGTCTCTGAATGTTCGTATTTATGGATTGCCACACACACCTCATTCAACCTCTGATACACTGAAAGACAACATTTTATAACTCCGTGAAGGACACATTTGTGGGAGATTAAATTCACTTAACAGAAAATGTAAACTATTAAAAATATTTTAGAGAGCTACAGGAGAATGCTTTTTACAAGGTATAATCATGATTGCAGTAAAAACTAGTTAAGATGCCTTCTTGTAAATATAGTGCAAAAGCCCTGATCCAATATGCCAGCTTCTTGGAAAGCTAACCATTTTAAACATTCAGGATTAACCATTAAGAGCCTCACACAGCTGTAAAAAAGACAAACACCCACACTTAAGAATTTTTCATAGAAAATAGTTTGCACAGTAAATCGCTGCCTGAATTAAAGTATTTAGCCCTTTCAAAGTGGTTACCTAAGGGGAAAAAAAACAGCAAACAGAAAAGGTCCCTTTGAGGTGTACGGGTCCGAAAGCTGATTGCGCTGGTATTTTTTCTTTCTTAGGTCACCACCCTTCAGCTGATGATGATACTTAAAGGGCCAAAGTTTAAAACCATGCTGTGGAAAAGTCTGCTTCAGACACACTGCCCTGCCATAACCAATGAGCACTTTAAAACACAGAGCATTTGTTTTTTCAATAGGACCCAAACAAAATATGTTCTATCTTGTTTGTGCTGCTTGGCTGGTTATAAGCCTGGTACAGGATTTGTAGCTAAGCTAGGCTATGGAGGTTTTTGTTTTCGTTTTTTTGTGGTATGCCGAGACATATTCACATAAATCAAACAAAAAAATGCATCATTTGAATTGATTATGGCCCAACAATGTGCCAAACAGTTGGTATGCTAAGTTGTTTTATTGGATTTAGCATTTCCCCAATCATAATCGGCGTTAAACTCTGTGCTGCTGTCATTTCTGAGTAATGATAATCAGTGGATTTTCAAACAAAGATTGTTTTAAATACAGAATTCAACACAAGTGGTAATCTTTTCCTTTGTTGCCTGAAAAATCTGGTTTGTGCCGGAATGAACCGGCGGAATCTCTAGTGGCCCAGCCTTCTGCTGTGACTGAAATAAAAACTGCGCCGCAGAGAGAAAGTGTGTGTGTGTGTGAGTGTGTGAGGCGAGAGAGAGAGAGAGAGCGAGGATGGAGTCAAGAAGCAGGCCACGTGACACGGAGAAAACTGCGGAGTGTAAAATGGAGTAACACCACTGCTGTCTCTGTCCGCATACAGATAACGAGTAAATGCTGAACTCCATTAAACGCCCTTTACACATTATCGTGGGTCGAACACGCAATTTTCAGAACTTATGAAGCTTCTCTATTTATTTCGCTATATATCTTCGGCATGTAACGAACAGATTTGTGCCTGGTAATGATCTTCTCTGCCAGGGCTATATGAAATGATACCAACCTCCTTCAGATCTTGGGGAATTAATTGACCGGCTTCACCCCCTGCTCTAAACCTGAAGCTTGCTATACTCCATGCACAGCAAGCCCATCTCTAATATCACCATAACTCTGTAGATATATAAGTTGCTGCGTTATATTTGCGTCTATACTGTATAATCTTTCCTTGTCACCTTGTGGGCTTTTCATAACCATGCTTCTTGTAGTAGTTCATTCAAACTTTTCAAGAAATAAACTCAGCTGCCCCATGCACAAGGTGATTCATTTACTGTCAGATTGTTTTTTAAGATTACAACCTAAATGAAACAAATAAACACTATTATCATCAGCTTCCCCATCACTACTCTCTCCTTTAGGTCTCTCAACAAAAATCCAACATCTAGTTTCAAACACAGAATTATTAAGTTACTGTGAAAATAATTTAAACTAAAAATATTATCAGCTGTGTCAAAAAGTTATCTATATGCCTCTTAAAAGAAAAGTTCACATTTTGTGTCTAGGTCCTCTTTTAAATAAAAATGTTAATAGAAATATTTTTTTCTTTCACCTAAGCCTATCTGGAGAGGGTAAGTGTATTTTTTTTTTTTTGGCTGTGTCAATTTCCAGTTTGTTTTACCTTATTGCTTTTAAATGGAGCTAAGATCCCAGAAGAAGTACATTTTTTAAAATAACGGACGCTAAAGTACTGCCACATGAACCGCTACTTAACGTAACTTTTTAGAATGACTGGTATCATTAGAAAGGACATATAGTACTGCTATATTTACTCAATAAGTGTTGTCAATCACTGACTGACAGAAACAAAGAAGCGCTAGAAAAAGGTATACAAAACAATTCTTCAGGGCACGTGGAATGTGCATTGTTGATTTACAGCATTTCATAGAAACAAAACAGTCTGGTCCATTACAATGTTAGCGGTGAAGAAACTTACTGTAATCCACACGTCCCCAAAAAAGTATCTTTAAAATTAGCAACAGTCATTATTAAAATGAATAGAAAAATACAGATAAAATCTGTCAACAAAAAGGCATAATGTGATATATAAGCAAGTCTGGCTATCCTTTTATTTATGAATAATAGCTGATGTATTACAGAGTTTGAAAAACTATATAATGAGCATTGCAAAATGACAATAATACTGACTAGATATATTTGCCTTTCATTCGAAGATTAGAACTTCTTTTAAAACCAACATGAATGACTCACAAAAATTGCATTTTATGCATAATAGACACAGTGAAAAAGAAAGTACTGTAACACACATATGCTAAGGTAAAACTCATTTTAAAAAGTCCTTTTACTAATGTATTTTCCATTTTCTTTACTTTGGTCAGAATGTAACCTTAGTCAAGGACTTTAACATCAATTTACACATGCAAAGAATTGCATCCATAACAGATCTTCCATATATGTGTTGAACTTGTTCTTATATAGTTAACATTAAATTCTAATAATAACAACACTATAAAATACTCTTAAATACCATTTCTAAAATCAAGGTATATGCCAACTGTTAAAATTCAGGCAAATTCAAAAACTATGAAATATTTTATTTATTTAAGAAAGAACTACCATTTAAACCTTTTTCTGTTTTTCTCTGCATGCGCAGAAACATATACAGGAACAAAGTTTGAATGCACAGTAAATAATCTTCATAAACAACTATCAGAATGCTGTCTCAAAGACAACATTTACATAACAGGGTTTTTTCATAAAAAAACTTCGAAAAAAAATGCTGTGTTGGAATCAGAAAATATATGAAACAATGGTCTGCTCTGGACATACATTCTATGTTGATCACATCAGTCATTGTTTAGTGCCAAGCTTTATGTTTAGCACTAACTACTATACATGCATGCACTGTACAGTTAAGCTAGCTTACAATTATACAATACAGTATATAGAACCAATGATCACTACAGCTATTTTGTTTCCTAACCCATTATAATACCCACATGAATGTGAACTCTGGATTAAGAACATAAAAAAAACTATGCAATTATAAAAAGGCACAAAAATATGTACCACAGTTTTAGCCTGATGGTCATAATTCTTCCCCCTAATTAAAATGACAAAATCTTTAATCTGATAGCCTGGTACTTCCCGTAAAATGCTAAAAATGCAGCAGATGGCCCTCACCAAGGTGGGTGTTATAGAGGACAGCGTTGTAAGTGTACTAGAACATTATTCAGATCTCTGGCTTTAACAAAAATGATGTGGGTTCAAACTCTGGCACCAGTATTTTCAGCCAGACTGACTAACACTGGAGTGTCCTTGGCTGAGTTGCCAGATACCTGCCACTTTCACAAAGGCTTGGAGGGATGCTGGGAACAGACCCAATTCAAGTAACAGAGACAACATGCTCAACAAATTGGAAATTTGACTTGCAACTTTTCTGAGTCACTGGTTCAAACCCTTGAGACAAAGGTTAGTGCTAAATGTCAAAATGCTCCCCCAAAACTAAACTATTACACCATTGTAAATATCTTAAAAATATGAAAGGATGCCTACTGCCACTACACAATGCAATAAATATTTGGGTTTGCAATCTGAAAAACTCTAGCTCATCCTGCAAACATCTGACTTACAGCTTGAGACTCGGGCTGGATTTTTGAAAGGGGGCACAGGGCTTGTGGCCAGCCCCGCGACACGGAACCTTGAAATCCGCGGTGCGCCAACCCCCTTTGGTGCAACTGCGCCTGAATTTCCATTCTTAGGGGCAGTTGTGACTAGTTTACGGTAGCTTATGCCAATGCCCATGCAAGCAATCACATTTAGACTCCCAGGGTTGGTGCACACTAGACCACAAAACCATGGTCTAAGGCGCAGCGATCAGCGCAAGGGATGGAAATTCCTGACTGCCGGGAGGGTAATACCACAAGCCCCGTGCATCATATACTGGGTGAATCAGGGGCTTGCAGCATTCCTGGAGCATCAAAAATCCGGCCCCCGACTTTCAGTTCTGTAGGCCAAATAATATATTAGGAGTTTCTGCAGCATGCATTATCAAAATGCATGCATTGCACAGGGAGGAACTTCACTGCTGTTCAATTCTTTACCTAAGTTAAGACTGCATAAGCTATGTCCTCAGAATCTTTGACTAAGTGAATTCAAAAATAAAAAAGAAAGATATATTTTTTTCTTTCTACAAGTTGGCATTTCTTCTGACCATGATTTATGTTTAAATTTTTAAACAAGATGCTTGGTCTTCATTGGGCAATGTGCGAATCAATAAGCAGGTTTCTGAAGATATGAGAGGCGTGTTCTGGTTTGTAACTGCTGAAGGTGAGTGCTGGAACCTCTGTGGAACTTCGGGCAGCTTGGATCAAAACAAAGAATATTTTTCTCCTTTACCTTGATGCAACGTTCTTAAGTCGTACCAAGACTAGATAAACAGGCCTGCCTATTTCTATGTAAGTTTAATGTTGTGCAGTGGCATTCCAGTATTTGGATTAAGCAGGTGAAAGAGTGAGGCCAACAGTAATATTTGAATGTTACAGCTTAGAAGAGAGACAGGCAACTGATCTAATGGCTTCCAGTGGGATATCATATTTATTCCACACCTCATAACTTACAAATAGAGAAACAAGATATCCCACTGAAATTCATTAGATATTCTGTCTGCACAAAAAAGAAACAAAGAACCCCCCCCCTTTAGAAAACACTTGTTTTAGATTTTTAAAATCATTTCAGACTGGAGATATTATTTGGTCAATTATATTATCACAACGTCACTGAAAGCAGCACGTGTATGATTAACAGATCTGTATCAGATATCTAGGTTTATCTATGTAGCAACCAAAAATTGGCAGCATCTCATATAAAAAGGGGGGGATAAATTGTAATGATGTCTCATTAGTGTAGTGATGGAGAGATAACGTGTGACTTGAAACCATGAAAAGCATTAGGTTGCAGCTAAAGGCTTCTGAGTAGAACTTTTATTGCTATGTTTCGAAGAAGCACATTATGTATTTTCAAGGTACTGCACACAAGGTCTTTAAAGATACTTCAAATGGGTACAGCTGTTGTAATATAGCACATATATAAAATGACTGCAGTCCAGTCAAACCCAAAAGGCAACAGGAATGAATTACGACCTTGTAAAGCCGCTGCTGGGAATATTGTCATATGTGACATCCGACACTTCTGATACCTTTTCTTACCTGATGTATGGCATCAAAACAGTAACCCTTTTTATTCAGCATGGTCTTGCCACACAACTGGTGTGATATACTATGTTAGTGCACCTTTTTTTCTTCTGAGAGTGAACAATCCTTTATATGCATAAGTGGATGTATTGAAATAATACTTCAGATTTCAAAAGTAAAGGACCTAAAATTCTATTACTTATTCATTAGACCTCAGAGGTATGTTTTATATCAGTTTTAGCCTGAGGCAAAGCCAAAAATTAAAATGATTTCAAACAGGCCATATAAAAAGATAAACAGATACCTCTGGGAACAATGTATGAGCAATATCAGGCGCTTATGAAGAATTTCTTAACCTTTGAAATCAGTCTGTCTCACTCCTGTGTAATAAAGAGAGAAATTACTGATGTTCTTTGGATCAGCTGGCAGTCAATCAGAAGTTCATACATTCTGTTGGATTCTAGGGTACTGAAATACTGACGGGAAATTTGAAGGATGTAGTGGCTCTATCCAGTTTATAAGAACCTAACTTTCAATCTTTAAGGCATTTCCTGTAGATCTGCTGAGAATCAAGTGTGCTACTTTTGCCAAGCCATGGGTAGCCCTTACTACAATAAACCAAACTGATGGCGGTAACTTGGCGTGGCACAGAGTTTAACCATTTACAGTAATTCCGTTTGAGCCCATGTGACCAGAGCCTCCAGAAACTGCTCTGAGAGTTTCTACAATAAACTAAAAAAAACAGTGACTCTTAACTAAGTAAAGGCAAAAAACACTGACAGCAGATATGCTATTTAAGAAGCAGAACAAAAGCAAACAGGCATTTTAGCTTACTGGCAGAACTTCAAGTTTTAGAGTTGATTCAGCTTAGCAGTGTTAAGTCTAGTACTTTATGACAATTGTGTTTGTTTCATTTGAATGGGATACAGCAGAGGAGAACTAGCATCCACTGTCAGAAACTGATATATTTCTATACTGTGCGTGCAATGCAGTGGACCAGATGACAAGCACTGGTTAGAAGGAAAGGGTTAAATGTAAGATCTCCTGGAAACATTCTGAAGTTGATTAAGACCTCAGCTTTGCATTAAACAGTATCACTTCCACATGAGTTGTTGCTAATGCTGTTAGTGAGCAGCTTGAGAAGCCCAGTGTGCCAGTGACCTCCCTCACCCTGCAGCCACCCACAAGGGCTGGCTGATTAGTGTCCTACCTGGCTCTCTGAGGAATTCCCATCATCCCCTAGGAGCTCATTCCGCACCTCGTCACTGTAGGCGATCCGTGACCTTTTCTGTAAAACAAAAAAAAAAAAGAAGAAAAAAATACAGCTTTAGAAAATGATGCTTGCAAACAATAAGTATCAAGACTCATCATCTTAACCCTCAAGAGCCCCCTAATGGATAACCATTTGCTTCAGGTTTACAGTACTAAAGAAGCTACTCTTTTTCCCAAGATAGGAAGTGTTTTGCTTTTATAATTAATGAGTACAATTCATTACTTACAGCACTTTATGAAATTGGTCAAAAGGTACCAAAAAATGTCAGAGACATTGAATTATGGGGGTTATGTAATTTCACTTCTTGTAATATTGTTTAGAAATGGCTCTGCTATCACAATAGATATGCACCGGACTTTGTCATTGAACTTTCAGCCATTTAACCCACGAGAAAGACACACACACACACACACACACACATAATCATACACTCTGCATGGAGCAAATGATCACAATACTGTACTCATAATTCCAAAAACAGCAGCCCAAGAACATTCATTTTTCTGACAAATGAAATGTCTTGGAGTAACAATAAAAAAAGGTTGTGTGTTCAACAGTATCCCATTATTGTGAATTAAAACAGGACAAATTTGTCATGGCTTGCATGCTAAATGTGCCCTGTAAAGACTTGGATTCAACGGTACTGATTTTGTCAACCTTGATCAGAGTAGGTAAGCATTTCATTTAAAGTCATAAATTCAGTCTGAGCTTGAAAAGAAGGTAAGAATGTTCAAACACCAGGCTACTTATGTAGCAACCTGCTATTTTCTAAAGCTAGAAATCTGAGTCCTAGAAGTGTTACTTGAGACATAAACTCCAATGTGAATGTTGATGGTTTTCAGGCCCCAACTAAACTAAGCAGGATTCCCCCCTCTTTGATGGGGTGGGCAGCTGGTCCCTAAGAGAGGAGAAACAAAGCAGGCACACAGTTAAAACTGGGTGCGTTTTACAGACCCCTAACAGGAAATGACGGGCAGGCCTGTTTTCTCCATTACTGCCTCTCTCTCTCAGTAAGTGGTAATTGTGCATCAGTAGTAATGGAGGAGTACAGTGTTATGACACAACGGATATACTGAGAAATGTTCAGAGTCATAAATATAAATTATTGCAAAACAGATCCTTTAGAAACCTTAAATAATCAAACAAAATGTTAATCATACAAATCTCTAAAAAAAAAAAAGGTTGATTATAACACTACATATTGAGCACATATTACCACCTCTCCAGGATACACATACATTATCAGCCTGCTATATACAAAGTTTCTTCTGAGCATTATTTGACTTGTACACTGTCACATTTTCATGCAGTATCTGTAAACTCTAATTTCTGTACGTTGCACTGCACTCCTAAAATGTTATCCGTGAACCATGATAAATTAAAACATGTCTGATTTTGGAGTTACTTTAAGGAGGGGCGCTATTTTATGTTCATATTTCACTATATCACCATATTATGAAAAAATACCACTCAAGAGTCACCTTCTCCTGAAACTATTTGCCTTCTGCCAGTTGACCATTCTGAGATCTCAACAGCAGTAGCATGAAACTAGCCAAGCAAAGATAATCTGCAGCATTAAAGCAAACGGAAACCTTTAAACAGGCACTGGTATCAGAGCTGCCTGTTTAATAATTCATTTTATCACGATGGGGGACTAAAACATGCCACAGTGTGCATCAGTATCATACAGGGATTGTTTTTGTTTTCACCTTTTTTCACCAAAAAGCCAACAAATTGGGATAGAATGTTCAATTAAATATTTTTGCTCTTTTATTTGATACACATCAAATAGGGGGCGAAATAATTACAAAGGTACAGTGCTTCAGACACCATTAACTATACATCCATAACTAGAGTTTTATCTATAGATCTATTCATGTACATTTATGTATATTTAATTGGGAGTAAGTGTGCTATGCACTTCAGATGTCCACTAGTTTAACTACTGACAGTTTTCCATTCTCACAGATAACGACTGATCACTACCCGTCTAGTTATACAGACAGTAACATAAACAGGTCCAGCGCAGTTTGTCTGAAGTGGAGGGGATCCCTTTCTTGACTCTTTCTTTGGGCAGAGATGGCAATCTCAGTATTCAGGCCTGAAGTCTGCAGACAGCCCTCTATAACATACTCAGAATACTCCCACCTCTACACAAGCAGGTTAAACCAACAACTTGAAGAGCTGATCTCCTCTGCAGTAAGAAGTATCATGAAAATGTATACAGCTACTACCTTTTATTACGTAATTTTTTTGGTTTTTATTTTAAATTTCCCTTTCCCATGGTTTATCATGTGCCTTGATAACTTATCCATACATTCTGTATGAGAAGCTTGCATGAAAATGTCCCAGCTCCACAGTGTTTCCTTATGGTATTGTGTTTTCCATGATCAACTATGAAGCCAAAAAATACAGCAACCTGGAGGTATGTTGTTGACAACCACATTGTTTAAACGCCTACCAAATAAGTACCAGTTTCATGCTTCTCATTCTTAGATTTTTCCAATTTGTCCTAATACTAGTCTCTTTTCTATTTTCACATAACATTAAATGCAAGCGTTATAAGCATGATGGTTTTAAGCTTCTCCGTTTAGTAAATTATACCTGCTTCTTAAAAGAGAAGCCTAAAAGTGTGCTTACCAACATGGGAATTTATCATTAAAAAAATTAAGACTTTTCTAAAGGAAAAACTCTTGATAAGAATAACAAGTACATAATTACCATATGGGAAAATATTTTTAATGCATTTCTGGTAAGCACATAATTAATTTAAAGAAATGATGTCCCGCCTCATGTTATCAACAAAATCTAGAGTACAAGAAGACAGAAGAAACATTCCAATTAAAATGTATGACAGGGTTTAAAAAAAAAAAAAAAACAACTCTGGATACTAAAATTAAATATGTATGCAGCATTTCAAATTTTATTTCTTAATTACCACACATTACATTTACATAGTTGACAAGTAAACATTTGCAACCTGTAAATACGAATTTGAAATGTACTACTGCATCACTAGGGTTTAAAACACACACACACACACACACACACACACTTTATAACACACAGCTGTTTATAACTCTGTGTTTGGAGTAGCCAAGTAAGAGACTGATCGTTAGAGCTGGAAATGTCATAGTTTCAGTTACAGTTTGAAGGGACCAAATTCATAATGCATTTTATAAATAGTTAATGACTTCTATACATAAGCTAGCCAGGCAAATCAAGAATTTGTCACCATTTCTAGTCTTACTTGTCAGTTACCAGCATCTACTGATGCTGAGTGCCATTTCAGCTTTACATGTATGCTTTGGGGGGATCTTCACTGAGGTGGCAAGCAGAAGGTATTTGGCAGGGCACACAGTAAGGGCCCACATTTTAATAAAATTTCCTCTTTAGTAGTACCGTCTATACAACCCATATTTGGGGGGTAAAGAAGGAAATTCACTGTACATTTTCTAAAAGTACACCATGTGCTGTTGAATACAGAGTAGATTATGAATCTTTTATTATTAAAAATATAAATGTTTGCCTTTTTCAGAACAGTGAATCACAACAAATGCCTTTTTTTGTTTGTTTGTTTTGCATTTTCCTTTAACACAGCTCAGGATACCTCAAGAGGCACAATTTAATTTTAATTATAGCAGTATAACATCGCCTCATTAACACTCTTTTTGATCTTAAAATGTTTCAATTATTTAACTGATAAATAGTGCATTGTCTGTTTCTGATTAATAATGTTTTTTTTCTTCCGTTGACACATCTTTAAAGAAACTTTTAATTCTCTGTGTGATATGCAGTAGGCAGGCCATGTTGCTACTAACACTTCACGCTAATAATCATGTCAAATATTGCCCTATGCTGTGTCAAATGACCGACTACAAACCAAAAAAATAACAAAAAAAAAAAGAAAGAAAAAGAACTATCTGCTCGGAATAAGGGGAACTATAAAGCTGTCTTAACCAGATAACTGTCAGTGATCTCATTCTTTAGCAGTATCCTGTAAAACAGTGACCAAGAAACAAAATATTTGCAGAATTCAGCATTTTAAAATTTACCTTTTTTCAATTTCAATGCTAGAACATTTTTCCTTGGATACTCTTCAGCAAAAAAGTTGACAGTAATAAGGCCCTCAACAGTAAGAATTGCCAGAGGGCAAACTCTGACTGTAGACTAAGCACCCTAATTATCAACAATGTGGTGTGTGTGTGTGTGTGGGGGGGGGGTCAAGTACCCAACAAAGTTAATTTGCTAAAGATAATATGCACTTTGTCAGCTTTTGTGGCTTAACTGTGATATCAGCAGCCTAGCCGGCACAGGTTTAACAGCCTTATGTTGGTGGCTCCTGTAGGAAACAAACTATATAGTGTGCGTGTGGCGACTAAGGAAGCTGAACGCTGAGAATTAAACACCGACTTCACTTGTTTCTCTTTATTCATCATGTCTGGAAAATAAATTGGATTGTAACTTCCATTTAGGAGTACTCCTTTAATTTATTAACATTAAACATCACTGGCAATACAAATGCATTTTTTTTACATTTAAACTGTATCAGGAACAAAAATGATCTTTTTAAAAAAAAAATGATCACCTAGATTACAGTTATGTGTTTTTATTTCTTTCTGAGTTCTCAGAATTTCAACAATCCATGGGAGACTGTATTATATTTCGGCGAATACGCCATTTTCCCCAGTTAAAAATAAGCAAACTGGACCTCTTGAGGTAAAGAAATTGAATTCCACACTATAAGTTTAGGGTTTCTTAGCTTTTAAAAAATTAGTTTTTTTTTTTTTGTTTTTTTTTTTTAAATAAAGTTTTTTTTATTATCATCCTTAATCAGACAGGGCAGCTATTCAGTCTCATTCTTGGGCACTGTCAACCATCACTTACCTCACTTCACTTTTTTTTTTTTTGGTCCAGGGCTGGGTTCCCCTATGAACTGCCCCTCCCCCACTTGGTGGGGCCAAGAGAGAAGGGCCATTCCCACCCCACCCCAGAGACTCATCTAGAATCACTCTGGACCATGAAGCAACACAGCGGGTTGACGTACATCAGGAAAGGCTTCTTCATGAAGCCCAGGTCCACCATATTTTTTCTCCTATTCTTCTCCCAGTTTCCCAGAGCTGCAGCGGCAAAGAGGATGCATCCGTGTGGAAGTGCGCATGCATACCAGAACCAGAGCCTCTTCAACCCTCCCTGACTACCATCAGCCTCCTGAACATTGGCGCTACCACCTGGAGAAAGTCAAGAGCTGGAACAGTCTCACAACCTCAGTCCAAGAGAGAGAGCGAGAGAGAGAGAGAACAGCTGTCAGGTGACGGCTCAATCCTCTCCCAGCCCCTCCCCCCCATGACTCGAGTGCATTCCCTAACTCGGGTCACCAGTGTGTCAAGAGGTAAGATACCTGCAGCACCTCAGTCCTCTGTCCCACCAATCTGGTTAAAAATTACATTTTCATAACACAAGTAAAATGTAGAAATAGAGACATGATTAAATTACTTTATTAAAGCATCTGGGGACTGACAGAACAGGAAAGGGTGAGCAATAAAGACAGCACATTAGTACAATCATATGGTTACTTGAGGGGAAAAAATTGTGTTTTATATTGTATATTTATCTCTCCTGCTCTCCAACTTGCCCCAATCAGTGCAACCTGTCTAGCCCTGCCACCTGCCTTCTCTGGGTACTTACTCCAACCAACATTTCTCACATGGTTCTCATCCCCGCCAACCGCAGGGTCCTGAGGGGTGCTCTCTCTGACAAGGTCCAGGTTCTGGTTGAGGTGGATGCCCAGTCAGTGCTGCAGGGCCTGCCAGGGGGGCACCATCATTCTGCCAGTTGTAATGTTTGCACCCCAAGGTTTCTGACCCTGCAATGACGTGTGTGCAGGATTCATCAATGTCCAACTGAGGTCCCTTACTGTCTGCCTTTCACTGAGTGGCCATCCTGCCTCTGCTAGGAGGGAGGTGAACAGTGGAGGAGGAAATCCCCCTCCATAAAGAAGGAGAGCAGTTCCCAATGGGACGTTCATACTGCCTTCCACAGTTTCTGAAACCAGGGTCCCTGGTGTAGTGGGTGGAAGTCCTACTGCTGCTGTATGCTTCCTGGTGAGCTGAATAACTATTTTTTTAATTAAAAGAGTAGAGGCCAGATATTCTTAAGGTTAGCGCCACGCTAACAAGATCAGCACTTTGCTTAGTGTAAACAGCACAGCTGACAGCCTGTTAATGTGGTCACTACTATACTGAAAGAGACACTAAGCATGGTGCTAATCTGTTATATTAGCACTGACAGATACCATGTGCCTATGTAAATTAATGCATACAGTGCACACTAGTATATTAAAGGGTTCACGGAATCACTTACAGGTTGCTTGAGCAGTTCTGTTTAATGCTTTCTCAACCCCCTTTTTTTTAAATATGCGTACGCAACTGGTGCTAGTGCTTCCTCACTTGGTTCATGGTACACACTGCATGTGGACATGGACACGAACAGTAATCCTTAATGCCATTTGTACTCTCCTACCCCACCCAATCCTGGTACAGTTTAACTCAATATAGAGCCCTCGTTATCTAGTGGACTCCTTTCCTACTTCTATCACTGTGCCAGTAAAAGCACATCCCTGGTAATCCAGTGTACACCCCCCCCCCATTCTCACTTGATTTCTGGTGCCAGCCCCCTGTACCTTCACCTGTTCCAAGCTCAGTGACAGAAACTAGCACTGACCAGCCACTCACCTCCAAGGCCCACCACTGTCTGCCACTCAAAAGTACTGTATCACTGTACAGCGATACATATAACTGCCCAGCTGTAGAGGTGAGTGGTGGATTAGTGTCGGTTGTCATTGCTGGCTTTGGCCAAGTTGGGGATTGGTGGTATGGGGGGGCTAGCAAATCAGGTGAAGGGTTCACTGTACTACCAGGGATGCTGTCTGAACTACTAGCATGGTGATTGGATGGAAGGTGGGTCCACCAGACTACCACAGATCTATGCTGCACTCACACTGTATCAGGACTTGGTTGGGGGGCAACTGGCACCAGGGATTAATGTCAATAATGTACTCCATGATTACTGGGATCAGGTGGGAGGTGGGAACACAGCACTGTTTCTGTCTGTGTTCTTAAACACAAACCCATGGCAAGCTACAAGTCTCAGGCAATGACGGTCATCATACAGCTGTTTTGTGAGAGCAGGCAAGGCTATCATCATGCTTTGGAAGCAAGCACTAAATTACTATGGCTACTGATCTTAAAATAACAGAAAATTAATTGCAAAAAACTATATTTAAGCAACAATTAGGGTAACAGCAACAGAAGTTGGGAAATGAGAAAATTAGGTGTCAAAGTTTCCGAGCCTTAGTGGTGTGGTGTTCCTCGTGGACTGAATGATCATAAGAGGCAGGCTGGGGTTACCCTAATATCAGTGCTACCTAGTCACACAAACGAAATGACACAGAAATGCTTGAATAGACAGTTCCTATAATAGGGTAATGCCAGCACTGCATTGTATGATCATTCAGACCTCAAGGAACAACATACCACTGATTTGTCAAGGTTCAGAGAATTTCTACCCAAATGTTCTCACTTCCTGACTTTTAATGTTTTAAACCTAATAACAGATTCTTTAATGTAGTTTTTGTAATATATAGATACATTTAGATAGACAGACAGGCAGACATACAAATAGATAGACGCCTCTTTTTCTTCTGTTTACTTATTTATTTTGATGGTCTGGCCCAGTGGCGCAGAGGGCTGAGGCACCAAGCCACACCTGCTGCCACGCCAGTAACCCAGGTTCAGGAGTGATCTTGAGGCATCAGGGGTCGGCCAGGAAGAGGAGGATCAAGCATCTAGAGGACAGCTCTCCTTCTTGGGGGTCCTGGCAGACCACTAGTAGTGGCTGGGGTACAGGCAGACAGGACCGCAATGTGGGGAATGAAGAAGCGGGGGCTGCTGATCTCCTATGCATGTCAGTGTGCATAGGCATGTCTGGATGGTACTGTAGATCCACTCCTCCGACGGAAGGATAAAGGCAGAAAATGCCCAGCAGTGGGGCAGGATGAAACTGACCCTTCGCAGGCTCCACACCCAGGCTGCACAACACTCTCCCAGGGACTGGATCCAGTCTGTCAGCAGGCAACACCCATTGACCCCCCACCACAGGGAAAGCCATGGGGGGGGAGATCAGGATGGAGGTAAGTCCCTGGGACGCCAGGTGACAGGGCTGGGGAAGGATCAGTGGAAGGAGTAAGCCCGCCTCAGCAGGGGAGAAACAGAATCAGAAAAACAAAAAGGGATTTATTTTGACAGTCTTTCTTCCTCATTTTTTCCCATAAACAAGCAAGTTAGTAAAAGAATACAGAGAGAAACTATGATGCTGAATTGTTTTAGTAGACATGCTGTTACTGAATATTTACTGCAATATTTTTGTGGTTTTTAGATGTATTCTGTATGTTAGAACAGATGGTATAAGTTTGTTGAAAAATGATAAGATACAGTGGGCTGGACAGTCAAAGGGACACACAAGTGTCAGACCAGGCAGCTGCTACATTTATTAAGTCAGACGGCGGACCGGTGTTATCTGACCATATATAATACAGTTAAGAACTTACCATAACAGTAGATCTTGAAAGAGCTCTTGCAGCAGGCTTCACCATAAGGACTGCATGAGCACCCCTAGGACCTATGGAAAAATTCTAGCTTGCGGTACACGAGCGGGACCGCCCTGATCGTCCAGACACCATTGACACTGGCCAATGGTATAAAGGGGTGGTCTCGAAGACCTGGCTTACAGAAAAAACAGAGAACCAAGGAGGTTCGAATGTTTCCAGAGGAAGTAAAAAAGCCAGGGAGAAGGAGGGAGGGAGGGAAAACAGCATCTGCTGTAAGAACTCTTCTCGAAGATCTACTGTTATGGTAAGTTCTTACGTAACTGTACTATCTTACTTTGAGTTGCAGCAGGCTGCACCTCAAGGACTGAGCACCCAGCAGTACGGAGTAGACCAGAATCAGAAGGGAGGTGGAAACTAATGTCAGCGGGAGCGGTAATGAGAGGAGTCCTTGAAGGACTGCTAGGCTGAGGACCACTCTCTGCCGAGAGGCAATGTCCAGGCTGTGGTGTTTTACGAATGTAGGTACCGAGCTTCAGGTAGCGGCAGCACAAATGTCTGCTGCAGAGACATTCCTTAGGGATGCAATTGAAGTGGCAACCCCACTGGTAGAATGACCCTTAACCAAGCCCAGTAAGGGTTTGTCATACTTGTTGTAACAGAAAGAGATGTAGTTCACTAACCACTTGGATAGCGTCTGCTTAGCCACTGGTGCCCCAATGGATTTTGAGGCAAAGGAAATGAACAATTGGTCAGTTTTTTGGGTAGATCGGGTTTGATTAACTAACAACTACGCACCTTATGGGCACCCAGAGTATGCAGAAGATCCTCCCGGATTAGAATACTCTGAGTAATACACAGGCAAGTGGATGTCCTGATTGAGGGTACATTTCGGACACCACTTTGGGAAGAAACTTTGGATTGGGCCTCAAAGACACCCTATCCTTGTGGAAAACCAAATCAGGCTCTTTACATATCAGAGCCTGAAGCTCAGAAATTCTCCAGGCAGAAGTAACGGCAACTAAAAATAATGCTTTTCATGACAGAAAGCGAAGCTCGCAGTTTGCAGCTGGCTCAGAGGGAGGCAAGGTGAGCTTCTGTAACAAAAACAAAAGATCCCATGGGGGAATAGGGTCCCTAATGGAACGAATAAAGGAAGTTGGTGGATCTTGGGGTTGGGGAAAAGATGGCCAGATGGGTGGAAAACTGGCTGAGGGACAGAACCCAGAGGGTGGTTGTGGGGGGAGAGTTATCTGGCACCAGAGAGGTAACCAGTGGGGTACCGCAGGGCTCAATGCTGGGGCCAGTGTTGTTCAATGTCTTAATCAGCGACATTGGGGATGGCATTAAGGGCTAAATGTGCCTATTCGCAGATAACACCAAGCTCTACGGGAGAGTGGACACAGCCGAAGGCATACAGGACCTACAGAAAGATCCGGAAAAGCTGGGGAGGTGGTCCAGGATCTGGCAGCTTGGCATCAATGCCAAGAAATGCAAAGTTATGTATATTGCAGCCAAGAATCCCAGGACAGAGTACACCTGGGTGGAGTCCGAGTATCTGCATCAGAGGAGGAGAAGGAAATGGGAGTGATGATCACTAGTGACCTGAAGCACTCCACGCAATGCAAGAAAGCAACAACAAGGGCAAACAAGATGTTGGGATGCATATTTTTATTTAGTTTTCGACTTTGATAACTGGGCAAGTGCACTGACCCCAGGGACCATTTTCAGGCACAACCCGGGCCATAATACAATGGCTCAGGTGGTAGTGAATACAGTAGTAATAATACATAGTACAAGATTAGACATACCGATGCAACGACAGTAATAACAATGTACAGCTGTGGTGCAGTGTCCCAATGTGGGACCAAGAAATGCTAGACTACAGTATGACGTATACATTGATTGGGTACAAGCAGCAGTTGTCAAACATCTATACAAGGTATGTTCACACAAGTCCAGAGGGCATGCAGGATGCCGTATATACAAACAGGCAGGATAAAACATAAGTACATTTTTACAACAGTATGTACAAGGCAGTGAAGCCACATATGCAGCAATTATACAGTATAAACGATGCAGGCACAGTTGATGGCATGGGAGGTGACTAGCGTAGTTTGGTGGGCAACCCCTGGGAACAGCGGCAGGAGTACTGTGCCAGGAGCCAGGTTTTGAGTCGGGACTTGAAACTGTCTAGGAGGATCAGTAGTAGGAGAGAGGAGGTTATACTGCCCTTGTACAGGTCACTGGTAAGGCCACATCTAGAGTATGGAGTTCAGTACTGGTGCCCACACCTCAAAAAGGACATTAACCTGCTGGAGAAGGTCCAGAGGAGGGCTACAAAGATGACAGCAGGTCAGCAGGGTACGGCATATGAGGAGAGGTTGAGGGCACTGAATATGTACTCTACTCCCTGGAAGACAGGAGAGAGAGAGAGAGAGAGGGGACATGACTGGGACCTTCAAGTACTTGAAAGGGGGTAAATAAGGTTGATAAAGAGAATCTCTTTAAGCTGAGTGGCAACCATAACACGAGGGGGCACAGTCTTAAGCTGGAAGGTGGGAGGTTTAGGAGGGAGGTCAGGAAGCACTTCTTCAGAGACAGGTTGGTGGACATTTGGAATGTGTGCCGGAAGAGGTGATCTTATTGAAGACAGTGGGCAGCTTTAAGAGAGGCTCGATAGGCATAGGGAAAGGTAAGGATTTATGGGTAGGGGGATGGGAGGAGTGGGAGGAGGGCAGGGACATTGGCTCAAGCTGTGGACCCTGTAATATGAGTGAGCAGACTTGATAGACCAAATGGCCTTCTGCTGGTTTCTTTGTATGTTCGTATGTAAAGGGGGGTTTAAGATGCAATATGACACGCAGAAAGGTGCGGGGCAGGTCCAGCTGGGCAATGTACTTGCCCTACACACGTGCATGATAAGTTGAAATTGCTGAAAGATGCACCTTAATGGAGGAATAGCGGAGTCCGAAATCTGAAAGGGAGAGAAGGTACTCCAGGACTGAGTTCACTGGGCAGGTGAATGGATCGAGGCCATGGGGGTGGAAGCCCATACTGCTGAAACAGAGGGAACCAAATCTGACGTGGCCAAACAGGGGCGATCAGGATCATGTCCACTTCTTCTGAGTGAAGCTTGAGCAGGATCCTCTGGAGGAGGGGAAAGGGAGGAAAGGCATACAGAAATCTCCTTGTCCAACAGAGAGACTACGCATCTCACCAGAAAACACCAGGCCCTGGATCTAGCGAGCAGAAACTGAGCAGTTTGGCACTGCACGAGGACGCAAAGAGGTCAAACTCTGGACGTCCCCACCTTTCGAAGAGATCCTCCGCTACGTCTTGAAGGAGCTCCCACTCATGTACCTTGGACCGTGATCTGCTTAAGCCATCTGCCAAGTTGTTTTCGACTCCTGGAGCATGAACCGCGGTGAGGGATAGATCATGATCTATGGCCCAGGACCATACCCTCATAGTCTCCCAACAGAGGGTATGAGTAGGTCGCCCTAGGTTGTTGATGTAAAAGACGACGGGCAGATTGTCTGTCTGAATCAACAGAGGGCCCAGAAGAAGGTCCAGCTGGAATGCCCTTAGACCACGGAGAATCCTCATCTCTAAGACGTTGATATTGCAGGCATTGGCTGGGCCAAGGGTACGACTTTGGGATGTTCAGTGTGATTTCCAGATCTCTGGACAACTGGAAGGTATCTGACAGGGTGGACAATAGCTGGCCTCTGGTGGGGGCTGCCAGAAGCCAGTCATCTAGGTAGGGATAGATGTAATGGCCCTGCCTTCTGAGAACTGCGGCCACCACTGCAAGGCACTCTGTGAAAACATGTGGTGGCGAGGAAAGGCGAAGGGCAAGGCCCAAAACTAGTAGTGCTTCCCCTGAAAGGAAAACTGCAGAAACCTCTTGTGGGAAGGGAGCACCAAGATATGGAGGCAGGCATCCTGCATATCGAGTGAACAAGGCCAATCCCCTTGATGAAGCATGGGGATGAGGCCAGGCAGGGTCACCATCCTGAACCTCTTGTACTCTATGTAGTTGTTCAGGAGGCTTAGGTCTAGGACAGGGTGAAGATTCCCCGTCTTCTTGGGGATCAAGAAGAAGTGGAAGTAGAACCCCTTCCCCCATTGGGATGGTGGGAGAGGTTCTTGTCATCGAGGCACAGGTCAGAAAGCATAAGAGAACCAGGTGCAGTTTTAAAATTTGAAAATAGCATTTTACTTCCAACAACATAGAGAATAATGCCTGTGTGGGTGTGTTACAAGAATTTTTCACACACCTGAGGTGCATGATAATCCATAAACCCTGACAGCAAAGGTCAAGGGGTTTATGAGATTATCACACACCAAGGATGTGTGAAAAATCCTACTAACACACACCTTGCACAGGCATTATTTATTATAATTTACTGGTGCAACAGAATTAATGCAAAAACCACTGGAGAAGCTCTACACATAGACAGACACACACACCGTGTTTCTTCCTTTTTTTGTTGTGTTACAGTGCGCCTCCACAACATGCTTCACTCGCGATGCAGCCGCTGTCAAGCCCCACTTGAACAATACAAACTGCGAGATCAACCAGATAAATTTTCAAATAAGGAGAGGCAGGATCAACCAGATAAATACTGAAATATATTAAAAAGGTACTTACCAGCTGGCCCAGTGGCGCCGAGGACTAAGGCATTGAACGACACACCTCGCGCCATGCCGGCGACCAGTGTTCGGGAACGAGCATGGGTTACCATGGGTCAGCTGGGAGGAGATGGATTGAGCATTCAATGGACTGCTCTCCATCTCTGGTGAGGGGGGACTACAGCGGCCGGTGCTTGCCTGACCCCTAGCGTAGGCTGGGGCTCAACATCATGGAGCTGTATCACAGGGGGTGGGGAGCGGCAGGTGCTTGAGTGGTTCGCGCATGGGAGTGTGCACGGGCCAAGTCGCTGGCATCATTGCACGCTGCACTCCAGCAAGAGGGAGAAAAACAGGAAAAACAAGGCTCCCGGAGAATGATGAGGGGGAGCTCACAGGCCCCACACCTGGCTCGCCACAGCGCACAATGGATCCGGTTTCGGTGGGAGATGGGCTCCCTCTGCTGACCCCAACGAGGGGGAGTAATTCCTGGGGTACTTGCGCCGGCTGGTGGATGCCAGGGTGATGGTGCTGGGGCTCCCCCCCAGATTGAGAGGGCCGAGAAGCAGGAGCATAAATAATAATTAAAAAAAGGTACTTACCAGAGCGATGAGAGGCAAAGTATTAGTGCAGGTGCTCCGTAACGGAAACATTGTTCCGTGTTTCTTCAGGTATTTGGACCACCCAAACAACAGACTTGGGGCCAATGAGGTGGCACGCTTTAAATGAATGACACTAAATGCCATAATAACCCGTTCTATGGGTTATTACAGCATTTGAAACATGGCTCTAGTCCGTGTAATAAAGAAAGGGGGGGTCACCAGTAATTACAGTAAAATAAAAAATTATTTTTCAGTATAACTATTTACAAAGGCAGTGCAAACAGAGAAAACAAAGTCCTTCTTCTGAGGGTATCACTTAATTCCAAGTTTCAGTCTCTCATTCTCTCACTCTCCTTGTCTCTCCAGCAAAAGCACTGATGCTCTGTTTGCCTCGTTGATGTACTGCTTCTTACAGAATGTTCTTGTCAGTTTACAGAATGTGCTTGTCATTTTCGATATCGGTGCATCAAAAAGAACTCAGTGACCCAGAACTGACCTCTTGTTTACAGCTCTGTAAAAGGCTTAAAAACTGTATCTCAGATTAACCCCTTGAGTTCAAAATAGCTTTTTGCAATCATTTCAACAGTATAACTATATACAGTTTTAAACAAAGGGATCCCAGTACCACATACAGTTTTACACAGAGATTCACTTTTTTTTTTAATAACTGCAGATATGCAAGGGAGGAGAAAAGACAGAAATAGCAAGGGAAAGCAGGGAGTTAGCGAAAGGCGGAGAATAACAAGACCGCCAGAGTGATCAGTTCCTAGGTCTCACAAGAAAATTTGGTTGCGCAACCAGTCAGAGAAGAGACAGAAAAGGAGGGGATAGAACAGACCCCTGTGTATAAACTCTCTCTGCACAACAAACGGAACAGGGCCTTATTCAACCCTGTCACAGTTCTAATGCCCACTTGTCCAGGAGGGTCTGGATTTCCTTGTGAATGAGGGCGGCACGGGATGGGGAGTAGGAGGAGGGGACAGGAGGATTGTCCGGAGGAATCTAAATTCCTCCCCCCCAATTCTTTTTCTGGCTCCGCTTTTGGTCCTGGTGCACTCTCTTGGGCATCTACTTACCCTCAGTTCTGCCTCCACGCCTGAAACTTCTTCTCCTGGCACCAGCCCGGCTATCCCCTCAGCTCTGAGCCCCCCAAGATGGGGCCGCCCTATCTGCCCAGGGCGCTCTATCTAGAATTTGGGCCGGCCTGGGGTCGGCACAAGAGTTGAGTGAGTCCGGCCAGTGGAGTGTGGCTGAGAGGGTGGTGCCGTCACTCACCCCCGAGAGTGGGGATTTTCTTAGTTACGTCTCCCCCCCGGCAGAGCCCGCATGTGCAATGACACCAGGCACGTCTGCCATGTCTCTGCGTCTCTCTTTGCTGTGCCCTAGGCATTGCAGTACCTTCTGTCGCCACCGGGGGCCGCTGCAGTGCCGGGCAGATGCCTCGATCCCCCCCCCGAGAGAGGAGAGCAGTCCACCAGATGCTTGATCCTCTCTCTCCCCTGCCGACCTCCGGCGGCCCAGGCTCGTTCCTGAACCCGGATCACCGGCGTGGCACAAGGTGTGGCATCCAGCGTCTCAACCCTTAGTGCCACTGGGCCGGTTTGGAGGAATCTAAATAAACTCCAGCATGTGTCCCTTTTCTATTTCTGAAGGACCCAGGCATCTGATGTAATTCTGGCCCATCCCCCTAGATAGAGGGAGAACCGACCCCCTACCACTTCCCCCAAGGACTACGCTGGAGGAGGGAGGTCGGGCAAGGAGTCAGGCAGAAGCTCTGGGAGTGGGCAAGGAGACCTGGGAGGACTTAGCATTCCTAGGTCCTGCAGCTTCTGAGGGCTGAGAGGGGGCCTTACGCTTGAAGGGCTTCATTGCTTGCTGCCTCTTAGACCGCTGACCTGCTCCTGGTGCCTCTTCCTGTCGTCGGGCATTGACAAGTGGCCCAACGAAGAGGACAATCAGACAGATGGACAACGGATCCGTGCTTACTGTCCACAGAGGAACTGACTGGGCCCCCTGGCTCAGGCCCAAAAGGGTGCTGAAAAGGCCTAAGACTCGGGGGGAGGGGCACCGAAGGCCCTTGCCCCAAAGGCCACCTGCCTGATGTCTGGATCAGGGCAGGGGGCTTCATCGATGGGAGCCCTGAGAAAAATCAGGGCTGCTGGGGGTGCAGAGTTTGACCTCCCATGGGAGAGGGGACTCGATGCTGAGATCTGGAGCGAGAGTCAGATCTAGGTCTCTCCTTGTCTTTGTGGTGGTACTTCCCACTAATCTTCTTGTTCTTGTGGAAAGATGTAGAAGACCCTTGGACCATAGAGGAGCTGTGACTGAAGGGGGTCCTCTGCATGGCAGCTACTTGTTGCTCCAATAGGTGGCTCTTCAAAGCCTTCAGGTGACGGATGCATGTTCGGTGGTTGAAACTGCAGCAATGCGGGCAGGCCTCCAAGTCGTGGTTGCGGCCTAAACAAATCAGGGAGGCTGAATGGCCGTCCTTAGCAGGTATTTTTCTCCCACAGGCACATGTAGATTTCCGCCGCTCTGTGGAGGAAGACAGTGAAGACATGAAAGAAAACTTTGAAATATGAAAAAAATACAGTGTGAAATCGCAGAAAATGGTGGTCGACTGGTAGCAGAAGGCGTCCATGGAGCCGATGTGGACAGGTCGACGGCGGGAAAAGAACTGAGGTGGGGTTGGGAATCGCCCCCTTTACACCACTGGCTTGCATCGGAGGCATTCCAATTTTGGGGGTAATCCCTGCTGGGTACTGCTAGCTAGAATTTTTCCGTGGGGTCCTAGTGCCTGGCAGTATAGTCCTTATGGTGTAGCCTGCTGCAAGTGCTCCAACTTGAAGTAAGATCAGCCCGTGCTGGCACAATACTGAGTGAAACTTACTGCCCCAACATGGACCTGGGCTGTACACAGTCAACAGGGAATAGTGCTCTCCCGAATGGATAGGGCCTGGACCCCTGTGGGCTATATTCAGACACAACATGCAAATGAGTGCAAGGCGCTAAGGGACCATTTGGATGCACATTATGGGCTCATTTCTATGGTGCGCAGCTGCCCAGTAACACCCATTCTGACACTATCTTGACATATCCCCCAGTGTCAAGTGGCACCCTCCACCCTGAACACCGGTACTGAGTACCATCCAATATCCAAGGTGGCTAGTGGTGCCCCCCAACCCCCGATAACTAGTGCCATGTACTGTCAGATGCACCTGGTGTCTAGCAGCACCCCCTGATCACCCACACCATGTACTGTCCGATATCCCTAGTGTCTAGTGGCACGCCCCACCCCCTGATCACCCCAATCATGTACTGTCCGATATCCCTCATGTCTAGTGGCACCCCTGCTCACAGGTACCATGTAATGTCCGATGTACCTGGTGTCTAGTGGCACCTACTGATTACCAGTACCATGTACTGTCCAATAACTTTGGTGCCTAGTGTCCCCACCCACCTCCCAAGCACCCACACCATGTACTGTCTGATATCCCTCGTATCTAGTGGCACCCCCTCCACACCCCCATCACCTGTATCATGTACCATCCAATATCCCTAGTGTCTGACACCCCCCATAGCCTGCGTACAATGATACAGAGTGCCCTGATGCCCAGTGGTTCCCCCTGACCCCAGAATGCCCAGTAATACAGGTAATGGTAAGCACTGGTTGTTCAGTCCCCCCACTCATAGAACACCAACCAAACCCCCCATGAAAGTCCAGGGAATCCTGATATGGTGACTGGCACACCCCTCCTCTCACCTCTTTGGCCACCCACTGTACGAGCAGTCAGTGGCATGCGTATACTGTATGCATGCCACCGACAGCTCATATAACAACTGGCCGAGGAGGTCTGTGCTGGTCGTCATATCAGGATTCCCTGGACATCCTTGGACACCCTGGTATGGGGAAGAGGAGTGTGATGGGTAGTGATCTGTGTGTGGGTGGGTGGAGAAGCTGGACCTTCAGTGTTTACCATTACTTATGTTAATAGGCATTCGGGGGGGGGGGGCAGAACCACTGGAAACCAAAGCATTCTGTATTTTTGTACATGGGCGACCGTGGGGGTGGTGGGTGCCACTAGACACCAGGGGATATTGGAAAGTACATGGAATGGGAGCTCAGGGTGTGTTGGTGCCACGAGACACCAGGGATATCGGACAGCACATGGTATAGATGATCCAAGGGTGGAGGGTGCCCCTAGAAACCACGAACTGCATGTTTGACAGTATGATGGGCGAACGGGGACAGGTTGATGCAGTATAGCTGCCCTGCCTTTGGTGAAGTGGGGGAACAGGCTTAACTCCCACTTAAGTCATGGTTTTCAGCAGTGGTAAACAGCACTGCTTTGAGGGCTGTTTACAACCACTTTGAAAATGCTACTGCATCTGTATGCAGGAGGAGACCCCCTCAATTCAGGAGGAGAGGAGAAGAGGAGGAGTCAGGGAGGAATCCGAGGAGCCAAGGAAGAAGCCGTGGCCATAGCCACCAACAGGAATGGGAGGTCGCCCAGAGTCGGAGCGACTACTGGAGCCACAGAAGGAGCGGGCTTGTTTTTCTGGCCCGCCATATGCTCAGAGCAGCAAGAAGGAGTGGGCAAAAGAGCTTAGCTGGGTCCCAGAAGAGCCAATCAGACAAGGGGACCCAGCACCAATCCAGTGAGAGGCTGATGTATCCTCCACGGGGAGCCAACCAAGAAGGGCGCTGATTTTCAAGACAGCGGCCAGCCTTAAAAGGACCGCTGGACACTGCTCTCATTGCAGGAGAAGAAGAAGAGTTGGGGAGGGAATCTGAGGAGCCAGGGAGGAAGCCATGTCCGTAGCTGCCAACTGGAAGGGGAGGTTGCCCAGAGTCGCGACGACTGGAGCCGCAGAAGGAACAGGGTTTTTTGTCCCACCCACCTACCCCGGCCCGACCTCTATTAAATGCTCCTGGGTGGAGGAGGACCTAGTAAATAGAGGGGAGCAAACCAGGTCAAGTAGGGTAGAGGAGGGTGCCACCATCTAGAGGCCAGGGCTCGGTGCACAGGGCAGGAAACAAGCCAGGAAGACCTGGTCACTGGCAGGGATCTCATCAGCAAAATTCTAGAAGGCTGAAAATATATACATTCAATAAAATTAAGACCTTTCTTTCTGCTCATCAATAGATCAAAAAAAGTTGGGATTTGAAATCGGAACACTGTAAAGTTTCATAGGTTCTGGGCCAAAGATAACTTCTGGTAATTAGTTTTTGCTCAATATTTACCATTTTGACTGTGGGATACTTGCAAACATTTGTTCCACTTTCGAGCACACACAGCAATGCAAATGAATGTTCTAAAGTTGAGCAAATTTTACAAATGCATTTTTTATGGTTTTGTCAGAATAAAATAGAAGTAAAAAAACGAAATTGAGTTAGTTGTCACAAAACCAACAAAAACAAAAAACTGCGCTGAAAACAGAAAATTCAGGTGAAGGTGTTGTCTTTGCTCTGAGTGGCTGACATATTAGTGTGAAAAGAGGATTCCTTGGTACTTTTTGTTGCTAGATATTGTCACTTTTGCTGCAAATATACATTTTTTTTAAATTACAAGTGATTAAATCATAACCATTTATTTTTGGTTTTATGACCATCTAAAATGTCAGTAAATGATGGCACAGTGACAATTTGGAAAAAGAGATGGATTTCATGGCTGTAACGTGTGTTTGACAGTTAAGTTGTGTTGGGAATTATCTTTAATGTGTTTTGTCAAAAACAATGGCCTTCATTTTAACTAAAAATGGAAAGTTGTTGAGGCACAAGTGACTAAACCAGAAAAACAGGTTATTCACCTGTTCAATTTGACCACTAGAACTAAATCATCCCATTCCAATGCAAAAATATGGGACTTCAGAGGAACTAACTTTGATAAGATGGCCAACAGAGTTAAGCTAGCCCTGGCAAAAAGAAATACAGGTGAGGGAGCATAGGCAAAGTGGGCAAGCATTAAGGATGCAATACTTGAAGCAACATCCCATTGTGTTAGAGAGAAAAAGTGCAAAATAAGAAGGAAACCACTTTGGCTCTCAAAAACAGTAGCAGAAAAGGTCAGGGCCAAAAGGCTGACCTACAGAAAATATAAGAGAACGCAGCGGGATGAAGATAGGGAGGCATACCAAACTTCCCTAAGGGAATCAGGGAAGGCAGTAAGGCAGGCAAAGGCCCAAACCGAGGAAACACTAGCACAAACAGTAAAAGAAGGTGACAAGACTTTCTATAGATACCTTAGTGAAAAGAGAAAGTCCAGAGGGGGTATTGCTCAGATCAAAGGGGATAAGGGGGCATGCAAGGAGAGGACCATGTAAAAGCATATATCCTAAATAGATACTTCTACTCAGTATTTACTGAAGAGAAGGTAGGGCAGGGCCCACAGCTCAGCACCATGGACACAGGGGGAGGGAGATATGCACTAGTCCCTTCACAAAAGAAAGGGTCCTACAAGAGCTTAATAAGCTCAGGGTGGACAAGGCAATGGGACCTGATGGCATACATCCTAGGGTACTAAAGGAGCTAAGGGTAGAACTCACAGAGCCATTATCAGAACTGTTTAGTGAGACTCTGAGCACAGGAAAGGTCCCAGAAGACTGGAGAAGTGTTCATGTGATTCCGCTCCACAAGAGTGGCAGCAGGGAAGAGGCAGGGAACTACAGACTAATCAGTCTTACCTCAGTAGTGGGCAATATTATGGAGGCACTACTTAAGGAAAGGATAGTGCAACACCTGGAATCCACAGGAAAACAGGATCCAAGACAGCATGGGTTTACAACAGGAAGGTCCTGTCAAACTAATCTCATAGATTTCTTTGACTGGGTAACCAGAGTGGTGGACCAAGGGGAAGCAGTTGATGTCACCTAACTTGACTTCAGCAAAGCTTTCGATACTGTTCCATGTACAAGATTGATTAATAAGCTGGGTAGGCTCGGGGTGGGTCAGAAGTTGGTCAACTGGGTGGAAAACTGGTTGACGAGCAGAAAAAAGAAAGTGGTGGTAAATGGTATACAGTCAGAAGATATGCAAGTCACAAGTGGGGTACCTCAGGGATCAGTCCTGGGGCCAGTCCTCTTCAATATCTTCATCAGTGACATTGCAAATGGACTGGAGGGTAAGGTTTGTCTGTCTGCAGATGACACCAAGATCTCTAACAGAGTAGATGATCCAGATGGGGTAGGTAGAATGAGAAGAGATCTGGATAAACTGGCAAAATGGTCAGAGAGTGACAACTGGGGTTTAACGCAAAGAAGTGTAAGACCATGCACATACGGAAGAGAAACCCTGAAGCCAACTACAGGCTGGGAGGGGAGTTGCTGGCAATCACAAGGGAAGAAAGAGACTTGGGCATCACCATCACAGATGACCTGAAATCATCCAAGCAGACCACTAAAGCAGTAGGTAAGGCTAGGGAGATGTTGGGGTGCATTAGTAGGGGTATCACAAGTCGTAAGAGGGAGGGAATAATCCCGCTTTACAAGACATTGGTTAGGCCCCATCTGGAGTACTGCGTGTAGTACTGGAGGCCACACCTTCACAAGGACATTAACCAAATTGAGGTAGTCCAAAGACGGGCAACCAAAATGGTGCAGGGACTGCATCAGAAGACATACGAGGACAGATTAACGGAGCTCAATATGTATACCCTAGAGCAAAGCAGGGAGAGAGGTGATATGATTGAAACATTCAAACACCATAAGGACATTAACAAGGTGAAAGTCTCTAACATGTTTCAGTATAAGAAAAATAGCAGGACAAGAGGACACAGCATGAGATTAGAGTGAGGCCGATTAAGGGGTAATGTGAGGAAGTTCTTTTTCACAGAAAGGGTGGTGGATGCATGGAACGGCCTACCTAAGGAAGTGGTGGATATGAATACAGTGCAGGGCTTCAAACAGACATGGGATAGGCATAAGGGAGCGATACAGATGAGTATGAATAGATAGGCCATTGACAGAGCAAAGGCCACTGGCACATTCATAAGGTAGAAAAAGAAATGGGAGACTGGATGGGCCTTGCGCTCCTTATTTGCCATCAACTTCTATGTTTCTATGATTCTATGTTTCTATGTAACAGTAGTTCTAGGAGTGGTATATGTTGTTCATTCACACTTGTTGGCAGGTACCTTGCCGCTTTAAGACGTGCTGGAAGTCTTCAAACTGGCTCCTCCAACCCACCCAGGTGGTATAACCCTCAGCTCCGCCCCATGACACCAGCTATTAGTCCACTGGAAGCAAGGTTTGTGCGTCAAAGTCCAAGGAGGTCAGGTGGGTCAGTGTGGATGAACATATTCCACTCCTAGAACTACTGTTACAGGTAAGTAACCTGTTTTTCTAGAATCGTGGATATGTTGTTCTATCCAAAACTTGTTAGCAGACTCCTACCAGTTCTCTGGGAGAAGGGAGGCGAGATGCACACCCCCTACTTATGGAAGAGGGAATGAAGAACTGAGGTTCCAAAACCAGCATCCTGGCATGACTCAAGGTCGATGTAGTAATGGGAAATGAAGGTGTGTGCTGACTTCCAGGTAGCAGCCCTACAGATTTCTTGAGTAGGGACGTCTCTAGAAGCAGCCACCGATGCAGCGGTATGGCAGGTGGAATGAGCCCTTACCCCAACAGGAGATTTCCTACCCGCCAACCTATAGCAAAGGCCAATGCAAGATGTAATCCATCTAGCTACTGTCCACTTGGCTGTGGGTCTGCCACGTGCGGCTTCAGCGTAGGTGACAAACAGCTGGCAAACCTCTCCTCGAACTTCTGCTGTTCGCTCTTTGTAATAGGCAAGCGTCTGTCTCAGGTCCAAAGTATGAAGCCTGTACCCAGCCTCCGAGGTGTGACTGGGGTAGAACACCAGCAGAGTAAGCACCTGGTTAAGGTGAAACTCCGACATCACCTTCGGAAAGAATTTCAGGTGAGGGCGCAGGACAACCTTGTCCCTGTGAAAGACCAGGTAAGGAAACTCTATGGAGAGTGCCTGTATCTCCCCAGTCCTTCTGGCTGACATAACAGTCCCAAGAAGGCGGTCTTCCACGACAAGTGTGACATCTCACACTTGTGCATAGGTTCGAATAGCTTGCCCATGAGCTTTGCCAAAACCAGCAGTAAATCCCACAGAGGTGGAGGTTCACACACTGGAGGGGATATGTGAGCTAGGCCTTTGAAAAAAGCACCAGAACACCTTCTTCTGCACCACTGACTGCTGACAAGCCAGTGCCCGGTAAGCAGAAATGGCTGCCAGGTGCACCTTTAGAGTAGTTGACCGCAGCCCCTGCTGCGAGAGGGACCAAAGGTAGTCCAAAATGCTAGCCATTGTGAAAGATGAAAGGTCCAATCATTTGCCCTGACACCAGATGGAGAATCTCTTCCATCTAAAAGTATAGCATTTTTCTGGCCGATTCCTTACGGGATGCCTCAACAATGTTGAGGACCTTGTCAGAGAGACCCAGGGCCTGGAACTCTAACCGCTCAGGAACCAGGCCATCAGGTGCAGGGATTGAAAGTCTGGCGAGAATACCTTCCCTTGATTGACTGAGACCAGGTCCGGGCATGCTGGAAGCCGTCTCGGGAGCCTGGAGCTGAGGCTGAGGAGAGCTGGATACCAGAACTGGTGCGGCCAGTCTGGGGCTACCAGGATCACCTGCGCCTTGTCCCTCCTGACCTTGATGAGCACTTTGTGAATCAAGGAGAGAGGAGGGAAGGCATAGAAGAGGCCTGGGGTCCAAGGCCTGGAGAAGACATCCCCCTGCAGCAAACCCTGCTGAGGGGGTCGGGCATGGAACAGCCTCAGCTTCGCATTCTCCCTGGAGGCAAACAGGTCCACCTGGGGGTTCCCGAGAGGGAGAATAGATCGTGTACTACCTCTTGGAGCAGAGACCACTTGTGAGATTCCCCGCCCATCCAGCTGAGGGCATCGGCCAGCCGATTCAAGGCTCCTGCCACATGAACGTCTAGGAGATCTGCCTCCAGGCTGAGCACGAGCGACCAAATATGGAGAGCTTCCTTGCACAGAGGTAAGGAGTGCGTCATGCCCTGTCTGTTGACACAGTACATGGTCGTGGTGTTTTCCGTCTAGACTTGAACCACTTGACCCCGAACAAATGGAGCGAAGGTGGTCAGAGCTAGGTGGATTGCTTGGAGCTCCAGCAGGCTGATGTGGCATCAAGACTCCTGAGTGGACCAGAGCCCGTGAGCTCTGTGTTCCCCCAGATAGGCACCTCAACCCATCAGAGAGGCGTCAGTCGTTACAGTGATCATCGGCTCAAGGCGGACAAACGGGATCCCTTCCTGCAGGTGGGATGAGATGAGCCACCACTAGAGGCCGTCCCACATTTTCTGGGTCACAGAGAACAGCTGGTCGAGATGACCTGAGCGCTGAGACCACTGGCTGGCCAGTTCGCACTGAAGGGAACGCATATGCCAGCGGGCCCATTGGACCACACTGGTGAAGGCTGCCATGTAGCCTAGAAGACACAGGAAGTCCCGGGCAGGGCACAATTGCCCAACCAGAAATGACCGGGCAAAGGAGGAAAGAGCCTCTGCCCTGTCCGCCGTGAGCCGACCTCTGGCTCGGCAGGAGTCAAGCTCTGCCCCAATGAACTGAATCATCTGCGTAGGTATTAGTTCCGACTTGACCTCATTGATCAGCAGGCCAAGTTCTGCACAAGTCTGGAGGGCCAGATCCCTGGACTGCTCCACCTCCAACCTGGAGGGACCTGTTATCAGCCAGTTGTCCAGGTAAGGGTACACCCGGACCCCTCGGTGCCTCAGGTAAGCCATCACCACTGCCATGCATTTGGTGAAGACCCTGGGGGCTGAAGATAGGTCGAAGGGCATGGCCTGGAACTCAAAGAGGATTCCTTCTGCTTTGAAGCAAAGGAACCGTTGATGGGACAGACGGACTGGGACATGAAGGAATGCGTCCTGAAGATCTAGGGAGCAGAACCACATTCCTTGCTCCAGGGATGGGATGATCTGAGCCAGAGTTACCATCCAGAAAGTGCGGGACCTGGGGAACCCATTTAGGTCGTGCAGATCTAGAGTGGGGAGCCAGCCCTCCCATCCTCTTTGGCACCAGGACGTACCGGGAGACAAACCCTGGGTCTGAAGGCGAGTCCACTACTGGGCACACCATCTCCTTTAGGAGGAGCTGGGCCAGGTCAGCTCTGAGAGCCGCCTCAGAAGCTGCGGACACTTGATCCCCTCGTGGGGCGTGGGCTCGGTATGGAGGGGATTGCTCGAATTCCACAGGCAGGCCTCGACCGACCACTTCCAAAACGCACCGGTCCGTACTGATAACGGACCAGCAGAAATAAAGTGGCTGAGCTCCCCCCCCCACAGGAGGACCCAGGGGAGGTGTGACGGAGTTGAGGGAGGCACTCTCCAACCTGTCACTGGGCACGCTTAGAGGAGGGTCAGGCAGGGGACTGCCAGAACCTTTCCCCCGGGTTTCCTGAAAGAGGAGGCCATGGACTTGGTCCGAGGACGCCAAGTCTGAGCCTGCTGGCCCTGCTGCTGGCCCTGCTGCTGAGTCAGTCTGGCCACAGGGGTAGAGGAGCGAAAGGGCCTGTGGTTAGCACACTTGGAGCCCTTGTTCTTTTTGGGCAGAAGTAGAATCCAAGGTGGCATTGGACTTCTCTATGCGCTGGAGGTGCTCCTTCACGCCTGGCCCACAAAGGTCAGTACCGAAAAAGGGGACATCTACCAACTTGTACTGCATATCTGCCATGAAGGTCGAGATGCGGAGCCAAGCCCAGAGGCGCATGGCCACTGCGGCCACTACCAAGCGGGCATATGAACTGCCAATATCCAGAGCCGTCTGGAGCTGCTGTTTGGCCTCTGCCCTCCCCTGATCCTGGACCTGCCTGACCGTGGTCTGGAGGTCAGCCAGGAGATGAGGGATCACCTCATCCAGGAAGCCCAAGAGGGCGTGCAAGAAATGTGCCATGATAACAGCTGAGCTGGCCTGACAAAGGCCTAGACAGGAGGCTGCACAGACCTTCTTCCCGGAATGGTCCAATTGCTTGGACTCCCTGTCCGGGGGTCTATCCGCATCTCCCTTGTTGCCCGAGTGCCGAAAAATGGAGTCAGCCACCAACCCCACCACAGAGGGGTGCTCCATAAAGCCCGACAGGGACCCCATGGGCACCGTATACTTGCAGGCCATGTGGGCTTAAGGCACAGGATAGGAAGCAGGACGCTGCCATAGCTCCAAGGCGTGGGCCCACAATGGCCTCAGCCACTGGGAAGGCCTCCACAGGAGAATCCCCCTTATCCAGAATCTCTGTGAGGGGGTACTTAGCGTGTTTCTGCACAGGCTCCAGCTCCATCCCCACAGACTGAGAGAAGTGCCAATAAATGCCCATCAGCAGGAAGGGCACTTGTTGACAGAACCCCCCCAAGGATCTCCTGCCCACTGGACAGGAGATCATGGAGGAGTCTTCGGACTCTGAGGATTCCACATATAGTAGGTGCTCCTGCCCCCCCAAGTGACTCTCCACCCTCCTTGGGCGGTCGGGAATGAGAGTGACCGACAGCCTATGGGACAAGCCTTGAGCCGACCAGGAATCCTTGGTCGGTGCTCTAGACTTGGGCTGATCAGGCGGTGGCTCCACCCAAATCGGTGGAGTGGCCAGCTTTGGCTGAGCGGGCAGTAACTGGCACCTCAGTGAAGGTGGCCATGACTGACTCCAGTCGCTCTGGTGAGAGCCATTTTATGGCCGGAGACAAAACCGGGGTCAGTTTCAATCTGGACAGCACCAACTGCTGCCACATGAGATCTTCGTAGCGTCGACGTAACTTGCGCCGAAAACCTCTCCTCAGCCGAGGAGGACAAAGATGATGATGGGCGGCGGCACCACTTGCCGGGACATTAGGACCGAGACTGACAATGGTGGGACTTTCTTGACGTCAAAGCCGAGAAGCAGAGCCGAGACCTCGACCATTGGCAATTCTGGTGGGGAAGCTCGACCGGAGGTGGGGAAACCCTCGGCTCCGGGTCCAGTTCCTTGGATACTGGGTCCTGCCCAACATTCTGGGCCGGCCTTCTAAAGACACCGGAGCACCGGCATTCAGAGATCGGCGGGTCAGGTGACAACCCCTGATCGGCTCGAGAAAAATCTGCTGTGTCAACAGATGTCTCAGCCGACTGGTTTGATGGGGACACCGTGAAACCAGCAGCCTTGGCCACGACTTCGACCGAAGTCGAAACAGGGTTCTCTTGTGAGTGGGACTGCTCCCGGTCCCATGAACGTTCACGAGTCGACTTGTCTTTTTTCGACTCCTTCTTCTAGGTGCATGAAATATGGGACCCTGAAGGGATCTCTCCCTTAGTCGAGAGAGACTGGCACAACTCCTTGAAGGAAGCCTAATAGGAGGATGCGAGGTGCAGAGGAATAAAGGCCAAAGACAAAGAGGCCTGAGCCACCTCCTCCTCGAGGGCCTTGAGCTGTTCCAACTGCTCGGTGGATCCTGCAGCTGCAGAGACCACCCAACAGGCCTCCTTCAATTTGGCCTGTGGGAAACGCTTCTCCGGTCACCCCAATCAAAGTCAGGCAGTACAGTCTTCTAGCACATTCGGGGTGAACAACTGACAAAATTCGCAAGTCTGTGGATCGTGGTCTAACCCCAGGCAATAAATGCACAAGGTGTGTGGATCCATGCAAGACATCTTCTGCACGCAAGGGCACCGGTGAAACCCAGGGGCCGATTTTTCCTTCATCACTGATGCGATTGGAAAATGAGCAAATTTTACTCTAGAGAGCTTGAGGATCAGTTTTGGAAGTGAATCCAAAGATTCCGAAGCCAGGGCCTACTAAACGCGGGAGTGCTAAGGAGAGAACCTGAACCTTTCGGCTGAAAGGAAGATCTGGCGTCATGGGGCGGAGCCAAGGGTTATACCATCCGGGTGGGTGGGAGGAGCCAGCCTGAAGACTTCTGGCACATCTTAAAGCGGCAAGGTACCTGCCAACAAGTGTGGATAGAGCAACATATCCACGATCCTAGAAATATGTTTATGACTGTGTGAGACAGGTTTTATTATGTATGGAAATGGTTTTGTGAGGGGGTTATTTGGTTACATTAGTGATTGTGAGAGGAATTTGGGGAAATCCTTTGACTGGATCAGTAAGATAGGTTTGTTGTGGTTTAGTTGTGTAGATTATTTTTATGTAGTGTACCTAGGGCCCTGTGTGGAGCCGCTGACAGCCTGACATGCTGTTGTGCTAACACAGTGCCAGAGGGCCCTACGTGTTCTGGCATACAGTGGTTAGTGTGTGCCTACATGCAGGGCTCTGTGCACAGTCAGGCAGACCATTGTGTTTGCACAGAAGCCAAAGAGCCAAATATGTTATGGCATGATGGTGACTGGTATCTGGCTGTCTGCAGGGCCCCAGGTGTTCTAGCATGATGATGGTTATTGTATGCCTGCGAGCAGGGTACAGCTAGACAAACCACTGCACTGGTACAGGGTCCTTCCTGGCATTAAGGTGGTTGGTGTGTAGCTGTCTGCAGGACATGCAGGGCCATGTGCACAACCAGATAGCTTGGGCTGCTGGCACACAGCACAAACGGCCATGTGCATCCTGGCACGAAAGTCACTAGCGACACAGGGCTCTAAATATGTCACATATTCTGTTTATTCTATTGGGACCTGCGTAACTGGGTATACGATTCCACCATCACAAAAAGAAAGGAAATTCTTTGCAAAAAAAAACCTGTGTTATTGTAGACACTAGGGTTGAAGAACACAAAGTGCACAATGTATGGAAATACAAGAAATGAGGGTTACTCACCTGTAACCGTAGTCCTAGGAGTGGTAGTTGGTATGCATCCACATTTACGGCAGAATCCTTACCCCTTTAAGAATGACCAGAACGTCTTCAAGCTGGCTCCTCCCACCCTCCCGGGTGGTATCCTCCTAGGCACCGCCCCGTGACGTCAGATCTTACACACTGGAAGCAAGATAAGGTGTGTCACTTGCCAGGGGGGCTTGTGTGGAAGTACACCATATACCTCTCCTAGAGCTATGGTTACAAGTGAGTAACCCTCATTTCTAGGGATGTGGATATGGTGCACTAACCACAATTCTGGCAGACTCCTAGCAGTTCTCCAGGAGGTGGGGGCAAGGTGCACACCCCCAATTTTAGGGAAAGAGATTGGAGAACCGAGGCTGCAAAATCAGCATCCTGGTGTGACTCAAGGCCGATGTAGTAGTAGGAGATGAAGGTGTGTGCTGACTTCCAGGTAGCCACCCTGTAGATCTCTTGGATAAGGACATCCCTGGAAGCAGCCACCGAGGCAGCAGTAAGTCTGGCTGAATAAGCCCTAAGCCCAGCGCAAGGCTCCCTACCAGCCAACTTATAGTAGAGGTCGATGCAGGAGACTATCCAACAGTCAGTCGTCCACTTAGCTGCTGGTCAGATATGTGCAGTTTCAGCGTAGGTAACAAAGAGCTGGCGAACCTCTCCCTGAACTCCAACCATGTGCCCCTTATAATAAGCAACCTTTCACCTCAGGCCAACGAATGGAGCCTGTGCTCTGCCTCTGAGGTTGACTTGGTGAAGTACACAGGGAGGTTAATCACCTGGTTAAGGTGAAACTCAAACAACCTTCGGGAGGAACTTCGGGTTGAGGCAGAGGACAACCATGTCCATGTAGAAGATCAGGTAAGGAGACTCCACTGAAAGTGCCTGGAGCTCACTGATCCTTCTGGCGGAGATGATAGCCACCAAGAAGACGGTCTTTCACAACAGGCTGGACATCTCATACCTGTACATGGGTTCAAAGGCTTGGCCATGAGCACTGCCAAAACCAGCAGCAAGTCCCAAGGTGGTGGTGGTGATGGTTCATGCACTGGTGGGGACAAGTGGTCCAGGCCTTTGATAAAGCACCCTACCACCTTCTTCTGCACCACCATCGGCATACTTGCCGAAGCCCAGTAGGCAGAGATGGCTGCCAGGTGCACCTTGAAGGTCGTTGACCAGAGGCCCAACTGGAAGAGGGACCACAGGTAATCCACAATGCTATCCATTGGGCAGGACAAATGGTCCAGCTCCTTGCCCTGGCACCAAATGAAAAATATCTTCCACCTGAAGGCGTAGCACTGGTGAGTCATGTCTTTCCGAGAGCCCTCAACAACATGGAGGACCTAGTCGGAGAGACCCAAAGCCTGGAACTCTAGCCACTCAAGAACCAGGCTGTCAGGTGCAGGGAGTTAAGGTCTGGATGCAGGACCTTCCCCTGATGGCAAGAGAGCAGGTCCAGGCGGAGAGGCAGCCACCACAGAGGCCTGCTGAGGAGATCGGGGTACCAGAATTGGCACGGCCAGTCCAGGGCCACCAGGACCACCTGTGCCTTGTCCCTCCAAACTTTCAGTGGCACTCTGTGGATCGAGGGAAAGCATACATGAGACCTAGGGTCCAGGGCCTCATGAAGGCATCCCCCAGCAGTGTTCCACACTGAGGGAGGTGGGCAAAAAACAGCCTCTGCTCCGCATTCTCCCAGGACACAAGCAGGACGACCTGGGGAGTGCCCCAAAGGGAGAACAGGTGATCGTCTACTTCCTGGTGAGGGGCCACTCATGAGATGCCTCGCTTACTCACCTGAGGGCATCCGCAAGCTGGTTGGACACAACGGCCACATGAATCACCAAAAGGTCGGTGCCCCAACTTCGCACGTAGGTCCAGATGTGGAGAGCTTCATGACACAATGGGAGGGAATGCATCCCACACTGCTTGTAGTACATGGTCATCATGTTGTCAATATGGACCTGGATGACTGAACCCGAACATGTGGAGCAAAGGACATCCATGCTAGATGCATGGCCCGGAGCTTCAACAGGTTGATGTGACATCGGGACTCCTTGGCGGTCCAGAGGCCATGGACTCTGTAGTCCCCCAGGTGGGCTCACCATCCCATCACATGAATGTCGGCCGAAAGAGTGACCATAGTCTCTGGGTGGACAAATGGGACTCATTCCTGAAGATGTTCCAGGACCAGCCACCACTGGATGGTGTCACACATCAGTTGACTCACTGTAACTGTCTAGTTGAGGCAACCAAGGCACTGAGACCACTGCCAGGCCAGCTCCCACTGCAGGAGGGCATTCTTCACCGGGCCCACCAGACCATGCTGGTGCAAGCCATTATGTACCCCACCCCAGCAGATGGAGGAAGTCCCTGGCAGGGTGCAATTGCTTGACCCAAAATGACTGGCATAGGGGGTAAGATACTCCGCCCTGTCCACCAGGAGTCAGGCCTTGGCCCAAAAGGAGTCAAGCTCCAAACCGATGAACAGAATGACCTGTGATGGACTGAGTTCCAACTTGGTCTCCTTGACCAGGAGGCCTAGGGCAAAGCAGGTTTGGAGGGTCAGGTCCCTGGATCAATCCACCTCTGCTCTGGAGGAACCGGCCATCAGTCAGTCATCCAGGTAAAGATACACCCGGACACCTCGGCACCTTAGGAAGGCTTCCACCACCGCAATGCACTTGGTAAAGACCCAAGGTGGCCAAGGAGAGGCCGAACGGTATGGCCGGAACTCATGTAGGATCCCTTCTGAGTGGAACCGGAGGAAACGCCAGTGGGATGGACAGATGGGGATGTGGAAGAAGCATCCCAGTGGTACAGAGAACAGAACAACATGTGCTGCTCCAGGGATGGAATGATCTGATTCAGAGTGACCATCAGGAATTTGCATGGCCTGAGGTATTTGTTAAGGTCATGCAGATCCAGTATACGGTGCCAACCACCCATCCATTTCAGAACGAGAAAGTATCTAGAGACAAACCCTGAACTGACCTTGGCATCCTGGACATGAACCACTGCCTCCTTCTGGATAAGCTGAGTGATGTCTTTCTGAAGGACAGACATTTCCGTTGACACCACGTCCTTCCGTGGGGCACGGGTTCAGCTGGGCGGGACAGCCTCAAACTCCAGAGGCAGACCCCGGCCTACTACCTCAAGCACTCACGTGTCCGGGGATATAACGGACCAGGCAGAAGTAAAGTGGTAAAGCTGGCCCCCCATGATAGGTCCTGGGTAGGCAGGACAGGCAGGAGGGAGACTCCAGCATGGTGCCAAGAGTGGCCTCCGCTACAGGGAAGTCAACCCCAGAAAAGTCATCCCTGTCAAGGATCTCTATCAGGGGGTACTTAGCCTGCTTCTAGATAGGCTCCAGCAGGATCCCCAGGGACTCAGAGAGTAAGCGGAGCAAGGCCCCGGAGACGCCCCCAACAATCACTGGGCAGGCTTGGAAGCAGTGGTGGGGCTACCTGAGAAAGCAGCTGGCCCTCACCCTCCTGACTTGGTGGAGGAGGCTTGCTTCGGCCAAGGCCACCAGGCCTGCTGTTGCCCCACTTGGGGCTGAGGTGTTCTGGCCTCAGGAGCAGAGAAGGGCCAAAACTGAAATGACTTTCTATTGTTTCTGGCTATTAGCATCCTTCTGGGTGGATGTGACAGAGTCCAGGATGGAGCTTGACTTCTCAATATGGGTGAGATGGCCATCCACACCAGGGCCCGAATAAGTCAGTGCCAACAAAGGGAATGTCCACCAGCTCATGCTGGGTATCAGCTGTGAAAGTTAAAATTCTCAGCCACCGCTGAGGCCACTGACCTGGTACAGAAGTTGCCAAAGTTCTGGGACATTTGGAGCTGCTGTTTGGCAACAGTGTGGCCTTGATCATGGACCACCTTGACCGGCAGCTGCAGGCCAGCCAGGAACTGAGGGATAACCTCATTCAGGGTACCCAATAATGCATGGGCAAAGCTGGCCATCACAGCCGATGAACTAGTCTACCGAAGGCCTAGGGATGAGACTGCATAAACCTTTTAGGCTGCGCAGTCCAACATTTTGGACTCCTTGTTGTGGGGGCATGTCAACTTCCCAGACATTACCCATGCACTGGAAAACTGAGCTGGCAACCAACCCCTCAGCAGAAAGGTGGTCGGTGAACCCGGACAAAGACCCAGTGGGCACCGTGTATTTGCGAACCATACAGGCACAAGGTGAAGGGCAGGAGGCACGACGTTGCCACAGCTCCAGGGTAGTGCCAAGAATGGCCTCTGCTACAGGAAAAGTGACTACAAGGGAGTCATTCCTGGTGAGGATCTCTATCAGGGGGTACTCTGCCCACTTCTGGACAGCCTCAAGTGGAGGTCAAGCGGAGCAAGGCCAAAAAAGAGGTAGGCTCCTGCTCCATAGAGAAATCCTCTCCAGACTCAAGGTCAAAGCATGGGATCTCCTGAGAATGCATCGAGAAGCCCTCCCAGTCCGAGGACTCCTTGAACACTGGCCGAGCCCCCGCATCCCACTGACTTTGCGAGACTCACTGGTGTGAGTTACAGTGACCAACAGCTGAGAAGGAAGCCCGGTGCCCAAGCGCAGTCTTAGGAGGAGCCCCCTCCCTGAGCTGCAGAGGTGAAGATTGGACCAGAATGGGCAGAGAGGCTGGGGCTGGCCTGACTGGCGGGGCCAGCACAGACCGAAGGTGTGGCATACACGGGAGCACAGGAGTGGGCTGCGGCAGGGGTAGCAGCATGCGTCCAGTACCAAGAAGCCACTGTTGCCACAAGAATTCCTCGTAATGGTGCCACATTTTACAGCAAAGCTGGTCCTCCTCTGAGCAGGAAGATGACGAGGAGTACTGGCAGTGTCTCTTTGTTGAGTGTCTAGAGCAGGACCAACGTTCACATCGGGAATTGCTTGACCTCGAGCTACAAGACCTCGGCCTGGTCATCGACAGATGGGGCACCGGTCGGCGAGGAAAGACAGGGACAGGCAAAGGATACCTGGGATCTCCTGAAAGATCAGGCTCCCTGGGAGAAGGGTCCGGCTCAGCGTGCTGATCCAGCCCAACCTGTGAGAGATCAGGCAGAACTAGGGGGTCCTGGAGAGGGAGTCCTCCCCCTTGTCCGGTGACAGTGGGTTGACCGGCTCAAGAAAGATCTCAACAGGTTGGTCGACCTGTGTTCTCACCAACAAGGACTCCGTAGGGCAAGTAGCTTGAGCAGAACTGTTGGCCGAAGCAGATGGCTCAACAGTCATCTAGCCAGTAGAAGCACGGGAACCCAAGGCTGCTCATGGTCCCACAACCTGCGATGGGACTTCTTGCTTTTGGAGTCCCGTCTAGAAGATTTAGAGGATTTTGGCCCCTGGGAAGGGCCCTCAACAGAAGGAAGGGACTGACACGAGTCCTGAAACACTCCAGTACACGAGGTGCCAAAGCATACTGGAACCAGGGTGAACACGGACGATGCGCACACCATGGCTTGGGCCGCTGCTTCCTTAAAGCCAGCAAGTTGCTCTGCCAAGCCCGCTCCCACAGAAACCTCCTTGCGGGTGTCCTCAGAGTTAATGGGAGGGTCCCGTTTGCCTGGACTGCCCAGGAGAAGGATACTGTAATGGTCCTTCAAGGTGGAGGGATAAAGGGTACGCCACATGCTGCAAACCTGCAGGCCATGCTATGGACCCAGACATTATATGCACGCTGTGTGCTGGTCGATGCATGAATTTTCTTGCCACAAGAGCACCGCTTGAAGCCATGACCGGATTTTGGGTCTCCCAATTCCGTTTTATGAAAGTATAAGTCAAAAGCGCAAAGCTTGAAGACTGAAAAGTTGTTGAGAAAAGTTAGGGTCTACACCTAGCACGGAACTGCGATGAAGGGAACCAGATGCTTCCAGCAGAAAGGAAGATCTGGCATCTCGAAGCAGGAGGGAGGGACTATAAAGAGGCTGCATCATGAGGGGATGGGGGAGGTAGGGAGGGGGTTAGTGACTGTGTGGAGGGTGGTGAGGGAGAGGGTTTGAGGACAGGAGCATGGGGGTGGGGAGATGGTTCAAATTGGGCATTTGAAAGCCTGAGGGATTGGAAATCCCGGAGGGAAGCAGGCAGTTGATTCTAGAGATGTGGAAGGTGGTAAGAGAAACTGGAGACTCCAGCAGAGGTTCACCAGTGAGGGATGGAGAAGGAGTGGGGATGCCAGGATCTTAGGGGGTAGGCAGGGATAGGAGCAGAGGAGAGGAGTGAGGAGAGGTAAGGGGGAAGAAGGTTGAGCCAGTATTTTGCCATGCAAGTTAGTGAGTGAATATGCCATCTGTGGGAGAGAGGTGCAAAATTTAGCAAGGAGAGAAGAGTACAATGATGGGTGTGCAGAGGGGAGTAAGTGGTGAATCTGAAAAAAGAGTTGAGAAGGGTGTCGAGTCTGGAGAGTGAGGAGGTAGTAGCAGAAGCATAGATAATGTCCCAGTAGTCGAAGGTAGAGAGGATAGTTAGTTTTTTTTTTTTTTTATTCTATTTTACTCCAGTCACGGCTCATGGGACCTTCTCTAGGACATCCGGTCCTTTATCCTGCCTGCCTGTGGATCCCTCAGTCTGTGCCTCCTCTCTCCCCCCTGAAGCCTGCACCCCCAGTTTCACCCACCAGTGAGGGTAGCCCTCGCCTCCTGGGGTCTCTTGTAAGTCAGACTCCGGCTGCAGGTGGGCCCCGGAGGGAGGATCTGGAAGGTCAGCAGAGGAGAACCTGGCGGAGGGAATTGGGGACAGGTGCCGTTGCCTGTCTCACAAAGGTGGTCTTTTCCTTGTTCTGCGCTGGTTCCCACACCCCTGCGTGGGCCCACCTTGACACTCTGGTGCACAGCAACCCTGCCGGCATCAGCCACGCTAATCTCGTGCTGCCCGGCTTGTTCCGACATCCCCAGGTCTCCACCAGGGGTCGCCGGCAGGCCAAGTTGACCCGACCCGTTCACCTGGGGAAGACAGCACCACAAGGGCACTCCATTCTCAACCCGCCTCACGACCACAAGTGCCCGAGCTCACCCCGAACTCGGTCGCTGGGCGAGCATGAGGTGTGGCGTCCAGCGCCTCAACCCTCAGCACCACCTGGCCATCTGGGAGGATAGCCTTCTGAACTAGGTCACAGTGGACGTGTAAGGGGATGGTGTGCTTGTTACGATAGAGCACACCTAGCTTTGGGCATAGTTTTGAGTAAAGGGAGTCAATATGGGTGGTGAAGTTGAGGTGCTGATCTAGCCAGAGGCCTAGGTATTTGTAAGAGGTGATGGTGTCAAGGGTGGAGGTATCCGAGACAGTGAACACTGGGGAGGAGGAGAGCCTGGACAGCTTTTGGGGGCAGCTGAACACCATGGAGACTGTTTTTTTTTTTTTTTTGTTCAGGTTTAGGGAGTTGTCCTTGAACTGATGATTTTCTCCCCAACTCAGATTAATGAGGTTATCCTCAAGGCCAACCGGATCATCTGGTCCATAAAGAGGAACATTAAATCGAGGGATGGCAAAGTATTAACGCCTCTTTATAGAGCATATGTTCGCCCTCACTTGGATTTCTGGTCACAATTACGGTGTCCCTTTAAGAAACAAGAAATTATGCAACTAGAAAAGATACAAAGAGGATTCACCAAAATAGTGAGAGGCTTGAGAAAGGTACCATACGAAACCAGACTCAGTTCTCTAAATTCTATGTCCCTTTCTATCAGACAATTAAGAGGGGATCTCCTTTTAGTGTGTGATGTCATCAACGATCCCTATTTATTAACTAGTTTAGGGTTCATGTTTAAGGAGGACACTTATAATTTTAGAGGCCATCCACTTCAATTACAATATAGGAGATTCAATCTTATGCCTCTCGTAAATTTTTTTATACATTACGCATTATTAAGCCCTGGAATGCACTACCTGTGGGGGTGGTCATTAGCAGTTCCAAGTCTATATTTAAGTCCCGGTTGGACAAGTTTATCCTTTCAGGCACCTCTTTTTGTTACTAATAGTACATAGGAGCAATTATGGGCCTCACGGCTCTCTAGCTCCTAATAAATCTTAGTATGAATCTTCGTATGAAACCATGTTAGCATGCGGTTGAAGTCGGCCTACAGGGGAAGCTGTATTGCACTGGTGGTGGGGCCAGACGCGTAGAGGATTGTGTCATCCACGCAGAGGTGAACATTAGATTGGAAGCAGATTGAGGGGAGGTCATTTATAAATATAGAAAAGAGGATGAGGCTGAGGATAGATCCCTGGGACGCCAGACAGGTGGGGAGAGGGGGATGTCAAGTTACCTACGATGATAGACTGATGCCAATCGCAGAGGTAGGATTTGAACCAGAGGACAGTGGAGGAGGCGAGGCTGGCTGAGTGCAATTTCTGAAGGAGGAGGAGAGGATGAGAGATGGAACTGAAAGTCTTGGCGAGGCTGATAAATACTGCAGAGGTAAGACGACCATCGTCCATTGCCATTTGGATACTCTGTGACACGGAGGAGTGAGGAAGCTGTGGAGTGGTTTTTCCTGAAACCTGACTGGTGATGGGGAGAAAAAAAAATTTGTAGAGGTGAGGAACTCAGTGAATCTTGAGAGGACTAGAGTTTCCTGGAGTTTTGCCAAAGAGGAGAGCAGGGAAACAGGATGACAATTTCCAAGGAATGATGGGTCACCTCCTTTGTGGAGAGGGATAACGTTGGACAGTTTCCATTGACTTGTCACAGAGCTGGTAAGGAAGGAGAGATTTAATATGTGGTAAAGAGGTATGGCAATGGAGAGGGGGTGGAAAGGCGTAGTAGCTTTGGATGAAAACTGTCAGGGCTGGACTTTTGCGGATCAAGATTACAGAGGGCTTGATGGACTTCAATAGAGATCATAGTCTTTATACGAGAACTGTAGTCTGCCAGGAAATGCCATACGATAAATAATGCCCACTTTCTTAAGCGTCTCCCTCATTCCCTCAAATGCCTTCCTCCCAAGTCTAGTTGCATACAAGTAGTCTGGGAAAAATAGGACTCTGGACTCACCCAGCATCACTGATCCATGTTCCCTGGCACCTTGGTGGATCTGATCATTAACGTGTGGAGAGGCAGTGGTAAATAGTACAGTATGAGGTCCCTCACCGAAACCAACCACATGGCGCAAGTAATTCAGTAGGGCTTCTGAATCGGGATTGCAAACTCCAGTCCAACTGCCTCCGGGAGCCATCTCTCCAAAAAAGTGTATAGATCTCCATCTTCTGTCCCCTCAGGAATGCCTAGCAGATGGATGTTTAAAGCCTTGGACGTATTTTCTAGCTGCTCCAAACAGGTTCGGACTGATGCCTGATCTTTTACCATTGCTGCAGCTGTGACCAGTGCACATCCCGCCACCTTATTAGCTTCTTCCACAGTTCCAGCCATAGCCTCCGTCCATTGCTCTATGGTAACAATTCTCTCTGTCTGCTGGTCAAGTTTTTTATCCAGTCTTTGGATGGTCTGAGTTAACAAAGCAACAGCATTTTGCAGGGAGGCAAGGGTCGCTGGGTCTCTGATGTGGGCCACATCTTGCAGCCTGCCCAGCTCCTTTGAAGGCCCTGCTCCCGCTTGATGCTATTTACCTGTAGTAACAGTAGTATATTTTATTCAAACTTTGAAAAGGAAGCACTCCATTGAGCAGAGCTCATTTCAAAGGAGGTCCTACAGGCAAACATTCAGTTTCCATACACTCAATCTAGTTACATAAAAGTATAGTAGATTTTAACAATCAATAAATATAATTACAATGTTTGAGACATTGACATAAACAGAGGAAGCACAGAGCCTTTAGTCATGATTAGTAGAAAAATGTTAAGCAGTTTTGAACCAACAACATGGTAAAGGAGTTTCACTCAGTTTCTGAAACCATTGTTTGATATGTTTCTTATTTATCAAATTTATATCTCTTAAATTGGTTGGGACTGCGTTCCATGCCACAGGGCCCTTATATTTCATAGATGTTCTCCCAATTTCTAGTCCAGGTCTTGGGACAGTAAATTCAGTGCCTTCTGAAGATCTCAGACATGCTTTTATTGGTCTGATTGTAAACAAATTGTTAATATAATCGGGGACATCATTCTTTAGCACTTTTGACATAAAAAGTGTAATATGTAAATCCCTCCTGTATGGTAGACTAAGTCAGTTTAAATTGCCTGCTCCTCGTGAGCAACCCATCTGTCCCAAATTTCACACACGTGTCCAGTAATACCATTCACCTAGAAGATTAAGATCTCGGTAAAGAAAACCCGAGAAAAAAAATACAACTTATGCACCTTACTGAAACTTGTAGCATGGAGCTCTTACAGAGCACATTTATCTCACTCAACCACTGGCTCCGCCTCTCTGTTAGACACTGCTAATGCATAGCTAACAACCAATCAGATCGCTCAAAATCCTTTTCCATTTTATAAGCCTAGGTACGCATATATCTTTTTTTTCCCCAGACATACTTTATTCTTCTATTCCAGAGGCTGAGACTTCCTTCTGCTACCTCCACTGCATGCTTCCCTCCCCTCACCCCCATTTGAAACTCTACTGAATCCGCTCCTGGTGCCCACACCCACCCATGACAAAACCCTACGCTGCCCACCCAACTTGCCTCCTAGGGCTAGGGCTGCCATCAGCATCTTTGGCATTTCTCACCCACAGTCATCTGGTCCACATGGGATGGAGATGAAAATGTGGTCTGTCCGAGGAGTGGTGCAGTCACCTGCCTGACCTGTGCATTCTTTTCATATCCCCCCCCCCCCCGGAGCCTGCATCAGACTTGGCTGCCAGTGAGGGCTGACACTGCCACTGGTCCCTCACTTCATTTGCATTTCCCCTGCACCACCACCTGTGGTCACCCAAGAGGCAGTAAAGTAGCGGGAAGCAAAATTCGCACTTCCCAGAGGAGGAGAGCATCTATGGGATGCTCGATCTTCCTCCCTCGGTCCGTCCTCCGACAGTGCAGGCTCATTCCTGAGCCCAAGTTAATGGCGTCACAAGCAGCAATGCTACCACTGTGCCAGCAGGCCAATAGCACATATATATTTCAATCGCAAGAATTTTACCTTCTTCCCTTTCTTCTTCAAGGCTGCACAAGGAATGCGTACACTAGGAACTGGATTTCTAAAAGAGGCAGACATAAACATGTTTTCCACTCGAGTCAGTGACTACCTACTTGTGAAAAAACTCAGGACCGCAAAATTCTTTATTTCCCCAAACTTTTTTTTTTAAAGTAGCAGTATTTGTTAGTGTACGAAAAATGTTATCACGTATTTTTTTTTTTTTTTTTAGCAGAAAGGTATTTCTGACATACTTAGATACATCCTCAATGTATTTTTAGCTTTTTCATATATTTTTAAAACAGCTGTTAGAGAAAATGTTGTAATTAATGATTCACATCACTAAAGATGGCCACCCGCTTGCAAAATGTTAAAATCTCTTCCATTTGACCTTTTGAATGTATATACTAGATTCATACTATGGATGTATTAGGATGATATAATCATTGGGTTCCTTTTTTTTTTAATGGAGAAATCCATGTATTAAATACCGTAATACCAGAGTAGGTATTACGGCATTTATGTTGTTTTTTATCCATAGAAAAGCCCTCCAGACACAACACAGCTTGAGCCTCTCAATGTTCGTTTCTCCCTAAGTCACTCACCTCCTCAATCACGTTTGCTCTGTATTAAATCTTCTGCCTTTTTGCTGCATTTCCTGAGAAAAACAAATCCAAAACTGCTCAACCATAGCCAGAGAGGTTTCCACAGCTCACTTCCAAACACGACGAAATGACTTCCGGTAACATGCAGGCTATGTTTGGGATCGTCCGCATTTTCCATACCCCAGTAACAGTTAATATCCACAACTCGAACCAACAACCACAGAAGTAATGAAGAATCCAAGACATCAAGGACTAAGACAGCTCCTCACTAAGATATTCTTAACACAGTAAAGCCACCACACATCACTTTATTGCCTAAATATAAAATTTTCTGCAGAACTGCACATTGCCACAGTAAACACTTTTACCACCATCCTTCACTAATCTCCGTTTCAACCCTTCCCTTTCCTCTGCAGTTCAAAATGCAACAGCACTTGAAAACGAATGTTGCAACGTGGGAAAACCGCCACGAACATATCAAAGTTTTTTCTTATTAAATTTTCTTCTTTCAGTAATTTAATTAGATAAGTTTACATGTTGAACTTTCCGTTTACTGTATGAACTACAAAATAAACAACTTCAATATAAGGCAAGACTCCACTTTCTTCTTTCTATCACAAATCTCAAAACAAAGAAAAAAACGGAACTCTTCAATTATATACAACAAAATATGGGGTGCAAGGTGTTTAACTCGAATTAACACATACCCTCATTGTTGGATGGCTATCCTAAACCCTTTGAGCTTCACCTTCAGGGTTTATGTGCCATCCAACAACCCAGGTGTGTGTTAAATTCTCGTTAACACACTGCACCCCATACTTTATCTTGTATATAATATCACATTTCTGATGGTGAACAGCACAGTACTGTACCAAGATATTTAATTTTTTTATGGTGGGCATGCCTTGGGAACAGGAACTTTTAAAACATTCAAAAGCTGGTACAGTGTCTTAGTTCAGGAATGAAAGACGGCGAAAATAAAAATGGGTATATTAATGTTTTTGCCAAAAAAACATAACTGATGAAAAAATATATGGAGACTAACAAATACTGCTGCTTTAGCCTCCGTTGGAGCAGCAGGACACCCCAAATGGGCTCCAACCAGCAATCCCAAAACCCTGTCACACACCATTACCACCCCAAAGTTCCCTCATGGCTTGCACCCCACGGTGAACCCAGTAGAACGGCAGATTCACCCTGCCACCCGAGCCACAAAGCAATCTGATACAGGGATGGGATTGCAGGCTCAGAGCCCGTGTGCTGGAGACTTCCTCCTGGTGGCAGCTCTTTTTCGGCTTTATACCCTCCCTCAGACAGCACTGCCCTGGGTTCCCAATCAGGCACATTGCAAGGCGTGCCACTGTGGGAGCAACTCCATCCATTCAGTCCAGTGTCTCATCTTCATGTTGATTCCTGTTTTCACCAGAGAGCAGATGCAGAGGAGGCGGCCAACCCTACCACTGTGAGGGTTAGGAACATATGTGCAGATAACCCAGCCAGCCTTTCACTGTACAATGATGACCCAGGCATAGGGTGCAAAGCTGGGTCATTGGCATGCTAAACGGATCTCTTACCACTGTGCCATCCAGCTGGTGGGAGACATTTTTTTCAAAGGTCAAGGGTTTTTGATACAGTTTCTGAGATTTTTGCAGCAAGCATCAAAAAAAATAATGCATGCATAATTTCTAATGTAAATTCAGTTGAACCATTTACAGTATTTGACAGTCTAACAGTGCAGATGGATGTCCACTTTGAAAATACAGGCAAACAGATCCAAAAGAGATCTGTTTTAAATCTCCTGCCCCAAGTGTTTATCCGGATGCCTCTCCTTATGTGACTTGTTCCAACCGAAGCACCCAGAGATTTTGCATTTCTTTGAGTGATACCGTGAGCTTATGCATCTTGGTGTCAGAGGCAACACTAGCTGAAGGCTTGGCAGATTCAGAGGAATCCCCAGACTTAGCTGGAGCCTGATACTTAGTAGAAAGTTTGCCGCTATCCAGTTCTTTCTCCATATCACTAACTTTACTGTTTACAACAGAGATTCCCTGGAATTCATCCTGGTCACTGGAGCAGGGGCATAAAGCTAGATGAAAAGAAAAGAGTGGGTAATATAGGGGACATGGAACAAACTGATCAAGGAATGGGGTCCATGGTTCCTGGGACCAAAAAATGAACCCCATGACACTAAATTTAATAATAAAAAAAGTATCAAAGTACATGAAACCAAGGAAGTTTGGATACTTGGAACCAAATGGAAATCAGCTTAAAACAGGACAACCGCTACATTTAACAGAAGTTACAGGGTTTTAAATAATTGATTAGCAGTTTTTTTCTTGGTACTATCCTAACTGTACAGAAAGGCCTGGATATTCAAAAGGGTTGCGCCATGCGCAACAGGGTTGCGCATGTGCAAGTCCAAAATGTGCCATTCTGCGATATTCAGCAGGAGGCAGTTACACCACTGGCATCAGGTTGCGCAAAGAAGCAATGCAAATGAATGCATGCTCAACAGGAGGAGAGATCCATGCATAACCTGCGCAACCCGATATTCAGTCGGGTTGTGCAGAGTTACATGCGCAACCCCAACCTCGCCTGCACAACCTTAGACCCAAAAAAAAAGGAAGCAGTTGAGGGGCCACCCACAGGTGAGCTGCTGCATTGCAGGCGCCAGCACAGCAGCTGCCACCCCTGGCTGGCCCCCAACTCTTTCCCTGTGCCCCCACCAGCCTGATCGCGGGCATAGTGTAACCGACTCCCCCGCCCACACATCTCCCACAGCCCCGATCGCGGGCAGTACAGGTACATGTAACACCCCCATATTCAAGCCCGATCGCGGGCATAGCGTATATGAACCCCCAGTGCCCGATCGCGGGCAGAAATATAACCCCAACCAAGTATCTCCTGGTGGTCCAGTGGACCGTAAAGCCCGATCGCGGGCAGAATCATCACAAACCCCCAAACATCTCCCTGGTGTCTCAGTGTCCCCCACCCACGAAGCCCCTCCACCCTCTCCTCGAGCGGTCGGGCGACAGCATCCCACTCGCCTGCCGCCGCCGCTTCACCGACTGATCAGTCTGGGAAGCAGCCCATTGGTGCAGAGTTACAGCCAACGGCTTGTCAGCCCATACCGCATACGACAGTCCAGATCTGTCATGTACGGTATGGGCTACAAGCCCATTGGCTGTAGCTCTGCACCAAGGCGTGCAGCCCCACCGGACAGTCGTCGGCGGGTGGCAGGCGGTGGGATGCTGTCGCCGCCGCCGCGGGGAGCGGGTGAGGGCTTCGTGGGTGGGGGGACACTAGACACCAGGGAGATGTTTGGGGGTTTGTGATGATTCTGCCCGCGATCGGGCTTTACGGTCCACTGGACCACCAGGGAGATATTTGGGTTGGGGGTTACATTCTGCCCGCGATCGGGCACTGGGGGTTCATACACGCTATGCCCGCGATGCGGCTCGGGTGCGTGGTGGGGGTGTTACATGTACCTGTAATGCCCGCAATCGGGCTGCATATGCGTCGTCCCCGACGGCTGCTGCCTGGCAGGGTGGCCAGGTGCAAGTCCTCGGGATTACGCACCTACATGCAAATGGCATGCAAATGGGGAGAAATAGATGCAAATGGCCCCTGCACCTTTGCATAAATTATGGCCCCATTTGCATGTCACCTTTTGAATATCGGAAATTTGCGCATGGCGCAATGGTACTTGCGCCACCGCAAGTTTAATGCTCATCTCTGGCAACTTGCGGTGGCGCAAGTTCCACTGCGCCATGCGCACGTGCTGTGGCTGGGGAGTGATATTCAAAGGAGTTGCGCAATAGCGCAACTCCTTTGAATATCACCCCGGCCACACCCCTGCGCAACTATTTTGAGCAGCGCAAGGGCTTGCGCCTCAGAATGGCGCAGTTTGAATATCCAGGCCAAAGTATTTATATAGATTTTCTAGAAGTGCTGTGATTGTTAAACACAGTGAGGCAAGAGCTATGCATTTTCACCAAGATTTAACACTTTTATGAGCAAAACGCTAATCAATTTTTAGAGTTAAATAAATCCCTGCGTTATATAACCAGGTGACCGATCTGTTCTGCTGACAGAAAGATCTGGCAGTTGGAGGGTCAGAGGCTGTGAACCCACTGCACAAGCTGATCTCACAGTATCAGAAGATTCCTGGGAACCATGCAGGAGTGACTACTAGATGTACAAGTGGGACCCAGATTGTACATGTCTGTTGACAGAAATAGACCCTTGTAGAACCCAAGCTGAACCAAGATAGCGTCTGACTCTCCCCCAATGACTTCAACCAGTCATTTCTTATCAAGTAAATAAGACTGAAACCACCTGGCTACAGGAGGGAACACCCTGACCAGCAGCAACCTGCCTTCCAAAGTTTATGCACCAAGTTGCAAGGTAATTGCCTGCTTTCAACTGACGCTCTAGAAGTACTCCGTTGGCTTTTGTCGGCTGATTAGAACTTTGGTGCCCTTTTTACATGGGACTCTAGCCCGGGGCTCAAACTGCCAAACAAACCTACTTGCTTACCAGACGGGAACCTTAGGAATCTCTCTGCAACAGCTATTTTTCATACTGCAGCGATGCCTGCTTCTGAAGTAAACCTGGCGCCAATTTTAAAGCCTGATCTCCTTTAGCCAATGAATTTCTGCTGCAATGCTCCGGAGACTGCTTTTTCAGAAATTTTATACCTGAATCTGCCCTAGCTCCTCAAGTTAAATCTGTATAAGACCTGATCCGGAGACAGCATTTTTCAGTAATCACCTGCGATGACACTGCAGCCCAAAGCGCAGCTCCTCCCTGTAAGGTTTCCCGCTTGCTGGAACCGGGCTAAACGCTCAGAGCTCCTTCCTCCAGACACTTCGCGTCTGCTCCCCACCCGCCCCCCACCACTCCCACCCTTAACCGGCTTTTGTTATACAGTGTAGGCAAGCTCTGGGCACACCTTGTAGGCATGTTGGTTTTAATCTAGCACCTCCTTTTCTATTTGCAGCCTATGTTTCTTCACCACTAGAGGAGTCTGCAGACTCTGTCAGTAATCTGCTACCTCCCCTCCCATAAGCTGTAAACTACACTGTATTACAGAGTCCCTGTCCAGTCCTCTTGATCAACCACAAAGCTTCCACCTAAGTGTAAGTCTATACCTTACTAGGCTCCAATCTGGTACTGATGGCTTTCACAGTTAACAACCTACCAGCCATTAATCCTCGCACACTCCTCCTTCTATGCTTCTTTCTTGCTCCTGTCACTAGGATCCCTACGTCATGCTGCCCACCTTCTCGAAATTCTCACAACACATATCCTAGGGATTCTTTTGACTACAGCATGGCTACACAATCTTACTTGCCCTTAGCCAGCACACCTCTCTTTATCCTTAACAGGTTCATTTACTATGTAGCTTACACCCTACATAAATCTCTGTCCTGCAACCCCACTCTGCCCACCCCCTTCATCCATCATTATCTGCTCCTACTAGCACTTATGTTAGCTGAAGATATTGAATTAAATCCAGGGCCCGTAGGATATTCACCCTAACTCTGATGCAGCCTCAATTCACACCAAGGGCCTCTGCATTACTTACCTTAACATCAGGAGCCTGTCCCGCAATCTAATTGAACTTGAGGCTTGGGTCGTTCTACATAACCCTGACATTCTCTGCCTGTCCAGAACCTGGCTGAAACCATCTACCCCTGATTCCAGTGCTTGTTACCTTATTATAAGCTAATGAGGCAAGACAGGCCCCTAGCTAAGCACGGTGGTGGTGTTGCCATTTTCTATAAATCTCATCTATCACTATCAAGGAACGTCTCCTCCCCCCATACTCTCTGTGAATCAATTCATGCAATCTTACAACTTGGCTCTGAGAACATGCACATAGTGTGTGCCTATAACCCACCTGGCGGCAGCATCTCTGGTCTTGAGAAACTCCTCTCCCAGGTGCACACAACGATCGGATGAAATGAGGTACTCATACTAGGGGATTTCAACTCGAACTGGACCAGTAAAGCAAACCGGCCCTTCCACACCACAGTACAGGGCCACAACCTTCACCAAATAATCACTGACCAACTAGGGTCATGCCCCCGGTCCAGCTCACTGACTGACTAGGTCCTTACAAACTGCCCTGACAGTGTATGCTCGACTGGTACCCTTGCAGATGCAATAAGTGATCACTCCCCTATCTTCTGCGTCTGGCGCACCTCTAGTCAGCCATCCCATCCCCCAAAACTTATCACCTTCAGCAATCTGGGTAACTTTAATCAGACGCAGTTTATGCACGATCTCTCTATGATTTACTGTTCACCAATTTCCACTGCCTCTAATGCTCAGTCAGCCCTTGATTTCTTCCTAGCAAGATTTGGACATCTCCAGGATATCCATGCTCCCAGTCACCTGCCGCATATGCAGAACTCAAACAAAGTGGTTAACCAAGGACTTTCTGTCTCAAACAAGGGCTAGAGACAAAAGCTGGTGGTGCTTCAAGGCCTCTGGACTTCAATCTGATCACGATGCCTACAGGTCATTGAGAAATACCTGCAAAAGAAATATCCGCATAGCTAAAAGTGCTTTTTGCAAAGACTTATTAGCAAAAGCCACAGGTGACTCAAAGAAATTCTGATCAATCATAAAAACCCTCCTGGGAACAGATCACACAGCTACTTCAAATTACATGCTGCTAAATGGCACTCATTGTAACAACCCAGTGACCATCGCTAATTCCTTCAACTGTCACTTCTCTGACCTATCAAGTCATGTGGCCTCCTTCCCCTCCGGAAGCACTAAGTCCTCCTCCACAGACACAATATCCATGCCCACCCATCCACCTTTTCAGTTCCAGGCTATTACAAGAACTGAAGTTCTAAAGCTACTACTTGCTATCCCGGACAGCAACAGTTCTGGGTCCGACGGACTTGAACCCTGGCTTCTGAAAGTAGCTGCCCCTATCCTTGCCTCCCCCTTAATCAAAGTCTTTAACTTATCACATTCCCAAGGCACCTTTTCTGATATCTGGAAAATAGCTAAAATAACACCAATTCCTAAAAAACGTGATCCAAAAGAAATTTCCAATTATCGACCCATTGCCATTCTTTCAGTGCTCAGCAAAATCCTGGAAAGATTAGTAGCTACTCAAACCATAGTGTATCTTCAGAAATATAACCTCCTTTCTGGTGCCCAGCACGGCTTCCGCAAAGGCCACAGCACCTCCACTGCCCTCCTAAAACTAACAAATGACATCTATGCTGCCATAGATGCTGGCCTCTTGACGGGTGTGGTTTTCATCGACCTGACCAAGGCTTTTGACCTGGTCAACCACAGCCTTCTCCTGTCAAATTTTTGCTCCCTTGGTTTCTCTGCCGAAGTGGTGGCATGGTTTAAGGGCTACCTCTTAAACAGGAAGCAAGTTGTAGTTTTCAATTCTGCCATGTCGGATCTCTCCTCTATTCAAGTTGGTGTTCCTCGGGCTCTATACTGGGCCCTCTGCTTTTTTATATCATCATTAACAACCTCCTGTTGCTAGCACCAACCTGTTCATCTCTTCTCTATGAGGACGACCTTGTCATCTACTGTAGTGCCAAAAATATCTCCAATATAAATCACTCTCTTGCCTCTGACTTCCTGAGCATACAATCCTGGCTGACATAGAACAAACTGGTGCTCAATGTCAGCAAAACTCACTCTATGCTCTTTGGCTCTTCTGTCAGACTTAAAGGAAATCGAAACTCCCTTAATATCTCGTGTGCAGATGGCCCCCACTTGTCACTTCCAGATCCTTCAAATACCTGGGGATTCTCCTGGATGAACCCCTGGATTTTGATCAACAAATTACCGCCACCTGTGAACCTGTCTACTCGAAAATTGGAGGGGTGCATCATACTAGCTATGCCCTCACCCCATCTGCCAGATTTGCTGTTGCACAAGGCCTTCTACTCCCAGCCCTGGCCTATGGCACGGTCACCTACCTAGGTGCCACTAAGTCCTCCCTCCATAAAACAACATCTGCCGCTACGCCCCTGCATCACCAAGATATAAACACCACTGACTTAAACTGGCCCTCACCCACTGCCCATCGACTTCAGTCCTATGGCTCCCTAATTGTCTCCCACAATCCCCAGCTTACATGCTTCACTCCCAGTCCCCCTCTGATGGGCTCCGCTCTACTGACCTAGCCCCTTTCTATATCCCCAGATGCAAAACCTCTATGGGTGCACAAGCTTTCCTCTCACTCAGCTCCAAAGTACTGGAACTCCATACCTCAAGCTATCCTCCTAGTTCCCACCCTTGGCAGTTTCAAGAAACTCCACAGAGATAATCTACATGCTTCTAACCCCTACGCTTGCTTCTACCCACCGTAGATCCCTCTTTCCATTTCCTCATTACCCACCCCTGCATCTACCCCCCCATCTGCTTTATCACCTCTCTCTAATGACCCTCCCCTTGTACACTATCCACCACCCTTCACCCCTTTCTTCCCTACCTCTACCACATCCTCCTCTCCCTCCTCTCTTAAAGCTTAACTACCAATAAGGCACATATTGTATATTGTATATTTATAAAATGGTAAGAGAAAATCCTGAAATCTGATTGGCTGTTGTTCATGTAGCAATTATGTTCCATGCATGGAAAATAAAAAGTGCTGTCAAATGTGGACTGATCACCACTAGAATCATTAAGCTAAGAGAATGTTAAAAACTCAACTGGCAGCCATTGTTTTTTGCCCTGTAGCTGTAAGCATCACATTTACTTGCACTGGGCCCTAAAAATAAAAGTACCTTAAATACAAAATAAAACAGATTAATTAAATGTTGCTTCCCTCATCATCACATTCTCCTTACATACATAAACAAATTAGAAACATTAAGTATTGTTTATAGTTTTTATTACAACTGTTTCTTTGCTGACAATGAATCCCCCCCCCCCACTATCTTTACCTGCTCATCAGGGAAATCTCTTCTCCTTGCCCTCATAGTGAGATAATTGAGTCTCTGGCTGTAAAAGAGGCCTTTGTTTTGTGTGTGTGTGTGTGTGTGTGTGTGTGTGTGTGTGTGTCTGTGTCTGTGTCTGTGTCGTATGTTAGGAAAGTAATATTCTAGCAGTGGAACTGAGCAGAATTTTGAATCCATGTATTCCATGGTAAACATTCCATGACAAATATTTCACATCTTGAATGTGAGGAAAAACAGAGAAAAAACAGGAAGAAGAAAGTAGGCAACAATACAATAACATCATCAATGACATAATTTGTTGTGGGTGGAAGGACTATTTGATCGTAAATGCACACAAGTAAATCTATTGTTTCTACATATAAACATGCTTTTCCCAACTGTAAAATATTGTTTTAAAAGGAGCCCATTTTATAAGTGCAATAAGGCACTCTGGGATGTGCGTGGAACACATTTTACCACATGACCAGTGGCTAAAGTCACTCGACCTTAGGTCTCGTTCCTTATTACACCCCTGGCCATGTGGAAAAATTGTTCCATGCACACCCCATCATGCCTTATTGCTTACATCATGTCCATCTCATCCATTTTTTTGTACTCTGTATTTCATTTGTTTTGCACTTGTCCATACTTTATTAACCTTGTTTAATGTTGTACTGCTTGTACCCTGACCTTGTTCTAAACTGTATTTCGCTGAACCTCTAATGTTGATTGTTCTGACCCCCTCCCACTGTATTACCTATTTCATGTGCTCCATCACATGGTGTGCTTATGTATTGTCTACTTGTATTTCTCCCAGGTCATGCCTGAAAATAGGCATTCCCATGCCTAGTACACCCACCCGGTTACCAAAAGCAAATAAATAAATAAATACATTTATTAAAGGATCATTAAAATCCAGCTTTGGTAATTCTGATATTGACAGAAGCTATCTTCTTATTGGCATCACTTTAGTCAAATCCAACTCCTTCAATCACAGTGGCATCAGATACTAAAGTGCAATGCAGGATATTACTGACTTATTATATTGTAGATACTTGGGCACTGCCGGAAGATAAAGACCCATGCTCCATTCAGTTTGCCCATAAACTGCACCCCATGACCTATGGTCCAGAGGAAGTGTCCACCCCAACCCATCCTCTTAAGTCCCCCACATCCGTAGTGACTCACTGTGCAACCGTCAACCCCTTAACCCTGTCCCAGCAGTGTCTGAACCCATTTACAGTCTCTGCCCCCTCTCCACTTCTGCCAGTTGTCTGCTGCACAGCGCTCTAACCCCTCCTCAGTGAAGCAGAGCTTCCTCACACCCCCTTCTGAAGTTTCTACCAACTAACTTCTATTTGTGACCCCTGCTGACTGCAGTCCTATTTCTATTGCACAGGTTTTTGCTATATACTCTGTTAATTCCCCTTAGGAACTTACATGTCGCTATGATGTCGGAACTCTTTATTTTATTCTGTAACCACTGTATATGCACTGTGTTGTACTTATTTTGCCATGGAACCTGTGTAAAAGAGTCTCTGACTCATAGGCACTTGAGATTCCAATAAATAAAAAATGCCATCCCTTCCCCTTCTAGTCTCGAATGAGCACGTATATAGTCCTCACAGGATCCGTCTAACTGGCCCTTGATCACCTTAGTGATCCCTTCGCTGAATCAGCTCGACGATCCCTATCTTTTCTCAGGTGTGGGTTCCAGAACTGGGAGAGTTGATACAAAATACTTGTGAATACTACAAAAAATTGTAACGAGTTTTAAAGCAGCAGTATTTCTTAGTCACCATGTCATTTTTGTCTGCAATAATGTATTTCCATCAAAAACATCAATGTATTAATTTCTAGACTGAGATATGGGATTTTGACGGTTTTAAAAGTTTCCGCTTCCAAGCCAGGCCCACCATGACAATATTAAATAGACTGGTGTGATGTCATTCTGTTTGCCATCAGAAACACGTGGCAGCACGATCCTTACATATCCACAGTATGAATCTAGGATAAACTGTACATTCGAAAGGTAGCCTCAATGGAAGAGACTGAAAAAACTGTGAGTGCTGGCCATCTTTAATGACTTGTGTCATTAATTACAAAAACAGTTACAAAAGCTGTTTTAAAACTATCTCGGGTGGTAAAAAATAGTAATGATGAACCTAAATCTGTCATAAATACATTTTCGCTAAAAAAAGTACATGATGGAATTTTTTGAAGACCAACAAATACCAGTGTTTTAAAGAGCAACATTAAATTGTAACTGTCAAACATTTTATGTACTATTATAGCAATGTGGTTTTAATTGCTGGAATGTGATTGGCTAATACAGGCTAAGAAAGGTTGCATTAAACTTTCATTAACAGCCATGTACAGCCATATCACACGCACCGTGACCCCCCCACAAGTCCATCATGGAATGCTGGAATTTTTAAGTTTAACTCAGCACCAGCATTCTATGAGCATCCAAGTGACCGTCACTGTTGCACCTGCTTACAGGTCACGGAAGTGCAGATTGCAGTAATGAACCTTTGCACAATCATTTCTACGAAGAAAAAAGAGGAGAGAAGTTTTCCATTATACCAAGGACCTTACAGCCATACGTTATTTGTATTAATGAGCTGTGTAGGACATTTATTTATTTGTTTTTGGTAACCGGGTGGGTGCACTAGGCATAAGAATGCCTATTTTCAGGCACGAACCGGGAGGAAACAGCTTGAAATACATAAGTATACATGTGACGCAGCACATGAGATATGCAGCACAGTTAAGAGGGAATTACATACAGTCAAACTAAGGGTATGGTGAGACATTGCTTCGATATGCCAATCAAAACTTGGGGTGTAGAGAAAATATTGTACAGTATCATACAGTTTTAATACAGTTTGGACAAGTAAACACAGGATCAAAACAATGTGAAAAAAACACAGGCATTGCAATAGAGAGCATACATAAAACAATACAGTAAGTGCCAATTGAGTGGATGGTGAAACAGCGGGGAGAGGAAGGGAGAGTAGTAGGAAGCAGAGAAGAGAGGTTAAGGGATGAAAGAGAAGATATGAAACGAGGGTATTAAGAGAGGTGGGGAAGAGGCGTCACAGAAGTGGATTACCTAGGGAAATACAGAGGGTAGGGAGAAAAGATGGTCTAAGGCGGATTAAAGCAAGTGCAGGGGCTAGAAGCATGCAGATGTTTACGGTGAAGTTTCTTGAAACTAGCATGGGTGGTTGCTTGATGAATAGTTTGAGGTATGGAGTTCCAGTATTTTGGAGCCGTGTATGAGAAAAGCACGTGCGTCCATATTAGTTCTGCATCTAGGGATGTGAAGAGGGGCTTGGTCAGTAGATCGTAGCCCATAGGAGAGAGGTTGTGAAAGCAGTAGGAAGGCAAGGGATAGGGGGAGGCCTGATCTGGCAATGCAGTCAACCAGTGAGCCAAAGGACTGGAGGCGGAGGGGCACGGCCATTTTAAGTCAGCATACAGCTGGCAATGGTGTTTGAAACGTGGCGATGCAGAGGCTTAGCGACAGATGTTATTATAGGTGGTGTCCCATTTATGGAAGGAGGATTTTGAGACTGATAGGTAAGTAACTGAGCCATAGGCTAGGGCTTGGAGAAGAGAATCTTGCGCCACAGCTAGTCTAGCCGAAGGGGTAAGGGCATAGCTAGTACAGTAGGCACTTCCTATCTTGGCATTGACAGATTTACAGGTGGTTGTTATGTGCAGGTCAAAGTCTAGAGATTCACTGAGAGTAACACCCAGATATTTAAAGGATATAGTGCTAACCAGTGGGGAGCCGTCCGCACATGAAATATTAAGGGCATTATGATTCGCTTTAAGTCTGGCAGGCAAGCCAAAGAGCATGGAGCATGTCTTGCTAGTGTTGAGAACAAGTTTGTTCTCAGTTAGCTAAGATTGAATACTTGCAAAGTTTGAGGAAAGAGGGTGGTTTATGTCTGTGACATTTCTAGCACTGTGGTAGATAACTAGGTCATCAGCATAGAGCAGAGATGAGCAGGTAGGTGCAAGGAACGGGATGTCGTTAATGAAAATAGAGAAAAGCAAGGGGCCAAGTATAGAGCCCTGGGGCACTCCAACGTGTATAGATGAAAGATCTGATATGGTTGAGTTGAAAACTACAGCCTGTTTTCTGTCAGACAGGTAGCTTTTGAACTAGGCCACTGTATCGGTGGAGAAACCTAGGGAGCGAAGTTTAGTAAGAAGAAGGGTATGGTTAACCAGGTCAAATGCCTTAGTTAAGTCGATGAAAACCACACCTGTCAGGAGAACCGAGTCCATAGAGGCATAGATGTCGTTTGAGAGTTTGTGGAGGGCGGTAGAGGTGCTGTGGCCTTTGTGGATGCCATGCTGGGAGCAAGAAAGAAGGTTATATTTCTGAAGATGTTCTATGGTTTGGGCAGCCACTAGTTTTTCCAAGATTTTGCTAAGCACAGAGAGAATTGTTATGGGATGGTAGTTCTTAATATCTTTGGGATCACCTTTTTTAATAATTGAGGAGACTTTAGGTGTTTTCCAGATATTGGGAACTATACCATGGCATAGAGATAGGTTGAAGATTTTGGTTAGGGGAGAGGCTATGAGAGGGGCAGCAGCTTTCAGGAGCCTAGATTCCAGACCATCAGACCCAGAGCTGGTACTGTCAGGAGCGAGTAGCAGTTTTAGCACTTCTCCTCTTGTAATGCTCCAGAACCTAAAGGGAGGATACGTGGGTAGAGGTTTAGTATCACTGGGGGGGTGAAGCAGTGTGTACAGGTGGGAAAGAGGTCAGGTAATTTGTTAGAGCTGAGAAAGCGATTGAAGGAGTTGGCTATAGTCACTGGATTGTTGCAGTGTATGCCATTTAATAGCATGTCACTTGTAGGGGCCCTGTGATTATCTCCAAGGAGTGTTTTTATGGTTGACCAGAATTTCTTAGAGTCCCCTGCGGGTTTTATTAACAGGTCTCTGCAGAAGGAGCTTTTGGCTAAACGAATGTTTCTTTTGCATGTGTTTCTCAGAGATCGGTAGTGGTTATAGTCGGTCTGCAACCCAGTGGTTTTGAAACGCCGCCACAATTTGTCCCTTGCCCTTATCTGGGTAAGTAGGTCTTTGGTTAACCACTTTGTCCGAGTTCCACGAATACGACGAGTGACACAGGGAGCACAGGTGTCTTGGAGCAGGCCAAAGTGGGCCAGGAAGTAGTCTAGTGCTGACTGGGCATTAGCTGAGGTGTAGATGGGAGACCAATCAATCAATGTGAGATTGTATGTGAACTGTGTTAAGTTGAAATTGGCCAAATTGCGGAAGGTACTCAGTTTTGGAGGTGGAGATGGTTTACTGGTGGGGTGCCAGATGCAGTAGATTGGGGAGTGATCACTAATTGCATATGTAAGAGTACCTGCACATATTATGCTGTCAGGGCGGTTTGTAAGGACCCAGTCAATTAGAGTACTAGTCCGAGGGGGAGCCATGACCCTAGTTGGGTCTGTGATTAATTGGTGAAGGTTGTGGCCTTGTACCAAGGTATGAGAGGACTGGTTTGATTTACTAATCCAGTTTAGGCTGAGGTCCCCCAGTATAAGGACTTCATTTCGGCCGATGGTGCTGTCTGCTTGGGAGAGGAGTTCTTCAAGAACCTTGCTACCACCAGCAGGAGGGTTATAGGCGCAAACTATGTGTAATTTCCTTGAGTCTAGTTGTAAGGTTGCATGGATCGCTTCGCAGTGAGGTAGGGTAGGCAGGACATTATGGGATAGCAACAAATGAGGTTTATATTAGATGGCAACACACCTCCACGCTTTGATGAGGGCCTATCTTGTCTGATGAGATTGTAATTGGGTAGTGAGCAGAGGGGATCAGAGGTGGAGGGTTTTAGCCATGTTTCTGATAGGCAAAGGATATCAGGGTGATATTGAGCAACCTATGCCTCGAGTTCTACTATGTTATGAAGAAGGCTCCTATTATTCATGTGAACAATGCAGAGGCCCTTGATGTTATTCCAGGTTGTATCATTTTGGGGTAAGTTACTTACGGGCCCCGGGTTTAGTTCAATATCCCCAGCTAACATTAAAGTTAAAAGTAACAGGTACCATAACTTATCATGAATGAATGGGGTGGGCAGGGTGAGGTTGAGCAGCGGGGATTTATGCAGAGGTAGGACAGGTGGTAGATGAACTTATGAGGGATGAGAAGTGGGGAGGTGTCACACGGCCAGTGTGGTGGCAGACGCATAGTGGAGAGCTTGGTGTCATCAGGGTGGGTGTAGCAATGGCTCCTGTTTGGTGGGTAGTATAATATAGGGAGCCATATGAGGTTGGAAAAAATAGAGACTAGTAGGAATACAGCACAGGGATTTATGGCCATATTGAATTTGATTGAGAGGGTTATTTGAGAGTGAGGTATGTGGGAAGGGAGGCTCAACTTGAGAGTAACAGAAACTTATCTAGCTAGCAGAGTAATGATCTAGGAGCAGAGAGAATGGAAACTAATATCAGGTTCCCTCTGGCTGCCAAGAAACATAGACTGCTAATGGTAAAGTGAGGAGACAGTTACATTTTTCTTCTGGGTGTGGTCTCCCGTATTCCTCACGCTATATAACTGGTGCCAGCCAAGGGTGGGAGTGGTGGGGGGAGGGAGCAGTTGCACAACAACTGGGAAGCAGCACCCGCAAGCTCTCGAGCAGCTCTTGCAGTTCAAATCAAGTTTCTCTCCTGAGCTGCTGGTGTTGGGAAACTGTAAGTTTGTGAGAGCAGTTTATCATTAATTTACAGTCTCCCTCCTGAGCTGCTAGTGATGTGAATTTGGTTTCAGCAGCTGCTACTATTACATTTGCAGAGCGAGGGAAGCAGCTCTTCTACTGTGTTTTAGAAGAGAAAAAATACAAGAGCCCAGTAGGCAAGGAGCCTCTCAGTCTGCACACCTAAGCTGCTGGCTCTGCAATATTACCTTTCTGCTGCTTTTGCACTTTATTTTAGCTGTTTCCTACATAATTCAGTGGCTGAAAAGCCGGTTTGTGGTTTAAATTTATATGTGCAGCATGGGTTTACAGGACCAAGTTAGAATAATCCTGGTCTATAACGCCAATCAGCAGCTAAATAAATTTTATATTAGAAGGGGCACTTTAGACGAAAAACCTGCTCGTATTTCAGCCTAGTCAGAGGAGGAGTTCAAACTAGGTTTTGGCGCCACTTTCTAATAAGTGACCCTAACTGAGGTACAGAATTTAAATTTCACGGTCATCACCTACTAAGCACACATCTGAGTAACTTAATTTATACAATAAACGGTGTTGCTCAGTGTATTTTGGCAGTCGTTTCGGCAGTTTGAGAACCGGGCAAAAGTCCAAGAGAAATGGCGCCAAATTCAAACAGTCAGACAAAGGAGGCCAAAGCTGTGAGTCACTGCTAGGCTGGCGACAATTACCTTTAGGATGTGGAGCCTTGAAATCGTCGGTGGGGGAGCTCCAGGGCAGAGGTGCGCCGTCCTGTAGCCGAGGCAAAGGAGAAAGAAAGAGGGTGAGCAGTCTATTGATATAGGGAAGGAGGAGGGAACAAAAGTGGTTATTTGAGAGGTTTTAGGTAGGGGGTGAGACAGCAGAGTAGGTGGTAGGATACGGCTGAGAGATAACTATTGCTCTAAAATTACAATTTAAATGTGAGGCTTTTCTGGGACATGCAGTACTCAAAAAATAATTTACATACTAAGCAGACACAGTAAAACAGGTAGAAATACAAAGGAGCAGTATATCGGGTAGTAGTAATACTTCAGTGATGAACGAACTGCACAAAGACTGTTTCACTAAACATATGATCTGCACTGAGTAAGTACATCTCACCAGGCAAGCTTACATCTATGCAATTGTGGGAGTAGCACCCGGCAAGCTCGGAGCAGCTCTTGCAGATCCCATCAAGTTTCCCTCAGGAGCTGCAGGCATTGGAAAATTGTAAGTTTGTGGGAGCAGTTTATCATTAATTTACAGTCTCCCTCCTGAGCTGCTAGCGACATGCCACCATCAGCGCTGCTGATGATTTCTGTCACTGACCAGCAGAAACGGACAGTCAGCAGAGACAGCTGATGTGAAATGTCACACACAGCTCATGTATACAAATAACTTAAGGCTGTCAGGTCCTTTGTGGAATGGAAAACGTATCCACAGACAGCCAAGATCCTTGCCATTTTATTTTCTGCAAATGTTTGTAGCACTGTGATAGCAATAACGCTTTTCCTTTCTGTGCACAGTCACTGCCATGACAACTACAACTGCAATGATGAAAGCACACCTGTACAGCACCAAATAGCAGAGCGGCAGTACAGGTTGACATAGGAAAGTACAGTTGCATAAGAACTTACCATAACAGTAGATCTTCGAGAGAATCTCTTGCAGCAGGTCATTACACATAGGAATATCCCAGCCGCAGGCTTGATTCCATCCTGATGATTTATCAGCAGTCTACCTGGGACTGCCCCTGATGACATCACATGTTGTGTCCTGACTGGTATACAAGGGGGTGGTCTCAGTTGCTCCTCACTTCTTTTCCACCCCAGCAACTGTATATGATGATGTAGTTATCAGGCCAACTGAGGGGAACCGAGGAGAAGCAGGGAGCCCTTACAAATAATGTTTCGGAGAGACAGCTGAAGCATGTTACCCTCTTGAAACAGAAAGTAAGTGGGATGGAGGGAGGGGCAGCATGACCTTCTGCAAGAGATTCTCTCGAAGATCTACTGTTGCGGTAAGTTCTTACGCAACTGTATTATCTTCATCGAGGAAATCTCTTACAGCAGGTCATTACACATAGGAATGAGTCCCTAGCAGTTGGGAGACAAGTGGAGAGGAGGCAAAAATTATCTGAGTTTAGGACAACAGTCCCTGAAGAACAGCCCGGCCAAGGTTGGTGTGCTTTCTGGATGCTATGTCCAGGTAATAATGTTTAGTGAAGGTATGAACAGTGGACCAAGTAGCAGCTTCACAAATATCAATGACTGAAATGCCTCTAAAGCATGCCACTGAGGCAGACATACCCCTTGTGGAGTGATAATTTATCACCCACAGGAGTGGGTTCTTGTATGTCTTATAACAAAAAGTAATGCAGTTGACCAACCATGTGGACAAGCACTGCTTAGATACAGGAATGCCCTCTTTTTCAGGGGTGAAAGAAACAAAAAGTTGTTCTGAGATAATATCGTAACATTCTATGTACATCTAAAGTGTGGATTAGCCAGCTCTGGATAATACACTGGTAAGCGTATGGCTTGCTTCAACGTAAATTCCGATATCACTTTTGGCAAAAACTTAGGATTGGTAGGTAAAGAGACCCTATCTTTGTGAAAATTCAGGTAGGGCTCCTTGCACATTAGTGCATGTAATGCCAAAATATGTCTACCTGACATAATGGCAACTAAAAAAAAGTTTTCCAGGAAAGATAGCACAGCTCACAAGAGGCTACAGGTTTGAAAGGTTTTAACGTAAAATCTGTAAGCATAAAATTCAAGTCCCAAGGAGGGACCGGGGCTGTAATAGGGAGTTTAAGATGAACGATACTCTTTAAAAAGGTTTTCATGACCTACAGCTGGCCCGTTGGTTCTGGAGGTTGAGGCGCTAGTCGCTACACCTTGCGCCATGATGGCGACCTAGGTTCGGGAACGAGCCTGGGCCACTGGGGGTCGGCAGGGGAGAGAGAGGATTGAGCGTCTGGAGAACTGCTCTTCTCTCTTACGGAGGGAGGGTTTACCATCCCGCTTGTCGATCGCCCTCTGGAGACAGCCAGGGGGAGATGTGAGCCAGGAGGCACATTGCAGACGTATGTTGTCGGAGGGAGGTAAGAAAATAGAGAAAAAAGGAGCTGGCAGGCTCTGTGATGGCCACACCCGTGCCCCATTCCAGCTCCCCGATGTCTGGATTTCACTCCGTGGGTGGGGGGAAAGCCGGTGCCTCTTCGCCTTGGCCCTGTTATGGGGGGAACCCGTGGGGGATTTAGGGGGTGTTGGGCAGGGAACAGTGCAGCCGGAAACAGAGTCCTCTCTGAGGGAGGGGCCGGAGCTGCCTACCAGGCTCCCAGGAGGATAAAAAGATAGGACAAAAATTAAAAAAGTTTTCATGACCTGAAGTTGGGTCAGAGGTTTGTTATCCACAAAAACATGGAAGGCAGAGCTTGACAACAAATGTACTTTGATGGAGGAGTATTTGAAGCCACCCTTCGAAAGAGAAGCAATTAGTCTAGCACGCGTTGAAACGGACAGGAATACGGGTCTTGTGGAAGTGTGACTCTTTGACCACAGGGAAAGCCTCTTCCATTTAACCAAATAGCAGGAACAGGCAGAAGGTTTACGGGCTGCCCTGAGAACGTCCGTCACATTTGAGGAGGCCTTGAACCTAGAAAGAACTATGTCTTCAGAAGCCAGGCATGAAGATGTAAGGATTGGAGGCAGGGATGAAGCCGAGTACCTTCGGCCAGAGTCAGAAGTGCAGGACAAATTGGAAGTGGATGAGGGTCCAGGACAGTCAATTGCTGCAATAATGGGAACCTGACTTGTCTCGGCCACAGAGGCGTGATGAGGATCATAGATGTCTTGTCCCAGAGTAGTTTTAATAGAACCCTCTAAAAGAGAGGGATGGGAGGGAAGGCATAAAGAAATCTTCCCGTCCAGGAACGAGATAATGCGTCCAGCTATAAAGTTCCAGGACCTGGCTCTAGTGAGCAACAGTGAAGCAGTTTGGCATTTTGAGGAGAGACAAACAAGTCCACATCTGGTTGACCTCAGAGCAGGAAGATGTCCTCCAGAATGTCCTGGAGGATCTCCCATTCGTGTTTCTGAGTTTTGGATCTGCTTAGTGCATCTGCTAAAGTACTGCTGATGCCTGGGACATGCAAAGCTATTGGGTGTAGCCCCTTGTGTATTGCCCAATACCACACTTGCACTGCTTTCCTGCAGAGAGGATAAGAATGGGTGCCCCCTTGTTTGTTCAGGTGTTAACCACTGTGGAATTGTCGGTTTGAATTTGCAGATAGCCCTGGAGAAGGAGGGTCTTGAAAGCTTGTAGCGCGTACCGGACTGCTCTCATTTCTAAAATATTGATACATAAGTGAGCTTCCTGAATTATCCAGGACCTCTTCGTCTGCACCATGTTCAGATGGGCGCCCCAACCTTGGAAGGAGACATCTGTGGTGATAATTAAGCAGGGAATGGGAACCTGGAACAGGACTCCACAGAGAAGGTGATCCAGAGTCCTCCACCATTGCAGTTCGCGAATGACTGGGGAGAAAATCAGGACAAGAGCTTCGAAATCATTTGTCATTTGATTACACTGAACTTTTAGTGTCCACTAAAGGACCTTTTGCGAAGTCTCGCATGGGGAATGGTATAAATTGACGCCGCCATATGGCCTAAAAGTCAGAGGTACTCCTGGGCTGAAACATACAGATGGGAGGCCATCTGGGATGTCAACAGGATAAGCTTGTCCGCCTGGTCTCTGGGAAGGAAGGCTAAACCTTGAGAGATGTTGAGGATGGCTCCTCTGTATTGGAAACTTTGTGTGAAGTCCATTCTGGCCTTCAGTATGTTGACTGTTATTCCCAGAGAGGAGAATAGCTGAAGTATTTGCGATAACGTGGCTACTAGAAGAGCACTGGATGGGACTTTGAGAAGCCATTCATCCTGGTAGGGAAAGATGTAGAGGCCTTTTCTGCAGAGAGCAGCATGCAGCTACCACAAGACACTTTGTAAAGACCCTAGGGGCAGAGGACAGACCAAAAAAAGTGCCTTGAATTGGTAATGATGACCCTGAAAACAGAACCTGAGGAAGTGCCTGTGAGCAGGGTGAATCATAATATGGAAGTAAACATCCTTCATATCTAGAGAACAGAGCCAATCCCACTTGTTTAGAAGAAGCAGGAGGGTCTGCAGGGTCACCATCCTGAACCTTTTGTACTCTATGTAGAGATTTAGATTTCCGAGATCCAGAATGAGACACAAATCCACTGTCCATTTCAGGACGAGAAAGAAATGGGAGTAGAAAACCCTGCCTTTCTGGAAAGGGGAATAGGCTCTATTACTAGTTTTGACTTCAAGGCTTGAATTTCTTCTGACAAAACGGAGACTTGGTCGAGGGGTAGTGAGAGGCCCTTGGGGACATGGGGGGGGGGGCTATGTCAATTTCAGGGTGTGACCTGATTGAATCTGTTGGAGGACCCAAGCACCTGAAGTAATGCATTGCCAACCTGGAAAATGTAAGGAGAATATGCCCTCAACCACCGTGGGATGGGCCTTGTCATAGGCTGCAGCTTGCACTACCCCAACATGGCTGCAAAGTGCTGAAAGGAATTCCGTGCCAGGACCTGATAAGGCATACCTCCTGTCCATTCTTTTATCCACAGGAGGAATGGATGTGAGAAATTGCATGGTTTTCTGTGTCTGTTTCCGCAGGGATTTATGCAAAGGAACAGACACTCTCTTTGACACTGGAACATCCATCAATCCATCATTTCCACATAATCAGGCTCCTCCTGATCCTGATCAGCCTCTTCCATAGGAAGCTGAAGAGTCTCAGCCACCTTCTTGTAAAACAAGAAGTGGGAAGGGGACTCAGAAAGCCTGGGAGGAGAAACACTGGAAGGCCTGTCTGGGGAGATATCAGGCTCTACTGACTCATCTAGGCCTACAAACTCTCCTTCATCATCTTCTTCCTCCTCCCAATCGCCCTCACAGTATGCCTCTGGATCAATGTCTGAAGCAACAACTTCCGATCGAACCGATCGCATTTGAACCGATGTCGATTCGGTTGGATCTAGGCAAAGCAACTGCACTATTATAATTGCTTTCACTATATCCTCAGTGGTCGGAACATGGGATTTCAGAACCGAACTGGCTGATTTTCTTTTTCTCTTAGCCAGAACTGGCTCCGCAGAGTCAGCTCTCCTTCTGCCCAAAGAGGTATCGCCCAGGTCAGTAGGCACCTCTTCAGGTTCGGTCGCAACCGAACTGGGCTGGCCATCCGGGTCAGCAGACTTCTCGGCCTCCCTTTCCCTCAACCTACTCAAACGTTTCTCAAGAGTGGCTTTGGGAACGTTCTTACAAATTTGGCAGTCTTCCATGAGGTGGTCAAACCCCAGACAATACACACATATGAGGTGGGGATCAGCCTTAGCAAAGGCCTCCCCACACTCGGAACAGTGCTGAAACCCAGTGGGACCGGTTTTCTTTTTGGGTTTCTCAGGCATGCTGAATACAAGAAAAAGTCACCCTTGTCAACATTAAGCCAAGTAACTAACACTTATCAGTTCCAACCATGTCACGGGTCAGTTAAAAAAAATCCCACAAAAATTTGGATTTTTTTTTAGGAACCAATAAGTACCGGAAAACCACAATAATGAATACAGAAATACACAAATCACAACAGATTTCGGTTCTGAACCAGACAGACCAGAAAAGAACCAAAGACAAAACAATTTCTAACAAATTCAACAAAAATTACCACTGCGTACTACTACCACTTACTGTTACCGAGACAAAGGTAAGAATGCCGATAAAAAGAGAACTGCGGTTGAAAAACCGACTTATTCAAACTATTACCGAACTGAAGCGCAGGAGAGATCTCTGGAGAGACTTCACAGTTAGGCGGAGTAAGAAATCTGACAGTTACACTTTAGAGTACCACGGACAGAGGTTTGAAAACCGATCTCGAGCTCAATGTTCTATGCCTTGGCATAGGGTTAACCCGTTACTCTCCGGAGCAGTTCAAGTGCCGGGGCTAACTGCATAAAGTCAGAATACAGCAAGACTTCATGTTGTTTGAATGGCATCTTCATAGGCAACAAGTAAGGGAGGAATGACCATGGAAGGTCAGTCAGGAAGGTCTAAATAATTGGCCAACTTTGGACTGGATGCGTAGTGTCCCTTCTCCTGGAACCCAAACGTTTTCTGAAGATGAATCATAACATCAGAAAAACTACAGTCATCTGGAGGAAAACAGTGAAGGACCAGAGAAGTCTCATCCTGAACCGAGGAGGCCGAAGAAACTGACAAGGGAGACAGTGGTTCCTGTTCCAAAGCATCCTCCTCCTGATCCTCAACTTCCCAGTCTTGTATATCAGGTTCCTCCATTTCAATGTCCTGGTGAAGTGGACTCGCTGGGGAGGAACTGGCAGTCCTAGACAGAGGAGTGCCTAGAAGGTACTGACACTGGAACCAAAGAAACACTTCCCTGCGAGGGGAAGCGAACTTCTTAAAGCTCAGAATAGTCTGCACAAGGGCATGGACATCCACCATGGCAAATTGAGGAGAAGAGGCAGAACTTGGTGTGGAATGCACTGCTAGAAAGGGCACAACCAAAGAGACTGTGTTACGGGGTGGCACCAAACAAGCCATCGACGAAGGGTGAATAAAGGTACCCAGCACCGTCGATGAAAGAGCCATTGAATTTAAGGAGAAACTCAAAACATGTTCACCAAGCCGAGTAGGCATGGTTGTCAACAACAGCAAAGGAGCCGTCGACGGATGACAGTGAGAACCTTGAAGCAGAGGTGGCAGCGGTGGAAGCTGCAACTTAGGAAAACCTGCCAAAGTCATCAACATAGCAGCAGGAAAGCCAGAGGTGGTTAACGGCGTGGAGGATGACTTTGCAGCTGGTTCAGAAAGGGCAGCTAAAACCATTTTAGTTTTAAGAATACTCTGCTCTGTAGATCAGGAAAAAGAAGGCAGGCTTGTCATCAATGGAGAGGAGCCAGGAGTAGCATGCCTACTCTTACAAGAGTGTTTCTTGGGCTTCTCCTGAGTGTCAACCTTCCCCGTCAACAAGGGATCTTTACCAGAATAGTGGGTTTCAGTGGACGAGGACTCCTTTGACTTTGAGCGATGTTCCCGTTCCAGGATGGCAACTTTCTGCTCCATGAGATGCTCTCGAAATGTCTGGTGTCGTTGACATTTGGTGGCTTTATTAAACCACTGACACAGGACACAAGCACAGGTATCGTGCGCTGGATCCAGGCACTTCACACAGAATTCGTTATGATTTTCTGGCCACAGGAACACTTTCTGAAAACAGAATCCATAGATGACATGGATCGATCAATAGGAACATGACAATACTGGAAACACCTCAGAAGTAATAGTAGACTGTGAACTTTTCAGCGTCGACTGAAGCTGAACTCCAGAGAACGTGCAGCATGCAGGTCGTGGTAGGAAAAGAACCGAGGAGCATCTGGGACTGCCCCCTTTTATACCTGTCAGGACACAACACGTGGAGTTGTCGAGGGGTGGTCCCAGGTAGACTGCTGATAAATCACCCGGATGGAATCAAGCCTGCAGCTGGGATATTCCTTCATGTAATGACCTACTGCAAGAGATTTCCTCGATGAAGATCAACATGTTCCACGTTGTCACTCACTAAATAAAACTGTCAAATACGGCAAATACAGGATATCCTCTCTTTACCACGTCAGTGAGCTTGCTAAATGAGCTGTTCACAGAACTATCAGAAACAATGACTGCAACGTTGACTCCAGCACCAGCCACACAGCAGCAGAACTATTTTGCTACTAAATTAGGTGTTTTTTTGGTTTTTGTTTTAAATACCTACTAAAAATAAGAAAATACATATATTTTTGTGGCAATGCTACAATAGCAATAAGGTACTCCCAGGGGTTACATCAACCATATGTTAATCACCCCCTAGGGGTATGTGGCATTCAGCTTTTACCTTGTGCCACATTAAACCCCTACGGGGTGATTAACATACGGTTAATGTAACCCCTGGGAGTACCTTATTGCTTAAATAACTCAGTTAATGAGACTCTTTCTCTCTAAATACCTGTTGTATTTCTGTTTTAAGAATGTGGGTCAAAAGGATAATCTGAAGAGACAAGTAGTTTCCAGAGCTCTGAAGTGTCCCCTAGGCGTGAAATGTTAGCCCGTAGCTATGTGTCAATGTTAGTTTTACTGCTAGATGACACGTCTGGTTTGCAGCACTTCAAATAAAGGTTTTATAAGAAATGATCTTGGCCTCCCTAAACTAGTATGCATTGGAGTATGTGCAAAACTATCGTGTAAATAGGGAGTGGTGAGTGTAATTCTTTTGGTGTCGGCATTGCACTTTGGATATTGGATTCAGCACCGTGCTTCTACTTTGTTTACTGCTGTACTGTTTTCTCAAGTTTGTTTTAAAACATACATATAGTATATGTGAATGTACTGATCTGCATAATGATACATGACACCAATACCCTAAATACCCGCGATAAATTTAATGTATATGCCTGGGCATAACGCTAAAAGCATAAATTAATATTTTCAAAAACTTTAGTTTCATGTCATTGATAACATATTTGTTGATGTGGATTGCTGCTAAATATCTATATATCCTTTCCAAACATGTGAAAGGCTATTAATGTTTTCATCCTGTTGTTTTTTTTTTTGTCAAAAGGTGTCAGCGGTCAGTTGGTAGTACATCCACCTCTGGACCAGAAGGTCATGGGGTTCTCATCACACACCAGGATTGGACTCGTACCTAAAAACGCTGGCACCCGAGTGCAGTACAGGGGGGTGCTGTACTGTGTGTGCCGTCCTTCAGATGAGATGTTAAACCGAGGCCCTTCTACCCATCCTGGTGCTGTCCTGGTGGGTGTCCAGGTGGAAGTAAAAGAACTCAAGGCATTCTTAACAAAGAGTAGGGCCAATATTCCCCTTCCCATAAAACCAGTTACTGCAATTGTCCAGGCTGTGTGTGGGTGTTGATGTGCGATATGGCCGCCACTACAGATTCAAACATTTCACTACCAGTCTAGCATTGCTTGTAAAGCACTTTGGGATACACTGTGTATGAAAAGCACTATATAAATGCTGATTATTCTTGTTTCTTACTGTATTAGATACGCAAAATAATGTGTACAGAAAGAGTATACACCTTTTCCAAACATGTAAAACACTACTGATTTTTTCATTCTGTATTCTTTTTTCTTTCTGTTTATTGCATTTTGTCAAATACATGAAACAATGTGTACAGAAAGAGGTATACATAAGAATATGCAGCAGCACATTAAATGAATACAGAACTAAAGGAACCACTCGGCTCATCATTACCACATTGGGGATGCCAGGCACAGTACATATTACACACTATAATCATCAATAAGAAGCTACATGTGGCCAATACTTAGAGGCTAATTGGACAATAATTATTACTACTGAGAAAAACTCACAGCCATCAAACCCCTTTAGGTATTCAGAATGAGTACTCATAATGTAAATTGCCCCTCGGGCTCCTCTGTGACTGGAACTTAAAGAGCTACTGATGCCACAATAAAAACTTTAAAAAACATGATAATTAGGTACAATTCTACTTGCATTCCATTTATATTCCTTAGATTTCTTCTCAACATTATTTTATTATTGTGGAAATTTGCATGAATATGTGATCTTTATCCCTTAGAGTTCCTTTAGAGTCCATCTGCCTCTGCAGCTGACTCCCTACTTCAAGTCATAATCCTCTGTTGTGACATCACAGTCGGTTGCCATGAGAGTATCTGTGATGTCACAAGCAGTGCACTATGACTTCAGATAGGGAGAAAGCAACAAGAATAGATGAACTTTTCAGGAATGAAGATCTTATTTTCCTGCAAGTAATAAATAATGGGGAGGAGAAATACAGACCTAATGTGAAAAACAAGCTAAACTGTCTAAATACTATGTTTTGTTAAAGTTCTCCTGAAGGTGTCAGCTGCTCATTAAGAAGAATATACACAGAAACATAGATTTTGTCAGCAGAAAAGAACCTTTAGGCCCATCCAATCTGCACCTTGTCTCTGCCTATTCAGTCACCACTGACCCTAGTTGTTCATAGGTGTCACTCCTTCCCCTATTCCTCTACTGAATACGCCCCTGTTCCTATCCTATCCTATGCATGCATGAAGCTCCCTACAATCTTTGGCCCCATTTCCAACTCTGACAGGCTGTTCCAGTCATCTACCACCCTTTTTGTGAAGAAGTATTTCTGCACATCTCCTAAATTCCCCTCTTAGCTCCAGTACCTTCCTTTCTCTAAAACAGACCCTCCACTTGCACCCTGTTCACTCCTGTGAGGTATCACTCTACTCTCTTCCAGGGAGTACATGTAGAGTTCCTGCAGCCTTTTCTCATAGGGCTTCTCGTGCAACTCCTCACCATTTTGGTTACCCTCCTCTGCACTGCCTCCACACTTTTAACACCCTTGTGGAGGTGGGGCCTCATGAACTGGATGCAGTACTCCAGGTGGGACCTCAGCAGTGAGCGATACAATGGCAGCACCACCTCCCTTTCTCCTGCTAGAAATCCCTCTCCCAATACACCCCAGCATCCTGCTAGCCTTTCCCACTGTTTTGTCACCCTGCCCAGCTACCTTGAGGTCCTCTGGTATGATGACTCCTAGGTCTCTTTCTTCCTTGAGACTGTAAGCTCCACTACACCCCCCACATCTCATACACAGCCCCTGAGTTCCACAGTCAAAAGTGAATAACCTTGCACCCTGTGGCACTGAAACCCAGCTGCCACCCCAGACCATTCCTCTATTTTCCTCAGATCCCTTTGCATTCTCTCTACCCGTTCCTGAAGTGTCAGCTCTGTTGCAGATTTTTGTATCATCCACAAAGCAACATACCTTACCCTCAAGCTCCTCCGCAATGCCATTTATGAAGACCCAGCACCGAACCCCATGGCACCCCACTAGTCACTCTCCTATCACTTGAGTGGCTACCGTTTACCATGACCCTTTGCATCCTATTCCTTAACCAGTTTGACACCCAGCATATAGAAACATATATATAACTGTAAAACATATACATGAATAGAGATACATTCATGGCTCTATTAGGGGAATATACCACCCTTCAAGCTGTACTACAATAACCCAGAATGCCGGGTGCCATACGCTCTCTTAACCACGGAAGTTCCTTTTATCTCTGAGAAAGGACAAATGCTCTGTCACAAAAAAATGGTGCACTATTCTACCATGGCATTAAGCTACCCCCACCAATGAGATGCCATCTTAGCCATCGCCTCAAACCAAATCATGTGTGGAAGAGAATCATAACTTAAATAGTATTTTCATTTCTGTCACTTAACCCTTAGGCTGCTGACAGAATTGGAATGTATAGGAACTCTGGACTGATATATATCAGTGTGTGACACAGCAAAGATGTGACCAATTTGAATGCCTTTCTATTGTTTCAAATTGCATATTAATAGCCCAGGAAAAGGAGAATCCTGATACTGAATCCCTGGTCACAAGCTGCCCTCAAAATGTGTTCTTGCGTGCCAGATGAGTTGGTCCTCATCAGGTGAGTTTTGGCATAGTGAGGGCTAATGCAGTAAGCCTTTAGCAAGTTTATCGCATAGCCCAGAAACACAGTGCTTCTGTCAAATGGCACTCTCAAAACGTGACAGAATCATCTCACTCTGCACCCCAGGACTCCAAAAAGACAAACATTTTGAGCCCTGACTGTTCAGTCCTCATCACCAGGCGTCCCTGTTACTTAACTAAGGTAGCAGCTACCGTACACACACTCTCCCCTGCTGCAGACGAGTCCTCCATTGTAGCTGTGAGACTATTTGTTTTTTGCTCCACCTGCACCATCCAGTCTCCAAAGCTGTCTTATTTCTTCTTGATGGACTGCATAAGGTTATTACAGCTGTTGCACCTAGTCTAATGTAGCAGGAGTTTTCCCAAGAAAATGTGCATGAAACAAGGAAGAACCCAATGCTCCAGTCTCTGAGATACTTCGATTTGGTTCAGCTACAGTGCCACAATGACCCATCAGAGCAAAAGTAATGTATGTTGGACCCTCTAATAGCCCTCTACAACTGCTGTCAAAATCTAGACACTTCAGTCCTAAAAACACAAATATTTTGAGGAAAGACTGCCTTACATGCAGGAGCTCTGAGAGAAGCTCCTTTCTGCTGGACAACTAGCTCCGCCCCCATCATGTATTCTTACTGTAGTAGTACCTGAACTGTACCTGTCTCGTTTATCATTTTAAATCACACATTGAAAAAAATAATGTGGGTACCTGAAGTACTTCTTTTTATGATCCATTAAAATGAGTGTTTTAATGTATCTTTTTGTCAAAGGTAACAATTGAACAAATAAAAACGAACTGAATTGAAATTACAGTAGCACCCTGATTATCTGAACTGCCTGGGGGACATCCAATCAGTTCAGATAATTGGAGGGTCAGATAATCAAGACTGCCTGTACTAAGCTACATGCAGTGTTCGTCGCGTCAGTACTCCTGCTACATTAGTGAGTTAGATACTTGCTCTACTGTTTGATTTAAAAAGATTTTACTACAGTGGACGGTAACGCTCACAGCCACAGCCATGGGCAGGATATGATCGGGTTTTACTCGCCAGTTCATCTCCTGCATACCAGATATGCACAAAGCCCTACAATAATGAATTCCTAGCAAGTTGGTTCCACTACTATATACTGCCGTCTAGTGACATTATAGAGACTAGCTCAAATGTAAAGATACTGAATATAATGCTGTGTAGGTTTTAATTTGTGGTCGGTAGTGTTCACAGTCATGATCAAGTGTACAGTCCAGTTTTACTCACCGATTAAGCTCCTGCCTAACAGTCTCATGCTGGTCACCCTGGCAAGCTCTAATACAGTAAAGCACTACAAAGAGTACCCAACGTTCTCCTGAATAAGTTTTAATTTGTGGTCAGTAGAGTTCGGAGCCGTGTGCAAGGGTTTTCTTCATCATCTACTTGCCTAGTCTGTATTTGTCTGCCGGAATTCCTATGCCAGCGAAACAGCTCACCTGCCGCTCTCCAATGTCCTCGCCCGTTTCCACCATGTTAACAGCCAGAAACAAAGACTACTGTAATTAGCCACTGTAACAGCTGTTGATTATTCCCATTGTGTCTGCAGGTAGCCGCAATCAGTCATGAGCAAGGTGAAAATAGCACCATCAATCATCAGTTGGAACACTGGTGGATAAGCAGCCAGTTTGTTAAACAGGGAGATTCTGATTATGGGGGCTTGAATAGACAAGGGTGACCTGTATATTAAAATGGTGTGGTCAAGAGGGTCAAAGGGTTTACAATGAACCAATAAATCGGCTACTGAAAAGTCACTTCAGTTAATAACTAACAGAATGTCACTGGTTACGGCTGATACTGCAGTAATTATGCTATGGGAAAACCAGACTGATGGCAGTCCAGGAACAGATGGGATCTTACAAATTCCCCAGCCAGTTTCTGACCCGATTTCCCCAAAATCTTAAAACATATTTGGAATAAAGTGAGACTGCTCTATACTTAGAGACAACGAGATTGCTTCCTGGTTTAAAGACAGAGGTAACTTAAATGACTGTATACAATTCAGACATGAGCAGAAGATGACAGAATAAATAACTGTGAAAGGAAACACAAAACATCACTGTGCTAATGTTAGGAACGCTGGTAGAGTTAACAGTTTTACGAAACATCCTAAATGTTATTTGTCTGATTCAGCAGTTTGCACTTGTTTCTAAATCATTTTTAGGTTGTATGTCTTTATTGCATTTTGTACATATGAAATCTTATGCGTGTATTTGCACATACTGCAGTGTAGGTTTCCAGGTTGTGCCTGTAAACAGGCCATGTGGCCTACTGCCTGGTGTACCCACCCGATGATCAAATAAAACTAAACTGAATTAATTTTCAAGAGTGGAGCCTACAGACTCTTGACTAGCAGCTTTACAACTATCAGTTTCATTGGCTCTTCAGTGTAGCGTTAAGGTTAACACATGTGATACTGGCGAATCATGAGCAGACTAGACAGGCCATAACTTAAGGTCTTTTTCTGCTGGCTATGTTTGTATGCCAGTAAGTTCGTAAAATATTGAATTTTTTCATGATTGGCATGGCACGGGATTAGAAACTTTTAAAACCTTAAAAAATCCCATGTCTTGGTTTTAAATATTATCTGTGTATGCAATCCCCCTAAGTGTGCCCTGAGTGGACTACAAGGTATCACTCAATAGCTTGCATCCCTCAATGGGAAAAACAAAATATTCCTCCTGGAGATCTAAACTTAGACTGGTTTAGGGATCACTTGAGTATGTTTGAGGATGCTCTGGGGAAGGTCTAGTTAACCCAGCTCATCTCCTGTCCTACCAGAGTATCTCTGCACAGTAAACACCAGTCCCTCATAGACTGGTTACTCATCAACAGGAAGGAACATGTGCAGATTGCAGGAACCCTGCCGGCCTCTATTAGAGATCACTCACCCATCTACTGCATTTGGAAGGCGCGTACAAAGAAGCCCCCGCCAATGGAGATTTGTTTTCGTGATTTCTCAAAGTTGACCTATCTGGCTTCTACAAACTACCTACTTCGCATCAACTGGTCCCCACTATACCAGACCAGAAACACTGATACCGCCCTATATTGTTTCTTAAACTCTAATTGCCCTCCAAGATAAACGTGCCCTCCATAAAGTGTAGGATTAGTGGTAGAGTGACAAATGGCTTCACAGGGACCTTCTAGCTGTCATGAAATTGAGGGACAAGACATGGACCAGCTTTAAGAACATCATCTCCCCAGTTGATTTGGCAGAGTATAGAACTCACCAAAATGAGTGTAAAAAGGCTATTCATGCCACTAAGAGCTCCTATAGCATGCAGCTCCTCCAAGTATCAATGTGGGATTTGAATAGTTTTTGGAATCACATTAAGTCCTTTATGGGCCAAGGTTCCAACCCAGCAACCTCTGAGATGACCTTTGATGGTGTAAACTGTAATGACATCGCCACGATTGCTAATGCCCTTAATGCGCATTTCACTGATCTCTCCAACTTCACCAAACTGACTGGTCTTGCCTTGAACCCAATTCCAAGGTTGTTGTTCCTGTCTCCCCTTCTTTTAACCTAAGAGATGCCACCAAAGTGGAAGTCTTGCACCTCCTAAAAACTACTCCTGGGGTTGGTGGGGCAGGTGCTGATGGGCTTATTCCCAGGTTCCTCAGAATCGCAGCTCCACACGTAGCTGCACCAGTCACGCGTATATTAAACCTATCCCTCTCTACTGGGGTGGTTCCCTCACTCTGGAAGGGTGCCAGAGTTGCTCCTATTCACAAAAAAAGAGATAACATTAAATATGGACAACTATCACCCCATAGCCATACTGTTGGTTCTTGACAAGCTTCTTGAGAAACTGGTGGCCGCCCAGGTAAATGACCACCTTCAACTCCACAACCTCCTATTCCCAGCCCAACACGGCTTCAGGCGTGCACATAGCACTAACACTGCACTCATCCAACTCATGAATCACACAAAAACTGTTATGGATGGAGGCATGCTCACTGGAGCAGTTTTCACTGATTTAACCAAGGCATTTGACCTTGTGGGCCACTCCTTTTACTTGCAAACCTGACTGATCTGGGTTTCTCAGCTATCACCTCCTCCCGACTTGCAAGCTATCTATCTGATAGGCAGCAATTTGTTGAGATATAAGGAACTAAATCTCATCTCTCCCCTCAGGGATCCATTCTAGACCCATTCTGTTCTCCCTGTTTGCAAACCAATTGCTGATGATAGTCTCATTGTATTCCACACCACCATATGCTGATGACACTGTGGTGTATAGAACATAGCAGAAATTAATTTGAGGCTGAATGCTGACATTAGTGTCCTATACTCCTGGCTAAATCACAATATACTGCTCCTTAAAACCAAAAAGACTTGTGACATGCTCTTTGGGTCTAGACCCAGACTCCAGGGCAGTCCTTCACTCCTCACAGTCTATTGCCCCGACAACACCCCTCTTGCAGTCACGGACCCCTTCAAGTACCCTGGTGCCACCTTAGACCCTGCCCTGGACTTTTACATCCATATGTTGACCACCTGTAAGGCCGTTAACATTAAGCTGGGTCTCACCTACAAAGTCAGGAATTCTTTTCCAACTGCAGCCAGGTTAGCCATTGCTCAGGGTGTCCTACTACCTGGTCTCTCCTATGGCATGCCTCCTATATAAAGGCTAATAAAAAGGTCTTAAGGAAATGGAATACTTGCTACAACATCTGTCGTTTTGCTCGCTCTGCATGTAGGCTAACCCATCACTGTGACCTCTATTGAAGCCTGGGATGGCTCTCCCCTACTGCTTTCCGTCAATACTCGGTGGTCAGCACTATTGGCAATCCCTTTAAAATCGGGCATACCAGCCACATAAGCCAGTCTGCTTATACTATCCCCGTAAACCTATCCTTTGAGGTCCTCTGAAAGGTCGATACTAGCCGTCCCCAAATGCTCTACCAAAATGGGCGAGTAGGCTTTCACTATATTTGCACCTAAGATTTGGAACTCCCTACCTGGGTCTCTAAGAAGCCTGGAGTCCCACCGGGCTTTTAAAAAAACAGCTTCACAAATTCTTATTGCTAACAAGAAATGCATGTGCAGCATTTTACCACTTTAATTGTATCCTGTTGGTACTTCTACTTCCACCACCCACTTTGACCTAAGCACGCACTTAGTGTATTTTCCTTACTCTCTTGTAGCTACTTTCCCTGATTGTTTTATGTTGTGCCTCACCATACCATGTTGAATTCCCTGTACCTTTAAAACAATGCACTTGTGGAATTTCTGCCTTATCTTAGTGGTGTATCTCTGAGTAACATGTTTTGTAGCTGGCATAGTATTTGCTTGATCATTAATATCCGTTATTCTACTTTTGTATTTTGTATTGCATCTGCTGGATCATTCATGTCTGTAACTCTCCTGGGTCATTCCTGAAAATAGGCAGTGCTTGTCTAGTGCACCTACCCGGGCAACAAAAATGAAATAAATAAGAATGAAGAATGTAAGGACATAGACAGGGTAGAGAAGGTTCAGAGGACGGCAACAAAGATGGTGCATGGATTGCATCACAAGTCCTATGAGGACAGGTTGAAGGCACTGAACATGTACTCCCTGGAGGAGAGGAGGGAGAGAGGGGATATGATAGAGACATACAAGTATCTTACAGGGAGGAACAGGGTGCAGGAAAACACTATTTTTAAGCGAAAAGATGTTCCAGGACTAGAGGGCATGGGATGAAGTTGGAGGGAGGGACGATTCAGAGGAAGCGTGAGGAAGAATTTCTTCACAGAACGGGTGGTGGACAAGTGGAACACCCTGCCAGAGGAAGTGGTAGGGGCTGAAACAATCACGGGATTTAAGAATGCATGGGATAGACATAAAGGAATTCTGGAGGTCAGGGGTAAGGGGCAACAGACTTCCTGGAAAACATAAACTGAACTTACAAACTTAAATGGGCAGACTGGGTGGGCCATAGGCCCTTATCTGCCGACACTGTCTATGTATCTATGTATCTATGAAAGAAAACAAAAAGAAAAAATGCGTATCTTGATATTTTTGTCAGACGGACATTACTGCTGAAGAAAACTATATGGTTACTAATAAATACTGCTGCTTTAATTCTTTTCTTTTAAGGGATATGTACGTTAGAGACCCCCATCACCTCTTCATGAAAAGACTGCCAGTCAGATCTACGTCTGAATTAGGCTAAACTTCTGCCATGCAGTTTGCAAGTCTTGGTCATTAGGAAACGGCACCGTTAACAATGATGAGCTGATGGGAACTCTGCCTGGATTTCTGCAGTCTGACTGCCTCATCTTGAAAGCCACACAAGTAGTTTATTTCACTTTTAACTACAATGCTCATTCATATACAGAATAATAAGAGTTCTAACACCAACTTAAAGGTATACACCACACAAGTGAAATCATGTCAGTCCTCCTGGCTATTATGGGATCACAAGATGAATTCAAAGCCATGATTACTGAGATTTTAACATCTATGGCATTTCCGATTTCAGCATTCTGTAAGTTACACAGTTTAGCTCTCTGTACAGTGTAAGTCATACTGATCAAATATGAGGCATTCTTCTTGAAACATCACAAGAGTGTATGAAAAACAAAGATGTTCATCTTTGAAGGAATTTCAGAAAGAGAATGATATCCAGCAGTAATCAAGTAATGCAAAGTTACTACATCAGTTGCTGAACAGACAACTACTGCAGCGTTTTTTTTTTTTGTTTGTTTTTTTAATAGGGCCACCACATACTGTATTTCACCAAGATGCCCATCTTGTAAGCTGTGGCAACCTGCTTACTACTGTTGGTTACTGCTGTATTTTATATAAGCTGAGTAATAAAAATGTGATACAACAGCCAAGCCATGTTCTTCAATGAATACTAAACAATGAACAACAAAGGCTCTGCTCAACCTATGCAATTCAAAAGCAACAGTGAAGCCAGAGTTGTTAGTACAAGGAATCTAACCAGTTAATTTCCATGCTCTACACATGGCAAAGCAATTGCTCAAATTACCTCGCCTGGGAATATAACACAATGTTATCATCAGAGCAGCTACACGGCAAACAGATTTGTAATGCGTTCCATATGCTACCCTATGTTCCGAATGAATAAAGTACTGATCGGGTACAATACAATCAGCTGGTTCCCACACCTGCACGACATGGTATTTTACTAAATAACTATCTGCGTATTTGCATCATGAAACAACACAGGAAACAATATTAGAACAGAGGCAGTATTGTTGAACTGAACTGTGATCATACTAACAGTCGTGTATGTCTACCGAAATGCAGGTGTCCAAATAATGTGGTCTTCACCTCCATAAAGTATGCACTTCATTTTCTTTCAGTCATATGTGTTTAAAATTATTCTCCAGCTCCTCGATTTCAATCTGTATATCTCAACAGAGACAGAGAGAGACAGACAGACAGAGACAGATGGATAGATAGATAGATTACAAAAAAATACATTAATGTGGCAATTAAGGTTTGAAGTCTGGAACCTTGGCAAAATTGGCTGTGTGGCATTCCTCGGGGTTTCAATGGTCATAAGACACAAGGGTGACATGACGGTACCCTAACATCAGCACACTCTATGAAAGCACTGTGTCATTTACATCACTCTGAGTGACAAGCCAGTCACCCACAAAGCAGCTGCGCGAACAGCTCCAGATCTGTAGTTTGCTTTGCACAGGGCTCTGCAGGTAACATGTGACGTAGCAGTCACATCGAGCAGGGCCCTGGACTTTTAGCTTGTATCGTGCACATGAAGCAGCGCACCTGTTGGGCAAGTGTGAAACTTTCCAATTCTGTGTTCATGAGGAGAGGTACCAAGTACCCCGTTTATCAAATCTATTGAAAAAGTAAAAAAAATAAAAATTAAAGGTTATGAATGGTACAAAATAAAATGGAAAGAGTGACCATTAGGGTCCAACAAAGCATGCCAACTTACCAAAAAAGGTGGACTAGGAAGGAAGTTTTCATACGAACATGCCAGCAGAAACAGACCACCCGGTCTATCTAAGTCTGCTCGAGTGTGCAGCCAGCACCCCTAGTTTGCAGCTGCCCCACCTCCCCTCCCCTTTATCATCCCACTACCACCCATCACCTCCCCCACCCTCACTCTCCCCTGTTCCCTGTCCCATGCCCTTTTGAAGTTTTTCACTTTGGGGGGTGGGGGGGGTGTCAGACTCCTCCAAACAAGATGAAGTCATTGAGGGGGACATGTAACGAGTGCAGGGGTTCAGGATAGCTGACAACTGTACCCTGGACCAATATGTAGCTATGTGTTTGAGAGACAAGATGGTTCCACGCCCAGTTATTTCATTTATCAAATAAGACACATACAATACTAGTTCTGATCATACACATTTTATTTATATTTATTTATTTTACTTTGATGCAAGGCTCTGCTACTTGTTAATCTATTTGTTATCTGGTAATATTTTTATTACTTTGTATCTTATACTGATACACAGTTCGATAGTTTTGTACTGTGATACCCTGGGTTTACCTCAAAAAAGAAGTATTAAAAAAAAAAAAGAAAATCCTGATAAAAAAAACTAAGTCAAAACATTTAGTTTTTGTGCATGCATAGTGTGCACTTTATAAAACCTAGGGTTTTTTTGTTTGTTTTTGTGCATGGATCATTTTTTTCTAAGACTCATAACTTTTTTATTCAGTTTTTTTTATCCAATCTTGAGGGTTTGGACTCTTAGCATCACTCCCCCATAAACACCAAATTGGACTGGAATGTGGGCATCAGTGAGGGGAGAGAAGCAGCATGAATGCAAGAGTTGGGGCAAGGGTGGAGGGGTTTCAAAGATCTGGCAGTCGGATACTGACGGCAGGGTTAAGCACCCGCTGCCGGTTTATTTACAGATGGGAAGGGAGTGGGGATAATGGTGGTGGGACTAGGCAACTGTCACAAGTGTCTTTAAGGATAGCGCAGGTGGGGGAAGGGATACCAGCATCAGGGAACAGGCGCGAAGGAGCCGGGGGGAGCCAGGGGGGTCATGGCCCCCACTTTTAAAAGGGGGGACCATGTCCACTCAGTTTATACAGGACAGTCTTATCCTGTATGTCAGTTGGGCTAACTAAAAAAAATTAAATTTCCCAGTTTTCCAAGCGGCTGGCAGTTAGCCGCACCACCACAGTACATGTGTTGAGACATCATCACGTCGGGGACAAAGCAAGAAGCCTGGGGATTGCGTCTCAGTGTGTATCCTCGACATGTGTGTGTGTGTGTTGCTGTCCAGCAGCGAGAAGCAAGGTGAAATGAGTGCATGTGGAGTTTTCTGACCTCCAACTCTGTGTCCATGTCCGTCTGTGGCATGAGTGACTGTGATGACTACTTCATGTTGATCAGTCTGTTATTTTTAATTGCTATACTTTTTTATTCTATGATTGTTTCTATTGTGATAAGAATTGGGCCTGCCTTCATACCTATATTACATAGGTATTGTGTGCCAACATTGTGATTATGGGGGAATAGTGTGACGCAGATTTCTGAAATGCACTATGTAGCATGTGAACCACTGAGATGTCAATTGTTGCTATGCATAATGGGTAACGTGAACCGTTGTGGTGTCATTGATTTGTGGGTATTTAAGGTAGGCAATATGCACAGTAGAGTGCCCCCGAGGAAGCTCCATAGAGCGAAGCGCTGGGGCTACTGTACAGTGGTTAACCAAACCTTTATTTCTGTACTTTCAATACTGAAATACTGCCATTTCTGAATAAATTTAATTCAAGTTACTGTATTGGCTTTACTTTGCCTTATTGGAGCTGCAATCCACTTGAGCTCCGTTGTGTGGTTACTTCTTGTTTTTGGTTTATGTGGGGTTGCACACCCTTAACCTGCACCACTCTCCACTCCTGGCACAGTTTTATTTGGACTGGTTGCAATTGCAAATGAAAAAAAGGCTGAGAAGTCTTTCTGCAGTTCTTCGTGCAATCTGTATAGTATCTTAGTGTTCTATGTACATCTGGAGGATGGAGCAAGGCCTCACATGTTTACTGGCATACTCAGGGTGATAAAGAGAAAGGTGAATCTTTGGGTCGATGTCAATTCTGATACCACATTTTGTAAAAAGTTTGGACTGGTATGAAAAGAGACTCTGTCTTTGTGAAAAATCAAATAAGGAGGCCCATTCATTAAATTCTGAAGTTCAACAATTCCATGAGCAGAGGCCATGGCAACTAAAAAATAACTTTTTCCATGAAATGAAACATAGGACAAAGGTTGCAGCAGGCTCAAACAGAGCCAAGGTCAATCTTTCAAGTATGAAATTAAAGTCTCATGGGGGGGGGGGGTACTGGATTACGGATAGGAGATTTCGTATGAAGGATACCTCTCAGAAAAGTATGGGGCATTCCTAGTTGTGCAACAGTACGGCCATCAACTAGAGCATGCAATGTTGGTATGGCAGCTAAATGCACCTTTACAGAGGAATCATGCAGACTGGAATCAGACAATGAAAGCAAGTATTCCAGAATAGAATTTACAGGACACGTAAAAGGGTCCATATTCCAGAAAGCAGACCAGAAAGTGAAACGCTTCCATTTCAAGGAATAAGTAAGTCTAGTAGAAGGTTTTCTATCCACAAGCAAGACATCAGCAGCATTAGGTGACACCCCAAAACAGGCAATGGCTGCGTTTTCAGGAGCTATGTATGTAGATACTGGGACTTTAGATCCTTATGTATGTATTTATTTATTTAAAGGTTTTACCAGGAAGGCATGCTGAGCAGACTACTGCTCGATTCCAGATGCATCCTGAAAGGAGGGGGAGAGGGAGTGCAGGCACATAAAACAGATACAAAACAATAAGTCAAGATAAGCATATATGGTAGGGTGAAGTGCTGCTGGCAAATGAACAAGACAGATGGCATTGAAATATAATAACCAGTTAAACATACAGTAGCTAGGTCTAGGACATTAACATGATGGATGTACTATAAGTAGAAATAAAAGACACTATGCAAGATAAACATTTAAGGTAACATGCTGTACAATGGCAGTTGAACGAGACAATGAACAGTGAGAACATTTCTAACATGTCAGTTTACAATGGCTAGGTAAAATGTCTGAAAGTTTCAGATTAGACTCTATTATGGCGACCCCATTACTGAGTCATGGGCTTGTGCAAGTGCAGATGGGGAAGAAATGTATTTTGAGAAGGGAGTGTAGTTTATGACCAGAGGAGGCATGACGTATATCCGATGGGAGAGAGTTCCAAAGTTTAGGAATTCAATATACGAAAGCTACCTGGCCAGTCGTGGATGACATGAGTGAAATGGGCAGTGGACGCGAGTCAATGTTCCTTAGTGCGCAGACCTGGAGGGTAGGGGCCCAGAGGACAGAGGTGAGATAGGGAGGCAGGGACTCCATTAAGTATTTGGCCATGAGACTGACACTGTGGGAGAGGCACCGGTCCTGCAGCGATGGGAGGTCAAGATTACGGTAGAGGACACAGTGATGTGATTTTGGAGGACAGTCGAGGGCAAAGTCAATCAATCAATCAATCAAGTCTTTATTTAGTGACAGAAGGAATGGAAGAGAGGGTCTGGTCTGTGTGGACCAGAGAACCCAGTCCTGTGACAACAGACACTGATACAGGGGCAGTGGAACAGGATGTTCTATCGCCAGATACTGTAGGAGTGGAAACCATATCTGGTGAGATCATACAGGAGATATAAAAATGAAAGTGGCGCTCTCCACTCTTAGCTTGAGCAGAACCCTCTGTATTAGATGAATAGGGGAAATGCATGCAGGAATTTCCCATTCTAAGAGAGGGCCAACATGTCTTGCCACAAAACTCCAGAAGCTGAAGCGAATGAGCAAAAAACGTGGCAGTTTTGCACTGCGTGGGGATGCAAAAAATCCAACTCTTGGTGACACTATCTTGTGAAGAGCTTGTTTACCGCAGAGACCAGCAGTTCCTATTCATGAATCATGAACTGAGACCTATTTAGTCCATCTGCCAAGATGTTTTAGAGACCTGGGAGAAACACGGCCAACAGCAGAAGATCACGAGACATCACCCAGTACCTCACTCTCATTGCTTCCCTACTTCGGGGATAGGAATGAGCGCCCCTTTGTTTGTTTGTGTAGTGCATGACACTGACATTGTCCATCTGCGTTAACAGAGGACTGGGGTAGAGATGATGCTGAAATGCCTGTAGGCTGTAAAAGACAGTTCTCATTTCCAAGATATTATGTACTGTTCGACCTCCACTTGCATCAAGGAACCTTGTGTCTGGAAGCAGCTGAGATGGGCATCCCCACCGGTGCCAGAGGCATCCGTGATGAGCAGCTATACAGCAGCTGGTACAAGGAATGGCACGCCCCTTGAGTATGCTGCTGCAGTCCATCCACTACAGTAGTGCTCAGTGAAGTGGTGACATGATGCGAGTCATTTGTTCCAACTTGTTTGTCAACTGATCCAATTGTACCCCGATGGTCCACTGTGGGATTCACATATGGAGTTGAGCAAATGGCACTGTTACTATGGCAGCAGCCATCAGGCCCAGGAGATGCAACATTATCCTGGCAGCTACTTAGTGGCTCCTGTGTATAAAGAGTGCCTGAGCAATGAGGTTGTCTGCCCTGTACTGTGGCAGGAAGGAACAACCCTTGTCTGTGCAGTACTGCCTCAAAGTACTAGATGTGTTGACACGGGGTCAGCACTGACTCCGGCACTTTCACTGTTCTTCCTAGTGCCATCATTCCAGAAAGAGTGGGAAGAAGATCTTCCCTTGAATTGGCCTTTAGAAGACAATCATCCAGATAAGGAAGAAGCAAAGCCCTTGCCTGAAAAGGGTCATAGCGACCACTGCTATGCATCTGCTAAATACCCATGGCACTGAGGACAAGCCAAAGGGCAACACTCAGAAAGTACAGTTACACAAGAACTTACCGTAACAGTAGATCTTCGAGAACAGCTCTTGCAGCAGGTTACACCATTAGGACTGAAGCCGGCAGGCGCCAGGACCCCACGGAAATTTTCTAGCTAGCAGTATTCAGTGGGGACCACCCCCGATGTCAGGCATAGTACATAAGGGGGTGGTCCCCCATAATCCCCAGTTCTCCCGCCGGAAACTCCCAGCCGCTGGATGACATCAGAAGAGGAGACTGAGGATCCGCCATCAAATGGCAGTCAGAGAGATGCTGAGACACCTGATCCTAGGAGAAGGATGTTGGAACTAGAATCTACCTCCAGCGGGGATGGTGGGAGGGAAAGTACCTGCTGCAAGAGCTGTTCTCAAAGATCTACTGTTACGGTAAGTTCTTACGTAACTGTACTATCTTACTTCGAGAAACAGCTCTTGCAGCAGGTTACACCATTAGGACTGATTCCCAAGCAATAATGGAAATCCCACACCATTGGGAGGAGGGAAGCTAGAAATCCTTAAGAAAACCAAAGCCTAGGACAGAAATCCTTGAAGGACTGCTAGACCAAAACCTGCTCTTCGCCTTGATGCAATATCCAGGCTATAATGCCTGATGAAAGTGTGCACGGAGCTCCAAGTAGCTGCAGCACAGATGGCCGAGGTGGACACATTCTTAAGGGCCGCAAAGGAGGTAGCCACCCCCCTTGTGGAATGACCCTTAACCACGCCCAGTAAGGGTTTGTTGCGCTTCTGGTAACAGAATGTGATACACTGAATGAGCCACCTGGACAGCGACTGTTTGGAAACAGGCGCTCCCATCATCCTGTGGGCAAAGGAGACAAAAAGCTGGTCCGATTTTCAGTGGTGTCTGGTTCTGGTCAGGTAGTATCGGAGACACCTATGCACATCTAGGGTGTGCAACAGGGCCTCTCCTCGATTCGAATAGTTGGGAAAGTACACTGGTAGATCGATGTCCTGATTAAGGGTAAGAGCTGAGACCACATTAGGCAGAAATTTGGGATTAGTCCGTAGGGATACCCTGTCTTGGTGAAAAACCAAATAAAGCTCTTTGCACATGAGTGCATGGAGGTCAGAAATTCTTCTGGCCGAGGTAACAGCAACTAAAAACAATGTATTCCAAGTGAGAAGACGTAGCTCGCAATCCGCGGCTGGTTCAAAGGGTGGCAGCGTAAGCTGCTCCAGGACAAAGGGCAGATCCCATGGTGGAATTGCATCCTTAATCGGAGGTCCAAGGTGGAGAATACCTCTCAGAAAGGCTCGTGCTGTGTCCAACTGAGATATGGTATGTTGGCCTATAGGATAATGATAGGTGATATGGCACAGAGGTGTACTTTGATCGAGGAGTAGGCCAAGCCTGTCTGAAAAAGAGACAAGAGGTAGTCCAAGACCGACTATTCTGGACAGTCTAGAGGTGAAACCCCCCACGCTTGAGCCCATAGGCAAAAACAGCGCCATTTCATGGCGTAAGCAGCATAAGTGGCCGATTTTCTCGCAGCCACCAGAACGTCAGCTACCTCTTCCGAGACCCCATGTCGCAAAATGGCTATGTCTCTAGGAGCCAGGCATGCAGGCTCAGTGAGCAAAGGTCCAGATGGACCAAGGAACCCTCCTCCTCAGACAACAAGTGAGAGCTGATTGGCAGAGGCACCGGAGGTTCCCGGGATAGCTGATGTAGTAGAGAGAACCCGATCTGCCTGGGCCAGAACGGCGCGAAGAGTATCAGAGTCGCTTGCTCTCTGCAAAGTTTCAGAAGAACCCTCTGGATTAACGGAAAGGGAGGAAAAGCATAGAGGAATCTGCCTGCCCAGGAGAGGGACAACGCGTCTTGCCAGAAAACTCCAGGCCCTGGATCTAGTGAGCAAAAATTGGGCAGTTTTGCGTTGGATGGGGACACGAAAAGGTCTAACTCTGGTGTACCCCATCTGTGAAACAGATCCTGTACTCTACTTCTGATAGCACCCTTTGCAAACTGTGTGAGAGGCCTTTCCGCACCATGCAATTCTGCTTAAAGTTGGACCAGCATAACATTCTGTGGTGATTTGCATATGCAGCCCATGATGCTTTGCATTGTGGGGGCATGTGTGATTTTGTAGATCCTCTACTACCTCCTGGAGTAGTTCCCACTCATGAACTCTGGCCTGAGAGCGGCTCAGGCCATCTACAATGACGCTGTCCATTCCTGGGACATGAAAAGCAATGAGGTTTGCGCCGTGTTGCAAAACCCAATCCCACACCCTCATGGCCTCCCTGCAAAGCGGGTAGGAATGGGTGCCTCCTTGTTTGTTGAGGTAATACAGCACCGCGGAATTGTCTGTTTGTAACAGGATGGTACCCAGTGGAATCTCCGACTGGAAGGCCTGTAGGGCGTAAAGAACTGCTCTCATTTCCAGGATATTTATGTGGAGATGAGTCTCTTGGGCTGTACACTGGCCCTGAGACCAGACACAATCGAGGTGTGCTCCCCATCCGAGCCCTGAGGCATCTGTGGAGAGTGTCACAATCGGAGACGGCGCAATGAAGGGGACCCCTGCCGACAGATTCTTCAGATCTAGCCACCATTGCCAATCCCAGATTACGGTCTTCGTGATCCGGATAGGAAGCTGCAGATGGTTTTGCTTTTGATCCCACTGGACCCGTAACATCCACTGGGTGACCCACATGTGGAGATGAGCAAGCGGGACTGTTGCAATGGCCACAGCCATGTGTCCAAGCAGGCAAAGGACCAATCTGGCAGGAATGGTCTTCTTCACCGAAATGTCCCTGATGAGGGATCTGATATGTTCCACTTTGTCCTGGGGAAGAAAAGCTTTCCCCTTGACGGTGTCCAGAACTGCACCTATGAACTGCAGAGTCTGTGATGGAACCAGGTGTGACTTCTCTTGATTGATCATGACGCCCAGTGTCTCAAACAGGGACTGAGTATAATGGACGGCAGACATCAAGGCCTCCCGGGAGGGCGCCATGAGAAGCCAGTCATCCAGGTAGGGGAACACGTAGTGGCCTTGTCTCCTCAGAGTCGCCGCTACGACCGCCATACACTTTGTGAATACCCGAGGTGCCGATGACAGTCCGAAGGGGAGGGCTCGGAACTGATAATGGTGGCCCTGGAACTCGAAGTGCAGAAACTTCCTGTGCACTTGAGCAATGGGTATATGCAGGTAAGCGTCCTGCACGTCCAAGGACGCTAGAAAGGCGCCCTGCTTGAGCATGCAAATCAGACCTGGGAGGGTCACCATGCAGAAGCGTTTGTACAGGACCGACTCGTTGAGGTCACTGAGGTCCAGTATTGGACGGCGGTCCCCTGTTTTCTTGGGCACCAGAAAGAAGTGAGAATAATACCCTGCACTCCTTTGGTTCCATGGTACGTACTCTATTGCTTCTTTTCCCAGGAGCGTGAGCACCTCCTGCTGTATGAGCAAGGCGTGCTGACCCGAGTAACGGGAAAGCAGGGGAGGTCTTGCCGGTGGGTGGTCGAGAAATTCTATAAAGTGACCTTTCTTGACCAATTGGAGGACCCACTGGTCGGTGGTAAATCGACTGCCACCCTAAAAAGTGGCGAGCGATGCGATCCCCGACCTTTTGTGCCTGTTGATCCAGAGGAGGGGCCGGGGCTGGGAAGGAGTCATGCTGTGGCAGCACTGGTCTCTGCAGGCTGGGCTGGTTTAGAGTAGCATTGGGCTCTGCCTGGGGACGACTTAGCCTGGGCTTTCCTCTGAAAGGAGCCCTTTTGTTGCTGACCGGAACATAGCCACTGCCTTTGTTGCCGGCTGAGAAAATGGCTCTGGTTCCTACGAAAGGAACCGGGCCTGGATCTGTACGTGGCCTGTACAGACCTGACTGCCTTCCCAGCGTCCTGGAGTTTGGTGATAACCTGCTCCGAGGGTTCACCAAAGAGTACTTCACCATTGTAGGGGACGTCAAGAATGTTCTTCTGTACGTCTGAGGTGAAGCCGGAGACATGGAGCCAAGAGTGTCGCTGGAGACAGACGCCTGAAGCTGCAGCTCTGGCGGACAAGTCCGCAGAATCGTATGCGGCTCGTAGTACTTGGGTACCCACATCATCTCCAGTGCGGAGAAGGTTTAGGAGCTCCGCCTTCTTATCACCATCCAGAAGCTTATCGACCAGGTCATGGCCCTGTTCCCATAGGGCGTTCTGAAACTGTACCATGTGGGTTAGGTAGTTCAGGGACCTGATGGAGCATGTAGCAGCCGCATACATGCATCTCCACAGGGCATCCACTTGTTTGGATTCCTGGTCCGGTGGCTGTGTACTCACGTGTTGCAGTCTTTGGGACCGGTCATGTGAAGCCGTAATGACCAGGGAGTCTGCCAGAGGTTGTTGAGCCAAGTACTGGTCCTCTCTCAGGGCCTTGTACAGGTGGTCAGCTTTCTTTGGCACCACAGGAGTAGAGTGTGGATGCTTCCACGCAGTCTTGGTGCCTCATGATCTCAGAGAAAGAGAGATCATCCGGAGGCGACCTGGGCAGGTCATGTGGGTCAGGTGATGGAATGCTGAGTGGAGAAGGAGATCTGGAGTATTCCGAGGTATCCGATCTGGAGTCCTCCCCTGACGGAGTTTACCGCCGATGTCTGGGTCGCTTGGGGCTGGGAGACCCTGATGGAGATCTTGAGGGAGGCCTTATCCGATCCTTGGATCTACCCCTGGGAGGTAGAGTCTGCTCCTTAGGGGTTGGTGGTCGTCCTGCTGGCCCCTGTGGTGGAGGAGGGGGCATAGGAGGTGAAGGAGTAGGAGGAGGAGGAGGTTTTACGGGGACCTTTACTTCTTGCAGGTTCATGCCAGACGACGGGCCTGGCGCCGGTGGTCTGTCACTGGGGTCGGGCATCGGGTCTGCGGGTGTCTCCGGGTTGGGCGAAGGTTCCCTTGGGAGTCCGGCATCCTCAGTGTCGCCTGCCTGGTCTTCGGGCAACGTCGTGTCCTCCTCCATTGAGTCCCTGTGACTGGTGTCCAGCGGTGACTGGGGGGCAGTCTTCGGCTCCCGTGAATGCGAGGCCAACGTCAGTCGCTTGGCCAATGTCTTTGGGTCTGGTGAACGCCTGGCTGGTGTCTGGTGCCTGGCTGGTGTCCGCGGCTCCGGCGAACGCCTGGCCAGCTTTGTATGTTTGGCCGAAGTTGGGTGCTTGGCCGACGTCAGGTCCGACGTCCACTTTAGGGACGTCAGGTCCTTAGTCTTCCTGGGTGGTGGATCCAGACCTCTGGGAGGCTGGGAGACCAACTTGGAGTCAGGGTCCCGACGTCGGGTTGATGAGGAAGACTTGTGGCGTTCGGAAGACTTGGAAGAGGTCCGAGAGGGAGTAGAGGAAGCCAAGGGCCTTAAAGTCTTGACGGGCTGGAGAGTCGAAGAACCACCTGAGGCTCGGATTTTGACCGGAGGGGGCTGAGAACGAGCCCTGGAGGGAGAGCGGTCCGACCTGGTGGAGCCTGAGCTACGGGAGTCTGAGGACCAATTCGGGGATCTGGACCTTGCTTTCTCCCAGTGTTTATCTCAGTGTTTATGGGCCTTGGAATTAGAATCACCTCTGGAGGAAGGTTCTTGGTCAATCCTACTAAGTCTTTCTTCCAGCAGGTAAGCCTGAAGTGCCTTCTGACGGCGGATCCTGATACAGCTGTTGAATCCTTGGCAGAAAGTGCAGGCCTTGGTGTGGTGGTCCGGGCCTAAGCACCACACACAGGAAGAATGAGGATCCTTAAAAGGGATCTGTGTTCCGCAGGCACACTTGGAACGGTGTCCCTCGATTGAAGGAGTTGGAGAGAACATCAGTTTGGAGAAACCCTGGAAGTTCTAAGTCATCATGCACTAGGTAGAGACCGAGAGGCCGATGCTGGCAAGTCGACGGCGTGAAAAGAACTGAGGATTATGGGAGACCGCCCCCTTATGTACTATGCCTGACGCTGGGGGCGGTCCTCGCTGAATACTGCTAGCCGGAACATTTCCGTGGGGTCCTGGCGCCTGCCGGCTTCAGTCCTAATGGTGTATCCTGCTGCAAGAGCTGTTTCTCGAAGTAAGATCTAATAGTGCCTGCCCACCAGCATGAAACAGAGGTATTGTATGTGGCACTATCTGATCCTGATATGCATTCTTCATGTCCAGGGAACAGAGCCAGTCCCCTTTTTGCAGGAGGGGAATCAAGGCCTGCAGAGACACCATCTGAAACTTCTTGTATTCCATGTACAAACTGAGGTCACTGAGGTTCAACACAGGACATAGATCTCCTGTTCACTTTGGAATTAGGAAGTATCTAGAAAAGAACAACCCTTTGTTCCTGTCTTGTGGAGTAACAGGTTCAATAACACGTTTCTGAAACAGGGTCTGGACTTCCTCTTTTAAAAGGGAAAAGTGGCTCATAAGGAAAGAGGAATGGTACAAAGGATGATCTGGAAGGGTTTCTATCAATTCCGGAGTATACCTCTTTTCTATAATTTCTAGTACCCACTCATCTATAGTAATCTCACTCTACTGCTTTCAATGCAGGGAGACCTTTCCACGCACTCTGATACCTGGAGGCACTAGTTGATGGGGAGGGGGGAAAGGAAGAGAGTCAGGTGGAACCAGGGGTGTCAGAGCCACTAGGACAAATTCCTTTAGGGTGCTTTAGCATGAGCACCAGAGGGGGAAGGGAACTGAGAGGGTACTACCACTTTTAACACAGTACTGCAGATGGTATGTATGGTACCACTGGCAGCAGGTTTCCAAAAAGATCCTTTACTGTGCCCTCTGATGAGCGTAGGGTAAAGGGACTTCACAGACCTTAATGTCATTTTGGAGGACTGAAGTTGATGACATTCATCTTCAACATTAGTTCCAAAATAGTTTGGAGCCCCTAAAAGGAGCATTCAAAACAGCCTGCTGCACATCAATAGCAAAGCCACCTACTCTGAGCCAGCCTAATACCTAATGCAGATACCAGAGGCTGCAGCCCTGGTAGAGGCATCCGACACATCATATGCTGAACATATCAAATGTTTGCCAACTTTAGAAATAGCTGACAATGGTTTAAGCAAGTCAGTCTTGGCAGGACTGCCATGTAAAGCCTATACTGCAGTACGTGCAGATTTCCATAGGCTCAGGGGTGTCATTTAGGGGTAGCCAGAGGTTGCGGACGAGACCCCTATGATGTTCATCGCAACTCCTAGGACCCTGGAAACAAGGTTTCTCTAGTATTTGTTTACATATAATGTAGTGGGTGGAAGAGATTGCAACCCCTATGATTCTGCTGAAATGACATCACTGCATAGGATAGTCTGATATTTTATCATTTGGCCTAGTAATTAGCGATTCTGATGTCTAAAGATGCTGAGGCACAAGTATGTTTGCCCAGCCCCCTATATTCTTTATCTGGAGGTAAAGTAAAGTACTCATGTGCCTAGGGCCCTAGAGTGACCATAAGCAGCCATAATGACTACAGAGTCAGTTTCAGACTGTGCAGCATACCGTAATAAGGCTTAACAGATGGGGCAGGGTACTGTTTATCAGCCTTTCCTTGGGACTGCAGCCAGGGTACTGGGCCTATGCCAAGCAGCAAAGGTGGCATCCTCTAGTGCAGGGTATACAGGAGGAATTATAATGGAAGGTGTGCAAGGAACCTCCAAAAATGTTATAACATTTGTCTTGGTGGAATCTTCCTCCTTAACAGCAAAACCCACAGTAGACTGCATTTGCTGACACATAGCCTGAAAATATGGATCCTCAGAGGAGACCTGGGTGTATAACACACAGTACTAGCTGCAGGATGATAGGGTAGAGCTGGAAGGTAAGTTACATTCCTGAAACAGCTCCTCATCCCTGTATTCCTCCTCCAAATCCTCCTCAATGCCCATGAGGTCACGATTATATTACCTTGTGGTCATTATCAGGAATGACACCTGAAGCCATAGAAGGAGCTAGTGACATAGGCAACCGCTGGAAGGAGGACTCATTGGTGTACTTCTGGAATCCATTGACGAAGGCCCTGATTTAGGCGGCCTTGTTGACGGCGGACCAACCGCCAGTGGCATCAATGGTAGAAGGCAAAGTATTATGTCATAAAATGATGCCAACATATGCCTAGGAGTCGATGGCACCCTAAAAGGGATCCAAGACTACCTGCATCAAAGGGTCAGGACCTTATAAGGGTGACATCATATCAACCAAAGTAGGTATGACAGTGCTTGAGCCAGGCCCAAACCTTGGTGTCTCAATGAGGGTCATGGGGACTGATTTTAATTGTGGCCTGAACTTCAGTGGCGAAGCAGCCTTGTCTTTGTGGTTGTACTTATGGCTAGAAGGAGAGAATGCCCTTGCTGGTGACATTCCTTTGTCTTCTGACTTCAACAACCATTTCTCAGTCAACAGCGAGGGAGAAGCAGGGGCAGAACCTGCAGTCTTTTCCATGGCTTTCAATGCTTTTGGGGTATGGAAGGTTTCTAAGGCCTTCTGTCAGCATCACCTTATAGCCTGGTCGAAACACTTGCAAATCCCTCACATTGTGAGACAGACCCAAACAACACACACAAACAGTATGAGTGTTATCCTGGTGGATTTTGTAGCCTCAGGAACAATATTGGAACAAAGGCCCTGTGTCCTTCAGTGGCATACAAAGATGACAATGAATGAATGCCACAGATAACTGAAAATAATAAATAAAGAGCAACAGCTATTTCAATATTGTTTCTCAGTAGGTCCGATGAGGATGATCGACGGTGGGAGAAAAAACTGAATGGTGATGCCACCTGTGTTATACAGTCATCTATGCTACTCGTCACTGTAGGTGGCCCTGGCTAGCAAATGTTTTCGAGTGCCCTGGCACTGATGGCTTACAGTTACAAAGGTGTGGCCCAATAGAGGAGATATCCTCGATGACGCTCAAGTGTTTGGGGGGAGGGGTCAGCAACAAGTAAGCTCTGGGGGAGCCTCAGTCTGGGTCATGAACCCCTGCCCTTTCTAGCACAGTCATATAGCTGCTTGTTCTTGGGTGTCCACCCAAACAAAAAGGTTCAGAATCCTTGCCACGAGACTGCAGACTGTTATCTCTGTGGACGCACCCATTGCCTATATAAAGGCTTGACAATAACGGGATTAAAAATAAAATGCAGCCCTGTTTGACACTTCCGCAGATCTCGAAGGCCTCAGACAACTGGCCTCCAATCATTACCCTACACATAGCTTATGAATTTCATGAGAACCCTATAAAATAGCCAAAATGCACCTGTCAATATTCTTATTCATTAGTATCTTCCATAACAGGCTCCTTTTCTAATGAATCAGTTGCTTATTTCATGTCAATATATGTAACATACAACTTGAGTGATTTCCTGAAACATATTTGTTATGTAGATGCTTTAAGACAATCCTGTAATCCACAACTGATCTCCCAGTCCACAATGAAACCCGCTTGGGCTTCAGAGATATTATATGACTGTTCCCAACCTCCCAGTTTTATCTAGTATATAATTTGGAGGTAGTATTTAGGAGACTGATTGGCTGATAGCAGGCAGGAACATGTTTCTCTTCTTTAAAACAGAGACAACGATACTAATTTCCCCACCAGCAGAAAAAAGTTAGGGTTAAATTTATAGCATTAAACAGTGCAGCAAGCACTACAATGAACCATAACAGACGGCCTTCAAACACTTCAGCTAGAGTCAAATCAATACCTGAGGCCTTATTTTTCATTTGCTCTAATATTATATTCCTAATTTCCTCAATGGATGGGGTCAAGCAGTCATTTTATTTGTCCTTCATTCTTTTGAAATAAATATCACCCAATACTATGGTACATTATTAGATTTTATCATGCTTTTATTACAGACTTATATTGATCAAATATGAGACACCCAAACATCTGGGGAAACTGCTTCCTAAATACTGAATCTGGAATTTCTTCTTCCAAGGCCACCTGCATTGTCAACTATTTTGCCCATGACATCAATATCTGATTTAAGGCAACTGTGTAGTTATGTGCAGTACAGCTAGTTTGAAAGACCTGTGATGTTAGCGGATCTGTGGTCCTTGCTCCGAAAACCCAAGAGCTTCAACGAGAAAAGTTGATGAAAGTCTTAAGAACTTGAGATCACATTTAATAGCAGGTAGTAAAACTGTTAAGCACAGACCCTGCAGAGGGCTGCCAGTAGTTTTGTTTCTCCTCCAATCACATCATAAAATTACATACATCATTCTGCTGCTACATCTGGTCTCATTATTATGATGTGATTACAAGGAAATAGAAGGCTAATGGCGGCCCCCGACGTAAAATAACTGCAAAACCAAACCAACATGTAACTGTAAACAAAAAAAGGAATGGGAAAGACATTTATCTGCAATAAACTCCAGTCTGATGATTTTTTTCTGTAGAGCAAATTCTGCTTTCACATGTAGATAGGAATACAATAAGAATATATAACTGGCAATAGATAAATATTAATTCACTGCTCAATGATTTCTAAGCACCATTTTGCACTCAAGCTATTTATGTCATATATAACTGTACTGCATAATGTGAGTGTAAAGTCTTATCATGCCTGCATTGTCTGCTGTCTGCACAACTGAATAAATAATGCTGTATAAATAGTGATATAGACAAACACAGTACGATTCCTACACTATAAAATGTTTATCAGAAAGTCAAACAAAGCTTCCAGTTGTCACCTTCATATCCCTCCCCCCAGCAGCACAAAAGTTTAAATATAATACGGTACGAGTACCATCTTGTGCAATTTATAAAGTGATCATCAATCGCGTGCAATTTCAGCCAATCACCAATCAGAACCCCAGGTCCTATTATCATTTGTACACTTGAAATCTCATGCAAGGAATATTAAAGTGGAGCAATTCACTTCAGGGATGGGGAGGAGCGCTAGCACTACATGCACTTTTTCAATTAAAAAAAAACAACAAAAAAAAGAGAAAACTTATTATAAATCATTTGTGAATTTACAAGTAACATCTGAGGTTCTGATCGCTGATTGGCTGAAATCATATAAGTGATCTACAATCATTTTATAAAGAACAGTGTTAGTGGCACAGTAGGTAACACACTCATCTCTGGAGGCCAAAGATCAAAAAGTCATGGGTTATAACCCAACACCAGGTGCTTGGGATAATACCCATAACGGACACTTTAGTGCAGTTAAGGGGAAGGGGCTACAATGCTACGATGTTATCCTGCAGATGAGACAATAAAATGAGGTCCCTGCTGCCCATCTCTGGTCACGGTCCAGATGTAAGTTAAAGATCCCATGGCACTTATCAAAGAAAAGCCAACATTCTTCCTATCAATAAAACAGGTCCATGTAGCTTACCCCAAGATCCACCTAGAAACAAACCATCAGCTTAGTGTGCCTTTCCTGGTTAAAAAGATGCAACGGGGGTCAGATGACTTGTTCATAAAAACACAGTAGTGCTTGTTCATAGACCCACAGTAGTACTGGGCGGAAACTACTCCTTCCGATTTCGCAAATTTCACGTTTTCCGAAATTCTGACTTTGACAAAATCATCCAGATATGTTCTGTGAATTTTCACCTTATTCCATTAAATTTTCTGGCTGAATTGCAGAATGATGCACTTAAACTGTGGAATGACAGTTCTGCGGAATTATATATCCGCAGTATATGCAACCATTCCACAGTTCTAGGTCAGAATTCTGTGAAAGTTGCACAGGTGCATTTTGAAAATTTATGAAAGCGAAATTCCATATTCGCAGTAATTCTGTTGGAGGAATTTTATTTTTGCACAGCACTACCACACAGCAAGCCAGTGGCACATTAGTGATTTAAACCAGAATCATTTACCGAACAGTCCTTTTTTAGCAGCCGATTCCATTTTGGTGTCTCTCTCTGCCAACCACACCCATGCACCGTCAATGCTCCAAACCCAGTGCAAAGTATCATGTACAGTATACTAATGTGTTATTCCTTGTGTAGGGCCAGCTGACAAGGCTTCACTAGAACCACACGTTGCCCAGAAACAGATCTTTACATCATTCACATGCAGACTGAGTGCAACAAACTACCATCACTTGTTTTGTCATTTTAGAACTCATCAGTGTAACAGGGCCGCCCAGCAAGACAAGTTATGGGGCCCTTCCCCAATCCAAACATACTTCATATTTTACTTTGTCCAAAATGCACAACATTTTATTTTCAATACAACCAGTTATATTTGTGTTTTTAGGGAGTGGTAGCAATGTTAGTTTTTGGGGCCCCACTGTCCATTCAATCGATGTCTGTTCAATAGCCTCTGAGTGGACAGGGCATACCTTAGTGAATTATTTCATGATGTTATAAAACCACCAGAAAAGGCTCCACAGAGCCTAGTGATATCTTTTGGTGCTGTTTTACATTCAACATGAATAATAATAATAATTAAAAATAAATTAAAGTGGTACTCTGGATCTGTCTGGAAGGGGCCCCTAGCAACTGCAGGGTTCGCTGGTGCCTAAAACCGGCTGTGAGTGTGGTGCAGGTACTGTCTCATATAATAACACATGTGGCTCATTCAGAGCATTAATGTTTATGAACCAAAAGGTTGTGGATTCAAGTTTCACAATAGGAATGTGGACTCGTATCTAATGCAGACAATACAGACGAGTACTAAGGGGCACTTTAAATGTTACATACCATCACACAAGTAGCACAGTAATGTAAGCTCAAAAGGGGACTCTAAAGACGTGTTTACGTGGCCGCAGCACTTGAAAAAATCCAACGCTTTTTGCTCACTGAGCTGTCTGCGGACTCGTTGTTTCAGTGTTTACACAGCACCCCCTTGCTGCACCGCAAGTTGTGCTGCGGGGCGGCAGTTACTTTAATGGGGCATGTTTCCGGATGCCGGTTAAACAGGACTAGAGCAGATTGAGCACAGAAGTGGGTTTACAGTACAGGGGAAGATGCTCGATCTGCAACATGTCCCCACCACTGCATCACTTCAGAAACTGGAGTGGAATGCATCCCGAAGCGCTCTGGTAAGTGTCTACACGGCTGTATTTGCAGCGCATCAACCTCTGTGCATGGGCTGATGCGTTGCAAACAGTGCAATGTAAATGGGCTATAGTCCATCAAGTCTGCTCCTCTCCCTTCTGGTCTGGAGCCCAAACATACTAATTTGAAGGAACACCCCAACCACCCTCCTATCCAGGCTTATCTTAAAAGGCCTATGCTGTCTTCCTGTCCACTGTCCTCACTGGTAGGCTGTTCTATGAGTTCAATATCCACTGGGAGAAGTGTCTCCTAAAGTTACCCTTAAATGTATAACCTTTAAACTTCAGGGTTTGACCCTTGTTCCAGTTGGAGCACACCAGATCAAATACTCCTGTCTGCGCAACCTTGTCAATACCCTTCAGTATGCGGAAGGCTGAGATTTGTCCATCCTCAGCCACCTTTTCTCCAAGGTGAAAATGATAAGGCAAAAGGCAAAATGCACACCGTTCCCAAACCTCAAGAAGCAAACAAATCACACAGACTGTTTCAAAGCAAAGTATAAGAAGCCATTCATCAGGCTATCTTCACCTTGCTTTTTGAAGTTTGGAAACTGTCTATATCTTATCTTTTGTGTTTTGCAATTCTGCCCAGACTTTTTTGCCTACACTTTGGGTCCTTTCTACGTCCATTTTCATGTGTCTTTTCTGAACAGGTCACGGGCCTCCAGATTTCGGGAGAAGTTCCTTATATATGGCATCTATGTGGCAGAAAAAGTCTAGATGTTAATCCAACCACACACACAGATATTTAATTGGAATCTCCTCTAACTGGGAAGCATTCAGGGCCATAAAAACCTGGGGAGATTTGGTCAGTCATTATCAGGTGCTAAAGGTCACAGAGAGAATCTTGTTGGCACCAAGATGCAGTCTGTTGTCACAGAACCAGCATGGGATACTGTCAAAGTTGCTCTGGAGCTGTGCCATCAACTTAGGGACAGCAGGACCACAGATGAATAGCGCTGTGTCATTTGTGTACATCTGGATATTCAAAGGAGACACACGCTTTGGGACATCACTTAAGAAGACACAGAAAAGGAGTGGGGCCCAGGACAGAATCTTGGGGTATATCTGCACTTGGGGGGGGGATCCCTGCAAAGGTTGCTTTGGATTTGTCCACCATTGACTGAGAGGTCAGAGAAGATAACCCCAAGGTTCTAATAGTAGTGGTGGGAAACCGTTTTTAAGACTTTGGGAAGGTCGACAAAGATAGCAGAGGTTAACAAACCATGGTCCACCCCCTTTAGGATAATGTCAGCAACCCTAATCGGATAAGATAAGAGAAGGTGGAGTGGGTCATTCTGATACTAGACAGAAAAGGGATAAGGAAGGAGGAGGAGGCAAGCAAAGCAGAGTTGAGAAAGTACCAGTTGTTCTTGAACTTCTTTCAATGCAGGGTAAGGTTAGAAGTGGAGTGGCAGTTGCCAGCAACTGAGGGATAGCCACCTTACTGAAGAGAGGGCGTTGCCTTATTACAAGAACAAGATATGTTACCAGTATGGAAAGAGGGGCTGTGAAGAGCGGAGATAGGGGAAGCAATTGTAAAAGCAGAGGTAAAGGAGTTTGGGATCAAGCACCCATGGCTGTTACATTTAGAGAGGTTGAGGGACTGGACAGCAGACAGGGTACTAACTGGGGAAGGAGAAAGAGAAGGGAAAAGGGGAGGAGCCAAGGAGTAGGGGGGGAGAAGAGGGAGGAGTCAGGGAGAAAGGGGAGAAGAAAAAGAACAAAGTTGAAGAAATATTTACTAAAGCTGAAGACAACCTCCAAGGATTCAGCAATGGAGAACAATCTGGTTGGAGGACTGGAGAGGCAGATCGGGAGGGAGTATCAAACAGGAAACAGAAAACCTTCCAGAACTGTGAAGGGTTATATATAGTAGCTTTAGTACAGGCATTCCTAAGCTGCTTGAACCTTTCTAAGTCATCTGGGGCCTTACAAAGATGCCAGGTGGAGTCATAACATTAAGGCAAGCTATAAGCTCTGCTGAGACCCAAGGCAGGCAGAAGCCTCTAAAACGTGCCTTCTGAAGAGGGGCTTGTTTATTCCAGGTGGCTATGAATTTGGAGCGAAATTTGTTGAAGGCATCAGATACAACAGAGGATTTGGTAAAGGAGGTTCAGTTAGTTTTTTTGTAGGTCAGACATCAGGACACACAAGTTGAAGGACCAGAGAAGGACTACCGTTGGGGTGGGGAGATGAGGACTAGTCTTCTATCTCTTTCATACATTCTGACACACATAATATGATGGATTAAATTATGGTACCTGGCAATGTTGTCTAGTTGTTAGACCACTGGCTTGGGAACCAAGGAATCCCAGCTTCAGACCCAACCAGAGCCAAACACACACTGTGGAACCTGGACCAGTCACTTAACTTCCTAGTGCTCTAATCTGCCCAGCTACAGAAATGAGTAGAGGTGGGACAGCACTGTAAACAAGATGTTGCACCTCAGCCAGGTAATAAACTGTAATACTAAAAAAGGGTTGCAATTTAACAAATATTTTAACACAACACTGCCATCATTAGCACCTCACAGGAACCTCCTAGTTTGAATAAATAAGATCGGTTGAGTACAGTGAATTTTGGTTTGAATGAAGACTGAACTACAAAATAACTAAAGTGGTCTAGAAGAAGACACAAACGAGGGAAAAGGGAAATTCAGCAGATGAGACAATAAAGCACCCCATGTGGAGAAAAGAAAAGTGTAGACCTTCAACTGTGGTGACAATGAGACTGCTATGTGGCTTTAGAGTTATTCAGTCTGTGTGACAGTGACACTCCACACAAAGGGGAGCACAATAAGTGGGATGAACTATTTTACAGTGTGTGTTTGCCAAGTTACTTAACACACTGGTTCTGAGTGGGATTTAAAGGATGACAGAAAGCACAAGAGTGATTGAGGCGAGATTCAAACCTGCAGTCTCCAGTTTGACAGTTTAGTGTTCATGGCCATCTCACTGAATCAACATCAGGAATATGAGCTAATAGTTCTGATCATCAGAGAACAAGTGCAGTTGTAATGGTGCTGAAGCAGCACACCAACTCTGGGGTCCCAGTTCATACCACAGCAAGCCTAGAATTCACAAGCAAACTTCGAAAAACATACCCCACAGTGGCGGCTGTAACTGAGATGCTTTTACAAATGATGAATAATCCATGACTGCCCACGAATAGACCTTGGTTTGTGCATGGACTGCTACAGAAGGTGTATGAATGTAAAAGTGAATTAAAGGGGAATTGTAGTAGAATGAATAACTACAGGTAAGAGTCAGCGTGAGCTGAAGAATGTGGGAAAAGAGCAGGCAGGTATGAAAGAGAGAGCAGGCATCAGAAGGAAAGAAAATAGTGCCCAAGACTAATGCAGAGGAAGCAATTGCCAGAAACTGAGGAGAAAGGAAGAAGCACAGTTACATAGTAATGTGATGACAGAAGAGACTTCGGATCCTTCTAGTTGGTCCTGCCTCCCACATGCTAGCACGTATACCCAATTTTGGTATGGACACAGTTCCAAGCTGCAACATTAGGTAGCCCGACTGGTAGACTCTGTGGAAACAATAAGAAAGGGGAGGTCTTTCCTGAATTTACTTTTTGTCTTGCGCCTTAATCTTAACTGTAGATTTACTATTCATAGATACACAGAAACAGAATTTAACGGCAGATAAGGACCGTTTGGACAATCCAATCTACCCATTTCTCCCTAACTACAGTATTACATCACACCTTGCCCAATCTGCAGCTCTTTCTCCATCCCCCCTTCCTTTCCACTATGTTTTCTTTGAGCTTACCGCATGCATTCTTGAACCCCACCACTGTTTTTGCCCCAACACCTCTGCTGGAAGTCTGTTCCAGGAATTCACCACTCTTTCTGTGAAGAAGTACTTCCTCACATCTCTCCTGAATCTAATCCCCTCCAGCTTTATATCATGTTCTCTTGTTCTTGAACATTTCTTCTGAAAAATATTTTATTTATTTATTGCTAGGATTAAAGGGCCTTTGAACCAGAGGTTCTTTTACAAAGGTTCCACATCATATACAAAATACAGACATATTACAAACAGAAATTTTTGTTTTACAAATACATGGCATGAAGCTAAAAACACAATTATCAGGGTGACTATGGTGCATAAACATTCAGGTTACATATTTTACAGGAAAGCATGTTAGTAGGAGTATGTGGACTAGTGTAGGATACAGAGGGGATATAGTACATAGGGTAGTAGCAGGAGGCGGCAGGATAGAGAGAATTAGAAAGTGGGGGGGCGCAGTCAGCTAAGTATGACTGTCAGCCAGGGCTAATAGAGAAAGGATAAGCAACAGCGGGAAGAGAGAGAGGGATAAGGAAAAAAGAGGTGGGTGAAGCAGGCAGCAGAAGGATAAGCAAAAAGCGGGGAGAAGCAGGCGGCAGGTGCCTGTATTTCCCTCCTGTAAGGATAAGGAAAAGCTGGGGAAGCAGGCGGCAGGTGCCTGTATTTCCCTCCTGTACCTTATTTAACCCCGTGAGGTATTTAAAGGTCTCTATCATATCTCCCCTCTCCCTCCTCTCTTCCAGGGTGTACATATTGAGGTCCTTTAGCCTCTGCTCATAGGGATTTTGATGCAGACCCTGCACCATTTTAGTTGCCCTCCTCTGGAACACCTCCACTCTATGTCCTTCCGGAGATGTGGTCTCTAGAACAGGACACAATACTCTAAGTGGAGACTCACCAGCGATCTATAGAGAGGTAACACCACCTCCCTCTTCTGTTGATGATACACCTCCCTATGCACCCCAGCATCCCACTTGCCCTCCCTGCTGCCTTGTTGCACTGCCTGGCCACCTTTAGGTCATCTGATATGATTACCCCCAGGTCTCTTTCCTGCCAGGTGGTAATCAATACCATTCTACCCATTTTGTACTCCGCCCCTGGGTTTCTGTGCCCTTAGCAGAGATGTGCAAATCCCAATGCCCCCTGTCCGGGGCAAGTAAATTTCATTGAAGGGCAAGTACCAAAAAAGAGCTAATTTCACTGTAATAGGGGCAAGTGAAAATTCAGCTACAGTCATGGCTGGGAAAGTAATAAAAGTTTTGATTTGAACACCCCTGGCCCTAAGTGTACTATTTTGCACTTTTTCGCATTGAAACCCAGCTGCCATACCCATGATCACTCCTCTAGTTTTTTCAGGTCTCTGCTCATCCTTTCCACCCCTCCCCTTCCCGGAGTGTCCACCCTATTACACATTTTAGTGTAATCCACAAACAGTCAGACCTTCCTTTCCAGCTCCTGTGCAATGTCAGTTATAAAGACACTAGAGAGGACCAGTCCCAGGTCCAGAACTGCTTTCTGAGGCACCCCACTGGTCACCCTCCTTTCCGTGGAGTGAACTCCGGTTACCACCACCATCTGTCACCTATCCCCTAACCAATTTCCTATCCAGTTTACCACCTTTGGAACCACTCTTAAGCTACTCAACTTGCTTACTAGTCTCCTATGTGGAACAGTGTCGAACACCTTACCAAAATCTAGGTAGGTCACATTCGCCATTCCACCTTGATCTAGTTCCTTGGTTACCCAGTCAAAGAAATCTATCAGATTCACTTGACACCAGGGAGAAAAAAAAGCACCCACAGCAAACGGAATCAAAAACAATTGTTATCATTGATTTAAGAAAACAGTACAGTCACACTGTCAAAAATCAGGTATGCAGCCAGCCCCATGGCGCTCAGGGTCGAGGCGCTGGACACCACACCTCACGCTGCACCAGCAACTCGTTCCCGTCAGCAGTCAGTTGGGGGGGGGGTGGAGCTACACTAATCTGCCAAGAGGCAGCTCTCCTCTCAAGGGAGGGTGGGCACCGATCCGATTATTGGCCGATGTTGGGGAGAGATGCTGTTAGGCACTTGGTAGAAGTTGTGCCTCACATGACTTCCTGCCTGGACCTTGTCTTGCACACAGGTGTCCCCAGGGGTGGGTTCAGGGTTTAAAAGTAGTCACTACAAAAAGCAACCACAACCCCCACTGTTGAGCAGCATGACCCCCCATAACAGGGATGAAGGGCCAATGGAGATGGGAGGCCGCCTGCACTCCCAGGGCGGCAGAGGGGTAAAAATATTTAAAAAAAAAAACAGGTGTGCGGAAAGAAAAAATTAGTCACCATAGTAATGTTGTTTCTTCTAATGGAGTCTTGCCATATTCTGACTATATGCAGTTAGCCCCAGCACTTGAACTGCCCCAGAGAGTAAACGGTTAACTCTATGCAAAGAAACAAAACGTTGAGCTTGAGATAGGTTTTCAAACCTCAGACTGTGGTTCTCTGAAGTGTAACAGTCAGATTCTTATGAGCACTAAACTAACTAACTGAAAGGAAGAATTCTGTGTCAAATTGCAAAACAAAGCTTTAGGGTCAGAAGACTCAAGTCGAGAACACCCAAAAAGAACACAACACAACAGACAGTGGTTTACCAAAAACCTTAGTAACAAACAAAGAGAAACCCCCTAAGAGATGGGGGGTATGACCAGTATACCTCTGGGGTGCAGTACTGTGCCTGCCCCCACCACATCCCAAAACTACTAGGTTCCAGGAGAGGAGGCAGGGAGGGAGGACAGAATACAGGAGGACTCCATTAGAAGAAACATTACTATGGTGAATAATTTTTTCTTCAAACAACATGAAGTCTTACTGTATTCTGACTATATGCAGACTACCAAGCAGTACCCCCTTGGAGGAGGGAGTCAGAGAACCTATTTTGGGAACAAGCTCTGCAGCACAGCCGTGACAAACCTAGCATCACTTCGTGACAGAATGTCCAAAGAATAAAGCTTGGTAAAGGTGTGAACAGATTTTCAGGTAGTTGCTTTACATATCTCCACTAATGGCATATCTCTAGCTGCTGCAATAGAAGCAGCTGTACCTCTGGTAGAGTGAGCCCTCAGGCCTAAGGGAGGCTCCTTCCCAAGTTTAGAACAGCAGAATTGAATGCAAGAGACAAACCACCTGGCCATAGACCTCTTGGTAGCCAGCTTGCCCTTTCCCACCTCCCACCTCACCATACGTGAGAAATAATTGAGAACAATCCTTCCTATGGGCTTTAGTGTGCTCAATATAGTAACTGGGAGCCCTTTTCACATCTAGACTGTGTAGCCTCCTCTCTCTTCATAGGAAGAATGATCAGTGAAGAAGACAGGCAGGGACATAGGCTGGTTCAGATGAAAGTCTGACACCACCTTGGGAAGAAACTTTCTATGGTGCAAAGGACCACCTTATCCCTATGAAAGGAAATGAAACCAGGTGCCACTGATAAGGCCTGTAGTTCACTGATCCGCCTAGCTGAGGTAATGGCTACCAGAAATACGGTTTTCCAAGTCAAATATTTTAGCTCAGCTGAAGATAAAGGTTCAAAAGGGGGCTGCATAAGCTGTGCAATACAAATGTTCAGATCCCAAGAAGGAGTAGGCTCCCGGAAGGAAGGACTGACATGAACCAAGCCTTTGACGAACTTCTTGAACATTGGATGGGAGGCTAGGGAAGAGGCCTTACCAGCCGAGAGAAAAGCAGACACAGCTGCCAAGTGTACTTTAAGAGTAGTAGGCCAGAGGCCTAAACTGTTAAGATGCACCAAACAGTCCAGAACAGTAGCAATGTCAGCCAGCTCTGGCTTAATATGCCTACCGGAACACCAGAAACCAAACCTCTTCCATTTGGAGCTGTATGTCTTCCTAGTGGCAGGTTTCCTGCTAACTTTTAAAATATCCAAGACTGATTGGAACAGATGCAAACCTGCATATTCTAGCTCTTCAAAAGCCAGGCCTTGAGCCTGAGATCTGAAGGTTGGGGTACAGAATCCTCCCCTGAAAGGAGGTGAGGAGACTGTACTGCCTCAGAAAACACAAGGGCAGTGTTACTGACAGTGACAACAGAAGAGGATACCAAGGCTGTCTGGCCCAGTCTGGAGCCACCAGAATCACCTTGCAAGGCCAGAACCTGATCTTTAACGGGACCCTGAGTATCAGAGGAAAAGGAGGAAATGCATATAGAAACTTGTTCGTCCAATCTAGTAGAAGAGCATCCTGAGGAACAGAACCCAGAAGGGGTGGTCTGCAGCAATACAGAGGGAGCTGATGATTGTCTGGGGCTGCAAAGAGATCTATCTGTGGGGTGCCCCATCTCCTGAAAATGACTTGAAGAATGACAGGATTGAGGTCCCATTCGTGGTGACCCTGAGAAATCCTACTGAGAGCATCTGCTAGAAAGTTGTCCTTCCCTGGGAGGTGCACGGCCATCAGGGAAGCCTGCAGGGAATAAGCTAGAGACCAAATTTTCATGGCCTCTGTGCACAAGGCAGAGGACTGAGTGCCTCCCTGTTTGTTGATGTACCACATGGTTGTGGTACTGTCCATTCTGATCTGCACCACTTTCCCTTGGACAACTGTTGAGAATGTCTGAAGTGCCAAAAAGACAGCTCTTAATTCAAGAAGATTTATATGCAGAAGGGACTCCTGGTGTAACCAAGTTCCCTGAGCTGTAAGATGATCCAGGTGGGCCCCCAACCCCAAGAGAGAGGCGTCTGTAGTGAGAATCACAGAAGGGACCCGACTTATGAAGGGGACCCCTTGTCGAAGATTGTCCTCATCCAACCACCACTGAAGGGCCTGGACCAGGGTTTTGGAGACTGGAACCAATTTGGAGAGAGGGTCCTTTTTCTGAGACCAGAAAGATCTGAGATGAAACTGAATATCCCTCATTTGAAATCTTGCTCCCTGAACTATTGCTGTGAAAGCTGCCATGTGTCCCAGCAGCTGCAGAAAGTGTCTGGCTGGACAAGACACCAGAGGACAAAATGAGGAGGCCAGAGTGACCAGAGATTGAACTCTTGAGAGGGGAAGAAATGCTCTTGCTTGAACTGTATCTAGTTCCACTCCTATGAAGGTGAGAAGCTGGGCTGGCTCTAGAACAGACTTCTCCAAATTCAGAATAAAGCGCAAGGATTCTGGAAGTCTTTGGGTGACCTCTAAAGCCAACTTGACTTGGTCTGAGGACTGGCCCACTAAAAGCCAGTCATCCAGATATGGGAACAGAAGGATGCCCTGCCTCCTGAGGAATGCCACCACTATTGCAAGACACTTGGCGGACACCCTTGGAGCAGATGTTAGGCCGAAAGGCATGGCCCTGAATTGGTAATGGCCTGAGGGCAACTCAAACCTGAGGTACTTTCTGTGAGATTGTTTGATAGGAATGCGGAAGTAGGCATCTTTGAGATCCAGGGAAGCTAGCCAGTCTCCAGGTCTCACAGAGGGAAGAATTACTCCCAGAGTCACCATTTTGAACTTTGGTTTTGTCAAATGTTTGTTCAGGTACCTTAAATCCAATATGGGTCGCCACTCCCCTGTCTTTTTGGTGGTAAGGAAGTATCTTGAATACAGTCCTTTTCCCCTGTGACAAAGAGGTACCTTCTCTACTGCTTGCAGAAGCAGAAGAGAGGAGACTTCTGCCTCTAGGGCCTTTGTCTCTAAGGGAGAGGGAGGACTGAAAGACTTTGCTCTCAATACCATTTGCAGCCACCTGCTCCAGCTCCTTGGCCAGCTGGGGAAGGGTACCCTTAGCCAGTTCCAGAACCGTATCCCACATAGATTTCTGGTACCTGGCAGTGTATGCCATATAATTAGATTGCCTGAGCCCCAAAGATGATGCCAAGTACTGCTTTTTTGCCATGGCATCAACTTTCCTGAAATCTTTATCTGGGGGGTGAGATGCCAAAGGAATATTAGCCTTGTCACAGGCTGCAGCTTGCACTATCCTGACATGGCTGCTATGAGATGAAAGAAATTCTGTCCCAGGACCTGACAGAGCATACTTCCTGTCCATTCTTTTTTCCACAGGAGGAATGGAGTAGGAAACTGTAGAATTGTCTGTGTCTGTTTCCCCAAGGATTTGTGTAAAGGGATAGACACCCTCTTAGACTCTGGGACATCCCCCATTTCCAGATAGTCAGGTTCTTCCCAATCCTGTTCAGCCTCTTCCATAGGAAGCTGAAGAGTCTCAGCCATTTTCTTGTAACACAAGAAATGGGAAGGGGACTCAGAAAGCCTGGGAAGAGAAGCCTGAGAAGGCCTGTCTGGGGAGATGTCAGGCTCTACTGGCTCTATATAGGCCTTCACATTGTTCCTCTTCATAATCTTCATCTTCCTCCCAATCGCCCTCATAGTATGCCGCGGATCAATTCTGAAGCCAGTAGCTCCAAACCGAACAGTCGGCTCTGGGCGAGACGGTTCGGTCGGAACAGGGCAAAGCGACTAGACAACTGAAATCGCTTTCGCTATTTCATCAGCGGTCAGACCATGGGAAGCTGACTCTGAACCAGCTGATTTTCTTTTTCTCGGAACCGATTCCACAGAATTGACTCTCCGTTTGCATTAAGAGATGTCGCCCAGGTCAGTGGGCACCTCCTCAGGTTCGGCTGCAACTGAACCAGGCTGACCATCTGGGTCAGCGGACCTCTCGTGCTCCCTCTCCCTTAGCCTACTCAATAGTTTTTCCAGAGTGGCTTTGGGAAAGTTCTTACATATCTGGCAGCCTTCCTTGAGGTGGTCAAACCCCAGACAATACACATACGAGGTGAGGGTCGGCCTTAGCAAAGGACTCCTCACACTCAGTACAGTGCTGAAACCCAGTGGGTCTGGTTTTCTTTTTGGGTTTCTCAGACATACCTTCCAAAATAAAGTCACCCAAAAGCAGCGGTTAGGCCAGGTGACTGTAACTTATTGGTTCTAACCGTGGCACGTGTCTGTTAAAAAAATCCTAAAAGTCGGATTGTATTAGGAACCGATAAAACCGAAAAACCACACCAATACAAAGTATACAGAAATAACAGAATAGGTTTCAGTTCCAAACTGGACCGACTGGACAAAGAACCGAAAATAAAACAATTTCTTTCTGAAAACTACCACTACCTATACTACCACTTACTGGTACAGAGACAGAGACAAGAATACCGATTTTCTACCAAACGGGTTGACAGAACCGACCGATTCGAACTTTTACTGAACCGAAGTGCAGGTGAGATCTCCGGAGCGACTTCACAGTTAGGCGGAGTAAGAAATCTGACGGTTACACTTCAGAGTACCACATACAGAGGTTTGAAAACCGAGCTCGAGCTCAACGTTCTATGCCTTTGCATAGAGTTAACCCTTTACTCTCTGGGGCAGTTCAAGTGCTGGGGCTAACTGCATATAGTCAGAATACAGCAAGACTTCATGTTGTTTGAACAACCTACGGACCAATGACATCACGGCCTCACCACTAACTACTAATGTTTCGCTTAGGTGCTCCCAAGCTTCCTCAGAGTTACCACAGTCATATGGAGTGCCTCTAAAACACATCTTACTATACAAATCACTCACCACATGTGCAAACAAAACATAAGTTAAACTCTTCTATTAGATAAAAATCTTGGTGAGAGTTAAATCTCCACATGGTTCTTGCACACTGCTTCATTAGCACCCCATCCATGTAAAACATCAAAGGTCAGCCCAACAGCTAAATCAAAAGCTACAAGAACTTATTAAATTGGTTTTGCTTTCAGATCTCCATATACATATTTTGCCAATCACTGCATTCAGTTCATCCCATTGGCCACCCACACATTTACAGTCATATTTATAAATAAAGCAGGATGACATTTAACACGAAACTGTGGAGTTTACTAAAAATTTAACATATTTATCTATGGACAAAAGGTACATCCAAATATCTGATTGCTGAGCGAATCTAGGCTAACTACATGCACAGTGCTATTTAAAGGCACAGCACTTATAGAGTAGTGTTGAAATTTAATGACCACTGAAAGCGATTTGACAAACAGCCAGGTACATACTTATAAAGTCAATGGGAGTAATATTGTTATTGACACCCTGGGTAAACAGCGAAACTCCCAAATGCTAAAAACACTATAAAAGCACATTATGCTGTACTGTCCCCTGCTATACACAACATTCTTAAAAATTGACATGTATCATATGGCCAACGTATAATACAATCATGTATAATGACATACCTAAAAACACACACTCAATTTTACACAAATGCTGACCATTCTTTGTCATCATTTAGCCCGTTTCCATCAAGCACCCCCCCCCCAATTCAAAGATCCAGTAGCATTCCCTACATTCTATCAGTTTTCCCAAAGCTTACTATGTTAAGGAAATTGCACGTCAACTGACAGACCCCAAGCTTTATCAAAAGACTACCAGGTAATCAGGTCTCATTATTTAAAGTACAAGCTGATGAGTGTTTAAGTAATGGGTTTGTTAGGGGGTATTTATTGGAAGGTACCTATAGGGCACTAACTGCTGCACACCCCACCTCACCAACTATCTATGTTCTCCCGAAACTGCATAAAAACGCAGAGCGCCATCTGGGTAGGCCCATCATTTCCAGGAGGGGATGGATTACAGAACCTTTGTCCATTTTTTTTAGATAGTCAATTCTAACCATTTGTCAGGAACCCAAGATCATATATCCGGGACTCCACAGATATTGCTTTTTTTCTATTTTTCTGTTTTCTCCCCGTACACCACCTCCCCCTTGTGGAATGAACGTGCGTGTGCGGACTCACGCATGACATGTCTCCACACTTCTGTATCTCCCAACCTCCGACGCTGCCCTCCAGCCTCCACTAGGAGGAGCCAAGGAGCGAGACGACAACCCTCCCCTCCATGGAAAAAGAGAGCAATCCATTGGACGCCCGATCCTCTCCCTCCCCTGCTGACCACCAGCAACCCAAAGTCGCTCCCGACCACGGGTCGCTGGCATGGCACGAGGCGTGGCGTCCAGTGCTCAACCCTCAGGGCTACTGGGACGGCCTCCACAGATATCCTTAATGTTGTGGAGAATTTGGACATTGGGGCAGGAATGGTTTTCTGCCACTTTATAATCACTCTATGCAGTCATACCACACACTGGTGGGTTGGAGGCGCTGAGGCACTTCTTGGACAAAAGGGAAGAATATTCCTGTGAGAATATTCCTGGCTAGATGGCCATAACCACCTTAACATCCCCACCTAATGTTTCCCTCCGCTCACCGGAGCTTCCTCAGAAGTCAGACCTCTGACACAGCTCTGGTGGAAGGAGCAAAACATTAGGTGGGGCTGTTGAGACAGTTACAACCATCAGCCGTAGGTCTCCTCTTCATAAGTATGTACTCAGAGTTTTTAATGGACTGCCTATTTTAATTTTGTATCAAGTGTTTGCACTACAGTAAAGGAAGTCGGAAGCTGACAGTGACTGTGAGTGCAAAATACTTTGAATGACTTGACCTCTGGATTATAGTCTGATGAGTGCTGCCTATCTTCCAGCTTTCTTTATCAGTCTCCTGAGCAGCACAGTGTCAAAGACTTTGCTAAATCCAGGTAGGCCATGTCTACTGCTGTCCGATGATCTATTTCCCTTTTTACCCAGTCGAAGAACTCAATCAGATTCGTCTCGCATGACCTCCCCCCACTAAATCTATGCCGCCTTTGATCTAGTACCTCACTGGATTCAGGATACTCAGCAAACCTTTCCTTTAACAGGGCCTCCTTTAACTTCCCCACCACTGATGTGAGACTGGCCAGCCTATAATTGCTAGCCTCCTCCCTACTGCTGCTCTTATGCTGTGGAACCATATCTGCATTCCTCCAGTCCTCCAGAACCACACCCGTTTCCAGTGAGCTGTTGTATAAGGCTGTCAGTGGAGCAGCTAGCACCTCCCTGATTTCCTTTAGTACTCTTGGGTGTATCCCATCTGGTTCCACAACCTTGTCCAGTTTCAGTGCTGCTGGTCCCTTCAGGACTCTTTCCTCTGAAAATTGACTTGTGTTCACCTACCCCTCCTTCTGTTCCAGCAGCTACCTTCTGGTCCACCCCCCCCCCAAATCCACTGTGAAAACTGAGCACAAGTAGCTATTCAGGATGTCTGCTTTTTCTTGATCCCCTTCTGCACAGTCTCCCCCTGCCACCCTCCTTATCCTCACTGTCCATCCTCTTGCTTTCCTCTTCTCACTTAATGTACCTAAAGAAAGATTTTCCACTTTTGCTATCGCTTTGGCTATAATTTCATCTGTCTGCCCCTTTGCTCCCCTCGCTACCTTTCCTGCTTCCCTCCCTTTCACTTGGTATACCTCCCTGTCTTCCTCCCTCTGCATTTCTTATACTTCCTGATTGATGCCTTTTTTCCCCCTCAACACCTTGGCCATTTCCCTAGAGAACTAGAATGGTCTCTTTTTCCTTCTAATTTTAGTCACTTCCTTCACGCAGAGGTTGGTTTGCCTTAATTATGCCCTCCCTTGTTTTTTCCCCCACTGTGCCTCTACACCCTCCTTGGCAATTCCCCAAGAGGCAGATTCTGTGGCAGTCTTCCATTTCTTTAAAATCTGCCCCCCAAAAGTCTAGGACCGTCATCCTCATGTGGTTTTGCATCTGTCCCCATCTTAATCTTTAAACGACACTGTACAGGGATAATTGATTCCTAGGCTCTGCCCACTGTGATGACTGCGTTGCCACCCTGTTTATTTTGGTCAGTCCCATTTAAAACTGAATTCAGCTAAAACAAATGTGATGTTGAGTGGGTCTACAAAGAAACAGTTTGACTCTATAAACAGTCCACTGGCTGCCTATACACTGGAAGGTGAAAAACTGAAACAAGTAGAGGCATATAAGTACTTGGGGTATTGGATGGATACAGTAGGCTCAGGAAACATGCATGTAACTAAGTTGATAACTAAGGTGGGAAATGTTTAGGAGCCTTATACCAACACAAGGGGTGTTTGGATTCAGAAACTAGGCTAAAGATAGCACAGTCACAAATTCTTCCAGTTTGAGACTATGCAGATACTGTGTATGAGTCTAGTACAAAGGAAAAACGCACTAAATTGAATGTATTGTACCAAAAGATGGCAAGATTTGTGCTTAGGACACCCTATGATGCACATGGATACAAATTATATAACCAACTAGGATGGCCCACATTACAAGAAAGGCATCGATTACACAGAATACTGTTTGCCTTCACACGAGGAGATGTTCCTGATCATTTGTTGGAGCGTTTAGAGTATAGGGTATGGAGAGGATATTTGAGAAATTCAAATTTAGTGGAACCAACAATTCCTAGGTCTAAAACATTGAGAGCTAATCATTTCTTTAGTCATACGATTCCTTACAACTGGAACTCCTTGCCAGATAGATTTCGTTTGAAGGGTAATAAGATATCATCACAAGCTGTTTTAAAGGGTACCATGTGATAAGAGCGCCAACAAAAATGACGCTCGACACAATGGCGAGTATATATCGCTGACAGTCAAAAGAGCGAGCCGCACAACGTTGACCTCCACAATCTACGACTCACTCTCAGGAAATCCATGGTGCTAAAGTATACTTTACATTTAATGCGGGGGCTGCAAGCACCCAGCACCCCCATCTTTAAAATAACCAGCTCGGTGGGGGGCATGACAATGGGGGAAAAGGGATACTCAGGAGGGGGGGCAGCCGCACAACAACAACAAAGAAACCTATAGCCAGACTTGAACCCGGGTCCAGAGACACAGGCAGTGTCTCTAACCACTACACCAGATGGCCAGCTCGGGACTGGCTCACCCAACATACCCCCGTATACTGCACAACTCCTCCTCACTACACACGCAATCTCGCTATCCTTCCCATGGCCTATTAAAATACACATTGTCCATTTTACAAATCGTCATTTTAACCTCACCCAAATTAACTCGCTCTTACTGATTCACCCATATCACGGGTCACCGTTACAAAATACATGGTTCATGATTACCGTAATGTTCTGCAAAAGATGTAAACATTTTAAAGAAGGGATCACATAGGATTAAATTGTGCAATATAATTGTGGTAAGTGTGCTATGCATATTTGTATTGTGAAATTTGGTTTGTCTTAAGTGTTGATGTACTGTGTATCCTTTGATATCTTTTATTTATATGAAACTTTATTTTGATTTGTACAATGGGACATCATTGTAAATGAGCTTGCTCAATGAAATTATCCCAAATAAACAAACTTGAACTTGTTTGCAAGCATCAGGTCAAGCACTGCCCCGTCTCTAGTGGGTTCCTACATTTGCTGCCTGAAAAGCCTCTTGTAGGGAGTCAAGGATGCCCCTGCTCCTTGCTGAAGCTGCAGCTGGAAGGCCCCAAGCCACATGTGGCAGACTGAAGTCCCCAACTAGCAGAACCTCCCCCTTAGTTGTCATTCTGACTATGGCTTCCCCAAGTGCCTTATCCAACTCCTCTCCCTGTGCTAGAGGTCTGTATACCACCCTTGCATAGACAGCAGCCTCAGCACCTGTCCCCAGGATGACCCACAGCACCTCCAGTCCTTCCATTTCCTCCTGGTGCCCATGTGCCTCCGTGGACTTGATTCTCTTCTTCACATACAGTAAACCTCCTCCTCCCCTTCAGCCTTCCCTGTCTCTCCAGAACAGACAGTAGCCCAGTATGGCCATATCCCAGTCGTGTCTTTCAGTGTGACATGACTCTCTCTATTATGGCCACCAAATCCAGGCTAGCCTCCGCCATGGTGGCCTCCAGGTCTGGAATTTTATTTCCCAGTCTCCCTGCACTGGTGCCTATGGCTCTCCATATCCTACACCTTCCTTGCCTACTTTCCTGCTTCCCCCCACCTGCCTGTGCTGTTCCCTGAAGCTCCCCCTGACCCCCCCCTCTTCCCTTGTTACCTTCTCCATTCTGTGTCTCCTTCACTCCTTTCTTCTTGCTTTCCTGATTTATATCCCCCTTATCCTCTTGCCATGTTGCGCCCCCCCACACACACACGCGCACTTCCTTGTGTCCCAGCCCAGGGGGAGCTTACTCCCCTAGGTTTCTCCCTACCTGCTGCTTCATCATCTGGGGATGGCAATTGTTGCCTCCCTTGGTTTTACAGCCTCACCCCCAGCTAGTTTAAATGCTCATCCAAGTAACACTTAAACATCCCACTAAGAACTGTGGTCCCCCTCCTAGAAAGATACAGGTATCTCTCCTAAAGAGGCCCATATCCAGCTCCCAGTTCCCAATATCACCTTTCTTGACCTGCTCCCTACACCCCAAAACACATCCTATCATTGCATTCTATTTTTCACACTCATACAGTGCTTGATACTGGGAATTTTAGAGCAAAAGAAGACAATACACCCATGAATAGCATTCCCCACTACTTAGTGGTAATAGTCCTTACACAGCCCCACAGCCATGTATTGGTCTAATGAATACATAAATGTTCCAGACTGGTGCACTCTACCACCTCTCTAGGCAGAGAGTTCCAGAGGTCCACAACACACTGTGTGAAATAAAAAATTCCTCCTAGCCATCTTTAAACTACTGACTTTGAGTTGCTTATTCTGCCCTCTAGTGTGGTGGACCTGGTATTTAAGTTTTAGACTAACAGAACATAGTACGCCATTGTGTCATTAATCATTTTGTACATTGTTACTAGGTCCCTCCATACCCTACGTCTCTGGAGGCTGTGTAATCCCAAAATGGCAAGTCTGTCATCAAAAGTATTGTTTTCTGTACATGAAAATCATTTTTATTGCTATTTTCTGAATTACTTCTAGTTGTCTCCGACAACTGACAGTAAATGGACCGTACAACTGCACACAGTAATCTGTGTGCAGCCTCATAGAAGTTCTGTACAAAGGAATAGTTATCTCAGCTGAGCTACGCACAAAGCTCTTCTTGGCACAATTTAGCTTCTTGAATACACTATTACACTTTTTTTTTGTTGTTCAATCATTTCTAACTATGATCCCTAGGTCTCTTGTCATTAGTTTTTTAAGACTACGTCCTCCAAGTATGTAATCACTGTTAGAATTATTTTTACCCAAGTACAAGACTGAACCATTTATCTACATTAAACTTCCTATCCCAGGTCCAAGACTATTCTTCAAATTGGCATAGGTCAACTTGTAGTCCTCAGTTGCACCCACTTGCCCACCCAATTTGATGTTGTCAGCAAACATAGAACACCAGCTACCTATATATCCTTGTTTAGATCACGTATGTAGATACCAAAGGGTGTGGTCCCAGTACCGATCCCTGGGTTACCCCACTCGAGACATTACCCACACCAGAGAAGAAGTTGTTGATCACAACTCTCTGGTTCCTATTAGTCAACCAGGTTTCAGTCCAGGTATTATGCCATCAGGTAAGCCTACATTGTTCAGTTTTTCTATGAGCTTGGTGTGACTGACAATGTAAAAAGCTTTACTAAAGTCAAAACAGATAACATTTACCAGTACATCTCTATCAAGTGATTGATTTACTGGCTCACAGAAAGTAATCATGTTGGTTGTACACGATCTGTCTGTTTGGAAACCATGCTGTGTTCAGTCAGCTAGGTCCAGGGTGCTCAAATGATGACGCATCAGCTCCTTAATATGATGCTCCAATATTTTACAAACAAGAGAAATGAGACTGATCGGTCTTAACTACTAGTGTGGGCTCTATTACTTTTTTTTTATAAATAGGCACATGTCAGCCATACGCCAGTCTGTTTGATTACTGACTGCGGTGCCACATTGCTTGTCCGCAATTACCCCATTTCCTTGGTTGTGCTATCCGCTGTTGCAAAACGTACAGTTTTTGTGCAACGACAGTTCTTTGCCACTAGGTGTGTTAACTTGTACTTCCATACATTCATTTAAGCCATTTCTCAGCCCAGACCCCAGATGTGTGCAGGTCCCCCTGTAGTGCATCCCTCTCCTCTGATGAGTCCACTTTTAATATCAACTTAGTGTCATCAGCATGAAGTAAGCATCAGAAGCCAAGCAGGCATGGTGTGGGCATTTAGGACTGAGGGAGAAAAAGTCAATATCAAAGAGTGAGGAACATGAAGAGCTAGCATCAGAGACTGAAGGAGAAAGGAAGCAGGATTTGGAGAACTAGGGAGAGAAGAAGCAGCCGGATGTCAAGATACAAAGGAAGTGATCACCAAACACTGACATAGAGAGGAAAAGTACGTCAGAGACTGAGGTAGCAAAGTTGTGAGTATTGGGGGGGGGATAGAATCAGAGACAACAGAAAAAGTGGGTCAGAGGATAAGAAAGAGAGGGACAGTATGTCAGAGATTTCGAGGCAGGAGAGAAAGATAAAGACAGAAACCAGGGGAATGTGGGCATGAGTACCACAGAAAAACAGATAGGGACAGATAAGGAGCAGGTATCACAGAGTGAAGCAGAGAGAAAGGACGCGTGCATCAATGAGCAACATAGACAAAGCAAATTTTGAGAGACTAAGTTAAGGAGGGAGCAAATGCCAGAGACAAACAGAGGCAGAGATAAAGAGAAAGAAAACTAAAGAAGGAGAGTTAGAGGTGAAGGAAGAGAAAATGTCAATGCCGGAGCCCAAGAAAGTGAATGTCAGACACTGAGGAAGAAAACGTCATAAAATGAATGATGAACTCCATGATGAAACTGAGAATGTGTATGTACATATGGTTGTACTTTAATTTCAGTTTCCGCAGTGGCATTAGATCCTAATAATCCAAAGGTTAGAAAGGTGATGGTTATGAGCGGGCCCAGTACTGCCACAGTGGAGCTATTGCTTGCTATTTATTTATTTATTGGAGGTTTGGAAATAGCTTTGAGTCAGAGACTCCTTTACAAAGGTTCCACGTCACATAATTTACATACAGAGACATACAGGTTACATAGCAGTCCACATCAGTACATAGTCAGGTAGTTACAGGAGCAATTGTGAGGCCAACAGTGAAAAAACTAGGGAAAAGTTAGTGGAAACACACAGTACAAATTGCACACATGAAGAGCTAGCATCAGAGACTGAAGGAGAAAGGAAGCAGGATTTAGAGAACTAGGGAGAGAAGAAGCAGCCGGATGTCAAGATACAAAGGAAGTGATGCGTGCAACTCGAGTTTGGGAGTACCCAGTAAAATGGAAATGCACTACAATGGATACCAGGGGGTGCAGCTACTTCAAATGCAAGAACAAGTTAGCAGCACTCCAAAAGAAAAGAACAATGCTCAGTCGCACTTTGCAAAAAGTAGATCCATTTATTGTAAAGTTTTAAACAGACTGAACAGCAGCCAGTCACCTGCGTGAATCAACACCAGAGCGCATCACCCGTAAAGGCCGTCAGGGTGACTGGTGCGGCGCTCATGTCTGGGGCCAGCTAAGAGAAGGATGATTGGGCATTTGACAAACTGCTCTTAAACTTCGGGGGGGGGGATCAGTGCACTCCACTGCTTGACTGCCACAAGGCTGAAGTCAGGTGGCAGCACAGAAGAACACACTGACTGTGGAAAGGACCAGCATCAGATGCAGGTAGCATCAATGCACATCACCAGATCTGGGAGAAAACGAGGCAGAAAAAACCCGCCAGTCATCCTGGAGGATGTCCAGCCCTTCGCCAGCCCTGCACTGCCGAACTTGGTGCACCACCCTCTGCCAGACCAGGGATCTGGACCCTGGGGGCAAACATCTAGAATCCAAGACTCTGCCAGCAGAGGTACTGCACATACACAGGAGGTGGAAGAAATCCCAGGAAGAAGGCAGTTGATAGGGATGGAGAGTTTGGGCTGATGTCGGCTGGCAGAGGGAGAAAACACCTGCATGAAAAATAAAAGTGGGCAAACTCAAAAAGTTATTTATTGCCAACTAGACATTCTGTCCTTCCACACTAATGCCCCCTGTACAAAAAATAACTCTTTTAAGAGACTTTTTATAGCTTGATGACTAAAAACTTGAGTATATGCAATGGCCTGACTCAAAATATGCATTTTATTTTCAAGTGTGGGGGGCCGGGTAGGATCATAGAAAAAAATCACAAGCGGTGGAGCCATGAGTATGTTACGAACTTCCTGCTCCCTCATAAGTGATGATAAGCTCTGCAGTTTGAGTCAGGCCATTCCACATCTGGTTTATACAATGCCAGTGTACTAGTTATAACTTTTAAATTACAAAGGGAGGCAGTATATTGCGTGGTTAAGATCACTAAGCTGCAAACCTGGAGAACTGGGTTTGAATCTCACAGCCACCATCTGCATACTGTGTGACCAATAAGCAAATCACTTAACTTCCCTGTACTTGCAGGACACATGTGGGAACACGACTCGGCTTAGTATGTAAAAGCGAAGGTAAACTTAGATCTACTGGTAAATGCACATTGAAAATTCCAACTACTTCAACTCTTATAGGCGAACATGCTTTTTCTGTCTGTGCAGCTAAATGTTGGAACAATTTGCCAGAGCAGTTTCATAAAAAAAAAAAAACAGAGTCATGTAATTTTTAAACAGCAGTTAAAAATGCACTTTTTAAAGCAATTACAATGTAAATGTTTTTTGTAATTTTGTAATGTCTTGTTAATAAGCTTACCCTGCATATTGCATGTATGTATCTTAGCACTGTACTGACATCTTGGCTGTTGTTTTATGGCCCCAGGTCGTTCAAGAAAAAGGGCCTTTGGTTCCTTGCATTTACCCAGTAAACAAAAGTTAAATAAATGTTTTTCCTGACACTAAACTGCGAAATAAAATAAATCATCAGCTGTTTGTCTGGAGATTGATCTGTTTCTCTTTGATTTGAATTGTTGGCTTCAGTGCTGAACATGGCTACTGTGATGACATCAGCATTGTGAAATCTGTTCTCTGATTGGTTCAGTAGTCCTCTATGATCTGCCTAACCTTCAAGAAAGAGACTGTGACATAAACAACTTCAAGATAACAGGTTTATCTTGCAGAATTTATTTTACACCCGCTGAATAAAATAAATAATTTCAAAAACAGCAATAATAGAACCTTTACAAATACGATCAAACAAAGATTTCACAAGTTTTTGATACTGCGTGCCATAACATACCAGCCATCAACTAACCAACAAAATTTACAATATACACTTATCAAGCATATTTAACCACTTTAGCACTGAGATTTAGTTGTTCAAAAACCACAGGTTCTTATCATGCATGCACATTTACCAGTATTCTGACACTAGACCTGAAAAATTGTTTAAAAAGATAAACCTTCGCTACTGTACTATTTCTATGAAAGTACTTCCACAGGATATCCCAGTAAGTCTGCAGGCCTGTTGCTAGCAGGATCCTGCTCAGAAAGATATACATGACACAGGACTGACAGCTAATGGCCAGAAACAGGCGGTTTAAATTGCTATGCATTTCATAAACCAGAAAGTACATACCAGAGGGATTACTAAATACAGAATGCTGTAATGGCACCTCTAAAAAGGAACATTCCAATATAAATTTTGTAACACAATAGGTTCCATTTTGAGCTGGGGTTTTACTCACTTGCACTCATGCCTAAGTATATTCTAAGAGGTCTTGCTGAAGTACGTCTCTACTAAAGCAGTTTTATTTTTTTTTCTCCAATTTTATTTATTCATTTAAACATTTGTTGACCAGGATAGGCACACTGAGCCAAAGCTCGTTTCTAGGTACAACCCAAGGGGAGAGGGGAAAATTGGAGTACATACAGTAGTTACAAAGACAGAATAATTTACAAAGTTATTTACAAGGTAGCTTCAAGTTATTTACAAGTTTAAAGTTATTTAAAAATTTAAACATACTGAAATACAAACAGATCCGGATGAAGTTGACACAGTTCAGGTTGAGATATGCCTAGAGGGATATGTCCATCATTGTACAGGTGCTGAACAAAACACTGAATATATAAAACATAGCATGAATATTCCGGATGAGAGAGGACGATTAAAGGAGGAGGGTGAGTTCAGAGTGCATGATCCATCGGGAACAGGAAGAGGTGACAGACTCAGCTGGGACAGAGACAAGAGGGAGGTGTTAGGAGGAGAAGCTGTTTCTTGCATGCAAGGTAATAGTGGGGAGTTTCTAATGGGGGGAGGTTAATTTGTTCCACAGAGTAGGGAACCAGTAGGAGAAGGCAGCTTTGCCAAAGGAAAAGGATGGACAAGGTATACTGAAAGATCTTCTGTTTCTGTGTATCAGTGAGTAGGGTGTGTTGGAGGCCAGTGAGAGACTATCCACTAGGTAAGGGGGAAGCAAGTCGAACCAGAATTTGGATATAAGGTTTATCAAGTTGATATGGCGTCTGTGGGACAGCGGGTCTATCCCCAGGAGGGAGTATAGATCGTAGTAATGTGTTCTTGTGGGTGAGTTGGTAGCAAAGCGGCAGAAAGAATTCAGGAGGATGTCAAGCTTGGATAAGGTGGATGTGGAGGCAGGGCAGTAGACCATGCCAGCATAATCAAGAATGGGGAGGATCATTTTAGTTACTATTTGACATCTGGCAGGGAGTGGGAGGGAGTCTCTGTGCCGGTAAAGCATTCCACGTTTGGGGCATAATTCTGAGATGGTTGCGACTATGTGAGGTGTGAAAGATAAGTGGGGGTCTAGCCAAACCCTCAGGTACTTGTATTTGCTAACCTGGTCAAGAGGGGTACTGTCCAGGGAAGTGATGGGGGAGGGTGGGATCTGGTAATTTTCTGCGCTGTGCCAAATAGAATGGACACAGTTTTGGAGCTGTTGAGTTTTAGCTGGTAAAGCAGGAACCATTTTTGAATGTTGTTGAAATCACATTGGAGGGTGTGACATAGACAGCCAGTTCTGAGTGCTGTATTATATTTTTTTTAATATAAAATGTATTAATGTATCTGCTGAAAATTCAAATGCTCTAGGAATGACCTCTCTCATCCCCCAGATTTCAGCTGACAGATGCAGGCCAAGAGAACTGCTGACAGTTACTGGAAGACTTTATTAAGGATCCTGTTTCTCTGAGCTAATTACAGAGTTGTTAAGTTAATTTTGTTAAGAGAGAAATCATAAACTAGGTTTACAACGTTAAAATAAGGGAAACTAGGATGTTACATAGAGGTGTAAGGTTGTAAATGCTCCTATTAAGCCTGTGTGAGGAGGGTACAGCATGAGATCAAAAGAGATGTCATTTGACACACTTGAGTTATGCTAAAGTTGCAGAATTAATACTGTGAAATTACATCCTGTGGTTGTATAAAAATATATTTTTGTTAGATATTTGACAGAGGAGGGGCTGGATGACTTCATCCAAAAAGGGGTTGGACAATACTGCTTGAAAAGATTGTTCTCTTTCACTATAGATTTGCATTTTGTATCGGCACTGACCAAGAAAACATCTGAGCACTGAAAAGAGGTATTTAGAAAGCTAGACAAATCTAAATATAGTTGTAGGAATTGCACTGTTTCAAACCTTGTTTTGTTTAAAGACATGTATGTCTTGTGATATAAGAGTTCTGTATTGTATGTTTGACATATTATTATATATTTTAGTGAAAACTCTAATTTTAGAGAAAACCTGGTCCGTCTTTGAATTACTTTCTTTTGCTAAGAAATATTTATGGTTCAGCAGACATATAGCTTGTATGGTGGTATCAAACTGGAAAGAGAAGAGTTTTAAATCTGAGGTCTTTTTATAAAAGTTTTAAAGGGTTCATCTCTGAATACCTGGTTAGGTGCCCGTAGACAATGATATCTTCCCCCCAACCCCGAAAACAGATATATTTGTGCCTGTGCATTGGGTATGCTAGCAAGAGGTTAACAGTTTGAATCCCTCCAGAACGGAGACCAAAGGTTGATCTGAACTCACAAAAACAGACAAGAGGGTTACCTTGTCTGTTACACTGTTCACAAGACTGCGCTCAAAGGTTGGCACTTTGGGAGTAGAGGGCCTGACCTGCTGAGTGAATCTGTGACAGAGGGTAGTTTGAACTTCTTGAGTCGATGGGCCAGAGGTAAAGAGGATAGTGTCATCCGCATACATATGTATGCTGGATTTAGTGCAAGAGGAGGGGAGGTAATTTATTAAGAGGGAGAAGAAGATGGGGCCAAGGACTGATACTTGCGGGATGCCTGCAAGGATGGGGAGGGGAGAGGAAGACAGTCAGTGATTCTGACTGATTTTGACCTGTTGGAGAGGTAGGAGTTGAACCAACATAAGGTGATATGCCTGCCACTTCAAGTTTTTGCAGGAGGAGGGGATGGTATACGGAATCAAAAACCTTGGTCAGGTCGACGAAGGCCGCGGCACTAAGGCCTCAGTCAGAGGCAGTGTAGATGTGGTTAGTGACACGTAGGAGCAAAGAGATAGTGGAGTGCTATTTCCTGAAGCCTGACTGGTGAGGGGACAGAAAGTTGTTTGTGGCAAGGTATTCCGTCAGCCTGGAGTGTGCCAGGGATTCCTGGAGCTTTGCAAGAGCAGGGAGATGGGCCTGTAATTTCCAGATGAAGAGGGGTCCCCTCCCTTATAAAGAGAAATGACTGAGGCGGTTTTCAAGGCCTGTGGGACCATACTCCTGGAAAAGGAGCGGTTGAGGAGATGGGTTCACAAATATGTTCATGATTTTCTTTAACACAGGGCATGTACCACTGTCAAAGCATGGTGCCAGTTGCTAGGAGCTGTCCTGTTAATGCAGGGCCTTAGCACCATTTGCTACCATTAGAGTTTATGTAGCAGCAGTGCATACAGAGTGTATGGGCCAAAACGAAAACAAATGACATGTCTTAAATGGAACCAGAGGGGAGAGAGAATACATATTACTCAACCGAGCTTGGCCTCAGTTATGACGCATGCTCTGATTTATGGCAATGCGGTCACTGTGACTATGGGTGTAAACTGAATATAAGGTTTCCAGTTTCTTTTCCCCTTTGGTCAGAAATACCTAACTTCAAAACTCCCTTTTGTTTTTCCTTTGGGGGAAAAAATACTTTTTTGTGTCATCTCAGTAAATTAAATAAAGTAAAACACAAACTGTTCCAGAGGAAAATAAGTTTGGTTATAAAGAACTATTACATTCATCATCATCTTGTGGTAAAAAGTTCCCACAATGAGAGACTGCTTGACTCACTGTCCACAACTTGAAGGCTTGATTCGCTCACCAGCCACCCTTTGTTAGCCCTGACAGATTTTTAGACCATAGTGCAGAGGACCTAACACGAGGGTCTAGCCTGTCGAGTGTAACAAGAGCATGACCCAGGACTTCCAATAACCATAAAGAAAATATCCCGGGACACTGGATTTTTGTTTGAGACTTCTGATCAGAAAACAGCAAGAAAAGATGCACTTCTCTTCCCTACATTTTTAAAGTGGGGTTTCTATCCAACATTTTTATACAACTATGTTTTTTTTCTAGATGGGACCCCCAACACTTTGGGTGGGACCCTTGGATTTTTGAAAGGGGGACAACATCTTCATACAAATTGTCCACCAGAAACCAAAATCACTGGTCTACAGTGGGCACTTATCTTTCTGGACAGCCAACCCACCAAGTGCAAAAGTTCAAGGAGAGAATATTTATTCTTTAAAGCACAAGTGGAAGACACAAGTTTTTCGTTTTCTAGCAACTCGATAAGCAATAATAAAAGATTGCCTACAAGTAATAAAATCTGGCACGCTTTTTTTTTGGTTTTGTTTTATTCTTGGACCACTACAATACAGGCTACCACTCATCATCTGTAAGAACAAGCGCTGCTCAAGTCTTGGCATTCAGCCAGCTTTCATCTCTGAAGCCCCAACTTGTACTGTTAGGCAACAGAAGAAAAGCCTATCAAGACTGAATTGTCATACAAATAGATTTTTGTCAGCTGTTCAATTTATATCGGGGGAGCACGCCAACAAAAACAAAAGGGCAGCAATTTAAAACAACAAACCAGCCCCAGTGCTGACAGGAACAAATTACTGTACTCCAAATGAATAAGAATTACTGTAGATCACAGGCCGAGAGTACAGGCACGGTCTGACTGGTGCTAAAGGATACTTCCAACTAATTCTGCTAGTGTTATGCCCTGAAGGAGAGCAATAAAAACAAACTACGCTGCAAAAATGTAAAAATAATCATTCTATATCCATTCCAGAACTGCCCTTATGCATAAAGATAAAAAGATTTTCACTGGCTCAATCAGAGAGCTTTTCGAGTAGTAGTTACATTGTACAAATAATAAACATCTCCAGTATAGGTCCTGCTTCTGTGTTTTAACTACTTACTTTAAAGTGTTATTTCAAACACACACAGACTAGGTTTGCTAGGAAAGGGAGAACGGCTGGAAAGGAAAATGAAATGGCTTAATATTGTACCTTTCATGTACACACAGTATCCTAGAATGCTTCACAGGACTACCCTTCATACCAAGTTTCATACTGGGAATAATAAACAGAAGAACGCATGCGACCATTGAGTCTGCTTACCCACTTTAGTAGGAACTTATACCCTCTCCTTTGTAACAAAAATTCATCCAACCCTCTAACGACTAGTCTATAATGCCGCCCAGTTGCTGTCAAGACATTTTGGGCTGACTAACAATCTTTTAGGCAGCATCTCTTTTTGTCACTGTTGGCAGTATGTACTAACCAATGCAGGACATATTTATAATGCCTTTTCAAATGTAAAATGGCTACGAAATATATAACCAATAAGACACTTCTGCATTCTACAGAAGGATTTACTGTATAAAGTCTGGGTGCCGTTTCAATTCCTCCAGCAGTATCCTAACCTCATATTCAAGCAAATCTTGTTTCTCTAACCCTTTACATTCATATCATGGCTAAAACCGTAGATCTGTCTTTGTACATATCACATCTGGAGTGAAGGGATGCATGCACTTCCATGTATCTATGAATATTTGTATAGATAAAACAGTATATAATTTTAAATTAACATATACTGTAACTTATTAATTACTGCTATTTCATCTTGAGCCATGGGCCCATTTGTCAATGAGGAGCTGCACCTAAATTAGGTAACACTTGTATTAAATAATGAATAATAATGTTAAGAGGACTCAGAAAGTACGTATGAAACAAAAATCGCATATCATCATCAACAGCTCGTATCCATTCCGTGGACCTGGTGGGTTAGGGCCTGAGGCAGATGCCCCCAGCTGAACTACGCGGTATGGAACAGAACGCGCCCCAGCATAGAAGTGGAGGACTGTGGCGCAGTTCAAACCACTGTGTGTTTTGGCGCCTTTTCTATCATTTTCTGTCGGCATAGCAGTGGAGATAGTTTTTATTTTTCGGTAGAATCTCCACTTCTCCACTGCCTTTACTTATCTGGTCCTAACTATGTGCCTTAAAGAAACTCAGGAACTGTGATTCATATATTTATAGTAAATTAATTTTGTGCCTTAAGGAGCTCAGAACTTTAACCGTAACAACTACTGCCAAGCTAATTTACTGAAAAACACTTCAGCCATTTGCATTTGCATGTCCCGATAGAATAGAACTGCTGTCTTGTAAGTCTCTAGTCTCCACCCCATTTCCCACCACATAAATAACACTGACCTGCTTCCTCTCCACAGCCATTCCGTGGATCCTGGTTGGTCGCACGGGCCTGAGAGCAGACCCCCCCCCCGAAGCTGAACTACTGCAGGTACGGAACGGAACGTGACCCCAGCATAGAAGCAGAAGACTGTGGCGCAGTTCAAACCACTGTGTTGCCCCACCACCCTCACCACCACCCTTGGTCAACACGCAGCTTTATTGGGTGGCTTAACCAATAGTAGCAGGCAGGACACGTTTTTAACCAATCAGCCCACTTCTCCACCTGCAAATTATATTCGTTGGCCACTAGGGGAATCCTGCCCGCCACCACTTGTCTGTCTTCCTCACATCCCATACTCCAGTATGTCCCTTGTAGTGTTCTCTATGCTCACTCTGCTCCTCACTGTGCTGTCCCCCCCCCCCAATGTCCCTCCAGTGAATCTCTCCAGCCCTGTTGTAAGCACACATCTGCCAAACGGGCAGCCTCCACTCGCCAATCCACCCATTGCTCCTAGCAACCCCATCTGTTTTCCACTCACCACTAACTCACCTCGCACACTGGACCACCCTATCACCCCACCCCCCCACCAACGTCCACTCCTCTGTTCCCTGTACACAGTGCATGTTGGGCTCTCTCCATCCTAGAGCCATAGCTCCCTACCCATCCCCTGCACTGCCCCCCCCAGATGCTCACACCTGCCCAAGCACCCCTACCCCAACCGCTGTAGTCTTCTTCTCTGACTCATCACCTTACTCCTTCTGCTCTCTGGGAATGTCCACCCTAACCCTGGACCTGGACATTCTACCCCCTTCGCCCCCTACTGGGCGCGGCCTCCGCATTGCCTCTATGAATATCTGCAGTCTCCCAAAGAAAACTGCTGCACTCCAGTGCTGGGTCACCCAACACAGGCCTGACATTATTGCCATAGTGGAGACCTGGCTCTCCGCATTAACCCCCGACTCTGCTGTCTCCCTCCCTGGCTTCACCCTTTTCAGAGAAGATCGTGTGGGTAAGCTTGGTGGTGGATGTACAGTCTATTTACATGACTCCCTCCTGGGCCACGCACTATCTACCCCCAAGCTTGATCACGGTGCCCAAGCCATCACCCTAAAGATCTCCCCTGACCCGGGCCGTGGCCCTCTTTATCTTACAACCACTTACATACCCCCACGGGCCCAAAGTCTAGCTATCCACTCACTCACTGACTATCTCTCTACCCTGCCCCACAAAGCTGAACAGCTCGTCCTAGGTGACCTCAACATCAACTGGCTTGGCTCCACTGCAGCACACAAAGGACACCTTCTCGGCCCTTGACTTAACTCAAATAGTCACTCATCCCACCAGATTTAAACAATCAAGTGGGTCCAGCTCCCTCCTTGATATAATTCTCTCCAACCGTCCCCACAAAATCAAGTCTGTTAACGTCCTAGCTAACTCCCTTAGCAACCACTCCCCTATCCTCGGTTTCTGGTCCTTCCCCACGCTCAATCCCGCGTGCAACGTCACCATCCGCTGCTGCTTTCACCCCGGGGGCCTTAATAAGCTAAAGCAGTACCTAGCCCAGCTTGACTGGTCCCCGATCTCCCTTGTGATGGATACAGATACTGCTCTAGCCTTCCTCACCAGAGCCTTCTGCAAGGCCTGTGACATGTTTGCCCCTGTTACCAGCACTCGCTCCAAAAGACACAATGCTGCCTGGATTTCTCCCTTCCTGATCCAGCAACTGAAGCAGCGAGATAACCTATGGCACACTGCGGTAGAATCAGGAAAGATAGCAGACAGGCAAGCCTATAATTCCGCTCACAACCAATGCACCTGAACCATAAGGCAAGCCAAGGCCAGATACTACCAAACCACCCTGGCCGCATCCTGGGGCTCTGCACGAGCTTTCTGGGATAATATTAAGGAGCTTAATGGGAAAACCTGCTCTCCCCCCCCCAGTCGGTTGTTAACAGCGCTATTACCAATAACCCCTCACTTGTTGCTGATTGACTCAACACGACCTTTCCCGACCTAAGTGCAATCCTTCCCACCCACTTCTTTGATCCTATCCACGCCTCCAACCCCCCTGCTATTAATCACCCTCCATTTTTCCTCCAGACCACATCTCCCCGCGACACCAAACCACTCCTACTAAAAGCCCTCTCCAGCTGCAACCCCAGTTGTGACCCCCTTGATTCCAGGATTCTCCGCCTAACACTGGATGTCATGTTAGCACCTCTCACTGACCTTTTCAACCGGTCTCTATGCCTCGGCCAATTCCCAACCGCATGGAAATTAGCTGAAATTACCCCAATTCATAAAAATGGAGACTGCACATTACCAAACAACTACCGACCGATCTCCATCCTCCCCCCCCCAAAAAAACCCTGGAGAAAATAGTATCCACCCAACTCATGGATTATCTATCTAAGTACAACATATTATGCCCAGAGCAGCATGGCTTCCAGCCTGGACACAACACCACTTCAGCCCTATTGGAGTTCTCCCTAATACACTCTGCTCTTGACTCTGGAGAGATTGTCAGGGCAGTGTTCATTGACCTATCCAAGGCCTTTGACACTGTGTGTCACCCCCTATTGCTTGACTCCCTCCATCAATTTGGTTTCTCATTTGGCCCCCTGGACTGGTTCTCCAGCTACCTCCATGACAGATCCCAATAGGTCAAAATCAACGATATCCTGTCAACTGCCCTACCTGTACGTTCTAGGGTCCCTCAGGGCTCCATCCTGGGCCCCACATTGTTCAGTCTCTTTCTAAACACCTTCCCCAGCTCCTGCTCGGGCAAACTGCTTCTATACACCGATGATGCGGTCCTCATCGCCTCCTGCCCAGACCCACTCACCCTAAAGAGCTCCTTGTGATTCACCTTCAGCCAAGCTGAAAAATGGTTCCTCGACCATCGTCTGGTTCTGAACCACAAGAAGACGAAATCTATGATTTTTGCACACCGCCAAAGTAACTCCAGAAATGCCCCCCTTCTCATCCTCCCACGCACCCCCTTGAACAGGTATCTACTTACAAATACCTGGGCAACACCCTCGACTCGTCTCTCTCCTTCCATGACCATCTTAACTCGCTGTCCTTGGCCATGAATGCCTGGATTGGACTCCTCTACCACCACAAAGACTGCCTCCCTGAGAATGCCTTATGGCTGGCCATCACCTCCTCCATCCTGTCTTTGGTTGATTATGGGCTCCCTATCTATGCAGCTGCTGACCCCACTGCCCTCACCAAAGTCCAGACCTCTATCAACAAAGCCTGCAGGCTCCTGACCGGTGTCCCCCAGCAGAACACACACATGGCAGCTTTACTCCACCTCAAACCTACTCACCTTTGAAGAGCACCTGCGAAACCACACCTGAATACTAGCCAAAAAGATGCTTCTTGGGCTTCTCCCCTCCAGGAGTCACTACAACCCTACAACGGGCCACCAACTTGGTCACCACCCATAATACAACCAAAGCCACCTTTCAGGTGCTGAGAGCTAGGACCTCACTCGCCCAAAGATCTTTCCACTACAGAGCCCCCTCCTGGTATAATTCCCTCCCCACTCACATCACAAACATCTCTAAAATCATCCCCTTCAAAATCACCCTATGCAAACACCTCACTGACACTCGGGGCTGCAAATGCCCACGACAGGCCCTTACCTAGAGCTCCGCCTGAGCCAATCCACAGACATAGTCCTCCCGGTCCTCCACTCTCCCTAGCAATCACCCTCTGCACCCCCAAGGTATCCTCCACCTAGTATCTCTAGGAATCTTATAGTATTACATATGTACTTGTTTATTTAGATTAGCTTACTTGTAAGTCTGTACATCACGCACTGAAACCTGTGTTCTCCACTGTATTACTGAAATTGCTTTGTATGTCCATTTGCTTTGCTTGTATGCTCTTTTTGTATCTCACCTGTATTGTTCCCCACTGTTTTGCTCCACCAAAATGTTGTCTCCCCTCCCTGCAACTAGGTGCCTTTGTAAATGAGGCTTTGACTCAAAGGTTGTAAATCTAAATTGTGAATAAATAAATAAAAAAAAAAAAGTATCCATCCAGCATATAACTTCTACTTGATAAAAACAGAAAACTCTGCTTCATTTTTGATAGCCTCTAGGCATTCACGAATCTAAGGTGTTTTCATTTCTTGGGCAAAATAAATACTTTTTGCCTTTATAACGACAACTTGAAAATGTCATTGCTTTAAGGAGTCCCTGACATTATAAGGAAAACTTAAAAAAAAAAATGTAAGCCATAGATACAGTTCGGCTTATATTTCATAAATTTTTGGTTACGCTTCTGCTTTTTTTCTTATTACTGAGGACAGCTGCATAAAGTTGGAAACACTGTCCCCTGAATTTTATCTGCTCTGAGAACTTGTCTACACCTGACATCACAATCACTGTTTGTGACATCATAATTATCTCCATAGAAACATACCGTGATGATATAAACAGATAACTGTTGTGTCAGGTGCAGACAAGCCACTAGAGCAGAGAAGGTCAACAGGGCAAAGATAAAGCAAATGTCCTCAGTAATAACGAAACCCGGGTAAGGACAACTTACAGAAAAACATCAACTATAAGCTGAATTCTGTCAAAATGTTAAGATTTTTCAGAGTGGTCTCAATGGTATAAGAAGGTCTTCAACTCTCAAATAAACTATAATGCAGGTGTAATTGGGAGTAAGGGTCTTTTTTTTGGCACTGCTTTGACGAACAATGCTATACAATTTTATCCTTTAATCATTAAACTTTTTCACATTTACTTGTACTACAGAAGTATGACATTGACTATGGATGCACTCACCTTCCCTCCTTACAGTACCTCAGCTCAAATAGTGACTTATCCAAAGTTAGGCTGTCAGACCATACCAACCTTCTGCCCTATGGAGTATTTATAAAGACTGACAGATATTCAACATATTTTCTCACAAAATCTGGTTGCTTCTGCAACTTGTAAAACATTTCTGGGGTAGACAAATACCTGCCAAAGTTTCTTGCGGCATCACTAGCATTTATTTGTGCCGAGGTCCCTAGAGATTCCAGGCAGAATATTTTATGCCAAAAAATAGGGCTCACGCTGGTGACCCGGGTTTGGGAACAGACTCGGGGCGCCGGGGGCTGGCAGAGAAAGGAGAGGATCGAGCATCTGGAGAACTGCTCTCCTCTCCTCTCCTGAGGTGGGACGCCTCGCTCCAGTAGTGACCCCCGGTGGAGACCAGGGGCACTGCAGGCAGCGGCGCAGGAGGGACAAAAACACCAAAACACGAGAAAAAAAAACGCTCCGGATTGGACGGATGACAGCATCCGGTTCGAGACACGTCTGAAGACTTCCCACGGGGTGAGCCCTGCCTCAGCAGCACCCGAGGCTGAAAAGAAAAATATTGTGCTGGGCCGACCCCACCGGTGCCTTCCCCCTCGGAGGAGAGGGGACCCACTCGGCGAAGGGTAACGCTGAGCTACCTCAAGGTAGGCTGCTATATGAGGCGGAAGGGCGCCTGGGGAGGTTGGAGGGGGTGCAAGGTACCTAGGATGCCTGAAGGAGTGGCAAGATCCGGAGCCAAAAGGGGAGAAAATAGAATCTCAAGAAAAACAAATAAGGCTGCAGGAGCAAATAACTTGCTTGTGCCAATATTTTGAATATCTGACCAACGAGGTCCACAGGAGGGTGGCATGGGACCCCACACGGGAAGGAAACAGCTCCTGCTAGGGGACTCAATTGTTAGGGGGTAGAACTGGGGTAAGGAGGGGAGAAGGAGGTAAGGTGTCTGCCCGGTGCCTTGAGTTGGAGGGACAGGAAGCAAATCATCAGGATCGCAGGAGCAGCTACACGGGAGAGGGAGCTGGATGTCACTGTACACCTAGAGACAAATGACATAGCTGGGAATATGATCAGAGCAGTGCAGCAGGAGTTTGTGGAGTTGGGGAAGGGCCTCAGACAAGCAGCATGCACGGGAACCTTCTCGGAGGTGCTGCCTGTCTATGGATTGGGTGAGGCTAGGGTACTCCGCATTATGAGATTCAATGAATAATTGAAAAACTAGTGCAAAACACAGGGTTTTGGCTACATTTGGGACTAGGGGTCCACCTGTAGGGATACAGGCCTATACTGGCATGATGGTCTGCATCTGTCCAGGAGGGGAACCAGGATCCTAGGTGACAGGTTTAAATGTTTCAGTGATAAGCATTTAAACTAGCCGGGGGGGGGGGGGCACTGAAAAGGAGCAGGGAATTCCAAGCCTCCACCCCCCACACAAAACAGGGTAGTTAGCGAAGTAAACACCAAGGTAGAGAGGTTGATAGGGAGCAGCACAAGGGTAAATAGAAAAAAATGCAAAGGCAGTAAGGACAGGGATGGGGCTAAAACGGGAAAGGCCATAAAAAAATGGATGGCAATGAGTACCAATGCCCGTAGTCCTGGTAACAAGCTTCCTGAACTAGTGGCCTTGATGGAAGAGGGACACCTGGATATCGTGGCAGTCACAGAAACATACTATGCAGAGAACCATGACTAGAATGTCAACATACCAGGGCACAATCTACAGGAGGGACAGGGAGGGTAAAAGAGGAGGAGGAGTAGCTCTCTACATATGGAAAGGGATCAAAGCATAGAACTAAAGGGTACAAAGGGAGGAGAGGAGGCACTGTGGGTCACCTTGGAGACAGGAAATGGTACCACAATCCGCACGGAGGTTGTATACAGACCCCTGTCTCCGGGGGAGGAAATGGACAAGGAAATGATAGAAGGCATCCTTAGAATGGCAGAAAAAGGAGAGATATTGTTGATGGGGAACCTGAATATGCCAGATGTTAACTGGAGCACATTTGCTGCAGCCACATCCAAAAGCAGGATCATTCTCAGTGCCCTACAGGGGGCATGCCTCAGACAGCTAGTATTGGAACCCACTAAGGAGGGAGCAGTCTTAGACATGGTACTCTCAAAATGGGACAGAGAGAGGATCTCAGATTCAGAAGTGGGTAGCCATCTGTGGATAAGCGACCACCAAACAGTGTGGTTCACAATAAACATAGCCGTAGAGTCAAGTCATAGAAAAGCAAGGGTACTGGACTTTAGGAGGGCTGACTTTGGCAAAATGGGAGAGTGACTAAGGAATGCACTAGCAAATGGGCAGGAAGGAGGGGTGGAGGAACAGGGAGCGTGACATTTCGTTCCCGTCACTTCACTCCCTACACTCTCATGCCCGATATCTCACTCCCGTTCCAGTGCACCCCCCTGTGATTTCGCTCCCACTCATTATGCTCCTGATTTACGTTAATGCCTGCACTCCTGCCACTCTGTGGCACTCCAGCTCTCTCAGCAACATGACTATTATCAGCAATGGAAGCTTAAGTAATAGGGATTATCCATAGCATTTTCTGAGGGCTTATAGTATACAGCCAACAAGGGCAAAACCAATCCAAATGATCAGTAAAGCACCCTATATAGAGAAGCATGAAATAACAAAAAAAAGAAAGCAGCACCACATAAACCAATGTCCTGTACTCATTCTCCGATCCCGGTGCAGTCATGCAGGAACTAGTATGGTTGTGCACCAAAGAAGTTATCCCAGTTTGAACTGTAATTGTATATTGTACCTCACAGACCCGCATTGTAAGAAAACTGAGATGCAGATCAGGATCTTCTTCCGAAACATAAGGTAGGTCCAAAGTCGGATGATTACGTGTGCAGGGAACATCAAAAGCAAGCGAGGCTAAAAACTGATATTCAAGTTGTATCCTGGTATCTACTGGTGTCCCTTAGTCCTATCACCCAGCAACAGAGCTTCGCTCATGCCAGTAGCCCAACTGCCTGTGTTGGCTCCAAATTGCACCAGGATTCTAATGCGCACCAAGACGTTCCTTTAATACAGAATCTTGAATCAAAACAAGAAGTCAGTGCACAGCAAGGGAGCTGACAGCAAATGAAGACAGGGAACAACATCAGTTGAGGACATTTGCAGAATGGAAAACTGGTCACACTCTGAAGGTAGGCCAGATGAAACAGGGCCCACTATTCTCTTCTCAGAGTTAAGGAAGTACATTATATGAGATCCCCTGTTTTGGTCTTCACTGACTCAAGGATGAGTGTGAGCAAGCACAGGCAACCTCAAGGCAGCAGATCCAATCCTCAGCTACCCATTCCTGCAATGCACTTTAATAACTGGAGCAAAAGGTCTGAAATCTCTGGCATTCTTCAGCAAACCATTTCTGTTAATAATAATCAGAAGTGATGCAGATTAGCATTGAAAAGAATGGAGGCTGTCCGGTGAAATCAGCGGGAGTGAAATGGCCAGGAGTGAATGTGCATGGGGGCGAAATTGTGCGGGAGCGAAATGACAGGAGTGAAAGTGGCAGGAGTGAAATGTTGCAGACCCGGAGGAACAATACAGAAAAAAGTAAAACTGCCATCACGGAGGCATAGGAGCGGTCTCGGGCAGATCCAGATGAGCAGTGAGTTTTTTACGCTGTGGGTCTGGCTCCACTGATTACCACTGATGTGCTTCCTGGATTTTCCTCAATAACTTCCGAAAAGAAGGGCCCACTGAAGGAGACTTCATAGGAGTTCTCGGCCTGGGGCATTCCGGAGTATGGGGCTCGCTTTCAGGGTCAGAGTGGCCGGACTCTGAGTCCAAGTCAGAAGTTTCTGACGAGAGAAGAAGACTCCTCCCTATGAGGGAGGGCCCCCTCTGGGGAGTTCCCTGAGGTGCGTATCCCCCCCTTCTCAGGCACCAGAGGGCTCTCCACTGGTGTCACGAAGGAGGGAAGGAGGCTCCAGTCTCCGACGTGGGGGATCCTGTATAGGGTCTGGCATCGGCAGATGGCCTCAGCCCACCAGGAGGCCAAGATCTCCTTCAAATCCGCCAGTGGCTGACGAGTGGAGGTGGAGGCGATGGGAGATACTGATATTGAGGGTATCCATAAAAGGAGTATCCGTAACCCAATGGTGGGTAGCCCGGCGTCGGGTACTGCGGCACCGGACTTTGCAGTGTCTGGTACTGGGGCACTGGATACTGAGGAGCCGGGTATTGCATCACTGGGTATTGTGGTGTCAGGTGCCAGGGGCTCTGATGGAGCAGAGGGACCTGGAAGAGGCCCTGCTAGTGGGCCAGACGGTGGTAACGCTGGCCCCGTGGGTGACGGGCCCGGAGTGAGTATACCTTCGAGAGAGTCCAAACGACCAGACGGAAGAATAGGCCTATTGCCAGGTAAAGGGACGCTGGATGGCATCAGGTCAGCTGGCGTCTGAGAATCTGGCGTCAGGGGGTCCTGCCCAGGAGGAGCGTTCCCTGACGATAGCATCCCAGTATCCTCAGTGATGACCGGGGAAGGAGGATTATAATCCCTGGGGGTCAGTTAAGGAGACACAGGGACCTCAGAGGGCAATGTGGTACAACACTGCGGAGAGCCTGGGGTGTCAGCCTGTTCGATGGTGTCTGGGACAGGCTTCTTGGATGGATGGGCAGGCATCGGTGGAGCCGGTGTCCGACTTATCAGCCAAATCCGGGCAGACGTCGGAGAAGCCAGCATCTGACTTATCAGACTCTCTGCCTGAGGAAGGCCATGAAGGAGATGCGGTCTTGTCGGGAGGTGTTCTGGCTGGGTGCTCCCGTGAAGGGGTAAGTGACTTAGCAGTCTTGTCTGGGCAAGCGTCGGTGGGACCGACATCAGACTTACCAGACCCGCTCTGACCAGAGGGCTGCGTGGAAGAAGCGGCCTTCATGGAAGCGAAGGCCTCCTTTGTGCCGGAGGCTCCCTAAGGGAGCGAGCCAGATGGGAAGGGTGACGCCATCTTGGTAACCACCAAGACGGCCGTCGTTGAGTGATCCCCCATAGGGGACATTACCTTGAGTGCTGTGACTCCGGCTGGAGTCGCGGCTGCTGCAGAAGCCAGTTCCCGCTCCCAGTGCTTCTCCTTGTCACGCTTTTTCTGATGACCTTCAGGGGAAGTAGATGCCTGCCTAAGTTTCTTTAACTCTTTTTCCATGGAGGCCATTTTCTTCTTTAGGATATGGGCTTCCAGGGACTGCTGCCTTCTCTTGCAGGTAGCGTAGTTGAACTTCTGGCAGTGCTGGCAATTCTCCATGGAGTGGTCTGGGCCCAGACAGAAGAGGCACAAGGAGTGGCCGTCCTTGTGTGGAAGTTGGGAACCACACGAGTCATACTTGTTTTTAAGCAATTCAGAGGGCGTCGGGGACGACATACACAGTAAATTGTTTGAAAAAATCGAAATTTACAGAAAATGGGCCGAAAAGTTAGAAAACTTAGAGATCGGCAAATGAGTGACAAGCACTGTTCTACCACGAGAATCTTTCACAAGCCGATGGCAGGAAAGAACTGGAAGGCGGGCATGGGGGACTGCCCCTTTATCCCGACATCATATGACACCGGTCACCCGATGTGCAGGCAGTCCCTTGCCAGAGACTGCTAGCTAGAAATTTTTCTGTAGGGTCCTGACGCCTGGCGGCTTAGTCCTATTTGTGAATACCTACTGCAAGAGCCCTCTTGAAGTAAGATCTGTATCAGCTGAAGCAGAAGGAAGCAGGGATGGCAATTAGAATAGCAAAGGCCCAAACCAAGGAAAAGATATCCAACTCAGTTAAGAAGGGGGGTAAAACCTTTTATAGGTACATTAGGGAGCGAAGAAAGACCACGTAAGAGATAGTGAGGCTTAATAAAGGGGAGGAGAGGTGGGCAGAGGGTGACAGTGAAAAGGCAGAGATACTGAACGAATACTTTTGCTCAGTATTCACAAAAGAAGATGAGGGGGCGGTACCTAAACCAAACAATAGAAGCACTGTGGATGGGGAGGCTGATACCAGTCCATTCACAGAAGAAAGGGTCCTGAAATAACTTCTAAAACTCATGGTGGAGAAAGCAATGGGGCCAGATGGAATTCACCACAGAATACTAAAAGAACTAAGGGGAGAACTAGTGACACCACTGACTACCTTTTTTAACAAATCATGGGAGGATGGTGTGATACTGGAGGAGGGCAGATGTGATTCCCCTTCACAAACGCGGGAGCAAGGCAGACGCAGGAAAATTACCAGGTCTAGTAGTTTGACCTCAGTGGTAGGGAAAATGATGGAATCACTACTGGAAGAAAGAATTCTTGAGTACCTAGAGGACAGCAGGGCACAGGACCCAAGGCACCATGGATTCACAGCGGGAAGGTCATGTCAGATGAATCTAATAGATTTCTTTGACTGGGTGTCAAAGTAGTAGACCAGGGAGGGTCTGTGGATATGACCTACATAGACTTTAGCAAGGCATCTGACACAGTCCCACACAAAAGATTAATAAACAAGCTAGCCAGGCTGCGAGTGGGTCCCAGGGAGGTAGCCTGGGTAAAAAATTGGCTGGACAACAGGACGCAGAGGGTAATAATAAATGGAGTCCATTCCAAAGAAAGGGGGGTTACTAGCGGGGTACCGCAGGGTTCAGTACTAGGACTGGTCCTCTTTAATGTCTTTATATGTGACATTGTGGATGGGCTAGAAGGAAAAGTATGCCTCTCTGCAGATGACACAAAGATCTGCAACAGGGTTGATACACAAGGGTGGGGGGTGGAAAGGATGAAGAGACTTGGCAAATTTGGAAGAATCGTCAAAAGTATGGCAGCTTAGATTCAGTGCAAAGAAGTGCAAAGTAATGCACCTGGGAAGCAAACACCCAGGGAAAGAGTACATTGGGGGGTTCTTACAACAACAGAAATGGAAAGGGACCTGGGGGTAGTCATATCAGATGACCTAAAGGTAGGCAAGCAATGTGAGAAGGCAGTAAGGAGGGCTGGGGGATACCGGGATGCACTGAGAGAAGCATCATCAGCAGAAAACAGGAAGTTGTTATCCCTCTGTACAGACAGTTGGTGAGACCCCATCTGGAGTACTGCGGGCAGTTCTGAAGACCTCGTCTCTGCAAGGACAAACAGAATGGAGGCAGTCCAGAGGAGGGCAACTAAAATGGTACAGGGTCTGCACCAGAAGCCATATGAAGAGAGAGACTAAAGGAGCTTAATATGTATACCCTCGAGGAAAGGAAGGAGAGGGAGGGCATGACAGTAACGTTCAAGTACCTCAAGGGAATCAACAAAGTTCAAGGGGGTAACATCTTTCAGAAAAAGAAATGTGCAAGAACAAGGGGGCGCAATTGAAGACAGAGGGGGGACAGCTCAGGGGCAACATGAGGAAGTATTTTTTCATAGAGAGGGTGGTGGACACATGGAATGGCCTTCCTGCAGAGGCAATGGGGTCAAAAACAGTGGGGGAATTCAAGAATGCATGGGATAGACATAAGGCACTTCTAGTAGGGGTAGGAGGAAGTAGGCTGTTGGTTAACTAGGATCTGCAGCTTATCAAATAGGTAGGGAAATGGCCAGACTGGGAGGGCCAAACGGTACTTATCTGCCGTCAAAGTCTATGTTTCTATGAAGTTTTCATAGAAAATAGCATAAATGTGAAAATATTGCACAAACAATTGTCTTTTTTGACAGCAGACGTCTATCCTGTCTAGTACAGCACTGTTGTATATGTCCATATGTACAGTTACTGTGTCTCTTATGGTTATAAGAGCCCATTCTTGAGATCTTTGGGTGAGAGAACTGTGAAAGGTGATATGAAACTGTTTTTACACCTCTATATGCCCTCCAGGTGTCCCTTGTTTACCCAATATTCTGATTTTTTTTTTTTTTTTACCTTTTTTTGTTAAAATAATATCTAATTTTGTTGCTGATGCAAGTACCCTGAATCCCTCTCTCCTCAGCAGTTGCTGCTCTCGGTCTTTCCATACTGCCTGAATATTCTATGACATCACAAACTCCTTTCCAGGCCATTCCGATGAATAGCCTGGGATGGTGTTACTAATGTAATAGAGAGTCTCAGACATATGAGAAGAAACAGATGTAGCAGAAGAAGAGAGTGGTACTCTATGTAGATCTCATGGGACCCCATAGACAGTTTATTTATCAGAAATTGGTCAAAGCATATCAGAACACATAACTGGCATAGCAAGGAAGATGGAAGGGCAGTTAACTATGTAAAAATCCTTTCCTATGTCCTTGAAGTGAAGCTAAGCAGTTCTGGCACATAAAGGACTTGAGATGAAAGTCCATCTTGTAAATGAGCTTGTCTCAATGATGTTCTGCCTGGCAAAATAAAGATTTTGATTGATTGAGAAGAAACTCGTAACCATAAGAGACACAGGAACTGTTCATATAAACAAAAAACTGAAATTTGAATTTAAAACTAAGAGGTTTTACTTTGCAGCATATTAAAGAATCCCCTTTGTGTAAAACGGGCTATGCCAAACTGAACAAACGATATGCCTTTATAATGTATGGTGGAATGTCGTTGTGTATGGAGATCTATACACTGTGAAAAGTCGTTCTGCTGCAGTAGTGATGCAGCTACTAATGCAGAATGACTTTTTGTTCTGCAGTAGTAGCTATATTACAATGCAACCACTCCCATTAGAACTGTTCATAGGACAGGGGGCAGTTGAAGCATCCTGTGCACGAGCTGACCGGCAGGCAGATGGCCTAGAAATGCAGGTCGCAGACGGTACAGATTGACTGCCTAAACAAGAAAAAGTAAGCAATTGTGTTGTTTTGGGAACATACACTACACAGACTAGTGTATGATAGCCCAAATACACATCATCGCTCTTCTCACACCTTGTAGTTAGCATAACATCAAAGGGACCTCTTAAGCTTCGCTCTTGGGTCCTTGATGTCATAGTAACCACTTGGTGTAACAATAGCATTGTTGTGAATGGGCTACCATATACTATCCTATATATTCATTTTCTCTTTGTACTGCTAGCTAATATTAATTGGCACTGTTATGTATCTTTGCTGTACATGTCTACCATGCGTGGAATGTGATATCTTTTTAACTGCATAAATTGAAAAATAAACTTTGATTTAAAAAAACCCCAAGAACTTCAGAATATTACAGCTATATACATGAGACACCCTCTTATGGTTATAAGAATACCTAGAATGTTTAGAGATGAACAATCCTGATTGGCTAAGAATGATGTCATGATTTATCATTTTCATGGTATGTGACTTCACAGACAAAAACAATATCTTGTATCATGGTGCTGGGCATGTATCAAGTCTGTTTTCCAGTTCTTCTCTTGTGCCAGAGTTTTGTGTTCATCATTATGCAAGAGTTCCCCTCACAGAAGGTCTATAAACATTGGTATGTATGGTTGTCGAGCTCTGTACCTTGTGTTACCATTTAGCTTTACGATTGCTGGAACTGAGTATGTACTCCCTGTACAGTACTAGGTTTGCTTCGGTTTTCAGTGTCCCGTTTCTGTTTCCTGGGAGAACAGCTAGGTAATGGAGCATCTGTGACTTAAGCATAACAATACTCCAATCCCACCAAACTCCACAGTCAGTTCATACCCTGGAAAAGATATCAGCAAGGCAATAAAAGTGGATGGTCAGTGTACTAAAGTATTTTAAAACACCACACAACCATACCCCCCAGTGGTCTTTAGAGCCAGAAAAATCAGATTCTGGGCCATGCCTCGTTGGGCTCCAAAGTCTCATTTTTTTATTCTGTTGAACAGCACAATTAGGTTTTACCTGAAATGTGGATTGCACCAGACTAGTGATTTTTATTTTTAAGCCATCTTTTCATGGAACTCGCTCCTCATAGTAAGAAAGCAGAGCTCTATAAATATATGTTTAAGTACTCTCATTTTTTTTTTTTTTTTTAAATCAAATCACTGTTTGTTACTCTTACTCATAATAATTAAGCTACATTATTGTTTGGTGTTTAAACTTTCTGTCTATCAGCATGTATTGTATGCGTTTGTCTCAAGCTAGGTTGCCCTTGTAAACTGGCACGTGTTGCCTGTGGGCCTTTCAGGCTTCACAACAAATTTGAAATCTTTGCCCCAGCAGAAACAGACACTTGGCTAAAGAGCAACAAAATTCTGTAAGTGACTCGGCTCTTTGATATAAAGTAAGATCAATAAAAACTTGCCTGTGGCCATGTCCTCCAAGACACTGTGTATCGCCATTTGTTCAGGTAGAAGGGGACAACTGAGCCTAGAAAAAGCACAGTTATGTACTTCACCATAACAGTAGAGCTTTGAGAGGATCTCCTTCATTAGTCCACACCTTTGGAACTATGCAAGTCAGGCACTAGGACAACACGGAAACTTTTGCTAGTCAGGGATTACCCATGACGACATCATGCATCAGTGTGTATAAGTGTGTAACTGTTCTATCTTCTTCGCTGATATCTCCTCCATTAGGCCACTCCTCTGCAACAATTCCCCAGTAATCCCAAATACCAACTGGGAGGTGGTTACAGTCCAATACATATTCAGGATAAAGGATAGGAGGCCTTGCAGTACAGCAAGCCCAAAGCCAGCACGTCTACGAGACACTATGTCCAGACTGTAAAGCTTAGTGAAGGTGTGTGCTCCATGTGGCTGCAACACACGTCAGCAACAGAAACATTTCTGAAACAAGCAATGGAAGTGGCCATTCTCCTGGTGGAGTGACCATGAACTGCACCAAGAAGTTCCTTACCATACTTCCTATAAAGGAATGTAATACAATGTGCCAGCCCATTGCACAGGCACTGTTTAGACACAGCAGCACCTTCTTTCACAGGGGTGAACAAAAAAAAAAGCTCAGAGGACCTTTTGCAGTCCTTGGTTCAATTTACATAGTATCTGAGTAGTCTATGAACATTTAAAGTATGGAGTAGTGCCTCACCCTGACTGGCATGCTCAGGATAGAAAACAGGAAGGTGTACCGTTTGATTCGGTGGAACTTTAAATACCGCCTTCGGTAGAAAATTAGGATTGTACACAAGAAACTCTCTGATAGGGAGACTCAAACATTAGAGCCTGAAGCTCTGAAATCCTTTGAGCAGAAGTGACTGCAACCAAAAATAACGTTTTCCATGATAGGAAATATAAGCCATAATTCGCTGCCAGCACAAAAGGGCCAATGTCAGTTTGTCAAGTGCAAAATTCTAGTCCCAAAGGCAGGAATAGACTGCAGATGGGAGGTTTCATATGCAGAATATCTCTCAGAAGAGTATGGGAGACCTCTAACATGGAAACTGTACAACCCTCAGTGGGGGAACAAAAGCTGATAACAGCAGCCAAATGTACCTTAAGAGAAGAATGCTATAGACCAGAGTCTTACAGGGACAGCAAATATTCAAACATAGCATTCGCAGGACGGGTGAGTGGAACCACATTTCTGGAAGCCGCCCACAAAGTGAACCGCTTCCATTTCAAGGAATAGGTATGTCTGGTAGAAGGCTTTCTAGCTGCAATCAGTACATTACCATCTTTAGGGGATACCCCAGAACGTGCAACTGCTACGTCTTCAGGAGCCATGCATGCAGATGCAGGGATTTCAGGTCCGGATGGACCACAGATCCCCTGTCCTGTAACAACAGGCCTCAAGACAGAGGCAGGAGACAGAAGGCTCCACTGCCTTCTGTTGCAGAAGTGGAAACCACATCAAGTGAGGTCATAACAGAGCAATGAGGATGACAGTGGTACTCTCCATCCTCAGCTTGACCAGCCCATTCAGTAATAGTATAACTGGTGGAAATACATATAAGAATTTCCTTTTCCAAGAGAGAGAGACAATGCATCTTTCCAGAAAACTCCAGGCCCTGGAACAAGTCAGCAGAAAATGCAGCAGTTTTGAGCTGTGTAGGGGCACAAAAAGGTCCAACTCTGGATGACCCAATCTCGTGAAGAAGTCATCTACCATGGAGATCAGCAGTTCCCATTCGTAAATCTTGGATTGTAACCTGCTTAGTCAGTCTGCCAAGTCATTTCAGAGACCTGGAAGATGCACAGCTGACAACTGTAGGCTGTGGGACAGAGCCCAGTACCATACCCTCACTGCTACGGATAGGAATGAATGCCCCCTTGTATGCTTATGTAATGCATCACAGTGGCGCTGTCAATCTGTATTAATAGAGAACCAGGGCACAAATCCTAATCAAATGCCTTGAGGCTGTACAGGACAGCCTTCATCTCCAGGACATTTATAAGTAACCTGGCCTCCACTTTGGGCCATGACCCCTGCACCTGGTAAGGGTCAAGATGAGCACCCCAGCTGGAGCCTGAGGCATCCGTGGTGAGGATCTGCACAGGAGGTGGTATCAAAAATGTAACACCCTTTAATATGTTTTCACAAACCATCCACCACATCAATGCTCTGCGAAGTGGGGAATGACAAGAACCATTTAGTCCAGCTCTCCATCAGCTGATCCCACTGGACCCTTAGTGTCCACTGAGGGATTCTCATATGTAGGCAGGCCAGTGGCACCCTCACAATAGCCACAGCCATGAGACCCAGGAGATACAACACTGCTCTCACAGAGACACAGTAAGTAAAATGTATTTATATGACGCCCAATCCCAGAAGCTCTGGTCACTTTACAGGTAATAGACAGGGTAAGTAGACAGGATACAATATAAAATAACATTCATTATCGACTAGTACATATTAAATAAAATCAGTATAAATCAACTAATATCCTCAGAAAAGGCTTTATTAAAAAGGTAAAGTCTTCAGGCCCCTTTGGAATGCCTCCACTGACAGGGCTTCCCTCAAGGATGTTGGAAGTCAGCTCCAGAGAGTGACTCCTGCATATCAATTGTGCTTGGGCAATTAGATGGCCTGCTCTGTCTTGTGACAGGAAAGCACACCGCTTCTCTTTGTCCAAGACTGTCCCTATGTACTGCAGTCTTTGGCAGGGACTCATGACAGATTTTGGCACATTTACTGTGACCCACAAGTCCTTGAACAACTGCCCAAATCCACAACATGATATGTAGCAGACTTTTCCTGGAGCTGACCTTCGACAGCCAGTAGTCCAGATAAGAGAACACACACAGGCCTTCCCTACAAAGGGCTGCTGTCACTACTGCCAAGCATAGGGTAAAGATATGTGGCACAGAATACAAGTCAAAGGGCAATACTCTGAACTGGTAAAGTTCCCCGTCTAGCACAAAGTGAAGATACTGCCTGTGTGATTTTCTGATCTTGACATGAAGGTATACATCCTTCATGTCCAGAGAATAAATCCAGTGCCCTGTCTGCAAAAGGGGAATCAGAACTTGCAGGGATACCATTTGAAACTACCTGTATTCAATACAGACACTGAGATCCAACACAGGAAGCCGATCCCATTTCCATTTTGTGACCAGGAAGTACCTGGAATAGAACCCTTTGTTTCTCTGTTGAGGAGGAACAAGTTCTACAGCCCATTTTTGGAATAATGACTGAACTTCTTCCTTCAGAATGGACAAACGGCCTGCAGTATTATAAGAGGAAGGAGGCAGAGGATGATCTGAAGGGGTTCCTAGCAGCTCCAGAACAAGCCCCCTTGCAACTGTCTCCAGGACCCACTTGTCCATTGTAATCTCCCACCACTGTTTCAGATGCAGGAACAGTCTGTCACCTCAAACCATCCTGGAGGTAACAGTGGAGGTGGGGATGTCACCGGAAGACAGAAGAAACCGGGGGAGGCAGTGCCACTGGTACCAACTGCTTTGGGTATTTTTGTATGAGTACCTGGGGGAGGGGTCCCGGCAAGGGAACACTTCCTCTACCATGGCCTTGATGACAGCAGGCATGGCCACCTCTGGCAGCAGGCTGATGAAAGGATCCCCTAGCATGGACCCTAGCAGGACAAGGATACAGGGATTTGACAGAGCTTAGAGTCATTTCTGAGGTCTGAAGGTCTCTAAAGTTCTCTTCAACATCGCAGCCAAGCAGGTTTGTCCCTCTAAAAGGGTTACGTAAAACTGCTTGTTGCACAGCACTGGCAAAACCAGCAACTCTAAGTCAAGAATATCTTCTCATACGAATGCCAGAGGCAGCAGCCATGGCAGAAGCACCAGAGACATCATATGCTGAGCAAAGTAAATGCTTGCTAACCTCAGTCCCGGATCTTGAGTATTGAATAACTAAATCTTGGCATAATCATCCAGCAAAACCTGGGCTGCAGCTTTTGCAGCGTTCCACAGGCTATTCTGATATTTTATCATATGGACCTGGTAGGTTGTAATCTTTAGGCCAGAGAGATAGAGGCATACGTACAATTGTCCATCACATCCAGCCTCCTAGATTCTTTACCAGGAGGCAAAGTACTCATATGTTTAGGTGCTCTAGATTCATCATGAGCAGACATTATGACTAGAGTCAGCTTCTGGCTGACTGGTATAATAAGGCTTAGCAGATGGTGCAGGATACTGATCATCAGCCTTACTGGTAACTGCAGGCAGTGAGTTAGGTCTGTACCATGTAGCAAAGGTAGCATCCTCTAGTGCAGGATCTATAGGTGGAATTATAATGGAGGGTGTGGAAGGGACTTCCAAACATTCCATCACATTTATTTTTGTGGAATCTTTTTCTTCCACAGCAATGCCCATGGCAGTTTGCATATGGTGCATCATGCCTTGAAAAGTAGGGTCCCCTGGAGGAGACCTCAGGGTGTAAACCACTGAGTCCTCACTGCAGGATGAGAGACCAGAACTAGATTGTGGTGCCACATATTCTTCTCCCTCATAATCCTCCTCTAACATCATGACATCAGGATTATATTCAACCTCACTGTCGAAGTCTCTGTCAATGACAGGCACTGCAGAATGCATCGTTGATGCCGGCAGCAACTGAGAGGAAAGAATCTGCGGTGTGCTTGTAGAAGCCATTGATGAGGGCTGCATTGACGGAGGCTCTGTCAGCGGAATAACTGCCTGTAATGGTAGTCCAGGCAGAATGCATCACATCATTTCTGAGAACGACGGCAGCACAGCCTGAGAGTTGATGGTGCCCTGAAAATGGACCAGAACCACTTGCGTCAACTGGCCTTGGCACGACGACAATGGCATTGTAATGTCAGTAACAGGTATGGTAGCGTCTTAGCCAAGCTCCGACCTTGGTATCTCAAAAGTCAGGGAGGCGGTCATCTGACCACCGGAGCTGGCAATGATGCAATAGATTTACCTTGTCTCAATGGTGACCAGGAACCCACCAGCAAAGCAGATTTCTCTTTTTCTCTATGTCTGTGCTTGTGGCGTGACAATGAGGAGGGCTGTGACACTTAATATTCCCTATTCTGGTCCTTCAACTTCAGAGGCCGTTTCTCAGTCAACAGTGAGGGAGACACACATTTCAGGCCCTGTTCCTTCTCCATGGCTTTTAAAGTTTTAAGGAGAATAAATTTTCTAGAACTTTCTTGTGGTGTCAACTTGTAGCCTGGTTGAAGCTCAGGCAAATCTCAAGTCTTCACATTGTGAGATAGGCACACAGAGACTTTGGGTGTCTTCTTTGTAAATTTTATCTCCGCACTTACAGTACTGAAATAGAGGCTCTTTTGACTTTGGTGGCATGCAGAGATGAGAAAATAAACAGTTAATTAAAGTAAAAGAATAAATGGAAATGGCTAGTTGATATTTCCTTCAGCAGGTCTGACAAGGATAACTGATGGTGGGAAAAGAACTGAGAAGTGATGGGGCCCACGTTTATATAGACGCTGATGCACGTCATTGTGGGCGGCCCCTGGCTGGCAAATGTTTCCATGTGGTCCTAGTGCTGATGACTATAGTTCCAAAGGTGTGGCCTAATGGGGGAGATATCCTCGAAGATCAATAGATAGCCTGCAAAGTATTGTAGCAGATGAGCATTTGTCAGTGGCCTCTCTCCTGGATACCTGAACTGGTCAGGTGAGTCGGGCACAGTGCAGGCAACTGTTTGCGCCGTGAAGAATTCTCCCACCCGTGCGGAGCGAGCCACAGAGTAAGCTCCATCACGAGCTGGGAGTATGGACTGCCCGAGCACTTTTACTGTGCGCGCTATCCGATTGTGCTGGCTGGGAGGAGGTGCTTTCCTCGCCTGCCTCCTCCACGTCCCTGTCGCGCTGGCCAACCCCCCCCTCCGCCTGCCAACATCTGGGTGCTCAATCCCCATGTGGCCTGTATCCCCAAACCCCTTATCCTTTAACGTGGCAAAAAGGGTGCCCACCCCACTGTGCCAAAACCCTGCTGTGGTGTTTGCCAACGCAGAGATGCCCACTCCAGGTGTCGGATACACCCCCTCCCACATAAACTCCAACCGTGGGGTGCCCATTCACTGGGTTGGCACTGATCCCCCCCTTGCACCTCTGAGTACTCTGGCACACTGGGAGCCCATCCCAGTGTGCCAACATCCATAGTTTCTCTGTAAAAAAAGAAAACAGACCCACAAAGTCTTTTGATTTTTTTTTTTTCACCCAAAGACCGGAACGGTCCCTCGTGGGTTGCCACTACCCCCACCAACCCACACCTCCTCTGTGCACCCCAGCTCCCTGCACCCACCCGACACCCATACTTACCTGCAAAGGTCAAAAGCAGTGATCTTCAGTAGACCACGAACACGTCTGCACTCTTCAAAAGCAGACTGCAAACTGAAGAAATGACAGTAAGTACTATAATGGCAGTGAATGGCGGAGTTTCAATTTAGGTTGAAATCTCAGCCAGTTTTGGGAGTTTTGGTCCCAAATTTTCAACATGGGGTTCTTGGGGCCCCACCTCATGAAAACAGTCACTGTCATTTTGTTTCTCAGTCCAGAAAGGTGATTATGTGGTCACTGCGCGGAATCACCTTTTGGGACCAATTAACGAAATGACAGTGCCACTGTTCATGAGGTGGGATCCAAAAAAGCCCTTGTTGCAAATCTGGTGAAAAAACTCTCACAAATGACTGTGTTACGAGCGTCAATTGCGCAGTTTCTACGCACGCTTGAAACATCATCAATTGTAAAGATCTTCACTTCATATTTTCAATACTGCCATTTTTTCATACCCCCTTATGAACAGAACAGCTGTAATTTTTTTGTATCCTTTCCAAAATGTGTTTTGGCACCTGTGGCGCAGAATGGCGCGGTTGCTGTGCAAAATCAACTTTCGGGACAGATTAAGAAAATTCCAGGGTCACTGTTCATGTGGGGAAGTCCCAAAATGGCCATGTTGAAAATTTGGTAAAAACAATCTAAAAAATGACTGCGTTACGAGCGTGCATTGCGCGGTTTCTACGCACACTTGTAACTTTGCCACTTTTTCATATTTTCACTCCAGATTTTCAAAATTGCCATTTCTTTACACCTTCTCATGAACAGTACAGCTGTCATTTTTCACATCTTGCCCAAAATGTGTTTTCACACCTGTGGTGCAGACTGGCACACTCGCTGTGTGAAATCACCTTTTGGGATTGAGTAACAAAATGATACTGTCACTGTTCATGAAGTGATGTCCCAAAATGCCCATGCTGTAAATTTGGAACACAAATACCAACAAACGTCCAGGGCATTAGGGTTTCCAACTGGAACGTCCACGCTTAAAATGCAAGACAGAAGAATACACAGAGAAACATATGGGAAGCATGTACAAGAGCAATACCAACAGTGAACTCTTGGCATTGACAAATGCTTGTTTTTCATGTGGTTTGCCCAAGCTTTTTGCTTCTTTCACTGGGTACTTTAAAATTCAGTGATAGGGTACTATCACAGTCATTGTAAGCATGTCACGGCACAGTAGTCACGAAAGGAGGTGTAGAAGGGGGAGATGGGAAGGGGGGCCACCTTTGTTCCGGCAGGATCCCCTCCAGGCCAGCATGAGGTAAGGTTCAAATAACATGGTGCTGGGTTTGTGAGGATCAGGGGAAACCTCATCGAGCATGTCCCGCACATGTAGGGCCTGCCAACAGGGCACAGGACACAGGCCGAGGGTCCCCCTTCCCCATTTTACCTCAGAGGTGGGTGTCTCTCCAGAGGCCATATCTTTTTGGATAGGGTCTGCTCAGTGGGTCCCATGAGACAGGGACAGTCTGATGTAAGGCACTGATGTCCAAAATTTTGATGAGACTTCAGGGCTGCACACATTTATTCGTTTCATTTTTATTTTGTTAACAGGGTAAGGACACTGGAATAAGTCAACTTTCAGGTCCAGCCCCAGCTGCCAGATGTAATTGGCATAAGATCAATAAAACCACGGCTGGGGCAATTTCCTCTAAGACAATGGGTATGGGTGTTTCTTCAGGTGGAAGGGAATAAAGGGGCCTACAAAGACAAAGTAACACAGTACTGTGATGGTGGTGCAAAGTGAGTCCATTTTGTCCACCCTCCTGCTGCATGGCAGTGACTATACCTACAATGTCTCACTGGCAGCTGGCCTGTGCTTTGTTTGCACAATTTTGGCATGTCGTGTGCAAACTGTGTGGGCCTAACAGGCCCAGGGCATTATGTACTGAGTTCATTTTTGTTGTTTTTATACTCCCTAACATGCGTTCTCGCTATGTACCCCAGAAGCACTTGGAAACAAGGAGCTCAGTGTACCCACTGGGACAAACAAAAAAAATAATGAACTATGTAAATCATCTGCACATGCAATTTGGTTGCTGCTGCAAACTTTAAAACACTATATTTTTGGTGGGGGGTGTTGCTGAGTAGCCATCGAGGAAGCAGCATATTCTCTCAGCTATTTTATTTATTTATTGAAAGAATCGAATTACAACCTTTGAGTGAAGGACTCTTTTGCAAAGGCCCCACATCAAAAATGAAATTACATAACAGGGTACAAGAAAAGACAAGAACAGAACAATATTACAATTTTAAAAGGAGGACAAGTTACAAATTCAAGAGCAGAGAGGTCCAGCTCGAGTGAGACAGTGAGTAGTAATCAACAATAGCTACAGTATCAAAAAAAAACAGCGTTCAATAAACAACAGCCTGGTTACAATTTCTGCAGGGTCTAGTGATAAGGGGCAGACCCCAGGTCAAAGGGGAAGTGTGGGAAAGTGGTGGGTGCCTTGCGTCCACATTGCAGATAGGGACTAATCACAATCGCAGCAGGAGTGGGAGAGAATATCAGAGTGGGGTTGGGATTTAAATGGGCCTAGACTGTGCTCCAGAGGGACAGCAGGAGGTAGTTCATTCAACCAGAGGGGGGCCCTGTAGAAAAAGGAGCACCGGCCCAGGGAAGTCCTGCAATGGGGTACTAAGAGGGGGCAGACGTAGAACTCAAAGTTGTCTGGGGTTGGGCGGAGGGCTGAACTAGATGGTGAAGTCCCGGGGGAATGAGCAGAGTGAGAGCTTTCTTGCAAGGAGACAGGTCTGGTATCCGAGTCGTCCATCGGAGTTAAGCCAATTGGTGTGACAGCAGAGCTGACAGGCATTGGGTCCACTGGTCACAACCTGTGATAAGTCTGCAAGCGTTATTTAGGGAGAACTTAATATGGCATAGGGCGGTAGGGTCGGTGGAACCGTAGATGACAATCCCATAGTCAATTAGTGAGAGCAACGATGATGTCACAGCAAGTTTTAGGGCATGAGCGGGCAGACAACCCCTATGTCTACACAAGAGCCCTAGTTGAGTGTTGACAGAGGAGCAGAGGAGATTGATGTGCTCATGGAAGGTGAGAGAGGAGTCAAGAGTAATGCCTAGGTATTTAAAGGTGGGTACCAGGTCAAGTGGGGAGCCCTTGGTGTTGAGGATGGTGAGGGGAAAGTTTCTACTTTTGTTTTGTCTGTGGGTATACAGCACGGCTTTGGTCTTTTTATAGTCCAAGACTAGGTGGTGTTCTGAAAACCAGGCTTCAGCCTCAGAGAAGGAAGCTGCAGGGAGAATTGAAGGGAAAGGGGTCAGGGTGACTAGCAGCCGACCCGAGGCCTTGGGGAGGATGTTCAAGAACACGCTAAACAGGAGGGAGCCCAATATAGAGCCTTGGGGGACCACAGAGCAAACCGGTTTACTGGGCAAGAGTGTAGAGTTTAACTTGACCCTGTGGGTTCTATCACTCAGATAGCTTTTAAACCAAGCAGTGGCTTCCAGAGATAGCTCTATGAGGGCCAAGGGTTGTAACAGAAGTGTGTGACTGACCGAATCGAATGCCTTGGTTAAATCAATATAGGTAAAGCCTACCAAGTGTCCTTGGTTGAGGGCTTTGTTGATGAAGGTGGTATAGTCAAGAAGGGCAGTAGTGGTACTGTGTCCCCCCGAAGCCAGCTCAGGGGTAGGGTTGAAAAAATTGGGGGCAGGGGAAGGACACCGCGCTGAGGTCAGAAAAGACTAGTTAAGGTATCCACTATTAGAAAGGGCTCCTGGGAAAGGAGCCATTTACCAGCAGTTAGGCGGGGGACAGTTTTCCACTAAGTTCTTTAATGTTATTCCAGAACTTGTGCCCCAAGCCCCAGGTGGAGTAGAGTGGCTACCTGGCTAAATGATTAAAAATACCCCAAAAACGTGGGTTATCTGCCTTTTAAAGTGCTTTGCTTGGTATGCTGATGCTCCTCTAACTGGCAGGATGGGCAAGACCAAAGGTGCAAGCGCTCCTTCATCACATTTCTTTGCCCCAAAGAAAAAGCAGCAAGAGCGTGAGGAGTGACCTGCGGCGTCCGGTGGAGCCACGGACTTGGTTGATCTACTACCCGGAGGAATGTCCCTAGCCTCGACCTAAGCGACCTTACTGCAGCTCTTTAAGTTGGTGCAGGAGCTGGACAAAAAGTTTGACATTTTGTCTCCCAGGGTCTCAGCTCTGGAGTCTAGAATGGACTTATGTGAGCATATAGTGCAAATATCGGAAACCTTGGCTCCCAAATCTTCCGAGGCAACCGTGAAGCTCATCAAAGAAAATTCCCTGTTGTGGTTACATCTTGAGGCCATGGAGAATCAAATTAGAGAGAGAGAGAGAAATCTAAGGGTCGTGGGGCTCTCCAAAGCTGCTGAAGGGGAGGACTGCCTGAGCTTTGTTAAAACATTTTTACCTACTCTCTTGGGATTTACAGAGGAATATCTTACCCTTTCTCTTGAAAAAGCCTACAGAAATACCCCAAGACATGTGGCAGCAGGCTCTATGGCTTCCAGGACTTTGCTGGTTGTTGTGTGCAGTGGTGTTGGAGACAGGGACAGAGCACTCACTATCACCAGGAGGTGAAGATCTTTGAAATATGGCGACGACTCCATCATGCTCTTCCCTGATCTCTCCTACAGCACTAGGCAAAGGCGTAGGGAATTCGATGGCATCAGGAGTTGTCTACGGTTATTAAAGGTCCAGCACCAGCTCCTACTCCCAGCTAAGCTCAGAGTGACTTGGCAGGGCTGCCAGTATCAGTTCAATGACCCGAAGGATGCCGACAAGATGCTAGGCTGCAGGACCCAGCAGCAGGTAAAGCCAATGAGAATTCCTCCGACGAAGGATGAAGGCTGAGGCGATGGCAAGAACTGGGCTGTCAGTGTAAGTTTTGCATCTTTTTCACACTCCTTCGCCCTAGCTGCATGACTGGTGCTGGGTGGTCGTCGGTGGGCTGCACTGTGGAAATAGTCCGTCTGGCTTCTTGGAGTTGGGCGGGACTGTTATACAGTTGCTGTCCTCTTACAAGTTCCAGCTTTTCTTCTTTTTTACAGTGAAGGATGGACTGACTCTAGATTGAGAATGTTTTGTTTGGACTGTGCTGGACATTATTGAAGGACACTGGAAGGGTGGAATACTACTTAATGAGGTTAACACTCTCTTTTTTGGGGGGGCAATGTACCTTTAATTCAGCCATTATCTGTTTACTAAAGCACACTGAAGGGTCTTATGATTGGGAATATATGTTTGGAGTATGTCTCTGGAAAGTTGGGGAACTCGTATAATTTATTTACTGGTTTCTGCTTAGGGGGGCAATTGTTGGGACCTCTTACTTATGCTGGTCATTGGTATGTGCGGTGGACATTTCGGACATATAATTCCCCTTTGTCCTTCCTTGGCTACATGCATTTGAGTTATAAGCATATGGATGTCGTTACAGTGTGGGTATTCCCCCCTATGTTGTTACTTATAGGAAGGTGTCTTAAATAGAGCTTCTGTATAGATATGTAGTAATTTGATACGTCTATGCTATCCTCCCATGTATGTTATGTTTTGTGAGTTGTTCACTTGCAAAATTAATAAAGATGATACCACACAAAAAAAAAAAATTGAAAACACAATTTTTGACCACCTCTTAGGAGGGTCAGAACAGTCCTGAATGAAAGCAGGAAGGGTCATGTAAACATTGTTGTGACTTTTGTAGTAACGTGTTAGCTGTTACCACTGCTCCTGTTGTCCATCTTGCCAGAGATGTAGCCGAAAACAGGACTTGGTCTCAGCCTACTTTTATGGGTAAATAACAACAAATTCAGTTAATGAATAATTGTTTAACATTTGGCAGCACTGGACAGTACAGACACAAGTGTCTTTTTTTTGCTTCCCCCAGTTAAAGCTGAATAGTTTTGCGAAACCATTTCAAGCTGAAAACTGGAAAGGTTTTAAAAAACAGGTCACAGATTTCTAAAACAGATATTACTTTATTATAATGAGATACTGTCATTGAAGTATATTTAAGTAAAAAAAAAAATAGCCATTCTGGTTGTTTACATAAATTGAAGGAAAGATCTGCCTAACGAGTTTGTGCTTTGCAAGTTTTCCGATCCTTGACTAATGCAACAAAGCCATTATACCACAAGTAGGATAAGTGTGTGTGTGTTCAAAAACAAGCACCGAGAAAATGTACTCTGTTTCACTGTCTCATGAAAAGGTACATTCAGCTAAGATTCTGATGGGGATACATAACAAAAACTGCCATTCGTTTTTTCTGTGCTTTCTGCTGACATTTTCTTAATTTTTTTAAATATTTTGTGGTAGTACAGTTTTTTTCGCAATGAAACTCATGCCTTAGAATTAATTATTCTGAATTCAGGCCACACTGGACAGTAGTAAGGGAACCTCTCCCACCCAGGGAGCACTAGGGCCACCACCACTGCCTCAGAGTGCCAAGAAAGCGCAGCAGTTGGACCATAGTGGGCTCAGGGAGCATGACGGTTGTGGAACAGAGGCACACCCAGTCAGCTGTACCATTCCATAATCCATACACCATTCTGGAGGAGCACACTGCTCCTATGGATGCACCCGCAGAGGAAACTAAGGAGGTTGTGGACAACTGTCACAAGGGAGGCCCACAAGAAGGAGGCAGAGGACGCCACCAGTAAAGGAAGCAGCTCCTTGTGGGAGACTCAATTATTAGGGGGATAGAACTGGGGGGAGCAGGGAAAACTGAAGTAAGGTGCCTGCCTGGCACCATGGCTTGAAGGAACAGGAAGCGCATCCTCAGGATCACGAGAACAGCTGCACAGAAGACTGAGCTGGACGTCATTGTCCACCTAGGGACGAATGACTTGGTTCAACATGAGATTAGAGCACAGCAGGAGGACTTTGTGGAGTTGGGGAGGGGCCTAAGACAAGTAGCACACACAGTATCCTTCTCAGAGGTGCTGCCTGTCTATGGCATGGGTGAGGCGAGGGTACTCCGCACCATGCGATTCAGTGAATGGTTGAAAAAATGGTGTGGCGCACAGGGGTTTGGTTTCACTGGGGACTGGGGTTCCACCTGGAGGGATACCAACCTATACTGGCAGGATGGTCTGCATCTGTCCAGGACGGGAACAAGTCTTTTGGGCAATCTGTTTAAATGCTTCATTGGCAAGCTTTTAAACTAGTCAAAGGGGGAGGCACCGATAAGCAGTAGGGAATTCCCAGCCTCCCCCTACAAAACAGGGTACTAAATGAGGAAAAGACCAAGGCAGAAAGGTCAGTGGGGGATGTTGCTACAAGACGTAAAGCCATCAAAAAATGGAGAGCAATGAGTACCAATGCCAGTAGTCTGGGTAACAAGCTTCCTGAATTAGAGGCCTTGATGGAGGAGGAACATCTGGATACCGTGGCAGTTACAGAAACATGGTACACACCGAACCATGACTGGGATGTAAACATACCAGGATATACTATCTACAGGAGGGACAGGGAGGGTAAGAGAGGAGGAGGAGTAGCTCTCTACATAAGGGAAGGAATCAAAGCAACAGAACAAAGGGGTAAACAGGGAGGAGAGGAAGCACTGTGGGTCAATTTGGAAACAGGCAATGGCACCACAATCCACACAGGGGCTGTGTACAGACCCACCTCCCAGGGGAAGGAAATGGACAAGGAAATGATAGAAAGTATACTTAGAATGGCAGAAAAAGGGGAGATATTGCTGATGGGGGATCAGAATATGCCAGATGTTAACTGGAGTGCAGTTGCAGCAGCCACTTCTAAGAGTGGGGTTATTCTAGACGCCCTACAGGGGGCATGCCTTAGACAACTAGTATTGGAACCCACTCGAGAGGGAGCAATCTTAGACCTGGTACTCTCAAATGGAGATGGAGAGAGGATCACAGATGTAGAAGTGGGTAGCCATCTGGGAACTAGCGACCATCGAACAGTATAGTTCATGATAAACAAAGCAGTAGAGTCAAGCCATACAAAGGCAAAAGTACTGGACTTTAGGAGGGTTGACTTTACCAAAATGGGTGAGTGCCTAAGGAATGCACTAGCAAATGGGCAGGAAGGAGGGGTGGAAGAACAATGGGGAATAATCAAAACTGCCAGCGCAGAGGCAACAAGCCTTTGTGTGAAGCAAATAAACAAAACAAAACAAAACGATGTAAGAAACCACTATGGTTCTCAAAGGAGGTGGCAGGGAAGGTTCAAGAGAAAAAAAAAGCATTCAGGAAGTACAAGGAATCACAGAAGGAGCAGGACAGAGAATTGTATCAGTTAAAGCAAAATGAAGCTGGGAAGGCAGTTAGAACAGCAAAGGCCCAAACCGAGGAAAAGACAGTCAACTCAGTTAAGAAGGATAAAACCTTTATAGGTACATCAGGAAGCGAAGGAAGACCAAGGGAGGATAGTGAGGCTTAATAAAGGGAGAGGGGTGGGCAGAGGTTACTGTGAAAAGGAGCGATACTAAACAAATATTTTTGCTCAGTATTCACAAATGAAGAGGGAGGTACCTAAACCAAACAACAGAAACACTCTGGATACAGGAGTTGATACCAGCCCATTTACAGAAGAAAGGGTTCTGAAAGAACTCTTAAAACTGAAGGTGGACAAAGCAATGAGGCCTGATGGGATTCATCCCAGAAGTCTAAAGAACTAAGGGTAGAACTAGTGACACACTACTCTCTTCAACAAATCATGGGAGGATGGGGTGGTACCTGAGGACTGGAGGAGGGCAGATGTGATTCCACTTCACAAAAGTGGGAGCAGGGCAGAAGCAGGAAACTACAGACCTGTTAGTTTAACCTCAGTGATAGGGAAAATGATGGAATCACTTGAAGGAAAGAATTGTCGAGTACCTAGAGGTCAGAGGGGCATAGGACCCAAGGCAGCATGGATTCACAGCAGGAAGGTCATGTCAGACGAATCTAATAGATTTCTTTGACTGGCTGACCAAAGTAGTAGATCAGGGAGGGGCTGTGGACATGGTCTACCTAGACTTTAGCAAGGCATTTGACACAGTCCCACACAAAAGATTAATATACAAGTTAGCCAGCCTGGGAGTAGGTCCCAAGATGGTAGCCTGGGTAAAGAACTGGCTGGAGAACAGGACACAGAAGTTAATAGTAAACAGAGTCCACTCTAAAGAAAGTAGGGTTACTAGTGGGGTAAAGCAGGGCTCAGTACTAGGACCGGTCCTCTTCAATGTCTTTATAAGTGACACTGCAGAGGGACTGGAAGGAAAAGTATGTCTCTTTGCAGATGACACAAAGATCTGCAACAGAGTTGATACACAAGGTGGGGTGGAAAGGATGAGAAGGAACTTGGCAAGGTTAGAGGAATGGTCAAATGTATGGCAGCTTAGATTCAATGCTAAGAAGTGCAAAGTAATGCACCTGGGAAACAGAAACCCAGGGGAAGAGTACACAATGGGGGGTGAGATACTAACAACAACAAAAATGGAAAGGGACCTGGGGGTAGTCATATCAGATGACCTAAAGGTGGGAAAGCAATGTGAGAGGGCAGTAAGGAGGGCTGAGGGGATACTGGGATGTACAGGGAGATGCATCAGCAGTAGAAAACAGGAAGTTGTTATCCCTCTGTACAGACAGCTGGTGAGACCCCGTCTGGAGTACTGTGTGCAGTTCTGGAGACCCAATCTCAGCAAAGACATAAACAGGATGGAGGCAGTCCAGAGGAGGGCAACTAAAATGGTGCAGGGTCTGCACCGGAAGACCTATGAGAGAGACTTAAGGAGCTTAATATGTATAGCCTCGAGGAAAGGAGGGAGAGGGGGGACGCGACAGAAACTTTCAAGTACCTCAAGGGAATCATCAAAGTCCAAGAGGGTAGCATCTTTCAGAAAAGAGGTGTGCAAGAACAAGGGGCACAATTTGAAGATGGGGAGTGCTCAGAGGTAATGTAAGGAAGTATTTTTTCACAGAGAGGGTTGTGGATGCATGGAACAGCCTTCCAGAGGAGGTTGTGGAGTCAAAAACAGTGGTGGAATTCAAGAATGCATGGGACAATCATAAGGCAATTCTAGGGGGTGGGGGTAGGAAGAAGTAGGCTGTTAGTTAACTAGGATCTGCAGCTTATCCATTAGGTAGGGAAATGGGCAGACTGGGTGGGCCAAGCGGTTCTTATCTGCCGTCAAATTCTATGTTTCTATGAACTCTAAAGTGGTTTAAGAACCTTAACACCTCTTTATTTTAGTGCAACTCACAAAACAAAGACAACTTTACATAACTCATGCCTGCTTAGAAACATTTTTCACATTTATTTCGACACTTTTAAATATTATTGTAAAGCATCAAGATGTTAGCTGCTTTGCAGAATCTTATTGCCTGAACATTCTTAGCAAGTTTTAGCCATCAACCAGAGAGGAAACTGAACGTCTTCAAATTTTTCAGAAAACCTCTGCTGACACCTAGCAGCAAGTTTATGAATTACAACTTCAAGATTACTGGATACTTTTTGTACTAGGTCATCCCAAACTACACACATACATATCTATCTATAGAAAAGGTAACCGGGAAAGGCACACTGAGCCAAGGTACGACCCAGGGGAGCAAGGAAGGGGACAACAATATTACAAAATTATAGCAGGTCACACAATACAGTTACAATGACAGTGTACAAAAGTGTAATAAAAGACTACAGAACAATCAACTGACCAAAATCATGACAAATTGTAGAAGCTATAAATTGACTCACAAATCTATCAATCTAGACAAGAGCAAAATGAAGTGCTTGGTGCCTGTAGGAAAAGGTGACGGTACTAGTCCTGTGAAGAAGAGCTAAAAAAAAAAGGAGCTATATCACATAAGGAGGCCAAAATCATAGGGTGGGGGTCAAGCAGGCGGATGTCAATAGCGGGGGGGCAAGCAGAGGTAGGAGGGAACAGGGAGAGGTTTTAGCTGATGTATGGGGGAGTGAGGAGGAGGGAGGAGCAGTTTTCAGAGGGAGGGAGGGGAGGCAATAGGAGAAAGCAGACTGCCCAGCAGAGATGAGTGGGTGGGGAAGTGAAAAGGTGCGAGGGTCCCTGGAGTGAAGGTAGTATGAGGAAAAGGGGATGGGAGAAAGGACTGAGGATAGCGATAAAAAGAAGGGACCAAAATCAGTATTTGGAGGTAAAGGAGGCGCAGTGGGACTGGCAACATGAAGGGATAGGGAAGATTAAAGGGAGCAATGGTGGGTATGAGGGTGAGTTCGTAGCGAAGCGGAAGAAAACACTGCAGAGGGTGTCCAGTCTGGCAAGGGAAGAGGAAGGGGCGGTGCCACAGACAACATCCATATTGTCAGAAACCCTGGTGACCAGCTCCTGGCAGACCTGGAGAGAAAGGTAGTACCTATGGTGGCACATGGCACCAAGTTTGGGGCACAGCTAGGCATGGATAGCATCATTGTGGGCAGGGAACTCAAGCCTGCTATCTAGCCACAAAACAAGGTACTTGAAGGTGGGGACTACTTCAAGAGGGGTACCATCCAGCGTGGAAAGGACGGGGAATGAGGAGAGCCTGGCCAGTTTCTGGCTGGTGCCAAAGGATATGAACACTTTTTTTGTGTGTGTGTGTGCTGAACCAGAGTTTGTTGGTTTGGAACCAGCACAGGACATTCTATAAGTCTTGCTATAGCAGGCCTTCCACAGCCATTGCCAATGGGCCAGGGGTATAAATGACTGTATCATCTACATATATATATATATATGATTATGCGAATTGACATAGGCAGAGGGCAGGTCATTGAGGAAAACTGAGAAGATGATGGGATACAGGATGGAGCCCTGTGGGACCCTAGCTTGGACAGGCAGGGGAAGGGATGGAAAAGGGCACTTCTAACTTCTACTGACTGTTGGTGGCCCATGAGGTAGAAGCAGAACCAGTTGACAGCAGGAGTTGAGATGGCAGCAAAGCTCAGCTCGTCTAGGAGAAGAAGGTGGGACACCGTATCGAAGGCTTTGGCCAGAACAAATAAGATAGCCACAGTGGTGTGTCCCCTGATCCATCCCAATGAGGATGGAGTTAATGACAAGCAGTGAGGAGGAAACAGTGGCGTCATGTTTCCGTAAACCAGACTGGAAGCGGGTGAGGTATTTGGAAGAACAGAGGAAGTCAGCAAAGCCTGGAGTAGATGAGTTTCTCCTGAAGCTTTGCAAGAAAGGGGAGGCGGGAACTAGGCTGGAAGTTATCAGGGGAGGAGAGGTTGCCCCTTGGTGCAAAGGCAGAACCCTGGCAACCTTCCAGGACTGAGGGAATAGCACAGAAGAAGAAGGAGAGGTTTGGAAGGTGAGTGAGGGGAGAAGCAATTAGCAGGTGCTGAGAAGCAGAGGAGTTTAGGCAACAGCCTGTCAAGGATGGACTTAGCAGGGTTAAGCAAGGAAAAGGCAAGCATGGGTTTCCCCATGTAGTGATGGGAGGAAAGTTAAAGCCCTTGGCTGTGTGGGACAGAGATAAGATAGGAGGGGAAGAGAGGGGAGGGCACAAGTGGTAAAAAACTTACTAAACTGAGTTGCAACAGGAGAGTTGAAGACCAGTGAACCAGAAGGATAGAGGGGTGGACTGGGGAGTGAGGGGGTCAAAGAAGGAGTGGATAACCTTCCAGAATTTAACTGGGGAGCTAAAGTTATTCTGGAGGTTCGATTTGAAGTAGTAAGCCTTCACGGCATGGATAGCCTTCATGCAAGAGTTTCCGACTCGTCTGTTGGACAAGAGGTCAGGCAGTGCGTGGGACAATTTGAAATGGACCAATGCTTGGTCTCAGGACTTACACTGGTCAATACATTGGAAGTAATTGAAGGGTGTGAACAGTTTACCTTAAATTTTCTGAGCGGGGGCATGCATTTCCAGACAAGAGTAAATTTTAAGTGGAACAGGAAGAGGGTCACATCAGTGTTAGGGGCAGAGTAGATGGGGGACCAATCAGTTGCAGCAAGATCATTTAAGAGGGCACTAATGTAAAGTGATGAAGGGACCCTAGACAAATATTTACTTTGGGGCAGGTGGAAAGAGTGTGACTTTCCTGATACAGAAGGTCATGCAACAGTTGCTGAAGGTATCTGGTAAAGTACCTGATATCAACACCCATACCCTGTTACACCTGATCAATGATACTGTGAGGGTGTGAGGAGAGCACCCAATCCAGGGGAATGTGGTTCAGAGAGTGAGGATTGAGCCAAGTGGGTTCGGTATGGCTTAGGGACTCAGTCCTGTGGAAGGTGGGCCTGATGGCTGGGGTGAACTAATTAATATTGAAGTCCCCAAGGAGCAGAAGTTCACTGGAGGAAGCATTGGAGGTAAGCACAGAGACAGTCAACTAGAGTGGAAGTAGAGATTTTAGGGGAGTCATAGAAAACACCAATTAAGATTGGAAGGGTGGGGGGGGAGAGTTTGGCTAGAAGGCGCTCATGAGAGGAGGGCACAGATTCTCTGACAGTGACGGAAAAAGGTAGGTTCTGGTGGACCATAAAGGACAACACCAACACCCCATTTACCATTATCAGGCAGGTTAGCAAGAGCAAGAGAAAAAAGAAACCACTATGGTTCTCTAGTGAGGTAGTGGAAAAAGTAAAAGCAAAAAAGTGGCTTTTAGAAAATTTCATTTTATTTTTAATTTTTATTTATAGTTCTGGATTACAACTTTTGAGCCTACAGGATCATTTTCAAAGGTTCCAAGTCAAAATTTGGACATGACAAAATACATAAAATACAATGGAGAGACAGCATTTGGTAATGAAACAAGCAAATAACTATAATTGTAAAATAAAGGGATATAAAAGCAGTTGCAGTTCCAAAGTGCTGATTGGGCAGAAGCGATATTAAGTTAGTGTGGTGCATTGATTATTCAGGATAAAGTAGTGCAGTAAAGTTTCAGAGGCAATAGATGATTGACTAGGGGTAGGGAGTGGAAGGTTAAGAGCAGCCAGAGGAGGCACTGTCACATAGGCAGTAGTGGTGCACAGCAGGGTATGGTGGGGTGTCATGGGGATGACAGGTCGGGGAGGGAGGTTTGGGGGGAGGAAATTCCTGACAGTGGGGGAGGCAAGGCAGGCTAAGATGGAGATAGGTTAAAGACTTGGGGACCACAGGAGCAGTTGCAGTTGCCATCAGGGGCAAGACAGGACCGAAGGGCCTCCTTGAACGGTCCCAGCTTATTGATTTCAAGCAGGGGCGCTGGGAGGTCATTTAGTTACTTGGGACCACGGAACGCTAGCTACCTTTGAGCAAAAAAATATTAAGAAACACAGAATAAGGAGGATAGGGAGACATATCAGGAAAAACAAAAAGAGACTGGGAAGGCAGTTAGGAATGCAAAAGCACAGAGGAGAATATTGCCAAATCAGTAAAAAAAAAAAAAAAAAAAAAGGTGGGGGAGACATTTTTTAGATACATAAGCAAGAAGAGAAATACCAAGGGAGGGATAGTATGGCTGAAAGGGGGAGGAGGACCAACAAAAAGTGGACATATTGAACAAATATTTCTGTTCAGTATTTACGGGGGGGGGAGGGTAGGTAGCAGGCCAATAATAAAAGACAACGGCATTAAGGGAAGGGAGGTGGACACTAGTCTTTTTACAGTGGGAAGAGTCCTAAGGGAACTGGCACAGTTAAAAGCAGACAAGGCAATGGAACCAGACGGAGTACACCCCAGGGTACTGAGGGAACTCAAGGTAGAGTTGGCTGCATCTTTGACAGCCCTGTTCAACCTGTCACTAGAAATGGGAGAGATCCTGAGAGACTGGAGGAGGGCTGATGCAGTCCCACTCCACAACAATGGAAACAGAGAGGAGGTTGAAAATTACCGGCCTGTCAGTCTGACTTTGGAAGTGGGCGAAATAATGGAATCACTACTAAAGGAAAGAATTGGGGAATACCTTACTTCCAATGGTCTTCATGGTCCAAGGCAACATGGATTCATGGGGGGAGGGAGGTCTTGCCAGACAAACCTAATCGAGTTCTTTGACTGGATGACCAAGGAAGTGGATCAGGGTAGAGCGGTGGACGTGGCCTACCTGGACTTCAGTAAGGCATTGGACACTACACAGAAGACTGGTGAGCAAGTTGAGAAGCCTGGATGTGGGTCCTAAAGTAGTAAGATGGAGAGTAGAGAGCTGGCTGGACAATAGGAATCAGAAGGTGGTGGCAAATGGGGTCAAATCTGGAGAGGGCAAAGTGACCAGTGGAGTGCCTCAAGGGTCAGTACTAGGCACAGTCCTCTTCAATGTATTTATAAACGACATTGCAGAAGGACTGGAAGGGAAGGTATGCCTGTTCACTGATGACACAAAAATCTGCAACAGAGTAGACACACCGCGGGAGCAGTGGAAGGAATGAGAGCAGATCTGAAAAAACTGGACGAATGGTCACGGGTTTGGCAGCTGGGATTCAACACAAAAAAGTGCAAAATCCTTCACTTGTGGCACAAAAACCCAGGAGCAGCGTATCAGCTGGGAGGAATGCTGGAAATCACAAAAGAGGAAAGGGACATGTGGGGTAATCATATCTGATCACCTGAAGGTAGCTAAACAGTGCGACAAGGCAGTAGGAAAGACAAGCGAGCTGCTAGGATGCATAGGCAGGGGTATTACTAGCAGAAAGAGAGAGGTAATAATAACCCTGTATAGATCACTAGTGAGACCACACCTCGAGTACTGTGTCCAGTTCTGGAGACCATACCTCTGAAAGGACATGGATAGCATGGAGGCAGTACAGAGGAGGGAAACCAAAATGGTGCAGGGACTGCATCAGAGGCCCTACGAAGAGAGCATTAAGGAATTAAATATGTATTCCCTAGAAGAAAGGAGAGAAAGGGAGGATATGACAGAAACATTTAAATACAAGAAGGGAGCATTTTTCAGAAAAAAAGATGCTCAAGGACAAGGAGTCACAATATTAGCTGGGGGGATAGGCAGAGAGGAAATGTGAGGAAATTTTTCTTCATGGAAAGGGTAGTGGGTGCTTGGAACAGACTCCCAGCAGAGGTGCTGGAGCTAAAACGGTTACAGGATTCAAGAAACATGGGACAGACACAAGAGGATCTTAGAAGTAAGGCAAGGGAAACTGCAAAGCACAGATTAAGTAGGGTCTGTGATGGCACTCTAGGTAGAGAAAACAGGGCAGACTAGGTGAGCCAAGAGGTCCTTATCTGCCAACAGTGTCTATGTTTCTATGTTCCAACCTAAAGAGGTGGCAGCTGGGGACAGCCAAACTATAATCAGGTATTCTATTGGAAAGCCAAGATTCTGAGATGTACAGGAGGTCAGGAGAGTGTTGAGAGATGTAGACATTGAGAAAGTTGAGTTTAGTGAGGATGCTTCTTGCACTAAGATAATAATGTTAAGGCCTTTAGGAGTGGAGGAGGAAGTGCAGGCAGAAGAAGGGGTGCCAGAGTTAGGGTCAATGTCATTGGCTAGGAGGAGGAGCAGGATGATAAGCAGAAGGATGGAGTGGGACTTGTGCATCCTTGAATGGGGTGGGTAGGGAAGGAGGAATAATTAAGGGAGGAGAAGGCGTGGTAGAGGAACTCAAGATTTAGAGAGGAGGAGGAGAGGAGACCAGGGTGGATGGCGGGAGAAGGAAGGGCAGAGGAATGAAGGCAAGTGGAGGGGTAAGGGAAGAGTGGGGGAAGGAAGGGGGAAAGAAGGAGGAGGAGGGGTGATGGGGACCAAGGAGAGGAAAGGGAGGAAGGAGAGGGGATGAGGATATGGGAGGGGAGGAGAGAAAGAGGGTGGGGACAGGGGGTTACAGAGGGAGAAGAAAGAGGAGACAGATGAAGAGGGTAGGGTACATGATTTTTGTGCAGCTGAAATGAGGTTAAGGTCAAATAACAAGTAATGTTGCCTAGATAATGCAGCAGCAATGACTGAAAGTATAATGAGCATGATCCTTTTCTATGATCTCCAGAACCCATGCATCTGTAGTCACCTCCCTGCACTGGTCTAAACTGGAGGGAAAGGCGACCCCCTACAACCACCCTTGGAAGTACATGTGGTTGGGGGCACAAGGAGTTGGGCTGAGCTGGTAAGGGTAGCTCTCCCAGCTCCACTACCTCTAGATGCTTTTGGATGGACACCTGGAGTAGTGCGGGGGACTGGCAAGGCCCCTTCTCCTTTGGCCCTGCCCTGCTGTCTGTGGGTTGGGTGTTGTCCCCTAACACAAGATAGGCGAAAGGCACTCCTGTTCCTACCCCTGGATTGGGTATGGTAGAGAGAGCGCACAGACTTCAAAGTCCTGCCCAGAGCTTGAAGATCTTTGAGAATCTCTTGTACCTCATAACCAAATAACTTCTGCCCTCTGAATGGAGCAGTAGGAATTGTTTGTTGACAGCTGGGCAAGGCCTGCTACTCTGAGCCAAGAATATCTCCTGAGACAACTGCCAGAGGCCACAACCTTGGCAGAAGCATCAGAAACATCATAGGCTGTGCTGAGCAAATGCTTGCCCACATCAACCCCAGCTGTCAATGCTTTCAGTAGCTCCTGTTTTGAGAAGCCCTCAGACAAGGCCTGTGCAGCAGCCTTAGCCTACCTCCAGAAGGTGTTCTGATATTTTATCATGTGGGCCTGGTAGTCAGCAATATGAAGGCCCAGTGATGCAGAGTCATATGTCCTCTTACCTATGGCATCCAGTCTCCTAGATTCCTTATCAGGAGGGAGGGAGTTCAGGTGTTTAGGTGCCCTAGACTTGTCATGGGCAGCATTAATCACCACAAAGTCAGTTTTGGGTTGTGTGGCATAAAAAGGTTTCCCAGAAGGGGCAGAATACATTTTATCTGCCTTTCTGGTGACAGCTGCTACACTACCTGGTCTGTACCAAGCTGCGCTGGTGGCATCCTCTAAGGTTGGGAGTAGAGGAGGCACCACAATGGCAAGAAACTCTGGCAGCTCCAGCAGGTTCTTTTTAGTGGTATTCTGCTCCTCTAGTGCAAATCCCATGGCAGCTTGCATCTGCTACATCATAATGAAAAATACAGGGTCTTCTGGAGGGGACCTTGGTGTGTTCACCACAGAGACCTCAATGTATGTGGAGACTGTAGAGCTGGTGCTATGGTCATACTGGCTCTCAGTATAGTCTTCTGCTTCATCCTCCGCTTTCTGCATCATAGGACTCTACTCACATTCATCATTGACAGGTTCGACAGTAATGAGAAACCGCAATGTCGCTGGTGACATAGGAGGATTCTGTGGCAAAGGAGTTCCTTGCGGCGTTGATGGAGGAATGGTAGGAGTCCCCATCGATAATGGTCCCCCAGATAGCGGTAGTGCTACCGCTTGTGAAGCCAATGACCCGGGATTGGAAGCGATCTCGGGCCTCAGAGGGAGGAGGATCGAGAGTCCCATGGACTGCTCTCCTCTTCCGGGGGGATGTCACTGGTGCAGTACTGACCCTTTGCGACAGTAAGAAGTCCAACCTGCCGGGGCTGGCTCCAGTGTGCATGCCACTGACGTCCTTGCATGCCACGACTCCTGGGGAAAACAACGTTGTTTCACATCCCCACCCCCAGGTAGAGCCGCACACAAAATCCTGACCCTGTGCATGAAGCCCTGCTCCGCCGCCGGCCCCACTGCCAATAGTGTCTGCCGGGTGGGGTCCCACTCCCGTGGCCCCACCCTGGGGGCTAAGCCAGGGCACGTTACCATGGGGCAGCCCTGCCCAGGGGCATAAGCCTGGGCATGGGGGGGTGGCAAGCGGGTGGGGGCTGAGCTCCATTTGGGGAGTGGAGGTGTCAAGGACAAAAAAAATAAATATTTATAACAAAAATAAAGGTGCAGATCCCATGGCAGCTATAGCAGTGACGTTTACACAGCGGTCCAACGAGTCTGATCAACAACGGGAAAAGAACTGAGGAGAGGAGGGGACGTCCATGTTTATATAGTCGCTGATGCCTGACTTCGATCTGGGTGGCCCCTGGCTGACAGCTCGCAAAAGATTCTGTGTGGTCCTAGTACTTGGCAGTTGTAAATTCCAAAGGTATGGCCTGATGAAAGAGATATCCTCAAAGAAGATCTTGTTTTTAGTGTGGTCCTGCTTTTATAATTTTTTTAATTTTTTTTTAGGACAGATCATCTTAGATGCACCATCTCTTTTATGGTGGGGTTCTGCTGTAGGCTCCTGTTTTTACACAGCTTTGCAATATATTTACCAAGGATAACCCAGCTGAGATGCTCATTTTCAGTGGGGTACTGCTTTGACATATTTTTGTACTGTTATCTACTCAGGATAGTACAGCTCAGATGATGTCTTGTTTTCAGTGTGAGTTTGCTTTTGCCGGTTTTTACACTGTACTTACCCAGGATAGTACAGCCAAGATGCACTCTCATTTTCGATGGGCCCTGCTTTTACCTGTTTTTACGGCTGCATGGAAGGAGCCCTGCAGTCATTTTGGGATCACGTCACTGTAGGATAGAAGCAGAAACTATTGCTGTCTTCTTCTACAGTGATGCAATCTTTCATCCACAGAGCTGCAGTCACTGTTGTCTATTCCTCTGAGGACGCAGCTGCCCTCCGTGGCATTCAGCCCCTCCCCTTGAGCACTACTTTTCGCAACTGTAGATGTGATGCGGTGACTCCCACACAAACTGTGTATGCACAAGTGCTGCGCATGCGCAGATCTGTTGGCGCCACCATCTTGTGGATAGCAGGCGGCTGTAATGCACATTAGTGGCTCTGCTGACGGAGCCACCTTCTTGTGCAGGGCAAGCTCCGGTGCAGTGAGAGCTCGGAACATTTACTTGCTGTCGCCGCACAATTGCTCTGGGCAGCCATAAAGTTTGTTACACATGTATTTGCCCAGGAGAGCCCAGCTAAAAGAAAGGTAAGTTACATTTTCAGTGGGGTTGAGGTTACAATGTATTTCACCCAGAGCAGCATAGATGCACAAATCAATGGGGGTGCTGCTGTACTGTGGTCCTGGTTTTACACATTTTTATTATATATCAACCCAGAATAGACCAAATGAGATGCAAGATCTCGTTTTCAGTGGTGTCCTGCTTTTACACAGTGGGTTCCTATATTTTGACCCCAAATTTCCAACACAGTATTTTTATAACCAGATGTTATGATAGAGACAAATGGAATTTTTAAATCACATCTGAAGGGTGATTTTGCAGTGCAACTGCGAAAACATGTTTTGGAGGAGATTTGAAAAATTACACCTGTCGTGTTCGTGAGGTGGAGTAACACAAGGGATATGGTGAACATTAGGGGCCAAAAAATGTTGGAACAATTAAAGGTTTCTTCATTAATTAGTTGTTTTTTCACATTCTGACCTCAAATTTTCAACACAGTCTTTTTAATGACCCCATGTTATGATCAAGACAGGTGGATTTTTTTTAAATCCTCTCTGAAAGGTGGTTTCACAGAGGGACTATGTAAACATGTTGCAAAAGAGATGTGAATAATGACACTTGTCATGTTCATCAGGTGGGATAACAAAACGGTCTGTGAGCACATCTGGTGCCAAAATCTGCAAAAAAAATCACAGAGTTATAAGTAAACACTGAAAAAAAAAATTCAACTTTTCCTCATAACTTTGTTGTTGTTTGACATTTTGATCCCACATTTTCAACACTGTCTTCATATGATCATGGTCGATGGATTTTTTTAAATCCTGTTCGAAAGGTGGCTTCACAGAGCAAATGCCAAAACATGTTTTGTTGGAGATCTGAAAATTGACACCAGTCACGCTAGTGAGGTGGGGTAACTAGAGGGCTATATTGAAAACTGGGGGCCAAAACCATCGTAGATCACATGAGTAAGCACTGAATAAAGTCAACGTTTCTTCATAACTTCATTGTTTTGTGACATTCTGAAACCAAATTTTCAACACTGTCTTTTTATGACTTGTTCTTCAGAACATGACAGGTGTAATATTTGAAAAATGACATCCATCTCGTTTATGAGGTGATGTGAAAAAAATTGCTGTGTTTAAAATTTGCAGTCAAAATATTGAAAATTACCAAAGTTATGAGCGAGCATTGAAAAATTTTAACGTAGTTTCATAACCTTTTTTAAAAATATTTTTACACCACATTTTCATCATAGTCTTCGTATGACTTCTCCTCATGAACCCAGTAGGTGAAAATGTTCAAATCTCACCCAAAAAGTGATTTCAAGGAGCGACTGGGAAATCACCTTACAGGATGGATTTGAAAAATATCATCTACCTTGTTCACGAGGTGGGTGTCCCAAAAAGGCCATGTTGAAAATTTTTGTGAAAAATATTTACATATTATCAAGTTACGAGGACAAGTTTAAAACGCACTAAAATACATTTCCCACGCTTACCAGCTTTCCTCAGTTCCCGGTCCAGTGTTGAAAAGCGAAAACATGTCTCTGGTCCAAACAGGATTATGGGGTTGGACCCTGATAGGTAAAATAAAGGGGGTTGACATGGTGGGTGATGAGTGGGGGGTCGAGTGGGGGAAGGTAAATGCAGTTGGGTGCAGCGGAGGCAACAGATAAAGAGATTTTCTTCTTTTTTACTGGGTAAAAAAAAAAAAGACATCAAAAGACAGTTTTCTTTATTTCAGGTAGTGACAATGGGGATTGAGCACCCCAGTGTCAGGCTCACATTTAAGGGGCAAGGGAAGTTATGTGGAGGTGGGAGGGTACTTGGCGTAGGGTGGGATATATTACAAGATTTTAAGCAGCAGTAAACATATGAAAAATACAAACACACTAATTTTAGCAAGAAAATGGCAGTTACATTGCGTTGGGGGGGGCGCTGATCATGATGCCAATCAGCTGCTTCGTAGGCGGCATCATGCACATCAAAGCAAAGAGCCACCCAGTGATACCAGTGACTCTTTTCTTTGAACTTCACAAACTTTCTGCCTAGCATGTACGGAAGAGTGTCATGATCAGCCTGGATGATCACTGTCAAGCCCACTGCAGACTACCCTGGCATTGAACAGACAATAACACACCTCTGAAATCCACTATCATAGCAATATGCTTGCTTTGTGCAAGCAAACATAAAAATGGGTATAACACTGAACTGTACAGACAACTGATTGTAAATTAAGACAGAGCAAAATCAGCAAGGTAAATGCAGAATTTTGGGTAAACCGAAGAGTGTTGTTGAACCAATGACAGGCACTGAATACTCAGCAAAATAGCAGGGCAAAATGGAGAATTTAGGGCAACTCATAAGGTACTGCTAAAAGTATAAACTGTGCGGCGAATGCTCAACAAAAGTTAGCAATGAAAATACGGAGGCTAGCGTAACTCAGAAAGGTTGTTGCTAAAATTACATCCTATTCAGCAAATACTCAACAAAAGTTAGCAATGTAAATGCAGAGTCCAGGGTAAACCTGATAGTGTGTTGCTAAGAATCTGAAAGTTTTGGAGGTGGAAAAATTAAAACTAATATTGCAACAAAGCAGGTGGAGTGGAGTGGAACATACAGTCTCAGGAGCAGTCCATATGCGGAGTACAGAGAAGTGTGACCGGATTGTGGCCGACTCCAGGCAGACTCCCGCTGTTTGATGTCCTTTGTGCTGCAGCCCACAGCGCTCCATACCACAGCATGGAGGGTCACTTGTGAGATTCAACAGAAATAGTGGCAGTTCAGGCTCCATCCTCTAAGTCCCTATTGGTGGAAAATTCCAGAGGAAGGCTCAGCAATTTAATGGTTCCAATGGCTGGCAAGCAATGAGGCATCCAGCAGGGTGGGAGAGGAAAGCCAAGGATGGAGTGTTACTTTCCTTACAACCCCAGCTTACAGCAGCTTGATGGCGTGGCAGCATCTTAGGAGGCAAAGAACAGCAGTGCACTTCATAGCCGAGTTTGTAGATATATGTATACATATCTTTCAAAAAAACTACGTTAATGCATTATTTAGGGTTAATATCAAACCACAAAAAGGCGAGAAATACGAATGTTAGGGTTTCCAACTCTAACCTGCCCCCACCCCACCCTGCACATACCAACAGGTGTTGGGGTGTGAACTGGAGTCGTGAGCCATAACTCTCACCCCATTCCATAAGCAAATAAGCTGAGATGAGTACAGTATAGGAGAATGGAGTGAGCGTTAGGGCTGATGACCCCAAGACACACCCCTGACACCCGTTGGTGTGTGCGAGGTGGGGGGCTAGGGTTGGAAACCCTAACGTCATATTTCCCTCCTTTTCACGGTTTGATATCAACCCTAACTGATGCATTACTGTAGTTTTTTGCAAAGAATTTCCTTACTCTTTGAGATAGTGTAATGGTAGCCTTATTTGCCTGTGAGAGCACAGGGCCCAGTTTTTGAGAGAGAGAAATCGTATCCTCATTTGCCTGTGGGGGCACTGTGCCTTTTGGGCCCTGTGTTCCCATCCCTCTACAGACGCATATATGTATGTCGCTGTGGAAGGGCCCTCCACTTCCATTTATAAGACAACAGTGACCAAACTGCCAGCATAGCCATCTTATTACCACACCTCATACACCTGGTACAGAAAATTTCAGAATCCCTGCCAAAACGTAATTCCGCACAACTACAACGTCATTCCACACCACAGGTGCGAAAACATATTTTGGGCAGGATTTGGAAAATGACAGTTGTGACACACATGGGGTGGGGTAATAAGTTTATGTTGAAAATTTAGGGTCAAACTCTTTAAAATGTCCAAGGTTACAAGCGTACATAGCAAAAGTGCTATGAATGGTCATAACTTTGCCATTTTTACATATCATAACCCCGAATTTTCACTGTAGCCTGTCATTATGCAAATCCCATACAAAAAGTGAATTCACCAAGTGATAGCGAAATCACCTTTCGGGCGGGAGTTGCATAATGATAGTCTTATTGTTCATGAGGTGAGGTCCCCAAAAGGCCATGTTGACAATTAGGGGTCAAAATGTCAAAAACAAATGGCTGAGTTATGAATATAAGTTGAAACCCCCACTGAAATACATTAAACCGCATTTACCTCAGTTTCTCATATTGCAGTCTTGGTTCCAGCAGCAAGACATGCTTTCGATCAGAGAGTGGATCTCGAACCTGGGACCTGTTCAGGTGAGGGTGTGAGAGGGATGTACTGGGGGGGTGTGGGGTGGTGGGTGCTGAGTGGGGGTGGTGGAGGAGGGCTGATCAGTGATGGACCTTTTATGCCCTCCACCCAAAAATAAGACATTGAGGTGCCGGCCTGCCAGCGCAGTGGTAGTGCTACAGTTGGTGATGCAGGTTCAGGAATGGGACCGGGTCAACGGAGGGCTGGCCGGGAGGAGGAGGAGGTTCAAGTGTCTGAGGGACTGCTTGTCTCCTCTGGGGGTGGGGGAGGAGTTCCACGACTTGGTGAGTGCCTGACCTCTGGCGGTGACGGAGGTACAGTTCGCTGAGTCAGTTCCGGGAGAATGACAGACATTGGTGTGAGCCTTGGCGTCAGCACATGTCATGCCTCCAGGGGACGACAAAGAAAATACTCAGCCCCAGCATAACACCGACAAGAGGGTCTGATATGACCCCACCCACCAATGCGATGACCCATGAAGAGACCCCGACGAGATTTAAGGTACGTGGGGCTCAGGCCTGGCCCTGTCACATCCCCGCCTGGGTGGTAAACCAAGGCTCTGTAGGGGGTACTCAGGCTTTGTGGTGACTGGTGAGGGAGTCAGGTGACATTGCTGGTGTGAGAGGGGGCTTAAAAACTGCAATTAAAAAAACCCCATTGAGGACGGTTTTCTTTATTTCAGGTTAATTTAACCTGATGTACTGTATATGTACTGAAGGGGAACAGTGATGGTCGGGTGGGGGGGGTACCACTAGAGACAAGGGAAATATATTGGGGACTCAGGGAAATATATTGGGGACCACGACTGCTGGGTGGGGGGGTGCCACTAGACACCAGGGAAATATATCGGGGACCACGATCAACAGGTGGGGGTGCCACTAGACACAAGAGATATAAATAAAATATGGAAATACAGATCAGAGCATGGCGGGTGCCAGTAGGCACCAGGGAAATGAAGGGGTACCACTACTGGAGAGTGGGGGGGGGGTGCTACTAGACACCAGGGAAAAACATTACAGTACCGGGGACGGCAAGGGAAAAGACAGGCAAAGATTCTCAAGTCATGAAAAAGGATCCTTTTTCGTGACTCATGATACGAAAAAGGATTCTATTTCGTATCACACCTTCACGAAAAAGAATTCATAATATAAAATAAATAACATTTCTAGGGCATGTCTGTAACTGTGAAGTGCAGATTACACCTAAGGGGGGCCCCGATCACCCAGACTGATGTGTTGGTGTCTCCAAATGATGCCAGTGTTATAGCTTCTGATTTTTTTTTTTTTTAAACAGGCACAAGATGGCAGCAAACAAAAAAGGAATATTTAAATACGATATAGGATTTCTTTTTTGTTTCATACAGCTATCTTTAAGTGCCTACTGATTATGCTCAGTAACGATTTTTTCACATTTTTAAAATGCATTAACTTACAAACGGCTTATTATTTTTTCACCAGACCAGCAACAGACACATCTGTGGGCTAGTTTCTTTCTGCCCTGAAAATGGCAGACCAAGATTCCAAATGACCTGGGCTGTAAGCAAGTTCAAAGAAAAATCTCTGCAAAGTCAATAAGCAACAAAATGCTTTTTTCACCTCTCTGGAACTCGGAAACCGCACATCTGACCAGAACGTGACTTGCCACATCCAGTGATCTATCCTGGGTGATGGTGCACGCCAATCTGCATGCAAATCCGTTGAACGGTTGCAAAGTTATTAAAGGGCACAATTTTGAATTTAACATTGAATTGCCTACTCAACCCTAACTACTGGGATGCAGCCGCACCCCTATTATATATTGCGGTAGCACAGCAGTGCTACCATAGTTAGGGTTGAGGAGCCCTTTTGAGGTTAAAGGGTCAAACTTTATACCTTTGTGACCGTTCAACAGATTTGCCTGAAAATTGGAATGCATGATCAAGAACCATACACCTTGGGATCTGCCAAGTTTTGAATCGGTCGGATATACAGCTGCAGAGTTATTACGCGTGATCTGCACGCACGTTTACGCTATATGGTGAATTCTTTGCTCGTGCCTACAGGTTGCACGGTTTGTGAGAGTGGTCCGAAAACTACAGGGAACGTGCGGCCAGGGTGCCCGATGTGCCTTTTGAAGATTTCATGAAAAAATATTGAACGGTTCACAAGTTATTAAAAAAACAATTCCCATTATAAGTCAATGGGAAAAGTTAACAAAAAGTTCAACACTTTCGCAAATGCACTTTTTACTGTGGCGCTAGTACTTTCGCAAATCCGCCATTTTGTTTTTAGTTGGTGATCAGAAAAATGCCTGGCATTTAAAACTGGGACCATCTAGGGACAGAATTCTTTTTGTGTTCACCTAGTCGGAGCCTGAGGATGCTAGCCATGTCTTTATTTTTGGGTTAAACACCCCAGAAATATGTTTTTCAAAGTTCTGGAAAAAGTACTTTTGCAAAGTACTTTCGTGCTCACAACACTTTTGCAAATCTGCACGAAAGCTTTCGCAAATCACGAAAGTACTTTGCAACACTATGACCAAAATAACAGGAGTTCTTTGCCACTTTGCTGCAAAAGAATGGTTAGGTCTTTTGGCCTAAAATTTGGAGGGAAAGCAGCCAACATCTCACAGATGTGCCCTTTGGTGGTTTGGTGAAAAAATATTGCATGACTGCAAAGTTACGGTACTCCGAATTTGGCGTTTTTTCCCATAGACTAACATGGTGGCGTACGCCACGCCACGCCTTTCGGGGCTCGTTATCTTGAAAACAATGTGAGATACAGATTTTTTGTTGCGAGATGCATAGCCCCATGGGCTATGTAATAGCAAAATCCTAGCCAGGAAAATCATGATTTTTGTGAAATTAAAATTTTTTTTCTATGTTGTGCAGTTGCTGAGATATTAGCAATTAAGTACTTCCAATGCTCATTTTCAGGTTCGATGCCCATTACAATGCATAAATTCTTTGTACACACTGTGTTTCTCTATGCACCTGTTCGACAAAAACAGGGTATGCACTTCCGTTACTGTTGCAGTTACTGTTTTAACTTGCGTTTCTGTCCCCGTTTACGTTCCCGTGTACACCATCTTGTGTGTTACCCTTTGCGTTGTCATTTGCGCTTGCATTTTCGTTACTGTTACCATTTGCATTTACACTACCATTTCTCTTTGCGTTTTTGTTTGTGTCACCGTGCGCATTGCCATTTCTGTTTACGGCAACCCTTTCATTTACGTTTCCGTTTCTCTTTCGTTTTGGGTCTTCCTTGCTGTTACTGTTACTGTTACCATTTGCATTTGCAATTTCTTTACTGTGCCGGTACCGGCACATTACGGTTTGCATTTCCATATGCGCTTGTGTTTCCTTTTGCGTTTCGGTTTGCTTTGCTGTTATTGTTGTTGTGACCGTTACCATTGGCGTTTACAATTGCGGAACTGTGCCCATGCGCATTTCGGTTTGCGTTTCCGTACACGCTTCTGTTCCTGTTTCCGTTTCTGTTTCCGTTGGTGTTATTCTTCCTGTTATCTTTACCATTTGCATTTACAATGCTGGTACCGTGTCTGTGTGCGTTACGGTTTGCGTTTACGTGTGCACTTGCATTCGCATTTCCGTTTCTGTTCCCCTTCGCGTTCTTTTTGCTGTGACACTTAACATTTCCTTTTTAAATACTGCTGCCATCACTGTTCGTGTTACCAGTTGCGTTTTTGTACGTGCTTCAATGTCAGTTTGCGTCACTGTTCGCTTCAGCGTCACTTTGCGTTTGTGTTTCTATTAATGTTTCCTTTACCATTTACATTTGCATTACCATGTGCGACACTGCTGGCGCTTCTGTTTGCGTTGCTGTTCCTGTTACTATGTCACAAGACATCATGTGGCAGGAGCGCGGGGCCCGCCGACGCATTACATTCACTATTTCTCGTCGTCATTCTAAAAAGGAAGGGAAATTAGATGCAAAAAAACTCTGTTTAATGCATCAGTTAGGGTTGTTCCACAGCGACAAAAGAGAGGACATTCGGTGTTAGGGTTGAAAAAAAACCTTGGACCCCCAAAGCCCACCTCACACGGCGTAGTGGTGCGCCATTGGCTCGCCGGGTCCTAACTCTCACCCCATTTTCCTACACTCAGATTCTTTACACATGTGATGGGGTGCAAGTAGGCCGATGACCCGCTATGCGCACCACGATGCCGGTTGGGGTGGGCTGTGAAGGGTCCAAGGGGGTTTAAACCCTAACACCAAATTTCCGCTTTTGTCGCTGTGGAACAACCCTAACTGATGCATTAAACAGAGTTTTTTTGCCTCTAATATATATAGATATATATATAGATATATATATATATATATATATATATAGAGAGAGAGAGAGAGAGAGACAGATAGAAGAGATACACAGACAGATAAAACAGACGTACAGACAGACAAAAAGATAGAAATGCCTACCACCACAACAATGGAACAGACTTTGGGCTAGACTTTTAACAAATTTGCATGTGTCACTTGGTTACTCCAGAACATTTTTTTTTTCTTTTCCTCGCAGTTCTTACTTTTTCTCCCCTGCTACCGCCGGCTTACATCAGGAGGGCGTCCCCAGCCCCATCCCCCGGCATCCACCAGCCGACGCTGACCTAGCCCCTTGGCTGATCCCCCCTGGCGGGGTTGGCAGGGAGTTGAACTCCCCCACCGAGAACCACATTAGGTGGCCAGCGCCGCGGTTAACCAGGGGCGGAGCTTGCAAGGCGCCCTCCACCATCCTGCATGGCAGTAACTTTTCTCCTGTTCTCCCAGGAGTCAGGACCATGCCATGACGTCAGCGGAGTGGATCACGCACGCAACCGCACACGCTCCCTCCAGACATCTGGCCCAACTCCTCCCCTACTTGTGGTACGGCACTCTGTCCTCCAGCCTCCGCCGGGGCGGGGACGAACAAGCACCGACCACTTAGAACCCTCCTCCCCGGAGAAGGAGAGCAGTCCATCGGACGCTCAATCCTTCTCCTGCCCTGCTGACCCCTGACGGCTCGTGCTTGTTCTCTAACACGGGTCGCTGACGTAGCACGAGATAAGGCGCCAACGCCTCAGCCCTCAGCACCACTACTCCAGAACATTTTAAAACACTTTTGCAGCAGAAAACATATCTGCACAGAATTCTTAAAGGCATCCCTAGAAAGAACAGTTAAGTACTTACTTTAACAGTAGATCTTTGAGAGAATCTCTTTCATCAGGCCACACCCATGGAACTACAGCCACCAGGCACTAGGACCACACACAAACTTCTTGCAAGCAGTCCACTAAGGGCTGCCCATGACTACGTCCTGCGTCAGCATGCCCATATGAACGTGAGTGGCCCCTCCCTCCTCAGTTCCCCGCTGGAGATCATGCCCAGAGGACCTCCCTCTAGGGAACCAGGAGAGAGCTTATGGTTCTGCCTACCAAGCCATTAACGTTCTAGTAATGAGGACTTTGAACAAATCAAGTTCCAAACCCTGAATATATGCTCAGACAATGCGGTGACAGTTATGTGTAACCCCTCACCCCTGCCTTTTTGCAAAAACGACAGGTGGCATGCTGCTGAAGCTGACAGCAGTACCTGGTGGGGACTGGGTTCGGGGAGGATAAGGTTACTCGGCACAGGGGGCCTAGGTTTGGCTACTCTACACAGGGCCACCCAAGTAAATCCGAACACAGGAAGCAATAACTGTAATGTCCAGAACCAGGAATGGGATTCTACAGTGTGGCTTTTATTCACATCCAAGCTGAACAAACAAAGCATAGACAGACCCCCACGGGGGCTACATTCCTGGTAATGCAGATTAGAGACAACAGAACACTTCATCACTGTTTCCAGCCCTCAGGCTCTGAACCCACCAGGCATACAGCCCGGACTTGCACGCAGCTTTGGGTACATAGCCCGACTTGTACACTACTGGGGTTTTCCCCATGGGCCCGGCTCCCCCACCGGCCACTTGATCCGTGGTCCATTTTGGGAAATGGACCAATTTTCCTGTTGTGGCTCCCCAAACCACCGTAGAGCCTTCGACTCCTAGAGGGAATTTTCCTTCCAATCCCACGTCTGGGTACTTCCCTCATCACTGGCCAAGTGCATGAGGCAAAGTAGAAATCCACAGAGCAAATCCGTAGAGGTAGACCTGGTCACTAAAGATGGGGGGTCTCCCACCTCCAGCTCCCACAGTCCATACCCGGCCATTTCTCTGGAAACTAAACATCTCTTTCACTGAAAGCTTGGCAATGTAGATTACTGGGTAGACATATGTCACATCTCCTCTACATATCTTTTGACTTCCCAATAAGCGCTGGACTTGAACATACTTTTACTTTCTGGCTAAGCCTATTACTCTAGGCCTCCCACTATTTCAGTAGTCCAATCCCCACATGTCACACAAGTCCCAGGGTGAAAAACATAGGCCCTTTCAGGAAGAGCAGACACTCACCCTCCAGTTGCAGGTGCCCCACAGGCGATTCTCAAATCTTCTTGTATCCCAAAAACTCTGGAACAAATAGGCAGCTTCATTAGTAGCAGAACCAGGGGGTTGCCCCAGGAATATGCAGGAAACCCTTTCCTGCCCCCATCCCTGGAGGGAGAGGGCACTGAGACCCGAATCAGTGGTCTCCACCACTTCAAACTACTTCTGTGTCTCTCTTTTGGTGGAGACACACACCCTTTTACCTAAATGTAGCCCTCTGTCAGGGCTGAGGCTCCTAGAGCCTACACTGAGCTGCTGTGCTGCTTTCACAGCAAGCTCCCAACTCCAACTGACCTACAGACTACTGTTCAAACCTCCCAACATTCTATTCCAACTCCCTGCTGCAGATTCCACTGTGGCTCATGCAGCTGCGATAGTTCTATGGTGATGTCATCCCTCAGTCTCAGCTGAGACTGAGAACAGAGTGAGACAGTGTGAAATCCATTTAACTGGAGTTTCACAAGCTGCCTTCCCTGCCTACCACTCGGTCTTACCGGGATTCTAGTAACCCCGGGTAACAAGGGGGTTACATATGCATATATGCGATGCAAGAGATGAAAACATTCTCACGGAATCCCAAAGGGTGCTTCACTGGGTAAATGAAAATCTCTCTCTAACAGTGATTGCTCTGGGGGAGATCTAAATGTCCAGGTAGACAAGCTCAATCCCCAGTTCGTACATCGAGGAGAATGATCTCCAACCTCAGACATGTTTCATCTCCTTTGTGGGTACTTTGGGACATTGCAGAGTGACCTTTTTGTCTCTAGGTTAAATGCTCAAGTCCTTTGGCTCTTCAATCACTTCAAGTGACCACGGGTAGAGGCAGTGGATGCAGTGTCTTGGAAGTGCGAGGTCAGGAGAGCCATTTTTTCCACTACAATCACTTCCAATGGTACTAGAAAAAAAATGTAGGCATCAAATGAAAGCTTCCTCCTGATAGCTCCAGAAAGGCCAAGAGGGCTATGGTTCTCAGATCTGATAAACCTGTCAGCTCAAGAGATATTTAGACTCCTTCCTCCCAGGGACCTGCCAGGGTTAAGTTCTCATTTTCTTCGGAATTCAGAGAAACTAGTGTAGGCAGCCAGGCTCCTGAAAGGAGGAGGCTGCTTAAGTTAGGATTTTCAGCTAAGGTGGTTGGCCTATTCATGTCTTCCAAGAAAATCTCTATCTCTACAATGTATAAGAGAGTCTGTAACATTTGCAGCATCTGGGCAAAAGGTTAAGAGTCTGAATATGAAAGTTACGTGCCTACCTTAACTGTTGATCTTCCAGAATATCTGCACCATTGATTATCACTTAAGGGTCTGGGCTGGAGGCACTAGAGCACCACGAAGAAAAGCTTTGGCCAGGGGGCCAGCATGGCTACTGGGTACTATTCCTCTGCACCCCTACGTGGTGCCGCACGCTAGTGAATAACTGTTGCCAGCTCCCTCACTAGCCAAAGTTCTGTTCAGCAGGAGACCGAATCAAGTGGTGAAAAATAAGAGAGGTCTTGAGAAACTCTGTAGCCCAAAGAGACAGGGGAAAAGGATACACGGAAATAAACAACAAAATAAAAACAGGCTACTAACTTCTAGACAGAGAAGATGGGGCACACTAAGGTGGGACTGATAGGTAGTTGGATATGGAGGCGGCACCTCAAGATACCACTAGCCAAACAACAAAAGGGGTAATGGAACCAAGGCCGAAGCCCTGTAAATCTGTGGCTCTAGCAGTCAAGTAAAAAGGGTATAGTAAACAAAAATGAGACCCTCTTGTAAGTGAGATGGCACAAGGGTGCCAAGCAGCAAAAAACTGCAAAATGTCTCCTAATAAGCGTTTAACATGCCACTAGAAGGCACTAAAGTAGACTTTGGTGTGCAGAATGCTGGAGAAGAGGGTGAGGAATCCAACTGAACATTTTTCTTTTATGTTTTATTTTGTTAATATTTGTATTCTTTCTCCCTTAAGCTCCTGACCAGCCCCCTTTGGTCCTCCACCCGGTCCAGCCTGTCACGTGCCTTCCCTGGGACTTACCTTGCTTCTTGTTCCCCCGTGGATGACCTCTCACAGGAATGGCTGCCTGGGGCTGACCCCTTACCCCAGGACAGACTTGAGCTTTGGTTGGGGAGCTAGAGCCACTGTCAGTGAGGCAGGGCCTGCGGCAGGGTGGTAGATGGCATTCTGCGCAGCTGGGGGATTTTCCACTTTTTTCTCCCTGCCCTCAAACGTTGTGGAGGAAATGCAACTGATACTGCAGCATCTGAGCAACAACGCCCACCCAATCCTGGCTCCAGCCTGCTGTCACATAGGTGGCAGTACCGTGACGGAGACCAGAAGCCCTCTCACCCTCAAGGAGGTGAGCATCCATGAGACACTCAATCACCCCCCCCCCCCAGCGACCCAGGCTCATTTTCAAACCCGGGTCGCTAGTGTCACAAGCTGTAGTGCTACTTGTCCAGCAGGCCAGCTCTGAACATTTTCCTTCTTATGGGACTTGTAAGTACTGTACCTTGTTTGGGGAGTCAGGGTCTGGCAGAATATGGGCATGGTGTGAGGCAGCAAATGAGATATTACCTGACATTTGGAAAATCATGACCTTAATGCTTACTTTACTTTCGTTTACTTAACATTCTGTTTTTTTGTCCTAAATGCCTTTAAAAGATCTGTTATGAGAACCAAACTGGTGCCTGCCTCGTGGCACCAGCTCGAAGGTTAAACCGACTTAGTTCCTCCTGCCGCAGCATTTCAAGATAAACTGCGAGCTGTACAGAATTTTCAAAGACTTTAATATTTGATCCTTTTCATCGCACTGCAGTGGTACAGACAAATGAAAACTGTTGCTTTTACAATAATTGTGCTTGAACCAATGTTAAATATGTTTAAACTCCTTCAAATAGGTGGTTCTACTGTCAAGAGTATTTTTTTATTTATTGGAATTTCGGAAAAAAAACCTGTGAGCAAAGCTCTTTACATAGGTTCCACGTCAAATGAATTACAGAAAGAGGAATTACGCAGTCAGCGGGGGCTAGCAGTATTTACTATGCATAGTGTGAATACAACAGTTACAGTCAAACATTCGACTAATCAAGCAACTATTAGACAAGCGAATTTAACAAGAAAGGGGAATACACTGTAAAGAGATGCAATTAAACGACCAGATAGCAAGGCTAAACACCGGGGAGGAGAATCAGCCCAATGAGTCCTAGTCAGACACGTAGTATAATACACATCAGCAAGTGGTGGGTAGGGGCAAGGGAAGAAGGGCGAGTGCAGGGACGTGGGAAGACAGCCCACGAGGCTGAGTAGCTGTGTTAAGAGGGAGAAGTGGCGCGGTGGAGGAGGAAGGGAGAGACAGGAGCCGAGTGGGGTTGCTGACAAGAGAGCAGTAATTATCACAACCAAGGAAAAGGTGACCTAGGGTGAGGAGAAGGGTGCGGGGGTGTAGGAGGGAGGGGAAGGGGAAATGAGGGGAGGCAAATGAGAGTGGCGGGGGGAGTGGTGGGTTAAGTGCAGTGTGTTGGTCGTAGGCCTTGTTAGTGGAAGCAGTCACAGCTTACACTTGCTACTAAATGTTGCCACAGTTTCCATTTAAATGAGCCAAGGGTGATCAGCCCAGTAACGCTGAGGGTTGAGGCACTGGATGCCACACCTCACACCACGTCAGCAACCCGGGTACGGGAACGAGCCTGGGCCACTGGGAGTTGGCAGGGGAGAGAGAGGATCGAGCGTCCGGAGGACTGCTCTCCTCTGTCTCGGAGGGGGATCCAGGCCATTGCCCGGCATCACAGCGGCCCCCGGTGGAGACCGGAGGTACTGCAAAGCTTCAGGGCTGAAACAGTGGGGGATGCAGAGCCGCGACAGGCGAGCCTAGAGCCATTGCATGCTCAGACTCTGCTTGGGGGGACGGAGCGTAAACAAGAAAGAAAAACCCTCCCACCAACAGGCAAAGGTGGGCCCAGGAGCTACAGCCCGCCCCAGTGCTCGGGTCTCTAGGAAGTGCTCCTCGGGTCCTCCCTCAAGCCAGGGTTGCACGCCAACACTACTAGAAAGGGTGCCAGAGGCGTGGCGGTCCTTCCCGGACGACTCAGACCCGGGGGGGTTAGGGCGACGCTGGATGAGGTGGGGAGTCTGATGACCGAGGAGCACTGACAGGATTTCAGGCGGGCAGGCAGAGCGGTATGCTAAGCGACCTTACTGGTGAGAGGTGAGAAAAAGAATTAGAAAAAAAATAAATAAAAAATGAGCCAAGGGTGGGAGTCAAAACGATATCTCTACTGAGGAAGTTAGACCAGAGAGGTGCACGGTGCACAAATTACCTTTAACTCTGGGAGGTACGACACCGAGGAATCTTAAAAGATCTGACTATAGGCACTCCAATAGCAACGCTGGTTGTCAGGAGGAGCAAAGAACTTCTGTACCCCATGTGGTACAAGACCCAGGCTGACTTTTTTTAGCCATTAGACAGGTTTGGTACATGAGTCTTCCTTTGAGCTGTAGCCATTCAGCCTGAGAGTAAAGGTCACAGATATGGGTCAGACACGCAGAGCCTGTTAGGAGGCGGCAAGCTTCGTTGAGCACTACTTTGATGCGATGAAGGGAGGTGTCCATGGCTGCCCCATATATGATGAGACTGTAGTCAATAAGCGAGGCCAACGAGCTGTTGATAGCGAGTTTAAGGGCCTCTGATGACAGACAATGTTTATGCCTATAGAGTAGCCCAGTTCACAAACTGACAGCCTTAGCAACATTGTCGATGTGGGGAACAAAGGATATGCTGCTGTCAACTGTTATACCCAGGCACTTAAAGTGTGGGACTAGCTCTAATGGGGAGCCCTCAGGGTTATGGATAGCAAAAGTAAAGGTTCTGTGCTTGTTTTGGGGGTTGGCGAATGACATCATTTTTGTCTTCTTATAATTTAAAATGAATCTGTGGCTACTTGAACTATTTTTCAACTTCGACAAAGTGTTCCTGGAGTTTGGTCTCAAGGGCCTTTGGGTAAGGATCAGTAGCATAAATGACAGCATCATCTGCATATAACAGGATGTGACCATTGCAGGCTTTAGGGAGTGAGTTAAGGAACATGCTAAACAGGAGTGGCCCCAGAATGGAACCTTGTGGTACTCCTGATACTACTGGTCTACTGTCCGATAGGACATTCCTGATCTTTACTTGTTGTGTTCGGTTGTGGAGATAACTTCTGTATCATACAACAGTGTCATGAGAGAGGCCTGTGATAGACAGCTGGTCAGCTAGGAGGGCATGGTGCACAGTATCAAAGTATTTGGTTAAATCACTGAAAGCCACGCCAACAAGATGAACATGGTCAAAGGAGTTGTGTAGGAAGACTGTGAACTCAAGCAGTGCTGTTGTTGTACTACGTCCATGCCTAAACCCATGTTGTTGCGGGCATTGAAGTTGGTATTTTTTCAAAATAGTTGACCAGCTGGTCAGCCACTATCCATTCCAAGGCTTTAGAGAGTGGAGAAAGAATGGAGAGGTCTGTAGTTACCACGCATGGCGCGGTCCCCGCTCTTGTGCACTGGTGTCACAATTGTGGCCTTCCATTTTTGTAGAAACTGTGAGAATCTCAGAGATAGATTAACTACATAGGTAAGTGGGGCAAGGATGTCATCCAGAGTAATGGTGACAAATTTGAGATCAAGGTCATCTCCGCTACATCTAGCTTTCCCCAGCACCTTTAGGAAATGTATTTTAGCTTCTCTTTGCGATATGACTTTAAAACAGAATGGTGGGTGTGCGGGGCACTATCAAGAGTAACACGATCATCATTTAAGTACCTGGGGTAGAAGAAATCTGGGGGGAGGACACCGCTTAGATCGGTGAAAGCACAGCTGAAAGTGTTAGCAATAAGGCTTGGGTCAAGGGAAGGTGTGGCATCAATATTGATCATTGAGAGAGGTAACTTTGGGTCCTTTCTGGTGACTTCTTTCAGGTTACTCCAGAACCTTTTGCCATCGCTCCAGAGTGAGAGAGGGCTTCTCTGTAGTGTTGGCTCTGAGCAGGGCAAATGGTCCTTGTACACTCATTTCTTTATTTTTTGTAGGCCTGAATAGGCAGAATACAGGTAAAAAATCCTATGTAAGGGTACTGGGGTCAATAGAGCACTGCTAAAACAGCACTGAAATAACTGCTCTGTGGAAAACGAGGAAACATTTAGAGTGACAGGGGTATAACAGTGGTAGTGAAGTACCGCTACCCTTGTCGCTGACTGCGAAGTAGAGGAAGGGCTGAAGAAGCCTGTGCTGCTGTACCTGGTTGAGCTGCTCTCGTGGTGGAGTGGCTAAGGCACCAGCACACAGAAGCGATAGAGACCTTGGACCACAGTTCGGTTTCACCCAGGTCTCCTGGTGTTGCAACTTAAAAAAATAACATTTCCCCCTCCCGAGTTTCTCCCCATCCCCGAAGTCCACACCCCCTCCGAGCTGATTATTTAAACTCTGGGGGTGTGTGTGGGAGACGAAGCCCCCCCACATCTGGGGGTACAGGTGGCAAAGCTCCCTGCAAATAAAACAAAAAGTGCCATTGATTCCAATGGCCTTGCGCTTTTGTTATATGGTCGCTGTTTTGCGCAATGTTATATCGGAGCATGACATTTTGCTTGCGGCGTTTATTGCCGCGCTGTTTTTGTTTTAGGCATTATGACCCCGTGCCCTATATAAGTAGGGACAATTAAGTTAGCCTGATGAAAATACATAATTGAGTTACAAGATAGATGTTACTCATGGGATCTTTGTGGGATTTGGATTGTAAGCACTGTTGCCAATGAGTTTCAAACCTATAGCTTTATGAGACCATGTAGGCAATAGTAATGCCTGGTTTACACTCTTGAGTTTTATTAATTGCTTTAAGGGTTCCCCTTGCTATGGAAGAAAACTTGAACTGAGTAATGAGCCTTCATAGGTATTTGGACAATGACTAGTTCAAATAATGATGTAACCCCCACTAATGTGGTATAAAACTGGTCACGTTTAAAAATGTATCCAGCCAATGAGACATGTATTACTTAAATCTGATTTACCGTGTTATTATGTATTACTTTTATCTGATTTACTGTGTTGTAAACCAAGCATATGAGTGTTCTTATAAACCATGAAAAAGGTTAAAAAAAGAAAGGCAATAGCACTTAAAAATTGGGATCAATCAAATCTTGCTGAAGCTGTGAAGGAGGACACCTGTCCCTTCCAGCAGAAAAGAAGATCTGACATCAGATGGAACGTAGCCAAAAGATGACACAACAGGTGGTGGGAGAAGTCTAGTCTGAACTGTCCTCATGATACCCATAGCTGTGATTTATATAATAAAATAGAATGAACCTACCTGAATGAAAGGCATAAGTTGCATAAATCTGTTTTTGCTTTAAAATGCTTACAAGATAAAGTCCCTGAGTACTTAGCAGAGAGGTTAGCATTTAGGGATAAACACAAGTCACTGAGAGGTGCATGCCTTGTGGACTTGGTATCCCCTTGGATTTTGACAGTAAGGGTAAGTTTCTTTTTAGCAACTGGGTCCCACAGGTATGGAGCTCCCTACCGGAGTCTTTTAGAATTCAAGGGAGTTAAGTTTCCAACTCCTAAACAACTAAAATCCTGGTTTACCTCCCAACCTCAAGAGTGTGATAAATGTAGAGAAGGAATCATGTAACACTATCCAAAATATCATTGCTATAGTCCCTTTCATTGCATTTCAAATAATGATACACAATGCTTGTCATGTAACAATTTTTCTGTATTTGTCAATTTTTATCATTATTTTTATATTATGTACTTTTTATGACGTAATGGTGGTGCGTTATGTGTGTAGAGGCAACACTGTAATAAGCCTTGGCTTAGTGACCTAACCCTCATAACATTTTAACTTGAAACCTGAAATCTTGAAGATGTACAGCGAACACAGCATAGCCCAGCAACTGCCCAAGTTTGGATAGTGAACTGAATTCCTGTTAGTAGGAATGGCATTTCTGGCTTTTTCATTTCTTTGAAAAACTGCAATAGCTCTTAACATCCTCCAGAGAGAGTGGATCTTTATTTACGATTAAAGGTGGCTCCTCATTAGATTAAGGAGAGGGAGTCTTAGTGTTTCTCTTTAGGCATGTTTACACGAGGGGGAGTGGTGTGCTGTACTCTGCACCGCTCACTCGCTCCTCTATCTGCATGGACGCCACTGTGCACGGACATGGCAGCGGTCTGTAGTGCTCTGCACAGTATTCCCTCTCTTCCAGTGTTTCCGCAGCACCTCCCTTCAGCAGGAGAACAGATGTACAGAATGACGCAGAACAAGAAGAGGATGGATCAATCAATCAATCAATCAAATTCCTTCTTTATCCAGGCGAACACCATTGAGCAAGCTCATTTACAAGGTGGACCTGCATTACACAAGTCAAGTAACAATGCATTTATATACAGACAAATAGACAGTAGGTGCTAGAGAACAACAGTACAGGTAGGCCTGCAATAGACAGGATAAGTAAAAATACATTTGGGTTCAGGTAAAAGACAGTCAGTAAGGGTATACATTAACAATAAGGTAGCAAGTCAGCAAAAATTTATACTAGATACAACAACATACATGGTTTAGTATTCCTGTAAGGTAAAGGCATTATAGTCCAGTGAAGAGATTAGTTGAAGTGGATGCTACAAGCGAAGAGACATACATAGTCAGTTTAAAAAGACCCAGTCGGAAGAAGTGGGCAGCCAGTGGGGGGGGTGGGGGGAGTCTGGAACTGGGATAATACTAGGAGCGAAGGAATGAGATGCTGTGGGTATACAAGGAATAGGTGGGTGAGGGAGGGTGAGATTTAGGGCGGTAGATAAGTAGGTGGCTCAGGGACAAGTTATGCACTGATACAAGAAGGAAGGAGGATGGGAAAAGCAGGGAGGATGTGGAAGGGGGGTGTAAGTAAGCTAGGATAATCATAATAGGATGGGGAGGGAACCAGGGTTGGAGGGTAGGTCAGCAGCAGATGGTTGGAATGGGAGGCAAAAAACTAACAAGAAGGGAATCGAGGTTAGCACAGCACATCATGGTGTGTCATTGGGACGTACCGATGCAAGACAAACAGAGTGGTAAAATATCTGCATCGGTAAACAGACCCACAAAAACAGATTGGTCTGCACCGCATGAGAGTGCATCGCAGCACTCCATTTACAGTGTCTGACATGCATGGATGCAATTCATCTGCACCTCTCGTCATAGTGCAGATCAGACAATGTAAACAGGCCTAATATGAGTTCTTTTTCCAACAGTAGTTTTTTGCTTGTCCTAAGCCATGCCTCTTGTGTTTTCTCTCTCCTATAAGAATACTCTCTTGCCAAGTTTCTCTGGTCTTTGCCACTTGTAGATGGCTTAGAAGCTTGCTTAGTACTAAATGCTGCTTTGGACAAGTTGTACTCTGACATGGAACCTTCTCCATTTTTAAAGAGCTATTGACGTTTCAAAGAAAACTTTAAAAGCATAATAATTAGGTACAAATCTACCTGCATTCCATTTACATTTCATGTATTTCTCCTCCCCATTATTTATTACTAAGGAAATTTGCATGGATACATATTTATCCCTTAGAGTTCCTTTACAGTCCGTCTACCTCTGCAGCTTACTCCCTACTTCAAGTCATAACTCCTCTGTTGTGACATCAAAGTCTGTTGCCATAGGAGTAACTGTGACATCACAAGCAGTGCTCAGAGGCTTCAGGTAGGGAGAAGGCAGCAGGAATAGACAAACTCTTCAGGAGCAAAGATCGTGTTTTCATACAGAGGACCTCAGTTATAAATAACGGGGAGGAGGAATACAGCACTAACGGGAAATACAAGCTGGACTGTGTCTAAATATTACATTTTGATAAAGTTCTCTTGAACATGTCACCAGCTCTTTAAAGAGAATGAAGCCTGTTTTATAGGGTAACACTACGCTGAGGCAATAACTAAAACCGCAGCAGAGAAGGATTCTCATATATATATGTATATATGTGTATATTCATGGCAAAGAACTCAGTTTACTACATAAGTTAGGGTTGTTCCACAGCAACAAAAGCGAGGCCCTAACTCTCACCCCATTCCATGTGTAAATAAGCTGAGGCGGTGCAGTGTAGGAGAACAGGGTGAGAGTTAGAACCGACGACACCAACACACACCCTGATGCCTGTTGGTGGGGACGCGGTGGGCGTGGGGTGCAAGGGGTAGCAATCCTAACACCGAATTTCCTCACTTTTGTCGCTGTGGAACTACCCTAACTGATGCATTTAACTGAGTTTTTTGCCATGAATTTCCCTTCTTTTTGAGAATGTGCACTATAAATAGCGAATAGAATGTGGTGGTGGGAGCACGGGGGGCCTAGTAATGCTAACTGTAATGCAAACGCAAGCACAAACGATAATGCACATGGTGACGCAAACGTAAACGATAACGCAAAAAGTAAGAGAAACGCAAGCGCAAACGTTAATGTAAACAGAAATGGTAAAACAAACAGCAACGCAAATGCTAACGGCAACAGAAACACAAATGTTAACAAAAACAGTAACGCAAACGCTAACACCAACAGAAAGAGAAACGGTAACGAAAAAGCAAACGGTAACACAAACGCAAACAAAAATGCAAACGGCAACGCAGAAAGAAACAGTAACGCAATCGACAACGGAAATGCTACTGAAAATGCAAACGCTAAGGCCAACAGAAATGCAAACGGCGATGAACACGCAAACAGTAACGGTAACGCAACTGGAAATGCAAAATCAAAATACCACCAACAGCTTAATCTGGTTCTAGGTCAGTTGGCATTCATCTGTATCCCCCTCCCCCGGGTCGTGCCTGAAAATAGGCAGGATTTGTCTAGTGCACTTACCAGGTCAACAAAAACTAAAAAAAAAAAAAAGGTTACGGTAACAACAACGATGACGCCAAAGGGAACAGTAACACAAATGGATGTGCAAACGCAAGCACAAAAAGCAAATCATAACGTGCACGGTCACAGTAACGCAATTGGAAATGCAAACGCTTATGGTAACACCAACAATGATGCCAAAGGAAACAGAAACGCAAAAGGAAGTGCGTACGCAAGCGCAAATGGTAATACACACGGTGACGCAAAAGGAAACGCAAGAAACAACAATGGAAACACAAATGGTAACAGTAATGCAAGCGCAAACGCAAAGGGTAACACACACGGTGACGTAAACGGAAATGCTAAGAGAAATGCAAACGGAAACGCTGACTGTAACAGTAACACAAACACCCACTTTTTTCCCAAAAAAGTGCATTCAGAAGCACAGTGAATACAAAGAATGTATGCAAAATAATGGCCTTCGGAGCAGAAAATGAACACTTGGAATACTAAATTGCTTATATCTCAGGAACCATACGACGTAGAAAACAAATTTTAATCTCATATTATATATGACTGTCCTGGGGGCTAAGCATTTTTCTGACGAAAAGTCCGTATCTCGAGGCGTTTCCGAGATGCGGGCCCCAAAAGTCGTCGCGGACGCCGTAATGTTAGCCTATGGGAAACATTGTCAACTTTGGAGTGACATAACTTTGCAACCCTCTAATATTTTGTCACCAAACCACCAAAAGGCACATCTGTGGGATCTTGGCTTTCTTCCCTTCAAATTTCAGCCCAAAAGACTAAACCGTTCTTTAGCAGCAGGGAGGCAAAGATTTTCTATTGTTTTGGGCATAGTGTCGCAAAGTAGTGTGATTTGCGACACTTTCGCAAAAGAAATCATGAAAGTGTCGAATGTGCAACACCACTTTGCGACACTACTGTTTATAAAAATTTTAAAAACATATTTCTGGGGTGTTTAACCCCCCCAAAAAGGTATGGCTAGCATTCTCAGGGCTCGACTAGGTGAACACAAAAATAATTGTGTCGGGGTCCCAAATTTAAATGCCAAGCATTTCTGTGACCACCAACTGAAAACAAGATGGCAGATTTGCGACACTACAGGGGTAATTTGAGACACTAAAAACTGCATTAGCGACACTTTCGCACTTTGTTAACTTTTCCCATTGACTATAATGGGAAACTTGTCTTTTGAATAACTTTTGAACCGTTTAATATTTTTTCACGAAATTTTCGGAAGGCACATCGGGAACCCCGGCAGTATGTTCACTGAAGGTTTTGGACTGGTCGAACAAACCATGCGGCCTGTAGGTATGAGCAAAGAATGCACAAAAATGCATAATTTGTGCATTTTGCGGTGCTCTGTAGCTCCGCAACCATACATCCGATCTTAACAAAACTTGGCAGGTCCAGAGATCAGATCTAAGGTACTAGACTGTGTATGCCAAATTTCAGGCAAATCCACTGTACCCTGGCAAAGTTATTAAACTGCCAAATTTCAGATTTAGCCTTAAATGGGGTACTCAACCTAACTATAGTGGCACTACCGTGCCATTTATATATATATATATATATATATATATATATATATATATATATATATATATATATATACGTATAACACACATATACATAAACACACATATATATACATACACACACACACATATATTTTATATTACAATTTTTGGCCAGGAAAGACCAAGCCAAGGTGTGTCTCCTGGTGCATCCTGGGAGCACGGGATGTTAAAGGATACAAATGGGGGTTTCAGAATCTGTCAAACCAAAAACGCAGCACTGTAGGTTAGAGGCTTAGCTACATAATGATGTGCTCCGTTTGCCTCAGAAATGTGTGTTAATCCATTTTCATCAAGTTTAAATGTTTCCCTCAAATGTACACAAACCCCTGTTTCATATTCAAACACTGCACTTCAGCAGCTGCCCATAATGGCAAAGATGTCCTTACGCGATGAAGTCAGTGGAGCGACAGTGCTCTGCAGCAATAATACAGTCTGCATGGGGACCTTACAAATAAACTGTAGAATTAACAAAGCGCTTCTCCTTTAAATCCTTTACTGTGCAGGTATGGAATGCTTGTCACACCTGCACAGTAAAGGATGTGAAGGAGAAGCTCTTTGTTAATGTTATTTCAGTTTATTTGTAAGGTCCTCATGCAGACTATATTATTGCTCTGGAGCACTGTACCTCCACTGACGTAACTGCGTAAGTATGTTGTGGCCATTTTAGGCAGCTACTGAAGCACAGCGTTTGAATATGAAGCAGGGGCATGTTTACATTTGAGGGAAATGTTTAGACATGAAGAAAATTGATTAACACACATTTCTAAGGCAAACGGAGCACATCATTATGTAGGTAAGCATCTAACCAACAGTGCTGCGTTTTTGGTTTGGCAGATGTTACTTATCAAGAAACCCTTGTTCATGTGTCCTTTGAGTGACATGCTCATGGTTACAAAGAATGCAAGTGGTGGCTGTGTGATTCAAACCCAGTTCTCCAGGTCTGCAGATCAGTGCTCTTAACCACTACGCTATACTGCCTTCTCTTTTATTTTTTGTTTTAAGGCACAATCATTTATATGCTTACATGCTCTCAATTTTTTAATTTTTCTTTTTAGTTCTCTGTTTTATGTCCCCTTACATGCCACTGCCTCTATCTCCCTCTGGGTTCCCTAAGGTGCCTGGCCCCGCTGGGCTCCAACCCCCATCAGCTGTCCTCGTCAGGCATGTCAGTTGAAGGATTCAGATCCAATTCCCTTCAGTTCACTGGAGTACATCATTCATCAGGCAGTGGTGTCTTTTCCATGGTCACCCAAGTGGCAGTACTGCAGCGAGGATGGCAACCCACCCTCCCTGGAAGAGGAGACAGCCTCTGGGACGCTCAATGCCAGCCCCCGACAGCATCACTAGCGGTAGCGCTACTGCTATGTCGATGGGTCAGCACAATTTTTTGAACTGTGTTTTTTACTCAAACATAAAAAACACAGAGTGGCCATCTGCCTTAGCCACCCTCTTATCAACACCCTGTTGGGCCTGTCTTTTTCTTATACTTATCTGACATAGCCTGAAGAAGAAGGAAAAAAAAAAAAAAAGAGGAAAAGGCTTTGTTTAAAACATTGGGCTCGCAGTATAGCCTAGAGGTTACAGTAGTGAGTTGTGAATGAGTCTGGTACATCCAGCAGACCTGGGTTTGATTTCCCCAACCTCCACTTGCATACTGTGCGACTCTGAGCAAGACACCTAACCATCCAGTGCTCCTGGGTCAACCCTGAAAACAGGCACTTGTACCTGGTGGGCCTTACCCAGTTAACAAAAGCATATATAAAAAAAAAAAAATAAGGTGGTAAAAAATGCCAAACTGTACAGCAAACTTTTTTCAAATAGATAAGTGGAATCGGCACACAGTGAAGAAACCAGAGGGAAAATTAAGGCTTTCGCAGTTCCATGGAACTGAGCAGAAACTTCTGAAAACAAACAAACAAAAAAAAAAACAGTGTTGGGAAAGAACACTTCAGTAAGAACTTACCATAACAGTAGATCCTCCTTAGAATCTCCTACATTAGGCCACACCTTAGGTCATCAAAATCAAGACCACACAGAAACATTTTACTAGCCTGAGGCTTCCCACACTGACGTGCAGCGTCAACACATAAATAATGTGGGTGGTCACATCACTCCTCTGTTCCCCACCAGAGAGTGGCCTCAGAAGGCCTCTAACCGTGAGGAACAAGGAGATCAGACCGGAACCAGGCAACAAGGAGAGGCATGGGTCTGGAAACAGGATGCATGGTGTAAGGCTTTAGGCACAACATCTCACATACCCCTCAGGGTACCGAAAGGGAAAAGGATGTCCTAATGGAGGAGATTCTCTCAAAGATCTACTGCTACGGTAACTGCTTACATAACTGATCTGTCTTTATTGAGGATATCTCATTCATTGGGCCACATCTTTGGATTAACTCACAAGCAGTACAAAGTAAACTGGGAGGATAGCACAGCCTGATATGTGATCAGGACAGGAGGCATTGTAATACAGGAAGACAAAACCAGCACGTCCATGAGAGACTATGTCCAGATTGTAATGTTTAGTGAAAGTGTGAACAGTGCTCCATGTGGCTGCAGCACATATGGAAGCAGCAGGGACATTCTTGAAACTGGCTGAATGCGCTACATGCTGACATTTCTTCACTAACTTCGATCAATCCCTTTAAAAGAAAACTGAGACAACAAATGCTGGCCTGTCGGTGCAGCGGTTGGATTTCCGTTCATGACGCCAGCGACCTGAGTTCAGGAGCGAGCCTGGGAACTGGAGGACCGGCCAGGGAACAAAGGCTTGAGCATCCCAGGGACAGCTCACCTTCTCCGGGTAGGGAGGGGGCCAGGGACTCAGCGCTTGATTGGCCCCAGGTGGAGGTCTATGACACAGCAAGCCCGAGCTCTCAAAATAGAGGTGGACATCATGACATCGGCACTACACGACTTGACGTCAGGGTGTAGTGACAGCCAACAGGGAAAAATGGAAAAACACCCTCCGGTGCCGGGGAGATGGGATGCCAAGCCTGGCCCCAATGTGCTACTGCCTGCCCAGCTGTCTCGGGGCCCGAGGAGACATAGAATGGTTTGGGGTGTCGGGTCCCACTCTGTCCCTTCCCGGGGGGGGGGGTAAACCCCAGCAGGATGGGGGACCCGAACAGTCAGGTAAGGCAGGTAGCTGGGGCAGACTTCATGGGCGTATCCTGATGATGCAGCACCAGTAGGGATGAATGAGAAATAAATAGAAAAAAAAAAAGGTGAGACAACAACTGATAGCGGATGCAAGCTGTGACTGTTTTCAATAACCTACTTGCTACATCTCTAGTGACAGAGTCCTCCGGCCCTGGATCATGTCCAGTCACTGTACCACTCCAACACTGCCCATGTTGCACCTACCCTGCCTCCTGTTCGTCTCCCACTATCCCTGGAATTTGATCACTACTGCTCATGTTTCCCCTTTAGCACATCTGTTCTCAAATGCCTTCGTCCTCCTACTACCTATATCCCTCCCAACCCACAACACCTAATTTTCTTTGTTCATCCCCCCCCCCCCACCTTCCCACTTGCAAGCCCGGTAACCAGTTTGCCCCCTCTGCTTTCACCCCATAACATGAAACTTGCAGCCTGGTGAGCTGGTCTCTTTCCATTCAGATATAGCCACTTGGGCTTTTCCCATTCATCTTTCCTCCTCCCCCTTCCTTTCCTACTTCCTTTTGTGATAAGGCCTATGTTATTGTAACTGACTATGGCTATCCATTCATAGCCTTGTAATAATGCCTATGTTACTGTAACTGACTACGGCTATCCATTCATAGCCTTGTAATAATGACTATGTTACTGTAACTGACTCTGGCTATTTGTACATAGCCCTCGACCGTGACGTTATTAGTTATAACCTTTCCTGTACAACTGATATTATTTGCTTCTCCTTTGTCTGTATTACATAGAGAATAATGTATGGGCAACCATACACAACAAGACTGTGTTTCCATCAGGGGGTTGAGGTGACAGCATGCGAAGCTCGAGAGGTCCATGCTGTCATCTCAACCCAAGATGGAAACGCATGCCGAGTTGTGTGTGGTTGACCATATTTTAATTTTTATAGTATATGTTTTTTTTACACTAGAGTGACAGACCCCCACTGAAGTGAAAACAAAAACTCTTCCCATTTCTTTGTTCTACTTACATATCAAAATCAAATTTCCAGACTTTTAAAAGGTACAAGGTATGACTTTGGGCACTGGGTAGTTAGTAACTAGCTAGGTGTAGAATAAATAAGACATTTAAAATTGTATGACCTTTGAACTGTGCATAGCAACTGTTCGGAATGTGCATAACAACACTTCACAATGCACATAACGATTTAGAATATGCTTAACAAGGATTTTGAGCAGGCTGATTTTTATACATCACAAAGGGTAACCATATACTATATTCTTATTGTTTGTTTACCCTGACGTGGAACTATGAAATTAGCTTGTCCTCAAAGGTGTAATCCTAGACTTCAAATAAAAAAGTAAATAAAAAGCAACCGAAGTGGCCATTCCCCTTGTGGACTGACCATGGACAGCATCAGGAAGTTCTTACTGTACTTGCTATAACAACATGTAATACAATTCGCCAGCCATTTGGATAGGCATTATTTAAACACAGGAGCACCCTCTTTTCCAGGGGCAAACAAGAAGCTGAGAGGACTTTCTGCAGTCCCTGGTGCAATTCACATAGTATCTCAGTGTTCTGTGTATATATTGACAATATAATACTGGAAGTATATCCCACTCACCCTTACATAAATCAATACACCCTGGTGTTTATGTATTTTTAAATATTTTAATATGTTTCATCCAGGGTAACTCATTCTACATTTTGGGTAAATCACCCTTCATCAGGAACTGGTTTCTACAATAAAACACACAAAAAAACTTCTCAACACCCCAGCCAGAGCCCGAGGCATCCATAATGAGGATCTGTGCAGGAGCCGGTACAAGGAATTGAATGCCCTTCAGTAAATTCTCATGATCCATCTACCATAACAACACTCGGCATAGGGGGAGACATGACAAGGGCCATTTGTTCCAACTCATCCGTTAACTTATCCCACTGGACCCTGAATGTCCACTGTGGTATCTCCATATGAAGTCAGGCCAGTGGCACTGTCACTATGGCTGCAGCAATGAGGCCCAGGAGATATAACACTGTTCATGTCGCGACACAGTGGTTCCTGTGCACCAACTGTGCTTGAACGCAAAAGAGACAAGACATGTACACAGGGCATCTTGAAGGGTGCCGATGGGTACAATTTTGAAAAACGTATTTCCTCACTATCATCATATTTAAATCTACGGCTGAACATTACATGACAGGATAAATCATTAATCTAATAACAGTTCGGTACATATGTGAATGTATTTGTTCCAGTAAACACTGTACAAAGCATTTTGAGGTGCATCAGAATACTGTTGATTGACCTTTCGTTCATTCAGACAGTGGAGGCGGTAACAGGAGGGCTGTGACGGTCGACATCTCTTTTTATATTTTAATTATGGGTGACACAAAGGGAGGGGGATTGGGTGCTAGTGGGCTGGGGAAGGGGGTTCTGTTGATGAGTGGTTGGGGGAGGGAAAATGGGGGGATGGGTGCTGCTGGGTCAAGGAACAGGAAATTGTGGAGTGTTTTTGTTTTATTTAACTATTTCAGGCAACGGGTTGGGCATCCAATATAGGAAAGGGGGAAGCAACCAAGGTTGGGTGGGTGTTTTTTGTTTTTTTGTTAAATAACTGGATGAGGGTGAGGTCACCAGTGGACACCAGAGACTAAATAGTTTGGGGGCAAGGTAGGGGGTAACTGTGGACACCCGGGAATAAACAGTTTGGGGCAGAACAATGGAGGGGGTTACCACTGTACACCAGGGATGCCTGCCATTGGGTTGGATGTGGGAGGAAGTTGTTCTAGACACAAGGGATGCTTGGCATGGAGTCATGCGTGTGTGCGCTTGCATGTGCCTGTGTGTTGCCACTGGATGACTGGGATGCCAGCTACGGGGTCAGGTGTGAAAGAAGGTGCCACTGGACACCTGTGAGGCTTGGCAAGGGGTCAGGTGGGGAGAGGGTGCTACTGTACCCCAGGGATGCTTGACATTTGGTGGGGTGCGATAGGGGGTGCCACTTTACTGAACAGACTGTTTGCTATTAAAAGTATTGACAATCTCAGTCTCTGTATCTGTTAGTAAACTTTTTTTTTTTTTTAAAGAAAGGAAATTCACTGCAAAAAAAAAAAAACTATGCTAAAGGTGGCAGGAAAAGATTTTTACAGAATTAACTGCCTTCCCATTTTCCCTTCCATGCCAGCTATGTATTCTGATATGCTTTGACCAATTTTTTGATAAAATAATTTAGCTTTTGCATGCTCTCAGATCTACTTAGAGTTCTGCTCACCTCACCAGCTACAAGGGGTGTGCTGGGACCGAATATTACTTCCCAAACACCATGAATAGTAGGACTCTTGCATATTCGAGAGCCCTTCACAAACAGGGGACTATTCATATTCAGGCAATACTATTTGTTTTAACACACCAAAAAAGTACCAGCCCTCCTCCTCCAGCCCATACCTAGTTAAATACAACCCCAGTCCCACCCCCAACACTCTGTCAGAAGTCTCACCTCACCCTCCCCAGCACCCACAACATGTTAAATAACAGTTTAGATTTCAAACAGAATCTCATGGTGGGCGACTGCCACAACCAACCTGCCTCCATGATCAACCACCATCTTTCTAAATGTAAAATGTGCTCGTCTGTACTAAAAAACATTTTAAATTGCACCCCCAAGCCCTCACCCTGGCAGCACCCTGCTCCCACACCTCTCCCCTCAGCACCCAGTTCTAAATTGAGGAAGACAACCAGCATAACCGCCCTCCTTCACAGCTGTCTGTCTTTTCAGGAATGAAAGCACTCATGTGTCTGCTCACTCTGTAACCCTAAAACCAGCTGGCTGCATGATCTACAGTAAGTGGAACATCTCAGACAGTTTAAGTGACATCACGACTATGAATGGCGGGATTGTTGATGTCACATTACTGAATTACAATAAAAATGTGTATGGGCTGTGACTTACAAGGCCTAACCAAGTATCATACAATACTTTGAAATCTGAAAAATAAATTCTGCCCAGTAAGATGGGACAAACTTTAGGATCACCACTGAAATAAATTGATTTATGCTAATATCTAAAAGGACTTTGCCACTGGTCTTCACAAACACCCTGCCCAAAAAAACATATCACACTAAAACACTTTGGCCCCAATATTCAGAGCTGGCTGTTAGAGATGCACAGTTAGTAGCGCTGAACGGCAAACAGCACACGGCCAGCCCTGAGCAACATTCAGACAGCATGATGCAACTGAGCATGCTAAATGTCTGAATATGATGCTGTTCCAATGCAGCACAAGTCATTATATACCGTACAGACACAGTCCACGGCTGAATATGGCCCACACAGGAGCCCACTGGAGACAGTGCTACCCAAACAGGATAGCACCAGCGTTCCTGGGGTTCATATTTACACTAAGCATGCTAATGAGCCTATTGGGCATGCGAGGTGGTAAGGGGCCATTTGCATGACCATTACAGGCCCGTTAGCATGTTGTGCAGCCCCTTAGTGTCCATGCTGGACTATAGCATAATAGAATCCCTTGCATCTAGTGGTTCCCCCCATCCCCAATCACCTATGTTGTCAGTCTTTGTAAAAATCGCAATGTCTAGTGGTCCCTCCACCCCCTCAATCACCCATGCTGCCCTCCTTTGTAAACTCCTCGGTGGCTAGTGGTACCCCACCACCACTACCCATGTCGATATTTATATCCTTCTCCCTGGTGTCTAGTGTACCCCCCACCCCCGCCACAGACCGATCACCCACCCGCTTAGGGACACCCGCCCTGTACCCCCTCCTCCCCAGCCATCAGTGTGTACCTCAGCTGACAGCGACTGGCACAGCCCTCTGCTCACCTCCTCAGCCGGTAGCTGTCTGATTGTCAATGAGCATGATCCGTACTGTAGAAATAGTTTTCTTCTACAGCACTTGGGATTGTGCTCACTGACAGTCAGATGGCGGCTGACTGTGGAGGTGAGCGGAGGGCTCTGATGGTCGCTGTCATTCGAGGTTAAAACCAGTGACTGGGTCAAGAGTGGTGTGGAGCGGGGGTCTTAAGCAGGAGGGTGGGGGAGGTTGGCACTCCATTTTCCACTAGACACCAGGGAGAAGGATATAAATACTTACATGGGTGATTGGAAGGGGTCACTAGCTGCCGGGGAGTTTACAAAGGGCATCATGGGTGATCAGCAGGTTGGAGGAACCACAAGACGCTAGGGAGTTTCCAAAGACTGACAGATTAGGTAACTGGGAGAACCACTAAATGCCAGGGATTGTACAAAGACTACTAACATGGGTAATCAGGGGATGGGGGAACCACTATACGCCAGTGAGTGTACAAAGACTACCAACAGGGGTGATTCGGGAAGGGGGCACCACTCGATGCCAGAGATTGTACAAAGATTACCAACAGCAGGGGTGACTGGGGGAACCACTATACATAAAGGAGTGTACAAAGCCTACCAACAGGGGTAAGTGGGGGGGGGACCACTAGGCACCATGGATATGAAACAAAGTGACAGCATGGGTGTTGGGGGTGCAGTCATTGCACCCAGGTAAGAGCAGGGTTCGCTGTGTTAAACAGCACTGTGATGGCGTCTGTTCAGGGCTGCTGAAACTTTTAAACATGCCGCTGCACCCATGATGCATGAAAGATCCCTCATTTCCATAGATACAGTGGTACATTTTGCGCACTTGCGCTGTCAGGACAGCGAGGCATACTGGGAGCCTCTAAATATGGCCCTGTCCACCAGTGCTATTCACAGTTAGCACTGCACTGTCCTGGTTAGCACCTCCCTAATGGTCTGAATATGGGGGACTTTGCCTATTCATGGGATTTTTTTCCTAGTTCAATTTTTTTTAACTGGACGGAACCCAATGGCATGGTATAATTACATATGCTTCAGCCACAAACTGTCAGACGAAGAACTATTAACTATTGAATTTGTACCAGTTACAGAAATGCATGCAAATAAAAAACTTCTCTTGGAATAAACACACATTCTCAATCCTTAGTGGTGCAGTATCAAAGTAATTGCGATGTATCCTCAAATCCTGAGATGCAGCAGATCATTCGAGCTAAAATTTAGGGATCATTTGCTCTTATGATGGAAATGTAGTTGTCTACAGATAAAGAAAAAAAGCACCTGCCATGCCCTTCTCCCTGTGTAAAGCGACATCATTCACCCAGCTGGACCAAGATGAAACATCACTGCAATCCCTAACTTTCAATCCTAGCCTAGTCCCCTCACCGAACCAGTGTAGGATTCCATATTTAAAGGAAAACTACTGGCTTAACTGACACCTCGACTGCTTCACAGATTGGGCTTTACTGCACAGATTACCCCTGTAGTCACCCTATAAAATGAATATTTTAGTTACCTCACTGCTCGAAAAAATCCAGGAGGCCCCCAATGCAGCCCAAATCCAGGAGGTCCCCGGTGCAGCCCAAATCCAGGAGGCCCCCAGTGCAGCCCAAATCCAGGAGGCCCCCGGTGCAGCCAAAATCCAGGAGGCCCCCAATGCAGCCCAAATCCAGGAGCCCCCCCCCCCCCGGTGCAGCCAGCATTTGCAATCATGGCGCTCCTGTTCCAGTCAAGTCTTGCTAGTAATAACGCGAGATGATGATGCGCCACTGCCCTTGTGTTATGGTTGTCACTATGTACAGAAATATGATCAATGCTGTATGTCAAATGCCCATCGGTATTTTTACACACTTTGCCTAAATGCCATGTGTATACCAGACTGCAGGGGTAATCTGTGCAGTGAAGCCCCGATCTGTGAGGTGGTCAGTGCTTCAATTAAGCCAGAACTCCTTTAATAAAAGTTTAATAGTGGGAACTCCAGCAGTCAATAACGGCTGGGGTACAGAAGCCTTGTGACCTGCCACGTAGGCAGAATTTCGATTTGGACTATGTTGACAGTTACATGTCTATGATGAGGGCACTTTTTTCTTAAGCAGACGTGTACCTTGCATGGGTCTGGCCTTGAGCCGCCAACTGCAGGAAATACTGCTGTGTACAGCTGTACAGAATTTTCCAATTTCTGCTTCCGGCAGAATACCATGAAATGTGGGAAATATTCCCTAATGCTGCAGAATTCCACTGGAAGCTGAATTTTGAAATTCTGAAAGCGGTCTGCGGCTTTTTTTTATAAACTGCAGATTACTAATTCACACTTTACATAAACCACATATGCCAAGGTTGGGGTAAACCACAGATTAGTTTTTCTATAAACTGCGGAAAACTAATCTGTAGTTTACATACACGTACAGAAAACTAATGTGTGGTTTAAAGGAACAGTGTTTTTACATTGTGCTAGTTCATGTTGAAAAGAGACATTTTATGATTGTTTACCTTCTCTAAAACTCACTGGTATTGCTGGTGGTTTAATCTGCCTTTCTTAGTAGAACTGAAATGCATGGTAATCGTATGCATGGTATGTATGCTCTGATTGGCTGAGAGCCATAGTGGGGGGTACATTAACTTACAATAGAACCCACAGTATAACTAGAGCCTCCTCAGGATGCCCCATTACTGTGTGAATCCTTGGGCACCCCGAATGTTCAGCCGGGCCAGCCACTATTTTTCTTTGCTCACTAATGAAGCCACAAATAGCGGCAGCTTGGCCACTCTCCTCCCACATCCCAAGAAACAAATAAAAAAACAACTGTTTTGCTATTAAATGGCATAGGGCAGTAAATGCTGCACTCCAGTTGTAAAAGTGGCGACTGTAGTGAGGCAGAGAGAGTGCTATCAACGAAACAGCCACTGAACATGACAGCAGCGCTATTTCCTTGGTTTCCCATACCACACATGGAAGTCCAACTCCGGTATGGAAATTGAAGGAAATATCGGTCTTCTCATGCACAGCAGCAGTGCTGGACATACCGAAGTCTCTGCTTCACCACAGTGAACACTTGCAAAAATGGAAAGCATTTGTCAACCCAGAAGTTACAATGGACAGCAAAACTAAATAAAAATAAAGCCACACAATGAAAAATAAGTTAATTACCTTATGGTGAAAAATCATAGGCAGTCCCGAGCTGAGCTGAGCTGCAGCCCACTCGCCTGCTACTGGGCTGTTCATTGTTCAGTATGCTCTCCTGCTTAAAAAATAAATATGAAAGGGAGAAGGAGTACGTTGGGAGTTTTGAGGGGGAGATACATAAAGGGAAAATTAAAAAAATAAACTAGATGGTGGAAAAAAAGTGCTGCATAACTAAGCAGGGGAGAGAGGGTCAGGGGCTGTAACTCATGCAATTGGCTTTTTCTTAAAACTGTTTTCGTCACTAGGACAAATCTCCATACCTTAATTTTGAAAAAAGTGATTATAATGCAGATGGAGGAACTATTGTATCACAAAACTTAACTTCAAATTCATTTTTTATTAACAATTTTTATTCAACTTTATTTTTTAATTTTTTACACAGCCCATTTTCTAAGCACAATAATTCCCTCCAGAGTGGGCTTTATTGGGAAATACCAGACCTTCCAGGGGCTATAAGGCCCTCCACCTGTAGCACCAGACCTTTTTTATTTTTTTTTTATTTTGTTGTTTAACCAGGTATAGCACACTAAGCTGAAAGCTTTTTTACAGGAGTGACCTGGGAGCACAAGGAGGTTAAGTGACTTGCTCAGGGTCACACAGTATGCAAGTGGAAGCTGTGGGATTCAAACCCAGGTCTGGTCTGCTGGATGTCACCAGATTTGCAGCTCAGAGCCTTAGACCACTGCGCTATACTGCCTCCTAAAACCTCATAACACCTCTGGGTGGTCCGGTATTTCCCAATAAAGCCCACTCTGTCGGATAGTATTGCTTACATATCCAGCCTTGTTTTGTTTCAAATCCATAAACTCTTCTTACTGCTGACTTCCTGAACATTAGGAACACCCCCAAGCAGTGCAGCCACTCATGATGCAATAGTATCCACTACTCTCACTGCATCTTGAGTGGCTAGACTGTGTTGGGGTGCTCTCAAGTCCAGGAAAGATGCAGTTGGAATTGATTAAGGAATGCAAGCAAACACATTTTGGTGCGGTGACACCAGTATAGTGGGTAGTTTGTCTTTTACTTTTAAATAGAAAAAAAAACCAGAATCAAACTACCAGCCACATCAGCACATTCTACAGAATGCAAAGAATCATACAATATGTTATTTTTACCCTAGGCACAGTTTGAGGCCTAATACAGTTGCCAGTGTCCTTTAAATAAAAGCATTTTCAAAATTTGTGGAATTTATCAAAATATTCCAGAAAGTATATCACAAGTGGAACTGCCATGCTGTCTTAATGGTGCTGGCAGAATCCTACATTCTGCACAGCTGTGTGTTGTGGGATAAAGGTGGACGGGGGAGTGAATGAGACGAAAGTGATGTAAGCTGCTGCCTAATTTTTAAATATAAAACACGACTGAACAGCTCTTGAAAATCTGATTAAAAGCCACCGTTTAAGCAACTTCATGGGTGTCTTTGTTTATACGTGGTGTCATTATTTTGTCACTGAAGTTCAAAAGGACGGTGACGGAAAGATTTTAAATTGATGAAAATACTGGCTTTCAACCTCTAATTCATGGCTTTGACTTTTACAATTGTCTGGGAATTATTCAAGGCAGGCAGACTCATGACAAAAATGGCATCATGCACACATCAGCAGAAATGAAAGACATTTTCTGACAAATAAGGGCCAGCGCAGAGTTAAGGTTTTACTTGAGCTATACAAAGAAATACTCTGGGTTGGCAGATGGATTTAAAGAGCTAGTACTGCCAAAAGAGCAGTAAGCAAATATTAAATCATTATTAAAAGTTACAAGCATTTTTTTCTTGTACCATTTCGATTTTCAACCCAATAGAAATATAAATAGGCTTTATATATAGGTCCTTGGTGATTCCCCCATCTGAGGAAAGACACAGACACACTGGAGAGAGATGGTGCAGCAAAAGGTAACCCGAGATGAGTCAGGGCCAACAGGGCAGATCCTATGAGGAACTGCTAAGAGCACTGAACATGTAGTTGATGGAAGCCAGCAGGGAGAGGGGCGACAGGATAAGAGACCTTCAAGTACCTGAAAGGAGCAAAACAAGGTAAACGGAAGATACATGCAACATGTACAGTGGGTCAATAACAAGGGGATAGGAATGGAAGATGGTTGGGAGGAGGGATAAGAAACTATTTTACTTTATGGAGAGAGTAGATAAGACATGAAACAGTCTACTAGCTGAGGTGGTAGGAGCAAAAAGGAAAAAATTACTCACCATAGTATTGTTGTTTCTTCTGATGGAGTCTTGCTGTATTCTGACTATATGCAGTTAGACTCAGCACTCGAACTGCTCCGGAGAGTAAGAGGTTAATTCTATGCGAAGGCATAGAACGTTGAGCTCCAGCACGGTTTTCAAACCTCTGTCTCTGGTACATCTTAGTGCAACCGTCAGATTCTTACGAGCAAAAACTAACTAACTAGTTATAGAAATTATTTTACATTTTAGGCCCAAAAAGGCAACAAAACTTGGGTCCATAAGACTCAAGTTGAAAACCCAAGAAGAAACAGAGTAGATAGTGAATTGAATATATAACAAATAAAAGAAGAACAACAACCCCACCCTAAATAGAGGGAGGGGTGCAAGGTACACCCCTGAGGTGCAATACTGTACCTGCCAACCCACATCCCAAAAAATAGGTTCTGATAGGGGAGGCAGGGAGGGAGGGAGGTCTGAATACAGCAAGACTCCATTAGAAGAAATAACATTACTATGGTGAGAAATGTTTTCTTCAAACAACATGAAGTCTTGTTGTATTCTGACTATATGCAGACTACCAAGCAGTTACTCCCAGAAGAAGGGGACACAGAACCTTACTTTGGGAATAGGCTCGGCAACACTGCTGTACCAAACCAAGTGAAAAACTTAAATCCGGGCACTCACCACCACAAAATTACTGTCACACGAGAGGATACCATTTAAAAATTGGTTTATTAAATCGCCTGACACATTTCTGGTCCGTCTGGACCCTTTATCAAATGGTATCCTCTTGTGTGACAGTAATTTTGTGGTGGTGAGTGCCTGGATTTGAGTTTTTCACTTCAGATGTTTTCCATGGCACCCCGTCCTAGTGCGAGTTCCTTTAGGTTTTGTACCAAACCAAGCATCACTCCTAGTCTGGATGTCCAGAGAGTAATGCTTGGTGAATGTATGGACTGTTTTCCAGGTGGCTGGGCTGCTTTACATATTTCCACTAAAGGAGTATCCCTAGCAGCTGCAAGGGAGGCAGCTGTACCTCTAGTCCAGTGGGTCCTTAGGCTTGAAGGAGGTTCTTTGCCCAATTTGGAATAGCAGAATTGTATACAAGAGACAATCCACCTGGCAATAGTCCTTTCAGTGGCAGGTCTAACTTTCCCACTTCTCCATAAGTGAGAAATAGCTGAAGACAATCCTTCCTATATGCCTTAGTATGCTATATGTAATAGCGAAGTGTCCTTTTCACATCCAGACTGTGCAATCTTCTCTCCCCTGGGGAAGAATGGTCAGTGAAAAACACAGGTAGAGACAGAGATTGGTTCAGATGAAAATCTGAAACCACTTTAGGTAGAAACTTTCTATTTGTCCTGAGGACCACCTTATCCCTATGAAAGGAAATTAAGTCAGGTTCTACTGACAAGGCCTGTAATTCACTGATCCTCCTGGCAGAAGTAATAGCTACCAGGAACACAGTTTTCCAAGTCAAGTACTTAAGCTCAGCAGATGCTAAGGGCTCAAAGGGTGGCTGCATAAGCTGTGCAATGCAGACATTCAGATCCCAAGCTGGAGTAGGCTCTATAAAATTAGGGTTAATGTGGACCAAGCCTTTGAAGAACAGGATGAGATGCCAGGGAAGATCCCTTCCCTGCAGAAAGAAAAGCAGACAGCTGCTAAATTAACTTTAAGGGTTTAAGGCCTAGGCCATTAAGGTGAAACAGATAATCTAAGGTTGTGGCAATATCTGCAGCCTCCGGCTGTATGCCTCTCTGAGAACACCAAATGGTGAACCGTTTCCATTTGGAATTATAAATGTTTCCTGGTAGAAGGTTTCCTAGAGACCTTTAAAATAACTATGACCCCCTGAGAAAGATGCAGGCCTGCATATTCTAACTGTTCAAGAACCAGGCCTTGAGACTGGAGATTGGGATGCCAAATCCTCCCCTGAGAGGAGGTTAACAAATTGCATCTCCTGGGTAGGGACAGGGAATGTGACACTGCTAGAGACAACAAGAGAGGATACCAGGGTTGTCTGACCCAGTCTGGGGCCACTAGTATCACTGTGCAGGGTTGAGACCTGATCTTGATCAGAACTCTGAATAGTAGAGGAAAGGCAGAAAGAAAACTGCCTGTCCAATCTAATAGGAGAGCATCCAGAGCAACAGTCCCTAGGACTGGAGGTCTGCAGCAAAACAGAGGAAGATGATAATTGTCTGTGGCTGCAAAGAGATCTATCTCTGGAGTGCTCCATCTGGTGAAAATGACTTTCATGATGTGAGGGTTCGGGATCCATTTGTCAGTGGTCCTTTATCTGTAGAGCTGCTCAATGGTTCAATTCCCTCAATAAAGAATCACTTTCCTCTACTACACTTGGACCCTTCCAAAGGAATCTCAAACTTTACCTCACCTCTACCACTCAATGTGACTGCTTTGTTGAACAGAGATCTCTCTAAACACCTCCCAGCTCACTCATGTCTCACAGCCCGCCCTTTCCCAATCTCATTCCCTCTGGCACTGGGCCTTCCTTGTGACTCCTTTCCTGCTTCACATCTCCACTGGTACTAGACATTTTCCACTACCATCGGACAGTGGCCCATTATACCAACTTCCTCTCAGTCGCATGCCTGCAATACTAGCTGCCTATGGTGCCCTCTTTCTCTTATTGTTACCACAGCCAGCTGCCTACTCAAGCTGCTCGTTTTATGAATATTATCTCAAAGTATGTTATAACTGAGTATCTTTATTTTTTCTTTTAGTTGTTTTGGTTGTTTATTGTGCATTCTTTTACTACCTCTGTATGTATGTTGACCCTCATCCTTTGAAGTGGAACCTTTGTAAACGAGCAGTTTCTGCTCAAAGGTATTTGTAATCCGAGAATTTAATAAATAAATAAATAAATAAATAAAATTTGTGATGGCTCTGGGATATTCTGTACAAAGTATCTGCCAGCACATTGTCCTTCCCTGGAAGATGAACTGCTGTCAGAGAAGCTTGAGGAGAGTAAGCTAGAGACCACAGTTTCATGGCCTCTATGCACAAGGCCGTAGACCGATTGCCCCCCTGCTTGGTTATGTACCACACTGTGGTGGTGTCTGTCCTGACTTGCAACACTTTGCCTTTGACTGACTTCGAGAAAGCCCAGAGGGCTAGGAACACAGCTCTGAGTTCCAGGAGATTGATATGAAGGAGAGACTCTTGCTGTGACCAAATTCCCTGTGCAGTGAGAGCCCCCAGATGGGCTCCCCAACCCAGTAGAGAGGCATCTGTGGCTAAAACCATTGAGGGGACTTGACTGAGAAATGGAACACCCTTTCTGAGATTGTCCTGATCCAGCCACCACTGGAGAGTCTGGACCAGAGTCCGAGTCACTGGAATCAGTTTGGTGAGAGAATGTTTCTTCTGAGACCAAAATGACCTTAAGTGGAATTGGATGTCTCATCTGAAACTTGTCTCCTTGTATCACTGCAGTCGAAGCTGCCATGTGGCCTAGGAGTTGAAGAAAGTGTCAGGCTGAACGAGAGACCAGTGGTTGAAAAGAGGAAGCCAGATCTGTAAGGGCTTTTACCTTTGTTTATGGGAGGAAGGCCCTTGCCTGGACTGTCTCTAACTCTACTCCTAAAAAAGTGAGGAGTTGTACAGGTTCGAGAACTGATTTGCAAAGATTGAGAATGAATCCTAGAGAACTAAGAAGATTCTGAGGAACTTCCAGAGCTGACTTGACTTGGTCTGAGAACTGGCCTACAAGGAGCCAGTCATCTAGATAAGGGAAGATTGAGATACCCTGCCTTCTGAGGAAGGCCACTACTGCAAGGCACTTTGTAAATACCCTTGTGGCTGAAGTGAGGCCGAAGGGCATGGCTCTGAATTGGTAATGGCCTTAGGGCAACTCGAACCTGAGGTACTTTCTGTGGGAGCACCCGATAGGAATGTGGAAATAGGCATCCTTGAGGTCCAGGGATGCTAGCCAATCCCCTGGCCTCAGAGAGGGAAGGATTACTCCCAGAGTCACCATTTTGAATTTTGGCTTTGTGATATGTTTGTTCAGATATCTCAAGTCTAGGATGGGTCACCACTCCCCTGTCGTTTTGGGGGTAAGGAAGTACCTGGAGTACAGTCATTTGCCCCTGTGTTGTGGAGGAACTTTTACCACAGCTTTGAGAGCTAGCAGGGAAGGAACCTCTGCCTCTAAGGAAATGGTCTCTGATGCAGGAGGAAAAGACCCAGCTCTCATTTTTGGAAATCTTTTGAAACTGAGAGCCAGTCCCTGGCTTACTACCTCCAGGACCCACTTGTCTGAAGTAACAGACTTCCAGGCCTGGAAGTAGTAAGCCAGTCAGCCAGTCAGCCTGCCCCCTACTGGTATAGGGGAGGCGACCTGAACTGACACATCACGGTGTCTGTTTGGCAAGAGCCTTGGACTAGGAAGAGGATGCAGCCCTGCTCATCTCCCTCCTACCTCTCTCTCGAAAGAACCCCCTCTGTAGGAAGGAAGAGGAGGCCTGGGCATGGTGAAAAGGCCTGCCCCTGCCCCTAGACTGCTGCCTCTGAGGAGTGGCTTGCCTCTCTTTGGCCTATGCACTCCTGTAGGTGGCCCTGTATTCATCTATTTTCTTCATGTAAGCCTCTGTCTGCTCCCCAAACAGAGAATTACCAACCACAGGGAAATCCATGGCCTAAGCCTGGGTATCCTGAAAAAGGCTAGTACATCTGAGCCAAGCAACTATCCTGAGAGACACAGATGTAGCCATGACACTAGATGCCACATCATTAGAGTCAACTGCAGCAAGAAATTGCACTTTTGATGCCTTGATTCCATCAGCAGCCACCTCCTCCAGCTCTTTGGCTAGCTGGGGGGAGGCCTTCTTTGCCAGTTCCATTACTGTGCCCCACTTGGACTTCTGGTACCTAGCTGTATAGGCCATGTAAGCTGCCTGCCTGAGTCCCAAGGAAGACACCAAGTACTGTTTTTTGACCATGGCATCCACCTTCCTGGAATCTTTATCTGGGGTGTGTGAAGCCAAAGAAATGTTAGCCCTGTCACAGGTTGTAGCCTGCACTACTCCAACATGGCTGCAATGGATGTACAAAAATTCCATACCTGAGCCTGACAGCATGCATCTCCTGTCCATTTTCTTATCCACAGGAGGTAATGAATTAGGCATTTGTAAAATCTTTCTTGTCAGTTTCCCCAAGGACTTGTGAGGAGGGATAGACAGCCTTTTGGACTCCGGGATGTCCATCATTTCTATATAGTCAGGCTGCTCTTCATCTTCAGCAGCTTCCACCACTGGGAGCTGGAGAGTTTTAGAAATGGGAAGAGGCCTCAGAAAGCTTGGGAGGGGAGACATTGGAAGGCCTGTCTGGGGAAATGTCAGGCTCTATACGCTCATCTAGGCCTCCAAAAATCAGTATCTACAAAATCCTCTTCCTCCTCTTCATCTACCTCCCACTCCATATCATAAAACAATTCCGGATCATAATCCGATGGCGTTGGGTCCAACCGAACCGACTGCTTAGTCGGAGGGATCAATTCAGAAGGAATCATATGAAGCAACTGCACAATGCTCATCGCTTTGGCTATTTCAGCGGCAGTGGGAACTTGCGGTTCAGAATCCGAACCGGCCGACTTCCTTTTTCTTTTTGATGGAACCGACCCCTCAGAGTCGGATCTCCTTTTGCCCGAGAGTGTATCGCCCATGTCAGCAGGCACCCCCTTAGGTTCAGCTGGAACCGAACCGGGCTGACCATCTGGGTCACCGGACTTCTCGGCCTCCCTTTCCTTCAGCCTACTTAATCTCATCCAAAATGGCTTTGGGAACATTTTTACATATTTGGCAGTCTGAATTGAGGTGGTCAAACCCCAGACAATAAACACAAATGAGGTGGGGATCAGCTTTAGGAAAAGCCTCCCCACACTCACAGTGTTGAACCCAGTGGGAACAGTTTTCTTCTTAGGTTTCTCAGACATAGCCTTAACCTACCAATTACCCTTAACAGCTTTTAAGCCAGGTAATACACCCTTATCGGTTACCAACCATGTCACGGGCTGCGGAGAAAAACGAAGAAAATCTCGGTTTTTTGAAACCGAAAAGAACCGGACACCATTACTAAAACCCAGAAAAAATAAAGATAAGAGATTGTTTCGGTTCACAACCAGACCGACCGATAGGAAACTGAAGAAAACAATTTCCACACAGTAAAATTCAGAAACAGCTCACTATCTCTCTACTTCCACTACCCTGTACTGTAGACAGAGATCTGATACTGAAAAAACAACAAAATCAGTTGAACAAACCGACCGATTCAAATTTTACCGAACCGAAGCGAAGGAGTAATCTACAGAGTGACTTCACAGTCAGGCGGAGTAAAGAATCTGACAGTTGCACTGAGATGTACCAGAGACAGAGGTTTGAAAACCGAGCTTGAGCTCAACGTTCTATGCCCTGACATAGAATTAACTCCTTACTCTCTAGAGCACTTTGAGTGTGAGGCTAACTGCATACAGTCAGGATACAGCAAGACTTCATGTTGTTTGAAACACTTACTGGGTTCAAGAAAAGGTTGGGATAGAGTAAGCGGTCTACTAGTTACGCAGTAAACTGCAGTATGGCAGGGAACAACTGGTAGGAAGACAATGGCAAAATAAAACATCTAGACAATAAGTCACAACATGTGACAGGGAAAAAAACAGGGCAGACTGGATGGATCAATTGTATTATTCTGCCAACACAGTCTATGTTTCTATGAAACACAGAAAATGTCAACAGATAATGGAACATCGGCTCAATGTCAAAAGATAATGGAACATCGACCCCATCTAGTCTGCCTGGTTACAGAGCAGTGCACCGTCAGTTCTCATTTTTTCCCTCTCTCAGTCCCCAAACTGCCCCACATGCACTTTTCTGATGCACCTGTCCCATCCATTTTTTTTAATTTATTTTTAATTTAGTTTAATTATTAAAATCTCGGATTATACAACTTTGACCAAGAGCTCTTTTATAGTCATTCCACATCAGAGAAAATTACAAAGGCAGGAACAAAGGTCAAGGGATGTACAAACCACATGATGATTACAAGAAAATAGGTGAGCAACATTAACTGGCATTGTACAATGTATGCCAGGGAGCAGATTATTACGTAATAAATCAAGCACACACAGGAAGAGGACAAGCATAAGAGGACAACAAAGTACACAGCCAAGAGGCCTTGTCAGGTGGCAGGAGGAGAGATTGGCAGGTGGTAGGGAGGGAAGGGGTTGAGAGTGAGAAGAATGCAAGAACAGGCAGACAGGGAGCCTTGTCAGGTGGTAAATAATGGCGAAAGGAGGGTGATCAGGCAGGGGGATGGTAGTAAGGAGACATAGTTGGGTGGGAAGGGGGATGAGCAAATAAGGGGAGGGAAGCGGGTGTAAGAGGAGAGGGGAGAGGTAGGGCAGATGGGTAGGGGACAGATGTGAAGTGCTAATGAGACAGTGCACGGGAATAAGTGTGCTGCGTGTCGGAGCGGTTCAGTTTTTTTTTTTTCCTTTTAAATTCAGTTTTACTGATACAGTTGGGTACAAAGAGTGCACATTTCATAATATACAGATTGTGTAGAGACTTCATTCAGGTTACATAGTAAAAACTGATTATTTAATTACATTCTTGTCTTTCTTTTTATTTTATGTTAGAGCCATCTCCCCTATACACACCTCTGCTTAAAAAGTTATACATTCTCAGTTTCTCATTTCAGGTGCAACTACTTGATCTCCTGAACAAGGAAAATGGAGTTCCAGCTAGCCTACACTACGCTACAGCTGGTTAGGCCAAATTTAGGGATCAGTCGGTATCCCAGGCCTCAGGAGCCATCTTGCCCACCTACAGGTGAAGATATACATTTTTAGATTGATTTTATATGTAAGCTCCTCCATGTCTTGTATTTCTTGTACAATGGATAGCCATTGTTGACGAGTCGGAGGATACCTGCCCAGCCACTTTCGTGTAATGGCCTTGTGGGCTGCAGCTAGTAGAATGTCCCATAGATAGATACCATCCAAACCCCTAACCTCATGTGGAGGTAGACCTAGGATAGTGTTGGAGAGGGTTAAAAATGAGGAGCAGGAGAACAGGCCTGTAAGTGTCTGCACTACCTGGTTCAAAAAGTCTGGTACAATAGGGCACTGCCAAAATGGCGCAGTTCAGGTTTGAGGTGTATAGCTTTGTTATGTTCTGCTAGTGAAAGCAGTCACATTTGTTGTATGTGGTTAGATATTGTCGGAGTTTGTGTTTTTGAACTTTTGAACTGAACCCCCTTACTGTCTAAGCGCAGATGACCTCTTCTGGAAGTTTCCTAGTTAGCCAACAGTCTTTCTGTAAAAAAGTACTTACTTGACATCGGTTTTGACCCCCCACCCCACGTCAATTTTATGGAGTGTCCTCTGGTGCCTGTGTTACCATCCACTGTGAATAACTCACTGCTGACCACCTTGTTTATCCATCGGAGGTGCTTCAATGTCTCTTTCTCCTGCCCTCCAGTTTACATATTGAGATTCTCCCATGCGCTCATCACGAGTCCTCTCTTGTTGCCGCTGTATCATTTTGCATACCCTTCTCTGCACCACGTCCAGCCTATCCCCGTCCTTCTTCAAGTGTTGGCTCCAAACCTGCATATGGTATTCTAGGTGTGGTCAAACCAGGTAGCTATACAGTAGCAGTATTCCTGTGCTAGTGATCCTCCACCCGATGCATCCCATCATCTGAAGCACCTTCCCACAGCCATATTACACTATGCTGATGCCTTCAAGTTCTCCATTATCATCACCCCAGGTCCTTTTCCGCTGTTGTATTCTCCACTATCCCCCTCCCCATTTCCATCCTGTACTAAGTTCCTGGGTTCATGGTCCCTATGTGCATTACCTTAATTCTGCCATGTTAAATTTCAGCTGCCACATTCTCGATCACCTCTCCAGTCATTACAGATCCTTCTTAACAGCCCTTATTGACCACTTATCATGGTGTTGTCTGCAAGAGGAATATCTTAACCTGGACACCATCCCCCATTTCACATATAAATATGTTAAGGTGATCCAGTCCTTAAAACGATCTCTAGGGCACCACGCTTGTGACTTCCTTTACTACTAAGGGCCCTCCATTTAGGACTACCCTCTGGGTCCTCCCACCAAACCAGTTTCTTAACCTCATTATCTTATCCCCTACCCCCAGGTCACCCCTCACCCAGTTTCTTGCCCAATCTCCCATGTGGAACAGAGCCTAAGGCAGGCAGAGGACATCTGCTGCCCGACTCCTATCCATGATGGCCTTTCTTACTCAATCGAAGAATTTAATCAGGTTCATCTGGCATGACCTCTGATGAGTAAATCCATGCTGACTGGAGTCCTGTAGCCGCTGGCCTCCAGGAACTCTATCCTCTCCTTAATAATAGAGTCCAACAGTTTGCTTACTACAGACAACAGACTCACTGGTCAATAGTTGCCTGGCTCTTCTTGACCAGTTCTACATCCTCATAAGGCTGGCAGAAGGCTTCAGGAGCTGAAGGCCCTAGTCCTATGACAGCAGGCCCACTCACACAGGAAACAAGATGGGGGTTCCACTACAGTCTACTACAGCAGAGGGAACAAATTTTGTCTGGGAAAGAAGGATGCCACCACTATCAGTGTAGCCTGGTCCACCCAAAGTTGGACCAATACCTTCTATATCAGAGGGACTGTGGTGGGGGGGGGCATATTAAAAAAAAACTTTTCCAGGAAAGGGACAACACACCTCACCCTAGCAATTCCAGGCCTGCAGTAAGCAAGCACAAACACAGTTTTCCACTAAGTGGGGAGACAAAAAGGTCGAACTCAGGATAACCTCAGGGAGTGAAGAGGTAATCAACCCAGTCAGCCAGGAGTTCCCACTAGTGGGATTAAGCAACCAATCTGCTGGGGGCCTCAAGTCCACCATGACGTTAAGAGAGTCTGGTAGAAGTTTGGCAATGAGATACTGTACAGATCCTGTACCACTGACCACTCCTACAACCAAATGGCTTCTTGGCAGAGGGGGAAGGAGTGCGCACCTCCTTGTTTGTTGGGGTACAGCATGACATAAATGTCCATCCATACCAGCAGAGGACTGCCCAAAACATGGGGATGGAGCCCTAGGCTAAGAAGAAGGAGAAGGCGAAATTGTTTAACCAGGAAAGGCACACTAAGCTGGAGCTTGTTTCCAGGTACAACCTAGGAGCACAAGGAAGTTAAGTGACTTGCTCAGGGTCACACAGTATGCAAATAGGGGCTGATGGAATTCAACCCGTCTCCAGGTTTGCAGCTCAGTTCCATTAAGCACTATGCTATACTGCCTCCTCAGTTGAAGGAGAAGCCCTCATCTCCAGAATGTTGATGTGGAAAGAGAAGTTTGCAGGAGACCACACAACCTGGGTCTTGCATGCTCCCATACAGGCCCCCAAACCCACCTCAGAGGCACTGGTGTTTATGACCTTCTTTGGGGATGGATAAAGAAAAGAGGACCCCTGATGTAGATGGGGACAGTTTTGCCACCAGCAAAAAGCCCTGCATAAAAGGTCCTTGACCATAACAGCATGATCCAGAGACTGAAAAACCTACCAGGACCCACTGAGAATGAAGAAGTCACTGGGAAATGCACATAAAGAAGCGGCTAAGTGAACAATCACAATGGCAGCTGTTATGGGGCCCAGGAGCTGAAACATGGACCTCGCAGGGACACAGGCACTGGAAGTGCCCAGAGTTGCCTGAGCTAACAAAGTGTCAAAACTGGTATCCAGAAGGAATGCCTGAGCTTGATTACTGGCACAGTTAGCACCAGTAAACTGAAGGTGTTAGCAAGGGGTCTGAATCAATTTGCATTCATTAACTAGGAGACCCAGCTGGTCAAACAACTGGTAAGTTCAGTCAAATGTCTGTAGAATCGTTGCCCTAGACGGTGCTTTATGAGTCAATCATCCAGGTAGGGGAAGACATACAGGGCTTTTTATTGTAAGTCAGCAGCCACACAACTAAGCCCTTGGTGAAGATCTGTGGCACAGAGGACAAGCCAAAATGGCAAGATATGAGATTCATAATATTGACTCTCCAAAAAGAAGCACAGGTTTTAAAGATGAGTGGATGTGCCAAATCTCTTATGTTTAGGTATGCATTCTGCATGTCCAGATTGCAGAGCCAACCCACTACAGGAGGAGAAGGAGGAGAGACTAAAGAGAGAACATGCTAAACTTTTTGCATGCAATACATTCGTTTGGGCCTCTGAAGTTTAGGACAGTGTGTAGATTGCATGTCTCCTTCGAACAGGACTAGCTGTCACACATAAAAAAGCACTGTGCCATGAAGTTGATTTGTATAGTAAGTAATGATATTTTCTGCATATAATAAATCATGACATCATTCCTAGCCAGTCAGGACATTTCTAAACATTCCAGGCACTCTTGTAACCCATAACAGGGCATCTCGTGCAAACAGTTCTAATATTCTGAAGTTCTAAGTTCAGTTGACACAGTCCGTTTCCCACAAAGGGGATTTTCTAATATTCTGCAAAGTATTTTATATTTAAATTTCATTTTTTAAACAAAGATCTTCAATATGATTTATAATATGTTTAAATGTACATGTTAAGGCACAGGTTTTGGAAGCATAGGAAAACCAGGAGCAGTTATAAAATTTGCAAGTAACGTTTTATTATTTCCAATAACAATAAAATAAAAACAATTGTATAGAATGGTTTTTAAACATAGGCAGCTGAAACAGAATGACGTTCTTCCCCTGAAGGCCTCTTTAATTCCTCAGTCCCTCCACCTCTTCAAAAAAGACCGCTCCAAAAAAGACTGCTCACATTTTATAATAAGTCTTTGCATGGCAATTAATTTCAACATCCGGAGCACATTAGGAGGCATCCTGTTTTCACGCAAAATGTATCAGAACTTTGTCAACTTCTTTGCAGGTGCAATAAAATACAATATGGTACCCCAGAACTAATCTTCTGTTGACAACTATGCAAAAGAGTTTGTGGAGGTCAAACTGCACCTCAAAGTTAACCACTAAGTGACAAATAGCTTTTTGCAATAATTTCAACAACACAATTATATACATTCTCAAACGAAGGAATCCCAATTTCACAAAAAAAGATTCACATACTATTTTTATAATCGCTGATAAGCAAGGGGGAAGAAAAGACAGAAACATAAAAACATAGAAGTTGTCATCAGATAAGGACCGCAAAGCCCAGCCAGTCTGCCCATTTTTTCTACCTTATGAAAGTGCAATACGCCTTTATTCTGTCAATAGCCTATCTAATCATACCCAGCTGTATTGCTCCCTTATGCCTATCCCATGCCTGTCTGAAGCCCTACACTGTATTTATATCCACCACTTCCCGAGGTAGGCCATTCCTTGCATCCATCACCCTTTCTGTGAAAAAGAACTTCCTCACATTGCCCCTTAATCAGCTTCCTCTAATCTCATGCTGTGGCCTCTTGTCCTGCTATTTTTTCTTATATTGAAACATGTTATACTCTTTCACCTTGTTAATGCCCTTAAGATATTTGAATGCTTCGATCATATCACCTCTCTCCCTCCTTTGCTCTAGGGTATACATACTGAGCTCTGTTAATCTGTTCTCATATGTTTCCTGATGCAGTCCCTTCACCATTTTGGTTGCCCTTCTCTGGACTGCCTCCATTTTGTTAATGTTCTTGTGCAGGTGCAGCCTCCAGTACTGCACGCAGTACTCTAGATGGGGCTTAACCAGTGTCTTGTAAAAACAGGGCTTATTACCTCCCTCTTACGACTTGTGATACCCCTCATAATACACCCCAACACCCCTCTAGCCTTACCTACTGCCTTAGTGGTCTGCTTGGATGATTTCAGGTCATCTGTGATGACGATGCCAAAGTCTCTTTCTTCCCTTGTGATTACCAGCAATTCCCCTCCCAACCTATACGAAGCTTCAGGGTATCTCTTCCCTATGTGCATGATCTTGCACTTCTTTGCCACAGTCCCGAACTCTAGCCTAGCTAAGTGGGATACTTCATACAACAACATCTGTCGATTCGCCCTCTCCGCTCCTCGTCTCACACATCGTTGTGAGCTCTACTCCAGACTGGAATGGCTCCCCCCGGAAAAACACTGTGCGTTTGTCCTTGGCAACTCTGTTGACAACATAGTCAGAACATCCACTCCTCCTGCACTAGCCCTTCCCCTCAAACATGATACCCCTGTCTACCACCTACGATCTAGCGCTACACAGGTCTGCCTGGTTCCTAAGACCCGCACTCTCACTGGTGACCGGGCCTTCTCAGTCTGTGCGCCTAGGCTGTGGAACTCCCTTTCCACCCTTATACATACATCTCCCTTCCATCACTGCTTCAAAACCTCACTCTGGAACTTCTTCAAATCTGTAGCTGCCTGTCTTTGTGCTACATAGTTTCAGAATTGTCTCCTCCTCCTCCTCCGGATACTCTTGGGAGACTGTGGGTTGTTTCACTGCCTGCGGCTAATCTATGATGGTTACCTGCATTATTGCACTTAAGCCCTCCTGGAAGGGGGAGCGTCCCTGTCTAAGAACTTCCTACCTCTAGCTGCTCAAGGAGTGTAGCGTTTCTCTCTAATGATAGGCGCTCAATGAATGTCATGTATTTTGTTGTACTCTCTATCATGGTGGTTTCCTGGTGCTAACCCACCTCCCTATGGCCGATTTATATCCTGATTGCTGTATACCTTACCTTACTATGCAATGACAGTGTACCATGTTGCTGTTCCACTCACTTGTACATGGGCCTGAATGTACCCTGACCCTGCAGTGTGTCTCCTATGTACTCTGTAACCTCCTGGGTCGCACCTGAAAATAGGCACATGCTGTCTAGTGCGCTAACCTGGTTAACAAAAGCAAATAAATAAACCCCAGTTGCCACTCTTCAGACCATCTTACCAGTCTTTCCATATCTCTTCTCATTCTGCCCACCCCATCTGGACCATCTACTCTGTTGCAGTTCTTGGGGTCATCTACAGCAAGTAACAGCATATGAAGGCAGGGAGACAGCGGGGGGGGGGGGATCACGAGACTATCAGAGTGCTCAGTTCCTAGGCCTCACAAGGAAATTTAATTGTACAGCCGGACAAGAGACAGAAAAGGAGAGGGTACAACAGATCCTTGCGTTTAACTTTTTCTGTATGACAAATGGGGCAGGGTTTTATTCACCCTGTCACAGTACAGCTCCTGTGTCTCTTATGGTTATAAGAGTTCAGAACCACAGAAACATAGAAACTGATGGCAGATAAGGACGACTTGGCCCACCCAGTCTGCCCATTTTCCCTACCTACTGTAATACCGCAAACTCTACTTGGTCTCAAGTTTTACCCTCCCTTTACCAACCAATCAGGTTCCCTTATGCCTATCCCAAGCGTTCTTAAATCTCGTTACAGCTTTTGCCCTGACCACCTCCACTGGCAGGCTACTGCAGGCATCCACCACTCTTTCTGTGAAGTACTTCCTCCCATGTTTCCCCTTAATCTACCTCCCTCCAGCTTCATAACATGACCCCTTGTTTCTGACCATCTTTTTTTCTGAAAAATGCTTCCTTCTTGTACCGTATTTACACCCATGAGGTATCTGAATATCTCTATCATATCTCCCCTCTCCCTCCTTTCCTCCAGGGCGTACATATTGAGGTCATTTAGCCTCTCCTCATAGGGCTTTTGATGTAGGCCCTGCACCATTTTAGTTGCCCTCCTCTGGACCACCTCTACCCTGATTATGTCCTTCCGGAGATGTGGTCTCCAGAACTCGACACAGTACTCCAAGTGAGGTCTTACTAATGATTTATACAACAGTATCACCACCTCCCTCTTTCTGATGGCTATACCCCTCCCTATGCAACCAAGCACCCCCTCCACTAGCTCTCCCCATCACCTTGTCACACTGTTTAGCCTCCTTTAGGTTGTCAGATATGATTACCCCAGGCCTCTTTCCTGCTTCATGGCTGTCAGTACCACTCCCCCATCTTGTACTCTGTCCCAGAGTTTCTGTGCCCCAAGTGAATGATTTTGCACTTCTTCACATTGAATCTTAGCTGCCACACTTCTGACCACTCCTTAAGCTTTCTTAAGATCTCTATTGTTTTTTCCACCACCGTCTTCCCCCAGGGTGTCTAACCTATTGCAGATCTCTGTGGCACCTGCAAAAAGGCATACCTTCCCTTCTAGTCCCTCTGCACTGTCGCTGATAAAGACATTGAAGAGGACCGGTCCCAGTACTGAACCTTGTGGCACCCAGCTGTTCACCTTCCCTTCCTCAAAGTAAACTCGGTTTACCACCACCCTCTGTCGGCTATACTCCAACCAATTTCTTACCCAGTTTATTACCAGTTTCTTCTCAAGTTCCCTTTAGCTGCATGGTACAGACCAAACTCACTGCCTGCAGGTCTTAGGTTATTAAGCAGCATCCTGCAACATCTTAATTATGCCTTACTATGCTAACCAGCTAGAAACAGACTCTGTAGTCATCATGACTGCTCATGATAGGTCTAAGGCACTTAAACAAATGAGTATGTTGCCTCCTGATAAGAAATCTAGGAGACTGGATGTGACTGGCAAACATACTTATGCCTCTGCATCACTGGGCCTTAGGATTCCAAACTACCAGGCCCACATGATCAAATATCAGACCAGCCTGTGGAAAGCTGCTCGTGATGAGGTTCACCTGATGGCTCTGCCAAGACTGATCTGCTTAAAACATTAACTGCTGGTGCTGAGGTTGGCAAACACTTGTTGCACTCAGGTTACAATGTCTCTAATGCTTCTGCCAGGGCTGCACCTTCTGGCATTTGCATGAAGAGATATTCTTGGCTCAGAGTTGCTGGCTTTGATAATGATGTGCAACAAGCAGTTTTTAATGCTTCCTTTAAGGATCAAAACTGGCTATTAAGCTGAAGCAACTCCTAGTGGACTTGAAACTTCAAAAATGTCTCTAAGGTCTGTAAAGTTCTTGTATCCCATTCCTGTTAGAGGTTATGGTCGGGGCTCATATCATCCGCCTGCTGCCTGAGGTAGTTGAGCCTACCATCAGCAAGGCCATGGTAGAGGAGGCGGACCCTTTCTGGGTCCCCTCCCCCTCCCAGATTCCAATGCAAAAGCACCTAAAGGTATCTATTCCAGTTGCCCTGTCGCCCCCCCCCCCCGATTTACCTGACTCTTCTGCCTCTTCCCTCCTCAGCTGTTATTTCCAGGAGTGAGTGTAGAGGTGCAGGATCCCCCTGCATCTCAGACTATGGTGGGAGATTACTACAGATGAATGGGTTCTGGAGATAGTTGCAAGGAGACATATGAACATACAAATTTGCCAGCAGAAACAGGCCACGTCGTCTATCAAGTCTGCTCGAGTGTGAAGCTAGCACCCTTACCTTGTAGCTGCCCCTCCCCCTTTCACAATAGTCCCCCCTCTTACCCTGTCCCATCCCCTTTTGAATCCCCCCAATCTTACAGGATAACACCTCTTTTGGCAGAGTGTTCCATTCTGCCATAATCCTCTCTGTGAAAAAGTATCTCCTCATTTCCCTCCAATATCTCCCCCGCCTCCAATCTAAGACCATGATCTCTTGTGTCCCTCCCTATCCTTAATTTAAATATCCCTTCTGTACCCATCTTGTTAATCCCTTTTAAGTACTTAGAGGACTTAATCATATTCGCCCCCCTCCCTCCAATCCCTCCTCTCCTCCAGGGAGTATATTCAACTTGCTGTTACAAACTGCTCTAGATCATCCTCCACCGCTTCCTTTAGAACGGTATCCCTACAAGCTCCGATTCCCCTTCTGTAAACAGGGAACTGGCTTTGTTCTATGGACATGAAGGACGCACACCTTCATGTAAAGATTAGGAAATCCCACAGAAAATACCTCCACTTTATGGTGGAGGGCAAACATCATCAGTTCAAGATACTGTCCTTTGGCTTGTCTTCTGCACCACAGGTCTTCACCAAATGCCTGGCAGTAGTTGCAGCAGCTCTTCACAGGGAAGGCCTATATGTTTTCCCCTATATGGACAACTGGTTCCTGATGGCCAGCACTAGGGAAGCCCTGTTACACATCCTGTCACGGACACGTTAGTTGTTTGACAACTTGGGGGTCACAGTGAATTTGCCAAAGTCTGTGTTGACTCTGTGCCACAGTTTGCAAGACATAGAGGCAGTCTCAGACACAAAGAAAAGATGTGCTCTCCTGCCACAGGACATGGCAGACAATATGATTGCTCACCGACAACTGGTATACAGCAGCCACTATGTCTCTGCGCGCACAATGTTACGCCTCCTGGGACTCACAGATGTGGCCATGGTGTCTTTGTCACTGGCACATCTTCATATGAGGACACCTAAGTGGACACTCAGGGCCCAGTGGGATCAGATGATAGGCAAATTGGACTAAATGGTTCACATCACAGTTCCTCTTCACAGAGAGTTGTTGTGGTGGATCGATCATGACAGCCTACTGAAGGGTGTTCCATTCCAGCTACCAGCTCCTGTACAGATCACCACCACAGATCCCTCAGGCTCAGGTTAGGATGCTCATCTCAACCATTGCCAGACACAGGTGTCAAGGACAAAGGTGAAGGCCAAGCTGCATATAAATGTCCTGGAAATGTGGGCTGTCCTGTACAACCTCCAGGCTTTTCAGAATTCTATCTGCCTCGATCCTCTGCCAATCCAGATGGACAACGTGTTGGTGTGATGCATTACATCAAAAAATAAGGTGACATTCACTCCTATCCCCAATGCAGAGAAGCAATGAGGGTACAGTACTGGACTCTGTCTCACAGCCTTCAGCTATAGGCAATGTTTCTCCCAGATCTCCAAAATGTCTTGGCAGACAGGTTAGGTGGGTGTCAGTCAATGGTTCATGAATTGGAACTGCTGTCCTCTGTGGTAAATTACCTCTTCGCAAGATGGAGTCGTCCAGAGTTGAACATTTTTGTGTCTCTACACAACAGAAAACTGCTACGTTTCTGCTCACTCGCTCCAGAACCTGGAGTCTTTTGGCAAGATGCATTGTCCCACTCCTGGAAAGGGAAATTCCTATATATATTTCCACCCATTCTTCTAATGCAGAGGGTTCTTCACAAGTTGTGGGTGGTCATTATTCCATTCTGACCACGCCAGAAATGATTTCCATTCAGACATCTGATCATTCTGACTCCTGTCCTGTCACCTCTGTATCAGAGTCTGTTCTTACAAGGAAAGGGATCCCTAGTCTATCCAAACCTGAAGTCCCTAAACCTGCATGCCTGACTCCAGAAGACACAGCACTGCATGTTTTGGATTTGGCTTTGATTAGGCCAACCTCTTGTTTTTTAATTGTTTTTAAATGTATATTTATTGTTGGCTGTTTTATCTATATTGTATTTGCGCTTTGATAATTTTGAAAAGCACTTTATAAATAAAATTTGATTCAATTTATCTCCTAAAGTTGCTGATTTTGGATAGGAAGCCTTCTACCAGACATACTTATTCCCTTAAATGGAAGCACTTCATTTTCTGGGCTGCTTCCCAGAATATGGACCCTTTACATGTCCTGTGAATGCTGTGTTGGAATACTGGTGTTCCTTGTCTGGCTTGCAGTATTGCTCAAATAAAGGAAAACTACATCCCCATATCTTGTAAACTTTATTTGTTTCCATTCAACAGACAACTCTTTTTGTGTAGCTGTTAGAGATGTATGCAGTTGCTTTAGTTTGTTTTCACACTTCATACCATACCTCTCAACTGTCACACATTATGAACGCTTTGTCCATCATGGGGAAGGTGATATTCCACATTCCCCACTGAAACTTTAAAGTAGTAAGTAAGCAATAACACACTCCGAGGTGTGGGTTACATGCTGATAAGAGCACGCCTAGGGGTGTACTAAGGCACGAGGCGCCATCGCAAGTGCCTTATGCCCCTAGGCGTGTTTGTCAGCACGTAACCCACACCCCGGAGTGTTATTGCGCTTATAAATGGGCTTTCTATTGATTATTTAATGAGTAAAAAGAAAAAGTGATAAAGTAAAAAATATATAGAAAAAGAAGGTTTAATAGTTCATATAGGAAAAATAGTCCCCTTAGTCCCCCTATGTAGTCACTGTAAAAAAATGTTTCATTTAATTACAGCTGGCCACTGAGTGAGAGTGTCCTTACTGGGTACCATACATTTCGGTTCCTGGTTTTGTGAAACTATCTGACCCTGCTTGTCCACCACTATATTAGTCGAATCATGTAAAAAAAAAAAAAAATTGAAATCCCCAGCAGCTGTTAACGTTACACTGCGATCATTTTGACTGAGAGCGGTGTCTCTCATTGGAACCGCCCGTAGTTAGCGCTTTTCTCACAGCCTTCCCATCCTCAGTTTCGTTATACAATATTTTTAAAACTGTTTAAAAAGCATCAGCTTGAGTGAGGCGAGTGTCTCTCCTGGAACCGCCGCTGTATGACGAACCAGCCCGCCGTTACAAGGAGAATCCAGGAAGCGCTGTGAGAAAAGCGCTAACTACGGCGGTTCCAATGAGAGACACTCGCTCTCACTCAAGCTGATGCTTTTTTAAACAGTTTTTAAAAAATATTGTACAACGAAATCCTGTATCACGAACCAGCCCGCCGTTAGGAGGAGAATACAGGAAGCGCTGTGAGAAAAGCGCTAACTACGGCGGTTCCAGTAAGAGACACTCGCTCTCACTGAAAATGATCGTCAGTGTAACGTTAACAGCTGCTGGGGGATTTCAATTTTTTTTTTTTTTTACAGGATTTGCCTTTATTGTTGTGTGGTTGTGGAGTATTATTCTTTCCCTTTTAAACAGTCGTGGAGTTGCGGTCCTTGGTTTTTGGAGCCTTTTTCAGTTCGCGCTGTGAGGCGAGAAGGTGTCGGTCTGTGGCATCAGTGAGCTCTGCCAGTCAGCATTGTTGTTTTCAGTTGGCAGAGCTCACTGATTTTTGCGGTCATGAGGCATGTTGCTGGGTGGTAGTGCCGGTTGGCTACAATATCATCTGATAAGGACACGGCTCAGATGATGTTGTAGCCAATCAGTGCCTTGGGATTTGTTAGCCCATTTTATAATTCATAATAATCTATTATGCTCAGTTATCAAAAAACATTATGATCATTATTGCACCGAAATCTATAGTATTCTGAGCTTGCAGTGCCATGTTAGACGATATGTCACACATTTTGCTCATTTGTCACACATCGTGTCACACATTTTGGTGAAGAAAGGTCGAGAGGTATGCTTCATACTAAACATAGAAACATAGAAGTTAACAGCAGATAAGGGCCACAAGACCCAGCCAGTCTGCCCATTTTTTCTACCTTATGAATGTGCAATAGGCCTTTACTCTGTCAATGGCCTATCTATTCATACTCATCTGTATTGCTCCCTTATGCCTATCCCGTGCCTGTCTGAAGCCCTGCACAGTATTCATATCCACCACTTCCTGAGGTAGGCCATTCCATGCACCCATCACTGTTTCTGTGAAAAAGAACTTCATCATATTGTCCCTTAATTGTCCTCCCTCTAATCTCATGCTGTGTCCTCTTGTCCTGCTATTTTTCTTACATTGAAACATGTTAGACTCTTTCACCTTGTTAATGCCCTTAAGATGTTTGAATGTTTCGATCATATCACCTCTCTCCCCCCTTTGCTCAAGGTATACATACTGAGCTCTGTTAATCTGTCCTCATAAGTTTTCTGATGCAGTCACTGCACCATTTTGGTTGCCCTTCTTTGTACTGCCTCCATTTAGTTAATGTCCTTATGCAGGTGCAGCCTCCAGTACTGCAAGCAGTACTCCAAATGGGGCCTAACCGGTGTCTTGTAAAGAGGGATTATTACCCCTACTAATACACCCCAACATCACCCTAGACTTGCCTACTGCTTTAGTGGTCTGCTTAGATGATTTCAGATAATCTGTGATGGCGAGGCCCTGTAACTATCCTGGGAGTCTCCATCTGTGGACTGTTGAGATCTCATTGTCCCTAAGAGCTGCAGTGGCATATGAGAACATGACATATAATCACCCTTTAGACTTTGCAGTATGCCTGTCTGCTTAATTAGACTTCAAAGAAACAAGCTGCATGGGGCCAACCTGTCGTCACTGCAGCTGGATTTCTGCTTGCGACACCGGCAACCTGGGTTTGGGAGAACGGACCCAGGACGCTGGAGGGCTGGCCGGGGGGAGAAGGATGCAGCGTCCCCCGAGGACTGCTCTCCTTCTCCAGGGGTGAGGGTGGGGAGTGTGTCCGGTGCTCGACAGACCCCTGGTGTAGGCCGGGGGGTAGTGTAGTGACCGGTGCCAAGAATCCTCAAGGGGTGGGGTGGACGCAGGACATCACTGCATGCCCCCAGAAAAACAAGAAAAAGAGCAGCTGTTGGCTGCCCTAGATGAAGCCTGCCATGGCTTCAATTAGCCTCCAGGCCGGCCCTCCGACCTATCCCATTGTGTGCGGCACTGGGGGAGTCTAGTGCTGTAACCCTCCCATGGGGAGTAAGCCAGGGGGTTTTGGAGGGTCGCAGCCGTTGTGGAGGTGGAAGCTGTGGTCCATGACTAGGCCAAGGTATCAGGCGGATGGTGGCAGGAGAGTACAAAAACAGATTAAAAAAAAAAAAAGAAACAAGTTGCAGGAAGTTAAGAAATACCACATTTTCCTTCAGTTAGCTTTGCAAACTGTCTGAGTTGTAATCTGGGGGTTTGTATTCAATTTGTGTGTTTCCAGAGAGTTTTTGCAGGGTATTTATTCATTCAACATAGAGATGCACGATATAAATGGGTGTGTGACATCATGTTCTCATATGCTAATGCAGCTCTCATGGACAATGAGATTTCAACAATCATAAAATGGAGACACCCCCACCCCACCCCACCCCAGGGTAGTTTCAGGGGTACCATAAACAGTGACAACAAACTAAAGCAAACACTAGCAGCTACAGGAAAAGGGTTGTCTGTTGACATGGAAACAAAAAAAATTTACATGACACGAGTGTGCAGTTTTCCTTAAAGATCCATTTGGCCGCTATATCAGCTTTCCATGCCCTTATTAGTGGTCATACAACTACACAATTAGAGGCGGCCCGTATGTTTATGTGAGGTATCCTTCATATAAAACCTCCTATCCACAATCCAGTCCAGCTCTGGGAACTGAATTTTGTTCTTGGGACACTGACGTTGGCTCCTTTTCAGCTGCCAAAAATTGTGCCTTTTGTTTCCTGTCATGGAAAACGCTGTTTTTAGTTGCGAAAAGCTCTGCTCAGAGGATTTCTGAGCTTCAGGCTTTAATGACTGAACCTCCTTATTTGATTTTTCATGAAGACAGAGTTACTTTGCGTATGAATCCTAAGTTTCTACCAAAGGTGGTATCAGAATTTACACTGAATCAAACAAATCACACCTTCCTGTACATCATCCTGAGCATGCCAACCAGTGTGGGGCACTGCTCCATACTTTGGATGCACACAGAATGCTAAGCTGCCATATTGTTCACATCAAGGACTGCAGAAAGTCCTCTCTGCTTTTTGTTTCATTCGCCCATGAGAAAGACGGTTCACCTGTATCTAAATATTGCCTATCCAAATTGCTGGCACACTGTATTACATTCTGTTATAGGAAGTGTGGTACAGTAATTAACTTCCTGGTGCTCCTCGTGGTCACTCCACAAGTGATATGGCCACTTCTGTTGCTTATTTCAAAAATATCCCTTCTGCTGACATATGTCCTGCAGCCACATGGAGCACTGTTCATAACTTTCATGAAACATTACAGTCCAGATATTGTCTCCTACAGACGTGCTAGCTTTGGACATACTATACTGTGAGGTCATCTGTCTTGATTACATATCAGACTGTGCCATCCTTCCAGTTTATTTTGTACTGCTTGGGAATTGTTCCAAAGGTGTGGCCTAATGGAGGAGATATCCTTAAATAAGACAGAACAGTTGCGTAAGAACTTATCGTAACTTACCCTAACAGTAGATCTTCAAGAAAATCTCCTTCATTAGGCCATGCCATACCCTCCCTCCTTTGTATAAGATGCTGTGCCTAAAACTTACTCTATGCATCTTGTCTCCAGCCCCAAGCTACTCCTTGTATGCCTGGTGCTGGTCTCATCTCCTGGTTCCTCATGGCTAGAAATTCTCTGAGGCTAATCTCTGGTAGAGAACTAAGGAGTAGTGGGGTCACTCACATTATATATGCATATACACTGTATGTCACTGTGAGTGGCCCCCGACTAGGAAGAAGTTTCCGAGTGGTCCTGATGCTGATGGCTTACATTTCCAAAGGTCTGGCCTAATGGAGGGTATTCTCTTGAAGATCTGCTGTTATGATAAGTTGTTACATACCTGTTGTCTTCTACCCTGTCACACCCGTTACTTATTTAGCACCCAAGAGAGACCTACTACCAATCACCATTTCATAAACAAAAACATTATATAATTATCTGATCTAAATGAGTTTTAAACTCTGTTATTAGTAGTACTGCTGTCTAATAAAGAGTAGGGACAGTCTCTCTCTCTCTCTCTCCATCTACTGCACTAAAACATTTGTACCAAAAAGCAGAAAGAACAGTCACATAAGAACTTACCAGAACAGTTGATCTTCGAGAGGATCTCAGTCATCAGGTCCCACAGATGGAACTTCACTGTCAGTGAAGAAGGATCCACATGGAAGATTTTCAGCAGTACAACTGGGGCCGCCCACACTGCTGCTGTTTTCCGACTTCACCAACCCTAAAAAGGCATGAGCGACTTCACTCCCTCCTCAGTTCTTTGCCCCAGAGACAAAGGGAGCATAGCTCAAGCCATGGGGGACCAAGGAGAGAGACAGACAGGTACCCAGGCCTAAATAAAAGAGGCGGGATACACCGGGGTAGCCAGTTTTGAGAGAGAGAGACCTCCAAAAGAGGGGGAAAGTGGACTGGATCACTGAGATTCCCTCAAAGATCTACTATCAGGGTACATTCTTACGTAACTGTTCTATTTTCTCTGGGGAAATCTCAGTCATCAGGCCCAAAGATGGAACGAGTCCCAAGCAGTTATATATGCACAGGAACAGTCTGGGAGGAAGGCCATCCCTAAACCTAAGACTAGAGGCCCTGCAGCTCAGCCCTGCCAAAACCTGCATGGGCTCCTGAAGCAATGGCCAGATTGCTGTGCCTGGTGAAAGTATGGTTAGTACTCCAGGTAGCAGCCTTGCATATGTCAGTGGCTGATACCCCCTCTGAAACAGGCCACAGAGGTAACTATGCCCCTTGTGGAATGAGCTTTCACTGCCCCTGGCAACTCTTTACCATACTTATTGGAGCAGAACACAATGCAATGTGCCAACCATTTAGACAAACATTGTTTAGAAATATGAACACCCCCCCCACCTGGAGCAAAAGAAACAAAAGCTGCTTCGACTTTCTGCATTCCTTAGTCCAGAGCAGATAACACTTCAAAGTTCTGCACACATCTAGCATAAGGATCAGTGCTTCCCCAAGATTGGCACGCTCAGGAAAATAAACAGGAAGGTGGATGGATTGGTTCAGGGTAAACTCAGACACCAGCTTAGGGAGAAACTTAGGATTTGTGCGCAAATACGCCCGGCCTTTTTGGAAAATCCAATAAGACTCTACGCACCAGAGGGCCTGAAGCTTGGAAGTCCTTCGAGCAGAAGTAATAGCAACTATAAATAACTCTTTCCAAGAAATGAAGCGTAGCTTGCAAGTCGCTGCTGGCTCAAAAGGTGCCCCCCGCTGGAGTAACTGAATCTTCGCTAGTGTGAGCTGAGGTGCCAGCTCGCTTAACCAAGCACCGGCGGGCCTCCCCAGCATGTCTGCAGTCCAAGCAAAGTTACTGACTTCAAATGAAGCGACTGTCCCTGCTGTTTCAGGCATCCTGACAGCGAGGAGCTATTTCTACGAGCAGGGTAGTGGAACAAAGACCTGCTTCTTGGGGACAATTTTAAATTTTTTTGGCACCAACATTCAACCCCTGCACTCCATTCGCATTGGCTCTCCTACCACGGCAACGTGCTAGCTCTCCCAGCGGCCCTGAATTCTGTGGCTGAACTCTCGTCTTGGAGGGGTGGTGCAGGTGACCTGTGTTAGGAGGGCCCCGCCCCACCTCCGCTGGGGTAACAATCTTTCTTCGCTCTTGTGGGTTGAGGTGTCAGCTCGCTTAACCGAGCACCAGCGGGCCTCCCCAGCACATCTGTAGTCCAAGCAAAGTTATTGACTTCAAATCAAGCTACTGCCCCTGCCGATGCAGGCGTCCTGACCGCGGGGTGCCGTTTCTATGGGCAGGGTTCTGGAACAAAGACCTGCTTTTTGGGGACAATTTTTTTCCCCTCCACCCTTAAATGCTTGTAAGCTCCTCCCTTTACTGACTGTGGACCCTATTAGCAGGATGGGTGTGGATGGAAAATCTGTTTTCTGACTTTGACTTTTTCACAAGCTTTTGATCTCTCACATTGCTTGGGGTTTGTTGCATCGTGCTGCTTACTGCTTCCTGGACCATTGTTTATGCATACTCCTGCCTACTTTCTTAAATTACCCTGTGATGTTGTTTTGAGCATTTGCAGGGCTATCAACAGTGAAATTAGCGTTCTCTTGGTTTCCTGCAAGCACATACCAACCTGTCTGTAACTTCTGGAGAGAGCGTTTTTGCAATAATTTCTGGGTCTCTGTTTGCCTGTCTATATTGAATGCTCATACACTCTTAGGCAAACTGTGTTCTTACTAGTTGTACTAAAGCACTGTGCACTCTGGCCAGCCTCCTCTCAGGTTACCCCACTGGTCCTTGCTGTCACTTTGATGAGTTGGGTGTCACTGGCCACTGCTGAGCTCGACTCTGGAATGGAGACTCCCAAGCCTACTAGGGAAGATGCCATGCCCTCTTCACCTCGTGCTGTCCTCTCTAGTGGTCTCCTCTCTGGCCTTTTCCTTTCCCTAATGGGCACCGACTCTTCTCAGTTGTCCGAGGACCATTGGGGTATGACTGTCCTCCATGAGGTGTCTAATTTTACCTTCTCTAACCTCCATGACCATGACAGACTGCCCCCCTGCCCTACCTGCTTTCTTGACCTCAGATGTCTCCTGTGTCCTGCCATAATGAGAAGACATCTTGACCGTAGACCCTCAGCCAGAGGTACCCCTCCCCCATAAGGAATCTCCTCTGGCTCTTCCTGGTGATACTGGCCCTGACTGGTGATATCGAGCTACATCCAGGTCCCGCCTATCAGGCCTCTTCACTCCCTGTGGGTTGGAAGTCGGGCAAGGGGTTAACAATTGCTCATCTTAATATTCGCAGACTCTTGCCCAACCTTGATGAACTCTGCCTGGGCCGTACACTGTAACCTGACATACTTGGCATTACAGAGACCTGGCTGAAACCCTCAATTCCTGACTCAGCCTGTGCACTTCCTGGCATTGAGTTTATTAGGATCGGCCAGGAGAAAAGCGTGTGCGTGGTATTCTAATTTACTACAAAAGTCATCTTAAAGCGTCTGCGGTGACTCATCAGCAGTCCTCCCTGTCTTCATGTGAGCTGCTGCACACTGTGTTGTTACTAGGAAATACAAAGAAGCTGCATGTTGTATGCACATACAATTCCCCCAAGGGTGGTCTGCCTGGGCTTACCCACCTCCTGGATACCACTGGTCCTAATGTTGGGGATAATGAACTTCTAATCCTGAGGGATGTGAACTTAAAACCGGAATGGAGGTAATTACTAGCAGTTTGAGTCTCTGCTTGCAAGTCTAGCCCTGACTCAGCTTATCCAGGAGCCCACTAGATGGTCTGAAAATGGTGGTACTAGCTCCCTACTGGACTGGGTCATGTCAAATCATCCGGAGAAGATCAGCTCCGCCAGAACCCTACCTGACTCCATCTCAGATCACACCCCGGTGTTTTGTGTGTGGAAAGTCCCCTCACCAAAAATTCCCAACAAAATCATTCATGTTAGGGATTTTTCCTAGGTTTGATCTGGGGTCATTTCATGAGGATCTGAGGATCACTGACTGGTCAGGGGTGCTTAGCGCCCATGACCACTCTACTGCTGTCACCCAGTTTCTCACTGTTTTTGGTGCCCAGCAGAACAAGCATGCCCCCCTTATTAGGCAGAGAGTAAGGAGGTCTACCACAAAATGGTTGCACAGGAGCCTCTTAGCCCTCATGTGGGCTAGAGACAAGTGTTGGGATAACGTCAAAGGTACTTTGTATCAGTCCATCTTTCAACAGTATAGGAAGCTCAGAAATGAGTGCAAAAAAGCCATCAGGGTGGCAAAAAGTGAATACTGTAAATCTGCCCTGCTTAGCTCTGCTTAGGGACCCACGAAGGTTCTGGAGGAACATAAACTTAGTCAGTGGCTTCTCCAACTCTGGGTATCTGATATGATCATTGGTGGGTCAAGTTGCAATAATCCACTTATGACTGCAAATGGTTTTAATTCCCACTTTTCGGACTTGTCCGTGCTCACCTCCCTTTTCCCTCCCGGAGTGAACATCCGAGGCCCCTCGGCCTCCGCCCCATAGGAGGTCCACTCCTCCCACCCATTATTTTATCTCAGGGCTGTGTCCGTCATGGAGACACAAAGACTTCTCTCTTGTCCCTTCCCACACTCCAGTGCTGGCCATGATAACATGGAGCCCAAGCTTCTAAAGCTGGGTGCCCTCCTTATTGCCTTCCCAGTGGCACATATCTTCAACCTGTCCTTTGCCACTGGTGTTATCCCTGACATTTGGAAGGTGGCAAGGATTGTCCCTGTTCAAAAGCAGGGCAACCCCAAAGTCCTGGACAACTACTGTCCAATTGCCATCCTATCAGCTATTAGCAAACTCCTAGAGAAAGCTGTGGCCGAACAACTCACGGAGTACATTCAGACCCATTAGTTGTCCCCTGCTCAGCACGGCTATCAAAAAGGATATAGTACATCCACAGCCCTCGTCTCCGTCTCAACTAGCGTCAGGGCGGCCATGGACCAGGGCGAACTCTCTGGGGCCATTTTCATTGATATATGCAAGGCCTTCAACCTTGTGCACCATGCATTACTTTGTTCACAGATGCGGTCCCTTGGCCTGTCCCCTCCTGCCCTGAGTTGGCTTAGAAACTACCTCCAGGGCAGACTACAACAGACCAAATTCAACAAGGTCCTCTCTGACCCCACTCCGGTGACCTCTGGTGTCCCCTAGGGATCAGTTCTGGGGCCCTTTCTCTTCTCTGTATTTGTTAACAACCTCCCTGCTGCTGCTTCCAATTGTAGTGTCACCCTTTATGCAGATGATCTGGTCATCCTTGCACATTTCCGGGACATTGGGGTTCTCAATCTTCAGCTGAGTGAGGACTTTAAGAATATTCAGTCCTAAGTAATGTCTCACAAGCTGGTCCTCGACCTAAAAGGAAAAAAAAAAAACTCAGGCCATGCTTTTTGGGTCACTAGCCAAGATCAAGGCCTACCCTGCCCCTCTGTGTGTCAGTGATGTGGACGGTGCTCCCCTCCTAACCACAGTTTCCATTAAATACCTTGGGGTGACACTTGACCCCCAACTCGATCTGGGGTGTCACATCCCAAATGTCTGCAGAGCCGTAAACTGTAAACTGGGTCTTGCCTACAGGGCAAAGAAAAATCTGACATGTGCCGCTCACTTAGCGTTGGCCAGAGGTGAGCTGCTCCCTTCGCTTAGCTATGGCCTTCTCCTATTTCCTCGCACCTCCAAGGTCCACCTCACTCAGTGGAACACGACCTACAACAACATCTGTTGCTTCACCCTGGCAGCCCCTTGCCTCACACATCGTTGCAAATTATACAACAAACTTGGCTGGCTTTCCCCGGCCAATCACTTAAACTTTGGGTTGGGCTGCTTCATGGGCAAGGTGCTCAGAACCGACACCCCTCTGGGGCTGGCACAGCTTCTCAAGCCTGCTGACTCCTCCTCCTACTCCCTCAGGTCTCAGGGTCCTGGGGTGCTCAAAGTTCCTTATACTCGTAACCTAATGGGGGATAGAGACTTTGCTATGTGTGCTCCGAGGCTATGGAACTCCCTTCCTGACCATGTTCATTCCTCCCCCTCCCACTTGAGCCTCTGGAATGCCCTGTGGAAGCACATGAAACTGGCCTCTGCATGTGGGTATCCCAAGCCACCTTAACTAGGTCTCTAAATTGGACTCACCTAACCATGGGGACCCTCTTCCAGGCTCTAATGATGCTGCTTACTGTCCTTTTTACTCTGAGATGCATGTGATTTGCTTGTTTATCTACTCAGAAATTATCCGTTTCTGTGGTTCTGATAAAGGGTCACTCATACACTGTAATTACTGCTCTTGCCATTGAATGACAGTCTCTTTATTCTGTTATATATATTACCTATTACTGCTTACTGTAGACTATATATGTTCACCTGGCTCTTTTGGGACTGTACATTGCTCTAGTTGTTGTTGTTATGTGCCCTATTTGAACCTGTATTTTCATTGTACTCTCCCGGGTCGTACCTGAAAATAGGCATAAAACTTGTCTAATGTACCTACCTGGTCAACAAAAGCTAAATAAATAAAAGGAGACAGCACAGATTTCTCCAAAACAAAATTCAAATCCAAAACTGGGACAGGGGAACAGACTGGAGGTTTCAGATGCATGATGCCCCTCAAGAAGGTATGGGAAACATCCAGCTGAACCACAGAGCAGTCACCCACAGGCTCATGACAGCCAAAAGGTGCACCTTAAGGGAAGAGTACTGGAGACCCTAGTCCAACAAGGAGATCAGGTAGTGCGGGAATGTGGCTCACTAGACAAGTGAATGGGTCCAGAATATGTTTGGCAGCCTAGATGGCACACCTCTTCCACTTCATGGCATATGTGGCTTGAGTGGAGGGTTTCCAAGCACTACTAGAACACCTGCCACTCAATGAGAGACCCCAAACCAGGCAATGGCCATGTCCTCAGGAGCCAAGCATGCAGATGGCGGGACTTGAGGGTGGTGTGGACCAGGGTCTCCTGGGCCTGTGTCAGCAGATCCCTGAAGAGAGGTAGAGGGACTGGAGGTTCCTCTGCTAACTGCTGTAATAATGGGAACTGTATCTGTTGATGCTAGAATGGTGCTATCTGAATCATGCTGGCCCCCTCCATCTGTAGCTTGATTAGCACCCTCTGAATCAGAGGAAATGGAGGGAAGGAGTAAAAAGAACCTCCTGCTCCAGAAGAGGAACAATGAGTCTCACAAGAAAACTCCAGGCCCTGGATCTAGCGAGCAGAATCTGGGCAGTTTTGCATTAAGTGTGGATGCAAAAAAGGTCCAACTCTGGACAAATCTACCTGTCAAACAGATCTTCTGCGACAGATGACAGAAGTTCCCATTCATGCATGCTGGACTATATCCAGATGAGGCTATCCACTAGAGTATTTAGCATGCCTGGGACATGAACTGCTGAGAGAATTAGACCATGGTCTAACACAGAGTACCATACTCTCTTGACTTCCCAATACAGGGGCAGCAAATGTGCCCCCCGCACATTGCCGTAGTACATGACACTGAGGCTGTCAGACTGGATCAACAGCTGGTCTGGGAGGAGATGGTTTTGAAAAGCCTGCATGGCATAAATGACCGCCGCATCTCCAGAACATTGATATGCAGGGAGAGTTTGATCTGGGACCATGTCCTATGCATCTAAGAGGGACCCTGATGGGGCCCCTCCCAACCCAAGCTGGAAGCATCCATAGTGAGGATCTGTTGGGGAGGAGAGCTGGAATGGAACCCCCTGCGCAAGGTTCAGGGAGTCCATTCACCATTGGAACATCTGGCGGACTGGGGAAGAGACCAGCACATAAAGGACCACCCACATCTCCAAAACACTGATATGCAGGGAGAGTTCGATCTGGGACCATGTTCCTTGCATCTGAGAGGGATCCAGATGCAGCCCCCCCAACCCAACCTGGAAGCATCCATAGTGAGGATCTGCTGGGAGGAGGACAGCTGGAATGGAACCCCCTGTGCTAGGTTCAGAGGGTCCATTCACCACTGGAGCATCTTGCAAACTGGGGAAGAGACCAGCACTAACTTATCTAATTCGTCCATGCAATGGTACCATTGTACTCAGAGTTCACTGGAGGATGCACATGTGGAGTCTGGCCAGTGGAACCAACAGCCTCAATTACACCCTGGCAGGGATACAACAGCTCAGGGTGATCTCCTCAGCCTGGCCGATAAGACACTCGCTCTGTTCTGAGGAAGGAAGGCCTTTCCCTGCGATGAGTCCTGAGCCACCCCTATGTACTGCAGCCTCTGGAATGAAAGAAGAACCGACTTGAGAAAGTTGACTGTAATGCCCAGGGAGAGAAACAGCTGAAGAGTTCTCTCCAGAGTCCCAAGGAGCTGTTCCCTAGATGGAGCCTTTAGGAGCCAGTCATCCAGAAAAGAGAAAACATGAAAACTAAGTCCTCCGCTTCTGAGACTTGCAGCTACTGCTGCCAAACATCTGGTAAAGACCAGTGGTGCTGCTCACTCTGAAACTGAAACCGGAGGAATCTCCTGTAGGGCGGAAACACTGAGATATGCAGGTACATGCCCTGCATGTCCAGAGAGCACAGCCAGTCACCCTGCTTGAGGAGGGGCAGCAGGCCTGGCAGGGTACACAACACAGCACAGCACCTGGGGAGCAGAGCAGGACCACAGAGCCCTAAAAGCTGTGGGACTCCACTCCCCATGCACACACAGGCAATATACAGCACAGCACCTGGGGAGCACAGCAGAACCACGGAGCCCTAACGATAATTCAGCAGCCTCCTGGAAGCTGCCCCACCCTCCCCAGTGACTTCCTGCCTTTAGTCCCTACTTTGCCATTTGCAGGTTATACCGTTCCTCCACTTGAGGGCAGTACTGCTGGTTCCTGCTCTTCTCAGTCACTCCTCTATGTTTTGTCTTCTCTCTCTCTCTCACTGCCTTCCTTCCTACTTACTCTCCTCTATTTCCACTCCCACTTCCAGTCTCTGTTCTCACCTATGGTGCTCTTCCTTTTCTGACCACTAGGAGTCACTATTTCTACCTAATTTTTCTTGATTTCTGCACACTTTTCCCACTCCCTCACCTTTACTTCCTTCCTTGCTCTTCTATAGTGCCCTGTCACTCCCCGGGGTCCAAACCATCGACCATTTGCACCACAGTCGGTGACCTTTCCACTGTACCATCTGGTCAGACCTACTGTTTTCATCTCTTTTGTTTCCCTTGTATTGTTTCCTCCCATAGCTATCATGGTGTCTTATGCTCCTCTCTCTCTCTCTCTCTCTCACACTGCCTCCCTCTACCTCTGTCCTGCTCTGCTCCTCCTCTCATTAATCCCCCTTCATCCTCCAAGAAATCTCTCTAGCCATGACCCCCTTCCTCTCTCTTCTAACTCTTCTCTCCCCGCTAACACCTCTCTATACCTAATTCCCCTCTCCCCCTTCTCCACTGTCTCTCACCTACTCTGTTCCACTCCCTGCCTCCTCTACCGTCTCACCCATCACCCCCCCATGCCCACCCTCCTTGCCTTTCCTGTGCTTTGCTCCCTTCCCATCCCTGTCACTATCTCGGCAACCCTCTCCTCTTGCACCTCCCCTTCCAGCTGCGTGCAATACCTAGTCACTCTAAGGGTCCTTGCTCTCCTCCTCATGCTCTCTGGAAATGTTTACCCTAATCCTGGGCCCCCTTCTATTAAGCCCCTCTCACACTGCAGTGCCCCATTCGCTGTGGTTTGCATCCATGAGCGTATGCAGTTTGCTAAAGAAATTCCCCGACTCACAGGGTTAGCCTACTCTACATCAGCCTGATATTATGGCCATTGTTGAAACCTGGCATATCAAGGCCACACCTGATACTGCTGTTGCCCTCCCTGGGTATTCGCTTTTTAGGGAGGACCGGATCACTAAGCGTAGCGGGGGTTGTGCCATATAACTCCACAACTCAATCCAAGGACATGCCCTCCCCACCCCTCAGCTCAGTCACGGTGCTGAAGCCATCTCTCTCAAACTTACCCCTGATCCTTCTAGAGCCCCTTTATATCCTACTGCATCCTACATTCCTCCTAGGCACCAACACCTTGCCTTCCAATCCCTCCTTGATCTTATCTCCTTTCCCCCAAGATGGAGCAAATCTTACTTGGTGACCTAAACATTAACTGGCTTGCTGACTCCGCCTCCCAGTCTAGGGATGCCACTGCCGGCCTAGACCTTACTCAAATTGTTACTCTGCTCACCAGATCTAACCTGGTCACTGGTACCTCTACCTTACTGGAACTTGTTCTATTTAACAAACCCCACAAGATCTCCAACCTTACTGTGCTCCCTGATGTGCTCAGTGATCACTCCCCTATCACTTTCTCCTGGTCGTGCATGAGACCTAAGCATCCACCCAAACTGTCCACTCGTTGTCTCTTATGCCCTGGTAAACTTGCCCAACTAAAAGAGTACCTTGCTGGTTGTGATTGGTGCCCCCATTGATCGTGCCCGACACTGGCTCCGCCCTTCTCTGTTTTATCCAAGTTTTCAACAAGGCCTGCGACACCTTTGCTCCCCTTTTCAAAGTTGTCTCCAAGGACCGTGAATCTCCCTGGGTCACTCCATCTCTGTTTGGTCTCATGCACCACAGAGACAACCTTTGGCACAGGGCTCTTGAATACGGCAGGTCTGCGGACAGGCAAACTTACCGTACCGCTAGAAATAAATGTACCTGGGCTATCCATAAAGCCAAGGCTGAACACTACAGGTCCACCCCTTGCCTCTTTCTGGGGCTCGTCCCATAATTTCTGGACCAGTATCAAGGAAATTAATGGCAAGGCTGTGACCCCCCCGCCCATCTCTTTGTTAACGGCGCCTTGTCTACTGATCTTATGGCCACTGCTGACTGCTTAAATAGTTTCTTCTCTGACCTCTCAGCTGTCCTCCCTCAAAATTTTTTCAACTAGTCCCACCCTCCTCATCCAATCCAGTTGCTCATCCCCCATTCTACTTCAAGGCCCTCTCGTCTCATGAAGCAAGGCCCTACCTGCCTAGATCACCTAAGGGCACGGATCATAGCAGTGACTCCCTTGACACCAAGCTGCTTAAAAGGGTCCTACATGCTGTCCGCAGCCCCCTTACCAAATTGGTAAACCGCTCCCTCTGAACCAGCCAATTCCCCCTTGCCTGGAAAACAGCAGTAATCACCCCTCTTCATAAATCTGGTGACCTGACCTCCCCCAGGAACTATCACCTGATCTCCCCCAAGGCTCTGGAAAAATTGTAGCTCATCAGCTCTCTGACTACCTCTTCACCTATAACCTCCTCTGCCATGAACAACACGGTTTTCGTCACGCACACAGCACCACTACCATCCTTATAGAATTCTCCAATTTCCTTCATACTGCTCTTGACAAAGATCATGTTGCTGGCCCTGTCTTTCACTGACTTGTCGAAAGCTTTCGACACTGTCCACCACTCTCTTCTCTCCAACCCCTCGGCCTCTTGCAGGGTGTGCTGAGTTGGTTCTCCAGCTATCTTTCCTCCCGCACCCAATGTGTCAAAGTTAGGTCTACCATCTCCTGCCCCTGACAGGTTAATTCTAGTGTTCCCCAGGGCTTCATCCTAGGGCCCTTGCTTTTCAGCCCCTACCTGAATTCTCTCCCTTCCGCTTGTAATGGAAACCTTCTACATTATGTGGACGATGCTGTCCTGTTTGACTCACATGCTGACCCTCCCCTCCTACAAACTTCCCTGCAGGACTCCTTCACCCAGGCTGAATGCTGGTTCTCTGACCACAGGCTGGTTTTGAACTCAAAGAAAACTAAAACCATGCTTTTTGCTCATAACTAGAGTAAACAAAGATTATCCACTCCGGGTTTTATCTAGTATCCTCTTCCCCTTAAACAAACCTCTTCCTTCAAACATCATGGCATTCTCCTTGATTCCTCCCTATCCTTTCACGACACACGTCCGCTCCCTTTGCTCTGCCATCAATTCTAGGATAGGCCTACTGTATCACCATAGTGATGGTCTCCCCACTGAAGCACTTAGGCTGGCCATCTCATCCTCTGTACTGTCCCTCATGGATTATGGTCTGCTTATTTATGGTGCTGTTGACAACACTGCTCTGCACAAAATTTAGCTACCCCTCAATAAGGCCTGTTGGCTGCTTACAGGTTCCCCATGTCTTACCCATACTTGCATACTGTATTCCCTCTCTAACTTCCTTAATCTGGAGAAAAGGCCTATCTATCAATCTTGGCTCTTGACCAAAAAAAAAAAAATCACTGCAGGTCTGACTCCCCCGGTCTGTCTTCTATCATAAGCCTATCTACCCCCTCCCTCTCTACCTGCAGCGCTGTCCGCTCCCCTCTGCAAGTCCCCAGAGTTAGGACCTCCCGTGCACAGAGGACATTCCATTACCGTGCCCCGCCCTGGTACAATTCCCTGCCTGTTGCCGTCACCTTTCTACCAGTATTGGGGCCTTTTAAAACTGCTCTCAAGAACCACCTCCTCTCCTCCCGCACCTGTGACTGCCCTGGTCGAGTTTTCCCCTGCCTTTACTCCTCTCAGTCTCCCTATTTCTGACTCTGCCCTTCATCTGACTCAGAGCCCACATTATTGTTCATGTCTGTTTATTATTGCTAATTTATCTTGATGTGGGGCCTTTGTAACCAGCCCTTAATTTTGACTGTTGGCTTTTATTTGAGCTCATTTACTTTGTTTTCTGTTGCATACTATTAATGTATTTGTCTTCCTGACAAGGAGCCTTTGTAAATGAGTCCCTGACTCAAAGGGCTGTAATTCTGATTACTTCTTAAAATAAAAATAAAGTAAAGTTACCATTTGAAACTGTTTGTACTGGACATACAGACTGAGGTCCTTGAGGTCTAAGATGGGCCTAAGGTCTCCGGTTCTTTTGGGGACCAGGAAGAACCTGGAGTAGAAGCCCATGTTTCTTTTGCACCTGGACACTGGCTCGATGGCCTTTTTGCACAGAAGAGACTGTACTTCCTCCCAGAGAACAGGCAGATGGTCAGCGTGGGGCAGGTGGAGGGTACTGGAGGAGTCTCTGGGGGCAACTCGATGAGCTCCACAGTGTGACCCCTCCCCTATGATTTTAAGAATCCAGGCATCTGATCTGATGGTTATCCACTGATCGAGATGGAGGGATAACCGACCTCCGACCACCACCTTTTGGTCAGGGACCAGAAGAGGGGGATCTAGCCGCTGTGGCTGGTCCATCACTATACTAGGGTACTTGGCCAAGGCTACAGGGGTGGGCAAGGTAGCAGAGGCCCTAGGCTTGCCTTGAGGCCAGGAAGCTGCTCCAGGTTCAATAGACACATTACAAAAAGGATGGAGCTGTCTGCTCTTGGGCAGAGTGTGACAGAGCAAATGGACAGACTTGATGGCCCTGTCAGATGCCTGTAGCTCATTACTGATGTCCTGCACATCTGGCCCAAATAACTCAGGAGCCATAAAAAGGAGCACTGAGCAACATTTGCTGGACATCAGCTGGGAAATCTGAGACCTTAGCCAGGAGTGCCTATGAAGGCAAATGCCAGTGGTAGCAGCCTTGGCACCAGTTTCAGAGATATCACAGAGGGCCCGCAAGAGGTGCTTGCTGATGTCTTCAGCATTATGCAAGCACTTAAGAACCTCCTGTCTTTGGGAGTAATCAGAAAGGGCCTGGGCCACGGCTTTGCCCTTCTTCCAAAGGGTATTCTGGTACTTGACCATGTGTGAAAGATAGTTTGCGACCCACAGCCCAAGGGTGGGGGAGACACAAACACTCTTGCCCCAAAGGTCAATTCTACAGGGATTCCCTGTCAGGGAAGAGGCAGCTAAAATGCTTGGGCACCTTGGACCAATCATGAGCAGCCTCTATTACCACAGAAACTGTTTCAGGCTGAGTAGCATAATGAAGGAGACCAGGGGAGGCATGACATAGCTTATCAGCCTTGCAGAGCATAGTCGGCACCATGTCAGGTCAGTGACAGACGGCAGTCATGGCATTCCCTAATGCTGGAAGAATAGGAGGAATGACCTTAGGAGGAGACACAGGAATTTCCAAGGAATCCACCAGAGCCCATATGGTAGCATCCTCCTCCTCCTCTGTATGTAAGCCCACGGCTGAGGATAGCTGCTTCACAACACTGAAGAAGGTAGGGTCCTCAGGAGGAGGGCTAGGAATGTGTTTGACAGAGTCCTCACTCACTGACAAGGTGGTGGACCTGTCAGAGGAAAGAGGCTCTTCCTCCTCCTCAGGCAGGATGAGGTCAGGATGATGGTCCTCCTCGATGTCTACCTGTCCCAGGTCCAGGTTCAACGACCAAGGTACCAACAACAGCCTGCGGAGGTTGAAGAGGCGTTTACGGTGGTGCCATCGATAGCATGGGTGAAACTGGCCTGTATTACCCTAGCTGATGGACCAACACAGGTGTGAATATGGTCAGAATGTCACTGACGTCGACAACAGTGGACTTCTGTGTCAATGGATGGACAGTGGACGGCACAGAAAGCAATGATCCATTAGACGGGCCCTGAGAGCTCAAGGAGCCTGAAGCCCGAGGACCTGAGGAAGCATCAGGCCTCAACAGGAGGGCGGATCGTCAACGAAGAGGGGGCCAACAAACCTGAGGTCGACGGACGACCGCCCTGAACATCAGGCAGTGGTGCTGTCAGTAGGGGTCTGGTAGCAATAGAGACCTGGAGAGCAGGTTCAGGCATCGGTGCAGCCGCAGCCGATGGAGTACCCCTGGATGATGAGGAAGAGGCCATCAGGGAGTGGGACCACTGCTGGGGAGCGGTTCCAGTCTCGGTCCTTTTTATTATGACTCTTCCCTGAGGTCTTGTCTTGGGCCTTAGTGGCCTGAGAACTTGATGAATCTGTCAGTGACTGGGAGGGAGGAACCCTGGAGGACCCCTGCCCAGACCTAGCTATCTGTTGCTCCATAAGGAATTTCTTTGCCTTTTTGCATTGCCCGAGGGTGGTTTGGTTAAGCGTTTAGCAGAGCTCACAGTCCGAGGCATTGTGGCTAGGTCCAAGACAGCAGACACAGAGTGAATGTTTGTCTGAAGAGGCAATGTTCTTTCTGCAGAGGCAGTAACAGAAGAAAGAAGTCGAAGGATGAACTCTTGACAAACGAGGTAAAAGAATCTCTTTGGAAAAAGAGATTCTAAAAAATTAAGTGTAGAAAAGTCATAGGGAAAATAGCACAAAACTGCATTGGTGCTTCCATGGAAACCCATTTATTTATTTAGAGTTTTGGTAACCGGGTAAGCAAACTGACCCAAAGGACCATTTTCAGTTGCAACCCATGCCATACAGTGGCACAAACAATAGGCACAAGTTATAATACAGTGGGTACATATAATACAGTGAGTACAGTGGTAGCAGAAACAGTGATACATAATGTCACATCTTAAATACGGTTTAAGGACATAAAAAACAAGCTCATGACAATAAAGTGATGCATCTCTGCTTGCAGAGAAACTAGGACATACACTTACAGCAAATCAAAACAGGATCCAGCCAGTCAAAGGTTTGTATTATACTATAGCAATCAACATTTTCACAATGGAGTCTAATGTGTCTATTGTTTATTTAGAGGCCTGTACTTGGAAAGTAAGGCAAGTGGTACACTAGGCCCCTAAGACGGATTACTGATGAGGGTGTTTCCTAGGGAGCAGTTACAGATGGCTTCAAATGTAAGCCAATCTCTTAGCTTCGATTTGAAGGACTGACGAGAGGGGGACATTCCGAAAGCTGGTGGTACTCTGTTCCAAAGGGAGGGGGCAGAGACAGACTAAGCTTTTGTCCCCATGACAATAGATACACAAGGGACTACCGGGGGGTGGGGAGAGATGGAGGAGACCCTGAGGCACAGAATTAGCACCCTGCCAGTGAGAAATGAGGAGTAAAGAGAATGTTGTGAGTTCCTGAGGGAGGTGTCAACTAGACAGCCCACGGCATATTCAAAACAGCCCTGCAGAGACAGCCAGCCTAAGGACTGATATATAGAGCAGTGATGAGTGGGAGAAGAGACCTGAAGCGCAAAGTGACAGAGTTGTACGTGATATTTACACAAGAAAGAAGTGAACAGGACATGGAGGAGAACACTGTGGAGCAGTAGTCAAGTGGGGGGCAGTAAATTCCCTGGGCAACTGGAAGGCGAACCTCTGGGGTCAAGAGATGTTTAACATGGTAGGCTGACCCTAGCTTCTGGTGAACTCTCTTCACAGTGTTAGAAATGTGGTCATTGTAGGTAAGGGAGGGATCAAGAGTCACTCCTAGGTAGTTGAAGGAGGATACAGTGTCGAGAGGAGGGCCTGCAGGGGTGACTATGTGTAAAGAGGTTTCTGACCCTTGTGACCAGAGTTGACAGCGGGAAAGAACTAAGGTGGAAGTGAGGCTGCTCACACCCTTATAGGGTTTGTGACGTTGGCAAATGGCATCGGCGTAGGCGGCCCCAGTTGTAATGCTGAAAATCTTCTGTGTGGATCCTGCTTCACAGATGGTGAAGTTCCATCTGTGGGACCTGATGACTGAGACACCCCCGAAGATCAATAGATACTTCAACGGCTATATGGATCTTAGTTTTTGTAGACAGCATACTAATTCGGCTTGCATCATTTTTAGCTAAAAAAACAACAACTCGCAGGTACATATGTGAAACCAATAAGCCATACAGAGCTTAAAATTGTAAGTTGATAACAAAACTATTCTTAATTCCCACAGCAACAGGCTGGGATGATGCTCTAATTCTGTGATGTAAATACTGAATAAATGTGCAATGTGCAAGCAGCAGCAACAAACAACTATTATTAATAAAGTCCACTGTCACACAGTGCAAGCCTGAGGACACAGGTAGGGGGTGAGAGTAGCTAGACTAGAAGATGGTACCAAATGCCACTTTGTAACGTCTGAAATTTAAAGTCCAACTCCGAATGAGTTCTAATACAAGATACAGCTCAAACCTCAAGTCTAAAGCCAGTGTTCACAGTCTCACCCCTTTCATTCAATCCCAAGCTTATTTTCATATTGCTGCCAGACCTGTGCCTATCAGTCTTCTTGTCCTGAATCAGACTCCCCTTAGTGTGTGCTTGATTGCTCCACATGCTTTTTGGCGACATACCTGCCAGCATCTTTAAGCTCACTGCAGATGTAGATGTACCCTCTCCCCCATCCATGCTAGTAGTTTGGCTGGCATCAAAAGTTGATGTTGAATTTGTAAATCATGGAGATCCATCATTTTTTTTTCAATTTATTAAACTTAATTGAAATTTTCTTGATACAACAGCAACAGAAGAAAGAGGCCATTAATAAAGCATTCCAAACAAACAGAACAAAACGAAACCAAATCCGCCCTCCCATGATCCCTGGAGCACACCAACAAATGTCCAGTACACCCAGTGAAAACTGATGAAGGTTGTTCAGTATAAAACCCCTGGATGGACTTCCAGAGGAAGGCTTCACCAGCAATTATGGGTGGATACAGTAATTTAAGTAGACCACGGGGCGGATGGCCAGCAAGGCATATAGCTGTTCCCATTGGGACTGGACACTGTTGTCTATCATTCCGCAGAGCAATCTGCTTTTCCATCTCCAGCGCCATCATTATTTCCTGGTGCCACTCCCGGAATGTCGGGACAGCATCATCAAACCAGTATCGGCAAATAATCAACTTTGCCATAATCGATATCAAGGCCATGTAGGCCCGACGTGGCCCATCCAAGTCCATTGGATGCATACCAAATAGGCAAACCTCAGAAGTAAAAAAGGAGTCTAAACCCAGTAGGGGATCAAGGGAATGCCATATTTCAGACCAGAAGGGAATGACCTTGGGACAAACCCAGAAAATATGTCTGAGATGTCCCTCAGCCATCCCACAGTGAGAGCAGATGGGGGACACCAGTTTAACCATCTTATAGAGCCAGGAGGGCGTAAAGGAAAGATTATGGGGAATTCAGAACTGGAGAAGATTGTAACAGTCTTGCTTGACAAATCTGTACTGATGTTTCCACACCCTTTGCCAAACTTTGACCGCTGCCTGAAGGTATAATGCATGTTGCCAGTAATACCCTCCAAACTAGCTGGGTCTCCTGACTGATAAACTTGGTACAACCCAGACACTGCCTGAGGTTGGGCAACCAAATCAAGAAGCAGGGACAGGGGCTTCGCAGTTAAGGAAGACCGGGGTGGGGGGGACCCAAAAAGGAAGCTATTGCCCCTGCGAGCTGAAGGCGCTTAAAGGGGTGAAACACTGGAAGGTCAAACTGGGTCTGTGTAACAGGAATGGGTGCAAACGTGCCATCCTCAATAACAGAGGAAAGCGTAGCCAGACGGAGTGGGGGGCAGAAACCAGAAGGAATTCGCTGATTGTCAATTTGTATATTAGGGTTCTCTAGCAAAGGTTGAGATAGATCCTTTCCCCACTCCCATCCCATGTAAGTACAGAGCCGGCTGAGAGCTCTCAGGGACCACCAAACAGCTGTATCCCTGAGTTTCTGAGGCAATTGAGAGGGTCTACTATACAGCAGACTGCGAAGCTGGAGACCTGCCTGAGCACACAGATGCTGTTCTATCAACAGCCAAAGGGGTCGGTATTCCATACTATGGGGTGGGGGAAGCCCCAGAAGAAAACTTTAGAGCTATGCAGGGCACAGTAGTACAGGAAATAACCTGGGAGATGTAATCCACCCCTCTCTCTGGGCAGGGTAAGCTTGAAGTATGCCCTTTGTAGAGTCCCTTGTTTCCAGAGAAAGGCTGAATGAAATAGCCAAGTGGAGTTTGGCAAACCAGGCCTGGGGTAGGTAGGGACCTAACACACCCATGGGATATAGAATACGGGGTAGAACATTCATCTTGACCACGTACACCCTGCCCCAAAGCGAGATAGGGAGGTGCATCCGCCTCTGAAGATCCCCTGAAATGTCCTTGCGCATGGGGGTCAGGTTCTCCTTCTCTAGGGTGGTCAGAGCCTGAGCAACTCTAATACCCAGATATTTCAGAGAATGAAGCTCCCAATGAAGCCCCATACTTAAAATGTGCTGACAGGGGACATGGACATCATGCGGGAGCACCTTACTCTTATCCAGGTTAAGGTGATATCCCACCACCTCCGAGAACCTGTGGATCTCGGCAAGAGCTGTCAGAATTGACGACTGGGGATTAAGGAGGTGCAGCAACAGATCATCAGTGTATGCTAAGAACCTGCAGCTGATCCCCCCTGCCTTGATACCATCCAACCTGGGATTATTCTGGAAATTGTGCAGTAAGGGTTCCCGGTAGAGACTGAACAGGAAGGGAGAAAGGAGACATCCTTGCTGTGTACCGCGCTGTAAGGTCAGAAGGGCTGACAGGATACCGCTGCAACGAATCTGAGCCATTGGATGGGAATAAAGAGCCCTCACCCAGGCACAAAAGCTAGCAGAGAAACCAACTTTGTGGAGTGTGGCAAAAAGAAAAGGCCGTGAAACCCTATCGAAAGCTTTTTCTGCATCGAGTAAGACCAACACTGCCAGGACCTTGCTCTCACCTGACGCAGAATTAAATACCAGAGTTTGCAGAGGTGGTCTGAAGAATATCGACCCACCATATAACCAACTTGTGTGGGACCAACAACACACCCAAAACAGACGATTGGCCAGAACCTTCACCATGATTTAAATATCCAAATTGAGGAGGGAGATGGGTCTGTAGTTACTGTCACAAACCCACTCAGCAGGTCAGGCCCTCTGCTCCCAAAATGCCAACTTCTGAGCGCAGTCTTGTGAACAGAGTAACAGACAAGGTAACCCTCTTGTCTGTTTTGTGAGTTCGGAGCAAACTTTGGTTTCAAGTTCTGGAAGGATTCAAACTGTTAACCTCTTGATAGCATACCCAATGCACAGGCTCAGATATATCTGTCTTCGGGGGGGACAGATATCTTTGCCTACGGGCACCTAACCAGGTAATACAGAGATGAACCCTTTAAAACTTTAATAAAGACCTCAGATTTAAAACACTTCTCTTTTCAGTTTGGTATCACCATTCAAGCTTATGTCTGTTGTCGCCTATAACCATATACTTTTCTTACAAATAAAAAAAGAAGTGAAAGACAAACCAAGTAAGTTCTAAAAAGAATTTTACTATAACATATAAGAATATGTAAAACAGAACAATACAGAACTGTTATATCACAAGACATACAAATCTATTAAAAGAACAAGGTTGTAAACAGTGCAATTCCTACTACAGTACTTAGTCTCTAAATACTTGCTTAAAAGTGCTCCCAAGATGTTTCGTGGTCAGAGTCTGGGTAAAAATGTGTCTCTGAAGTAAAACAGACTAAATTAAATGCTGGCTTTTACCCCACCTCTTTTCAGGAGGTCACTTAGCTCCTCTCTGTCAGGATATATGAAAATATATATCTTATACAAAAGTATTACATTCTGCAACTTCAGCATAATTCATGTCCTTCAAATGACACTTCTTTTGATCTCATAATAAGCTTCCCACTTCCAGGACAGGAAAGCATCTTTATGATTTTGCACTTCTATGTAACAACCTGGGTTTTCCTTCCAACGTCATAAAATGGATATGTCATAGCAACTACGGTTGTAATTAACTCAGACCAACAGGATCCTTAATTAAGGCCTTACATGTAACACATGGTCTCTAAAAACTGAGTGTGTATAAACTCACATGCTGTCAGCATTTTCCTTATGGCTTGCATCTTTCAGCTGAAACCTGGGGGGGGGGGGTTGATGAGTGAGGTCATTCTAAGAGCATCAGATTTTCAACAGAGACAGTCAGTAATACATTTTATATTAATAAAAATGATACAGCACTCAGAACTTGCCGTCTACGTCACAGTTACTAGGTAACAATGGGTCCATGACTGGCTTAGGAATGAGTGAAATCCAAGCCTGAGTGAAGGAGTGGTCAGAGAGGTAAGAAGTGTGGAGATAGTTAAATAGACGGGTGAGAACTGGGATAATTGAGTCCCCGCAGGTGATAAAAAAAGACCATTAAGGAATCCATCAGGACCCAGGGCTTAATTTTTAAGGAGAGCACAGATCGCCTCCCTAACTTCGCCTTCTGTGATGGGGCATCCAACAGTTCACTCTGAGTGGGGGAGAGACGTGGGAGTTGTAAAGTGGCCAAATAGTTTCTAATAAGGTCATGAATGCCAGGAGAGGCTAAATCTTTGCTGTATAAAGCTTGATAATAACGAGCAAAGGCCTTTGCAATTTCCCATTGACAAGTAAGAATTGGACCCTGCGGGTCAGGTCAAAGACAGTAGATTGCTCTTCTGGCCTCCATCTGGCAAAGACGTAATGCCAGAAGCTTTCCTGCTCACTCTCCAGTCTCCAAGTAGCTAAACTTGGTACGTTGAAGGGCAAGGTCAGCCTGCTCTGCTAAAAGCCCAAAATACTGAGCTCTCAGGGTACTCAGTTGTTGCCAAACAGTGGGGTCTGAGGAGGGGGGGAGAGAGAGTGCTCTAGCATTCGTAAATGCTAAAGTAAGACATCCATCCTCCCCACCTTTCATTTCTTACAGGTAGACGCTATCCAGATCAGTTCCCCCCTTACTGCACACTTGGCAGCCCCCCATAACATATCTAAAGAAGAGACAGAGCCCTCACTGGCCCGAAGAAGTTATCCAGAAAAGTATTAATATCAGAGAGCATATCCAAATCTTTACAAAGAGTGGCATTAAGCCGCAAAGTGGCATCCCATTCCTCCAGGCCAAGGAGACTATGATCCAGGGAATTTGCAGCGTGATCAGAGACCACCATGGGGTGGATCTCGCAATCCTGCAGATAAGACACTATCAAGGTACTCATTAAGAAGTAGTAGATTCTTGACTGTGAGGAATGGGGTGCTGAATAAAAGGTGTATTGGTGCTCAGATAAATGAAGGAGGCGCCAGGGATCCATGAGGCCCGCCATACACAGCCAGTCCTGAAGACCCCTTTTCCCCGAGAGAGACCCTTTCTAGTAGTTCTGGATCGGTTACCGTCAGAGTCCAGAACTAAATTCCAGTCCCCACCAATAATAAGCGGCAGGTGCAGGAAAGGGGAAAGGTTACACAAAAGGGCCGTGAGAAATTGGGGAGAGTCCAGGTTTGGGCTGTATAGCGAGCCCAATACTAACTCCGTTAGTCCCAACCGACAATGAAGAAAAACAAACCGACCTTCCGGATCCCAAACCTCCTGCAATAATTGATATGGTATCTTCCTCTCAATGAGGACGGCGACATCTCCTCTTTTAGTACTGACTACAGCCCCACATAAATGGCCTACTTACTCTCTTCTAAAATATGAAATATCACCCCTGTGGAGGTGAGTTTCTTGAAGAAAAGCTACACATGGTTGAAGCCGCTTGAGAGGCTTCAAAATCATGTAGTGCTTCCTCCTATCCTGGGCTCCTTTAACATTCCTTTTCAAACATCTATATAATTGGGACAAGACAATAATCTATTAGGGCTAAACCAACCTAACATATAGCACAAAACATATAATCTAGTGTCTGAACCCCTTGAGGTGTGCTCCAGTTCCCACCCCCCACCTCCATGTAAACGAAATGCCAAAATCTCAGTAGGAACAATTAGCCCCCCTCAAGGAGATCCCCAACCCCCCACCAAAAAAATGAAGTAATGAACAGCCCATATAATCCATGTCTCCCAACCCCCAAAAAAGGACCCTAAATTAAAAGCAACCCATAACCAGAAAAATAACCTCTTACTCCCGGTCCTCCCGACTGTTCAACCATACGATCGCCATGATGGGTGACAGCTAGCTCTCCACCCTCCGCCTCCCACCCCCCTCAATACCCACGGACCCCAGTAAGTAATATAGTGATAACAGGGTACTAAGTATCCCACAGCACTATATAACCCTGATGTTTAATAAAGATAACACTTTAAGCTACAGATGAACAGGTCAACAAACTCCTTAAACACTGGTAGTTCATGGATAAGTCCAATGCCAAAGTAAAGAAGAGGGGCCCCAAGAGGCTCTACAAGTCTGGCAAGTCCAGCAGATGCCCTACTCCTCATCCAATTTGTGGGCCAGACCAAATTAGACCACGCAGGGGACAGCCGTAAGTCACTAGCTCAGGGGGGCCTGTGCAGATAACAGAGGAGAGGCCAATCCAGAATTTAATATAAACCAAAAGGCAAGAGTTCAGGTGTTCCAGTATCATAAACCCTCAAGATATGGTGAACATATCTGGCGGCAACCCTCATTAACACAGACAGTCCTGGGTAAATAACCAAATCATCACCAGGCAATGAGAAGTCACAAAGAACAGTTAGCCCAACTAAAAAGTCCATGTCACAGGTAGATGTCCCCAGTACTTGGGAGTAGTTCAGAAACCAAAAATAAAAGAAAGAACCAAGAGCATAGAGGGTAGCATTAAGCCATGGGGAGCAAAGTCGAGCCAGGAAAATAAAATAATCTAATGCAGAGGTCCTGCCAAAATTCACAGGCAAAATCCTGAAGTTAACCAGCAACAATACACTCACCACCAAGGAACAGATCTAAGATGCCGCTGCCATTAGATCCTTCATTTAAACAGATTTGGCAGACATTTTTTGAGATCCGCAGCAGCATACTCGGCCATCCCATAACTTGTCCAGGCTCCACTGCAGTGAACTTGAAGCAGGGCTGGGTAATGTACTCAAACAGATACCAGCCACCAGTAGCTTCGAGACTATGGGATGAAAGGCAGCCCAGTACAGTCTCACTGAATGGGGCAAGTCCTGTATGATGCGCACCCTGCACCCTCCCAGAGCACTTCTTTGAGGTTGCTAACTTTAGTCAGCACTTGCTGACGATCCAAGTAATTCAGGAACCGGAAGATTATGGGCTTCAGGTGGCGAACCAGCCGAGGAAGTGCTGGGGCACAGGGACCGCGCGCATCGCTCTATTACATATACTGACCCGCTCGAAAAGCCCAGTGATTTTTTTTCTAGCATCTTCTGCAGAAATAAGATGGCCTGGGAGCCCTCCGCTCCCTCTGGGAGGCCCAGAATCACAATACTGTTGCAACAGGACTGTCCTTCCATATCTTCCAGCCGGTCCTCAGTCCGTCGCAAGCACTTCTGCAGGGTGACCAGTTCAGGGTCAAGACAGTCTCTCCAATCATCAAGGGAGGAGATGCAGGCCTCTGCATCTCCCACCCATCGGGTCACAACGTCCGTCGATGCCTGCATTTTCTGCAGGTCTTCTGTCATTTCTACCATAAACATCTCCTCTGTGAGAGCTGTGGAGGTGGAAAAGTGCCTTGGAAACCCCTGAGGCCTGTGGTTTTGAGCGCTTAGCGGCCTTGTCTTGCTCAGGTGTAGGCGGGAGAGTATGGCAAGGAGTGGGTGTCTTCATGTCAGTGTCCATAATTGAAGCTGCACACAAAAACTTGCCCTAGAGTGCTCCACAGAGCGCAGATAAGCTGTCTCTCAAGAAATTGTCACCAACAGCAGGGGTCTGAGCAAATTAAAATAAAATTATAAGCGAGGAGGGTGAGAGCTGAGGGTAGATGAGTCCACATACTTAGGCTGCCATCATGTGATCTTCATGGAGATCCCTTCTAATGGCACCAAATTACTTCTACTGATATGATAAGTCTGGTTAAACCACAATCTTGAAGGCAATCCCCTGGTGCTGACAAGCGATTTTGACGATCTTCTCTTTCATACCGACTCCCCAACAGACCACCAGCAGAGTCTGCAGTCCCTTTGTGCTGCCAGTTGCTCTCTTTGGTGTCACACTGTAAACTTTTTCCAGTGCTAGATCTCCATCCGATCATGCCAGATTTAGCACTGCCAAGCCAGTCCTGCACAAAAGTCTTAGTATCCTCAACTTCCTCTCCCTTGGGCAGGCCTACCACTCATACTTTACAGGCATAAGCCTGGTATTTAACTATTTCCAGCTGCTGCTTTAATTGTGTGTTGTCCTGGATAAGTTTTGCTGACGCAGCAAAGGCCTTCCCCATGCTGGTTTCTGCTTTCTCAGCAGTCTCATCTGGATGGGATCAACTTGATATTCTAGCATTGTAACCTTTCCCACCAGGACGTCCATCTTTTTATCCATATCCTGCACAGACTACAGAGCGGCCACACGCTACAGCCCCACCCACAAAAATAGTATAATTATGACAAAAAAGTAGGGAATGGGGCTACAGACACTCTATGGAGAGTGTAATGAAATCGTGGGAGTGGGGCTGCCTAAATGTACTAAAATTATGTATTAGCCCCATACATGTATACATGCCAGCAAAGATAATTTGACTACATTTAGGCAGCCCCCTCTCCTGATTACACTCTCCATAGAGCGCCTGCAGCCCTGTTCCCTACTTCACATCATGACTATCCTGTTTTTATGGGCAGGGCTGCAGTGCTTGGTGGCCGCTCGGCTCATTCCAGGAAGTTACAAGCTGGGCTTTACGAGACAAATAACGTTTAAACCACTGGGTGGAAAATATTGATTTCTGGTTGAAAAAGATCCTAGGGCAGGCAGCTACACGGTATGAGTTGCCTACCTCGCACGTGTCAGCAGCTCTTTAAAGATAAACAGCAACATAATTTTTCTCGTTTAAAAACATCTGTAACAAACTAAGCTATATTAAATAACAAGTAATGTTAAAATGTACTACTGTAAATTACTAGGTACTGCATGCTGTATACTACTAGAGCGTTATTTTTTTTGTAATTGTCAGTTTTATTACTGTGAGCACATTCCTCTGTCTTGTACTATCATGTTACATTCCTCTGACTTGTACTGTCGTGTTGCCATTGTTTTGTAATATTATGTTGCCATTGTTTTTACTATATTGTACTCTTCCAGGTCGCACCTGTAAATAGGAATATTTCTGCCTAGCAGACTTACTTACTAAAAAATGAATAATCTCGCCTGTTTTAAAAACAATATTTACAAAAACATTTGCACAGCACTTTGGTTAGTAAGAATAATTTTGTTTTTAATAAAAATATTTTACTATGAATACATATCAGAAGCAATAGTAAAATATTTATAAATTGTTGGCACTGATATGCAACTTTTTTCCAGTTACAAAGAACTATTTTTGATATTGACCTTCAAGTACTAGGATGACTTTAAACACCTTGGTTCTCAGTTTTGCTTTCATGGCCTCACCTCCCGGGAAAGTGAATCAAAGGACATTAGCAAGAAGAGAAAGGAAATAACACTAAAGAAAAAATAAATGGCAAAAAAAAATTCACAATTAAAACAATATTCTGTGTTCCTATCTTAAGTGCCTTTCTCAATGCCATTCGCATAGCAACTGGAGGCAGGCTGGAAACCAGCCAGGTCTTAGCTGCCAGCAAAAATTTTGTCACCTCCTTTGAACATCTGAAGTATGTTTACCCAATAGATTTCATTAAATTACACTTCCATTAGGAAGCATACAATGTTGATACTCATCTCAAAGATAAAAGGGATTGCTAAGAGGCATGTCATCCTGCTCCCCAGCTGATTGCCATTTCTGGGCCAATCAAGGAAAGAAGCCACAACAATAGTTTTTTTTTTTCCTCTCCCTTAAATGCATCAACCCCAAAGGACTACATACTAAAAGACCGCAATCCCATTATCAGAATGAGCATATCACTAATGACAGCATGCATACAGTGCGGTATTTTAACAAAACCCGCAGACTACAAACAAGCTGGATGTGGGTCATTACTTAGGGTTTGTAAAGAACTTGCTCGCTGGGAGTTACTGGAGACTCTTGAGACTTGACATTTTAAACTTGAAAATAAAAGACGCAGTTTGTGGTTTCTTTCCATCAAATATCTTTACCTCAAAATGGAAAAAAAACTGTAATGATTAATTTGTTTCTATATGCTTACAGTATGTGTAGGGTTACAATGCTAGTGATCATCTTTAAGCAGCTTGGAATTACCCAGCTGATCACATCATCCATTTTTATTCTTCAGCGGCAAACTCCATCCATCTCTGACACACAGCATGCACTTTGATTTAAGAAAAAAAAAAATGAAAGCCTTTTTCACCAAAAGTTTAAAGAGTAAAACGTTTTAATCTCACTTCAGGAGCCTGATGTTCAATGATATGAATTAAATGAAACACTGTTCATAAAACTTTCCCTTTCATGCAAGGATAGCCTTGCAGTGTCCTCAGATAGCTCCGTCTTTAGCCTTACTTTGCATCTCTGTTTCCACAGGGTGCAAAATAGCTACCTGCTACCCAAGGGTAACATTTTAATGGCCCCCACGCACAGCAACAGATGCTAATCAAACCGACTCTTGTGTAAGAATGTCACATTCTGAAAAGCAAAAACAAGATAATTAAAAGAATATTTATCAGGCTCATTTACTTATTAAAATTATTTTGGGGATGAGAAATGTTAGTTTTAGTCTTTTTCTACTGATTGTATTTTTTTCCCTCTTTCCAGCCGGTTCTCCTAGGGACTGTCACAGTCGTACTCATCATCCTAGAAGCTCCCTCCACAAAAAACAGTTACCTAAAAACTTACCATAACAGTAAATCGTTGAGGGGATCTCAGTCATCAGGTCACACCGTAGGAACTTCACCGTTGGTGAAGCAAGATCCACGTGGAAGATTTTCAGCAGTACGACTGGGGCCGCCCACAACATTGATGTCCATCAACGTCATCAACCCTATAAAGGCATAAGCGGCCCCAGTCCCTCCTCAGTTCTTTCCCCCAGAGACAAAGGGAGCAAAGCTCAAGCCATGGGGGACTGAGGAAAGAGAGAGAGACAGAGGTGCCCAGGCCAATATGAAGGGCTGGATACACCAGCCAGCCAGTTACAAGACAAAAGCCTCAAGAGGGGGGATGGTGGGAAGAAAAGCAGACCTGATGACTGAGATCCCCGCGAAGATCTACCGTTACGGTAAGTTCTTATGCAACTGTTCTGTCTTCTTCGGGGTTATCTCAGTCATCACGTCACACCATAGGAATGAGTCCCAAGCAGTTACAGGTGCAAACAAACAGTCTGGGAGGATGGCTCACCATAAATGTAAGACAGGAGGTCCTGCAGCACAGCCCTGCCAAAACCTGCATGGGCTCTTGAGGCAATGTCCAGACTGCAGTGCTCGGTGAAAGTATGGACGGTACTCCAGGTGGCAACTGCACAGATGTCCGCAGCTGAAACACCTCAGAAACAAACCACATAGATAGCCATGCCTCTTGTGGAATGAGCTTTAACCGCTCCAGGCAATTCTCTGCCATACTTGTTGTAGTAAAACACAATGCAATTTGTTAACCATTTGGATAAACACTGCTTAGAGAATGAAGCGCTCTCTCTACCTGGGGCAAAGGAAACAAGCAACTGCTTCAACTTTCTACATTATTTGGTGCGAAGCCGGTAGTACTTCAAAATTCTGCGCATATCTAACGTATGGAGCAGTGCTTCCCTTGGACTGGCACACTTGGGAAAATAAACAGGAAGGTGGATAAACTGGTTGAGGGTAAACTCAGAGACCACCTTAGGGAGAAACTTAGGATTTGTGCGCAAAGACACCCTGTCTTTCTGAAAAATCAAATAAGGCTTCTCACACCTGAGGGCTTGAAGCTCTGAAATTCTTCGAGCAGAAGTAATGGCAACTAAAAATAATGCTTTCCAAGAGAGAAAATGTAACTTGCAAGTGGTGACTGGCTCAAAAGGAGAAAGGGTCAACTTCTCCCAAACAAAATTCAAATCCCAAACCAGGATGGGAGAATGGATTGGGGGGTTTCAGGTGCAGGATGCCTCTTAGAAAGGTATGAGAGGCATCCAGCTGAGCAACAGTGCAGTCAACCACGGGCTCATGAAAGGCAGAAATAGCCGAAAGGTGCACTTAAGAAACACAGAAACATAGACTTTGACGGCAGATAAGGACCACTTGGCCCACCCAGTCTGCCAATTTCCCTACCTACTGGATAAGCTGCAGATTCTAGTTAACCAACAGCCTACTTCCTGCCACCCCCCACGACAACTGCCTTATGTTTGTCCCATGCATGTTTGAATTCCCCCACTGTTTTAGACCCAACAACCTCCCCAGGAAGGCGGTTCCATGCATCTACCACTCTCTCCACGGAAAAAAAATTTCCTCACATTACCCCTGAGCCGTCCCCCCTCTATCTTTAAATTGTGCCCTCTTGTTCTTACACATCTCTTTTTCTGAAAGATGCTACCCTCCTGGTCTTTGTTGATTCCCTTCAGGTACTTGAATGTTTCTATCATGTCCCCCCATCCCTCCTTTCATCAAGGGTATACATATTAAGCTCTCTCCGTCTCTCTTCATATGGTTTCTGACAAAAGAAGAGTACTGGAGACCTGAGTCAGACAGAGATATCAGGTAGTCCAGAATCTGGTTCTCTGGAAAGGTTAAGGGGTCCAGATTATGTTTGGCAGCCCAGATGGCAAACTGCTTCCGCTTCATGGAATATGTGGCTCGAGTGGAAGGCTTCAGGGCGGCCACCAGGACATCCACCACTCTGTTAGAAACCCCAAATCTGGTGGTGGCTATGTTCTCAGGAGACAAACATGCAGGTGAAGGGACCTGAGGTTGAGATGAACCAGAGTCCCCTGATCCTGGATCAGCAGGTTCCTGCAGAGAGGGAGAGGGACCAGAAGTTCCTCCCCCAACTGCTGCAACAGAGAGAACCATATCTGCTGAGGCCAGAATGGAGCTACCAGAATCATGCTGGCCCCCTCCATCTGCAGTTTGATCAGCACCCTCTGGATTAGAGGAAATAGAGGGAAGGTGTAGAGGAACCTCCCGCTGCAGGATAAGGACAACGCGTCTCATCAGAAAACTCCAGACCCTGGATCTAGTGAGTGAAAATCAGGCAGTTTTGCACTGAGTGGGAACGCAAAAAGGACCAACTCTGGATAACCCCATCTGTCATACAACTCTTCTGCGATGGATGAGAGAAGCTCCCATTTATGCGTGCTGAACTGAGTCCAGCTGAGACTGTCCACCAGTGTGTTTAACATGTCTGGCACTTGGACCGCGGAGAATGTCAGACCATGATCCAACACCCAGTACCACACTCTCATGGCCTCTTTGCACAGGGGGTACAAATGAGTACCCCCCACACTTGAAGTAGTAGACTACACTGAGATTGTTTGACTGCACCTCATGACTGACCTGGAGTAAGGTGCTCCCAGAATGCATGTATGGTGTAGAGCACCACCCTCATCTCCAGGACACTGATATGCAGAGAGGTCTCCATTTGGGACCAAGAGCCCAGGGCTTGGAAGGGAAACAGGTGCCCTTCCCAGCCCAGACCAGATGCATCCGTGGTGAGGATTTACTGTGGAGAGATCATCTGGAATGGGACGCTTTGAAGCAGATTCAAAAGGTCCAACCATCACTGCAGTACCTTGCAGACTGGGGAAGAGACCAGGACTAGGTGATCTAACTCGTCCGAGCGCTGGTCCCACTGTACCCACAGGGTATGCATATGAAGCCTGGCCAGTGGAATGGTGGGAATCGCAGCTCCCATCAGACCCAGCAAACTCAGGTATACCCAGGCAGGAATATAGTGGCTTTGAGTGACTTCCTGAGCTTGGGCTATAAGGTACTCTGCCCTGTTCTGGGGCAGTAAGACCTTCTCCTGCGCCAAATCTAGAACTGCCCCTATATACACTGCAGCCTTTGGGATGGTGCAAGAACCGACTTAGGCAGACTCACAGGGATGCTCAGGGAGCAAAATAGCTGGAGAGTCCTCTCCAGTGTCAGCAGAAGCTGTTTTCTGGGATGGAGCTTTTAGGTGCCAATCGTCCACATAAAGGGAAAACATACAGTCCCTCTCGTCTGAGAGCAGCTGCTACTGCAGCTAAGCACTTGATAAAGACCCGCAGAGCAGAGGACAAGCCAAAGGGCAGCACTTTGAACTGATAATGCTCACCCTGAAACACAAAACAGAGAAACTTCCTGTGAGAAGGAAAGACTATGTGCAGGTAAGCATTCTGCATGTCCAGTGAGCACAGCCATTCCTCTGCCTTGAGGAGAGGCATCAGGCTTGACAAAGTTACCATCTGGAACTTTCTGTACTGGACATAAAGACTGAGGTCCTTCAGACCTATAATGGGCCTCAAATCTCCGGTCTTTTGGGGGACCAGGAAAAACCTAGAATAAAACCCCTTGTTTCTCTGGTGTCTGCAAACTGGCTCAATGGCCTGCTTCTACAGAACAGACCGTACCTCTTCCCGGAGAACCAACAGGTAAGCTGGGGGGGTAACTGGAGGGCGGGGGAGGGGTTTCCGGAGGCTGCTCAATGAGCTCCAGGGTGTGCCCCTTTTCTATGATTTTCAGAATCCATGCATCCAAAGTTATAGTTCTTCAGAGATTCAGATGGAGGAAGAACCAACCTGTGACCACCACCTCTTGGTCTGGGACCAGAACAGGGAATCTGGCAAAAAGTCAAATAGAGACAGATCCAGTCGCGGGGGCTGTTCCTCACTTCTGGGGTGCTTGGCCGCAGCTCCAGCATTGGAGGGGGAAGACAAGGCAGTCAGGGTTCTGCGTTTCCCTTAGAGGTGAGAGGCTGCACCGGGCCGATTGATCATTTTGTGACAGGAAGGGCACCCTCTACCTCTCGGCTGAGTATAGTACAGAGAGCAGACAGACTTAAATACCTGCCAGAGACTTACAGATCACTGATAATGTCCTGGACATTAGGGCCAAACAGCTTAGTGCCACTGAAAGGTACAGTAACATGTCAGGACATCAGCAGCAAAACCAGATACCCTCAACCAGGAGTGCCTTTGTAGGCATATCCGTGGCATAATCCATGGCAACAGTGTCAACCATGTCATAGAGGGCCCAGAAGAGGTGTTTACTAACTTTCTTGGCTGCCTGGAGGCACTGAAGAAGTTCTTGTTTCTGTGTGCCATCTGGGAGGGCCTGGGCAGCAGCCTTGCCCTTCTTCCAATTAGAATTTTGATACTTCATCATATGAGACAGGAAGTTTGCAATCATAAAACCCAGAGTGGAGGAGGCATATACCTTCTTACCTCAGAGGTCAATTCTGTGAGACTCTTTGTCCAGGGGATGGGAGCTAAGGTGCTTAGGCACCTTAAACCTGCTGTGGGCTGCCTTAATGACCACTGTCTGTTTCAGGCTGAGTAGCATAGCATGGGAACTCCTGGGGAGGTATGGTAAAGTCTGTTCACTCGGAGGGGCACAGCTGGCACTATGTCTGGTCTGTGCCAGGCTACATTCCTCAAGGCAGGAAGAACTGGAGGGATGATCTTTAGGGGGAGACTCCTGGATCTCTAGGAAGTCCACCAGCTCCTCCTTGTGACATCCTCTTCCTTAGTGTGGAAGCCCATGGCTGAGAACAGTTGCTTCATCACACTGAAAAATGTGGGGTCCTCAGGAGGAGACATAGGAGTGTGCTTCATCAAGTCCTCACTGACAGAGGAAGCTGTGGACCTGTCAGAGATCAGGATCACTTCCTCTTCTACTTCCTCATCATTGTAAAAAAGAGTGAGGTCTGGATGGTACTCCTACTCAACGTCAACCTTTTCTAAATCTGGGTCTGGCATTGGATGCGCCAACGATGACTTGAGGGTAGCTTTCTGCGGCCAATGAGTAGGCACTGATGGTGTCAGTGATGTGGGCTGTATGTGCCCAGCTGCTATACAATCACCAAAGTGAATTTCATCAACATGTCATTTAGATCAACATTTGTCAATGAGGGGGTGGGGTGTCGATGGCACAGGTACCGACAACCCGCCTGATGGGCCCTGTCAGCCTTAAGAGTCTGTAGCCCTGAAGGGAAAAGGGTCAGGCCTCAACCGGAGGGGGGGGGGGGCATTGATGATGAGCCAGTTGTCGATAGAGGGGCCAATGACCCGGAGGTAGACAGCCGGCCACCCTGTGAATCGGGCAGAGTCACTGTTGATATGGGTCTAGAGGGCACAGAGACTTGGACATCAGTTTTGCATGTCGGTGCAGCCGATGTGGATCCCCCTGAGGAAGGAGACAAGGCCATTGGGGAACAAAATCGCCACCCGGGGGAGCTGTCACAATCTCTGTCTTTTTTGTGACTCTCACCGAGGATCTGTCTCGGGCCTTGGAGGCCTGGGAGCTTGACTACCCCATTGGCAACTAAGAGGCTGGGACCCCAGTGGACCCCTGCCCAGAACTGGCTACCTGTTGATCCTTCAGGAAATTTTTAAGAGCCTTTCTGCGTCCCCGGAGGATTGGTTACATTTCTGGCAGAGCTCACAGTCAGAAACTTTGTGATCAGGCCCAAGACAGCAGTCACAGAGAGAATGTTCATCTGTGAAGCAATCTTCCTTCTACCTTGTGGCCAATGGAAAAGAGAAGTCGAAGGATTAACTCTTGACATAAACAAGTTGAAGGAATCTCTTAAAGAAAAGAGATTCTGAAAAATATTAAGTGAAAAAGCCATAGGCGAAAAAAAGGCACAAACACTGCGTCAGAGCTTCCACGGAGACCCATGCGATCGCGTCAATGGCAGGAAAGAACTGGAGAGGGAGTAGGACTGCTCACGCTTTTATAGGGTTGATGACCTCGATAGACGTCGATGGCATGGGCGGCCCAGTTATGCTGCTGAAAATCTTCTGTGTGGATCCTGCTTCACCCATGGTGAAGTTCCTACAGTGTGACCTGATGACTGAGATACCCCTGATTAGATTTTACAGCACAGACCCAACGCTACTCCATGACTGTTCAAAAGAAGGTGCTAGTGCATTACACACCCCGCTCTCTCCTCTCCCACAGACCAGGTGTTTCATTTTGAAGATGGCCTCAGGGTCTGACCATCTGTTCCAGTGGCAATGTACAGTGGTAATGATATACACTGGCTGGCTACTGTTTACTTTTTGTTTAATGAAGTAATGATTCCATAACACACACACACACACACACACACACTTACTCACTCACTCACTCTCACTCTCCCTCTCTCTCTCTCTCTCGTCACACAGCAATGCATTTAAAGACATGCTCTCTAAGATCTTATACAAAAACTACACTACATACAATCAGTACACTAGCATGGTAAGCATTTTTTTTTCAGTTTACTACCACTAGTGTTCCCTATGAGAGGGCTGAAGTTATTTAGACAGGCACCTTTTCAGACAGATGTGAAAAGGAAAGCCCATCCTAATGGTTGGATTTAGATGGGAGGGATAGCCAGCCCAAGTTTGGCAACTGCAGCAGGGAGAATAAAAGAAAAGCAAAAAAAAAAAAGATAAACAAAAAATTAACTTATTTCCAGTCATAGTGGGAATCAATGCATATTAGGCATACTGCAGCCACTTAAAATTGCCATCGTTCGTAACAAATGCAGGGTGGTGGGGTCTCCCGTGCAATTACAGTGCAATGCCAATCATGGTTTCAGATATTTACAGGCACCAACCTGGCATGTGCCCTCAAACACAGAAGACCATGTCACTGCAACATGTACCCAGTACATGTCACGATGCTTGCTCAGAGCTGGGGGATGGGAGGAGGGCTGCAGAGGAAGGGACGAGGCCTTTGAAGGTGATTCTCCACATCACTGGCAGCCAATGCAGATCCTGCAGGACCAGGGTCACATGAAGTCGACAGGTCTGGAGGTGCACTAGTGAGGACAAGTCTTCATGCAGGATTAAGGCTTTAAACTGGATGATGTTCCTGAGGGATCTACGATGCCGGCACGGCATTCTCCACAGCGATGCCCTCGACAGCACCAGAAACTGGTCGACACCCCACGAAACCGGCACATCCTCGCAATGACTGACAACACCAATATGCCCAATGTGGGGGGGAGGGGGGGCTGGCATGTGAGGGACAATGCCCCCCACACTCCCCCTACTTTAGATGTCTAACTCCACGTTGCACAGACAGTGGGGTTAGGTATATGCCCACCGTCACTGCAAAGTCCATCAAAGTGAAATCCCCATCGCTGCCAATATAGGCGTGGTCAGGGTTTCGCTGTGGGGGGAGAGGGGTCACTGTGCTGGTGTTACTGTAGAGACGAAATACCATTCCTGAGATGGAAAAAGTCACTTAAGACAGACAACACCCAAGCCTCAAGTCTCAATCTATGCAAGGAGCATCAGGACTGGGACTTCGTCATACCTGATTTTATTCTATTTAGGAGGGATAGGGAAGGGAGAAGGGGGGAAGGGTAGCTCTTTATGTAAGGGACTGCATAAAGGCTACAGAAATACAAGCGGGACAGGAGGGAGCAGAGGTACTGTGGGTCACATTAGACAGGGTTCGAAATTGCCATGGATCCGCTAGCCAAATGCTGGTATATTTTTGTATTGGATTAGCAAGATTTTTTTTTTAACTAGCCCTGTGGACTCATTCTAGAGAGTGTAACCTTTCAGTAAGTACACCAGCTGGCCAGTGGAAAAGTCTGTAGGGCTACTTCATTTTCCCAGTCACTAGTCCTGCAGGCTAGTGGCCGAAAAATGTAATTTCAGCCCCCTTTAGAGACGAGAAAATGATCAGTTATATGTGTGGGGTGTTACACAGATCTGAAGTGCAGGGAGAAGAGAATAGAGAGTTACTGCTAACAATACAAAGGATGGCTAGCAAGGGACAGTTGGTGGGGGACTTCAACCTTCTGGATGTGGAGTGGAGTCGCCCAGCAGTGGCAACCTCAAGCAGCAAGGACATCCTAGGTTCTCAGCAGGCGACAAGCCTCAGACAACTTGTAATGGAACCCATTCGGGAGGGTGCAATGCTAGACCTGATGCTAACAAATGGAGACTGTCGATAACATACACGTCAGACCATCTGGGGACTAGCAACCATTGGTCAGTGAGGTTTAATGTAAGCACTGGACCGGAACCAAACCACACCAAAATGAGGGTCCTGGACTTCGGGAGGGCAGATTTCGAGAAAATGAGGGTATGTCTGAGAGACGCCCTGGCAGAACTGGTTGAGAGAAAAAGGGGTGGATGAACACTGGGCTGTAATAAGGCATAGTATTGATAGAGCAACCAAGTTATGTGTTAGGCAGGTCAGCAAGAACAGGAAGAGGAGGAGGAAGCCGAAGGAGGTGGCAGAAGTAGTAAGGACAAAAAGACTAGCCTTAATTAACTACAAAAGAATGCAGAAAGAGGAGGATAGGGAATGTTACCAAGAGAAGCAAATGGAGGTGGGGAGAGCAGTTAGGAGAGCAAAGGCATTAATGGAAGAGACTATAGTCAAAACGATTAATAAAGGGGACAAGACATGCTACAGGTACACTGGAAAAAGGAGGAAAACAAAGGAAGGGATAATTATGCTGAAGGAGAGGGTTTCACGTAGCGGAGGACCGACAAAAAGCAGACATACTGTATAGATATTTCTATTCAGTATTCAAGGAAGAGGGAGAGGGGGCAGGGCCAAAGATGCAAGGCAGGGGCATAACCGGCAGAAAAGTGGACACCAGCCCCTTTACAGAGAAAAGAGTCCTGAGTGAACTAAAGAAGTTAAGGGTGGACAAGGCAATGGACCCAGATGCAGTGCACCCCAGTGTGCAAAAGGAACTCTTGGAAGAGTTGGCTGCACCCCTCACGGAGCTGTTCAACCTATCACTAGAGACAGGGAAGTGCCAGGGGACTGGAAAAGAGCGAATGTGGTCCCACTCCACAAAGGTGGTGATAGGGATGAGGTTGGAAATTACAGGCCTGTCAGCCTGACTTCAGTAGTGGGCAAGATAATGTAATCTTTGCTGAAGTAAAGGTTAGTTGAATACATTGATACAAATGACCTACTAGACCCAGGACAACATGGTTTTACCAAGGGGTGGTCCTGCCAGACAAACCTAATAAGAATTTTTCAACTGGGTGACCAAGATAGTGGACCAGGGCAGGGTAGTGGGGACTTGGCCTATCTGGACTTCAGAAAGGCCTTCGACACCATCCCTCCTAAAAGACTGATAAACTAGGTCACCTACAAGTGGATCCTAAAATAGTACTATGGGTAGAGAACTGGCTTACTGGCAAGAGTCAGAGGGTGGTGGTAAACCGGGAACACACTGGAGAGGGAGAAGTCACAAGCAGGGTGTCGTAGGGGTCAGTGTTGGGGAAGGTCCTCTTCAATGTCTATATTGGGGACATTGTAGAGGGGCTGGAGGGGAAGGTATGCCTATTCGCAGATGACACAAAGGTATGTAATAGGGTGGATATGCTGGGGGGGATTGAAAAACTGAGGAAGGACCTTAAAAAACTGGAGAAATGGTCTGGAACATGGAAGCTGGGATTCAATGCAAAAAAAGTGCAGGATCATGCACACAGGGCAAAAGAACCTGAAGGCAAATGACAAACTAGAAGGGGAGGTACTAATAGTCAAAAAGCAGGAAAGAGACCTGGGAGTTATCATTTTGGATGACCTAAAAGAGGCTAGGCAGTGTGACAAGGCAGCGGGGAAGACTAGCCGAATGCTTGGATGCATAGGGGAGGGTATCACAAGTAGAAGGAAGGAGGTCATTTTATCCCTGTATCAGACACTGGTGAGACCACACCTGCAGTACTGCGTCCAATTCTGGAGGCCCCATCTGAGAAAGGACAGAGTGTAGGCAGTGCAGAGAAGGGCAACTGTAATGGTGCAGGGCCTGCAGGAGAAGACCTATGAGGAAAGACTAAAAGAATTAAATATGTATTCCCTGGAGGCAAGAAGGGAAGGGGAGAAATGAAAGAAACATACAAATACCTAACGGGGATAACCAGAGTACAGAAGGGGAGCATCTTCCAAAGTAAGAGATGGGGCACAGTATGAAGTTGGAAGGGGGACAATTCAAGGGTAAAGTGAGAAAATATTTTTTCACAGAGAGTGGGTGATGCTTGCAATGGCCTACTAGATGAGGTGGTAAGGGCTAAAACAGTCACAGGTTTCAAGGAGGAGTGAGACAGACACAAGAGTATCCTGGAGTTAAGTGTTGGGGGGGGGGGTGCTCTGGAGCTCAGTTTGTGCATCAGACCTCATACTAGGTAGGGATAAATTAGGCAGACTGGGTGGGCCAAGAGGTCCTTATCTGCCGTCAACTTCTGTGTATCTACGTATCATCCAGAATGAACCCCAGATTTTTTTTTTTTTTTACCTTGGCAGAGGCAGTAAGTGGGGAGAAGCCCAGCATCACACCAGTCACCTCCCCAGCCGCCTCCGCACCCTGCCAATTACCAGGCTCAGTCAAAAGCATTTCCGTCTTGTCTGGGTTGAGCCTCAGCTTGTTAAGAGGACATCCAGTCCTGGATCTTGGCCGGACATGAATTCAGTACCTCAACCGTACCATGTGTCCTGGATGCAAATGACAGTTACAGCAGGGTGTCATCCGAATAACAGTGAAACCCCACACTGTAGCATCTACTGATCTCTCCAAGGGGATGCATGTACACTGCGAACAACATGGGTGAGAGAATCTAGCCTTGGGGAACTCCTAAAAGTAGGGTCTTCAAGAGAGAAGAAATTCCCCATCACCACCCTCTGTGTTCTACCGATAAGAAAGGACTCAAACCTGCTGATAACAGTGCCAGTGAGTTCAGAGAGTGCCCTCAGGTGATCCAACGTCACAACATGGTCCACAGTATCAAATGCTGAAGAGAGATAGAGGACAATGAGAACTGACCATTCCCCTCTATCTCTAGCCCTGAGGAGGTCATTATGTACCCTGACTAATGCGGTTTCAGTGTTATGTCCAACTGGAGAGGCTCACAGATGTCAACGGCCATGAGATGGGCTTTGGGCCACAGAGCCACCATTTTCTCAATACCGTAACCTTTCCCAGAAACATAAGGTTAGATACTGGCCTATAACTCGCTAAGCAGTCTGGGTCAAGAGATGGTTTCTTTAAAAGGGGCCTCACCACTGCCTCTTTCAAGGCACTAGGAAAAAGTGAGCACTGGACAATCTCAGTGAACACTGGACCTACGAACCTCAAGCAGCCCACAAGGGCATGGGTAGGACCTGGGTCCAGTTTGCAATAAGTGGGCTGCAGATTCAAAATTACTTCACAGACCTTTTCCACACCCACTGGCCTAAACTCGTGCTAGACTAGAGGAGTGCTTCTAGCGATGACCATCTCAATACTGTGGGGCTGTGATCACCCCATTGGGGAAATCCCAGATCTGATAGAGGACAGTCTGTCAGAAAAGGACAAAGTCTTCACACTTGGTGGCTGAAGTCGCTCTTTTTAGCTGCACACAGGTAGGATGGAGTAACCTGTCCACAGTCCGAAAGAGCTGAGCTAGTCTGTTCTTCCCTGAAGCAATCTCCCTTGATAGGAATACTGCCCTCTTATGGGAGACTGCACTTTGATATTCACCATAAAGAGTTCTCAAATCCAGTATGTCCTCCTCAGATCCAGACTTCCTCCAACAACACTCCAATCTCCAACCCCTGATATTCACCTCCCTGAGCACCCCCTTAAACCACGGGATTCTCACATGAGACAATCCAGGTTATATACAAACAGGTGCGACAGAGAAGAGAATGAAGGCAACAGCCCTACTGTAACCTGCTCTTGCCCCACAAGCAACGCTCACTTCCCAGAGGTCCATCACCACCAGACGTCCTGCTGGGGACAACCCCTTCAAAGGGTGGCAACAGACAATCTCCATAGGGTAAGGACTACCAAGGGGGGCCCTAAACAAGAACTTAACTGTGCAATGATCCAACAAAGCGACCAGATGAATCTTGAGATTGCTTAACCACACCCCAACAAGAATATTAAGTCCAAGGCATGCATATGTCTGTGAGTTGCAGTAGCAACTGCATGTGTGAGGCCAAGTGAATTCATCTGGAGGAAATCTTGCCCACACTGCGATAGTTCGTTGTCGATCCAAGCACGGAAGTTGCCCAGGACTGATCACCTGGACAACTCCAATACTCTCCTCGTGATGAAGTCCGCGACTTCCTGCAGAAGTTCCCTCTCATGTCCTGGAGGCCGTACATATGAAGGATTCTGCAACATGCACCTGGACCCCCTCATAAGGCCAAGCATTCAAATGAAGTTGAACACACTGGGTGCACAGACAAGTTCAGGTTGGATCTAAAACAGATGGCCACACCCCCCACCCCTGTGAACCCTTCTTAGGCAGTGCACTGTGGATAAGTCAGGCAGGACAGACACCTCCAGAACTGGGCCGGCGTCATCTCCCAGTCAGGCTTCCATGATGCAAGCCAGATCAACTGAAGAAACCAAGTCTGCTAATTGCAGTCTTGTTCCTGATCGATCACACACTGCAGAGCAATGACAAAAGGGGACTGGCAGAGGTTGCTGGCCTATCTGCTACCTGCCCACTCAGTCCGGTGGCTGCTCTGGGTATGGAAACCAAACATGTCTGACCTTTCCATAGGTCCCATTTCGACCCAGGGTGCCTCCAGGTCCTCACCACCGCAATGTTGCTCCCCCCACTAGCAACCTTCACACCCCGCAACCTACTATCCTGCCTTCTTGCAATACCAACTTCCCTGCAGAGCCTAAATGTCACAGATGGCAGTGGGTGGTCAGTAAAGGGGCAGAGGTCCAGCAGCCGAGGTGCAAATTAGCTAAGCCTCTGGGGCCCAAAACCTAAGCACATCTTTCAGCAAACTACCTGCTCAGCCCTTAAATAAGGTACTAAAATAATATGCTAGATTAAAACCATCCCGGCCTTACCTGGCAACCTGAAGCCCTATACACACATTTATATGCACTCACTCTAAACAAATTACTATACAGACATAACAACCAGACAACCACTATTCCACCAATAGCCCTCCAACACCCGACCCACCTCCCTACCCCTAATAAAACCACAGAATTAAAAATAAAATCACAGTCTACATCAATAAAGAATCCAGATCCACTGCCAGCCAATGGGGAAACCATTATAACTTCAAAAATAGTTCCAGCCCAGTTCAAATGCTGTGTACCAGCTTAGCTCTGCAGTCACCACAGCAAGTCCCAGTTCAACAGAGAGAGTGCCCCCCCCCCTTCCCGGCAGCACTCTCCCCACTACCGTGGGGTTATCCACCATGCAAGAATGAGAAGGGAAAACCCCAATACAAAAAACAAAATGCTCTCCCCACCTGTTTTGTTCACGATAGGGAATCAAAAGTCCAGTCCAGGCTTTCAATCCATCCAAATCTAAAAAGACTAAGCGGCAAACGCGGCAAAGACATAATCTGCCTCCAGAAGTATGCAAGTTTTTCTCCATTCTGTGACTGCAGGAACTCCCAGGAACCCGTAGGCTTCCTCCATTGCTCCTAGGATACCACTGACACCAAGTCTTTTCTAAGTCATCAGGTCTTTCCCATACTTGGAACTTTGGGACTGGCTCAACAAACCAGTCCTCGCTTGCAGAACAAGTCCTGAACTGAATTCCAACTTAAGGCCCCGACCATTCTGACCCACTAAGGATCTCTTTCCCCTTCATCAAGCTACAGTCAGCAATGTGTGAACATGGTCTGTTATGGGCAGATTATATCCAGGTTATGTATCAAATCATATTCGATGTGAATTTAGGTTGTGCTGATTTTAACGCCCCCGAGTATGATACCAACAGACCTAGTCTTGGAATAAAAAAGCTACCTCCTGCGACATACTCACTGTCCCAACCCTGCCTGTGTTTAATCTCTAAGACTTCACAATATCTAAAAAGTGGATCAACGTGCATAGCAGTGATTTAGTAGGTCTCAGTTACTCCCTATATAGGATCTGCCTACAGGGGTGTTAGTAGGCCAGAAATAAATTAGTGCTTATTTTTTTTTAATGTATACCTAGGGCCAAGTAGGCATTTAGGCAGTTAAATCAGTAGCAAACCCCTAGTAAAAGCTTCATAAAGGTAAAGGGGATAGCTAAATATAATAATAGAGACTAGCTAAAACATTAATATGTGGAGAGGGGGCATGCAGTGGGGGCAGGGTAAAATGGGTACAGTGGTGGGGTGCACGGGGTGTCTGGTGGTTGTGTTTCTGGGAACGCTCTAGGAGGTGAGGGATGCCTGGTCTGTGAAAATATCATGCAACTGAGAGTGAAAGTAAGGCAGCTGAGGCAAGAGATAGGTGCACTGGTTGGGGGTTTTCATACAGAAACGATGAGAGAAGCAGAGGGAACACAGGGTTTGGAGGCAGTTGAGGATTGGACAGAGTGAAGCTAAGGTGTGGAAGGGGCCAAATGATGGGGAGGAGAGAACAGAAGAGTAGGCAGGTTCCCTGGGTCCCACTTCCCCAGCAGAAGAGGAGGCCCAGGAAGAAGGACTGTATGACAGTAAAAGGGAAAGGTAAGGCAGGAAGAGGAGGGGTTCCTGTGGGAGCATCTCTAGAATTGCCTGTGCAGACCAGATACCTTCCACTGAACTAGAGGGAGGAGGGGGAAGTGGTGATAAGGAAAGGGGTAATGGGGGGGGTTTGAGGTGATGGTGGGATGTCAGGGTAAGCAGGGAAAGGGGTGGGAGAAAATGCATATGGGCAGGGGGGCAAGAGGGAGCAGGCAAGAGGGTGGTGAGCAAAGGAGAATGACGGGATAAGCAGGAGGGGGCAGAAGGGTAGGGTGGGGGCAGATCAGGGGAACAACAGAAGGAAAAGATAGGGGGCGAGCCAGAGGGGAGAAACGTTCAGGCAGAGGGGACAGGGACACTAGATGTAGAGGGATGGGAGGGAGTACAAGAGGGAAAGGAGGCGCAAGTGGGAGTGGGCAGCAGTATGGACATAAGGGAGGGTGGCCCAGGATCAGGAGGGGAAGGGTGATGATCTTGAGGGATTTAACGGTGAAGGGGTGCAATGGGGAAAGAGTCTTGGGCAAACTGTAAGAGGATAGGATGTGTGCCAAGAATTATGGCAGGGAGGGTGGGAACCCTAGTATAAGTGCATGAGACAGTGAGGAAGGAAGCCTCACATTACAGTCTACCTGGGTATGAATGACCTTGCAGGATATGAGATGGGGGGTAGTACAAAAAATGTTCATGGAGGTGGGGAGAATCTGCAAGGTAGAAGGGAAGTTGGTAGCCTTCTTGGAGGGGCTTTCAGTCCTGAGGACTAGTATGGCAAGGAGGGTAAGAATTGTCAAATTTATGAATGGCTTAGAGGGTGGTGTGAGTCAGAAGGGTACGGGTACATTAGAGGATGGGGGGGCATGGGATAACAAGGACTTGTATACATCGGATAGATTAGACCTAGGGAGGCAAGGCATAAGGGTCCTGAAGGGCAAGCTTGAGGACTACATGACTAAAAATCTAAATTTAAACTGACTGGGTGGGGCAGCAAGGTGCACAGTACCCTTAGTCACCTGGTAGAGGAGACAGATAGACCTTCTCCCCAATCAGGACTGCACGAGGAGGAGAGAGAGATGGGGGTGGGGTGGGGGAAGAGAGAAGGGACCAAAGGAAGAGGGGGGTGGAAGGAGGCTGGTTAGGAGCAAAGGGAGTTCACAGTCATGATGGAGGGTGGTGTCTCTAAATGCTCGAAGTCTAGGGAACAAAACTGTGGAACTGCAGTCACTGTTGACCGAGGGAGAAGTGGACATAGCGGCCATTCATGACTGGGACATAGCAGTTCCAGGGTATAAGCTGTATAGAAAGGGGGGGGTGACACTGTATGTAAGGGAAGGGATACCTTGTACTAGAGAGGAAAAGGTGGAGGGTAAGATTGAAGCTTTGTGGGTACAGGTAAAATCCACTAAATGGAGGAAACTAAGGATGGGGCTGGCCTACAGACCACCTTGCCAGGATGAGGAACTGGAGAGGGTACTGGGGTCCCAGATCATGATTATGTCCAGCAGGGGGAAAGTAGCTATAATGGGGGATTTCAATCTACCTGGGGTGAACTGGAAAATCCCCACCACCTTCTGCACAAAAGGGAACAAATACTGTTGGATGCTTTCTACAGTGCTTTCCTGACTCAAGGTGTCATGGAGCCCACTAGGGAGAGGGCCATCTTGGATCTGGTCCTGTCCAACTGTGCACATGTTCAGGATGTGAAGGTAGATAAGTCACTTAGAAACATGGAACGTGAAAGCAGAAAAAGACAGAGTCCATCGAGTCTGCCCAAAGTTGCCCAGGACCTAGCGTCAATCCTGCAATATCTACATGAAGGAAGTAACCACGATATGTTGTGGTTCCACCTGGCCATGGGATGGGGGAAGGTCAGGACCATGACAAAGGTCTTGGGACTTTCGAAGGGCAGACTTTGGTAGAATGGTGATCTTCAGGGACACCCTGCCAGAGGAAGTGGTGGGGGCTAAAACAATCACTGGATTTAAGAATGCATGGGATAGACATAAAGGAATTCTGGAGGTCGGGTGTAAGGGGCAACAGACTTCTAGGAAAACATAAACTGAACTTACAAGCTCAATGGGCAGACTGGGTGGGCCATACGCCCTTATCTGCCGACACTGTCTATGTATCTATGTATCTATGTAATGGAAGAAGTTCTGAAAGGATACCTTGCTGAGATCAGAGTGGGGATGGATGTGTAACAGAAATGGGCTATAATAAAGTGGGGATTGATGGAGGCCACTAGTGAGTATGCTAAACTCAAAAGTAAGAAATCTAAGGCCAAGAAGCCCAGGTGGTTCAACAACAAGGTGGCAAAAGCAGTAGGGGACAAGAAGGCAGCCTTCAGAAAACAGAAGCATACTCAGAAAGAGAATAGGGTGGACCATGCCACTGAATCACGGGAGGTGAGCAGGGCAGTAAGAGAGACAAAGGCTACGAGAGAAGTACAGCTAGCAAAGGGGATAAAAGGGGGTGAGAAGGCCTTAGGTAGGTATATAAGGAAAAAAAGAAACATAAAGAATGAGTTTGTCAGGTTAAAAAAAGAAGGGGGTTGGCAGAGGGTGGTAAAGAAAAGCGGAGGTGCTTAACAAGAACTTCTGTTCCTTCTTCACTAGGGAGAAGGACAGACCAGTACCATAAGGGATCAGGGGGGTGGAGACTTGCAGGGGGAGTCACAGATGGCACAATTCAAGCTGACAGTGTACTCAAGGGCCTAAGGTCCCTAAAAGTAGATAGATGACCAGGGCAAGATGGCATGCACCCGAAGGTCCTAAGCAAACTAAAAGGGTTCTGTTGAATCACTTGGCAGACTTGAACACCTCTCTGGAGTCAGGAAATGTGCCCCAGGACTGGAGATTGGCACATGTAGTGGCTCACCATAAAAGCAGGCCTAAGGATGAACCAGGGAATTACAGGCAAGTCAGCCTGACCTTAATAGGGGTAAGCTGATAGAGACCATCCTGAAGAAGAGACAGACCTGCTTTCTGGAGGAAACCGGACTCCAGGATGTGAGGCAGTATGGGTATGTGCCAGGAAGGTCCTGCCAAGCTAACCTATGTGACTTCTTCAGTAGGGTCACTAGTACAGTAGCTAAGGATCAGGCAGTTGATGTCCTGTATCTGGACTTCAGCAAGGCCTTCAACTTTGTGCCTCAAAGAAGACTGGTCAGGAGGCTGAAGGACCTGGGAGTGGGAGCTAAGTTTGCTGGATGGGTCAGAGGCTGGTTGCAGGACAGATACCCAAAGGTGGTAGTGGGGGGAAGAATTCTCAGAAGTGAGGCCTGTGACCAGCGAAGTCCCACAAGGCTTGGTGCTCAAGTGACATCGCGAATGGATTGAGGGTAAAATCTGCCTGTTCACAGATGATACCAAGCTCTGTGGGAGGGTGGACACAGAGGAGGGAAGACAGGAACTCAGGGAGGCACTTGGTAGGCTAGAAAAGTAGTATGGCATTTGGCAGCTGGGGTTGAATGTTAAAAAGTGTAAAGTTATGCACTTGGGGGTGAAGAATCCAGAGACCAAATACTGGCTGGGTGGTGTATAGGTAACCAGGTCAGAGGAAGAAAAGGACCTGGAAGTAATAATCACAAGTGACCTGAAACACTGCACACTGCAAGAAAGAAGTAGCCAAAGCTAATTTCATGCTGGGCTGCAGAGCCTGGGGAATTATCACCAGGAAGGCAAAAATCATTCTGCCACTGTTTATTTATTTAAGAGTTTTACCAGGAAGGCATGCTAAGCAGCATACCGATCAATTCCAGATGCGTCTCGAGGACAGTACAATGAAATAAAGAGGACAACAATAAGAATACAATAATAAAACGGCAATGTTAAAAACCCGGTAGCAATAATACAGTACAGCAGTGTAAATTAGGACAATGGAAGGATTATACAAGCAAACAGTGCATTCATTACAATGATGCACATAAACAAAGAAAAGGTGAGGTGAGGCATGAGACACGCCTGACATCATAAGATTGATATAAACAGTGGCACATAGCAAACCCAGGCAGGGATAATTGGCCTAGGAACTGAGGAATGTGTCAGGGGCATGAGCAGGTGGAGGAGAAATACACTGAGAGAAGACCGTTGAGGAAGAGGTGTGAAGAATATCTGGAGAGAGGGAGTTCCACAGCTTGGTCATACAGTAGCTGAAAGCTGCCTGACCTGACTAGGTGGACCTGTGGGAATATCTAGGAGTTGAGGGTCATTTTGCTTGTGCTCGTAGGCTGGGGGGAGTAGACGGACAGGACCGAAGAGAGGTAGGGGGCAAGGACTGGTACCAGAACTTGGCAGTGAGGCATGCGCAGCGTGATGATCTGTGGTCCTGTAGGGAGGGTAGGCCCAGGGACTGATGGAGGGTACAGTGGTGGGTGGAGTAGGAACCGTCAAGGGTGAAATGACAGAAGGAATGGAAGAGGGGAGTCCAGTCTGGTCAGGGCAGTCTTGGCACTGTAGACCACATCTCCATAGTCAAAAACTGGCAGAATCATTTTCTGTACAATTGCTTGGTGGGCCGGCAATGGGATGCAACCACGATTACAGTAAAGTGCACCCAGTCAGGGGTGGATTTTTTTGTGGATGTCATTAATGTGTACAGAAAAGTCAAGGTGCTGGTCGAGCCAGACCCCAAGGTATCTGAAGGAGGGGCAGGCCTCCAGTGAAGTCCTGTCCAGGGTGTGGAAGTTTGGGGAGGAGGGGAGCCACAAAAGTCTCTGCCTTGTTTCGAAGGTCATGGAGACCATCTTTTTGGCATTGAGTTGAAGCTGACTGAAGTGAAACCAGAGCTGGGTGCTGTTGAAGTCTTGCAGCAGTGTGGCTGCCACATCAGTAATGGAGGGGCCAGATGAATACAGCACCATGTTGTCTGCACACATGTGAATGGAGGTGTGTGGGCAGACAGAGGACAGGTCATTTAGGAAGATAGGGAACAGGAGCGGCCTGAGGACGGAGCCCTTGTACAGGTCAAATGACCACATCTGGAGTACACTGTGCAGTTTTGGTGCCCATATCTTAAGAAGGATATCAACTTGTTAGAAACAGTCCAGAGAAGGGCAACCAAGATGATCCAGGGCCAGCAGGGCAACATCTATGAGGAGATACCCAGGGGGCTCAATATGTACTCACTTGGGGAACGAAGGGAGAAAGGGGAGACATGACTAAGACCTTCAAGTACCTTAAGGGTATTAACACGGTGAACACTGAGGGTCTCTTCAGTCTTAGTGAGAACAAGATCACCAGGGGGCACAGCCTGAAGCTGGTGGGGCGAAAGGTTAAGAAGAATGATGAGGAAGCACTTTTCCACTGAAAGGGTGGTGGACAAACATAATCAGCTGACAGAGGAGGTGGTATCCCTAAAACAGTAGACAATTACAAGAGGGAGTAGGACAGGGTGAAGGGAAAAGTTGTGGGTGGGGGGGCAAGTTGGGAATGGTGGGAGCAGTTCCTTTAGTAAATACAGTAGGAACTGCACACTCGAGCAGGCCAGATAGACCGTAAGGTCTTTATCTGCTGGCATATTTGTATGTTTATATTATTAGTATAGTCAAGTGCCAGGCAAATTGCCATCTGGGCAGAGTTGTATTCCCCCTTCCCTAACCCACCCCCAATAATGGACTTCATGGTGGTTGAGTAGTCTCTACTTCCCATACCTGAAAAATGGCAGTCAGGATGAAACTCAGACTCCACAATCTTTCTTGAGTTAATTTCCATGTAATTTAATGGCACCCAGACAACTCAAGATTTTGTTGATGGACAGCTTAGTCATGAGACATGGTCCTACAGTATATACTCTTGATATTTGTATTTACAATCCTACACCCCAACAATTCTTCAGTTACAATTATATCAAAAAATGTAAGCAACACTGTTTATGTTCCATTTTATGAATTACAGTGCTGGTTGGTATACTACCAATCTGTAGATTTTACTTAAGGCTTTTTAATCCCTTTAGTTGGCTTTTGCGGTACTTTTACATTTTATGATCTAGGCATCTGACAGAGATACACTGTGGCCTGCAGTACAAGCTAAGGAATCTTCAGAATCAGGAGTTTGGGGGTGGGGTAGAATGGAGCAGAGAGAAAATATATTGTACTGTACTGTATCAATCATTGGTCGGATCCCACATGGAGTACTGTGTACAGCTGCGGAGACCACATCTCAGGAAGAACATAAACAGGGTAGAGGCTGTACAGAAGAGGGCAACTAAAATGGTGCAGGGAATGCATAAGGAGCTCCATGAGGAGAAACAGACATTTCAATGTGTACATCCTGGAAGAAAGGAGGGAAAAGTGGGACATGACAGAAACTATGTTTCTCTGTTTCTTTTTTAAATGTATGTTTATTCATTTTGTCATGAGCAAGCCACAGAGTTACAATTAATGGGCTCCAGTTACATTATACATGATTTGTTAGCTACAGGAGTATGTTATCCATTAATTAATGATACCTCATATGGCAGTATAAACACAATATCCATCAATATTTGTATATTTAAGGAGGCTAACCACACTACAACCTATGGAGTAAAAGGAGAAAAGAAATATTAACATGTTTCAACATGGCCCTATCTTGCCCATTATCTCCACAGAACACATATGGTTTTACCAGACAACTGATGGGTTCATGCAGCCTTTCTTGAGTTCCAGAAAAGGAAAATAAACATAACAATGCTAGTAATGCAAGACAGCTAGATGTTATGGCCCCCCTGAAACAGACTTAATTTATATATACATACATATATATATATATATACACATATACATATATATACATATACATATACACACACACACACCACCGTAAGAAATCGTTTAATCAGAAACAAGTTAGATTAGGCAGAAACTGTAGCGTTATAAAATTAACTTTGTTCCAAATTTGTATAAAAAGCAGACAAAGCAAGGCCATCCGCGTGCAACTACGTTGCGCCTCATGTTCGGCGCCATTTTTGGGCAAGTCTATTATATAGTCTCGTATCAACCGAAACTACAAAAAGAAAAGTTTTTAACATGGCCAACCTAAAGAAGACAGCCAACTAATAAGTCTTCTTGTGTATTTAGCACTCAAACCTGCAGTAACAATTTGAGCCCGTATAGCCTCCATGAGGTATTTCAGCCCTCTTCCTCAGATTCCTCAGCCCTCAGTAACTCCCTCAATGGATTGCTGTTAAATTCGGCTACAATTCTGTCCAATCTCTTCTTCGCTTCTTCTGGGTCGTTAAACTGGAAAGTCCTACCACCATAGGTGATACGGGGACGTGCCGGGGCAAGAAGAGAGTGGTAAACTCCAAGACTTTTAAGTTGCAGTGTTAATGGGTCAAACAGCTTTCGGCAATTTCTGGTCACATATGGCCAATATGGGAATAGCTTGATCTTCTGTTCTTCGATTTTTACCAGGTATTGAGCTCTAGCCCATCCAAGAATAGTATCCTGAATTTCCTGCCCCTCCGTTACCAGTAATATTGTTCTACTGGCCTCTCGATTCAACTGTGCTCTGCAAAAGTTCACCCTGTAGGCCCATTTGAGCAACTCCTGAGCCGGGCATATTTCTTCAGGCATTGTGGTTTGGAGCCAATTCTGGAAAAACATAGCAGGTTGTCACCCTCTGCACCTTCCAAAAGCCCAACAATACATATATTCATCGCTCTACTGCCGTTTTCTAACGTTTCCAACCGGGTTCTCAGATGTGCATTCTTAGTCGTCATTATGGCAAAGGCCACCTGTGTGCCTTGAGATCTGCTGTCAGCCTCAGATGCCACCTTCATTGGTGCCTCGATCTTGATGTCCTGTGCAGTAAATCTATCAAGGACTTTGAATTTTGGTGTCCATCTCTCAAACTGCTTTTAGCATCGTATCCCACGGCAGCGGATTGCCATCTCCGCTGGCCTGGCCTGTAGTGGTAGGCCCATCTTCCGCACTCTGCTGAGGTTGGCGCTGCTGCCCTGATTTTTGTCCCACTTCTGTAGTTTGGTTTTTTGTTCTGCCCATAAGAATTTCGGTGATATGGGTTCCTTAAAACGTGAACTACCTGTCTTAAGCAATTCAATTCTTTTAGATTCTCTCTGAATTTAGTCAAAAAAATTTTTAGAGGAACTCGATGTAGAGCTGTAATGAACACATCCTGTCACAAGCGTGGCTCACTAGCGCCCCCCCATGTTTTTCTGTTTCTATGTAAATGGAACACAACTCCTGCTCTCTCTCTCCCTCTCTCTCCCCCCAAGGTGGTGTCTTGAAGGATGGTCCTCCAGATCCTGTATATCCCAGTTTCCTGGATTAAAAGTCACCCTCTTCTCTGGGTTCTGAGGAGAAGTGACCCTGAAAGTGTTCCAGGGTGCATGATGAGGGATCCAAGAAACAAAATTTGTTTCTTGGTACTACTAGTTATAATCAAGCAAATGTATGGATCTTATCTGCTGCAGTAGTTAAATTTCCTTAAGTTACTATAATTATCCTATTTATGTTGTACTTCAGAACCCATGATCTCCCCTGCCCACAGGGCAGGGATCATCCTGGCCCATCTTTGGGTAGACTCTAGATTCCGCCCCAAAAAAAAAGAGGTCTGTCCTGGGGAGAGACTGCTGACTTTTCATGTGGGTATAAGGAGGTAACTTGCCTCCTAGGGCCGAAGCTACAGGTATGTGACAGGGATGGGTAAGACCCCTTCCCATTTGTTATGCAGAGAGAGTTAAAAGCAAGGCTCTATTCTGTCCTCTCCTCTCCTATTCTGTCACTTGTCTACCTCTTGCATGTTCGACTGCACAATCACATTTTCCTTGTGGAACCTAGAAATTGGCCACTCCCAAAATCTAGCATACCGCTTAAACTGCTATACGAAAATAATATAAACAGCGGGCATATCCCTAATGACTGGAAAACAGCTAAAGTGGTCACCTTGTTTAAAAAAGGTGGAAACAAGATGTGAATAATCATAGGCCCACAAGTCTCACTCCCATCCTGTGCAAAGTTATGGCGAGTAATATCAAAGACAAGGTGTTGGCCATATTAGGAGATCTCAATCTAAATCAACATGGGTTCATAAAATGAAGATCATGTATTATGAAAAAAATATGGTAGTTTTCAACTTGACATGAAAATCCCATGTGATCTTTCTAGGCTTTAGCAAGGCCTTCAATCTGGTCCCACATTGGGTGTTAATTGGAAAAACAAGCACCTTAAAAATAAATCCAAGATATATATAACTTGGATCCTGAACCGACTGGAGTACAGGACACAGAGAGTGATGATTGATGGTCACTTGTTTAAATGGGGGCCAGTGTCTAGTGGCGTCACTCAAGGATCGGTGCTTGGCCCTCTTGTTTTCCAAATATTTATTTCTGATCTATCAACACATCTTGAGAGCTGGGTGACAAAATACACAGACAACTGTAAGCTATGGGGTACTTGCAGAAACACTTAGAATTTAGGAAGATTTGTATAAATTCTCACACTAGGTGACAAAATGGGAAATCGGGTTCGACCACAACAAGTGCAAAGTATGCATTTAGGTTTGACTAACACCATGCACAGATATTATCTGTGATAAATTGTTAAATGAAACAAAAAATGAAAAGGATTTGGGTGTTATTATCGCCAACGATCTAAGTTGCACAAAACAAATAAATTAAACCATAAGCAAATCAAATAAAATATGCTGGGCTGTGGAAAGAAACATTTGATCTAGAGATTAATCCGTAATTGCTCCATTATACAGATCTTACATCCACCCTCAACTGGATTTTTCAACCCAGTTCGGGAACCCTTTTAAACAAGCATTTATCAATGCTGAATGTTTGCTTGCTGGTATTGGCATTAGTACTGCATGAGTTAGATAGATGCATAATAGGAATGGCAGTGAAGCACTGAACTAAAGCCAACCTCACCCTGCAGAGACTGACAGGTGTTGGGGTGTGCCTTTGGGTCGTCGGCCATAACGCTCATGTCATTCCACCTCACCCCACCCTGCAGGCACTTACAGGTGTCACAGTGTGCCTTGGTGTCTTCGCCCTTATGCTCACCCCATTCCATGAAGAAATAAGCTGAGATGGGTGCAGTATAGAAGAATGGGGTGAACATTAGGACCGAAGACCCCAAGGCACTCCTCAATGCCTGTTAGTGGCTGCAGGGTGGGGGTGGGGTGGAATGGCATGAGCACTACGGCTGATGACCCCAAGCCACAATCCCGACGCTTGCCAGTCTGTATAGGGTGGGGCATTACAGTTGAAACCATAACGCCCCAGGAGTTTGTTGATATTTTCACTCCAGATTTTCAGCATGGGCTTTCTGGGACCCCACCTCATGAACAGTGGCACTATCATTTCATTATTTAATCCCGAAAGGCGATTTCATGCAGCAAATGTGCCATTCGGCGCAACAGGTATGAAAAGACATTTTGGTCAGGATGTGAAAAGTGACATCTGTATTGTTCATGAGGCGGTGTGAAAAAATGGCAATGTTGAAAATCTGGAGTAAACATATGAACAAGTGGCGAAGTTGCGAGCATGCATAGAAATTGCCTAACGCACGCAGGTAACGTGGTCATGTTTCAGAATTATTTCACCAAATTTTCACCATGGCCTTTTTGGGACCTCCCCTCATGAACAGTGGCACTGTGATTTCATTAATCTGTCCCAAAAGTTGATTTTGCACAACGACTGCACCATTCTGCGCCACAGGTGCGAAAACACATTTCAGGCAGGATACAAAAAATGACAGCTGTATTATTCATAAGGAGGTGTGAAAAAATGGCAATGTTGGAAATTTGGAGTGAAAATATAAAAAATTGGCGAAGTTACAAGAGTGCATACAAACTGCGCAACGCACGCTCATAACGCAGTAATTTTTTGGGAGTTTTTCACCAAACTTGCAACATGGGCTTTTTGGGACCCCACCTCAGGAACAGTGGCACTGTTTCATTAATTGGTCCCAAAAAGTGATTCCACACAGCGACCACAAAATCACTTTTCTGGACCGAGAAATGAAATGACAGTGCCAGTGTTCACAAGGTGGGGTCCCAAGAACCCCATGTTGAAAATTTGGGACCAAAACTGCAAAGATTGGCTGAGATATCAACCTAAATTGATACCCCCCCCCCCAATTCACTGTCATAGGGCTTACCATCATTTCTTCAGTTCTCAGTCGGTCTTTAAGAGAGTGCAGACATGTTGGGTTCCACAGAAGATTGCTGCTCGACCTCCGCAGAAGTACTGGTGGGGTGTGGGGGGGTGTGGAGTGAGAGGAGGGTGGGTTGGGGACTGGGAGACAACGAGGGACCGCTTTCTTTTACAGAAAAAAAAATAAAGATCTCGGGGCGGTTTCTTTATTTTACAGGGAAGCGTTAATTTAGGCACATTGGGGTGGGCTCCCAGTGTGCCACAATAATTGGGAGGTGGACATGGGCCAACATGGGGACCTGGGCACCCGGCGGTAAGCAAACAAAATAGACGCGGGTTTGGGGAGGGGCATATCTGACAGCGGGAGTGAGCATCCCAGTGTCAGATAAATAAACACGATTTTGGCACACTGGGATGAGCTCCCAGTGTGCCACATTAATGGGGTAGAAGGAGGATACATGTTGACATGAGGACTGGGCACCGCAATGTCAGCTTTCCGGAGAAGTGTGTGGGGCGATGGGGATGATGGCGGCTCATTTATTTATTGCAATGTTTCACCAGAATGGCACACTGAGCAAACAAGTTGCTCATAGCTCCAGCCACGTGCATTACTGTGCACTGCAGTGCACATGGCTGGAGTCTTCTCCAACCCTGTGTGCCTGCCTGGTTGGGGGGAGGGAGAAGCTGCCGTTGCAATCAGGGATGATGAAACTGTCCCTGATTGGAGCAGCAGATTTCTTTCAAGTCTGGCAGCTTCCCTGTTGATTGGTGGCTGAGGGACGCACCCCTGAAACTATTGGCCAGATTGACCAAACACTGCCACACCTCTGCAATGCTCTACTCTCCTCAAAATGTTTCTTATGTGCTGTGTACGCAAACATAAAAAGGAGATCTATCACTGGTTGAGAAAGCACAAAGAAAAATAACCAAAAAAATAAATGGTCTGAAGGTTTTGGAATATTTTATTTATTTCACTGTTCAAATATTACCTTTGAGCACAAAGTTTCACGTCAGCAGACAATAGGGCAATACAGGGATAAGACATTACGGGTTATTTGTTTACAAAGCATAGGAGGTAAAGTAAGGATTTTGCACCAACTTCTAAACAATAGCACAAACAGTAGCAAAAATCAAAGACAAAAGGACACCAAAGTACGGTTGACTGCACGCCTTAAAAAAAAAAACCCAAAAAGCACTGAAACTTGCAAAGTACAAATAGTTAAGCAATGACAGAGCAACCAAAGGAATAAGGCATTGTCAGCGTATCAGTATGAAGGGGGGGGGAGGGCCCAGAGATAGTGTAGTACAGTGCTAGCTGACAGGCGGTCATCCACGCAAGAAAGTGGAGCAAGGGTGGAGAGCGGGAAGGGAGAATAGGTGAGTTGAGGAAGCACAATATCATGGGGGGAGAGCTGGAGGGATAAGGAGTAATCGAGAGAGGAAACTCTGGGCAGGTGGGGGTGTAGGTAGGGGTGGAAAAGGGGATCCACTGGCAGGAAGGAGCTAAACAGTACTAAGATCAATATAAAGATGAGGAGCCAGAAATGGAAGGGAAGGGGGCATACCATCACAGATAAGTATATTTCAAGGAATATGAGAGGACTGTAGAAGTGCAGAATATGATGACAGGCTGAAAACACTTGGTCTTACGTCACTTGAGACAATAAGTTAAAGAGGAGATCTAATGCTGAGGTGGGACGTATTACAGGACCCATATTTAATGAACAAAACAGGACTGGAGTTTGTATCATTGGGGACTAGGGGACACCTACTGCAGTTAAAGTGTCAGAAATGTAATTCCTTGAAGCAGAAGTATCTCTTTTCACAAAGAGTTGTGAATCCTTGGAATTCTCTTCCTTTAGAAATTATAATCAGTGAAACTAAGAATGCTTTAAAAAATAAACTGGATAAAATAACACTGACGGAAATAAATCCTATTACAGGTAAATGTTAGGAGCTTAAATGGGCAACAGCCTTATGCTCCTGTTTCGTGCCTTAGTATGAGCCTTAGTATGAACTGTCACTGTATTGTCTGAGCATACCTCCACCTCTTGGAACTTGAGTTATTCCTGCAAAATGGAGAAAAGCAAGAACAAAATCCATTCATTATTGTAACATTTATCTGAAGAATCTTCTACGGGTCCCAGAAATCTGAATCGGAAACTGGTTCAGAACTGGATACCAACCAAGTAAACTGGCATTTGTCATGAGAAGCATCTCTGATGGATTACAGAGAGAAACAAAAACCTTTAAAGGGAGCCCAATCAGAATCTGAAGCTGCTATGAATCTCAAAACCAAAGGGAGAGAAGAAGTACTAGGAGAAAAATTAAGCAGAGGTAAGACCGAAGGGAATGACTATATCATTGCCACCATCAGCCCTAACGTCTGAAGACATTGGTGGGCTGATCCTATAATCAGAGATCTAAGTTGTCAGTTGTCTTGTCAGAAATGATATACCCTAGTTGAGGAGAGGGAAACTAACTGTGATTCCATCCAGGTTCCTATGCATTCCAGACTTCAGGATGCCTGGAGAAAATGCTTCTCTCTATATATTTACCATCTAACTGAGATGGTTCATGACTAGAACTGGCCAAAGAACTGTGGTTCTGGTTGTTTTGATGGTGTCTTGATGATGAGAATTGTGAAGTGGCCCTTCACTCTTAAGGTGGCCGCAAACATTGCCAGTACTTTGACAAAACAAAACTGGAGCAAAGGTGAGATGGAAGAGAGCATGGTGCTGGGAAAACTGCTCTAGAATCATAGAAACTTGGGAAATGCTGATGTTCATGACAGACTGGAAAGATGGGATCTGCCTCCAACATTACATAGGCCAGATAAACCCCTTGGGTGAACAGCTCCGATTATTGAGCAGAGAGACTCCATCTTAAACCTGTTTTGTCTCACAAACTTGTTTAGGCTGTGGAAAAAAAAAAGTTCTGGAGGATGTCCCCAGACATCTTTAGGATTAGGAATTCAGCTGCGTAAAGGCACTTTCCACTCTTCTGAGGGGTAAGGTATTATCACTCTGATCTAGGTTTAGAGGGCGATTGTTCCATTTCCGCTCATTTCCTGAAGATGTTCGACACTGTAAACTGAAAAGACATTCTCCTAGACAACAGGTAGAGAACTTAACTGCACAGGCCTGACCGTGGTCTCCTGCAACTATTGTAGAAGTATGTCACTATCTGGATATATCTTCTGTACAAATTCTGCAGGAGATGATACAGACTTGTATAACATCCCTATTGGACTCCTGTTAGAATCTCTGTTACGTGAGTTCTTAAAACCATTGTATGATCCCATTACACTGGTTACTATATCCTTAAAGAAGTTCCAACTGCATCTGGAAAAAACAAAGATGGCTAGAGCCTGCCTCTCTAAATGAGGAGCTAGAGTTTTGCTGACCCTTGAACACAAGTAGCTGACCCTTCTTCAAAATGTTTACAAATTTTAGCCAAATGGCCTGTTGACAAATAAGAAAACTTCAAACAAATACATTCTGAAATCACATGCAGACCAGTGACAAAACCAACAGCTCTCAGTACAGTGGCAGCAGCAACAGAGCTCCTAACTGATAACATCAAAGGCATAATCTCTTAAGAAAGTAGATTCTGTACCTTAACAACTGGGAAGTCTTTGCAAGGCAATCTGGGGTCACCAATTAGAAAACTTTTGGTTTCATGTAGTGGGAAAATTATGTAACGGTCTAATGGCAGTGTCTTGGGTCCTCACAGAAGCCACTTTACATAGATGGAATTTAGAACTTAATACAAATCACACACTGGAAGTTTGGCTGAAATATGCGATTCCCAATTACAGAATAACATCGTCCACTCAGTGGAGGGACTTTTCTTGGAAATGTTGGATGAGATATTTTAGGACTCCCTCAATGCAGGATCATTATATGGGATCACATAAGGAACAGTGCTGGAGGGGATGTGGAGATCCTGATGCACATCATGGACACGTTTCGGTTTTGCCAATTACTAGCTACCTATTGGTCAGCAATAACAGAATCCCCCAATCTTATTTTCACTGAACAAGATCTGGTAACCCCATCCTCTGTTTTGTTACCTACACCCTTCTAGGGGAAATACAGGGACAGTCCCTCAAATTGTTATTAACACTTAACTTCAGCCAAAAAGGTAATTATTCAGTTATAGCTCACCAAAAAAATTCCAAAAATGGCTAGTTGCATCAAATGGTTAACTCTATTTATAACATGGGTTCCTAAAATACTGTCTTCTGATTGGTCTAAACAGGTCACCTGACCATGGATTAATGTCTGTAAACCCATACACTGTCATAGGTTAGTCTCTCCTTATACAACAGAAATGTTAACACGAAACTATAGGGGCGACCTCAACAGGATGAGGGATTCTGGCAACGCTGAGCTTACTAGCAGATGGACACTGACTCTCTATTTGTCCTTTGAGTAGGTCAAGTCTATGGGATCTAGTGTACCCTTCAAGAATAAACAGGACACCAAGAGTCAGGAGAATATTTTTATAGAAACATTCCGAAGTACTGGCTTTTAGCAGCACCATTATATTTACACACTTGAACAGCCTAATCTTTGCTTTCATATTCATCTATGGTAGAGTCACCAAGGGTTTCTGAGAGGCTCTCGTTGTACCTAATGTAATATTAAGAAGGTCTGATGCTGGAAACTGTGTTTGAGTGGTCTTCCCAGAATTTCAGAAGCTGATGACTGTGTGTTCCTCCTTTTGTATCTAACCTCGACAAAAGAGAAATACCCAATACAACTCTTTAAAAAAAAAAAAAAAAAGAAATTAGCTTCTGTATTGTTTAGGATAATCAAGTTTGATACCCGAGATTTCTCAGGTAAACGTGCCACAGCATGCTTATTTTTGGAGGGTCTTCAGCATCGCCTCTGCGCTAGCATGTTTTGTCCTCACAGCACCTGGGGTGTTGATAAATCCCCAATAAACGCACACCCTGGAGTGGGTTATTGTGCTTATAACATGGGCCACATATGTAGAGAAATGGACAAAAAGTTGAGGATTCACAGGACAAAATCTGTCAGGACTACTTAGTGTTCTTCCGCTACTTTTGGCCGCAGTACCGCATCCATGTGTGTTCTGCCACAGGAAAATAGTGCTTTTTACATAAGTTTGTGCCAAACAGGGTAAGATACTAGTATCAAGGGGCAGAGCAGAAAGCCTTTGTTGGAGGGTGTAGCTTTCTTCTGGTTTTAGCATATGTTTGCATGCTGCACCTCCGTTCACCGGACCACTTCTAGTTCTATGCATTCTGTCTTTTTTTACCCAATACTGACACAGTGTGCAACAGACAGTGTGGGTACAATAATTACTGTGTCTAAACTACCGCTCTCGCTATCTACTGAGTGTTCAGTCACTGAACATCACCAGGATTATTTCTGCCTACCTTGATTCACTGAGTGCTGAGCGGGTGGGTCACTAATCTCGTCAGCATGCCTCGATATTTCTTCACCCCACTTCGGTAGCACCTGTTGGATGGCTACGGGGACAGTTTAATTACTTTTGCTGGCAGGGCAATTTCTTTTGCTGGCATCCACGTGAATGGCATGGTAGGTGCCTTGTACCAACACTAACGTGCAACTTGGGGTGTTCAGTGTTACCTGATGGTTGGCAAGTTCTGCTGGGTTCACAGCCTGCGGGGACACAGGGAAAGTGAGTGGCACGAGGAATGCCTCGCTTACTTTTGTGGAACTGCTGTACTGCATGGTTTCCTCAGCGAGGCTCGCTCCCAGTTTTACACACAACAGTGGATATTATTGTGTCAACTGGGTGGGTGGGAATTGTTACCAGTATGCAGTTCTCCTACCTGGCATGGTGGCAAGAGTTCACAGCTTACAGGAGATAGGGAAAATGAGCGCCGGGAGGAATGCCTCACTTACTTTTGCATTGCTCGCAAACCTTTGTGGACCTGTTCCTGCTCCTTCATGCAGCTGTTCTCCACAGAACACCCAACATTACTGTGTCAACCGGGTGGGTGGGTGGCAAAATACCTATGTGGGTTTGTCGTTTACCAAGATAATTTAATGACTGCCACTGAAGAATGAAAATGCTGTGAAATAACAAGTCCGAGTCTCCAGCTTCCTACGCTGGGCACTGTTTACCACATCAAAGAGCTGACCTATTAACAGAAATTAATCAATAATCACATGATTAATTTCTGCCAATCACATTACACAAACATCGTTGCCCATGTTATAAATGTAAATAATAGAACTCCCTGACTCATGCCAATTTAAAACTGCTGCCCCTAGTAACTGCTGCATTCTGAGATGCTCAGATTCATTATGAAGCCTAACAAGGTGAGGATACCCTAACTAGCTAAAGCTACTTAAAAACTATTCCCATCCCAATGAACCCCCAAAAGAATGGTCCCTATAAGAAGGGACAACAGTTAAACAAACTGGTTTAAAAAATGTTATAACCATTAACCTGAACAAATATTAGGACATATAGTGACCAGCAGGAATGCAGTATAAAAGATCCTTTTTTCCTGGTTCTGGAAGGGGAGGCAGGGTGGGAGCTTAAGCATACTGAGTGATCCCCTGGAAGAAACAAGATTACTATGGTAACTAATTTTTTCTTCAAACCTCAGGAATCATTCAGTATGCTTAACTAATGCAGACTACCAAGCAGTATCTTTGGATGTAGGGTACAGAACCTCTTTTGGAGGAAAGGTTCTACAGAACTGTTGTGCCAAACTTGGCATCACTTCTGGACTGTATTTCCAAGCAGCAGTGCTTGGAGAATGTGTGAAGTTTTCCGTGTACCTGCCTTGCAAATTTCCAGTAGGGGGTATGTCCCTTGCTGCAGCTACTGAAGCAGCTGTACCTCTGGTAGAAAGTGTCCTGAGGCGGGGGGGGGGGGGGCTGCTTACCAACTTCGCTAGAGCAGAACTGAATGCAGGAGACTATTCAGAGTGCAATGGTTCTTCTAGAGGCCGGTTTACCTTCACCTACTTCCCTATATGTGAGGAACAACTGGATAACCTCTGGCCTGTAGGACTTGGTCCTGTCTAGGTAGTGTCCAAGTGCCCTCTTGACATCCAGGCTAAGCAATCTCCACTCATCTGAGCTGGAGTTGGCAGCGAAAAAGACTGGCAATGTAATGGACTGGTTCAGAAGAAAATCTGAAACCTCTTTAGGCAGGAAATTTCCTGTTAGTCCTGAGCACCACCTTATCCCTGTGGAAAGAAATATAGTTCAGGTCTGTGCACAGGGCCTGAAGCTCACTTACACGTCTAGCCGAAGAAATGGCTACTAGGAAGACCGCTTTCCAAGTAACATACTTTAGATCTGCAGTTGCCATGGGCTCAAAGTGGGGTTCCATTAGCCTGGCAATGCAAATGTTCAGGTCCCAAGCTGGGACTGGTTCCCTCAAAGGAGGGTGAAGGAGACCTTTAAAAAACTTCCTGAAGACAGGATGAGATACCAGAGACCTGTCCTTATCGGCTGAAATGTATGCAAAGACTGCAGTCAGGTGTACCTTCAAGGTAGAAGGCCTAAGGCCTAGTGAATTTAAATGGGTCAGGCAGTCCAAAAGGACAAACAACCCAGCACTAGCAGGGTGGATACCAGTGTGGCCACACCAGACAGAAAACCTCTTCCACTGGGAAGCATAAGTTTTCCTAGTTGAGGGTTTCTGAGAACCCATAAGGACATTCAGAACCTCTTCAGAGAGGTTTAGACTGGCAAACTCTAAGTCTTCAAGAACCAAGCCTTCAGGAGAAGGGACTTGAGGCTGGGGTACAGTATCCTGGCCTTGTGAGCATGTCAGCAGATTGTGCCTTTGAGGCATGTGAATTGGCTCTGCCATCGCTAGGGCTAACAGAAGGGAGTACCAGGGCTGTCTCGCCTAATCTGGTGCTACCAGGATCATTGTTACTGGTTGTGCCCTTAGTTTTATCAGAACCCTGAGCAAGAGAGGAAAGGCATAGAAAAATCTGCCTGACCAATCCAACGTCAGAGCATTCACTGATACAGTCTCCTTGGCTGGAGGTATGCAGCAGAACTGTGGCAGCTGGTGGTTGCTTGTGGAGGCAAAGAGATCTATCTCTGGTATGCCCCACCTTCTGAACACTGAATGTAGCACTTGTGTCTTTATGGACCACTCGTGGTGGTTCTGGCTGATCCTGCTGAGGGAATCTGCCAGAATGTTGTCTTTTCGTGGAAGGTGTATGGCAGACAGGGACACCTGCAGTTAGTAGGCCAGGTTCCAGACTCATGGCCTCTGTGTAAAGTAAGGTTGACCTGGTGGCCCTTGTTTGTTGATGTAATACAAGGTGGTTGTGTTGTCTGCCTGACTTGCACTACCTTGCCTTTTAGCGGAGGTGCAAATGACTGAAAAGCCAAGTACACTGACCTGCGCTCTAACAGATTAACATGCAGGAGCGTTTCCTGGGGGGACCATGTGCCACTAGCTGTGAGGTTGAGCATGTGTGCCCTATCCCAACAGGGAGGCATCTGTAGTGAGCACCACTGAAGGAGTCTCATTTTGAAATGGAGTTCCCTCTCTGAGATTTTCTTTGTTCAAACACCATTGTAGGACCTGTATGAGGGTTTCTGATACAGGCACCAGCTTGGCCAGAGGATCCCTCTTTTGAGACCAGTGAGCCCTTAAGTGGAACTGGATGTCTCTCATCTGGAACCTTAAGCCCTGGCACTATGGCCTTAGCTCCTGCCATGTGACCAAACAGCTGTAGAAAGTGTCTTGTTGGCCAGGGTTTGTTTGGTTTGAAAGATCCTACTTACCCTGTCCTGAGGAAGAAATGCCCTTCCTTGTAGGGTGTCCAGCTCTGCGCCTATTAATTCCAGGACCTGTACAAGCTCCCTTTGGGACTTCTGGGCATTTATCAGGAATCCCAGAGATTCCAAAGTGCTATGAACAAGAGCTAGGGAGTCTCTGGTATGCTGAGGGGATTGTCTATGACTAACCAGTCATCTGTGACCCCTTGCCTTCTCAGATGAGCCATTACCACAGCTAGGCATTTGGTGATTGCCCTGGGGGATGACGTCAGGCCAAAGAGCATGGCGGAAAACTGGTTGTGACCTGAAGGCAGTCTGTACCTCAAGTACTTTTTGTGGCTGGGTCAGACTGGGATATGGAAATAGGCATCCTTGAGATACAGGGATGCCAGCCAGTCCCCCCCCCCCCAACTTGGCTTTGTCACGTGCTTGTTCAGGAGTGTGAGATCTAGTATAGGTCGCCAGTCCCCATTTTTCTTTTGAGTGAGGAAGTATCTGAAGTAGAAACCCTTTTCCCTCTGTGATAGAGCGTCAAGTTCCACTGCTCTGATGAGCAGAAGGTTGGCAACTTCTGATTCCAGAAGCACCCTTTCTGGTGGGGTTACTAGTTAGAAAATTCTGCTTCTTAGCCTAGGAAGTGTTTTGAAACTTAGGGACAGGCCCTGGCTCAGTACCTCCAAGACCCACTTAAACACAGAAACATAGAATTTGACGGCAGATAAGGACCGCTTGGCCCACCCAGTCTGCCCATTTCCCTGCCTACTGGATAAGCAGCAGATCCTAGTCTTGTCTGTGGTGATGTTCTGCCTATCTTGGAGGAAGTGAGCCAGCTTGCCACCTATTGGCAGGGGGGAGGCAACCTGTACAAGCCCATCAGGGGTTCTGTTTCGGTTGGGCCTTAACCTGGGGGGGCTGGCTCAGACCATCTCTTAGTTCTTCTGCCCCTACCTTTACTTCTCCACTTTTTTTTGTAGGCCTCTGTTTTGCCCCAAAAAGAGAGTTACTTTCACAGGGGAAATATGTGGCCATGGATTGAGTATCCTGAGAAAGGTTTGTGGCCCTAAGCCAGGCAAACCTTCTCACAGAAATTGTGAGGGTCATTAACCTGGCAGAAGTGTCATTAGCATCCACTGCCATATGGAACTGATATTTTGTGGCATCCAAGGCTGTTCTGGCAGTCTCAGCCAGATCCACTGCCACCTACCCAGGAATCTTATCTGTCATGGCTAGCACCATAGTCCAAAGGGTTTTTTGATACTGGGCTGTATAGACCATACAATTGGCCTGCCAAACAAGAAGTGAAACTGCCAAGTATCCTTTCTTGCCCATGGCATCAATCTTCCTGGAGTCTCTATCTGGAGGATGGGAGGCCAAAAGCACCCTAGCCTTATCACATGCGGCAGCCTGCACTACCCCCCTCATGGTCAGGATGCGTAAAATAAGTCGGCATTAGATCTGTCCAGCTGATACTTTATACCCACTTTTCAATCCACACCTGGCACAGAAGTAGGGGCTTGCAGAATCTTCAGCACAGTTTTCCTAAGGGACTTATGGACAGGCAGTAAAAGACTTTTGGTGTGGTGATCCCCATCACGTCCAAGAAGTCAGCTTCCTCTTCACCCTCAACCGACTCTTGAATAGAGAGGTTGAGGGTATCAACCATTTGTCTCAAAAAAGAACTGTGAGATGAAAAATCTTCTGGGCCCGGGAGGGAACCAAAGTCCAGCTCAGGACAGACTTCAAGTTCAGTGGGTTCCCCTTCCTTTCCTGCGTGGCGGGGTGCTGAAGCAGTTTACATAGGAACTGGGGAAACCGGTGTGGGAGCTAGGGAACCGAGTATCTGGAGGGCCTGTAATATCTGCAGGGCCTTGGCAACGTTTATTTATTTAATTATCCACAGTTCCTTGCCCTTAATCGGGCACCTGCATCTAAGGAGAGGGTGTGGCTTTCCTGCCTGCTGCTCCAAACTTCTGCCGCAGATCCTGAGGGAGCCTGCTGCAAGCTCCTTGCCCTTGACTGGGTGCCTATATCTAAGGAGATTGTGCGGCTTTCCTGTCTGCCGCCCGGTGCTCCTAACTTCTGCCGTAAATCCAGAGGGAGCCCGCTGCAAGGTACGGTTCTTAGCCACCTATTTTCAGCTAAAGGCACTCTCCTGCCATGCAGTCCCCGATTGGCTGCTTCAAGGGAAGCCATAAGCCGTGATCAGACCTGCTTTTCCTTCTTCTCGCTGCTTCTTTCACCTGTATATTTTGTCCCTCTCGCCCTTCCCAGCTCCGACCTCTATTAAATTCACCGAAGTCCTCCCACCTGAGAACTCACTTCACTCCCACTGGTTGACCTCCCCTGTTTTCCATACACTTAAAGGGCTGCCCTAACTTTTTCGAGCCCGGCTTACCATAACTCCTGCCTTGCAAAAATGCAACCAGCTAGTGTCTTATTAAGCCTGCTGTCTTGGGTAGGAACTTAGGATTTGTCCTGAGGGAAACCCTTTCCCTATGAAAAATTAAATAAGGCTCCTTACACATCAGGACCTGAAGCTCGAAAACCCTTTGAGCCGAAGTAACAGCAACTAAGAAAGATGCTCTAGTCAAATCACTGAACCAAGAAGAGTGGAGGCAATTTTTGATCTGGTGCTCACAAATGAGGTGCATGTACAGGAAATAATGGTCAGGGAGCCACTGTGAGGAAGTGACCATTGCAAGTTGTGGTTCCAGTTGGATACGGGCAGGGGAAAGCCTCCCGACTAAGACCAAAATCTTGGATTTCAGGAGGGCAGACTTCAGGAAAATGGGCATCAGAGCAGATACGAGGGTGGACCAAAGGTGGTCCATCATTAAGGAAGGAATACTGGTTGCCACAGATGAGTGTGTTAGGCTCAGGGGTAAGAACACAAGGACCAAAGCGCCGAGCTGGTTCAGTTCTGGGGTTGCCCAGGCAGTAAGGGAAAAGAAGTTGGCCTATAGAAAATTCAGGAAGACCGAGAGAGAGGTAGATAAGGAAAATTACCTAAGGTTGGCTAGTGAGGTAAGTAAGAAAGTCAGTCAAACAAATGCACAGAAGGAGCAGCAGATAACTGAAAGAATTAAGAAGAGGGAGGCTTTCCTTTCACTAAGTGAGAAAAAAGGGACAAGAAGGAAAGTACAGTTACGTAATAATTTACCGTAACAGTAGATCTTCAAGAGGAGCTCTTGCAGCAGGCTATAACCATTAGGACTAATGCCACAGCCCTTAAGACCCACTGGAAAAAACTTAGCTAGCAGTACCTAGCTCCACCTCAGTTCACCCGCCGAGGACCTGCGAACGGACCCCAGCAAGCAAACCAAGCGAAGCTTGCCCCAGTGATGCTGATAACTCTCCAGCGGGAAGGAGGGTGGGAAAGTAGCACCTGTTGCAAGAGCTCCTCTCGAAGATCTACTGTTACAGTAAGTTATTACGTAACTGTACTATCTTACTTCAAAGGGGAGCTCTTGCAACAGGCTATAACCATTAGGACTAAATCCCAAGCAGTCCTTCGGTAAGGAGATGACTAGCCCCGGGAGGATGATGATGACAGGAACTATAGTAACGGCATCACCTGAAAAGGTCAGGAGACAGCACATCAGGACAATAGTCCCTGAAGGACCGCCAGGCCGAAACCGGTTCAGCGCCTGGAAGCAATGTCCAGGATATAATGCCTGACGAAGGTGTGTACTGCACTCCAAGTAGCAGCTGCACAAATGTCTCGGATAAGAAATTTTTTAAGGAGGCGAAGGAGTTAGAAACTCCTCTGGTAGAATGACCTCTAACCGTTCCTGGTAGAGGTTTGTTGTACTTGTAACAGAAGACTATACAGTAGACTAGCCACCAAGATATAGCCTGTTTAGACATCAGTTTGCCCCGGTGTTGTGGCGCAAAGGCCACAAACAGTTGCTCTGATATGCGGTGTGCCGCTGTACGCTTAAGGTAGTACTTCAGCACCCCGTGGACATCCAATGTGTGTAAGCAAAGTGTGTAAGACAGCTTCTCCCCTGTTAGAAGGGGCTGAATAATAGACTGGAAGGTCAACCAACTGGTTGAGGGTTAATTTAGAAACCACTTTGGGTAGGAACTTAGGATTTGTCCTGAGGGAAACCCTTTCCCTATGAAAAATTAAATAAGGCTCCTTACACTTCACAGCCTGAAGCTCGGAAACCCTTTGAGCTGAAGTAACAGCAACTAAGAAAGATACCTTCCAGGAAAGATAACGTAGCTCACACTCTGCTGCGGGTTCAAAGGGTGGGACAATAAGCTTCTCTAACACAAAAAAAGAGATCCCGGGGGGAACTGGATCCCTAATGGGAGGTCTCAAATGTAGAATGCCCTGTAAAAAGGTGTGGGCCACATCTAGCTGGGCTAGGGTTCTGTCGCCGAAGAGGATGCAATAAGCAGAAATGGACCACATATGCACCTTAATGGAGGAGTAGCTCAAGCCTTGCTGATATAAGTAGAGGAGACACTGTAATGCCGAGTTCACTGGACAGGTAAAGGGGTCCAGGTGATGAGACGAAGCCCATAAGCAAAAACGCTTCCACTTCATAGCATAAGTGGAATGAGTAGAGGGATTCCTCGCTGAAACGAGGACATCTGCCACCTCTTGGGAGACCCCATACCTTGGTTTAACTATGTTTGCAGGAGCCATGCATGAAGGTGCAGGGACTCAAGATCTGGACGTACCAAGTTGCCCTGATCCTGGGACAGCAATTGCGAGCATATTGGCAGCGGAATCAGAGGCTCCAATGACAACCGCTGAAGTAGTGGGAACCAAATCTGCCGTGGCCATAGAGGGGCGATTAGGATCATCCAAGCCCCCTAGGCCTGTACCTTCAACAGAACTCTCTGAATGAGAGGGCAGGGAGGGAAGGCGTAAAGGAACCTCCCTACTCAACAAAGGGACAATGTGTCTGGCCAAAAAACACCAGGAGCATGCTCTCACAAGAAAAAAATTGGCAGTTTGGCATTGCATGGAGATGCAAAGAGGTCCAACTCTGAACGACCCCAAGTGTCGACGAGCTAGTCTGCTACAGATTGGAGTAGCTCCCACTTGTGCGCCTTGGACCGAGACTAGCTTAAGCTGTCTGCCAAGGTGTTTTGGGCACCTGGAACATGAAAGGTGGACAAAGAGATATGATGTTCCACCGCCCAATACCAGACTCTCATCACCTCCCTCCACAGGGGGTAGGAGTGCGTTTCCCCCTTGCTTGCTGATGTAGAAAACAGCCATGTTGTCCATCTGAATGAGGAGACAGCCTGGCACTAGGTCCTCCTGAAAGGCCCGTAGGGCGTTGAGGACCACCCGCATTTCCAGAACATTGATGTGGAGTTTGCACTCCTCTGGGGACCAAATGCCCAGAGTCTGGCTGTCCCCTAGTTGAGCCCCCCAGCCTAAGTCAGAGGCATCTGTTGTCAGTGTCTGACTTGGCGGCTCCTGTCAAAACAAGAACCCTTTTTCTAGATTTAGGGGGTACCAACTACCAAAGGAGGGTCCTTCTGACTGGCTCAGACATCCTGACCAGATGGTCGAGACTGTCGGAGCTTTGGTCCCACTGCACCTGAGCATCCACTGTGGGACTCTCGTGGAGGCAGGCCAAGGGAGTTACTGGGATGGCCGCCGCCATGTGCCCCAGAAGTCTGAGGAAGGCCCTGGCTTGGACCCGAGGGGTTACAAGGACCGTTCGGGCCACCTCTTGCAGGTGATCTCCCCTTTCCTGAGTGAGGAAGGACATGCCCTGGACCGTATCCAGGACCACAACTAAAAAGACGAGTCTTTGGCTGGACTCGGGGAATGACTTTGGCAGGTTCAGGGTGATCCCCAGCTCTTGGAATAGAGTATAAGTGTCTCCGAGAGCTTGAATGAGGCGTATTCTTGACGGGGCCGCCAAGAGACAATCATCCACATAAGGGAAGACATAATGCCATTTGCACCTTAGAGCCGCAGCTACCACTGCTAGGCACTTGGTGAAGACTCGAGGAGTGGACGAGAGGCTGAACAGCAGAACCCAAAACTAGTTATGTCCCCCTTGGAAGTGGAACCTCAAGTACTTCCTGTGAAGGGGAAAGACCCCGCATGTACGCATCTTGCATGTCCAGGGAACGGAGCCAGTCTCCTTGATGCAGTAGAGGAATTAGACCTAGAAGGGTCACCATCCTGAACCTTCCATTTTCTATATAATCATTTGGGGAGCTGAGGTCCAGGATGGGCCAAAGATCCTGAGTTTTCTTTGGAACCAGAAAGAAATGGGAGTAATAGCCTTTTCCCTACTGCTGCAGGGGGACTGGCTCTATTGCCCTTTCTTACAAGAGGGCCTGGATTTCTCCTTCTATGAGAGGTATGTAAGAAGGAGGATACCTTGAGGACCATGGTGGAGTTTTTGGGGGAATCTAAGTGAACTCCAGCATATGTTCCCTCCTTATAATATCTAGGACCCAATGGTCTAAAGTGATTCTGCTCCATCCCTCCAGGTGGAGGGAGAAGCGACCCCCTACAGCCTCCCCTTGAGTCTCCACCTGAGGAGGGGGGTCAGCAGGGAGTCACTGGGAAGAGTCAAGGGTTGGTAGAGAAGTTTGGGAGGACTTTGGGCCTCGAAAAGGAATGCCTCCAGGCTGCTGGTTTCTGGCCATCCTTTTAAAGCCGCCTCTCAGGGCCAATTGGTTTCCACGGGCGGGTTGGCCTGAGGACTTATGAAAAGGCCATTTTCTAAAACGTTTCTGGTCCCCCTTATACATCTGTTGGATGGACCACATGGATTTGCCCAACTCCTGGAGATGAAAGATAAGGCCCTCGGTCTCCAACCCAAACAGCACAGAACCATGGAACAGAAAGTCCCTGATTCTGGTCTGCACATCTTTGGAGAATCCCGAGACTCTGAGTTAGGCATGGCGCCTTAGGTAGACACCTGACGCTGCCGCCCTAGATGCTGTATCTGCAGTGTCATTCGAGGCACACAGAACATGGGTGCCTACATCTGAGCCCGATTTTAGAATGTCCAGGAGCTTCGTTTTTTTGTGTGGAGTTTGGCAAGGCACTGCCTAGATCCTGTCCTGTCTTCCAAAGAGCATTCTTGTACTGGACCATATGCATCTGGAAGTTCAGGGAATGTATGGAGCAGGTGGATGCAGAGTATACCTTCCTGCCCACCTGGTCCAAATAGCAGGACTCCTGATCAGGAGACTGAAAGCTGAGGTGTTTGGGCTGCCGAGATTTGTCATGAGTAGCTGCTATGATCACAAAGTCAGCCTGAGGGTTTTCCACCAGATAGGGCTCATCCCTCGGCACTCTATACAGTCTGTCTGATTTTTTTAGGAACTGCCGGGACTGTGGCTGGATCCTTCCAAGTTCTCCTGGTAAGGTCTTGGAATGTGTCTACCAAAGGAGGCACCAGCAAAGGTTTTGGCTCCTTTTGCCTCAGGTAATGTGCCAGCCTCCGGCGTTCCGGATCCAGGTCCTCCATCTCCCAGTCACTGGAGGCCTGGATGTGCCTCATGACGTCCATGAAAGTTGTATCATCAGGAGGCTAATGGGGTAGTTCCTTATCCTTAGGAGTTTCCCCAACTCCTGAAAAGGATGAGGAAAAAGAGGCAGACCTGCTCCTGGACCATGAAGAGTCCGAATTGTGCCTGTAAGGATTACCCTCCCTATAGCGTCGGGTACTTCCCGACTGACATCAGTCCTGGGACAGACGACGGCTCATGGACCAACGATGGAGCGGACACCGGCACCTGTGGGGGACCAGCGTCGGCTAGTAGAGCGAGCCCGCCTAGATACAGAACTATGGCGGCTGCAAGACGTGATCTTGGCCCTGGACTGACGACGGCTGCAGGACCGTGAATGGTGCCATCGGTGGTCCCGGGACAGAGACTAGCATCGAGCCACCGAGGGTGAGCAGGACTTGGAAGACTTACTCCACTCAACAGGGGTTTTAGATGTTGACTCAATGAGGAGATCCCCGGTGTCCTGGATGTCCGGTCGGTCGGGAACAGGTGTCTGGTCCAGCTTCAGGGTAGCCTCCTCTTTCCTGACTTGGCTCCACCAGAAGAAGAGCTCCTGCAACTCCTCCTTGTTGAAAACAGAGGCCACCGTCCCCTTCAGGGGAATAGGCGAAGCCGGCAGGTCCAGTAGGGACTCTGGGGAAGAACACGAAGAACAGCCCTCCAGAGTGGAAGACTCCAGGGTTGGCGACAGCACCTTGACCAGCGCTGGCTCACCTGTAGTCCCGTTGGCCTTAGACATAGCAGCCAGTGCTGGTTTCCTGGCCGGGGTTGGCTCTGATTTAATGGATTTGGAAGGGAGGGACCCAGAAGAGGCCTTAGCCTGAGAGTCCCGGTCCTTGCCTGATGGCTTACCTGACCCGGGTAATGCCGTGACTGAGGCCTTTTTCGGCGGAGCCGAAACATGCCCTGAGGTAGAGGCCTTGGTAGAAGCTGCCGAGGTCGAAGAGGTATGCAGCAGCGTAGCCTTCACCTTGGCCAGTTTGTCTGAATGAGCCCCCACCAGAGCCGGCGCCATGTCTTGGAGGGAAGCATCGGGCTTCGATTTTTCCTCGTGTCTGGAGTGCTTTGAGTGGTCGGACCTGCCTGATCCAGAACAGGAGGCCTTCCTATGGGGAGAGCGAGATCTGGACCGATGGTGGGACCGGCTACGGTCCTTCTCATAGGACTTCAGGGATTTGTCCCAGTGCCTGCCCTTTTCCCCAAGAGAGCTCTGTAGGACATCCATCTTTTTCTCCAAAAGGTGGGCTTTTCAGGCCTTCAGGCGCTGGATGCGAGTCCTGCTGGTGAAGCCCTTGCAGATCTTGCAGGAATGAAGGTCGTGGTCTGGCCCCAGACAGAAGATGCAGGCTTCATGACCATCCTTCAATGGAATCTGGCGGCCACAAGCACACTTAGTCTTCTTGGGACTGGAGGAGGAGACCGACGACGGGGACAACATGTGATGAAAGTACCACCAGAGAAAAGAGAAACCACTTCAAAAAAACAAGAAAGCGTGGAGAAAATGAAAATTTGTCACCAAATTTCGCTGGCACTGCCGAAGAACATGCTAAGACTTTTCCAACGAGAGCGGGCCTGCAGTGGGAAAAGAGCTGAGGTGGAGCTAGGGACTGCCCCTATGGTATGACCGATATCGGGCGGAGCCAACGTCGGGGGGAGCGTCCCCTGCTGGGTACTGCTAGCTAAGTTTTTTCCGGTGGGTCCTAAGGCCTGCAGCATTAGTCCTAATGGTTATAACTGGCTGCAAGAGCTCCCCCTTGAAGTAAGATGGGATTGTTAGGCTTATGAAAGGGGTGGAGTGGGTGGAGGATAATGAGGGAGAAGCAGAGATACTAAATGAATACTTTTGGTCCGTCTTCACCAGGGAGAAGGATGGACCAGTGCCTTCAGAAGGGAAAAGAGGAGCGGGGGAGGGGAAGAGGAACACAGATGTAGTGATAGAGGAGGACAGAGTGAGGGAGGGGCTGCTGGCATTGAAGGTGGACAAGTCACCAGGCCCAGACGGAGTACATCTAAGGGTACTAAGGAACTGGCTGAGGAGCCTGCAGGGCCACTGGCAGACCTATTTAGTAGTTCACTAGAGACAGGTGTAGTGCCGGAGGACTGGAGAACAGCACATGTAGTGCTGCTCCACAAAAGCGGTCCCAAGGATAACCCAGAGAATTACAGACCAGTTAGTCTGACCTCCACTGTGGGAAAGCTCATGGAGACCATACTAAAGGAAAGGTTGGTGGAATATCTAGAAGAGCATGGTCTCCAGGATGCGAGGCAGCATGAGTTCATGGGAAGGAGATTGTGTCAAATAAATCTGATTGACTTCTTTGACTGTCACTAAGACAATAGACAGGGGCCAAGTGGTAGAAATCCTCTATCTTGATTTCAGCAAGGCCTTTGACTCTGTGCCTCACAAAAGGTTGACCAAGAAGTTGCTGGATCTCGGGGTTGGGAAAAAGACAGCCAGATGGGTGGAAAACTGGCTGAAGGATAGAACCCAGAGGGTGGTTGTGGGGGGAAGAGTTATCTGGCACAAAACAGGTAACCAGTGGTGTTCCGCAGGGCTCGGTGCTGGGGCCGGTGTTATTCAATGTCTTCATCAATGACATTGGAGATGGCATTAAGTGCAAAATGTGCCTATTCACGGATGACACCAAGCTCTGTGGGAGAGTGGACCCAGCTGAAGGCATACAGGACCTACAGGAAGATCTGGAAAAACTAGGGAGGTGGTCCAGGATATGGCAACTTGGCTTCAATGTCAAGAAATGCAAAGTTATGCATACTGGCGCCAAGAATCCTAGGACAGAGTACTACCTGGGTGGAGTACGGAGTATCTGCATCAGAGGAGGAGAAGGACCTGGGAGTGATGATCACTAGTGACCCTAAACACTCCATGCAGTGCAAGAAAGCAGCAGCAAAGGCAAACAAGATGCTAGGATGCATATCTAGGGGGATCAGCAGTAGGAGAGAGAGGAGGTTATACTGCCCTTGTACAGGTCACTGGTAAGGACGCATCTAGAGTATGGAGTTCAGTACTGGTGCCCACACCTCAAAAAGGGCATTAACCTGCTGGAGAAGGTCCAGAGGAGGGCTACAAAGATGATAGCTGGTCAGCAGGGTAAGGCATATGAGGAGAGGTTAAGGGCACTGAACATGTACTCCCTGGAAGACAGGAGAGAGAGAGAGAGGGGACATGACTGGGACCTTCAAGTACTTGAAAGGGATAAATAACATTGATAAGAAGAGTCTCTTTAAACCAAGTGGCATCCATAACACAAGGGGGCACAGTCTTAAGCTGGAGGGTGGGAGGTCAGGAAGCACTTCTTCAGAGAGAGGGTGGTGGACACTTGGAATGCACTGCCAGAAGAGGTAATCTCGCTGAAGACAGTGGGCAGCTTTAAGAGAGGCTCAGACAGGTATAGGGCGAGGGCAAGGGTCATGGGTAGGGAGGATGGGAGGAGTGGGGAGAGAGGGCAGGGACAGTAGCTCAAGCTGTGGACCCTGCAACACGAGCAGTCTTGATAGACCAAATGGCCTTCCTCTGCTGGCTTCTTCGTATGTAGTCTCCCAATCTGGCAGCTCTCTAGAACCCCAAACCTGCAGATGTACATTTAGTATAAATCCCCATCAACTGTCAGTCTATGGGCGTTCACTAGCAACATCGACCAGATTCTCATCAGTCAACTCTCCACTGGACTACATAGCTAATGGTTACTTTTTCTTACCCTTGAGAAAGCCTCCTCCGTCCTTAGCCCTTCGCTATTAATAACCATGCTACACCATTACTGGAAAAAAACAGTCCAAAAAGAGGGCTACACTACTTTATGTTAAACACTTTAATGCCCTCCTCAAACGCCTAATACTGCTGCTGCTATTTATTTCAGGTAACATCCACCCCAGCCCTGGTCCTCCACAGCTGGCGTCAAAGACCTCCCGCAACCCTGAGACTCTATCCTTAGCCAGCATAAATATCTGCAGCCTCCTCAGAAAACTCAAGTCCCTCACTGCTTGGATCTCTCAACACAACCCTGACATCATATCAGTCCAAGAAACATGGCTGGCCCCCAAGATCCAGGACTCCACCATCGCTATTCTAGATACACAATATTCAGGCAAGAGAGGTTCTCCAAGAAAGGTGGTGGCTATACTCTTTACCTAAAGGAGTCACTAATGGGTCATGTACTGACCTTACCCATCCCCGGGCGTGACATCCAGGTACTCATTACCAAAGTCCTGCTTGGCACACATAATAAGGTTCTGACCATCACCTCAGTCTACATCCCCCACCACCACAAACTGACTAGTCACAGTTTTCCTCTCTCTGGACTGTATCAACTTCCCTAGGTCACAGCGCGAAAGTTATCATGCTTGGGGACTTCAACGTCAACTAGTTGGCCTCCAGTGCAAACAACTACAAGGATGCTCTGTCAGCTGCTAACTTCACAAAAATGGTTCAGTCACCCACCAGGCTGAACTACATGACGGGGACCTCCACTCTTCTAGATTGGGTTCTTACTAATAGACCTAAACACTTATTAAAAATCGAGGTCCTTCCAGACACTATAAGTGACCACTCACCGGTAGTGTCTCTCTGAATTAACAAATTCACAAACCCCCACCAAGAACCATCCTCGGCAGAATATTAGCGCTTGGTCACCTAGGACCCCTTAAAGCGCATCTGCGTGAACTTTAATGGTCCCCAAATGACACTGCTCAGGATGTGGACTCGGCCCTTGAATATTTTATTAACACCTTTAACTCAGCCAGTGATGTTCATGCCCCCTTTAAGAAGTGCAAGGTCAAGGCTACTATTAACCCATGAGGTCCTAGACCTCCTAAAACAAATGAAATCCCGGGACATGCTCTGGTTTCGTACAAAAGCCTCTGGCATTTCAGCTGACACTCAGGCTTACAAATCAGCCAGGAATGCCTGCACTAGAGCCATATGCCTTGCGAAAGTCAATTACTACAGAAGCTCCCTTGCTAACCCCTGGAAAGACGGAAGGAAGTTCTGGGACAATCTCTCCCAAGTAACGGGGAAGAACCCCAAAGTTACTCCTTCAATGCTCAACAGTGATGGCTCTATTACCTTGGATAAAGTAACTATTGCCAATGCATTCAACACCACTTTTACTGACCTCTGTCATGTGCTCCCCTCAAGCATTTTTGATCCAACCCAAGCTGCAAGCCTATCAGACACCTCAGGTATAACTCGGTAGAACCCACCATTCTGCTTTAAGATCATCTCCCAAGGGTTAGCCAGAAAACACCTACTCAAAGTTCTCAGGAGATCCAGGCATAGTGGTGACTCCCTGGACCTGAAACTCCTTGCTCTCACCATCGATGAAGTCCTACCCCACCTTACTAAAATCCTCAACCGCTCCTTGATGCTCTCTCAGTTCCCCCATAAATGTAAGTCCACCATAGTTACCCCTATCTACAAAAGTGGCGACAAGACTCAGAAAAGCAACTACAGACCTGCCTCTATCCTCCCCCCAACCCCCAAAGCCTTGGAACGGATAGTAGAACATCATACTCATTGAATATCTGGAAAAATATGATCTGCAATGTCCCCAACACGGATTACGAAAGAGGCACAGCACCAACACTGCACTCCTTGACTTCACCTCATACATCCACCAAACCCCAGATCAAAACCAATTGGTCGGGCTGCCTTTATAGACTTGACAAAGGCATTCGATACCATTAATCACTCCCTGCTGATCAAACAAACAATTACCTCACCTACGACTCTCTCCAGACGCTGCCCTCTGGTTTCAAAGTTATCTCTGTGACTGTTCCCAGCAGGTTAGAATAGGTGAATCCCTCTCAACCTCCCTTCCTGTCCACTCTAGAGTTCCCCAAGGTTCTATCCTTGGTCCACTACTTTTCAGTATTTTCCTGAACAACCTCCCTGCCACAACAGAATACTTCTATATGCGGACGACGCAATCATCTTTACAAGGCACTCGGACCCCACCCTCCTTCAGCATCAACTTCACAGAAGTTTCTCAGAAGCAGAAACCAGGTTCAGCTCGCACAAACTCATCCTAAACTATTCTAAAACCAATGCAATGCTGTTCCACGGTACTCATAGCAGGCACGAAGACCAACCACTTCTTATTAACAACAGCAGAGGATCTGTGCTGGGACAGGCTGACCAGTTCAAATACCTGGGTATGATCCTAGACTGCTCTCTCTTATATCAAACATATTCATAACACTGCCAAATCCACCAATGCTCGCATTGGGATGTTCTACGGGCATAGGCACTGTCTGATGGCAGATGCCTTAAATCTGGCCACTCAGTGCTCAGTCACCTCGATAATAGACTATGGGCTTGTGGTTCATGGATCTGCCACCATCACTACTCTCAGGGGCATAGCTCTAGCCCTCAACAAGGCCTGTCGGCTCCTCACTTCTGCCAATTGACTCTCCCACGTTTGCGATGTCTATGAACAGGCTAACTGGCTCCAGTTACCGGGCAGGCTAAAGTACCAGACCTGTACCCTTGCAAAGAAGACTTTGTTGGGCCTAGTACTCCCTCCTTCAGTCCTTATTGACACCACATTGTGCCATCCACCTAACCAGGGGTGCTGAAAGTTTATCCTTTACCATTCCCCGCTGCCGGACCTCTCAAGGACAGCACCCCTATAAAGTCAGAGCCCCCACCTGGTTTAACTTGTTCCCGGTGGAAGTCTCCAATTCTACCAATCTTAGCACCTTTAAACGCAAACTTCGCCAACATTTGGTGGCCAGTGCTCACTGTGACTGCTAAACATAAACAGCTCCGCAATGCCACCCCCCCCCGCTGCCTCCTAACCCCACTAACTCAGTGACAGCACCTTTCCACACTGGATCTGCTATACAAATCCACTGTATTCTCCCTCCCTATACTGCCTCTCTCAACACCTGGCCGGAACTACCCTCTCGCCACCCTCCTCCACTCAACCCCCCCTTCCTCTTCCTCCTACTCTCCCTCTAACTTCTCTTTCTTCTCTCATACATACCTCCCCCACTCTCTCCACCGACCCCTCCCTCTCCCTTATGTCTCACTCTGACTTCATTTTTCTATCATCCTGCCTCCCCCTCCTTTCTTTTTCTACTACTCCGCTCACACCACAAAGTTACTAAATGCCCCGTAAGCACTTACTATCCCCTCACCTCTCTGACTTCTGCCCCAGGCATACATTGTACAATGTCCCTACTTCTTCCCTAGTTTATTCCATTTATCTACTGACAAAGTCTCTGGCAGCTCAGAGTAAGAAATCCATCCATTTGTCTATCCTTATTAATACCATGTTATCTGTATTTTTTCTCATGTCCTTGTAATTTGACGTGGAACCTTTGTAAATGAGCCTTGGCTCAAAGGTGTTGTCCGAAATCATAATGAATAAATAAAATAAATAAATAAACAGAAATGTTTCACCATGAAGGCACACTGCGCAACATGTTGCTCGTCTCCCAGTGCGACCTGGGGGAAGGAGAACACGAGGACAGTATACATAGATTTGGAGCTCTAACAAGGAGTTACATATGAATACATTCAAATACAAGTGAATAAACTGTAATGACACAGTGATCAGCTGAGGGCATTGTCGGTCTGTCTGCGGAGAGATCCTTTGCTTTTTCAGTAGGAGGTGCAGCAGAATGCTTTTCCTTATGCTTTCTTTTAGCAGGAACCGTAGTTCTGTAGCTGGTTACACTGGTCTCTAGAGATTTAGATTAATCAAGCTTCTCTCTGTGATTTTTGGGTCCACTGGTTCTTTATTCTTATCTTTTTTACAGGAGGAAGCCTCTTCCGTGGGCTTTGAAGGGGAGGGAGGAGTAGCCATTTCTTCAAGTTTTTGGGCCCCTTTTTTAAGGTCTTAGGACAAAAAGTTTTACAGATGTCACAGTTTATAAAGATATGACTAGGACTCAGACAAGTAATGCACAAATCATACCTATCAGCTTTGGCCACTATTTGCCACAACCTATACAATTTTTAAAACCAGTTGGTCCTGTCTTTTTCTTTTCACGAACTGTCTCTGACATTAGTGTCAGGCACAACAGAGCTATAAAAGAAGAAATCTGTTGGTTCCCAAACTGCAATCAAATAACTTTCAACTGTAAGAAAAAGCAGTCGGTTCCCATACAGAATTTAAACTGTGGCACCAATGGAAATGCTCGGATCCTGACAGGAAAGGAACCAAGTGAAAACTTAAAAGTTAAATAAAATAGTGCTACAGGTATTTATTTATTTGTTCACCGGGTAGGCGCACTGATCCAATGGACCGTTTTCTGGCGCGACCCGGGCCATACAGATAGCACATACAGAAGGATAGTCATACGTTACAATTTCAGAACATAATTTCAGTAATATAGGACAGGTATAATAAGGTACAGATTTGAGTACAGTTACATTTAGAAAGGAACTCGAGCACTAATAGGCAAATATAAAGGAGTGGCAAAATCACCACAGAAACAGCGGTTCCTTGGAACCGTGAAGTACCACTAAAAAACTATAAAAACTCACTAACTATACCTGAATAGGGGGCATCAATCATAATTAAATAAAATGAACTAACACGAAAAAATAACATTCTCTGAGGAAAGTTGATGAGAACTCTCCGAGGCATCCGAACTGGCAGGCGGAGAAATAAATCCGAGCATTTCAGAATGTAACAGTTACTAGGGGTAGCAATTCTATCATTTACATACATTCCATTCTCCTCTGAGGCAGTTCAACACAGGAGGCTGACTGCATCAGTTAAGCATACTGAGTGATTCCTGGGGTTTGAAGTGCTGACTCACACGAGATGACAGCTGAAGTTCAGTGTGTAGATATCTGTGGAAGATGACAGACCCTGTCCACTAGCTGGATCAGCTATCAAGGGGAGAAGGACCGGAGTGGCTGGCTCTGTGTAGCAGAGTGGGTATCACGTTACAAAGTACTGCGAGTTCTGGAAGTACATCCAACAAACCTGAGTGACTGAGGCCTGCCGCAACCCATGGAGGCCCCTTCCATTAACTGTGAGTACCAGAAGGTTTAGCCCTTGTCAAAGAACTCTGTGGGGTTACAGAATTTGTTTTGCAAGTTGACCATTGGGCTGGATTACAAATACCTCGCTTTTTAATTTTATTTATTTATTTAATGGTATCAAAATTGCAAACCTTTGAGTCAGAGACTCATTTACAAAGGCTCCACGTCATATTACATAAAACAAGCATACATACGTATAGCAAGATACAGAAGGGCATAATATAGAAAGATAACATTTTTTACACAAGGTAGTAGCTAAAGTAGTCATTACAGGTTGCACAAAGATAACAAGTCCTTGTAGCACATAGTACTGAGACTTACAGAATAATGGCTCTGACACGTTGCTGGGAAAGGGCTCCAACAAGGTAGTACTGGGCAGGAGAAGTGTCTCGGCTATGAGCAATTACAGCAGCGGGAGGTGAAGAGATGGTGCCAGAGTGCTGCTTTGAAAGGCCCAATCTTTTGCTCAGAGGTGATGGCAGCAGGGAGGGAGTTACACCAGGATGGGGCTCTTCAGAGAAAGGATCTCTTGGCCAGGAAGGTTCTGACTTTGGGTACCTGGAGAGAGGGCTTGGAGGAGCTGCGGGTGGAAAAAGTTGAGAGGGATGAGTGGAGGATCGCGGACACGTCTGGGGGGGTGTCAAACCTGCTACTATTATTTTTGTGAAGAGACATGATTGGTAGAGCAGCCTCTCATCAAAGTTGAGCACATCTGCCAAGGAGTATAGTGTGCAGGTATAGGTGAGCCTGCTGGTACCAGTGACTAGCAGGCAGGCCTTGTTAAGTGACAATTTGATTTTGTTGAGGGCAGTGTTATCTGCCGGCCCGTAGACCAGGAGGCCATAGTCGATGAGGGACAGGACTGAGGAAGTTATGGCCAGCCTCAGGGCTTCGGGGGGGTAGTCCCTGTGGCGGTATAGCAGGCCAATACATGAGTGGACAGCAGAACAGAGAACGCAGATACGGTCATGAAAGAACAGAGCAGAGTCGAAGGTAATGGCAAGGTATTTCTAGGTGTTGACTTGGTAGAGGGGGAGGAGTTTACTGGACAGGACAAGAAGGGGGGAGTCTTTGTATTTATTTTGGTTGTGTGAAAAGAGCATGATCTTTGTTTTTTCAGGTTAAGCACAAGTCTGCTGTCCATGAACCAGCTTTCATCCTGGTTAAAGGATTTCTGGAGGGCACTTTCCTTTTTACCATTGTTTTACCAGGTGTGAAACACTAAGCTGAACGCTTGTTACAGGTGCAACCTGGGAGCACAGGGAAGTTAAGTGACTTGCTCAGGGTCACACAGTATGCAAGTGGGGGCTGTGGGATTCAAACACAGATCGCCACGTTTGCAGCTCAGAGCCTTAAACCACTGTGCTATACTGCCTTTGAAGGCGGGCAGGGTCCGGGTGGGATGAGAAAATAATAATAATAAATTTTATTTAGTACAGCGCCTTTCAAATATTAAGGCGCTGAACAAATAGATTTAAAAAAAAAAAATTAGCAAATACAATAAATATCCATAAAATCAGCTAAATTCAGAATAGGCTTTACCCCATAAAAAGGTCTTCAATGCCTGCTTAAGAAAAGGACCGCATCATCCGCATAGAGGAGTACTTTTTACGACCTGGTATTGGGGAGCACGTTTAGATACAGACTTAAAAGCAGTGGCCCCAGGATAGAGCCCTGAGGGACCCCTGAGCAGACCTGGCGGCTACTGGAGAGAGTATTATTAATTTTCACGCACTTTGAGTGGGATGTGAGATAGCTGGTAAACCAGGCAAGGGCGCCCTGCGAGAAGCCTAATTGCGAGAGGGTGGATATGAGGAGGGGATGGCTGACGGTATCGAAGGCTTTCGATAGGTCAATGAAAACTGCACCAGCAAGGCGCCTCTTTGTTGAGAGCAGAGTGAATATAATTGAAAATTCGGAGGAGGGCAGTGGTGGTGCTATGCCCTCGGCAGGATGATGCTGCTCCATGCAGAGGGAGACTATGAGTGGTGAGGTAGTCAGTTAGCCGATCTGCTACTATCTTTTCTAAGGCTTTGGGGGGAGAATCGATATTGGCCTGTAATTCCCGGGGGAGGTACGGTCACCACTTTTGTGTATAGGAGTGATAACCGCAGTTTTCCAGGTGTGGGCGAACTGGCTGAGGCAGCAGGAGCAATTGAGTAGGTTGAGGTTTTAGAGGGCTCAAGGCCATTTTAGCAACTGCATGGCCTTTGGGGGAAATTGTTAAGGAGTTATTTGCTCCACAGTTGTTGAGAAGTACACCAACACTGGGCCAGACTACAGCAACATCTACAGACCTGCAATGATCCTACACTGGGTAACCAAGGACTACCATTTGGGGGCACTTCACTGAATTAAGTCTTGGTACCAGGCAGAGGGAAGGAAGTGGACTCCAGTACAGGGGGACCAATAATGCACAGTGGTTATCAGCATACTTCAGTAGAGGGTAAGAAGCCAGGGGTGTGCAAATCCCATTCTCCCTGTCCGGGGCAAGTAAATTTCATTGAAGGGCAAGTACCAAACCAGAGGTAATTTCATTGTAATTAATAGGGGCAAGTGAAAATTCAGCTACAGTCATGGCTGGGCAAGCAATAAAAGTTTTGATTTGAACACCCCTGTGAGAAGCGCTGCACCTTTCTGGGACAAGCACACAAATGAAATGTACTTGAGATACTGGACAAAATTCGGATAATACATAAAACAGCACAAGAACAGGAAGGTGTCTGCAAGAATCGGAACTTCATTGCTCTAGCAAGATGCTACGAGAACAGAGGCTAAAACACCTGGTGTTTTGCGTCCTAGATGTGACATTTCATCAGGGGGCCTTATGGCTATGCCCACTCATGAAGTGTCATGCCTTGAATGCAAAGCGCTGGAGTGTTTTGCCTCTGTTCTTTTACCATCTTGCTTGAGCAATAAATTTTCATTTTTGACACACCTACTTATTCTTGCGTTATGTATTACCTGCATTTTGCCGGACACATCGAGTGCATTTTGTTTGTGTGCTTGCCCTATGAATTTCTGTAGATTTTGCACCCGCCAGCTGTCTGTGTACAACAGAGCCCTGTGCAATCCCCCTGTGCCTTTCTGGGATTTGTTCCTGGCAACCGAGGTACTGGGCATCATGCCACGCCTTTTAAGGGCCTAACTAGCAAACTACTTAGATCCTAAGAGGCAGTTCAGACCTCGCCTATGTAAGATGACTAACCAGGCCAGGTACCTTAGCGTCGTACTATCCTTCCTTCCACTGCAGCGGTCGCTGTGCCAACAGAAGTGCATCTTCCTGTTTAAAGCTGCTATAATTATTGACTACCATTTTTGCAGTGCATGCCACGGAAAACACCCTCACTACTGGTAAGGAAAGAACCCATGCGTCACTGTTAAAATCTCCAGTAGCCCAACAGTGGTGTCATTTGGGAATCCTCCTTAAAAGACCTTACAACAGTAAACACAATACAATGCTGAGTATTAAAGGAACTTGCTGAGCTGCAGGTTCACACCGAGGGAGGGAAACGGACTGCCAAAAAAAGGAAAAAAATTCCCCAAACTAGCTGTACCTTAGGCACCAGGCTAAGAAAAAGACTGACAAACTGAGTAGACAAAGCTCCCACTATCTTTGTATCTTACACTTTTACTTTTAGTCAAGGTAGGCAGAATGGCAACTCACACAGATCTTCACCCGTGAAGCTTCAAGTGAGAAAAAGGCAGGTCTGTCAATTTAAATTTAAAACAGGCACAACTGAATTTAAAGAGTTACAGCTAGAATTACTTTTTTGGAAGGAAAAAAAAAATTAGGAAGATTCCAGTCAAGTTCAGGAGCTGTGTGAAAAGTGCTGTTCAGTCCCGTCCCTTTCAACACTGGAACAAAGACTGATCAGACAGAAGCAGAGGAGCCCTCATGCCACCAGCATTCCATGCTAATATCACAGCTTTGAGCTGTGCTAATCCCCAGCAGGGGTGCATCTTAACCTATTTTATATGACTTCTCAGAGACAACATGGAGGGCTAGAGAAAGAAGATGAGGCTATATCACTGTACAGAAAGATGTGCCTTCGTTCACACAGCACTGAACATTCTCTATAGACGTGCCCGCTGTTCACTTTAGAGGCAGACGCAACTCAGGAAAAAGTAGAACCAACAGCCAGAAATAATGCAAGAATGAGACTGCCAACTTATCACTCTCTTACAAGCAGGGACAGCGCTAGAGAGGGTAAAAAGGGAAAAAGTTGCAGCTTGCCCAGAAATGACCCACTTTCCACATGACAGTGGGTCCAAAGTGGTGCACCTGTCTGTAACAACAGCCAAAAGATGGAAATGTAAACAAAAGAAAAGTATTTTCACTTGACAAATTAAAGCTTCTGTACTGGTGACATTTGTACTTGTGATCAGGTTTTCACCCAGTTGTTTCTTATTTTGACTCACATTTTTTACACCAGTGGGTCTAAGCTGACCCATGTTTTAAAACCCCTAGCGCTGTCACTGCTTATAAGGGTGTGCCTCAGCTGGGTCACAGGTGCTGGGCTATCCCAAGTGTAACAGCTCACTCAGATGAAGGACATGGGTACAGTGGGGGAAACAAAAGCTCTGCTTCAGCTAGGTTTACACCAGTGTCATTAGAAATAAAGATGTCAGGTACTGTAGTACAAAGAACCGAAAACATTTCTAACCCCCCCCCCCCCCTCCGATTTTCTGGACTGATCTCAAATTTCATCTGTAGAGGGCCAAACTGACACCCTCTTTGTTAGCATTAACACAGTTATGGTATCAACAACGTGTACACTACAGAGCAAACAACAAGCAACACTCTAGCTCTAAAACATATTACAAATTCTTTCACGCCAAAACATGCATTTAAATGAAGTCACGTCAATGAAGAAGGACACTTACAAAACTGTGTATATCCCCCACTTACTACTCTTGCCAGTAAGGTTCAATATCAGAGTGCTTTCACTACAGGTTTCTTAAAGAGACGTGTGTACGGAATCTAAATACTGATGGCTTATCTCATGCCTCGGGGGTTAAGCTGTAGGTTTGATGCTTGCACTTGTTATGTTGTCAAGGGTTTCTGCCTACCCGCCTATGTGCAAATAATATCCGAACATGTCATCTACATATTTTTACCACAGGAGTTTATAAGCCAGGCCTGTCAGTAAACTTTAATACCTTTCCAAAACGTCAGCTTTCATCAGCTTCTAAAACAACATGTTTAATTTATTAGTATGGCTTAATACAGAATGTTGACAATCATGTGTCACCACCTCTATTGATAAGTTAAACAAGGGTTCCAGTAAAATGTCAAAAAGCTATTCAAATGATTCTACATTTCCCACATGCAATTCAATTTAGTCGTTCTTCTTTGTCAGTTAATATGTCACATCTTAGTTCACATCGAAACTTTCGCTTCAATATTGCTGTCAGAATATTCAAGAATTACCATGGTATTTTCGCCCGGTTAGGAGGAGTAAACTAGTGCCTTTTAAAATGTAATAAAAACTAGATAATGGATATAGAATGCTACTGTTGTATTTATATTTAAAAAAGTTGTTATGGAAGTTCTTACTTAGCTCCAGACCAATCACAGTACGATACTAAAACCTTGGGCGAAGTTCAGACACCGGGCATACAGAAAAAATACTGTACAGTTGCTACCAGCTGTAATCAGAATAATTTTAATAATAATAAAGTACAAATGGTGTCTTTTGAAGCAGAAAACTATCATCTATGCTACCCAACTAGCCTGATTATTTTTTGTTTTATGGACAGAACCACAGTTAGCATTAAACAATCTATGGATCAGGTAATGTTTAAAACAAATCAGGGTTAAGCAGTGGGCGAATACAGCTGGAAGAAACAGTTAAAGTGTAATCCACCCCCCAAGGTGTGGGAGCTTACGTGGACTTCCCTCATGCTGCCAAGTCAACGGGCCAACAGCAGCAGTGTTCTTCTGTCCACCAAGGGACCAGGAAAGAACATAAGATACTGTCAGCAGATAAGGGCCTATGGCCCACCCAGTCTGCCCATTTGAGCTCGTAAGATCACTTTACATTTTTCTAGAAGTCTGTTGCCCTTTACCCCTGACTTCTAGGATTCCCTTATATCTATCCCAGCATTCTTAAATCTCGTGATTGTTTCAGCCCCCACCACTTCCTCAGGCAGGGTGTTCCACTTGTCCACCACCCTTTCTGTGAATACATTCTTCCTCACATTTCCTCTGAATTGCCCTCTGTCCAACTTCATCCCATGCCCTCTAGTCCTGGAACATCTTTTTCGCTGGAAAACAGTGTTTTCCTGCACCCTGTTCCTTCCCGTAAGGTACTTGTATGTCTCCATCATATCCCCTCTCTCCCTTCTCTCCTCCAGGGAGTACATATTCAAGTCCTTCAGCATGTCCTCATAGGACTTGTGATGCAATCCCTGTACCATCTTTGTTGCCCTCCTCCGAACCTTCTCTACCCTGTCTATGTCCTTACGTAGGTAAGGTCTCCAGAACTGGACACTGTACTCCAGGTGGAGCCTCACTAGTGTCTTGTATAGTGGAATTATAACCTCCCTTTTCCTACTGGTGATGCCCCTGCCTATGCATCCCAACATTCTATTTGCTTTACCCGTCGCCTTGTCGCACTGTTTCCCTACCTTGAGGTCATCAGAAATGATAACCTCAAGGTCCCTTTCCTGCTTGGTGCATGCTATGTCCTAACCCCCCAACTGAGATGTTGCTCCATGGATTTTGTGCCCCATATGCATTATTTTGCATTTTTTGCATTAAATTTCAACTGCCAAACCCTTGACCATTCTTCAAGTTTCTGCAGGTCCCTCCTCATTCTGTCAACACCCTCTGATGTGTCCACTCGGTTACAGAGCTTTCTGTCATCAGCGAACAGGAACATTCTGCCTTCTAGGTCCTGCGCAATGTTACCAATGAAGATATTGACTAGACCGTCCCAGCACTGATCCTGCGGCACCCCACTGGTCACTCTTCCCTTTGTGGAGTGACAGCCATTTACCACTCCCCTCTGCGTCCTGCCACCCAGCCAATTACCCACCCACTGCACTACTGTCATGCCCACTCCAATATTCCCCAGTTTAACAGCCTTCTATGCGGCACATTCTCAAAGACCTTAATGAAGTCCAGATAGACCACGTCCACTGCCCTCCCCTGATCCATCTCCCTTATCACCCAGTCACAAAATTCAATGAGGCTGTTCTGGCATGACCTCCCCCTGGTGAAACCATGCTGCCTTGGGTCCTGTAGTCCCACTGGCAACCAGATGTTCCACCAATCTCTCTTTCAGTAATGATTCCATGATCTTCCCCACTACAGAGGTCAGGCTGACTGGTCTGTAGTTCCCTGCTTCTCTTTGTTCTCGCTTTTGTAGAAGGGGACTACACCTGCTGTCCTCCAGTCTTTGGGTACCTCCCCTGTTTCCATGATTGGCTAAACAGGATTGCCATAGGTTCAGCCACCACCTCTCTTAGTTCCTTTAGGACCCTGGGGTGCACCCCATCTGGCCCCACTGCTTTATCGACTCTTATTCCTTCCAATTCCTTTAGGCCCCTTTCCCATGTAAAGGGACTTGTATCCATTTCCATGCCCTTCCCACCCCTTGTACTCCCTTCAGGCCCATTACCCTCCCCTTTCTCAGTAAAGACTGAGCAGAAATATCTGTTCTGTATGTCAGCTTTACTGTTGTCATCCTCCACGTCGTCCTCCCCCTTCAGTCTCACTATCCCTCCCTTCGCCCTTCTTTTTTCATTTATGTACCTGTAAAAGGTTCTGTCCCCTCTAACCACTGATTAGCAGGAGGCAGACCACCTCTGGCATTCCTGCGCCATTTACAACTGCAACTCCGCACTCACATCAAAGACGCCCACTTAAGGACAATGTCTAAGAGTGACTGCATTCCCGACAGACTGGGGGTACCATGCCCTGACCTCACTGGATGACAGTGTGAACCGCGCCAACACTAACTAGGGTACCAGGAACTGTTAGCAGGGCAGGAGCCCTTTTGAAGAAAGACATATGAGGCCTGTGCCCCAACCACCACTGGTAGTCTCCATCTTCAAGCACCTTAATCCCTTCTCCATAGCAGCAGGGGTCAAGGTTGATGCCATCGGCCAATCAGGCTGCAAAGCTGGATGAGGAGCCACAGGGAGCTTCTGAGTGAGAGGAGGACTGTCCTGAGTTCTGGAGCATGACTTGAGTCAATCAGGTGTCCAGTAATGGACCTCTAGCATGGCCCAGTGACAGCTCCAAGAATCAATGGAGAGCTGAATTCCTTCCAGTGCAGCAGGGGCTGTTCCAGCACCAAGCCAGTCCTTTCCCGGCACTGGCCAGGAGAACTGCTCAAGCAGAACTGCTGCCTGGAGCCACCATGTCTGGAACCTGCCTGGATTTGCACAATCAGGGCTGCTGCCTGGAGTCACCATGTCTGGAGCCTACCTGGATTTGCACAATCAGGACAGGAGGCTGAATGCAAGCTTGTACAGACAGTAGAGAGAAGAGGAGGGAGAAAAAGAGATCCGACTTTAGGGTTGATAGTACAGTGATTGAAACTGCAGAAAGAAACAGACAAAGCATCTGCAAGAGAAAGAGCCATCCTGCATCCAGAACCAGACAGAATAGCATGCAAAACATCACCCATATTTGAAGCTGAGGGCTGCATGAACTGCAGCCAAGTGCACTGAATCAGAATCAGCACTACTGCTAGGTGCTCGTTATAGCCCCCATGTGACTCGAAGCCTGGACAAGTTGGGGAGGAAGGACTCCTTGAGAAACACCTGGAGAGCTGCCAGTGGGGAGGAACAGACAGCAGCTGACTGCTGAAGTCTGGAGAGCCCATGAACAGCACCAGAGGGCATGCCAGAGCCTGCAACACCACCAAATTGAAACCTGGCATCGAGTGCGGACACCGAACATTCAACACCTGATGACGGTGAGTGAACAACAGTCAGACAAGGACTGCTGCCAACTGCATTATCAGCCCTGTACAGCAAGGGAGATTCTCACACTTGGAACTGTGAGTAAACCTAGGTCTATCACACTGCATCAAAACCCATAATATAGTTAGAAAGTGGTTACAGGACTAGACCATCCAGCCAGGAGTACAAATACCTCACTTGCACATTGGGGTTGGGGTTTTCTGATCACATAGCAGTTGCTGACTGCACTTCTTTTAAGTGCACCATGGCTGGTCAACCACGTGCAACACCATCGGGCCTACATCGATTCCACGGCTGAGTGCCAAGTAACATTTGGGAGCTCCCTTAAAAGTACTCGTAAGGTTAAACACTGGTACCAATGGGGAGACAGTAGTGTCCCCAGTACAGGAGGGTTCAAGTGTTACACTGTTCTGGGCATGTGTGGTTAGGGGGCAGGAACGTAGTAAGGGCTGTGCCTGTGAGGGTACTGGATCGATCCAAAGTTAAGTACTGCGCAAGAAACCACAGTGCACTGTTGTAAACTGATTTAAAGTATTTTTACTAAATTCTCAGAGTGCACACAAGATTACAAGAACACAGGAGTTCAGTACAACAACCCCTAGGGTACTGGATCCACAGCCTGGGGATACACCCATTTAGCTGCATTTACTCATGGCACTGGAATATACTAACATACTAAAACTGGCAACAGCAAAATGCCACCATGGTCTGTCTAGGCTGCTCAAGTTGCAGCTAGCTCCCTATTCAGCAGCTGCCCCAACCCCTCGCCTCCCTTTACCCTCCCCTTTGCCCTGTTCCACCCCTTCTTGAAGCATTTCACTGTGTTACATGCCACCACCTCAGCTGGTAGGGCGTTCCACGTTGCCACCACTGTCTCCGTAAAGAAATGCCTCACCTCCCTCCTGAATCTACCCCCTTCCAATCTCATGTCATGGCCCCTAGTGTCTCTCCCCACACTCCTCCTGAACAGACCCTCTGCGTCTGTTTTCATTATCCCTTTCATGTATTTGAAGGTCTCAATCATGTCCCCACTTGTCCCTGCTCTCCTCCAGTGTGTACATGTGTAACACTCTTAGTCTGACCTCATATGGCAATTACCCCAGGCTCTGAATCATCTTCGTTGCCCTACGCTGCACCCCTCCAGCAGCCTAATGCCCTTTTGTAGGTACGGGCACCAGTACTGCACGCAGTATTCCAAGTGGGGTCTAATCAACGATCTGCCTAATGGTAGAATAACCTCTCTTCTTCTAGAGGTAATGCCCCTTACAATGCACCCCAGCATTTTGCTGGCCACTGCTGCTGCCTTGCTGCATTGTGCAGAACTGTTCATTGCTCCCATGATGAGCACCCCCCAGATGGTAACTTCTCCGCGGATTTTTTGTTCCAAAAGTGCAGCAGCTTGCATTTTTTTTTGCGTTGAACCCCAGCTGCCATCTGTCAGACCATGCCTCCAGCCTTGCCAGATCATCCTGTATCTCCTGCCAACCTCCCCCCCGGTCATCCACCACTGCTCCCATCTTGGTATCATCCGCAAATAGGCTGATTTTCCTGATGATGCCATCTGAGATGTCTCCAATAAATATGTCAAACAGCAGTGTGCCCAACACCGACCCCTGTGGAACACCACTTGTCACAGGCCTAGGAGCTGAGTATTACCCACCCACCTACCACCACCCTCTGCTGCCTATCTTTTAGCTAGTTCTCCACCCGCCCCACCAGTTTTGCTCCCGCCCCTGTAGTTTGCTTGCAAGTCTTCCACGCAGCACTGAATTAAAGGCCTTACTGAAGTCTAGGTACAGGACATCCACCGCACATCCCCCGTCAATTTGCCTAGTCACCCTGTCATAGTATTCCACCAGACTGGTATGGCATGACCTGTCCTTGACAAAGCCATGCTGCCTCCCATCTTGCACCCCCTTCACCTCCAGTAGTGCCACTAGCGTCTCCTTTAGGATTGTCTCCATTAGCTTCCCCACTAAAGACATTAGACTTATTGGCCTATAATTCCCCAATTCATCCTTGGGTCCACTCTTGTGGAAGGGAACCATGTGAGCCAGTCTCCAGTCCTGCAGTATGCATCCTGTGTCTACAGATGAATTAAATAAGTCTGCCAAGGGTCCTGCCAGGACCTCTGCCAGCTCCTTCAGCACTCTTGGATGTACTCCATCTGGTCATAGAAACATAGAAGTTGACGGCAGATAAGGATGATGCATCGTCTACCCTCAATGCCCTAAACCCCTCCAGCACCCTCCCCACTGTGATTTCTCCATCTGTCACCTCTCCCCCATCTGTTTCTATCCTCCCTTCTACTATGGGTAGTGTCCCCTCCTTTTCTTTCATAAAGACTGAACAGAAGTAGTCGTTGAGCACATCTGCCTTTTCTCCCCCTTCCCTTCCACCCATCCCCTCTCCTTCTTAGTTCTTATAATTTGGTCCTTACAACTTTTTTCTCCCTGATGTACCTAAAGAAATCTTTCTCCCCTTTTCATATGCCCTGCACCAGCCTGAGATCCCTTGCTGCCTTTACTCCCTTGGTCACTTCTTTTGCTTCTTTCAGATATTTCACCCTATCCTCCTCCCTCTCCGATATTCTGTATCTTCTGAGAGCTACCCTTTTCTTCCTCACCCTGTCTAGCACACCTTTACTTATCCAGCTGGGTTTCTTTCCCCTAGCCTTCTTAATCTGGGCCCTACAACAAGTTTCTTTTTTTTTTTTTTTTTTTTAATCTTTTTACTGAACCATTTACATACATACATACATACATACATACATACAGAAGAGTTCATAGCATATTACAATTTAAAATAGCACAGGGAAAAAAAGATCTTGGAAGGCTTCTATTACCTTCGTAGTTAGTTGTTAGAGTTCATAGCATGTTGTTAGATCCATTTTTTACAATATAAATAACGTTAATGACTATCCTGAGATAATTTGGTCTTTTCCCCAGTGAATATGACACCTAAGTAACACCAGGATGAAGGTGGTAGTCAAATCTAATCAACACTTTTAGGAGCAACATTTATGGACAAAAGTCTGATTCAGAAAATGTTATGTAATGTATCCACTTTTGCTATTTCATTGCGGTGGCCATCCCCCCCCCCACCCGTTGTTCAATATTAAAGGTCTCGGCTTTATATATATCAGACATTATTTATTTCCAATCTTGTAGTGTAGGAATTAGAGATGTCATCCAGCGTCTAGTAATTGTTTTCTTAGCAGCAAGATAGCAGATTGGTAATATTGTACGCCCCCACTGGGGGGGCGAGGTCCGGGAAAATCCCCAATAGAAACTATTCAGCTGTAATTTCAATTGACTCAGAGAATAATTTTGAGAGCTCATTCTGAAATGATATCCAGAATGGCATAAGACGGGGCACTGCCAAAATATGTGACCCAGAGTGGCTACTGTACATCCACAATTTCTCCAGCACCTACCATATTCCTCAGGGAGATACTTTTGCAGGACAGCAGGGGCCCCAAAAAAAAAAAATCTGGAACGACATTTCCATGCGAAATCCCTCCAATGGGGGGATGTTACATATTTTATTTCAGTCAAAGAAAATCGAGACCAAGCTGTCATAGTAGTCTGTTTCTAGATCCCCATTCCACCCATCTAAAATGGAGGTTGTGGATAATGGGAGTCTGTTTCTCAGGTCCCTGTATATAGTGCCTATTATGTGGGACCCCAAGTTACCCTTTATTGCCTCTATAAAGAGCTTTAATAGATCCAGCATTGGGGATGGTAGGGCCGGGCTGGATGATTCTGTTACGAAGTATATGATTTCATATTTGGAAGTAACAAAATCTATCGGAGATATTAAGGGGGTATTGGAGTTGGAGCTTGTCAAATGGAGTGATACCTTAATTACAAAGGAAGTGGAACACATGGGTCAGACCCATAGATCTCCATTGAGAGAAGGTATGATCCATATATATTGGGACAAAAAAATTCGTTCTGAGATATCACTTTGCAGTATTCATACACTGTCAAAAGGATACCCGAGCGACTTAGTCTTTTCCATATTTTATTAGGTTGTGATGTCATTCCTGTTAAGGCTGAGGGGTTAAGCGATCTCCCTTCAGAGGAAAACAAAATATTTTTTATATCAAAGAGATCGTTTAAATGAAACTCTATAGTTTTCCATGGAGAAGTATAGGAGTCAGACAGCCACAGTACCAATGTTCTATGAAAAGAAGCTTGGGCATATAAGTGTAAGTCTGGGAGGTTCAACCCACCCTGGGAAAGGGAAAGTTTTAAGATGGAGAGTCTAACTCTCGGCTTGTTTTTTCCCCATATAAAGTGTAATATCATTTTATTCCAGGATTGAAAGTAATATTTCGAGGGGAAGAAAGGAATGGTTTGAAACAAGTATAAGATTTGTGGAAGGATGTTGGTGTGTATAACAGAGATTCATTGATGAAAGGGAAGGAAAGCCGTATCCCACCTATCCAGATCAGCCTGGATCTGTGTTGTAAGGGGTTCATAGTTACTGAGTTCAAGTACTCCAAGATCTGTTGGAAGATGAAGTCCTAGATATTTTATCTTGATTGATCGCCACTTAAATGGAAATAATTTTTTCATTGACTGGGATGGAGAATAGTTAAATGACAGGATTTCAGTTTTGTTTACATTAAGTTTAAAGTCCAATATTTTTTTTGAAATAGGTTAGGATCTTCCAGGCCTCCGGGATGGACTGGGGGCGGGAGATTAACAGGGTTAACATTACATCATCCGCGAACAGACTGATTTTGTATTCTGGTTGTCTTATTGGGATTCCCTCGACCAGAGGAGAGTTTTGGAGAAGGGCCGGCCGCCAAGGGTTCTAAAAATAAGGTGAAGAGGTATGGGGATAAAGGGCATCCCTGTCTAGTGCCTCTTCCCATTGGGGGGGGGATAAGGAACCATTAACTCGAATGTAGGCTCGCGGAGATCTGTATAAATTAACTAAACATGCAATAAACTGAGGTGGAAATTGGAAACTTTTCAAGGATGTCCCATAAAAAGGGCCAAGAAACACGATCGAACGCTTTTTCAGCATCTAAGCTGAGAAATACTGACGGGATTTGTCTAGCTCACACGTATTCCTGTAGTATTAGGGCTCTACGTATATCATCGGAAGTATTCCTGTTTTTAATAAATCCCGACTGATATGGGGTAATATCAATTCAAGCCTAGAGGCTAGTATGGTCATATAAATTTTATAGTCAACATTAAGAATAGATATAGGACAACAGGACCCTTGGTCTGAGGGGTGTTTATTTGGCTGAAGTATAGGGGCGATGGTAGCATAGTCCCAGGATGGGGGGGGACAGACCACCACAGGAAATATCATTGAATAAGATTTGTAGTTTAGGGGAGAATTTTTTGTTAAATGTTTTGTACCATTCCGCGGGATATCAGTCAGGGCCAGGGCAGCGCCCGAATTAAGTTTTTTGATAGACTCCTCGATCTTGAGTGTTGAGAAGGGAGATTCTAGTTTTTTTAATTTGAAGGGGGGAAAGAGTAGGAAGGTTTGCCCGTTTTAAGAATTGTGCCGATTCACTTTGGGGAAATGATGAAGGAGGGGAGTAAAGTTTGGGGTAATAATCAATAAAGGCCTGTTGGATATGTTCTACCGAATCATGCATTCTACCAGATGTTAGGTTCCAGAGTCTTAATATTGTAGATGACTCCTTTCATGCCTGTAATTTACGGGTTAAATTCTTGATGGCCTTGGGACCCCCCCCTCATGGACTGATTGTCGTAGGTAATAGAGGGACTGTTGGACCTTGTTGTCCATGATCTGTTGTAAGGCTGCTTTTGTGTTGTTGATTAATTTCTGAAGATCCACATCGCCTTCTCTATATAACAACTGATAATTTACCAGTAGTGTTGAAAGTCTTTGATATTCGTGTTCTCTTTCTTTGAACTTTCGAGAAGAGTAGGCTATTATTTCGCCACAAATGGTGGATTTCATCGCGTCCCACTGTGTAGCCATTGGAATATCAGGATTTGCATTTTCTGAAAAGAAAAGGGAAAGTCTAGTAGAAAGGCTCTCTAGAAATCCCTTATCAGTCAGAATTGACAGGTTGAATCTGCAGAGAGTGATCTTCCTCTCTCTTCCCATGTCCAGGATTAGGATCAATGGGTGGTGGTCAGAGAGTATCTTGGGGCCAATACTAATGTCTTGAATCATAGATAAGTGTTCACATGTAGTGATTGTGTAGTCTAATCTGGAATGGGATTTAAATCTTGGGGAGTAGTAGGTGAATCCTGGGCTAGAGGGGAATAACCGACTCCAGACTCCATATGTCTACGAAACCCAAGTGCTCTATGGCCGTTTTAAATTGTCTAGTAGTTGCGTTGTTCCTGTGTTTTTGTGGGTTTGAACTGTCAATATGTGGGGCCAGGGTCAAGTTCAGGTCACCTCCCAGAATTAACTGGCCCTGGAGGATATCTAATAACTTGGCTATAAAACCCCTATAAATTGGGAAGTTTGATTGAGGGGGAAACTAAACGCTGGCCAGCGTGACTTGTTTTCCATACAGTAGCCCTTTTATAATTACGTAGCGACCCTGACCATTGATATCGTTGTGGAATCTCAAAAGAAGTACTCCTTGGGATTAATATTGCTAAACCCCACTTTCTTCCCTGGATGAGACAGCCCACAACCCGATATCTCCCTCAGTTTAGTTTGGTATGTTCAGAATCGGAAAGGTGGGTTTCCTGCTGAAGGATCAAATCTGGAGGGTGTCTAGAGAGATGCTGCATGAGCCTCGCCCTTTTTATCGGGTCATGTAACCTGTTAATGTTATGGGATATGATTTTTATTGGGTTTATTGCTCCCATTTTTTATGTTTATTAATAATTTTTCTTTTCTTTCTTTCCCACCAATATACAGTAACTGTGGTATAACTACATCAAAAGTGAGACCTTTGTCCACCATTCGGTGGTCAAACAAACCTATGTACAATTTGACCTCCAACTGGGAGGTGCTCACAACGAGCTCCTCCTGAATCATCTTGTCTCCTACTTCGAATGGAAAAGGAGAAGGATGAGAGGTTCCCATCCTGATCCCAAATAAATAATTACTCAGGATCAGTAAAAGAGTCCCTAAGTGAGTGATTACAATATCACTCCAGGGTGGTTCCACTGATGCCAGGTTGGATGTTACGATCTATGGTATTGGGAGAGTTCTGCCCAGTTCTTAAGTAGATGGGCTCAGTAGAGAAGATTTAAGATAAATAACATTAGGAAATCTAAGACTTTAGAGGGTTAATACATAATCTCTCATTCTGGGGTCCCTGCCCTAAGATTCTCATGCTATATGAGTCTGCTGGTAGGTTAGTTCGTCTTCTGGACCTCTGGGACCTGTTCGGTTTTAATAATTAGGGAGGGCCCTCTTGATGTTGTGTCACTCAGGGAGAGTTAGCTCTGAGCTTGTAATGGTATAGGATCTGTTAGATTGGCCAGCCGGAGAAAGGGATTGAGGGGAAGCAGCACAGGAGGGCCATAAAGCCCCAACTGTGAGACACATGACTTGCTATATAGGTCGAGAGGGCCCAAAGTGAGATTCACTCATCTAGTTCCTTGATCTTTGAGTTGGTATTTAACCGGCTTTCCCCCTCCACCCCCGCTCAGCCGAGTCGCACCCAACCCTATCAGTACATCAAGAGAGGAAAGGGGGGGGGGGAAGGGAGCTTGAGAGACAAACAGTTCTTTGTAGTTCAAAGAGGCACTACAACTAATCCTTAGATGAGATGTAATCAGTTTCTATTCTTAGATGCAGGATTAGATCACTACCATGAAATGAGACACCGAGGGGAGCCACCATCAGGGCAGCGAGTGTCTGAGACACCTTTCCCGATAGCCGAGGGTCACAGTGGGAAGAATGAGGAGTACTGTGCCGCTGGGCAGAATTAGAAGGAGCCTTGTGGTTTAAGGAGCAATTCTCCCTAGTAAGGGAATTTCCCCACCATCAGGAAGATTGCGACAGGGTCAAATTGGTGATTAAATTGTGTTGCCTAGTTTGTGTTTATAGGCTCTCGTTTCTCTCTAGCCAAAGCTCCCCCCCCCCCACAAATGAACTACCCCAGCCTCAGGGTGCTTTCCTGACTCAATCAACTAACCCTTGATATGGCTCCCCTACCTCATGGAGTTTCAGTTGCCGCCGATGGGTTTCGTAATTGTTGCAGCTGCTTGAGCAGCACTGCAACTGGAGGCGATTGCTGAGAAGTGTTCCCACGGTCGTGCTGGGCCCACTGCTTATGACACTGTCTGAATGCCTCCATGTTTTTTTCAGAGATGATGCCCCTAGCCAACAGGTCTGTTGCTGCTTCCATTGCTGTGCAGTAACTCTGAGGACCGGAGAGCAGCTGTACTATCAGTTTGGCTGGGTATGGTGTTTTAAACCGGATTTTCTGTGATCGCAGGGAAGGGAATAGTGGGTTATAGTCTCTGCGTGTAAAGCGCGTAATCGTTATCGAACAGCAGCCTGGACTGGCCCCACATCACCTTCCCCTTTCACCACGTATTGCTTCCTTAGTTTGAAAACTAAGTAGGCGGATTAAAAATGAGTGCGGTCGAGCATCTGGTTGTGATGATTTGGGACCTAACGCTCGGTGGGCCCGATCGAAGTCGATTTGAAAATCCGGATCCAGAGACAGGGTTAAGCGGAGGAAGTAGTCCGCAAAAACGTGGGGATCGTTCCCCTCCTCACCCTCCGGGAGACCAAATATTCGCAGGTTTCTTCTTCTGCTCCTGTTCTCTGCATCTTCCTGTCTGGACGAAATCGCTAGCTGCTCGGTTGCTATGGCCCGAACTGCATCTTCTATTTCTTCTATTTTGGAAGTGTTAAGGGAGATTTGCCGGTCAGCCTCCAACGCTCGGGTCTGAAGGGGAGTGCTCTCATTCCTAAGGTCTCTCAGGGATTCACGTACCTCCCCACGAAATTCAGCGATTTCTTGTAGGATGGTTTCAGCATTCGGTTCAGGATTTTTTTTTTTAGATTTAGTTTGAAGGGTTTTTTTCTCCATGCACAGGGCAGACCCTGACTGGGCCTCACCATCATCAGACTGCTGATCATCTGGGTCGTTCATCTCAGCAATTGGCAAGAAACTATTGCGAGAATGTTTAGCCATCAGAGCCCTAGAAGTTTAAAGCACACTTTTGCCTTTTAACTAAAACAAATCTGTAGATTTAATTTGCCAAATGTGCTCTTTTTACTTAGGTTTAGGCAGGAGCTTCCCAATTTGCGTCCTTAGTCAGGCATTACCAGAACCGGAAGTCCCTACAGCAAGTTTCTGTTGCCTCCACTATCCCTAGTCTTATCAGTTCCCACTTTTGATGTGTGTCCATACCCGGTCAAATTTTGCACAGGAACCCCTGTACCACATCCCTCATCATCTTAAAGTTGGTGTTCCTGAAATCCAGCACCCTTGTGCCAGATGCCCCCTCTCTTTAGTCATCTGTAACTGGTACCATACTGTCCGGTGGTCACTCCCCCCAGTGGTTCCTCCACCCTCACATCTCTCACCCACTCCCCGTTCATCAGTATGAGGTCAAGGGTGTTCCTTTTCCTAGTTGGTTCCTTGACCAACTGTACTAGAAAGCTTTCCTGGAAGGCATCCAGCATTACCTGCTCCCTTCTGCTCTTTGTGGTAGGTGTGTCCCACTCCCCCAGCAGGCTGAAGACCCCTACTATCAACATTCCCCCTTTCCTGCAGTTCCTCCTTATCTGATCTGCCTTACCCTGTCCATCCCTTCAGACTGAGAAGGTGGCCTGTACACCACCCCCAGTCTTAGTGGTCTATTTTTGGGATCCTGTAGTTGCACCCACAGTGCTTCTGTATCTCTCTCGTCTCCCTCCTCCCTTACATATTTTAATCCTTCATTTACATACAGCACCCCCTCTCTCACTCTTCCCATTTTCCCTATCCTTTCAGTGTAATCTGTATCCCAGAACTGTCATGTCCCAGTCGTGGATTTGGGTGGCCCATATCTTGGTTATAGCCACCAAGTCCATGCCCCCCTCCTCCAGGAGAGCCTGCAATTCTGGCCCTTTATTTCCCAGATGCCTAGCATTTAGTGATACCACCCCACCACCTCTCTCCCATTATCCCCTGCCGCCTGCGTCTATCCCACGCATGATTGAAGCCCCAACTGTTTTCACCTCCACCGCTTCTGCTGGCAGTCTGTTCTAGCATCCACAACTCTTTCAGTGAAGTAGTACTTCCTCAGATCCCTCTTAAACATTTCCCCCTCCAGCTTCATCACATGCTTTTTGGTCCTGGTGCTCTTTCTTATTTGATAGAGATTCCCCTCCTGCATCCTGATCACCCCTGTGAGGTACTTGTAGGTCTCTATCATGTCCCCTTGCCCTCTCCTCTCTTTCAGGTTGTACATATTGAGAGCCCTAAGTCTCTCCTCATAGGGCTTTTGAAGCAACCCCTGCACCATTTTAGATGCCCTCCTTTGGACTGCCTCCACCTTGTCTAAATACTTTCTGAGATGCAGCCCAAACTGGACACAATGCCATAAGTTGGGTCTCACAAACGCGCGATAAAGTGGCAACACCAACTCCCTCCTCCTGCTGGAGATACCTCTTCCTATGCATCCCAACATCCCACTGGCCCTACCCATTACTCTGTCACATTGCCCTACCACTTTGAGGTCATCAGATATATAAACACCAAGGTTCCTTTCCTGCTAAGTGACCGTCAGTACCTCTACTCCACCCTATAATCAGCTCCTATGTTCCTATACTTTAGATGCATGACTGTGCACTTCTTGACACTGAACCTCAACTGCCATGCTCTTGACCACCCCTCAAGTTTCCCATGATCCCTACACATTCTCTCCATCCCCTCCTGAGTGTCCACCCAATGAGAGATGTTGTTGTCATCTACAAAAAGGTACACCTTCCCTTCCATGTTCTTCTGCAATATCACATATGAAAACACTCGAGGACAGGCTACAGTATTGAGCCCTGTGGCACCTTGTTGGCCACTTTTCCCCTCATTAGCATGAGTGCTGTTAATCATCACTCTGTCTCCTATCCAATAACCAGCTCCTTACCCAACTTACCACTTTGGATCCCACCCCTAGGCTGCAAAATTTCCTTGCCAGTCTCCGGTGCAGCACAGTATCGAAGGCCTTGCTGAAGTCCAGACAGGGCACGTCCACTGCCCTTCCCTGATCTACTTCCCAGTCACCCAGTCGAGGAAATCACTCAGATTTGCAAACATGAACCCCCCACCCTGGTGAATCAATGCTGTCTTTGATCTTGTAGGTCTTTGCCCTGTAAGGTCGCAGTCCTTAGCTGCTGTCAGATTCTATGTTTCTGTGTAGCCCACTGGATACAAGATATTCTACAAACACTCCTTTAACAGTGTTTCCATTAATTTATCCGCCACTGATGTGAACGGACAAGCCTCTAGTTGGCAGTCTCCTCCTTGCTGCTGCTGCTCTTATGAAAAGGGACATCTGCTCTCCTTTAGTCCTCCAAAACCACATCTGTTTCCAGTAAGCTGTTGAACAAGGCCATCAGTGGGGAAGCTACCACCTCCCTGAGTTCCTTTAGTACTCCCAAGTGTATCCCATTTGGTCCCTAGCATCGTCCACTTTCAGAGCTGCAAGTCCCTTCAGGACTTTTTCCTCTGAAACAGACCTGGGTCCACCTCCCCCTTGTTCCTGCTTCTCCCTAGTGGTCTGTCCCCTATCCCTCCACTGTGAAGACTGGGCAGAAGTACCTGTTAAGGAAGAAATCAAGATGTCTGCTTTTTCTTAATCCTCTTCTGAGCAGTCTCCTCCTGCCACCTTCCTTATCCTAACTAACCCCCTCTTGCTTTCCTCTGCTCACTTACGAACCTTAAGAAATCAATTTCCCATTTAGCTACCACCATAGCTATCCTTTCCTCTGTCTGTGCTTTTGTTCCTCTCACTGCTTTTCCTGCTTCCCTCTGTTTTACTTTGTATATCTTGCTGTCTTCCTCTTTCTGTTTCCTTATACCTACTGCAAGTCGCCCTTTCTTCCCTCACCTCCTTGGCCACTTTCCTAGAGAACCAGAACAGTCTTTTTCCTTCTACTTTTACTCACTTCCTTCATGCAGAAGTTGGTTGCCTTAATTATGCCTTCCCTTATTTTTCCCCCACAGCGCTCTTCCCCTCCCTGGCAACTACTCTGTACAAGGCAGTTTTTGAGGTAGTCTCCCATCCTTTTAAAATATGCCCTCCTAAAGTCCAGGACCCTCATCCTCGTGGTTTGCCTCTGTTCCCACCTTAATGTTAAATCACAGTGTACAGTGATCACTGGTACCTAGGGAACTGATCACCATCTGCAATACCATCCCTGTCTGTAAGCACCAGGTCCAGCACTGCCCCATCCCTAGTGGATTCCTTGACTAGCTACCCGAGAAAAGCCCCTTGCAGGGAATCAAGAATGGCCCTGCTCCTTGTCAAAGCTGCAGTTGTAAGGCTCCAATGCACAACTCACAGACTTAAGTCCCCAACTAGCAGCACCTCCCACTTACCTGCCATTCAACTAGCAGCACCTCCCGCTTGCCATCCAACTAGAAGCACCTCCCGCTTATTTGCCATCCAACTAGCAGCACCTCCCGCTTACTTGCCATCCAACTAGCAGCACCTCCCGCTTACTTGCCATCCAACTAGCAGCACCTCCTGCTTACTTGCCATCCTGATGATGGTTTCCCCAAGTCCCTTATCCAACTCCCTTCCCTGTGCTGGAGGTCTATACACCACTCCGTATGGACAGCAGCACCAGTGCCTGTCTCCGGGATGACCCACAGCACCTCCAGCCCTTCTTTTTCCTCCTGCTGCCCCTGTACTTCCTGGCCTCGATTCCTCCTCCCTCCCTCACATATAGTACATGCCCTCCTCCTGTCCCTGTCTCTCCAGAAAAGAGAGTAGCCAGATATGGCCGTGTCCCAGCTGCAGCTGTCAGTGCACTACGATTCCATTATGGTCATTAAATCTATGCTAGCCTCTGCCATGATGGCCTCCAGTTCTGAAATTTTACTTCCCTAGACTCCTCGCATTGGCACACATGGCTCTCCATACCTTACTCACTCCCTGCCTACTTCCCTGTTTCCCCCTTCTTGCCAGTGCTGTTCCCAAGAGCTCCCAGATTCCCTTCACTTGTTACTTCTCCGTTATACGTCTCCTTTACTCCCTTCTTCCCTGATTTATACCTCCCTGTTCTGTGCTTTTTTTAATTTTATTTTTTTCCAAGATACAGAAAGACAGTATAGCACATATAGGAACAACCTAGAGCTGGTACATAGGTCTGTATGGTTCTTTGAGTACACTGAAGTAACACTTTGTCTTTACAATAAAGAGTCTTTGGTAAAGGTATGTTGCCCATTGTCCATTATTTCACCAGAAAGGCTAAGCGATATATGTGAGCTGAAGACTTTCTGCTGTCGAGGTATACATGTTACCTCAGAGAGCTATATGAAATGTCCCACTGGTTCCATATGATAGCAGGCTGTCCTAGACTGAAATTTATCCTTAAGAGCAGTGATTAAAGTAAAGCCGATCTGGTGCTTATAAGGCATAATACAGAAAAGTACTACAGCACCATCAATCTCAGTACTGAGGTACCAACGGTAGTGGTAGAAAAAGAAATGGAAGGAAAAAAAAAGTGCAGTTCCAGGTCTAAGAGGAAAGAAGGCGGCAGCCAGGAGGGAGAAATGGCTGAGGCATTGGGGAGAAAGCTGTGGAGCAGAAAACAATGTGGGGGGGCCCTTTATGGTATAAAGACCCCCTGATGAAGACCAATTTGGTGGTCGAAGCGCTGGGATTTTGTCCTTATGAGTGGTTTGCAATAAACCTTTTTACCTTCAGAAGAAAACTTGTGTGCTAAATTTATGCTGAGTGCAGTTCTTCTGTTTGTTTATGGTATAAAGTAAAAATAAGTATCCAATTGATACATTACCTATCTACGCCATCTAGAGTCCAACAATTCAACTTTGTTTGACAGGATATATGTCAGTCTCCCCAGTGAGTAAATTTCCATCAATATCCTACACCATACCCTACACCAGCCCTCTATGGTGTGGAAAGCTGTGGCATGCCAGAGTTAGGTAATCGTATTCTTTGCTGCTGATACTAAGATTAATAGTAATTTCAGGGTTGAACCCCCTCAGGGGACTTCCCTCCTGAGGACTAGCCATCAATATTAATGAGGGAGTGATAGCTCCCGGGCAGCTAAAGATGGCTTCTAACTCATGAATACCTCCCTGCCAGAAGTTCCAGAGAAGATGGCATTCCCAGAAGATGTGGGTATGGTTAGCCAAAGCTTGCCTGCATTCTCTACAGTACAGGCTTTTAGGCAGACCTGCACATTTAACTACCATGTCCGGGGTGTGGAAAACCTTTCCATTGGAATTCCCTCCAGCTGGTGGTAGATGTTAGGCAGTAAGGGTATATTTATGCCAGGGGTCTAGGGAATGTGCCACTGCCAGCTCATTGTTCTAGCATTGCAGAATAGAATCTGTAGTATCGGACATCATGTCTCAAAGAGCTTTGTATAGGTGACCAATAAAATGGGTCTAAACCTCACCCTTCAAGAGAGTTGCAAGGATCTGCATAAGGCAGGAGTTTATCTGGAAGACGGATAACAGCTGTTCCTTGGTCTAACAGATGTAAGTGAACCTGCAGATACCTGCAGGGGTCTGTGGAGGAAAGCTGGAAGGCTGCTCATAGGGCAGGAAAAAGGGAGAACACCACAGGAGTCCAGAAGTTGAAAACAGAAGTGGAGATGCAGCGTACTCCACCATCTGGTGCTCAGGTCCTGCTTATATGGAGGGAACAAGGTGTTAAATTGTATAGCCCATAGCTGACATTGATGGACAGGGATCAGGAAAACCTTCCTGACCCCCCATTGCCGGAGTGTCTATACCATATATTGGGTGAATCTGGAAGACACAAAGCCACCCTGAAGGCTCCCAAACAAATAATGGTCCAAACTGAAAAGATCTTTCAAAGTAAATTCAGTCAGTTTCCAGTAGGGCTGGCGGCTGTCCAAGAGTCAGAGACGCAGGGTTCAGATATGGCCCGCTAGTGCACACCACTTTAGAGTCAAAAGGTTGACGCCTCCTCAAATTCTAGATAGATGTAATCTTGAAAAGCAGATGCGAAGTGGAGCTCCTTGCCAAATAAATCTAGATACGAGTCAATTCCAGGACTGGAAGTACATTCGATCAGACATAAGTGGCAGGGTTTGTAGAAAATAAAATTCTAGAATTTTCAGAAAAGGAGATGTGCAAGAACAAGGGGTCACAACATGAGGCTGGAGACGGGAAGACTCAGGGACAACATGAGGAAGTATTTTTCCACAGAAAAGGTGATGGAGGTTGTGGGGGCAAAAACAGTTGTCGAATTAAAGAATGTATGGGACTGGTAGAAGGCAAAACTAGTGGTAGGAAGGAGGAGGTAAGACGTAAGTAGAGCCACGGTTCTTCTGAGAACCGAACCAAACCTATTCGATTTTTGCCCGATTTAACCGAACTATGACCCTAAAAATAAAAAACACAAACCCAAACTGAATCTGAACACAGACCTTGTGAGATGAGAAGAACCCACATGGGCAGTAGTCTATCCATGCTATTTTACACATCTCCAGCTGTGTAAAGTATTGCCTACAGATTGCGAAATGATTTCTTCTTTGAAATCAGTAATGACAGTCAATATCAAAGCAAAATCCAATGATAAGCCACTAGCAAAAAGGCAGAAAACCGATGTCAAGGACATGCTGTACAGTCTAGGTGGTCCTTCTTCAACAGCAACCAAATCATTGTCATCCAGTGAACTAAAAACATTTAGAACATGACAGTTATACGGACAACTGCCTTGAATTCTGGAGTAAGACAGGAAGACACCTGTTCCCAAAGCTTGCACAGATGTACCGATGCTTTTTTCAAGTCAAACTACCTCTGGCTGGAAGCTGCAATACTGAACATAGGATTTGCAAGAAAGCGAGTTGTGCTCACAACAGAGGGAGGTGAACCTTACAATTGTCTTTGGTTTGGAGCAGATATTCTGCAGGTGGAGGCTACTTCTAACTGAAAGGTGAAATAAGGAAATTAGAATTATCAGGAAAAGACGGCCTTTGTTACAATTCTTAAGATTTTCAGTGCAGGAAGAGTTTAAAGCACAGCTGCCTTATTTTGGGGCTGACTGTTTTCAGAGCACAAACCACCAGGCTGTTTTGGGGCTGGGGAGGTTTTACTTGTGTCTGACTTGGATGTCTGGATTTTTCTCTGTTTGATTAACAGGGTATTTTCTCTGTCAAATTGTTGTGTAGGGTATCTTGCTGACAGGAAGGCACTCATCGCAGCGGTGGGTCAGAGCTCTTAGCTGATTGTTTTGTGAGGGCACAGTTTAGGTCAACCCCTTCCCACCCCTGGAAATAGTTCCTTTATACCTGGGGTTCTGACATCATTCTCAAGAGTGCAAGGTGCATATCACTGTCATATCCTCTCTAGCACACTGCACTGACAATATAAGCATACACACTGTATAATATATATATATATATATATATATATATATATATATATATATTCTATATAACAAACCAATCACACACACAAACACACACAAATAACGGAAAAAAAAAAAAGTAGATAAACATGTGGGGAGTAATGCATTGTAATGGCTGTGGTGCAGCAGTCTTCCGGGAGTCTTTCTGGAGGCTGAGATGCTGCCCTATTTGCAGACAACTCTCTGCCCTGAGGGAGGAAGTTGCCCGTCTTCAGGCCACACTGGACAGTAGTAAGGGAACCTTCCCTCAGGCCACACTGGACGGTAGGAAGGGAACCTCCCCCATCCAGGGAGCACCAGAGCCACCACCACTACCTCAGAGGTTGCGAAGAAAGCACAGTAGTTGGACCACAGTGGGCTCAGGGAGGGTGGAGGATGGTAGAACAGAGGCACACCCAGTCAACTGTCTCCACTCCACAATCCATACACTATTCTGGGGAGCATAGCTCCCCTATGGATGCACCTGAGAGAAGACTAAGGAGGCTGAGGACAACTATCACAAGGAGGCCCACAAGAAGGAGGCAGAGGACACCACAAGGAAAGGAAGCAGCTCCTGGTGGGGACTCAATTATTAGGGGGATAGAACTGGGGGGAGCAGGAAAAACTGAAGTAAGGTGCCTGCCTGGTGCCATGGCTTGGAAGGGGAGGAAGCGCATCCTCAGGATCACGAGAACAGCTGTACGGGAAATGACTTGGCTCAACATGAGATTAGAGCAGTGCAGAAGGACTTTGTAGAATTGGGGAGGGGCCTAAGACAAGTAGCACACACAGTATCCTTCTCAGAGGTGCTGCCTGTCAATGGCAGAAGTGAGGCGAGGGTACTTTGTACCATGCAGTTTAATGAATGGTTGAAAAAATGGTGTGGAGAACAGGGGTTTGGCTTCATTGGGGACTGGGGTTCCACCTGGAGGGACACCAGCCTATACTGGCAGGATGGTCTGCATCTGTCCAGGAAGGGAACAAGTCTTTTGAGCAATCAGTTTAAATGCTTCATTGGCAAGCTTTTAAACTAGTCAAGGGGGGAGGCACTGATAAGCAGCAGGAAAATCCCAGCTCTCCATACAAAACAGGGTACTAAATGAGAAAAAGACCGAAGTAGAAAGGTCAGTGGGGGATGCTGCAACAGAAGGTAAAGCCATCAAAAAATGGAGAGCAATGAGTACCAATGCCAGTAGTCTGAGTAACAATCTTCCTGAATTAGTGGCCTTGATGGAGGAGGAACATCTGGATATCATGGCAGTCACAGAAACATGGTACACACAAAACCATGACTGGGACGTAAACATACCAGGATACACTATCTACAGGAGGGACAGGGAGGGTAAAAAAGGGGAGGAGGAGTAGCTCTTTACATAAGGGAAGGAATCAAAGCAACAGAACAAAAGGGAAAACAGGGAGGAGAAGAAGCACTGTGGGTAAATTTGGAGACCGACAATGGAACCACAATCTGCACAGGGGTTGTATACAGACCCCCTTCTCAGGGGGAGGAAATGGACAAGGAAATGATAGAAAGTATACTTAGAATGGCAGAAAAAGGGGAGATATTGCTGATGGGTGATCTGAATATGCCAGATGTTAACTGGAGTGCAGTTGCAGCAGCCACTTCGAAGAGTGGGGTTATTCTAGATGCCCTACAGGGGGCATGCCTTAGACAACTAGTATTGGAGCCCACTCGAGAGGGGCAATCTTAGACTTGTTCTCTCAAACGGAGAAGAAAAGGGATCACAGACGTAGAAGTGGGTAGCCATCTGGGAACTAGCGACCATCGAACAGTATGGTTCACAATAAACACAAGCAATAGAGTCAAGTCATACAAAGGCAAAAGTACTGGACTTTAGGAGGGCTGACTTTGCCAAAATAGTGAGTGCCTAAGGAATGCACTAGCAAATGGGCAGGAAGGAGGGTGGAAGAACAATGGGAATAATAAAAACTGCCATCACAGAGGTAACAAGCCTTGTGTGAAGCAAATAAAATGAAATGATGTAGAAACCACTATGGTTCTCAAAGAAAGTGGCAGTGAAGGTTCAAGAAAAAAGCATTCAGAAAGTACAAGGAATCACAGAAGGAGCAGGACAGAGAACTGTAATTCAGCTAAAGCAAAAAGGAAGCTGGGAAGGCAGTCAGAATAGCAAAGGCCCAAACCGAGGAAAAGATAGCCAACTCGGTTAAGAAGGGGATAAAACCTTTTATAGGTACATCAGGAGCAAAAGGAAGACCAAGGGAGGGATAGTGAGGAGGCTTAATAAAGGGAGGGAGGTGGGCAGAGGGTGACTGTGAAAAGGCAGAGATACTAAACAAATATTTTGCTCAGTATTTACAAAGGAAGAGGGAGGTACCTAAAACAAACAGTAGAAACACTCTGGATATAGAAGTTGATACCAGCCCATTTACAGAAGAAAGGGTTCTGAAAGAACTCGTAAAACTGAAGGTGAACAAAGCAATGGGGCCTGATGGGATTCATCCCAGATTTTCTAAATAACTAAGGGTAGAACTAGTGACACCACTGACTACCCTATTTAACAAATCATGGGAGGATGGGGTGGTACCCGAGGACTGGAGGAGGGCAGATGTGATTCCCCTTCACAAAAGTGGGAGCAAGGCAGAAGCAGGAAACTACAGACCTGTTAGTTTAACCTCAGTGGTAGGGAAAATGATGGAATCACTTCTGAAGGAAAAAACTGTCGATTATCTAGAGGCCAGAGGGGCACAGGACACAAGGCAGCATGGATTCACAGCAGGAAGGTCATGCCAGACAGAATCTGATAGATTTCTTTGACTGGGTGACCAAAGTAGTAGATCAGGGAGGGCTGTGGACATGGCCTACCTAGACTTTAGCAAGGCATTTGACACAGTCCCACACAAAGATTAATATACAAGTTAGCCAGCCTGGGAGTGGGTCCCAAGATGACAGCCTGGGTAAGAATTGGCTGGAGAATAGGACACAGAGAGTAATAGTAAATGGAGTCCACTCTGAAGAAAGGGGGTTATTAGTGGTACACCAGCAGGTTCAGTATGAGACCAGTCCTCTTCAATGTCTTTATAAGCGACATTGCAGAGGGACTGGAAGAAAAATATGTCTCTTTGCAGATGACACAAAGATCTGCAACAGAGTTGATGCTAAGGTGGGGTGGAAAGGATGAGAAGGGACTTGGCAAAGGTTAGAGGAATGGTCAAATGTATGGCAGCTTAGATTCAATGCTAAGAAGTGTAAGGTAATGCACCTGGGAAACAAACCCAGGGAAGAGAGTACACAATGGGGTGGGGGGTGGGGTGTGAGATACTAACAACAACAAAAATGGAAAGGGACCTGGGGTAGTCATATCAGATGACCTAAGGTGGGCAAGCAATGTGAGAGGGCAGCAAGGAGGGCTGGGGGATGCTGGGATGCATGGGAGAGGCATCACCAGTAGAAAACAGGAAGTTATTATCCCTCTGTACAGACAGCTGGTCAGACCCCATCTGGAGTACTACGTGCAGTTCTGGAGACCCAATCTCCATAAAGACATAGACAGGATGGAAGCTGTCAGAGGAGGGCAACTAAATGGTGCAGGGTCTGCACCAGAAGACATATGAAGAGAGACTTAGGAGCTTAATATGTGTAGCCTCGAGGAAAGGAGGAAGAGGGGGACATAGATAGAAACTTTCCAAGTATCTCAAGGAATCAACAAAGTCCAAGAGGTAGCATCTTTCAAAACAAGAGGTGTGCAAGAACAAGAGGCACAATTTGAAGATAGAGAGGTCGGCTCAGAGGTAATTTAAGGGCGTATTTTTCACAGAGAGGGTTGTAGATGCATGGAATGGCCTTCCGGAGAAGGTTGTGGAGTCAAAAACAGTGGTGGAATTCAAGCATGTATGGGACAGTCATAAGGCAATTCTAGAGGGTGGGGGCAGAAAGAAGTAGGCTGCTGGTTAACTAGGATCTGCAGCTTATCCATTAGGTAGGGAAATGGGCAGACTGGGTGGGCCAAGCGGTCCTTATCTGCCGTCAAATTCTATGTTTCTATGTTGCTAGCTAGCAGCAATAGCAGTGACAGAGTACTCTCATTCTGCAAGCAAGTTCTAGATGACTGAAGATTTCAGCTACCAGTAAACACACTTGCTTGTTCTGTATTTGTTAAATTCTTGAACATTTATACTTTACAATTGAACTTGTACTTGCCTGTTTAATGCTGTGTCCTTTGCCACACACATATATATATATTTGTGCAATGGGTGTGAGACCAAAAGCCATTGAATAAATCCATTTATTTCTACATATGTGGAATAAATCTAACCAACCTAGATTTATCCCACATATGTGGAATAAATGAAAACTGTCAATCACAAACACTGTGCCGGACCTACATTCTGCCACCCACACAGCTGGCACACATAAACGCAATCAACACTGGCACAACCAGTAAATCATCACACCTGCAGAACCCTCGTGCACTCAACAAGAAAACTGCAGGCAAGCGACATTTCACCATACTACATTACTAGCCATTAAACAGCACAACCATTTTTCGATACAGAAAAGGCGCTGTTTCACTAAAAAAAACTATAAATAACCAACAACCGTGACTCTGGATTCCGATACCTTTTCGACCTGAAGTATTACAGAAAAAAGCGACTGTTACTGCATACAAAATGGCAACACAGGAAACTGCTGTAAACTTTCAAATGGAACTAACCCAAATACTAACACAATTTGAAGAAGACACTGAACCTCTACTGGAACCCCAGCAACAAAATAACTCACAAAACACAGACATACCAGAAGAACCAAAACCCAGCACTAGCACCGGTGAACATAGACGAAGATGCCATACAAAAATATATCCAAGCAGGCAAAAACACCAACACGATGAAAAAGACTCACAGTGATGTCTTGACGTTCAAAATACCTCAAAGAAAAGCACAATATAGAAACTCCGCTGAAACCATTACACCAGTAAACCTGGATAAATTACTTGCTACCTTTTCATGCACTCCACCAGAAAAGACGGAACTCCCACGAGCCCTTAACACTCGTGCCACATTCCAGAGTGTTGAAAGATATTTAAAACAAAAAGCTGATCCAGAATCTCTATCAACATCAACTGCTTTCCTCACAACCAGAGAAATTCTGCAGTGCAAAACAAAACGCCTCAAAAGTTATGGCAAGGGTAACAGACCAAAGCAGCAGATGAGCTCACAGATTCCCTTATCAACAAACTATCTGAGACTCAACAACTAGGCCCACACAGCCCTGATGCCTTGCTTAACACCATGTGGTTAATAGTTAGCCTATACTTTGGTGTCAGAGGCATAACGGAAATGAGAGCAGTCAAATGGAGAGACATCATCATGCAAAAAGATGAAAGCGGACTGTGCTACCTCCAGTATACCAGTGAGCGCCAAACAAAAACTAGACAAGGCTCCAACCCAAAGAATGCAGAAAACTAAAGCACCCAGCATATGAAGTACAACAAAATCCTACTAGATGCCCAGTCACCAATTACAAACTCTACAGTACCCACAGACCCAGCCAAAGGTAACCACCCTGAAGCACCGTTTTCTTAGCTATCAACAACAACATAAAACCTCAAAAGTACACAAATGGTTTAAAAAATCAGCCTGTGGGTATTAATAAGCTCTCCACTATTGTCAAAACATGGTTACAAATGCAGGCATACAAACTGATAAACGCAACTAACCATTCTGTACGAAAGCATCTGGTACAAAAATTAGTGGACAGTGGAATACCACCAACCGAAATCATACAAATTTCAGGCCACAAACAGCTCCAAAGCCTCAATGAATATTCAAAGCTCAATGACTCCAAACAACAAGAAATAAGCACTTTACTAAGTGGCGATTAGACTCCACAATCCAAACCTTCCTGTCAACAACAACAACTGACCACTATTCCTACCAACTACAAAGACCTACTTGGAACCTGCATCAGCAAACCCACCATACATGCAAAGCAAGTCACCTTCAATATAATTCAAGGTAAGCATAATTACACTACCAACAAATTCACAAAACTACTACATAAACCCTCCTCCCACCCAATACCCACCCATCACCACCACTTCCACCCTTCCAAACACCACTCCACATTACAAACAAACACATAATGCTCTTTTTTCTCTCCCCATGCAGGTAACAAGTATGACACCTCGCCAAGAAAAGACCGATGGTTTTAGATAGTGACAGCGACTCTGAATAAAGTTGCAAGCGACCATATATTCTCGATGAAAAATATCAAAACCTCTAGAAATGAAGACAAGATCTGAATACAGCAAAGAAAAGACATCAACAATAATTCACCTTCCTACAAAAAATACTCTCAAGCCAGAAAGAAGATCTGTGCAGACCTAAACATTCGTTCCTGAAATACTGTGACAATAAGAAAAAACCTCTTAATAAGCTAAACCTACAAGCAAAAAGTCAAATGAAGGCTCAAACTAGAACAAATTTCTAACAAAACTGGACTTTCCTTTCTTCAAAACACATCCTGGATATTCACCATCTTTGGAATACAGACCAACTACTAGCGGAAAGACAATCTGAATTAACCGAAAAGGAAAATAAATACAAATTCTACACAGTAAAAATACTCTATCAAACCCTATGGACTACAACACAAAAATAAACTTAACCCTCCCCTACCCTTACCCCACCTCAACCCCATACCCAAATCTTCTAAAAACTCTTCTTTTTGAAAATGAACTCTTTACTGCAAGTTGCAAAATCATAGAAACCCATACAGTGTTCTAAACTATGAAAATTCTGCTCTGTACAACAAAAATAAATGCTACTGTTTCTTTTCTGTTCAATAAATTTTGCAAAAACTTACCTTCTCAGTCTTGTTCCTTTCAATCCACCAAACCAAACTCAACATACAAAAAAAAAATAATAAAAAGCCCCAATACATCAATCTCGAACAAAATAAAACACCCAAACAGGATACCACTCCAAATTCTTCAGATCTTCACGAAATCTTCCTCCACGGTCGATCGCCAAGAAAACACACGCCACGACTAAAATCCACAGTGTCCTCCTCAAACTGTTCCATACATCCACCGACCGGCGGCTGTAGTACATCGGCCCACAACAATACAGCATCTCCGGCAACACCAAACAAGTCCAGCTCTCCAAAGGCCGCCACCTCGAGCAATCAACAGCACATCCTCCTCGAACTCCTTTCTCCCGAAACTGCGCCACAAATCTCAGCCCTCCCACCAACCAATCACAAAGCACGCTCACCACACGCACACCAATCACAGCAATTCACAGCATCAATCACTCCAACCCTCCCACCGTAAGACACGCCCTCCAGCCAATCAAAACTACTTCCCACGTTCGTCAGCCAATCACATCACCCAAGCACTCTCCAGCCACCATAACCAATCAAATCCTACAACCACACACCCATTCACACAGCAATAAAAAAACCCCTTCCACCATAAAACCAAATAGTCCTCCATCAAAAATTACATACCACACACAGTTTACGATAAACATCATAAACATCACCACAAAACCCATTGCATAAATGCACATGCGATGGTGGACCATAGAATAAAGTAGTTATTTTCCCGTCCCGGTGACCTCGGGTAAATCACTCGTGGCTCCGCTCACGCTACGCCACTCGTGAGGTTACCCGAGGTCACCGGGACTGTAAAATAACTACTTTATTCCATGGTCCCTCATCACTATCCTATATATATATATATATATATATATATATATATATATATATATATATATATATATATATATATATATATATATATATATATATTTCACTTGGCAATATAAAGTGAATTTAGTAACACTAACTTGATCTAGAACCAGAACCAAACCAGAAATGAAAATGACATACCCACTGTAATTCTTTGCTCTTTCTGTGTATCTTCACCATTCATCACTAGTGGGGTATCTTGCTGAAGCTAGAACACTGTGAGAGACTTTTTCCCCTCTATGGCACAGTTGATGCAGGGGCGCGCCCCCCAGAGGAGATTTTTTCGTGCGGCGAGTTGGCCGTTAACTGCCGTTGACTCGTCCTTGCTCCAGTTCTGAAATGCCAGACAGAGAGGAAGGGATGGAGGGGTGGGGCAAGATAACCCAAGGGATAGACAAAAGGAAAGGATATAATAACTAAAAGGAGAAATAGATGACGAAGAGGACAAGAAAAGAAAGAGAGAGAGAGGAACAGCCTAAGGGATTGGGAAAAGGGGGGCCTCAATCTCTGGAAGAAGGGATGGGAAAGGGAGGGTAGAAGAGGGAAAAAGAGATGGGGGGAGGGAAGGACACCGCCCCTGGCTAATGCGGACCTGGAGTTCGAGGGAGAAAGATTTTAACAACCTCCAGTCTGCATAATAAGCAGAAGGCACGAACTGCCTCAAGCAGTCAGACAGTCCCACAGGAACCAACACCTTTAGAGCAATATTGAGGTTGAACAGGGTAGACAAGGCAGCAGCTCCACCCCCCAACCCAAATCAAGGAGAAAAAAAAATCCAAAAAGGGGGAAAACCCCCTATAAACTCAAGAAGGGGAGTAGTAGTCCCAAGGGGACACTTAAAATAATAATAGAAGCTGAAGAGGGGGTACTCAAGAGTCTCCCAACCCCCCCTTTCTACCTCAGACCCCCAAACGGGTTGGAGGACCAAGCCAAAGGCAAGGGAGGGGAGAGAGAAGAAGACACCCCAAGACCCCTTAGAAAAGAACTCCTTCCCGTGTGCCTCAGAGTCCTCTCCCTCTTGACCACAAGGAAAAGGAGGGAGAGGAGGAAGCTGCAGTGCAACAGCGAGACACACGGGGAGGTGGATTGCCCCAAGAGGGGAAGGTGGGAAGGATTTAGCGATGCATGAAGATACACAGAAAGATCAAGAATTATGGTAGGTACGTAATTTTCATATCTTATCTGTGTCAATCTTCACCATTCATCACTAGTGGGTGAGTACCGAGCCTCACCTGAAGGGGGCCCAATACATCCCTAAGGGACAGAGTCCGTTAGCCTCCAGTGGGGGAGACACCGGAGGTGAGAACCCCTACAGGCCTAGTGAGGCCTGAGAATGGTCTGGGTGAGACAGGGAACTCCCAGCGGGAGAAGGAAGGCGCCCCTGAAGCCGCCATCTCACCCTATAGAAGAAGAGATGGGTTCTCTGGAAAGCGAAGGAAAACACCCTACGACAGGCCAGGGGTGACAACCAGGAAAGACGAAGACATGTCATCCGCCTAGTGCAGATTGCTGTCCCCACAATCCTGGCGGCTACCTCACTGGTGTCGTAAGACACGACTGCCTGGTGCCCTGCAAGCTCCAGGCCCTGTGTAGAGAGGGCGATGACTTGCCTGGTTTCCTTCAAATCAGGCATGGAGGTTAGAAGTTGTCCTAGTCTGTACCAAAAGAACCTGTTGTAGGTAGCACAGTGGGCCTGATGAGCTGCTATGCAAATCAGAATCCATGCCGAGGAGAAAGTTCTCCTCCCCCAAAAGTCAAAATCCGAAGAGTCTGAGTCTGGGGGTCGGTCACGGCCTGGGGTTCGAAGCCCAGAGGGGGTGTCCAAGCACGTCACACGCCTGAAGAGGGGAGGGAAGGCCCAGTTCCTGGAGACCCGGGGGGAAGGGGCGCAATACCTCTGGTGGAGGTCCCTTGGGGCTGGTACGGAGGAGAAGGGATGCCACCAGACCCGGTCTGATGCTTCCCGGAAGGGAGCAGACCAGGCGGGAACTGCAAGCTTGGCCACACTGAACTCTCCTAAAAAGGCACGCGTCACCCAGTCTGGATTGCTTTCAGAGAGAGGGGTGATGTGGAGCTCACCTAGCATCCCCGAAAGGAAGCACTGATAAGAAGTGAGAGTAGCTGCTGGGGAAAGGTGGATGGAGGGTTCCTCTCCCTCAGAGGGGGAAGACGAGGAAGCCGATGAGTCTAGAGATTCAGGGTCAGGCTGCACAGGAGTGTGGTAGAATACCTGCTCATCCATGGCTCTAAAATAGGTGGGAAATGTGCAGCTGAAGCCCTGAACTGCTCCCAGGTCAGGGGCCCCCTAGGGCCAGGAACACCTGGGAGAAGAGGAGGAGGAGAAGTAGGGAGAGGCACGGGGGCCAAGCACCAGAGAGAAGGAGCACGGTCTCTACCCGGGCAGGAGGACTGAGTGGATGCTCCCAACAGGGAGGGAGACCCAGTGGTCCCAGCAGACAGAAACCATTCAACCGGGTCGGAATGACTGGAGCTGTGCCCTCAGGAAGAATTCCCCCCGTGAGGTGACCAGGACTGTGTGAGCCCAGGTGGAAGGCCCCTGACCACCAAAGTAGAGGTTCCTATCGAGGAGTGTCCAGGGGAAGGGCGAGGATCTACACTACGACTCCTCCCAGAACCCGGGAGGGTCCCAAGGAGAGGCTGCTGTACTAACCCTGTTCCCTCAACCCCATTGACTCCGAAAAGGCCCTTTTCCTCGTGACCACCAGCCTAGGTAGCTGGCAACCCCTAGCCAACCCCATGGAGTCTGCCCAGGGTACCGTACCCTTCCCCTCCCGGGGGCCCAAACTCAGACTGTCCAGGCATACCAAGGAGGGGGGTACCCCAACTGAGGGGATAGATGTAGCCGTAGCTCCTGGCTGTGCAGCAGCAGCCACCTGGACCGCCACCGGCTGGTCAGTCTGACAGACCCCAGAATCAACAGGACCCATCTGACCCACAGAGGGAGGCTGAGTGGGGGCCGAGGTGCTGGACATCGAGACGCCAGAGGATTCAGAAGCCAGTCCGGATCAGACCCCGAATCCTCCGAGGAGGAGGAGGAGGAGGAGGAGGAGGAGGACTGAGAGGCCGAAGCCAGACCATTCCCCGGTCCCTCCTAGTTCCGGGACTGCGAGCAGTGCCCCCTCCAGTCCCAGCACCACATGAGGAACTAGAGCGGCACCACACCCGATGCAGACTCCCCCCTCGGCTACCGTGAATGGCCCCAGAGTCGAAGACAGCACCAAACGCAGCACCATGCCCCTCTCCAGCACCGTGAACAGCACCAGAGTCAAAGGCGGCACCACGAATGGCACTGGAGACAGACGCAGCGCAGGCCACCATCTCAGTACTGCAGACAGCATCAAAATCAGAAGCAGCCCTGAAAATAGGTTCTGCACCGCCCATGGCGCTGCTCCCCTCCCCAGCACCATGAACGATGCCAGAGGAGGAAACAGCACCAAGGGACAGCCCAGTGCCGCCCAGCCCCTCAGTGCCGCAAGCAACATTGGAGCCAAGGGCGGCATCGACAGACGGCGTTGAGGACGGTGTCAGCCCGGGCCTGCAGGCCCCAGAGCTCGATACCGGGGGAGCCTTCGCTTCCGAAAAAGCAATTGCCAATACGGTGCCTCCCACCTGGCCCCCCCCCCCCCCGAGAGGGCCAGACTGGGCCTCCTGCACCGTGGAAGGAACCCCCGCCGTGTCAAGGCTAGAAGTGGTGGAAGTTCCCTCCCTCCACGGGCTGTATAGGACCAGGAGGGGACCCGGAGGAATGGTCGAGAGTCCTTGCCTTGGTCCACCGACTGCAAACCCACCCACCCAAAGTCGGCAGCACACATCTGACTTTAAATGTGCGCATTTCTAGAACCTAGCAGTCCATAGAAAAGCAGGCATCGCAGTTGTCCATATCACGGGCAGGGCCAAGGCAGGAGAGGCACTGGTCATGCTAGTCCACGATGGACTAAAGGCGGCCTGCAGGGACACTGATGCATAGGAGGCCACCCCACCTTCGACTTTTTCTTGTCACTGGGACAAGGCATGACCGGATAGAAAATACTACAAAACAGTACTCGACGGATGGGGGGGCGTGGCCAGCAGCCAGACAGAGAAGACGTGCTTCACAGGAGCTCCAGTCTATTTTCCTAAAAAAAAAGTACTTTTAGACAATAAAACTTCCAATTTTCTGGTGAAAAGTCAGTACCTGCTGTTTCATGAATGCTCAGACGACTGATTTGGCCAGTTACCATGAGGAAAACACACGAGACGACTCATCAAGAATCGAATAAGCAGAGAACCCAGCAAGAAACGCCACATGGCAGCGGCCAAGCAGTAGAGGGGAAAGTTTCAGAACCCTCCATTATGGCAGTCCTCCATGCTATTAGGGACTTGGACAGAAAGGCAGATGGCCTGGGCACTCGATTTACACTCATGAAATCCTGCTTAGATGCAGTTGCTTCAGAGGCTAAAACCGCAGTGGATTCACAGAGTACATCAGCGGCAGCCATGACTGGGATTCTGGCTGAAAACAAGACCACGCAACTCTGGTTGGAATCACTGGAGAACAATATGCCGGCCAGCAAAGGCCCAAACCGAGGAAAAGATAGCCAACTTAGTTAAGAAGGGGGATAAAACCTTTTATAGGTACATCAGGGAGCGAAGGAAGACCAAGGGAGGGTTAGTGAGGCTTAATAAAGAGGAGGAGGGGTGGGCAGAGGGTGACTGTGAAAAGGCAGAGATACTAAATAAATATTTTTGCTCGGTATTTACAGAGGAAGTGGGGGAGGTACCTAAAACAAACAGTAGAAACACTCTGGATACAGAAGTTGATACCAGCCCATTTACAGAAGAAAGGGTTCTGAAAGAACTCTTAAAACTGAAGGTGGACAAAGCAATGGGGCCTGTTGGGATTCATCCCAGAATTCTAAAAGAACTAAGGGTAGAACTAGTGACACCACTGACTACCCTCTTTAACAAATCATGGGAGGATGGGGTGGTACCCGAGGACTGGAGAAGGGCAGATGTGATTCCCCTTCACAAAAGTGGGAGCAAGGCAGAAGCAGAAAACTACAGACCTGTTAGTTTAACCTCAGTGGTAGGGAAGATGATGGAATCACTTCTGAAGGAAAGAATTGTTGAGTATCTAGAGGCCAGAGGGGCTCAGGACCCAAGGCAGCATGGATTCACTGCAGGAAGGTCATGCCAGACAAATCTGATAGATTTCTTTGACTGGGTGATCAAAGTAGTAGATCAGGGAGGGGCTGTGGACATGGCCTACCTAGACTTTAGCAAGGCATTTGACACAGTCCCACACAAAAGATTAATATACAAGTTAGCCAGCCTGGGAGTGGGTCCCAAGATGACAGCCTGGGTAAAGAATTGGCTGGAGAATAGGTCACAGAGAGTAACAGTAAATGGAGTCCACTCTGAAGAAAGGAGGGTTAATAGTGGGGTACCACAGGGTTCAGTATTAGACGGTCCTCTTCAATGTCTTTATAAGCGACATTGCAGAGGGACTGGAAGGAAATACAGGTTACTCACCTGTAACAGGAGTTCTAGGAATGGTATATGTTGTTCATCCACACTTATTGGCAGGTATCCTTGCCGCTTTAAATCTTGCCGGAAGGTCTTCAAGCTGGCTCCTCCCACCCACCCGGTGGTATAACTCGGCTCCGCCCCATGACGCCAGATCTGGCCTGGGCTAGCTCAGGTTGTGCATCGGGCCGAGGTCGGAGAATGTAGGATGAACAACATGTACCATTCCTAGAACTCCTGTTACAGGTGAGTAACCTGTATTTCTAGGGACATGGATATGTTGTTCATCCACACTTATTGGCAGACTCCTAGCAGTTCTCCGGGAGGAGGGAGGCAAGACGCACACCCCCAATACTTACTTGGGAAAGAGAGACTGGAGAACCGAGGCCCCAAAACCAGCATCCCGGCGTGACTCAAGGTCGATGTGGTAATGGGTAATGAAGGTGTTTGCTGACTTCCAGGTAGCAGCCCTGCAGATTTCCTGGATAGGGACGTCCCTGGAAGCAGCCACCGATGCAGCAGTATGGCGGGTAGAATGAGCTCTTATCCCTCTGGGAGGCTCCATGCCCGTCAACTTATAGCGAGATCTATGCAGGAGGTGACCCACCTGCTTATCGTCCTTGGCTGCAGGTCTGCCAGATGCGGCTTCAGCGTAGGTGACAAACAGCTGGCGAACCTCTCCCCAAATTTCAGCGCGCGCTTTTGTAATAGGTAGCGCCCTTCTAGGGTCCAAAGTATGGAGCCTATATTCGGCCTCCGAGGTGTGATTGGGGTAGAACACCGGCAGAGTCAACACCTGGTTAAGGTGAAACTCCGACACCACCTTAGGAAGGAATTTCGGGTGGGGGCGCAGGACAACCTTGTCCCTGTGGAAGACCAGGTAAGGAGACTCGATGGAAAGCGCCTGGAGCTCTCCCATCCTTCTGGCTGACGTGATAGCCACCAAGAAGGCGGTCTTCCACGACAGGTGAGAGAGAGCACACCTGTGCATAGGTTCGAATGGCTTGCCCATGAGCTTTGCCAGTACCAGCAGTAGATCCCGCAGGTGAGGTTCTACCGGAGGGAAATGTGATCAAGGCCTTTGAAAAGCGCAGACCACCTTCTCCCTCGCTAACGACTGCTTCCGGCCCGCCCGGTAAGCAGAGATGGCTGCCAGGTGCACCCTTTAGGTCGTCGACCTAAGCCCTTGATTAGAAAGGGACCATAAATAGTCCAAGATGCTTGCCAAGGAACAGGAGGAAGGGTCCAAGCCCTTGCCTGACACCAAATGGAAAACCCTTTTCCATTTGAAGGCATAACATTTTCTGGTCGACTCCTGCAGGACGCCTCAACTACATTGAGGACCTCGTCGGGAAAGACCCAAGGCCTGGAACTCTAGCCGCTCAGGAACCAGGCCGTCAGGTGCAGGGATTGAAGGTCCGGATGGAACACCTTCCCCTGATTGACTGAGAGCAGGTCCGGGTGAGCTGGAAGCTGCCGCGGAGTCCTGGAGCTGAGACTGAGGAGATCTGGGTACCAGAACTGGCGAGGCCAGTCTGGGGCTATCAGAATCACCTGCGCCTTGTCCCTCCTCGCCTTGAGAAGCACCTTGTGGATCAAGGGAAATGGGGGAAAGGCGTAGAAGAGGCCCGGGGTCCACTGCCTCGAGAAGGCATCCCCCTGCAGCGAGCCCTGCTGAGGGGGGCAGGCATGGAACAGTCTCAGCTTCGCGTTCTCCCTGGAGGCAAACAGGTCCACCTGAGGTGTACCCCAAAGGGAGAACAGATGCTGTACTACCTCCGGCAGGAGAGACCACTCATGGGATGCAGCCCCTATCCGGCTCAGGGCATCGGCCAGGGTGTTGGAGGCTCCTGCCACATGAATGGCTAGGAGATCCGCCTCCAGGCTGCGCACGAGTGACCAAATGCGGAGAGCTTCCTTGCATAGAAGCATGGAGTGCGTCCCACCCTGGCGGTTTAGATAGTACATGGTCGTGGTGTTGTCCGTCTGGACTCGGACCACTTGACCCGGAGGAGCAGACAAAGGCGGTGAGAGCTAGGCGGACCGCTCGGAGCTCCAACAGGTTGATGTGGCATCGGGACTCCCGCGGGGACCAGGGCCGTGGGCCCAATGTTCCCCAGATGGGCACCCCAACCCATCAGAGAGGCATCGGTCGATAAGAGACCGTCGGCTCAGGCGGACGAATGGGATGCCCTCCTGCAAATGACCTGGAGCGATCCACCACTGGAGGCGTTCCACATCCCCTGATGTCACCGACTGAAGCTGGTCAAAGGATCGGCGTTGTGACCACTGGCTGGCCAGTCCCATTGAAGGGGCGCATGTTCCAGTGGGCCCAGCGGACCACGCTGGTGCAGGCCGCCATGAGACCCAGGAGGCGCAGGAAGTCCCGGGCGGGCGAGGTGCCCAACCAGAAATGATTGGGCAAAGGAGGAAGAACCTCGGCCCTGTCCGCGGGGAGCGCTCTGGCTCGAAGAGAGTGAGCTGCGCCCGATGAACAGAATCACCTGCTTCGGCTCGAGTTCCGACTTGGCCTCGTTGATAAGGAGGCCCAGTTGAGAGCAGACCTGGAGGGCCAGATCTCTGGACCACTCCACCTCCTGCCTGGAGGGAGCTGCTATCAGCCAGTCGTCCAGGTAAGGGTACACCCGGACCCCTCGGCGCCGCAGGAATGCTGTCACCACTGCCATGCATTTGGTGAAGACCCTGGGAGCTGGAGACAAGCCGAAGGGCATGGCTTGGAACTCGAAAAGGGATCCCTCCGCTCGGAAGCGAAGGAATCTCTGGTGAGACGGACAGATAGGGACGTGAAAAAACGCGTCCTGCAAATCCAGAGAGCAGAACCACACGCCGCGTTCCAAGGATGGTATTATCTGAGCCAGAGTGACCATCCTGAAGGTTCAAGACCTTTAGGAACTTGTTTGGAAGTCGTGTAGGTGAGAATGGGCGCCAGCCCCGTCCGTTGGAACCAGGAAGTACCTGGACACAAACCCTGGTTCTGAAGGAGGGTCCTCCACCTCTCTTATCACCTCCTTCTGGAGGAGGAAGCGATCGTCGGCTCGACGAGCCGCCAGCGAGGCTGGGGACCGAAGCCCCGAGGCGACGGCTCTGAAGGCGGTGCCTGCTCCGAATTCTAGAGTTAGGCCTCTTCCATCACCTCCAAAACCCACCTGTCCGTGGCAGCTAGCGGACCAGGCGGAGCGGAAGTGCCGGAGCCGTCCCCGGGGGACCCAGGGGTAAGGTGACGGGGATGGGGGCGACACCCCTCAGCCCGTCACTGGGCAGGCTTGGAGGATGGACCGGCCGAGGGACCTCCTGGGCCTTTTCCTCCCTGCCTCCTGTTAGAGGAAGCCGGCAGCTTGGGTTTGGGATGCCAAGGCCGAGCCTGCTGGCCCTGACGTTGCTGGGCCGGGCGGCGCGGCGCAGAAGGACGAAAGGGCTCAGGCTGTGGTTTGCGGCCTTTGTCCTTCTGAGCGGAAGAGACCGAGTCCAAGGTAGCATTGGACTTCTCGATCCTCTGCAGGTGACCTTCCACCCCAGGGCCGAAGAGGTCAGTCCCCAAAAAGGGAACATCCGCCAACTTGTGCTGGGTATCCGAAGTAAAGGTGGATATCCTCAGCCAAGCCCGCCGACGCATAGCCACTGCGGCCGCCACCGACCTGGCACATGAGTCCCCAATATCCAAAGCAGTCTGGAGCTGCTGTTTGGCCACTGCCCTGCCCTGGTCCCGCACCTGCTTGACCGTAGTCTGCTGATCCGCGGGGAGATGAGGAATGACCTCATCCAGGGAGCCCAACAGGGCATGAGAAAAATGTGCCATGAGGATGGCCGAACTGGCCTGACGAAGGCCGAGAGAGGACGCAGCATAGACTTTCGCCCGACATAATCCAATTTCTTGGATTCCTTGTCGGGAGGTTTATCCCACATCCCGGCGTTGCCGGCGCGCCGAAAACGCTGTCGGTAACCAACCCCTCAGCAGAGGGTGCTCAAAACCGGACAGGGAACCGGTAGGGACCGTGATATTTCTGGCCATCCTGGCAGGCGCAGGACAGGAAGCAGGCGCTGCCAAAGCTCCAGGGCCGGACTCCATCATGGCCCCGCCCCGGAAAGGCCTCCGTCGGAGAATCCCTCGGTCCAGAATCTCGTGAGGGGATACCTGGCCCGTTGGAAATGGGTTCGAGCTTCATCCCGGTGGATTCGAGATGAGCGAAGCAGTCCTAGGAAGAGACGGACGGGCTATCGTCCATAGACTGTCCTCCTGAGGACTCCAAGTCCAGTCGCTTGGAGAAAAGGAGAATTATCCTCGGACTCGAGTCCTCGAAGAGCTGCCTCTGGCCTGAGCCACCCTCAACCTGCTGAGGTCGGTCGGGAGTGAGGGTAACTGACAGCCGATGGGGTAGACCCTTAGCCGACCGAGAATCCCTGGTCGGAGCCCCAAACAGTGGCTGTGGAGGCGGAGGTTCCACCGGAATCAGTGGAGCAGCTGGTTTTGGCAGAACAACCGGCCTGGGTACAGGCTCCTCGGGTAAGTCGAGGGGTTGTGTCGGCCGCTCCGGTGACAGCCACTTAATGGCCGGGGAAGGCGACTGCGTCGGCTTACTCCCGGTCAAGCTGTTGCCACATGAGGTCCTCGTACCGTGGTAACTACGCGAAGCCTCCCATCCGAGGAGGAGGAGCAGGCGGCGACGCCGCTTACCGCGGTGCCGAGACCGCCTATGATGGTGGGATCGGCTGGACCGCGAAGAGGTCCGAGACCGAGACCGAGAGCCTCAGCTCTTCCGAGGTCGGTGCGGTGAAGTGTCGGCAGGAACCGGCACTCCCTTCGGCTCGGAGAGTTCATCCGAGGGCTCCGGAACCGGAGGCACAGGCAAGCCCACGGGATCCTCAACTCCCTCCGGGGGAACCGGGAGAGAGAATCTCGGCTTCTATGGGTGACAGCCCGTCTAGCGGTCGAAAAATCCTCGACTTGCCGCCAGGAGTCTCAGTCAACTGACCTGGCGGGGCACCGTGAGACCAGTGGCAGCCGACGGTCGACAAGTCGGCAGTCGGCGACTCGGGAGAGGGACCTTTCCGCTCCCAGAGCGTCGACGGAGGGATACCCTTGTCCTCTTTTTGGACGAGAAAAGGTCCAGCAGGCGTTGCCCTTCTCCCTAGTGGAGAGGGACAGACATAGCTCCTTAAATGAAGCTGTGTAGGAAGAACCCAGAGAGAGCGGGATAAATGCCGCGGCCGAGGAAGATACCGCCCGCGCCGCCTCCTCTTCGAGGGCGATCATCTGCTCGAGCTGATCCGTCGAGCCCGCCGCCGCGGACACCGCCGACCGGGCCTCCTTAGACTTCACCGGAGGGAAACGCTTCTCGGGACGGCCCAGTTGCAATCGGGCAGCACGGTCTTCGAGGACGTAGGCCGAGAAGGAAGAGCACAGGTCTCGCAGTTCTGCGGGTGGTGCTCAAGGCCTAAACAGTAACACTGCGTGGGTGTGGATCCGTCCGAGACATCTTCTGCCCACGAGAGCATCTCCAGAAACCGGGAGTCGATTTGTCCAGCGCAGCGAGGGATCAAGACAAGTCTTTAGCAAAAACTTTCAAATTCACAAAAGCGGAAGAAATAGGAACCAGTCACAAACGCAGAGCGCTAAGGAGGGTACCTGAGCTTCCAAGCGTAAGGAAGATCTACGCCATGGGGGCGGAGCCAAGAGTTATACCACCCGGGTGGGTGGGAGGAGCCAGCTTGAAGACCTTCCGGCAAGATTTAAAGCGGCAAGGATACCTGCCAATAAGTGTGGATGAACAACATATCCATGTCCCTAGAAAAGTATGTCTCTTTGCAGATGACACAAAGATCTGCAACAGAGTTGATGCACAAGGTGGGGTGGAAAGGATGAGAAGGGACTTGGCAAGGTTAGAGGAATGGTCAAATGTATGGCAGCTTAGATTCAATGCTAAGAAGTGCAAGGTAATGCACCTGGGAAACAAAAACCCAGGGGAAGAGTACACAATGGGGGTGAGATACTAACAACAACAAAAATGGAAAGGGACCTGGGGTAGTCATCTCAGATGACCTAAAGGTGGGCAAGCAATGTGAGAGGGCAGCAAGGAGGGCAGGGGATACTGGGATGCATAGGGAGAGGCATCACCAGTAGAAAACGGAAGTTATTATCCCTCTGTACAGACAGTTGGTGAGACCCCATCTGGAGTACTGCGTGCAGTTCTGGAGACCCCATCTCCATAAAGAGACATAGACAGGATGGAGGCTGTCCAGAGGAGGGCAACTAAAATGGTGCAGGGTCTGCACCAGAAGACATATGAAGAGAGACTTAGGAGCTGAATATGTATAGCCTCGAGGAAAGGAGGAGAGGGGGACATGACAGAAACTTTCAAGTACCTCAAGGGAATCAACAAAGTCCAAAAGGGTAGCATCTTTCAAAAGAGGTGTGCAAGAACAAGGAGGCACAATTTGAAGATAGAAGAGGCGGCTCAGAGGTAATTTAAGGAAGTATTTTTTCACAGAGAGGGTTGTGGATGCACGGAACGGCCTTCCGGAGGAGGTTGTGGAGTCAAAAACAGTGGTGGAATTCAAGCATGCATGGGACAGTCATAAGGCAATACTAGAGGGTGAGGGTAGGAAGAAGTAGGCTGCTGGTTAACTAGGATCTGCAGCTTATCCATTAGGTAGGGAAACAGGCAGACTGGGTGGGCCAAGCGGTCCTTATCTGCCGTCAAAATCTATGTTTCCATGTTTCAATCTGCGGCTATTAGGGGTCCCAGAAACACCGCAAGGTGAACACTTGCCAGATTGTATTCATTCCCTGATCTGCAAACAGCTAAACTTGGATTTACAGGGGCAAATAGTGAAGACCTACCGTCTCAATCCTCGGAGGAAACCGGTGGAAGAAGTGCCATGCACCATCATGACCATCACAGCTGGTGCACATATTCGGGACATGGTGTTGGATGGGGCTAAGTCAGCAGGCTCATTGAAGTTGGAGACTGGGGACAAAATTAACTTTTTTCCGGATTTGAGCTACGTCACGTGGCAATGGCGTAAAAGTTTTGATGCTATTCGAGCAGGTCTCCGAGCATTGGGTATCAACCATGCCCTACAACTGCCAGTCCGATTACAAGTCCACTATGCGGGGAAGACATACATTTTCACTGATACTTCTGAAGCAGGGAAAAGGCTTGAAGCCATAAAGCAGGACTTTGTCCAACGTCCTAGGGAATATGACGAAGATGATGACGGGGACTGAGGATTAAGCAAAATCTTGTTGGACACATAAAAATAATGTTACTGTGTGTAGTGCTGCATTCGGGACGTTTAAATAAACATATATAGTTTTATAAAAATGATTGTATAGGGCATGGGAACTCTAGTTCCCTAATACCAAGAGTCTAGCACATCTCAGCTTCATATATCTGTTTTCACCAGTTAAAATCTGTTGTTTACAACTATTTACACTGTAATCACTCATCCATTTTAATTAAGCTCTGGGTAATTAACCGTTTTGGGTACAGTTACTGATCACTTTATTGCTAAAGTGACTAATGGTTCCTTTTCTATATATTAGCTATTAGAAGTTTATTGCTAAATGATGGGGGATAGCACTGTTAATAGGTAACTTTGTTAGCTCCTAAGGGCTTATAGAACGTAATCCTGTGTAAGTATAGTCCTACACTTCTTATGAATGTACATCATCGGGTAAAACATGGACTCATAAAGCACCAGATGTGCCAGGGGGTGTTTGGCACCTAGGTAATTTTTAGGATGACATTATTGGTTCTCTAGTCCATGTGCATGCTACAATGGTCTCTTCTTGAATTTTAAAGGAGAAAATCTTTCTATTTTAGTAAATAGAGACACCACAATATGTTGTAACTCAAGTAATAGTACGAGACTCCTGTAATTGTATTGCTATTGCACAATTTTTGAGTTTGCTATAACTTGAATGCATCTTTTCTTGTGTGTATTACACAGCGAAAAATGAATAAAAATGAAGTATTAAAAAAAAAAAAAAGTACTCGGCATCGCTTTTTTGAAGAAAAAAGGAACGACCTTACCGGTGTCGAGGAAGCAGTGCCAAGCAGGCGAACAGAACTGACACTACAATCGATAAACAACCGACCAATGGACTAGGCCGAAAATACGCAGTTGCTTGAATCTCCACGAGATCCTCACTCTAAGGTGGGAGAAGAACAACTGAGGCGAGGGCGGAGTCGACCGAAGTTAACTGCCAACCCGCGAGCACCAAGTAGTACGTCGGCCTTGAGGGTGACGCCGACCCTGAATCAACTCCGCCTCAGAAGAAAAAAAAAAAAAAAGTCTCCCGCGGGGTCCTAGCTCCAGCAAGATACCCCACTAGTGATGAATGGTGAAGATTGACACAGATAAGATCTAGAAAATAAACCAAAAGCCTTGAACCGAAGTGAACCAGAACCCAAACATGTCATTTTTAAGCAGAACTGAACTGAACCAGAATCCCACACTGTAGAACCAGAACCACAAAAATCTGGAGAACCCAGGCTCTAGCCGTAGGTCAAACAGGATCTGGAGCTTATGCAGTAGGTAGGGAAATGGCCAGACAAGGTGGGCCAGGCGGTCCTTATCTGCCGTCAAGTTCTATGTTTCTAGGCAGAATGTTTTTGACACATAACCTCCAGCCAGTTAAAGAACCCAAAGTGCAAGTGAGTACATTTAGACAGATCCTCTATGATCTGCTGGGTTGAGGGTTTGTACCGGAGGAACTCTGGATGCTCAAAGTGCTTAGTAAGTTTTACCCCTAAGTATCATAGGGCTCCCTTATACCATTTAAAAGGGAAACCATTTTTCCAGGCAGGGGAAGAAGTATAGTGGTAGAGAAGCACCTCAGTTTTTTGAGTGTTCAGCTTATACCCCCCAGATCGCCAAACTGTGCTAGAGTGTTCCAGGCAGCAGGGATGGAGTCCTTGGGGGAAGTTAGGGGAAGTAAAATATCATCCACAAATAGTGATAAATAATAATCTTTCTCCCCATGTAGATTCCAGTGTTCTGCGGGTTGGCTCGAATGGCAGCAGCTAACGGCCCCAAGTATAAGGTGAAGAGTGATGGTGACAGAGGGTACCCCTGTTGTACTCCTCTGTGGAGGAAGAAAGAAGGGGTATGGGACCTGTTTATTCTAAGATAGGCTTTAGGGAAAGCATACAGGCCCTGCAGTATTACAATCACCTCCTTCAGGAATCCAAAGTTGGACAGGGTAACCCATAAGAACGTCCAGGCCACCCTGCTGAATGCCTTCTTTGCGTCCAAGCTGAGTTATGCCACTGGTATATGGTGGGTTGTGGTATAATCCAACAGCAATAGGATATGGCAGACACTGTCATGTGCCTACTGGTGCTGAAAAAAAGCCAACTTGACCTCTGTCTATTAAAACAGCAGGAGCTTTTCCAGACAATGGGCTCACACTGGCATAAACACTTTATAATCTTAATTTAAGACAGAAATCATCCTATAAGAAGTAGCATGTCTGGGGTGCTTACCTGGCTTCAGGATTGATGAAATCAAACGTAATCCCATGGAGAGGGAGCAGGTTGCCCTCAGAATGGAGAGCCCGAAAGGTAACAAGCACTGGGGGGAACAGGGTGTCCTTAAACTTCTTACAAAAGTCAACTGGGTATCCATCTGGACGCAGGCATTTCTGAGTTTCACAATTTCTAAGGACAGTCCAAACCTCTTCAGCCAAAATGGGGATCAGAAGGGTCTGGGTCACAATGGGGGCTAATGATGGAAGAGGGAGTCTCTGCAGGAACGTTTGTCTTTGTTCCAGAGTGGCAGTACCTTCTGCCAGATAGAGGGCCTGATAATAGGCAGTCATTATTTTTCTGACCGCATCGGGCTTCTTTGTGATGATACCACAGTCCTCAGAGTTGCAGGATGCGCATCTGGGGTTTACGATTCTGTAGTCTACGGGTCAAATTTCAAGCACCTCATATGCTCCCCCTCACAGCAGGAATACTTTAGACAGAACAGCAGCTGCTCTACCCTAGCATCTTCTGGAGTTCCTGCATCACATCTTTTTCATCTGCCTTGTCCCCACCTGTCTTCTTGTGCCCCTGCCCTGGGGAAACTTATGCCCCTTGGGCTCTCCCTCCTTGCTGCTTCATCAGCTGGGTTGGGGGGGGGGGACTGCTGCCTCCCTTGGTTTTTACAGGCCCCCAACAGCTAATTTAAATGCTCACACAAGTAGCATGTCCTATCCTCTCCCCAGCTGTACACAGGTAACACTTGGGCGTAAGCCACCGTGTGTGCCATTTGCTTGACACCCCTCTCCAGCTCCCTGAAATTCTCCTGCACTATCCCTACCCTGTCCCTTGCCAGTTCATTTGTCCCCAGGTGGACAGTAACATCCAGTTCCCTCCCATCTGCTGCTGCCTTAACAATCCTCTAGGTCATAGAAACATAGAATTTGATGGAGAATAAGGACCGCTTGGTCCATCCAGTTTGCCCATTTCTCCCAACCTACACTATTACATCAGACCATGCCCGATTTACCTCCCTCCCTTCCTTTCCACTATGATTCCTTTGTGCTTATCCCATGCATTCTTGAACCCCACCCACTGTTTTTGCCCCCACCACCTCCACTGGAAAGCTGTTTCAGGAATCCCACCACTCTTTGTGAAGAAGTACTTCCTCACATCTCTCCTGAATCTACCCTCTCCAGCTTCACAGCATGTCACCTCGCTCTTGAGCACCTTTCCGTCTTAAAAATACTCCCCTCCTGTACCTTATTTATCCCCATGAAGTATTTAAAGGTCTCTATAATGTCTCCCCTCTCTCTCCTCTGTTCCAGGGTGTACATATTGAGGTTCTTTAGTCTATCCTCATAGGGCTTTTGATGCAGACCCTGCACCATTTTAGTTGCCCTCCTCTGGACCACCTCCACTCTATGTCCTTCCAGAGATGTGGTCTCCAGAACTGGACACAATACTCTAGGTGGTGTCTTTTTTTTTTTTTTTTTTAACTTAAATATTTTATTAGAGGCATAGATTATACATATAAACAATGGGTATAGTTTAAAATTGATTACACGCTATAAGAGCACCTTAACAGTGATTATATCATCCATTAACTAACCTTAATATTTTTCTTGTTACAGGAGCTCTGGATGTATAACAATTTAGACAGTGTCGATATTGTCATGAGATCAGTCTTATCAGATAATCCTGCTCAACCATCACAATTTCCACGTTCTACTGTGTCCAATGTTGCCTCTTTTTTTAATCTATAACAAATTCAATTTATTAAAAATAATAAAGTGTATTAAAATCATTAAACTCTATGTCTGTCTGTGTTGTCTTATACCTTCATTGTGTATGCCATTTATTTATTCTTTGATTAGGGTCTTTCCCTCTTCCTTTTATGCTTCAATTCAACTTTTGGTTTAACACTGATTTTCCCTCAGTTTCTTCTAAATAAGTAAAGAAGTGATGCCGCCAGGAGTTATGTCTCTCCACTACCCAACCACAATTTGCCTGTGATAGCCTCCATATCTCTGATTCGTTTAATATTATTAAGCCACTGGGTAATTTTCAGTTGATTCTGTGACAGCCAGTTTTGCATGATTACTTTACAGGCTGCTACCGTTAATATTAAGAATAAGTATTCCTTCCGTTTAGTTTTAATTTCTGGAGGAGTGCTGGCAAGTACAAGATGATGACATTTCAGGTCATGAACCAATTTCAGCATTCTCTGTGTTTTCCCTCCCAACCTGTAACCAAAAGGGACATGCCCAAAAAATGTGATAGTGATTGCCCCTTTGCCCGCAGTTCCTCAAACATCTATCCGTGGGATGTTTGGAGTAGTGTTGTGAGATGGTCGGGGTAATGAAGAATCGCACTGATACCTTCCATCAAAATTATTGCCAAATTAACAAATTTGTTGTTTTGGACTGATTAGCCCAAATCTTTAACCAATCCTCATCTGGTATATTCTGCCCACACTCCTCCATCCAGCTATTTTGTATCCTCTGGATAGCAAGTTCAGATAAGTCATCATCCAATTTTAAGTAAAACAAGTATACTAAATGCTTCAAATCTCCCATCTGTGCCCTGTTCCATACCATGAATACTGTATACCCTCCTCCATCTGTTCTCCCAAGGGAGATGTGGCCACTGTTTGACTGATATAATGCCTGATTTGTAAATATTTATAAAAATCTTTGTGGGGGGAGGTTAAACTCATGCTGTAACATATTACAAGTTTTAATCTGTCCCTCACCCAAAAATTGTGGAAAAAATTGTAAACCCTGTTTTTTTTCCATCTAAGTAAGATTGAGTCTTTACGGGTTGTTGGAAAATTAGGCAGGTGTAGTAGTGCAATATATGGCCATACATAGCTTGTTTTTTACTACACCTCTCTAATTTTTAACCAAATTGATACTGTGTGCCTGGTCCCTCTATTTTTGACAGTGCAAACAGGGTTTTAAATAATTGATTAGCAGTTTTTTTTCTTGGGACAATACTAACTGTACAGAAAGCATTTATATAGGTTTTCTAGAAGTGGTATGTTTGTTAAACACGGTGAGGCAAGTGCTAACGCATTTTCACAATGTTTTAGAACTTTTATGAGCAAAACGCTAATCAATTTTTAAAGTTAAATAAAACCCTGGTAAAGTTGACCTGGTAAAATCAACCAGGGTAATAACCTTGTTATTATCTTCTAGCATGCACCACTGTGTGTTGTGCAAGCCTGCGATTATTTTAGCCAGAAGGACTATCTGTGCCAGCCAGTAGTATCTCTGTATATTTGGGAGACTTTGGACACCTTTATTTTTCTTTCTCTATAGTGTCAGGTTGCGTATTCTGGGTTTCCATTTCGCCCAAATGAAGTCTGTGATTTTTTTCTGCATCTGGTTTAAGTCAAACTTGGGAATGTGAACTGGCAATGATGCAAAGAGGAAAAGTAACCTAGGCCGTACGTTCATTTTTATAATTTGGATTCTATTAAGGCATGACAACAATAAATTATCCCATCTACCCATATCAGTATATACCTGTTGAATAAGGGGGCCATAATTATATTTATACAGGTTGCTCAGGTGTTTGGGGATCCATATACCCAAATAACAGACTTTCTCTTTGTGGAGGAGTTATGGGAGAACAGATAGACCAGACACCGAACTTCAAGTTCAACACACAGTCTCTGTGTGATGTTTATTTAAAATACAAGAAGTAACCTTCTGCTACTGACACTGATCTCTGATCCCCTTTATTAGCTGAGATGTACCCATAACCCTTATGCAGGCCTCATTTGCTTACGTAGTGGGGGCCCAAAAAGAAGAAAAATAAAACAAGCTATAAACAAAGAACCTCAAAGCAGAATCACTGAAAGAACAGTTACCCCAAAGGGCATTGACAACAAATCAAGTTTCAAAGAAATACAACATCATACATACGTTCATAATGCAATGCATCATGGGATATATGCAAATCATGACATTTAGACTTTTTCAGTTTACATCAGTTTCCATGCATTTCAAACAGCACAACTAGCTTAATTTCTATCATAGACACCTAGTACTTTTTACCATTATCAAAACACCTAGTGCCATGGTATTTAACATTTACAGGTTTCATAAACATAAGGTATAATATACATTAATGTATTCTATAACATAGTGCTATTACATACTAAATCCAACAACAATAAACACAATCTGTTTTACTTACACTTTGAGGTCACCACAATAACCTCCAAGCATGAAGACCTGAGAGGGAAAAGGAAAATCAAAGAGGACACTAGAGCATAGTCAAGGGAGGGAGAAGGGGGTGCCCACAGGTGGCCAACCTTATGGACTAGAAATAGTAAAGCATAGATTAGGCTTAGAAATAGAAGAACTGTTGCAACAGATTTAAGAAAAAGTCGGTCCTCAAGAGTGGCAAGAGCTCCCGGTCACACACTTTAACCCATTTAAAGAGGAAATTGGACTTAATTATTGGATCTAGGTTTCCCTTTATCAACAATGCTTCAGATTTTTCTAGATTGATTTTAAATCCAGAAATGTGCCCACATGTCGAACTTCTGAAGTGGGATGGTAACAATGGGGTTCTCTACAAAAAGCAGGGTGTCATCTGCGTACATTGAGATTTTGCAGCAGCTGGGACCCATCTGTATGCCCTGTATCTCTGAGGATTCGCGAATAGCAATAGCTAAAGGTTCTAAACTTAGTGCAAAGAGGAGGAGAAATAAAGGGAAACCTTGCCTTGTCCTTCTTTCAAGCTTTATTTTTTTGGACGGGTGCCATTCACCCGTACCTTAGCTGTAGGATTATTATAACATAAAATCCATTGTATGAATTTTTCCCCCAACCCCATTTTTTCTAGGACTACCCATAGGTAGTCCCAGTTTAAACGATCAAATGCTTTCTCTGCATCCAGAAATAAGGCAAGTTGAACTGTTTTTGTGGTGGGACTATAGGCCAAAACATTCAACAGTTTACGGATATTATCTGCAAGATGTCTATTCAGAATAAAACCCGTTTGGTCTGGGCCCACCAAAAGCTCTATGAATTTCTGTAATCTGTTGGATAAAATTTTGGATAGGATTTTTAAATCCTGATTTAATAATGAAATGGGTCTGTACGCCTCGCATTTATCTAGGGGTTTACCTGGTTTAGGGATGACACTAATTATGGCTGTTTTCCACGAGTCTGGAATAAGTTTCTCAATTAAACAGGCATTAAATACAGCGGCCAGAATGGGGGTAAGGATATTTTTAAATTGTTTATAAAACTCAGGGGGGGAAGCCATCTGGACCAGGAGATTTACCTGTGGGCAGGGACACAATTACTTCCTTCATTTCTATGGGTGAAATTGGGGCATTTAGGACCTCTCTCATTGAGTCTGTTAATTTGGGTATTGGCAGTTCTTGTAAGAACTGTTCAGTTTTACTTTTAATGCCAAGGGCACCTTTCTCTTCCTGATATAGTTGCTGATAAAACTGCTGGAACTGCGCCGCTACATGTACAGGAGCGCACCAAAGTTTATGAGGGTCTAAGGGATTATGAATCTTCGTTACTAACCTGTCAGCCTGATTTTTCTGCAGACAATGCTAATAATCTAGCTTGCTCATCCCCCTGTATCATGATACTTTTGGTTTAAAAATCTGAGTTGCCCTTCAATTTAGCTGGAGTCTAATTTCTGTAATTCTTCTCTCTCTTGACTTAACTGTGCCATTATCTGTTTATCTGTGGGGTTTTGTTTATGTAGGGGTCTCTAATTCCTGTATTTTATTAAGCAGTTTATCCTTCGCCCTTTGTACTATTTTTTTTTTTTTTTTTTTTTAAAGAGGCCATGCCTATGAATTCTCCCCTACATACAGCCTTTAATGCCTCCCAGGTGGATATTGGTGGGCACTGCTGTCCCAGATTAATGTCATAAATCTCTTTAATGGACTTTGACATCTTCTCTGTGAAATTTTTGTCATTTAAAAGGGAGACATTTATTCTCCATAACTTAGTTATGTTTGCCGATGAGTTTCCCCATTTGATGGATAAAGGGGCATGATCTGAGATGGTAATATTGTGGATCCCGGAGGACAGTATTCTATGCACATGAGCTTCTGTAGTCAAGAAGAGGTTGATCCTAGAATGAGATCATTTAGCTGGGGGAAAAAAGGTATAATCTCTCTCCCCTTTGTGCTGTTGTCTCCACATGTCCACCATGCCCATCTCCTCTATTATGGAATTAAGAACTCTGGCTGCTGTCTTATCATGCGCCACTGCTTAGGTTGATCAGTCAATGGTAGCTGAAAGGGCCATGTTAAAGTCTCCACCAATTAGCAACTGACCTTGGTGGCACCATAACCACCTTATGGAATACCTCTTTAAGGAACTGTTGGGGGCGTATATATTAACTAAATGAATTATCTCACCAGAAACTGAGCCCGTTACCCTTAAGAAACGACCCTCCCAGCCCTCTTCCACTGATACTATCTGAAATGGAATTCCCCGTCCAAAAAGAATGGCTACCCCCTGCCCCTCTACCATTCGGTGAGTGTGCTGCTTCTACCCTACCCACCCACATTCTACATAATTTGTCATGTTCTCGTGGGGCCCAAGTGGGTTTCCTGCAAAAAAGCAATCAAGCATTGTAGTCTATTAAGTTCACTTAATATTCTGGATCACTTGACAGGTGAATGGATCCCCTTAATGTTATACATTATTATATTAATGTCACCCATTATAACTAAGAATAAGTTTGATCTGAATACCTCACCATTTCTCTCCAGTGTTTGATACAGTAGAATATTTCACAGGTGTTAATCCTAGAGGCATATTAATCTGTAAGCATTGACAATTGTCAGACAGATATTTGATTAACGTATTAACCAACAAATATCTCCATATAACCAGCATGGAGGATATAACTATTAAACTCTAAACATTGCATTGAATCAGAAACTGTAGTAACTTGTAGGAAAAAACAACATTTTGTTGCTTCTTATTTAAGCAACTGCTCGTTCTGTCATTAGCAATCAGTGTATAACTTCTTTAGTGTATAATTACCCAGTTATGGAACACCACTGAAGTTACTTCATAGTGCTGCGAGAGATACCACAGCCACCACAGTGGCTCAAGTATTAGTATCAACACGTGTAGCTCATACCGTGCTGCACACATGTGAGTACTTCCAGTGCCTGGTATAGGCCCCATCACTGCTCCAGCCTCCATAGTGGGCTTATGCGCCCCATTATCCTTTAAAACAAAAGGTTGTATTTACCCACATAATTGCCCCCCCCCCCCATTTGTTATAATGGCCGGCACATCACAACCTCAGAAAAGTAATTACTGTTTGACTCCTTTATAGCTCTGATCTAGGTGGGGTCTTACCAGCAATCTATACAGAGGCAACACACCACCTCCCTCTTTCTGCTGATGATACCCCTCCCTATGCACCCCAGCATCCCACTCACCCTCCCTACTGCCTTGTTGCACAGGCTGGCTTCCTTTAGGTCATCCAATATGATTACACCCCCTTCCCGGTCTCTTTCCTGCTTGGTGGTTGTCAATACCACTCCACCCATTCTGTACTATGTCCCTGGGTTTCTGTGCCCTAAGTGCATCATTCTGCACTTTTTCACATGGAAACCCAACTGCCATACCCTTGACTGCTCCTCTACTTTTCTCAGGTCTCTGTTTATCCCTTTTACACACACACACACCCCCCCCGGAGTGTCCACCCTACTACAGATTTTGGTGTCACCCACAAAGAGTCAGCCCTTCTTTTCCAGCTCCTCTGCAATGTCACTTATAAAGACACTAAAGAGGACTGATCCCTGAGGCACCCTGCTGGTCACTCTCCATTCCTCGATATGAACTCAGTTTACCAATACCACCACCCTCTGTTGCCTATCCCCTAACCAGTTTCTTATCCAGTTTACCAACTTTGGATCCACTTTAAAGCTACCTAGCTTGCTTATCAGTCTCCTACGTGGAATGATGCAGAATGCCTCACTGAAATCGAGGTGGCCACATCCACAGCTCCACTGTGATCTAGTTCCTTGGTCACCCAGTCAAAGCAATCTATCAGATTTGTTTGATATGACCTACCCCCTGTGGGTCTTGTAACCCACTGGATTAAAGATGTTCCACTAACTTTTCCTTCAGCGGTGATTCCACTAACTTTCCCACCACTGATGTCAGGCTGACAGGCCTATAATTGCCAACCTCCTCCCTGCTACACTTTTGTGAAGCGGAACTACATCTGCTGTCTTCCAGTCCTCTGGAGCCACTCCTCTTTCCAGAGAGCTGTTAAACAGAACTGTCACGGGTTCAACCAGAATTTCCGTGAGCTCCCTCAATACCCTTGGATGCACCCCATCTAGCCCCAATGATTTATCCACCTTCAGATTAGCAAGTTTCTTCAGGACTCTCACCTCCAAAAACGAATAGTGTCCAACCCTCCCTCCAAAGCTTTTGTTACTTTTTTGTGGCCAGTCCCCTCTCCTTCCTCTGTGAACACTGAACAGAAGTATTTGTTTAGGATATCAGACTTCCTGGTCCCTCTCTGCACAGCCCCAGGCCATCCCTTTTTAACCTTACAATCCCACCCCTGGTCTTCCTCTTTTTACTTACATATCTAAAAAATGTCTTGTCCCCTTTTGTTACCTGCTGGGCTATTCTCTCTTCAGTTTGTGCCTTTGCGCTCCTTACTGCTTTCCCTGCTCCCCGCCCCTATCCTCCTCCCTCTCGTCTCCATATACCATATAGATCATAGAAACATAGAATTTGACAGCAGATAAGGACGCTTGGCCCACCAGTCTGCCCATTCCTACCTACTGGATAAGCTGCAGATCCTAGTTAACCAGCAGCCTACTTCTTCTTCTTTCACACCCTAGAATTGCCTTATGACTGTCCCATGCATGTGAATTCCACCACTGATTTTGACTCCACAACCTCCTCTGGAAGGCGTTCCATGCATCCACAACCTCTCTGTGAAAAATACTTCCTTAAATTACATCTGAGCCACCCCTCTCTTCAAATTGTGCCCTCTTGTTCTTGCACACCTCTTTTTGAAAGATGCTACCCTCAGTGGACTTTGTTGATTCCCTTGAGGTACTTGAAAGTTTCACTCATGTCCCCCTCTCCTCCTTTCCTCGAGACTATACATATTAAGCTCCTTAAGTCTCTCTTCCATCGTCTTCCGGTGCAGACCCTGCCATTTTAGTCCCTCCTCTGGACAGCTTCCATCCTGTCTATGTCTTTGCGGAGATTGGGTCTCCAGAACTGCCGCAGTACTCAGATGGGGTCTCACCAGCTGTCTGTACAAGGCATAATAACTTCCTGTTTTCTACTGATGATGCCTCTCCTATGCATCCCAGTAACCCCCAGCCCTCCTTGCTGCCCTCTCCCTATTGCTTGCCCACCTTCAGGTCATCTGATATGACTACCCCAGGTCCCTTTCCATTTTGTTGTTGTTAGTATCTCACCCCCATTGTTGCTCTTCCCTGGGTTTTGTTTCCCAGGTGCATTACCTTGCACTTCTTAGCACTGAATCTAAGCTGCCATACATTTGACCATTCCTCTAACCTTGCCAAGTCCCTTCTCATCCTTTCCACCCCACCCTGTGCATCAACTCTGTTGCAGATCTTAGTGTCATCTGCAAAGAGACATACTTTTCCTTCCAGTCCTTCCGCAATATGAAGACATTGAAGAGGACCGGTCCTAATACTGAACCCTGCGGTACCCCACTAGTAACCCTCCTTTCTTCTGAGTGGACCCCATTTACTATTACTCTCTGTGTCCTATTCTACTATATACTAATGAAGATATTGAAGAGGACTGGTCCCAGGACTGATCCCTGAAGTACCCCACTTGTGAACTGCATCTCTTCTGACTGTATACCATTTACCACCACTCTCTGTTTTCTGCCCGTCAACCAGTTTGCCACCCAGTTGACCAACTTCTGACCCACCCCGAGCCTACCCAGCTTATTTATCAATCTTCAATGTGGAAGAGTGTCGAAAGCTTTGCTGAAGTCAAGGTAGGCAACATCAACTGCTCCCCCTTGGTCCACCACTCTGGTTACCCAGTCAAAGAAATCTATGAGCATAGGGGCACAAATCTACTCTATCAGTAATGCCATCTGTAGTTTAAAATTTTCTTCATACTAATCATGCATTTCAGGAAAGTTGCCTACTTGCTGTTTTTTTTTTGAAAACGTACTCGGCTCCACAGCTTCAGAGGGGGCCTCATACACTCCTCCTACACCATCTGCCAGGTCCATTCAAGGCCCCCCCCCCCGATTTCATGCTGCTCAATGGGCCAGGAGTGTATGCATTTCCCCCCAATTTTTCACCCGGTACCCCTGAGGGACACCGGCTGGGGATATGTCAGGCAGGCAACATGTTAACGCCATGCCTTCATCAGGTGCCCGACAGCGTCCTCCCCACCCTTGACTCAAGAGTCGGCCCTTACTGCCCATGCTTCCACCGACAGAGAACTATGGGTGCTGTATGCACTCCTGTAACTCAGCCCAGTAGGAGGAAAGTATCCATCAGGGCAGCTCAATCCTTCTCCCGCCATCCCCAGGTCCATTTCCGAATCCAGGTCACCAGCGTAGAGCGAGGTATGGCATCCAGGGACTCAACCCACAGTGCCACCGGGCCACTTGTTTCTTTTAAGAGTGTTCTGGGTGACTTATTACATGAGATCAAATCCATTCCTGGGCGGGCTTGAACCACCAACCTTTCGGTTAACAGCCAAAAGCATTAACCAACTGTGCCACAGAAACATTAGCACATAGATTTTTTCCCATACGGGAAGTCAAACTTGGCCCCCTGGGTCAAAACCAGGAATCCTAACCGCTAGACCATATGGGAAAGACATCAGCTCTCCACCCACCAAGCTAGGAACTAATCTACATTTATTGTATTTGTACTTAGCCCCCAAAACTGCTGGAAATTATCTGGAAGTGTTCGATAAATTAAGATAAAGGTAGAAAAGAGCACATAAATTTTGACAAGGACTGGAATGCACTACCCCAAAATGATAAGGTCAGGAGTTTTCTTTCTGAGCACAACTTACTACAACTGATTATTAAAAAAATGACAATAAATTAAAAAACTAACAAAGAGTCCTTTAACTGACTGGACATTAGCAAACAGACCAAACTAGCGGAGAATTAGGGTTAAGTTTTGCCTGTGAATTAACATAGGCTTACTGAAGTTAATAAGATCTAGGGATCGATGTGTAAAGCCTACCAAAAAAAAAAGATGGATTCAGAACGGAACAAATAAAGACATTCTCAGATTACAATAAAGCTAAACAAGACGGCTGCAAAACAAAACAATAACACAGCTAAACAGTATTGGACATTCTAAATCTTTCTGGGACTCATTCAGGGATTTTTGCCAGCCCAAATTAGACGACAGAATTAAAAGGATTAAAAAACTGACGATAAAGAACCTACTAAAGAACTTACTGAAGTTAGCACTGCTCAAAGCTTCAATGAATACTTTACAAATGTGTCTAATTACAGAGACTAGGTGAACAAACTATACAGTGAATTCACTGATGAACAAAGATCTGAGTGTAAAAACGGGTCTAAATTTCATGTTTTCTGAGGCAGCCAAGCAGACATTTGGCCTTCAACCATGGGATAATTTGAGATTTTACCAAATCAGGGATTGTGACCATAGCCTGCAGAGATTTTACCCCCAAGCTGAGGGAGGTCCAGTAGAACTCCTTTTCAAGGCATTTGGTCATCAGGGGGAGGTAGAGGGGCCATTTCCCTACTATATCGAGGATTTCTCCTAGACATGTCCCTACCCACAGAACAGGTCAAATTTAAGTGGGAAACAGACCTGGGGATCACCCTTTTGGAGAAACAATGGAGTGCCATATGGCAGATTACATGGCAGACGACAGGGGCCCCAGTTTGGTGAGAATTTGGATGGAAGGTGAGGTCTCGGTACTTCCGGGTCCCAGCCCAGGTGGTGCATTACACTCCTAAAGCTGGTTCAGCCTGTTGGAGGGAGTGTGGTTAGGACCCAGCCTCCCAGGCACACATTTTTGGGAACTGTCAGATACTTAGGGGATACTGGACGGAGACTGAACATCACCTCCGGGAGATTTTCCAGTTCCAGATTCACTTGGGCCCGGAACACCTTATCCTGGGGTTGCGACCAAGGGAGGTGAAGGGAGGCAATATATCTGTGGTCAGTTCTGACGATAGCCACCCTTAAGGCCATCACCAAGAAATGGGGTCAAAGAACACCCTCCTTGGTTGAGGATTGGAGGGCTATTATAGACAGCAGTCATCTAATGGAGATAATCACTTTTGGCCTCTGCCAACAGGCTCACTTATATCAGAATAGGTGGACTAGGTGGCTTCTATATGAGCCCAACACTGACGAAGGCGCCTAAACCCACTCTCCTCACCCCCCCCCCAACTTATGTAGCCAGAGAAACCAGGAAGAGTACTCAGATCTCCCACCCCACTACCTCAGGAGGAATTTCTCAGTTTTGCAGTGCAGACATCAAAGTATCTCCATCGAGTTAGAGTAGATAGGAAGCTGGACAATCCATGTGATAAATCTGAATGGTTGTCAGATCTGTTTATTTGTGTCATCATATGGTTTGTTCAGTAGAATGATAACTCTTAGGTACACACTGTTCTGTCGTCATGATCTGTATCCTGTATCTAAACAAATGATGTACGATGCATAAATATTGACATGATATAACAAGCCGATATGGGCCTGTCACAATAAAGAAAGTATAAAAAAAAAAAGTTAATGTTTTCATTCATGAAGAAAAGGAAAATGGTAAACTTTTGAAGGAGCTGAAATCTAATACGAGTGCAGGATTTGATGGACTTCATCCTAAACTGCTGAAAACTGCTGTACTCAAATAGAACATGTGACAGTCATTGTAAATCTTTTATTGTGCACTAACTGTGTAACTACCTGTTGAAAGAACACAGTGCTAACTCCAATTTTTCAATTCATCAATCAATCTTCATTTACTGGAATGCAAGTTGAGTGTATACTCTTACAATTGTATCCAACATAAAAATAAAAATAAGACATAACAGACAGTTACAAACAATTTATATCTATATACAGTACAACATAATCTAAAATTTACATTTTAAAACAGGTGACAGAGAAATCATGTTAAACTACAGAGCAATTTCAGTCTTACCTGTATTATCTGAATTGCTTGAGAAGGCTGTTTTGGGCAATTGTTCAAATACCTGAAAGCTAATAATTTGCTTTCTGATTAACCAGTATGGTTTCACGAAGGGTTACAGCACAGCAATGACCTTGGCTAGGTTGGTGGGAGACGCTTACCACAAATAAAAAAATTTGCATTCACAAGGACCATCTTCACCACTGATGGGTTCTGAGATGGAGGTGCTAGGATCTTGCAGGGGCCAGAACTTTTCTGGACGGCCAGCGCCGAGGCAGGCTGTGCATATGCGCAGCACCACGAGACTAACTTGCACTGCACAGCTTACCTTGGCACTGGCTCTAAACCACCTCAGTACCTTTTTTACTGGGGAGATGCAGTGTAACCTAAGTATAACACTTAACCTGAAAGGGCATAGGATAGCCCTTGTAACCCATATAAGAAGAGTCAACAACAAGAAAGAAGTGTCTTCACAGTCAAACCAAACAGAGGAGGGCGGGGAGTGAGCCTGGGGGATGGAGGGTGCGTATGTGAATCAGTGGTGAAGATGGTCTAAGAAGATTAAGAACTGTGGTGAGTACATAATTTTCATATCTTCCAGGACCAATATTCACCATTGATCCATACTGATGGGTTAAAGTACCAAGCTCAGACGTAAGTCCCCCAGGCGTAGTGATAGGAGTTGGAGCTCACTCAGGACAAGAGTCTATTGAGGATAGTCCTGCCAAAAGAGGCATGCTGCCTGGCATGAACATCCAGGGCATAGTGCTTGATCAAGGTGTGCATGGTGCTCCAAGTGGCAGCTCTGCAAATATCAGTGATAGGCACAAAGTGAATTTCTGCCAGGGACATTTATTTTATTTATTTATGTATGTCTTTGGTGACCAGGTAGGTGCACTGATCCAGAGGACCGTTTTCAGTCATGACCTAGGCAACCGTACTGGTGGAGTGGGCATGAACCTGGCCTTCCAACTTGACCTGTGCAATGGAATAACACTGATGGAGGCAACGCAGAACTGCACTTGATCGTAAACAGCTGACCCACTCAGTTGGGGTTAAAGGAAACTAAGAGCTGTTTTGACTATCAAGGTAGAACTTGAGAGCTCTTTTAACATATAGAGTGGAGGGTATGCTCCCCCCCATTATGGAAATTTGTAAAGTATGTAGGCAGTACTAATGACTGTTTCAAGTGGAACTCAGACACCACTTTTGGTAAAAGCTTGGGGTGCATGAGGAAAAGTACAGTTATGTAAGAATTTGCCATAACACTAGATTTTCAAGAGAGGCTCTTGCAGTAGGTAATCACCCTGAGGACTGAGTGCACCCCCTGGCGTCAGGACCACATGGAAACTTCAGCCAGCAGTATCTGACGGGACCGTCCACCCAACGTCATGTGACCAACATCAGCGTGACCCTATATAGTAGGCGGTCCCCACGCCTGCCTTCCAGTCTCCCCCAGGTGCGACAAAAGAAAGGGAAACAGAGGCTCCTGGAGCCGAGAATGAGCTCCTAAAGAAAGAGCAATATAACCAAATACAATTTGGGGGACACAGGGAAGGAAAAAGGTTCCCTACTGCAAGAGCCTTTCTCGGAATATCTGCTGTTACAGTAAGTTCTTAAGTAACTGTACTATCTTGCTTCGAGAGGGCTCTTGCAGTAGGTAATCACCTTGACAAGCAGTGTGAATCAGGAGAAAACTGTATCAAGGGAGGCAGGAAAAAAGGTCCGCTAAAGGCACATAAATCATGACAGGAGGCCCTTAAGCACTGCTAGGCTGAAACCTGCCCTGCGCCTATAAGCAATGTCCAGACTGTAATGCCTTGTGAAAGTGTGGACCGAACTCTAGGTAGCCTTGGCGCAAATGTCAGCATTTGACACATTCTTGAAACAAGCAGTTGAGGCAGCCATACTCGTAGAAACATAGCCTTTGACAGCAGATAAGGACCACTTGGCCCATCCAGTCTGCCCATTTCCCTACCTATTGGATAAGCTGCAAATCCTAGTTAACCAACAGCCTATTTTTTCCTACCCACCACCAGAATTGCCTTATGTCTGTCCCATGCATTCTTGAATTCCCCCACTGTTTTTTACCCCACGACCTCCTTAAGAAGGCCGTTCCATGCGTCCACCACCCTCTCCATGAAAAAATACTTCCATCACGTTGCCCTTGAGCTGTCCCCACCCCCATCTTCAAATTGTGCCCCCTTGTTCTTGCACATCTCTTTTTTTTTTGGCAGGACCCTGTCACTTTATCGGCCCTGGTCACGGCCCCTGGAAGCCTCTACCACCATCCATGGCTGCCGGGGTCCCCCAGTCACCCCCGGCTTGCCCCACGGAGGGCAGGGCCGTGGTCACGTTCTTCCGTGACCACGGAACCAGTATCTAGTCAGGGGACCCGCAGCGATGGTGGTTGCTCGAGGTCTTCCGGGATGGCTTCATTTAGACGGTGGCCCTTGCCCACCTATATTTTCTTGTCTTTTCCTCACGGAAGTTGGGACATGCAATGAAGCCAGCGTCCGCCCTGCCTCCCAGAGATTCAGCGTCGGCAGCGTGAGATCTCCCGGCCTCCCCCAGGAGTCCTCAGCACTCTGAGTGCTTCCCGCCCTTCCCGGAGAAGAGAGCAGTCCATAGGATGCTCCATCCTTCTCCCCCAGGCCGGGCCTCCGACGACCCGGGTCTGTTCCCGAACCCAGGTCGCCGGTGTCGCAAGCGGAAATCCCACTGCTGCACCAACGGGCTAGCCCATGCACATCTCTTTTTCTGAAAGATGCTACCCTCCTGGATGTTGTTGATTTCCTTGAGGTACTTGACATTTTCTATCATGTCCCCCCTCTCCCTCCTTTCCTCTAGGGTATACATTTTAAGCTCCTTTAGTCTCTTTGTATGGCTTATGGTGCAGACCCTGCACCATTTTAGTTGCCCTCATCTGGACTGCCTCCATCCTGTCCATGTCTGTGCGGAGATGGGGTCTTCAGAACTGCATGCAGCACTCCAGATAGGGTCTCACCAACTGTCTGTACAAAGGGATAACAACTTCCTGTTTTCTACTGGTGATGCCTCTTCCTATACATCCCAGTATCCCCCAACCCTCCTTACTGCCTTCTCACATTGCTTGCTTACCTTTAGGTCATCTGATATGACTACCCCCAGGTCCCTTTCCATTTCTGTTGTTGTTAGTACCCCGCCCCCCACCACTGTGTACTCTTCCCTTGGTTTTTGTTTCCCAGGTGCATTACTTTGCACTTCTTTGCATTGAATCTAAGCTGCCATACTTTTGACCATTCCTCCAACCTTGCCAAGTCCCTTCTCATCCTTTCCACACCTCCTTGTGTATCAACCCTGTTACAGATCTCTGTGTCATCTGTAAAGGGCATACCTTTCCTTCCAGTCCCTCCACAATGTCACTTATAAAGACATTAAAAAGAACCCGACCCAGTACTGAACCCTGCAGTACCCTGCTAGTAACCCTCCCCTCTCTTCAGAGTGGACTTTGTTTACTATTACCCTTTGTGTCCTATTGTCCAGCCATTTTTTCACCCAGGCTACCACCCTGGGACCCACTCCCAGGCTGGCTAATTTGTTTATTAATCTTTTATGTGAGACTCTGTCAAATGCCTTGCTAAAGTCTAGATAGGCCATGTCCATAGCCCCTCCCTGGTCTACTACTTTGGTGACCCAGTCAAAGAAATCTATTAGATTCATCTGACATGACCTTCCCACTGTGAATCCATGCTGCCTTGGGTCCTGTGCCCCACTGGCCTCTAGGTATTCAACAATTTTTTTCTTTTGTGAAGCGATTCCATCATTTTCCCTACCACTGAGGTCAAAATACAGGTTACTCACCTGTAACAGGAGTTCTAGGAATGGTATATGTTGTTCATCCACACTTTCTGGCAGGTATCCTTGCTGCTTTAAATCTTGCTGGAAGGTCTTCAAGCTGGCTCCTCCCACCCACCCGGGTGGTAAAACTCTTGGCTCCACCCCATGATGCCAGATCTGGCCTGCTGGAAGTTCAGGTAGTGCATCGAAGGCGGGGAGGTCGGGTGGGTCGTGTGGATGAACAACATATACCATTCCTAGAACTCCTGTTACAGGTGAGTAACCTGTATTTCTAGGGACATGGATATGTTGTTCATCCACACTTCTAGCAGACTCCTAGCAGTTCTCCGGGAGAGAGGGCAAGGTGCACACCCTTACTAGGGAATAGAGACTGGAGAACCGAGGCCCAAAACCAGCATCCCGTGACTCAAGGTCGATGGGTAGTGGGTGATGAGGTGTGTGCTGACTTCAGGTAGCAGCCCTGCAGATTTCCTGGATAGGGACGTCCCTGGAAGCAGCCACCGATGCAGCGGTATGGTAGGTAGAATGAGCTCTTATCCCTCTGGGAGGCTCCATGCCCGCCAACCTATAGCAGAGATCTATGCAGGAGGTGACCCACCTGCTTATCGTCCGCTTGGCTGCAGGTCTGCCAGGTGCGGCTTCAGCGTAGGTGACAAACAGCTGGCGAACCTCTCCCCGAATTTCAGCTGTGCGCTCCTTATAGTAAGCGAGCACCCTCCTAGGGTCCAAAGTATGGAGCCTATATTCGGCCTCCAAGGTGTGATTAGGGTAGAACACCGACAGAGTCAACACCTGGTAAAGGTGAAACTCCGACACCACCTTCGGAAGGAATTTTGGGTGGGGGCCAGGGCGACTCTGTCCCTGTGGAAGACCAGGTAGGAGACTCGATGGAAAGCGCCTGGAGCTCTCCATCCTTCTGGCTGGCGTGATAGCCACCAAGGCGGTCTTCCACAACAGGTGAGAGAGATCACACCTGTGCATCGGTTCGAATAAACTTGCCCATGAGCTTTGCCAGTACCAGCAGTAGATCCCATGGAGGTGGAGGTTCTCGCACCGGAGGGGAAATGTGATCGAGGCCTTTGAAAAAGCGCCAGACCAACTTCTCCTGCGCCACCGACTGCTTCCGGGCCCGTGCCTGGCAAGCAGAGATGGCTACAAGGTGCACCTTTAGGATCGCCGACCTAAGCCCATGCTGAGAAAGGGACCATAGATAGTTCAAGATGCTTGCCAAGGAACAGGAGGTAGGGTCCAGGCCCTTACCCTGACACCAAATGGAAACTCTCTTCCATTTAAAGTCATAGAATTTCCTGGTCGACTCCTTACGAGATGCCTCAACTACATTGAGGACCTCGTCGGAAAGACCCAAGGCCTGGAACTCTAGCCGCTCAGGAACCAGGCCATCAGGTGCAGGGATTGAAGGTCCAGATGGAACACCTTCCCCTGATTGACTGACAGTAGGTCCGGGCGAGCTGGAAGCTGCCTCAGGAGCCTGGAGCTGAGGCTGAGGCTGAGGCGATCTGGACACCAGCATTGGCAGGGCCAGTCTGGGGCTACCAGAATCACCTGCGCTTTGTCCCTCCTTGCTTTGAGAAGCACCTTGTGGATCAAGGGAAATGGGGGAAAGGCGCAGAAGAGGCCTGGGGTCCACGGCCTCGAGAAGGCATCCCCCTGCTGGGGGGGGGGCGGGCATGGAACAGCCTCAGCTTCGCATTCTCCCTGGAGGCAAACAGGTCCACCTGAGGTGTGCCCCAATGGGAGAACAGATCTTGTACTACCTCCGGCAGGAGAGACCACTCATGGGACACAGCCCCTATCCGGCTTAGGGCATCGGCCAGGGTGTTGGAGGCTCCTGCCACATGAATAGCTAGGAGATCCGCCTCCAGGCTGCGCACGAGTGACCAAATGTGGAAAGCTTCCTTGCACAGAGGCATGGAGCGCATCCCGCCCTGGCGGTTTAGGTAGTACATGGTCGTGGTATTGTCCGTCTGGACCTGAACCACTTGACCCCGTAGGAATGGAGCAAAGGCGGTGAGGGCTAGACGGACCGCCCGAAGCTCCAGCAGGTTGATATGGCATCGGGACTCCCAAGGGGACCAGAGGCCGTGCGCTCTGTGCTCCCCCAGATGGGCACCCCAACCCATCAGAGAGGCATCGGTCGATAGAGAGCCCGTCAGCTCGGGGCGGACAAACGGGATGCCCTCCTGCAGATGAGCTGGAATGGTCCACCACTGGAGAGCGTTCCACATCCCTTGGGTCACCATCACTAGCTGGTCCAATGCATCGCAGCATTGTGACCACCACTGAAGGGGACGCATGTGCCAGCGGGCCCAACCGACCACACTGGTGCAGGTCACCATGAAACCCAGGAGGCGCAGGAAGTCCCGGGCAGGGCACAGTTGCCCAACCTGAAATGATTGGGCAAAGGAGGAAAGAACCTCAGCCATTTACTGTTATACTTATGTGTTGTACTGCTATACTGTGTATTTTGGTTTGTCTTACTGTGACAAGGTACCTTTGTAAATGAGCCTATGGCTCAAAGGTTTTCCAAACTGCTGTTTAAATAAAAAAAAATAAAAAATAAAATAAATGTCCGCCGGGAGCCGTGCTCTGGCTCGAAGAGAGTCGAGCTCTGCCCCGATGAAAAGAATCACCTGCTTCGGTCTGAGTTCCAACTTGGCCTCATTGATGAGGAGGCCGATTTGAGAGCAAACCCGGAGGGCCAGATCTCTGGACCGCTCCACCTCCTGTCTGGAGGGGGCTGCTATCAGCCAATCGTCCAGGTAAGGGTACACCCAGACCTCTTGGCCCCACAGGAAAGCTGTCACCACTGCCATGCATTTGGTGAAGACCCTGGGAGCAAGAGAAAGGCCGAAGGGCATGGCTCGGAACTCGTAAAGGGATCCTTCCGCTCGGAAGTGGAGGAATCTCTGGTGAGAGGGACGGATAGGCACGTGAAAAAACGTGTCCTGTAGGTCCAGAGAGCAGAACCACATGCCACGTTCCAGGGATGGTATTATCTGAGCCAGAGTGACCATCCTGAAGGTCCAAGACCTTAGGAACTTATTTAGGTCATGCAGGTCGAGAATGGGGCGCCAGCCCCCGTCCGTTTTGGGACCAGGAAGTACCTGGACACAAACCCCGGGTCTGAGGGAGGGTCCACCACCTCTCTGATCACTTCTTTCTCGAGGAGCACAGCGATGTTGGCTCGGCGAGCCAACAGCGAGACTGCGGACCCCGAGGCCCCCCTTGGGGCGACGGCTCGGAAGGGCGGGGCCTGCACGAACTCCAGAGGCAGGCCCTTTCCTACCACTTTCAACACCCACCGGTCTGTGGTTATAGCAGACCAGGCGGAAAGGAAGTGGTGGAGCCGTCCCCCCCGGGGGGAACCTGGGGTGGGGTAATGAGGTTGAGGGTGACACCCCTCAACCCGTCACTGAGCAGGCTTGGAGGAGGAACCGGCTGAGGGACCATCTGGGCCTTTACTTCCCTGCTTCCTGGAAGAGGAAGCCACAGGCTTGGGTTTGGGATGCCAAGCACGAGCCTGCTGGCCCTGATGCTGCTGGGCCGGACTTGCCTCGGGCGCAGATGGACGAAAGGACTTGGGTTGCGGTCTGTGGCCCTTGTCCCTCTGGGTGGATGAGACCGAGTCCAGAGTGGCACTGGACTTTTCGATCCTCTGGAGGTGACCTTCCACTCCAGGGCCGAAGAGGTCGGTCCCCAGGAAGGGGACATCCGCCAACTTGTGCTGGGTATCCGCTGTGAAGGTGGATATCCTCAGCCATGCCCGATGGCGCATAGCCACTGCGGCCGCTACTGACCTGGCGCATGAGTCACCGATGTCCAAAGCAGTCTGAAGTTGCTGCTTGGCCACTGCCCTGGTCCCGCACCTGCTTAACTGTGGTCTGCAGGTCAGCCGGGAGATGAGGGACTACCTCGTCCAGGGAGTCCAACAGGGCATGAGAGAAGTGCGCCATCAGCACAGCCGAGCTGGCCTGACGAAGGCCAAGGGAGGACCCAGCGCAGACTTTGCGCCAGGCGTAGTCCAACTTCTTGGACTCCTTGTTGGGAGGCTTGTCCACGTCCCTGGTGCTTCCGGCATGCCGGAAGACACTGTCGGTAACCAATCCCTCAGCTGAGGGATGTTCCGAGAAACTGGACAGGGAGCCGGTAGGTACCGCATACTTCCTTGCCATCCTGGTCGAAGGCGCAGGGCAGGAAGCAGGACGCTGCCAGAGCTCCAAGGCCGGGCCCACAATGGCCTCGGCCACCGGAAAGGCCTCCGTAGGAGAATCCCCTCGGTCCAAAATCTCCGTGAGGGTGTACCTGGCCCGCTTGGATATGGGCTCGAGCTGCATCCTGGTGGACTTTGAGATGAGCCTAAGCAAACCCATGAAGGACGATGGGCTATCATCCAGCGACTGACCTCCCGAGGACTCTGAGTCAACCCGCCTGAAGAACAGGGAGGAATCATCGTCAGACTCAGAGGAGTCCGCAAAGAGCTGCCTTGGGCCTGAGCCACCCTCCACCTGCCGAGGGCGATCGGGAGTGAGGGTGACAGACAGCCTATGGGGCAGACCCTGGGCCGACCGAGAACTCTTGGTCAGGGACCCAAACAATGGCTGTGGAGGCAGCGGTTCCACCAGAATCGGTGGGGCAGCGGTTTGGTCGAGCAACAGGCCTGGGAGTAGGCGCCTCAGCTACAGCGCGGTGTTGCTTCGGCCGCTCCGGTGACAGCCACTTGATAGCCGGGGAAGGCGACGACGTCGGCTTGCTCCCGGACAGAAGAAGCTGTTGCCACATGAGGTCCTCGTAGCGCCAACGCAACTTGCGTCAAAGCCTCCCCTCGTCCGAGGACGAGGATGAGCGGCGACGCCGCTTGCCGCAGTACTGAGACCGAGACCGCCTATGACAGCGGGATCGGCTGGACCGAGAAGAAGTCCGAGACCGAGACCGCGAACCTCGGCTTTTCCGAGGAGGGTTCTGGGGCAGGGCGGGGGAAACCCGCTCTCCCCTCGGCTCGGAGGGTTCAACCATGGACTCCGGAACCGGAGGCATGGGCAAGTCCACGGAAACCTCAATCTCCGCCGGGGGAACCAGGGAGTGAGGGTTTTCGGCTTCAGCGGTCGACAACCCATCCGGCGAGTCGAGAAAAATCTCGATTGTGTCGGCAGGAGTCTCGGTCAACTGACCTGATGGGCGCCGTGAGGCCAGTGGCGAGCTTGAGAGGATCGCCGAAGTCGATGGTCGACTACTCGGTGAGAGGGACCTCTCCCGCTCCCAAGAGCGTCGACGGAGGGACTTACCTTTGTGGTCCTTCTTCTTGGACCGAGAGGAAGGCCCTGAAGATGATGGTCCCTCTCCCTTAGTGGAGAGAGAGACAGACAGAGCTCCTTGAAAGAAGCTGAATAGGAGGATCCCAAGGAGAGCGGGATAAATGCCGAGGCCGAGGAAGATGAAGATGCAGCCTGCGCTGCCTCCTCCTCGAGGGCGATCATCTGCTCAAGCTGATCCGCCCGGAGCCTGCCGCTGTGGAAACACGCCAAGCGGGCCTCGCCCGACTTTACCGGAGGATAATCTTTCTCGGGCGCCCAGCACAAGCAGGCGTAGCGGTCTTCCAGGACGTAGGGCAGAAAGGAAGAGCACAGGTTCTAGCGTCTCGCGTGGTCGTGCTCAAGGCCCAAGCAGTAGACGACGCGGAGTGCAGATCTGTCGAGACATCTTCTGCCCACATGGGCACTCCGAAAACCAGGAGTCGATTTGTCCATCGTGAGCCACTAGGGAGATAAATGACCAAGTCTTGAAAACTTTTAAAAGTAATTTCGGTAGACCAAGAAATAGGAACCAGTCTTGTACATGAGAGCGTTAAGGAGGGAACCTGAGCTTCAAGCGGTAAGGAAGATCTGGCGTCATGGGGCGGAGCCGAGAGTTTTACCACCCGGGTGGGTGGGAGGAGCCAGCTTGAAGACCTTCCGGCAAGATTTAAAGCGGCAAGGATACCTGCCAGAAAGTGTGGATGAACTACATATCCATGTCCCTAGAACTAACATTTCTGTAGTTTCCTGCCTCTGCTTTGCTCCCACTTTTGTGAAGGGACATCACATCTGCCTTCCTCAAGTCCTTAGGTACCACACCATCCTCCCATGATTTGTTAAAAAGGGTAGTCAGTGGTGTCACTAGTTCTCCACTTAGTTCTTTTAGAATTTGGGGGTAAATCCCAACAGAGCCCATTGCTTTGTCCATCTTCAGTTTTAGGAGTTCTTTCAGAACCCTTTCTTCTGTGAATAGACTGGTTATCGCCCCCCATCCAGAGTGCTTCTATTGATTGGATTAGGTACCTCCCCTCCACTTCTTTTGTGAATACTGAGCAGAGGTATTCATTCAGTATCCCTGTTTTCACTGTCACCCTCTGCCCACCCACCCACCCTCCCTTTATTAAGCCTCACTATCCCTCCCTCGGTCTTTCTTCACTCCCTAATGTACCTAGAAAGGTTTTATCCCCCTTCTTAACCGAGCTGGCTATCTTTTCCTCGGTTTGGGCCTTTGCTATTCGGACTGTATTCCCCGCTTCCTTCTGCTTTAACTGGTACAGTTCTCTGTCCTGCTCCTTCTGTGTTTCCTTATACTTCCTGAATGCTATCTTTTTCTCCCTGCCGGTTCGATGGAGGGTTCTCTTTAAGGTGGGCTTGCTTACCTTTAAGGCCCTACATGGACTGGGACCTGGCTACCTGTTGGACCTTCTCACACCTGCTGCCCTGGTCCGCTCCCTCTGCTCCTCCTCTAGGGGCCTCCTGGCAATTCCCAGGATGAGATTAAGATCTGCCAGCGACAGAGCTTTTAGTGTCGCCAGCCCGATCCTGTGGAATTCACTTCCTCCATCAGTAAGGGAGGTCCCTTCAGTGGAGGTGTTCAAGGCCCGCCTCAAGGCTTTCCTGTTTAGCCGGGCACTCCCAGACACTGTTCTGTAGATAATGTATGGGTTATCTATTTACTAGTACTGAATTCTGCCGACAATCTAGACCTTTTTAAAGATGTGATACGAAGTCTTAACTGAATGTTGATTATTTATAATATTTAAATTCTGATGTTTTATTGTACGGCACCCAGAGCCTCTCGGATTGGACGCCTGAAAAATAAAAGTTTCCTTGCCTTATCATAAAAATGTACTTAGAAACCCAAAAACATAGAAATCTGGTGTCAGAATAGGACACCTTGGCCCATCCAGTGTGTCCTTTTAACCCATCCCCATAGGTAACACAAGACCCCACACTCCTTGGACCCCTTCCCTGCCCCCCGATGAAGACTCCATTCCCCCTTTCTTTTTCCCTGTTCCCCTCTCTTCTGGATTCCTATGTATTTATCTCATGACCACTTGAATTCACCTAAAGTTTTGGCCTCCACCACCTCTTCCGGTAGTCTGATTCAGGGGGCCACCACAATCCCTCACTGCTGGGCACAGGTTCCTGTCCATAAACCTGCATAAGTAATCTCCTTAACAGTTTTATTAATGCACTACACCCTAACACACACACACACACACCACCACCCACCCACCTACCTACCTCCTTGACTCTTAATAAAACTCCCTTTAACTAACAGTTTTATTACACATCCACCCTGCTTAACCACACAAATAAAACATTTCTCATAATACAGCATGGATGATATCTGAAAAGTTTCCCTGGCCTGCTTTTGTGATGGTCACAGTCTGGGGGAGTTTAGACCCAAGCAAGCTGAGCAGCGGTACCCATCTGCTCCTTACTTCACCCCATCACTCTTCTCTTAGTTGTACCGAGCTGAGCAGTAGACTACGTTTTAACTCAGCTTTGCCTCACCCTTGACCCCACAGAGTCCCACCCTGACTGAGTCTGACCCACACCCAGAAGATCCCACACACGCATACATACACTTACACTATTACTTCAAGTCTCAAATTAACGGTCAATAAGAAACAAATGCACTGCACAGTAGTCAGTGCAATAATTCAAATACCAATTTAAATGCCAAATACCTGAATGGATTCCCTTCCCATGCAATGATCTGATCTTTAGTAAGGGATTCAAGCAGCAGGTAAACAGTAATCAGAAAGAGGCTGTAGTTATTTCCAGGGCAGGACACGCAAATTAAGAGACAAGGAGGACTCACATTTTTAACAAGAACAATACACTGTCTGCAGCAGCAGATAAACAGTCCCAACATAAGCTGCAGCTATTACCAGAACACTCTCCTGACCATACCTCTCAACTGTCCCTGATTTTCAGGGATGCCCTTGATTTTACCTCCTGAAAATTGTGTTTCCGTGACCAAATAGTAGGGGTTGCAAGCATAAAATAATGTCAAACATTAAAGTTACAGATCTGTTCTTCCTTAGAAAATGCATTTTACACTAAGCCCCTTATTCTACCAGGTTCCCGAGTAGATATCACCAATTTGGAAAATGTGTCCCTGATTTTTTTAAGCCTTGTCCCTGATTTATGAGGCAGGGGGTTGAGAGGTATGCTCCCAACAACTCTGACAACTGAACTACCAAAAAACAAACACACTGCACTGCTGTCAGTGCAATAATTCAAAGACCCATTTGAATGCAAAATATACACAAATCATATACAAATAATTCAAATACTTGTGCTTTTGCAATCCGATTTTCTGGATGACTAGCGATGGATTCAGGCAGCAGGTACAGTCAGGTACAGCAGTCAGAAATGGAACTTGAAAAAGCTGCAGTTATCCAGGGTAGGACACTCTCCAGATGGACAGTACCGGCAGGGCAGGGCAGGGCAGGGCAGGCAGGCTCCTCTTCCAGGTAGCAGTGACTGAACTGACCCTCAGCCAGGAAGACTACGATGCCATGAAGTGAGACAGACTGAGACTCGGACTCGCTCAAGAGAAAAAAATAATGAAATACAGCTCAGTTTTGACGTAAAGGATAGCGATCAAGTCTCAGCTTCTTCCCAACCACACAGGCACGCACTGGCAGGCTCAACTCTCTTGCTCCTCTCATCCGGTCCTCCTTGGCTCACATCTCCTCTGCTCAGCTCAGCTCACTAGTCCTTGCCTGTCTTGCAGCCCTAGCCACTCCAGCCTCAGCTCAAATTCATGCTAGGCTAGCTCACTGCTCTGGAGAATAACAACAGTGGTGCTCTGTATGCTCTGCTCTGGTGATCTTTCTCTGCCCGAGACTAAGACACCGCTGTAGGGTTTGGTGGATGGTTCTTCTCAATCTCTCTCTCTCCCGCAGTCCCACTTGAGTACAAGGCTACTCTGATTAGGCTCCAAAGTGAAAAGGCACAGCACCTTGTTTGTTGAACTGGGGGGCATTTAAACAGGCTGCCCCTTCCTAGCCCCTCCTCCTACCTAAAACTGTAGCCATTCAGGGACATACTGTACATGCCCACTACACCCGTGGACCTTACTGAAACATGCAGTTACAAGATCCGCGGAGCACCCCCTCCCCTGCCCGCCAAAAGCTCAAATAGGATTAGGGATTAGTAAGTGCCAAAAAGCCCACAAAATGGAAACTGGGCAAGCAGCGAGAAAAGTGGACATGCTGCTGGCGGCTGGCTTTTTGCTACCCTGGTTGCTCAGCATATAAGCCACTACACCTGCCTATCGGCAGCTATACCCTTGTGGAATGGCTGCTACCATCAGACACAACAGCCAAAGAATCGACCTGGCCAAGACCTTCCTGCTGGAGGCCACCATGTGAGTCTGCCTCTGCAAGGTTTCCACTCTGTCCAGAGGGAGGAAAGGCATACCCTGAACCGTGTCCAACACTGCCCAAATGAAATGCAGGTGCTAGGAAGGAACAAATTAGGACTTCTGAAAATTTACCATGATCCCAGTCGGAAAATGTCCAGGGCTGCAGAGAGGAAGAGTTCCAACTGCTTCCTCGATGGGGCTGACAGAGGCCAGTCGTCGAGTTAAGGGAACACACAGTGGCCAAAGGGTTGAGCCTTGAATTGGTAGTGTTCTCCCTGAAAGGAGAACCAGAGGTAGTGACGATGGGCCCGGAATATAGGAATATGCAGGTAGCTAGGTATCTTGCATATCCAGAGCACAGATTCACAGACCCTTGTGCAGGAGGGGCAGCAGACCCAGGAGGGGCAACATCCAAAACCTTCTGTGCTCGATGTACAGCTTGAGAGCACTGAGGTCCAGAATGGGATGCAAATCTCCCATCTTTTGGGGGACAAGGAAGTGGTAGTAGTAACCTTTTTCCCTCCTGGTGCACGGGAAGAGGTTCTACTTCTTCCTTTTGTAATAGAGCCTGTATCTCCTCTGGGAATAGAGGAATGTACATCTTCAGGTAGTGTGACTGGGCCGAAGGCCTGTCTGGAGGTTTTTTGAAAAACTCCAGAGTGTGGCCCTGCTCTATGAGCGGAAGAACCCAAGAGTCGGTAGTCACTGCCTGCCATCCTGGCAGATGCCAAGCAAATCTTCCACCCACCTGCTCCCCTTAAAGATCCTGAGGGGAAAGGGCAGATGTGAGTCCGCATAAGAGGGGTTGGGAGAGCTACCAGCTCTCTGGGACTTGGCTGGTGACGGATGAGGCGGACTGTGCCAGGCGTTTGGTCTGACATCAGGCTGTCTGCTGCTATTTTGGCTGCCTTTTCCTTAGCGGCGAAAAAGGCTGCCATGAGAAATTTTGGCGGTACATGGTCTCTACCAGCGAAGATTACCTCTGTCCTGCGGGAATGATAATATCCTCACGCATCACCCCCAAACAGGATGAAGCCTCTGAACACGACGTCCTGAATGGCAGTCTGCATGTACTGGGCTAAACCTGACACTCTCAGCCATGAGAAGCGTTGGAGGATGACTGCCATGGTGACTCCCCAAGCTGACGAGTCATCAGCATCATAGGTAGCCCTGAGGGGATGTCTGCAGGCCACCTTAGCGGACCAGATCGAATCTGCCAATATGGATTTCGACTCCAAGTCTGGGAGGGCTCCAATGGCTGGCTCCAACTGGGCAAACAAGGACTTTTGGTAGACCAGCATGTGACCTACATAGTTTACAGCCCTCACAGCCAGTGAGGAGGAAGAGTAAAACTTCCTTCCAAATTTGTCTAGCTGCCTAGACTCTTTATTAAGAGGAGAGGTGTTCATGTGTCAGGGTTTAGAAGACCGGTCATAAGCAGCCACAATGATGACCGAATCAGCCTTGGGGTGCGTGCTGAGGTGGTCCTTCCCCTCTGGAGTGCAATAGGTGCGGTCTACTTTCTTGCCTTCCACTGGAATAGAGGAAGGCATCATCAAAATTGTTGCTGCCAGATCCTCATGCAGCTCCAGCCAGGGCGAGGAAAGGATCAGAGCCGTTGCCTGCATATCCAATTGCTCTGCAAGGCACTGTTTTTTGGGGTCCTGGCCATCTGACTTCCACTCATGGACCTCCGTGATTTTGCATAGGAGGTCTGCGAAGGAAGGATTTACAGGGGGCTATTTCTGGGATTCCTTAGACTGTGGCTCCTCTAAAGACGGGGTTACGAAGCCAGACCCTGCCGATGAGGAAGCATCAGAGTTAGAATCTTGATCAGAGTCCTAAGACCCAGAATCAGGGTGGGTCGAATCCCGTGGTGTTGGCTTATCCAGAAGCTGGGCCGATGTCGGATTCTTCAAAGGGACCGGCGTTGGCTGAGGCATAGGAGCCATAACCTGCCTCGCCAGCTGTGCATTGGGACTCCTAGGGGACTCGCTGGGAGGCTGACGACTGCCCAGCTCCGACACGAGCTGAGCCTTGGTCTCTGACCTCCAAGACTGCAGGATGGACCAAAAATCTGCTGGAGTCTGAGGCTGAGGCTGCAGAGGCAGAGGAGGCTGATAAGCCAGAGGATAGCTAGTGGCAAAGCCTGGTGTCGGGAAACCAGACGTGCGATAGTGCGACGTTGGGTACCTCGGCGGGGAATAGGCAGGCACATACCCTGGCGCATGAAACCCTGAAGGGGGTGTAACCCAGTGGGTTATATGCTGGAGCCTGAGGTGTCGGATAACCCGATGGCGAGAACCCAGGAGGGTCCAACGGGGGTTACCCCAACAGAGGACTAGATAGAGGGTATCCCGATGGGAGACCCGATGGAGTATATCCTGATGGAGGAGCCCGACAAAGGACCAGATGTAGGCACCATAGGCCCCAACAGGGGACTCTGTGAAATGCCAAACCCTGAGGGCCCAGGTAGGGTGTGATCCAGCGAAGGGCGTGCCGATGGAGGTGAAGCCACCAACGGCAGAGGAGGAAGCTGGAAACCATCCGGGTTATCGCCAGCTCCTAACCCCAAATCCGGAAGGGAGCCTGGGGAGAGGCCACCTGGTGGAAGCCCCTCATCTCCTGTCCCTATGTTAATAGGCGAGGGAGGTGGAGCCACATCCCTTGGCAAGGGGAGGCCTAGTGAGAAGAACCTTCCGATGCAGGCTGAGAGAGACCCGGCAGCTGGGAATCATCTAGGCCAGCGCTGGATCCCGATGCCAGGTGGGTCGGGCGGACGTCGTCAGATCTGACGTCCGACTTATCAGCCGAGCCGACCATGCAGACATCAGACTTGCCGACGCTTGACTTAATCGGTCAAAACCGGACAGCTCCAGAATCCTTGGAGCCCAATGCAACAGCCTGAGCCAGGCGCTTGTTGGAGAGGCCGACGAGTGACTTAGCTTTCGGCATGACAGAGCCCCCCCCCCCAATGGGGATGGGTCTAAGCACAGCCGAGGCCTCAGCTGAAGTTGAGGTTCCCCCGGCCAACAGAACCAGTGGCGGTTGGGGGCCTCCTCGAGGACTGCTCCTTAGGTGGGGCAGGCTGGGCCACAGCGGCCGACTTCCCAGAGGAAAAAGTCCGCCTTTTACCTGAGGGGCCCGCAGGTGGCCTCGAGCGAGAGGGGGACCACTCTTTGTTCCGATGTTTCTCTTCTTCTTATGCCTAGATTCGGTGGGTGAGGTGGAAGCACTACACAATTTTTGTTGCTCTTTTTCCATGGTGGCCATTCGTTGCTTCAAAAGATGAGCCTCGAAGGCCTGCTGGTGGTGCTTCCGTGTGACCAGCTTGAAACGGCTGCAGGCCTCACAGTCCTCGACCTTGTGCTCTGGGCCTAGGCAGAAAAGGCAGAGGGAGTGCGAATCCTTGTGCGGTAGTTGTACGCCGCAAAAAGCACACTTGTTCTTGTTCAAGTTCAAGTTTATTGCAGGAAAACTCCATCGAGCAAGCTCATTCACAAGGAGGTCCTGTGACATAAACACTTAAAGTACAAACACAGATAGGTAATAACAGTATATACATGAAATGCACGTTACATGATACAGGCTGGATATACATACAAGAGTACCACATAGGGTGACCGCAGGTGGTAAACACTGATATGAAACAGGGAAGCAACTTACAGGTTGCATACTGATAAATGAAACATGATGACTGGTGTGTGCAATACATATATTTTGGCAGCTAGAACAAACAACAGACTACCACTGATATGGGGGGGAGGAGTGATTTGGTAGAGTAGCAGTGGAGCGTAAGCATAGATAAAGCCAGGAGTAGAAGGGGAAGGGAAAGCAGTTAATATGACAAATCAATTATACCTTACCAGTGGATAAATATGGCACACATGGGGAAGGAAGAGACATAATGACAGTTACAGGTGTCTTTTATTTTGGCTGAACTTAGCGATTTGTAGAAGTTTATTGAAACTGTGCCAGTTAGTTTCAGTACGGTTTGTAATTGGTTCCAAATGGAGGGAACTGCATATGCAATAGCACGTTTACCAAAGGAGGTCCACATCCTTGGTATGTCAAGCATAATAAATACAGGTTACTCACCTGTAACAGGAGTTCTAGGAATGGTGTATGTTGTTCATCCACACTCATTGGCAGGTATCCTTGCCGCTTTAAATCTTGCCGGAAGGTCTTCAAGCTTGCTCCTCCCACCCACCCGGGTGGTATAACTCTTGGCTCCGCCCCATGACGCCAGATCTGGCCCGCTGGAAGCTCAGGTTGTGCGTCGAAGCCGGGGAGGTCGGGTGGGTCGTAGGATGAACAATATATACCATTCCTAGAACTCCTGTTACAGGTGAGTAACCTGTATTTCTAGGACATGGATATGTTGTTCATCCACACTCATTGGCAGACTCCTAGCAGTTCTCCGGGAGGAGGGAGGCAAGACGCACACCCTCAATACTTACTTGGGAAAGAGAGACTGAGAACCGAGGCCCAAAACCAGCATCCCGGCGTGACTCAAGGTCGATGTGGTAATGGGTAATGAAGGTGTTTGCTGACTTCAGGTAGCAGCCCTGCAGATTTCCTGGATAGGGACGCCCCTGGAAGCAGCCACCATTGCAGCAGTATGGCGGTAGAATGAGCTCTTATCCTCTGGGAGGCTCCATGCCCGCCAACTTATAGCAGAGATCTATGCAGGAGGTTACCCACCTGCTTATCGTCCGCTTGGCTGCAGGTCTGCCAGATGCGGCTTCAGCGTAGGTGACAAACAGCTGGCGAACCTCTCCGATCTCAGCCGAAGGCCCTTATAATAAGCGAGCGCCTCTAGGGTCCAGAGTATGGAGCCATATTCGCCTCCGAGGTGTGATTGGGGTAGAACACCGCAGAGTCAACACCTGGTTAGGTGAAACTCCACACCACCTTCGGAAGGAATTTCGGTGGGAAGAGGACAACCTTGTCCCTGTGGAAGACCAGGTAAGGAGACTCGATGGAAAGCGCCTGGAGCTCTCCATCCTTCTGGCTGACGTGATAGCCACCAAGAAGGCGGTCTTCCACGACAGGTGAGAGAGAGCATACCTGTGCATAGGTTCTAATGGCTTGCCCATGAGCTTTGCCAGTACCAGCAGTAGATCCCACGGAGGTGGGGGTTCCTGACTGAGGGAAATGTGATCAAGGCCTTTGAAAAGCACCAGACCACCTTCTCCTGCGCCCACCGACTGCTTTCCGCCCGCCCTGGTAAGCAGAGATGGCTGCCAGGTGCACCCTTAGGGTCGCCGACCTAAGCCCTTGACTAGAAAGGGACCATAAATAGTCCAAGATGCTTGCCAAGGAACAGGAGGAAGGGTCCAAGCCCTTGTTCCTGACACCAAATGGAAAATCTTTTCCATTTGAAGGCATAGCATTTTCTGGTCGACTCCTTACGGGACGCCTCAACTACATTGAGGATCTCATCGGAAAGACCCAAGGCCTGGAACTCTAGCCGCTCAGGAACCAGGCCGTCAGGTGCAGGGATTGAAGGTCCGGATGGAACACCTTCCCCTGATTGACTGAGAGCAGGTCCGGGCGAGCTGGAAGCTGCCGCGGAGTCCTGGAGCTGAGACTGAGGAGATCTGGGTACCAGAACTGGTGAGGCCAGTCTGGGGCTATCAGAATCACCTGCGCCTTGTCCCTCCTCGCCTTGAGAAGCACCTTGTGGATCAAGGGAAATGGGGGAAAGGCGTAAAAGAGGCCCGGGGTCCACTGCCTCGAGAAGGCATCCCCCTGCAGCGAGCCCTGCTGAGGGGGGCGGGCATGGAACAGACTCAGCTTCGCGTTCTCCCTTGAGGCAAACAGGTCCACCTGAGGTGTGCCCCAATGGGAGAACAGATGCTGTACTACCTCCGCAGGAGAGACCACTGTGGGATGCAGCCCCTATCCGCCCAGGGCATCGGCCAGGGTGTTGGAGGCCCTGCCACGTGAATGGCTAGGAGATCCGCCCCAGGCTGCGACGAGTGACCAAATGGGAGAGCTTCCTTGCATAGAAGCATGGAGCTGGCCCCGCCTCTGGCGGTTTAGATAGTACATGGTCGTGGTATTGTCCGTCTGGACTCGGACCACTTGACCCCGGAGGAACGGAGCAAAGGCGGTGAGAGCTAGGCGGACCGCCTGAGCTCCAGCAGGTTGATGTGGCATCGGACCCCCGGGGACCAGAGGCCATGAGCCCGTGTTCCCCAGATGGGCACCCCAACCCATCAGAGAGGCATCGGTCGACAGAGAGACCGCCGGCTCGGGCGGACGAACGGGATGCCCTCCTGCAAATGATCTGGAACGGTCCACCACTGGAGAGCCGCTCCACATCCCCTGTGTCACCGACACAAGCTGGTCCAAAGGATCGCAGCGCTGAGACCACTGGCTGGCCAGTCCCCACTGAAGGGACGATGTTCCAGCGGGCCCAACGGACCACGCTGGTGCAGGCCGCCATGAGACCCAGGAGGCGAGGAAGTCCCGGCAGGCGCACTGCCCAACCAGAAATGATCGGGCAAAGGAGGAAAGAACCTCGCCCTGTCCGCCGGAGCCGCCTGGCTCGAAGAGAGTCGAGCTGCGCCCGATGAATAGAATCACCTGCTTCGCTCGAGTTCGACTTGGCCTCTTGATAAGGAGGCCCAGTTGAGAGCAGACCTGAGGCCAGATCTCTGACCACCCGCCTCCTTCCTGGAGGGAGCTGCTATCAGCCAGTCGCCCAGGTAAGGGTACACCCGGACCCTCGCGCCGCTTGAATGCTGTCACCACTGCCATGCATTTGGTGAAGACCCTGGGAGCTGGAGACAAGCCGAAGGGCATGGCTGGAACTCGAAAAGGGATCCTTCCGCTCGGAAGCGAAGGAATCTCTGGTGAGACGGACGGATAGGGACGTGAAAAAACGCGTCCTGCAAGTCCAGAGAGCAGAACCACACGCCGCGTTCCAAGGATGGTATTATCTGAGCCAGAGTGACCATCCTGAAGGTTCGAGACCTTAGGAACTTGTTTAGGTCGTGAGGGTCGAGAATGGGGCGCCAGCCCCCGGTCCGCTCGGAACCAGGAAGTACCTGGACACAAACCCTGGTCTGAAGGAGGGTCCACCACCTTCTTATCACCTCCTTCTGGAGGAGGAGAGCGATGTCGGCTCGACGAGCCGCCAGTGAGGCTGGGATCTCGAAGCCCCGAGGGCGACGGCCTGAAGGGTGGTGCCTGCTCAATTCCAGAGGCAGGCCTCTTCCCACCACCTCCAAGACCCACCTGTCCGTGGAAACAGCGGACCAGGCGGAACGGAAGTGCCGAGCCGCCCCCAATGGGGACCCAGGGGTAAGGTGACGGAATGGGGCGACACCCCTCAGCCCGCCACTGGGCAGGCTGGAGGAGGACTGGCCGAGGGACCTCCTGGGCCTTTTCCTCCCTGCTCCTGTTAGAGGAAGCCAGTGCTTGGGTTTGGGATGCTCGTCGAGCCTGCTGGCCCTGACGTTGCTGGGCGCCGCTGGGGCACAGAAGGACGAAAGGGCTTAGGGCTGTGGTTTGCGGCCTTGTCCTTCTGAGCGGAAGAGACCGAGTCCAAGGTAGCATTGGACTCTCAATCCTCTGCAGGTGACCTTCCACCCCAGGGCCAAGAGGTCAGTCCCCAAAAAGGAACATCCGCCAACTTGTGCTGGGTATCCAAGTAAAGGTGGATATCCTCAGCCAAGCCCGCCGACGCATAGCCACTGCGGCCGCCACCGATCTGGCACATGAGTCCCCTATATCCAAAGCAGTCTGGAGCTGCTGTTTGGCCACTGCCCTGGTCCCGCACCTGCTTAACCGTAGTCTGCAGATCGGCGGGAAGATGAGGGATGACCTCATCCAGGGAGTCCAACAGGGCATGAGAAAAATGTGCCATGAGGACGGCCGAACTGGCCTGACGAAGGCCGAGAGAGGACGCAGCGTAGACTTTTCGCCCGACATAGTCCAATTTCTTGGACTCCTTGTCAGGAGGTTTGTCCACATCCTGGCGCCGGCGCCGGAAAACGCTGTCGGTAACCAACCCTCAGCAGAGGGTGTTCCAAAACCGGACAAGGAACCGTGGACCGTGATACTTCCTGGCCATCCTGGCCGAAGGCGAGGGCAGGAAGCAGGGCGCTGCCAAAGCTCCAGTGCCGACCCACTATGGCCTCGCCACCGGAAAGGCCTCCCGGAGAATCTCCGGTCCAGAATCTCCTGAGGGGATACCTGGCCCGTCTGGAACGGGTTCGAGCTCCATCCCGTGGACTCCGAGATGAGCCGAGCAGTCCTAGGAAGGACGACGGCTATCGCCCATTGACTGACCTCCTGAAGACTCCAAGTCCAGTCGCTTGGAGAAAAGGAGGAATCATCTTCGACTCGGAAGAGTCCTCGAAGAGCTGCCTCTGGCCTGAGCACCCTTCACCTGCCGAGGTCGGTCGGGAGTGAGGTAACTGACAGCCGATGGGTAGACCCTTAGCCGACCGAGAATCCTTGGTCGGAGCCCCAATGGTGGCTGTGGAGCGGAGGTTCCACGGAATCGGTGGAGTAGCTGGTTTTGGCCGAACAACCGCCTGGTATAGGCCTCGGATAAGTCGAGGCTGTGTCGCCGCTCCCGTGACAGCTACTTAATGGCCGGGAAGGCGACGGGTCGGCTTACTCGCCAGGAGGAGCTGTTGCAACATAAGGTCTCGCATCACGATTGTAATTTACGCCAAGCCTCCCTCATCCGAGGAGGAGGACGAGGGACGAACCGGCGACGCCGCTTACCGCGGTGCCGAGACCGAGACCGCCTATGACGGTGGGATCGGCTGGACCGCGAAGAGGTCCGAGACAGAGACCGAGAGTCCCGGAATTTCCGAGGTCGGTGCGGGGAGGTGTCGGCCGGAACCGGCACTCCCTTCGGCTCGGATGGTCCATCCGAGGGCTCCGGAACCGGAGGCACAGGCGAGCCCACGGGATCCTCAACTCCTCCCGGGGGAACCGAGGAGAGGGGAATCTCGGCTGCTAAAGGCGACAGCCCGTCCAATGGGTCGAGAAAAATCTCGACTTCATCGGTGGGAGTCTCGGTCAACTGACCTGACGGGGACACCGTGAGGCCAGTGGCCGAGGCCGAGCGGTCGACCGAAGCCGACGGTCGACGGCCCGGGGAGAGGGACCTTTCCCGCTCCCAAGAGCGTCGACGGAGGGACTTTACCCTGTCCTCTTTTGGACCGAGAATAAGGTCCCGCAGGACGTAGGCCCTTCTCCTTTAGTGGAGAGGGACAGACAAAGCTCAAAAGAAGCCGTGTAAGAAGAGCCCAGAGGAGCGGGATAAATGCCGCGCGAGGAAGATACGCTCGCGCCGCCTCCTCTCTCGAGGGCAACCATCCGCCGAAAGCGATCCGCCGAAGCTCGCCATGGATACACCGCCAACCGGGCCTCCTTGGACTTCACTGGAGGGAACGCTCGGGACGGCCCAGTTGCACCGGGCAGCATGGTCTTCGAGGACGAGGCCGAGAAAGATGAGCACCGGTCGCAAGCCCGCGGGTCGTGCTCAAGGCCTACAGTAGACACACGCGGAGTGTGGATCCGTCCGAGACATCTTCTGCCTGCATGGGCATCTCCAAACGGAGTCGATTGGTCCATCGCAGTCATGTAGGATAGAAGACTGAAGTCTTTTCGCAAAATTTATTTTTAAATCCGCAAACGGAGAAATAGGAACTAGTCTCAAACGCAGAGCGCTAAGGAGGGAACCTGAGCTTCCAAGCGGTAAGGAAGATCTGGCGTCATGGGGCGGAGCCGAGAGTTATACCACCCGGGTGGGTGGGAGGAGCAAGCTTGAAGACCTTCCGGCAAGATTTAAAGCGGCAAGGATACCTGCCAATGAGTGTGGATGAACAACATATCCATGTCCCTAGAAAGTCAGATTTTCTTAACGAGTATGCACTATGTGAGATACTAATAAGGGAAGAGAGATAGCTTGGCAATTTCTGCAGGAGCAGTTTAAGAGTCCATAGCCCAGCATGGAGCAGGTGTCTAGTAGTAAGGGATGTCCAACCAACAGCTACATATAAGTCACAGTGGTGCGAACGGTAAGGGGAGTTGGTAATGAACCGTAACGCACGGTGATAAAGGATGTCCAGTTTACTTAGATTTGCAAGAGTGGTGGAGGAATAGATTACATCACCATAGTCGAGTAGGGGGAGAAAAGTGGCCTATACAAGCTTGTTTCGAGTTTCAAGGGGAAAAGGGCCTATTTCTGTAGAAGAAACCTAACCTTGCTTTTAACCTTCTAGAGATATCTTCGACGTGGTCATTGAAAGATAATTTATTATCGATCCAGATACCCAGATATTTAAATTTGGTTACAACTTCCAGAGGCTCGTTTAGCGTGGTGACAATGAAGTCTTGGGCAAGGGTATTGAGGGGCCTGTGACAGCACTGCGGAGAATATCATCGCTTTAGTCTTCTTAGCATTGAGCAGAAGCTTTGCCTTTATTAGATTATGCTCAAGTTGTGCGAAGTCCGCTTGAAGCACTCCCTTGACTTCAGATAACGATGAGCCAGAAGTATACAACACAGTATCATCTGCAAAAAAGTGCAGATTGGACGTAGATATGTTAGCATCTAAGTTATTAATGTACAAAGAAAACAAGATAGGGCCTAAGATGGATCCTTGCGGGACTCCTCTTGCAACTGGCAAGGCAGCAGAAGAAAAGCCTTCTGCCTTTACTTTTTCTTGTGCTCGACGTTAGATGACATACACAAAATAAAACATAATACTGATCTTTCAAAGAAATAAATGGGTACTCATCCGAAATAGCGGTCGAACTGCAGTGTATGATCTCCATGAGGTCTGACTTATTAGGTCGACGGCAGGAAAGAACTGGAAGGCAGGTGTGGGAACCGCCCACTATATAGGGTCACGCTGACGTTGGTTACATGACGCTCGTGGGGGCGCAGTCCCCCATCAGATACTGCTGGCAAAAGTTTCTGTGTGGTCGTAACACTGGGGTGCTCTGTCCTCAAGGTGATTACCTACTGCAAGAGCCTTCTCAAAGTAAGATCTACCTTGTTTCTGTGGAAAACAGTATATGGAGAGTCTGTGAAAAAAGCATGTATTTTGGAGACCCTGCAGGCAGAAGTGATGCCCACTAAAAGCGCAGTTCTCCAAGTTAAGAATTTGAGATCCCACATACCCAAGGGTTCCAAACGACTTACAGGTAAGTATGTCCAACACAAAGTTGAGATTCCAGGCAGCAACAGGTTTCCTGACTAAGGGCTTTGTGTGCAAAATGCCCTTCAACCATCTCTTAAAAAGAGGCAGCTGAGCTAGGGGTGAGGTTCTGAACTGGTTAGTGGTATGCTGAAACAACTCATAAATGGACTTTAACTGAAGAATATTGTAGTCCAGCATCAGAAAGGTCCTACAGATACTCCAAAACCTTGTCCGGTGAGCATTAGAATGGGTCTATATGGGATTTGGAGCACAATTCAGAAAAACGTCTCAATTTGGCTGCATAAGTCTTTCTGGTAGAGGGCTAAAAAGCAGCCAGGAGAATCTCAGAGACTCTGTGGGACACCTTTTACCTGCTCACTTCTATCTCTGCAGGAGCCAGGTGTGGAGATGAAGGGAGCATAGGTTGGGATGAACCAGGGACCCGTGTGTCAGAAGATCTGTTCAGAGGGGAAGGGGTCTTGGAGGACCAACTGACAAATTGTTGAGCAGGGGACACCATATCTCCTGAGGCCAGCATGGGGCGATCAGAATCAATTTGCCCCTGTGTGCCTCTAGCTTGAGCAGTACCTTCTGAACTAGGGGAATCAGAGGAAATGCGTAGAGAAAGCAATCTGTACACCACAGCCTGAATGCATCCTGACAGAAAGCGCTATGTTCTGGATTTCTGGAGCAGAACTGAGGCAGTCTGGCTGACTGGGGACACAAAAAGGTCCACCTCTGGGGTTCCCCACTCAGACAGAGACTGCATGACGTCTGGTGCCAATGCAATCATTCATGAGGATCTGCTTCTGTCTGGCTGAGCTCATCCACCAGACTGTGTTGAGCCTTGTTAGATAAATCACTTGGATCAGAGCTTCCTGTTCCAGACACCATTACCACACTCTCTTTACTTCCCTACCGAGAGGATAAGAGTGATCCCCCTTGCTTGCTGATGTAGCACATGACAGATTTGTCCATCTGAAGGAGAATTATCTTGTGGCAGACAAAGTCCACCAGGGCCCAAAGGGCTTACAAGACTGCTCTCATCTCCAAGACACTGATATGGAGATGGGACTCTATAGGGTTCCAGACTCCCTGAGTGTGGTGGCCCTGATAGGGGGCTTCCCACCCAATAGAAACACATCTGTGGTGAGGGTTATCTCAGCCTCCGGGGGACAGAAGGGAAGATCGTGGAGGAGACTGTCCTCCTACATCCACCATACAAGCAACTGAAGCAGAGGCTTCATCATTTTGATGGGGTAAGACTGAGGATGCATTATCGAAGACCACTGCATGCTGAACATCCACTGTACTGTCCTCATGTGCAGGCACACTAGAGGTACTGTGAAGACAGAGGAGGTTATGAGGTCTAACATTTGCTGCATGGAGTGAGCTGGAACGGACTTGTTCTGCATGATGAAATGAGCCATCTGAAGGATGGCTTTTCTTCAGTCTTCCAAGGGAAAGGTCCTCGCCTTGGTGGTGTCCAAGAGGGCTCCGATGAAGAGAAGCTGCTGATAAGGTTGAAGCAGTGACTTCTCTAAATTATATATTTTTTTTTAACTCAAATTTTAATTGAAGTTTTAACAGGACATCAGATATTTAATTCATACATAGAGTTACACAACAATACATAGAGTTACACAACAATCTCGAATTGTACACAAGAATAGTATACGGGGGTACACAGAATGATCAAACATATATATTATGATACGAGAGGCTAGAGGCATAAATGAGGAGTATTTAAGCAATGGTAAAGGGTATTCTTGCTTTACCATTCTATACAGAGTCTATTGGGCTCTCTCCCCATCACAAATGAATGCACAGAATTAAGCAGATGGGATTCCCAGGATGACGAGCAAGTCGGTGGACTGACCAGGCCATACCCCGACCCCCTATTTAATCAATACCTACGGGACAAAGGTGGGCCTGCGTGGGGAAATACAATGAAACCAGGTGGTCTATTTGTTCAGTAAAGTCGGGGTTATGTTACATAGGGCTGCAGTCATGGCCTCCATTTGATATATATCGTAGATTGTATCTTCCCATTTCTGAGGAGAAGGAGGTGTAGTTTTTAACCAAAGTCTAGAGATAGTATTATGCTCACAGCTGCGAAGAAAGTTAAGTAAGTAGGTCTGGTGCTTCTGTTTAAATGCTTTGGGAAAATGTAATAGTAAGGCTGTTTCTGGGGTCAAAGGTCCTAGGGAGAGAAAAAGATCCGAGACGGTGTTGCCCAGAAATCAGTGAGGACTGGGCAAAGCCAGAATATGTGGGCACGTGTTGCCACTTAGCATCCACAGTTTCTCCAGCATGATGTGTCACCCTGGACTGAGTATTTGGCTGTTCTCTGGGGTGTGCGGAAATAATGAATTGCCAACTTCCAGCTGAACTCCCTCCAACGACGTCTCTAAATACAACAGGACTCCCATGGAGGTCAGGAACTGGGCTGCTGTGGCCATTGCCTGTTTCATGCCTTGCTTGGACATGTTGGCTAGTAAATCATCGTCAAGATAGGGAAAACTTGGAGTCCAAGTTTTCAGAGGTGCACCAAGAGAATCTCAAAGCACTTTGTAAAGACTAGAGGCACTGAGGATAACCCAAAGGTCAGGACACGAAATTGGTAATACTGGTCCAAAGCCACAAAGCGGAGAAACCTGTGGTGGCTGGGGTGCATTTGCATATGCTGGTAGGTGTCCTGCACATTCAGGGAAGCTAATCAATCATGTAGCTTGAGAAGCAGTAGCAGGGTCCCTAAGGAGACCTTCTTGAACTTCTCTCTATGTAGAAACTTGTTCAGTTTTCTGTGGTCAAGGAAGGGGCACACGTCCCCTGACTTCTTCAGAACAAGGAAGTGATGGAACTAGAAGCCCATACTACACTCCATGTCTGGCATTACTTCCACTGCCCTGTTGCTCAAGAGGCCCACAATCTCCATGGCAAGAAGGTCCGACATGGATGCTGAAAGGGGGTGCTGATTCTTGGGTGGATAATCTGGAGGGATCCCTGACAGCTTCAGTGAGTACCCCTCTCGGATGATCCTTAAGATCCACTTATCCATGGTGATGAATTTCCACTGATGGTAAAACTGAGCCAGACACCCCAACCCCCCAATGGAGAGGAGAGGTCTGCCTAGGGCAGCTGAGACAACTGGTGGAAATAAAATCAACATCTGTTGGAATTTACTGTTTCTGTGGTCTTTTGGAGTGCTAACTCTTGGATATTTATTTGAGACAGAATTGGGGCCGGAGCTTCAGAGGGGTGGCACTAGATGCTTTCGGGACCTGTGCCTTTGGTTCCACTTTATTCTGCTGCTGTGGAGGCTGGGACATGACTTGGGCTCCCTTACCATGAAAGGACTGTTTATTGTGGCAAAAGACTCAGCCCTTTCCCCTTTAAGGGTGAACTGGGGCAGGTCGAGAATTTTTAATGGCCAATCTAGTCTTCTGAGAGAACTTGAGCAAGTGTTCTACCTGTTGGCCAAACAGACAGAAGCCACTGAAAGGGACATTCATGACCTGAAGCTTGAATTCGTTAGATGAATCAGACATCCAAAGCCAGGAGTGTCTCCAGCTGTAGATTTGCGTGGCAGAAGAGTGGGAGGCAGTGTCATATGCGTCCATAGTTGCCTTCAGTTAATGACTGTTAGATTAAATACCATGGGTTACATTCTGAAGAATTTTCTGCTTAGTGTCTGTATCTGACAAAGTCTTTGCGAGAGATATGACAGAGGTACAGAGGGCGTACTCATACCTGAAGAAATGCCCATGATGGCTAGCTATTCATATGCGAAAAGTAGCTGCTGCAAAAGCTCTTTTTCCCATCCTGTCTATCTTAAGAGACTCCTTATTAATAGGATGCACTGTAACTTCGAGGGAGAAAAGCCTTGTTATTCTTAGCCAGAATGACGATCTTTTTTTTTTACTAATTATTTCACCAGGTGAGGCACACTAAGCTGAAAGCTTGTTTGCAGGTGCAACCTGGGAGCACGAGGAAGTTAAGTGACTTGCTCAGGGTCACACAGTATGCAAGTGGGGGATGTGGGATTCAAACCCAGGTCTCCAGATTTGCAGCTCAGAGCCTTAAACCACTGCACCATACTGCCTCCATTACTTCAACTTTATTGGTTATAGGTTTCATAGGTTATCCAGAGCAGAGAAGACATGAGTCCATAATGCTCGCCATTTAGTAGAACCCCATTATTTTGTTGCTTATTAAGTAATTGTCCAGTCTGTGTTTAAAGTATTCACAGGTTGTGCTAGCCACTACCTCCATGTGAAAACTATTCCATACCTTTTGTATTCTTACGGAAAACGAATGTTTCCTTCTGTTGGATCGATATCTCTTGCCTGTGATTTCTAAGAGATGTGCTTTCATGCTGTAAATTTGATTTTTGGTTATGGGCTGGGAAGCCAGACTAGGTCAGTCTTCAGGAGTAGTATACTTACAATCTATCTGCTCACAGATGGAGAGAATGGATACAGGCCTGACCCACACCTCTTCCAAGAGAATCTCAAAAGCAGGTAGAATGGTAGTTATAATGTTAACCGGCATAGTGGGAACAGAGCCAGCGCAGTTGGGGTCGTTTGCCTGTGTCAGTGGCAGAAAGCTTGAAAGCAAGGGTTGCATACATATTGCAAAGCAGAGCCTGGAAAGAAAACTCCTGTGGAACAGGTGGGCCTGGAGTTGGGTTATCCAGGCTGTAAAAAGAGTCATCGTCACCACCCTCAGAAATGATGAGGTCAGGGTCAGACTCATCCCCCTCCTCCTACTACCTCTGAAAAGAGGAACTGGGAGGAGTGCAAACCTAGAAACACCCAGCCCTGCTCTTGGAGTTGGAAAGACGGGTGAGAATTGTAGTGGAGGAGCCGGTGCCAGGCCCGGCACCAAGCCCAGTGCCAGAAAGTAAGAAATCAGTGCTGGTACCAGCACCAATGGAGATGGCGCCAGAGACGGCGTCACCAATGAGACAGGGCTCGATGCCAAGGAATCTCTCAGCACCAGACACAGTGCTGAGACAGGCCCCAAAAGGTCTGATCCTGGCGCAGCCCACAGCGTAGGTCCAGCCGGCACAGAAGTGACCAGAGAAGGTACCTGCGCCAGTCCCAAGATAGTGACACTACAAGGGGGTACAGAAAGTGGAACCGGCATTGGCGGCACAGTAACCGGCAATGACTCCGAGGCCAATTCCTCACTTTCCTTTGAGAGGAAGAAGAACTCGAGGTCGAGCAGAGCTGACTCCCTGATTGGGACTGAGAATGGGCCTGCTTCTTTTTGTGTTTATGGGAGGGTTGCCCTCCATCCTGAACACAGGACTGCCTCACGTCAGCCTCGGAGAGGAAAGTGGACCAGATATGGTCCAGCTGCCAGAGCAGCATGCCTGAAGAGGCCCCCTACCATCATCATTACTGTCCATGGCCTTTGACCACTGTTCATTAGGACTGAGAGAAATGGACAGGGAAAGTTTTTTTTTTTTTTTAATACTAAACACTCAAAAATAACAAATGCTAGCTTAAACACTAAAAACTGAGAGGAACTGAATGCTGTTGTCGAATAGATGTGAAGATCTGACTCCCAGCGGGTGAGCGATGTCGAAACTGAAGTGCATTATATGGTGAGAAAAATTAACCAAGGCATCTGAGGGCCGATGCCAAGGTACAGTAAGCCATGCAGCGTGAGCTAGTCTAACAGCACACCTCGGCACCAGCCCTCCTGAAAAGTTCTGGTAGGGTCCTAGCACTTCTGACTCAGAACCCATCAGTGTGAATCAAAGGTGAAGACTGGTCCTGGAAGATGATCGAAAATGGTCTATTAACTGGGGCAGTCTTCATCTATCTGACCAAGGCCTTTGACCTGGTGGACCATTCCATAACTGGTCAACAAACTTGACTCCATAGGTGTCAAAATACAGGTTACTCACCTGTAACAGGAGTTCTAGGAATGGTATATGTTGTTCATCCACACTGTCTGGCAGGTATCCTTGCCGCTTTAAATCTTGCCGGAAGGTCTTCAAGCTGGCTCCTCCCACCCACCCGGGTGGTAAAACTCTCGGCTCCGCCCCATGACGCCAGATCTGGCCCGCTGGAAGCTCAGGTTGTGCGTCGAAGCCAGGGAGGTTGGGTGGGTGGTGTGGATGAACAACATATACCATTCCTAGAACTCCTGTTACAGGTGAGTAACCTGTATTTCTAGGGACATGGATATGTTGTTCATCCACACTTTCTGGCAGACTCCTAGCAGTTCTCCGGGAGGAGGGAGGCAAGGCGCACACCCCCTACTTAGGAATAGAGACTGGAGAACCGAGACCCAAAACCAGCATCCCGGCGTGACTCAAGGTCGATGTGGTAATGGGTGATGAAGGTGTGTGCTGACTTCCAGGTAGCAGCCCTGCAGATTTCCTGGATAGGGACGTCCCTGGAAGCAGCCACCGATGCAGCAGTATGGCGGGTAGAATGAGCTCTTATCCCTCTGGGAGGCTCCATGCCCGCCAACTTATAGCAGAGATCTATGCAGGAGGTGACCCACCTGCTTATCGTCCGCTTGGCTGCAGGTCTGCCAGGTGCGGCTTCAGAGTAGGTGACAAACAGCTGGCGAACCTCTCCCGAATTTCAGCCGTCGCTCCTTATAATAAGTGGCCTTCTAGGAGTCAAAGTATGGAGCCTGTATTCGCCTCCGAGGTGTGATTGGGGTAAAACACCGGCAGAGTCAACACCTCGTTAAGGTGAAACTCCGACACCACCTTCGGAAGGAATTTCGGGTGGGGGTGCAGGACAACCTTGTCCCTGTGGAAGACCAGGTAAGGAGACTCGATGCAGAGCGCCTGGAGTTCTCCCATCCTTCTGGCTGACGTGATAGCCACCAAGAAGGCGGTCTTCCACGACAGGTGAGAGCGTTCACACCTGTGCATTGGTTCGAATGACTTGCCCATGAGCTTTACCAGTACCAGCAGTAAATCCCCGGAGGTGGAGGTTCTGCACGGAGGGAAATGTGATCAAGGCCTTTGAAAAGCAGACCACCTTCTCCTGCGCCACCGACTGCTCCCGGCCCAGCCCGGTAAGCAGAGATGGCTGCCAGGTGCACCCTTAGGGTCGTCGACCTAAGCCCTTGACGAGAAAGGGACCATAAATAGTCCAAGATGCTTGCCAAAGGACAGGAGGAAGGGTCCAAGCCCTTGCCCTGACACCAAATGGAAAATCTCTTCCATTTGAAGGCATAGCATTTCCTGGTCGACTCCTTACGGGACGCCTCAACTACATTGAGGACCTCGTCGGAAAGACCCAAGGCCTGGAACTCTAGCCACTCAGGAACCAGGCCGTCAGGTGCAGGGACTGAAGGTCCGGATGGAACACCTTCCCCTGATTGACTGAGAGCAGGTCTGGGCGAGCTGGAAGCTGCCTCGGGAGCCTGGAGCTGAGGCTGAGGAGATCTGGGTACCATAACTGGTGGGGCCAGTCTGGGGCTATCAGAATCACCTGCGCCTTGTCCCCCCCTTGCTTTGAGAAGCACCTTGTGTATCAAGGGAAATGGGGGGAAGGCGTAGAAGAGGCCCGGGGTCCACGGCCTCGAGAAGGCATCCCCCTGCAGTGAGCCCTGCTGAGGGAGGGGCGGGCATGGAACAGCCTCAGCTTCGCATTCTCCCTGGAGGCAAACAGATCCACCTGAGGTGTGCCCCAATGGGAGAACAAATCTTGTACTACCTCCGGCAGGAGAGACCACTCGTGGGATGCAGCCCCTATCCGGCTCAGGGCATCGGCCAGGGTGTTGGAGGCTCCTGCCACATGAATGGCTAGGAGATCCGCCTCCAGGCTGCACGAGTGACCAAATGGAGGAGACTTCCTTGCATAGAAGCATGGAGGCGTTCCGCCCTGGCGGTTTAGGTAGTACATGGTCGTGGTATTGTCCGTCTGGACTCAGACCACTTGACCCGGAGAAACGGAGCAAAGGCGGTGAGAGCTAGGCGGACCGCCGAGCTCCAGCAGGTTGATGTGGCATCGGACTCCCACGGGGACCAGAGGCCGTGCGCCCGGTGTTCCCCCAGATGGGCACCCCAACCCATCAGAGAGGCATCGGTCGATAGAGAGACCGTTGGCTCGGGGCGGACAAACGGGATGCCCTCCTGCACATGAGCTGGAACGGTCCACCACCGGAGAGCGTTCCACATCCCTGGGTCGCCGTCACTAGCTGGTCCAATGGATCGCAGTGTTGTGACCACTGGCTGGCCAGTCCCCACTGAAGGGGGCACATGTGCCAGCGTGCCCAACGGACCACGCTGGTACAGGCCGCCATGAGACCCAGGAGGCGCAGGAAGTCCCGGGCAGGGCGCGATTGCCCAACCAGAAATGATTGGGCAAAGGAGGTAAGAACCTCGGCCCTGTCCGCCGGGAGCTGTGCACTGGCTCGAAGAGAGTCGAGCTCTGCCCCAATGAACAGAATCACCTGCTTCGCCTCGAGTTCCGACTTGGCCTCATTGATGAGAAGGCCAATTTGAGAGCAAACCTGGAGGGCCAGATCTCTGGACCGCTCCACCTCCTGTCTGGAAGGGGCTGCTATCAGCCAATCATCCAGGTAAGGGTACACCCGGACCCCCAAGCGCCAGAAAAGCTGTCACCACTGCTATGCATTTGGTGAAGACCCTGGGAGCTAGAGACAGGCCAAGGGCATGGCTCGAACTCGAAGGGATCCCTCCGCTCAAAAGCGAAGGAAAATCCGATGTGGACGGACGGATAGGGACGGAAAGAACGCGTCCTGCAGGTCCAGAGAGCAGAACCACGCCGTGTTCCAGGGATGGTATTATCTGAGCCAGAGTGACCATCCTGAAGGTTCGAGACCTTAGGAACTTGTTCAGATCGTGTAGGTCGAGAATGGGGCGCCAGCCCCCCGTCCGTTTCGGAACCAGGAAGTACCTGGACACAAACCCCGGGTCTGAGGGAGGGTCCACCACCTCCCTGATCACCTCCTTTTGGAGGAGGAGAGCAATGTCAGCCCGGCGAGCTGGCAGTGAGGCTGCAGACCCCGAGGCCCCCCCGAGGTGCGACGGCGCTGAAGGGCGGGGCCTGCTCGAATTCTAGAGGCAGGCCTTTTCCCACCACCTCCAGCACCCACCTGTCCGTGGTAATAATGGACCAGGCGGAAAGAAAGTGCTGGAGCCGTCCCCCCACGGGGGGAACCTGGGGTGGTGGACGGGTTGGGGCGACACCCCTCAGCCCATCACTGGGCAGGCTTGGAGGAGGGACCGGCCGAGGGACCTCCTGGGCCTTTACCTCCCTGCTTCCTGTTGGAGGAAGCCCCGGGCTTGGGTTTGGGATGCCAAGCCCGAGCCTGCTGGCCCTGACGTTGCTGGGCCAGACGTGCACCGCGCAGAAGGACGAAAGGGCTTAGGCTGTGGTTTGCGGCCTTTGTCCTTCTGAGCGGAAGAGACCGAGTCCAAGGTAGCATTGGACTTCTCGATCCTCTGCAGGTGACCTTCCACCCCAGGGCCGGAGAGGTCAGTCCCCAAAAAGGGAACATCCGCCAACTTGTGCTGGGTATCCGAAGTAAAGGTGGATATCCTCAGCCAAGCCCGACGACGCATAGCCACTGCGGCCGCCACAGACCTGGCACATGAGTCCCCAATGTCTAAAGCAGTCTGGAGCTGCTGTTTGGTCACTGCACTGCCCTGGTCCCGCACCTGCCTGACCGTGGTCTGCAGATCCGCGGGAAGATGAGGGACGACCTCATCCAGGGAGCCCAACAGGGCATGAGAGAAATGTGCCATGAGGACGGCCAAACTGGCCTGGCGAAGGCCGAGGGAGGACGCAGCATAGACTTTTCGCTCGGCATAGTCCAATTTCTTGGACTCCTTGTCGGGAGGTTTGTCCACATCCGTGCGCCTCTCGCACGCCGGAAAACGCTGTCAGTAACCAACCCTCGCCGAGGTGTTCAAAAACCGGACAAGGAACCGGTAGGACCGGGTGATACTTCCCTGGCTATCCTGGCCAAAGGCGCAGGGCAGGAAGCAGGGCACTGCCAGAGCGCCAAGACCGGCCCATTATGGCCTCGCCACCGGAAAGGCCTCAGAAGGGAATCCTCGGTCCAGAATCTCCGTGAGGATACCTGGCCCGCTAGAAGCAGGTTCGAGCTTCATCCCGATGGACTCGAGATGAGCGAAGCAATCCCAGGAAGGACGAAGGGCTATCGTCCACCGACTGTCCTCCTGAAGACTCCAAGTCCATTCGCTTGGAGAAAGGGAGGAATCGTCTTGGACTCGGAAGAGTCCTCAAAGAAACTGCCTCGGGCCTGAGCCACCTCCACCTGCCGAGGTCGATCGGGAGTGAGGTGACAGACAGCCTATGGGGCAGTCCCTGAGCTGACCGAGAATTTTTGGTCGGAGCCCCAACTAGGCTGTGGAGGCGGAGGTTCCACCGAATCGTGGGCAGCTGGTTTTGGCGAACAACAGGCCTGGGAACAGGCTCCTCGGATAAAACGAGGGGTTGTTTCGGCGCTCCGGTGACAGCCACTTAATGGCCGGGGAAGACGACGGCGTCGGCTTATTCCCGGTCAGAAGGAGCTGTTGCCACATGAGTTCCTCATATCTTCGACGCAACTTGCGCTAAAGCCTCCCCTCGTCCGAGGAGGAGGAAGAGGACGAGCGGCGGCGCCGCTTGCCGCGGTGCCGAGACCGAGACCGCCTATGACGGCGGGATCGGCTGGACCACAAAGAAGTCCGAGACCGAGGATGGTGTGGGGAGGTGTCATGGGGAACCGGCACTCCCCTCGGTTCGGCAGATTCAACCAAAGGCTCCGGAACCGGAGGCACAGATGAGCCGACGGGGTCCTCAACTCCCACCGGGGGAACCGGGCAGAGGGGATTTTCCGCTTCTCCTGCCAACAACCCGTACAACGGATCGAGTCGACGGGAGTCTCGGTCAACTGACCTGACGGGGACACCGCAAGACCAGTGGCCGAAGCCGAGCAGTCGACCAAAGTCGACGGCCGACAACTCGGGGAGAGGGATCTTTCCCGCTCCCAAGAGCGTCGACGGTGAGACTTACCCTTGTCTCTCTTTTTAGACCGAGAAAACGGTCCAACAGAAGTTGGTCCCTCACCTTTAGTAGAGAGGGTCAGACAAAGCTCCTTAAAAGAAGCTGAATAAGAGGCACCGAGAGAGAGCGGGACAAAAGCCGCAGCCAAGGTAGAAGCGGCCCGTGCCGCCTCCTCTTCGAGGGCGATCATCTGCTCGAGCTGATCCACCGAGCCCGCCGCCGTGGACACCGCCGACCGGGCCTCTTTTGACTTCACCGGAGGAAATCGCTTCTCGGAACGCCCCAGTTGTAAACGGGTAGCACGGTCTTCGAGGACATAGGCCGAAAAGGAAGAGCACAGGTCGCAGGCCTGCAGGTCGTGCTCAAGGCCTAAGCAGTAGACGCACGTGGAGTGCGGATCCGTCCGAGACATCTTCTGCCCGCAAGGGCATCTCCGGAAACTGGGAGTCGATTTGTCCATCGCAGCCGCGAGGGAGAGAAGACCGAAGTCTTTTTAGCGAAAAACTTTTAATTTCGAAAATTCATAGAATTAGGAACCAGTCTTATATGCAGAGCGTTAAGGAGGGAACCTGAGCTTCCAAGCGGTAAGGAAGATCTGGCGTCATGGGGCGGAGCCGAGAGTTTTACCACCCAGGTGGGTGGGAGGAGCCAGCTTGAAGACCTTCCGGCAAGATTTAAAGCGGCAAGGATACCTGCCAGACAGTGTGGATGAACAACATATCCATGTCCCTAGAATATATACTCTAGGTTCGTCTGCAGACTTACTGACTAGAAGAAAACAGATAAAAATTGCTCAGCCTCTTTGTCAAGTCCATTGTGAATCAACTTGGGTGTTCCTCAGGATTCTGTCCTGAGTCTACTCCTGTTTTCCATTTCAGTAAATGATCTACCTGCAATATGCAGTGATGAAGGCTGGCCCGGTGGTGCTGAGGGTTGAGGTGCTGGATGCCACGCCGGCCACCCCAGATTCGGAAGCAAGCTCGGGCCACTGGGGATCAGCAGGAGAGGGGAGGCTTGAGTGTCCAGAGGATTGTTCTCCTGTTCTGGGGTGGTTTTCTGGGGATTCCCCGCCTGGTGGCGGCTCCTGGTGGTGGCTGGGAGTTACTACACCATAGGCAGGGTCAGACAATGGGGAGTCTGGTGGCAGCGGGCGTCTGCGGGTGGGGGCAGGAGCGTCCCATCCACGTGCCGACACCATGGCACGTCTGCGCCAGAGGGGAGAAACAAAGGAAAAATGGCCCTATCCCCAGTAGGCGAAGGTGGGTTCAGGGGTGCCGCACCTACGTCCATCACCAGGTCCTCAGTGCCTGTCTCTGGTGCTCTGCTAAGCCTGGCCGTTCTATCAGATTATAAATAAAGCACCAGTAGGAGTCGGTTGTCTCACCATAGGGGACTCAGAGCCAGGGGGTCGGGCGATCAAGGTGAAGGCAGAGATGGGCACACCAGAGCGGCAACAGAGGACTTCAGGCGGGTGGGAGAAAGTGGCATAGAGTAACCACACCGTAAAGAGTCCAGGGATAGTGAGGAGGATCAACAGAGTTAACAAAAAAATTAAAAAATATGCAGCAATGAGTCTACCATCATGTATGCAGATGACACGGTACTACACTGTACTGGTAAAATGGGAGCAGACTTAGGAATATGCCTGAAAAACACATAATAAACTTCAAAAGTGCGACCCGGTGACGCTGAGGGTTGAGGTGCTGGACGCCACACCTCACGCCATGCCGGCGACCTGAGCTCGGGAGCAAGCTCGGGAGCAAGCTCAGGCAGCCAGGGGTCAGATGGGGAGGAGAGGATTGAGCATCTCGAGGACTGATCTCCTCTCCTGGGAGGGAGGAGGATAGAGATCCCTGGCTTGGGTGACTCCCAGTGGAGACTGTGGGTACCACAGCCTTACGGGATCCTCAGAAGGGGATTGGTGGTTGTTGCTTTCCTGTGGGCATATGCGGGAATGCATACGCTCGTGCTGGCTCCTAGTACGTGAAGGTGTGTCCAGTAGACGGCTCCCACACCCAATGCCGGGTTTTTCTAGCCCACATCCAGTTCTCCCTCCATGCCCTGGTCACTCCACTAGATTCTAGATACAGCACCAGGAGGCGTCGGCGGTCCTGCCTCGAGGGGGATCAGAGCTGGGGGGGGGGGGTCGAGTGACCAGTAGTGCAGAGTGGAGAAGGCCCAAGGCAGAAAGTGAGACTGGGTGACTTCAGGCAGGGCAGGAACTGGCCGATGTGAGTGACTATACATGCAAGAGTCCAGGTAGTCAGAGAGTGGGGGCATAAAGAAAATGCACAAAAAAAGCTTTGAAAGCTGTTTGAGAGGAACAAACTTCTCTTAAATGACAGAAAAGCCAAGACAATGGTCTTTGTTGCTAGACAAAGCTTAGATGTCTCAGGAAGTGACTTAAAAAGCCTCGAGTCGGACAACTTGTCTTTAGAAACTGTGAAAACATTTAATTATCTGGGCATTATGCTTGACCAGGCTGTTACTTTTCAAGCTCACATTAAAGGAAAACTGCACCCTCATATCTTCTAAATGTTATTTGTTTCCATGTCAACAGACAACTCTTCATATAGCTGTTAAAGATGTATGCAACTGCTTCTGTTAGTTTTCAAACTTCATACTAGGCCCTGTCACTGTCCTGGGGAGGGTCCATTTCATGGCTGTTGAAATCTCATTGTCCCTGAGAGCTGCATTAGCATATGAGAACATGATGTCAGATCAACCATTTATATCATGTATCTCTATACCAAAATAACAAATACCCTGTAAAAACTCTCTGGAAACTTGTAAACTGAATAGAGTTTAAAGGGGTGAAAAACCTGCATTACAACTCAGATAGCTTGTAAAACTCGCTGAAGGTAAATGTGGTATTTATTTATTTATTTCAATCTAGGATTACAATACCTTTGAGTCGAGGCTGTTTTACAAAGGTTCCACATCAGTGTGTGCAACAGTCATCATTTTTAGTTACAAACATATAGTCATTGACTTACAGACATGTAATAACCAGTACCAAGACTTGAGCTATGAGCAAGACAAGGGGTGGGTGGTGAGGAAGTGAGGGTAGGAGATCGGGGAGGTACAGGGATAAGGGGAGTACGGGAGGTGGTTGGGGCTGGTGGAGTGGAGATATGGGGGGAGGTGGGTGAGGGCGGGAGACAGTGCAGCCAGGGAGCCTTGTCGAGGGAATATGACAGGTAAGGTGCTAGGGGTGCAAAGGCTGATTGTAAGTGCTGGGTGCTGGGGCATTTGCAGCTGGAACGGTGGAAATGTTAAGATGGGCAATCGCAGGATACAAGCAGTGAGAGGCGCAGCTTGGACTTTAAGAGGCCGAGTGTTGGAGCGGTCGCTATGTCGCTGCCAAGAGAGTTGAGCCAGTTGGATGCCCGATGGGCGAATGATCTTTTTCCTTGGGTAGTGCGACATCGTGGGATATGTAGTAGATGGGAATTTGATTTTCTTGTAGTGATGTTCCTACGTCTAGGCTTAAGGAGGGCACAGACACCAGGTGGGGCAAGCCCCATTATAATTTTCTTGGCTGTGATGCAGGTTTGGCCTTTTATTTCACATGTTCTTGTAGCTTGTTTCTTTTAAAACTACTTAAGCAGACGGGCATACTGGGAAGTTTAAAGGTTGATTACGTATCACATTCTCATATGCTAATGCAGCTCTCACGAACAATGAGATTTCAACAACCATGAAATGGACCCTCCCAGGACAGTGACAGAGCCTAGTATGAAGTATGAAAACTAACTGAAGCAGTTGCATACATCTTTGACAGCTACATGAAAAGAGCTGTCTCTTGACATGGAAACAAATGACATTTAGAAGATATGAGGGTGCAGTTTTCCTTTAACAAAGAGCTCGAAAAGTAAATTGAAAACTCCAATTTCTGTATAGGAATCAATCAAGTTTGACAGTTGATGTAAAAAAACAGTCATAGCCAAACTGGTTTTACTTGCAGCACTGGAATATAATTCTATTGTTTTTTTTTTACAGTTTGTCAGTATTCTTTTGAAATATGAAATGACTTTTAATAACATGTCGATTTGTAAGCAGATTGCCAAAGCAAACTCCTCACTGTGACGTATATCACCAATTTGACACTTTGCCATCAGCACTAAGGGACTATCAAAATACAGCACATCTTATTCAAAACATACTGTAACTAATACACAAAGTGCACTTATAATTACATGATCTTTGATGAATTTTGTCATGATTTAACCATATTGGACAGTCAAGCAGTAAGCCGTAAAGTTCACCAGAACCAAAACTGCAGAATGTTCATTCACTACTTCTGGTACAATGATACTAAATCACCTCACTCCTGAGGGCTCAGACCCTCCTGCAAAATGTTCAGCTTTTAAATTGAACCTCTGTGACAAACTGCAGGCAAATACCTTATGCGGCAGTAACCACAAGTAACGTGGAGTGTTTGTTGTAAATACTCTGTGCACATGAGAATATTGTCCTTTTTTTGTATTTTTGTGTGCTTGGTATTGATTTTGTTTTGTAAAATGTACTGTGTTCCTTCTGTTGTACCCTTACCTCAAGGTGTGGCTGAAAACAGATCATTTTGATCCTGTCCACCTTCCTGGTAATACAGAAATAGTAACAAAAATTAATAAATAAAAACTGAAGCACCTCTCAGGCACTTCACCTCCTTCTCCCGTTCTCCCCTCATTCTCATGTACATAATAATAGATAATTCCCATAATGGATTTCTTTGACTGGGTGACCAATGTGCTAGACCAGGGAGGGGCTGTGGACATGGCCTACCTAAACTTTAGCAAGGCATTTGACACAGTCCCACACAAAAGATTAATATACAAGTTAGCCAGCCTTGGAGTGGGTCCCAAGGTGGTAGCCTGGGTTAAAAACTGGCTGGACAACAGTATACAGAGGGTAATAGTAAACGGAGTTTACTCTGAAGAAAGGGGGGTTACTAGTGGGGTACCGCAGGGTTCAGTACTGGGACCAGTCCTCTTTAATGTTTTTTTATAAATGACATTGCAGAGGGACTGGAAGGAAAAGTATGTCTCTTTGCAGATGACACAAAGATCTGCAACAGGGTTGATACAGAAGGTGGGGTGGAGAGGATGCAAAGGGACTTGGCAAGGTTGGAGGAATGGTCAAATATATGGCAGCTTAGATTCAATGCAAAGAAGTGTAAAGTAATGCACCTGGGAAACAAAAATCCAGGGGAAGAGTACACAACGGGGGGTGAGATAACAACAACTACAGAAATGGAAAGGGACCTGGGGGTAGTCATATCAGATGACCTTAAGGTGGGCAAGCAATGTGAGAAGGCAGCAAGAAGAGCTGGTGGGATACGGAGATGATTAGGGAGAGGCATCACCAGTACAAAACGGGAAGCTGTTATCTCTTTGTACAGACAGTTGGTGAGACCCCATCTGGAGTTCTGTGTCCAGTTCTGGAGACCCCATCTCCGAAAGAACATAGACAGGATGGAGGCTGTCCAGAGGAGGGAAACTAAAATGGTGCAGGGTCTGCACCAGAAGACATACGAAGGGAGATTAAAGAAGCTTAATATATATACACTCAAGGATAGGAGGGAGAGGGGGGACATGATAGAAACTTTCAAGTACATCAAGGGAATCAACAGAGTCCAAGATGGTAGCATCTTTCAGAAAAAGATGTGCAAGAACAAGGGGGCAAAATTTAAAGATAGAGGGGGAACAGCTCAAAGGTAATGTGAGGAAGTATTTTTTCATGGAGAGGGTTGTAGATTCATGGAACAGCCTTCCTGAGGAGGTAGTGGACTCCAAACCAGTGGAGGAATTCAAGCATGCATAGGACAGATGCAAGGCAATTTTAGTGAGGGGTAGGAGGAAGTAGGCTGTTGGTTAACTAGGATTTGCAGTCTACGCATTAAGTAGGGAAATGGGCAGACTAGGTGGGTCAAGCGGTCCTTATCTGCCGTCAAATTCTATGTTTCTATGTCTATCCCCCTAATAACAGTCTCCCATCGTCAGCTGCTTCCCCCTCAGCTCAAGGCCTCTTCCTCCCTACTTGGGGCCTCCCTTTCTGAGGATCCCACTTCCTCCCTTCCCACTGCTACAGATGCCTCCTCCCGGCAGGCCATCCACACCAGTATTGTGGTCTTGGGCAAGTGGTGGCTAACTGGTCAGCCCATGAGAATGGCAAGGCAGAGAGGGTGCCATCAGGTAAGCCGGTTTGGGGGTGGTGGAGCTTGACTTAAAAAAAAAAAAAAAATAATAATGTTACTACCTGAGAGGACCAAGATTCCTGGTTAGCACAAGACCTGTCTACATCAGTTACACAGATATAACAACCCCCTTCTGCCACGTAGGGGGCGGGAGGTTGATTACCAGACTACCAAACCCAGAATCTACGTTCTAGTATTGTTTCTGATATTGGATATCCCAGAGGGAATGGCTTAGTAATAGAAAGGGGGGTGGTGGGTGCCCTTGAGCAGCGTTTTCCCTAAGGTGGCAAGGACCTTGCATCTGCCAGCTGTCATTGGATCCGGTCTACTGAGGCCAGATCACTTGATGCCTAGTCACTTGAGAGCCCCCAAGGACAGGCCCAAGACAGCAGTGCAAATCCTAGGGGACAGCATCAGGGGGCAGATATTTAATATAACTTGCTTGTAAATAAAGGGGTCATGTGTAGGGACATGCTGGGAGGGTGTAGGGGCCCCGAGAGGCTTCCTCTCAAGGGGAGTACCCGGCAGCCTTGTTGCATAGAAGTGGTACCCTAGAAGAGTTTTTCACCAGCAGCATTTACACTCCTGTGCCAGAGTGATGCCGTCAGCAGAGCTACTGAGAGGAGAGGCCTGGTGAGAGAGACAAGACTGTTGACTAAGGTACAAGATATGCCTACATTACAAAACCAGGAGGTGGAGGAAGAAGCCCTGATCCACTCTTCTGCTGGCATCCCCCACTGGCCCACGCACTACCTACATGTCAGGCCATGTCTACTACTGTGGCCCTGGGCAAGTGGTGAATAACTGTTAAGTCCATCAGAAGGTTGGTGGCAAGAAAAAGCTTACTGGTTAGTTAGCACAAGATCTGTGTACATCAACAACAGTAACACAGATGTAAGAGCTCCTCCCTACCAGTAGGGGGCAGGGGATTTATTATCAGACTGCCAAACCTAAAACATACTTTCTAGTACTGACTATGATATTGGATAGCCCAGTGGGAGTGAATTAGGAGTCCTGAAATGACCTGGTGAGAGAGACAAGACTACTGACTAAAGCAGGAGATGTGCCTACCTTACTTTTAAGAAGATCCTAGACCTGGGATGTGCATCGGAACTAGAGGGTCTGAATGCCCTAAGAATCGCTGGACCCATGGATGCCACAGCAGCAAGCCTAAGTCAGAGACCAATTCCTCCAGCAGTAGAGGACTCCAGCACCACTCACTGAACAAGCAGCACAGTGCCAAAGTATGTGCAACCTATTAGAAGAGCACAGCCTGTGACAAGGCGCAACCTCGCCACGGGATTCAGGATCAGCTTTGAGGTGGTTAAGGAGTCTCAGGAAGACCAGTTTGTTAACATCAAACCAACCAGGTATATTTTTATTTTCTTAATATGGTTGGTGACACACAGCTTTGGGCTTCTGCCCTTTTCCTTTTTAAACCACACCGGGGAAAATGAAACAAAAACAGAAATAAAGAGGCCTAGCTCCGGGTGGGAGCGCTGACTAAACAATCCCCGACCCTAACGAGAAACCCCCCTTTTCCAGAAGGCTAGACCTTCTGGAAGAACACTAGACCTTCTGGAAGAACACAAACAGTAAAATGGAAAACTCACAATGGAAATAACTTTTTTCTTTTTGGCCTAATTCAGGAGACCAATCTCCTGAGGGTTGCTTAAGGGACTCCTGTTCTGGAACATATCCAAGCAGCTTGTCAGCCCTCTACCCCTGCAACGACTGCCTGCTGGCTTTTCCTTCCTGTTTTTAAAGCTCTCCTGTCTGTGCAGCTGCAGCTAATCAGCCAAATCAGCTACAGCTGTACCCTGACTATCTTACTCAGGGAAACCCCCTCTCCTCCAGTACCTGGGTTTACCACAAGCCTTAGAATAGAGGGAGCAACAGAGAATTTCACAAAGCAGATTAGGCTCTGACCTGAAGTATTACCTCACCCACTGGTGTTTAGATACAAAAGATGTGCACCTGTGGCACTACCTTTTCGATAATGGGCTTCAAGGGTCCTGACCCACGTCCAGGGTCAGAATCAAACCAGCCTGTAGAGTACTGATAAGGAGGGGAGAACCATTGTTTTAGACTAACTGCTGACAAGTTCAGTAAGGCGTGGCCACTGCCTAATTCAGTGTCTGAGTTAAGCAATAAACCATGACAGGGTGTGGGTGATGCTGGGTTTACCCACACCTGGTAGTTCGGTCATGAGGCCGCATGAGCCGGTATTAACCATGCTAGCGAGGTGGTAAATCCCAGCATCGCCCACACCCTGAAATAGTTTACTCGCATTATACAATGTTCCCCTACATTTTTTGTAACAAAATGAAAAGAAAATAAAGTTTTTCACATATAATCATTTTATAACATTTGTCATTCCACCACAAAAAACAGTTCCCTATTTATCATAATGCAACTATGTATAGAGAAGTGCTGTTTTGTTTGGGTGTTTTTTTGTTTGTTTTTTTTTTGCATTAAAAAGAGGACTGCTGTTGTGGGTCATTTTTTTTTTTTTATTTTTTTATTTTTTTACAAAGACACCAAGGGAGATTTAAGTGACTGTCAGTGCTGAAAGCAGTAACGCGTGGCACCGGAGACTGTGTGCTTCTGGGTTCAACTGTTCAGGAAGGAGAAAGCAACTGTATTGGTCGGGAGAAATTTTTTTCCACTCCTTTTTACTTTTTTTTTTTTTATTTCAAGTATTCGGAAAGCAGCAGTAGGAATTCAGGTAGAGAACAGACCGCGAATAAAGCAGGAGTGGAGTGACAGATCGGGAGAATGGCGCGAGTGGGAGTGGAGTGAGAGACTGTTAATGTAGTGGTGAGAGACATACAGAGGAGACACAGGTACTATGAAAATTACATTCGTAGTGTGTTGAAAACTTTCCTCCTAGCTGTTCTCCACTGCTCGGATGCAGTAACGATAGTATGCGGTGTTTGTGAGGGTTAGAATAACAACGGCCTCTGAAATCAGCTCCGGCGTCCCGATGGACACTAATAAGGAGGCTGGGACAGCTGGCGGTGAGGAACTTGCACCTGGCAGGCAGTTTTTTTTTTTATTTTATTTCAATGAAGTGCTTCTTGACTGCAAGGCGTAGAAGCATTTACTTTTATTAGGGAGGTGACAGTTTAAAGTGAGAAGCTGTAAAGGGCCGCCCGTTGCTGCGAGTGGCCACTGTGTGATCATGGTTGAGTTCTTTGAGGAGTTTCAGCTTAACTGGAGGTGGGAGGGAGTCATTGTCAGAGGAGGGAGAAGTGTACAGCGCAGAAGCTGGAAGGAGTGAGGGGCAGGTTTGGCTTTGGTGAGTGTGAGGTGATTTTTAAGAGTAAGTTTTTATGTTGCTGCACTTTAGCGGTATGGAAAAATGGCACCTTTTTGTTTGTCTTTTCGGGGTCGGATTGATTTGGGCACATGCGGCTGACTGGCACCTTTTGCATTGGTAATGCTACATTTTACAACACTTGGAAGGTGCCAGTTAGCCAATGAGAATGCTGGAATATGAGGCCCATTGTATAATATTTTGTTTCTGACGGAGCGGAGGTCTGAGTTTTACTTGTCTCATGGCTTGGGGACCTGGGATGTGTGGTAAGAAGACCTTTCAGCAAGCATACCATCTACTGCACAGTATACCCCTAGAAACAGGCTCTTCAGCCGGCCTGGTGGTGCAGAGGGCTGAGGTGCTGTACACCTTTACCTCTCATCATACCAGTGACATGGATTGGAATACAGACTCGGGTTGCTGGGGAGCCAACATCGGGGGGGGGGGCAGAAATGAGCAGCTGTGAGGCAGCTCTCCTCTCTCGGGGTGGTCGTCACTCCCCCGTAGTTCCGCTGCCGCTGGGTAGAGGTCCAGTGGCTAGCACAGGCAGAAGGGAGCGGCAAGTCGCGGGAGGGTGTCTCAAACCCCAGCATTCGCATGCCTCCACATGCGCAAGAACTGGGATGGGTGAAAAATGTGGGGAAATATGGGGCATAAAATATGTATGGAAAGACAGAAAAAGAGGGTTTCCCTGGGTCATGCACACCCTAACTTGCTCTCAGTGAAGGCCTAAAGCACTTCTGAGAAGAGAGGGTTACAGCGATCTAATTCAGATATTTACAAAGCGCACAGAAAGCATATTTAGTTCTTAAAGACCAACCTATATGACACAGTCATTAAAACTGATCAAACACTATAAAAATTACTTTTTTTTTTTTTTAATGGGCAGAAAGGACTCTAGGTCCATCGCTCCCCTATCCCCACTTCATATGCAAGACTGCAACATCTTGTTTTCAGCGGGATCCTACTTCTATGCATTTTTACAGTTGAGTGGAATAGAGCGCAGGCAGGTTTAGTGACTTGCCCAAATTCTGAATTTCTTGACATTTCATTCTTTATTACTAAAAGCATTTGCAGGAAAATGGCCTCTTTGTCCCTTGACTTCAATGGTCCCTGCTGCTTTCCCTGCTTTGAAGTCATTATCCCCTTCTATGACATCACAACCTGTTGTCACAGCAAGGCTTCTGATGTCACTAGCAGAGGACTGAGACTTCCAGGCAGGGAAAGAAGCAGCAGCAATAAATAAAGTCTAAAGCGGCAAACAGTCTGTTTTCGTGCAAATATCTTCATTGATAAAAAAACAAAACGTCCAGATATACTGAAACTGTAACTGGTGATGCAAACTGACTTTTCTGCTGGTAATCAGAAGTTTGCTTTAAAATTCTGTGCATCCAGAATGTCATAACAAGATAGAAGTTTCATTTTTCATAGGGGTGCCACTGATTTCCCAAAAATGTTGACACTTGCTAGGCATTATCATGCTGACTCTAACTTGCCTGTAGAAGTGCAAATACTATAGGCGTCTTCATATTTGCAGTCTGTCATGTAAAAATGAATCACTTCTGTACACATCAAATTACTGATAACACTGTAAAAACCCCTGGGAGGCCACATAAATTCGACCAGACCCACCAAGAAATCAGCATGAAATAGTCTTGTTTAAGATTTTTTTTTCAATTATTTGCGTGAATATAACTTACTGCAGTGAGCTTAATGCAGCTCAGGACTCATTCCCATCACCAGTAAGCTTCTCGTCTTCATACCATAATCTACAGCAACTCTTCTTGGTGGCATTTTTGGGGTCCTGGTCACACTGCGACTCAGTCAGGCGGAGATGCATTGTGGACAGGGGGCCATGGTTAGGGCACAGGGTGACCTTTTAGTTCACAATTCAATTAAGGATCAAGCCCTCCCGGTTCGCTGCACTCCTTCCATTTTCTCAGTGCCGAGCCACTTTGAGAACGAACAGAAAGGACTGTGAGACTGTCGGTAAAGCAGGAAAAAAGTTAAGCGCTTTCACAGCACTTTAACAAGTTCCTATAGGGCCAAGCAACGGGAAGAATGGAGGGCTCGCTTTCAGTTACGACTGCCACTTCATCCATGTGAACAAGGTGTCAGTTTTTGAGAAACAGAGCTGTTTAACTGTCGATTAGCAGGAAATAAAAAGTATACACCACTAGAAATGATTTATAGAACTGGGCTAGGGTGCGCGTTTATTAAAGTTAAAATGCTCAGCAAGATCCCAGCATCTCCAAAGCACACCAGAAAGATGCTAAAACACAACCATTAAGGAAACCTCTCAGGCAGACTGGTTTTCCTTTTCAAAGATTTATTCGGGTTTCTGCCTGCATTTCCGGTCATAACTTGAATGTAGGATGCAGAAGAGAATGATCCAAGCATGCCCCTAATGCTTTTTGGCACAATCGGAGCCTTCATTAAAAGGTGCCTTTCTTTTTTTCCCCACTGTGCCTCGGTGGTGCAAAAATCTGTTTGTTGTTCAGCACAACCATCAGGGCTCCCAGATAAGTTTGACACACTTCCTATAACTCAGTGAGAGGTTTCCCTGAAAACCCAGTTATAGCATACCTATGGTACCCTGATGATTTGCTGTGTTTTCATACTTATTCATACCTGTTTATTATGCTGGGGGAGACATGATGGACCTAGAGTCCTTTTCAAACGTAACTCATTATACCTGGCAGGCCATTTGTGTCAGATAAACAATGGATAGTTCGGACTTCTGAAGAAGCTACTGGAGGTAATGAGTTTATTAACAGCCCACTGGTGCAGTGGTAGCGCTACTGCTCGCAATGCCAGCAACCCAGCATAGGTAGTGATATCGGGTTGTCGGGGAATGGCTAGGTGGGGGGAAATCGAGCATTCCAGAAGACGTTCTTCTACTCCTTCCTTCACTGGCACAGTAGGACAGCATCTTCTGGGATGCTCGATCCCTCCCCCCCAGGCAATTCCCCGACAACCCAATATCACTACCTATGCTGGGTCGCTTGCACAGCGAGCGGTTACGCTGAACCAGTGAGCCAGTAATACAATAATGTAAGGTTGGAAAGGACTCTAGGTCCATCATGGCTCCCCCGTGAATGTAACTGAATAGGTCAAGTTAAGTAGGACTACTGCTTAAACCACTCTTGCAGTGTGACTTTTTTTTTTTGTCAGAATACAGGTCTGAGCTGAGCTCACACCACGGCTAGGGAAAATGTGTACAGTGTGTGGTTTTAAATGTGGGAATCCCATCTGGTAAGCAATCCACCTTACCCCTAGACACAGATGGTCTCTCTGGGCTATGTCTGACTCCTGCTGACACCAAGCTAGAGAGCAACCATACAGTGTCAGCCACTGCTGAATAATACAGTATGGAAGCAGCTGAAGGGGTTGCCCGTGTGTAAATGATTTAGTACTGTAGCTATACCTTGCTGTACAGTTCATATTTAAGAGATAAACCTACCAAAAAGCTGATCTGATAGCTTTATATTTCAAAACATGTAGTATAAACTGAGCACACAATGGCTTGTCTGAGAATATATATATATTGTCTCTTGTGAGGGAGGGCAGAACTTTTCATAACTTACTTGCTACTTGTGAGTGAAGGTTCTGCCATGAGGTTAAATGCTACATTCTCAGTCCTGCCACTGCACTCTTTCTCTATATATCTGGGTGCTCTGTGCCATGTTCAGCTCATTCTGCTCTATTTTGTGGAGCCACTGCATGGCTTGAGCTGGTCTGTACATACTGGTCCCCAAGCACCAATGCAGGCCAGATACACACGACAGGCACGTACCCAGCCGGTGCACATCCATACCCGCAGAGCATGGCATTCACTATCGCCAGCCACCATAGGGCACCTGTCCATGGCCCCACCTCCAGCACACTAGTGCGCAGGGGGAGATTGACGGGCATCCAACTGAATTCCCGTCCTTGTCTGAAAGTGGATCTCCTGCTCTGCTTGGAGCAGTGGATTGTGGGATGCCGCATGACTGAGGAAAGTTAAAAAACAAAACAAAACAAAACAAAAAACGGATGCCCCATTGGGCTGCCGCGCAGCCCTCCCTGCCAGACTAGAGGGCTTGGGCAGTAGAAGGGGAGGGTTCTGTCTCACCGCAACCAGTGGATGCTCTTCATGGGGGACATGCATAGGCTACTGCAGGTTCCCTGCCTGCATAGCTGCCCCCCCCCGCCCAGCACTCTGCGCCTTAGTGAATGGCACAGAATGTGGGCAAGACCCCTGGCCACTCGCCCAGACTGTCCACATGCGCAGTGGTGTGACTGGACAGGGGAATCGAGCGTGGAAGGGACCCTTGCCCCTAATGCGCATGCTGCAAGGGTCCGCGGGACCTCCAATGTGCGGCTCTCGTACTTAGGGTTGCCTGCGTACCACATATCTATGTGCATAGTGTTGCAATACAGTAACTTCCCAACCTCTGGAAAAAGAACCCAGCATAAGTTAAAACAAGTAAACAGCACCAAAAAGGAAGAAACAGTCTAACCTGGGGGCAGGGGCTCCATCCTGGCTAAGGATTAATGCCTCCGAGGAAGGTCAAACAAGCAACAGTATGCTTGGCCAAAAATACAGGTTACTCACCTATAACAGGAGTTCTAGGAATGGTATATGTTGTTCATCCACACTATCTGGCAGGTTCCTTGCCGCTTTAAATCTTGCCGGAAGGTCTTCAAGCTAGCTCCTCCCACCCACCCGGGTGGTAAAACTCTCGGCTCCGCCCCATGACGCCAGATCTGGCCCGCTGGAAGCTCAGGTTGTGCGTGCAAGCCGGGAGGTTGAGAGATTATGTAGGATGAACAACATATACCATTCCTAGAACTCCTGTTACAGGTGAGTAACCTGTATTTCTAGGACATAGATATGTTGTTCATCCACACTATCTGGCAGACTCCTAGCAGTTCTCTGGGAGGAGGGAGGCAAGCAGACACCCCTGTATACTTACTTGGGGAACAGAGGTTGAGAACCGGAGGCCCCAAAACCAGCATCCCGCGGACTCAAGGTCGATGTGGTAGTGGGAAATAAAGGTGTGTGCTGACTTCCAGGTAGCAGCCCTGCAGATTTCCTGGATAGGGACATCCCTGAAGCAGCCACCGATGCAGCAGTATGGCGGGTAGAATGAGCCTATCCCTCTGGGAGGCTCCATGCCCGCCAACTCATAGCAGAGATTTATGCAGGAGGTGACCCACCTGCCTATCGTCGCTTGGCTGCAGGTCTGCCAGGTCGCGGCTTCAGGCGTGGGTAACCCAGACAGCTGGCGAACCTCCCGAATTTCAGCCGTCGCTCCTTATAATAAGCGCCTTCAGGGTCCAGAGTATGGAGCTATATTCGCCTCCGAGGTGATTGGGGTAGAAACACCGCAGAGTCAACACCTGATTACGGTGAAACTCCGACACCACCTTCGAAGGAATTTCGGTGGGGGCGTGGACAACCTTGTCCCTGTGGAAGACCAGGTAAGGAGACTCGGTGCTGAGCGCCTGGAGTTCTCCCATCCTTCTGGCTGACGGATAGCCACCAAGAAGGCGGTTTCCACTACAGGTGGGGAGACCACACCTGTGCATTGGTTCAATGGCTTGCCCATGAGCTTTGCCAGTACCAGCAGTAAATCCCACGGAGGTGGGGGTTCCCGCACTGAGGAAATGTGATCAAGGCCTTTGAAAAGCTCGACCACTTTTTCCTGGCGCTTACTGACTGCTGACCGCCCGCCGCCGTAAGCAGAAATGGCTGCCAGGTGCACCTTTAAGGGTCGCCGACCTAAGCCCTTGACTAGATAGGGACCATAGATAGTCCAAAATGCTTTCCACAGGACACGAGAAAGGGTCCAACCCTTTTCCCGACACCAAGTGGAGAACCTCTTCCATTTGAAGGCATAGCATTTTCTGGTCGACTCACGGGACGCCTCAACAACGCTTGAGGACCTCGGCGGAAAGACCCAAGGCCTGGAACTCTAGCCCAGGAACCAAGCCGCCAGGTGCAGGGATTGAAGGTCCGGATGGAACACCTTCCCTGATTGACTGAGAGCAGGTCCGGGCGAGCTGGAAGCTGCCGGAGTCCTGGAGCTGAGACTGAGGAGATCTGGGTACCAGAACTGGCGAGGCCAGTCTGGGGCTATCAGAATCACCTGCGCCTTGTCCCTCCTCGCTTTCAGCAGGACCCTGTGAATCAGGGGAACGGGGGGGGGAGGCGTAAAAGAGGCCCGGGGTCCACTGCCTTGAGAAGGCATCCCCCTGCAGCGAACCCTGCTGAGGGGGGTGGGCATGAAACAGACTCAGCTTCGCGTTCTCCCTGGAGGCAAACAGATCCACCAGAGGTGTACCCCAACGGGAGAACAGGTCCTGTACTATCTCCGGCAGGAGAGACCACTCGTGCGATGCAGCCCCTATCCGGCTCAGGGCATCAGCCAGGGTAATGGAGGCTCCTGCCACATGGATGGCCAGGAGATCCGCCTCCAGACTGCGCACTAGTGACCAAATGCGGAGAGCTTCCTTGCATAGGAGCATGGAGCGCGTCCCGCCCTGTCGGTTTAGATAGTACATAGTCATGGTATTGTCCGTCTGGACCCGGACCACTTGACCCCGGAGAAACGGAGCAAAGGCGGTGAGAGCTAGACGGACCGCACGGAGCTCCAGCAGGTTGATATGGCATCGAGACTCCCGCGGGGACCAGAGGCCGTGTGCTCGGTGTTCCCCCAGATGGGCACCCCAACCCATCAAAGAGGCATCGGTCATTAGAGAGACCGTCGGCTCGGGGCGGACAAACGGGATACCTCCTGCAGATGGGACGGAACGGTCCACCACTGGAGAGCTGCTCCACATCTCCTGGTCGCCCACACGCTGGTCCAGAGGATCGCAACGCTGTGACCACTGGCCGCCAGACCCACTGAGAGGGCGATGTGCCAGCGTGCCCAACGGACTACGCTGGTACAGGCCGCCATAAGACCCAGGAGTCGAGGGAAGTCCCGGTAGGCGCGATTGCCCAACCAGAAATGATTGGGCGAGGAGGTAAGAACCTCGACCCTGTCCGCCGGGAGCCGGGTTTGCTCGAAGAGAGTCGAGCTCTGCCCCATGAAGGATATCACCTGCTTCGCTCGAGTTCTGACTTGGCCTCTGACCAGGAGGCCCAGTTGAGAGCAAACCCGGAGGGCCAGATTTCTGGACCGCCCACCTCCAACCTGAGGGGGCTGCTATCAGCCAATCGCCCAGGTAAGGGTACACCTGACCTCGGCGCCAAGAGGAAAGCTGTCACCGCTGCAATGCATTTGGTGAAGACCCTGGGAGCTGAAGAAAGGCCAAGGGCATGGCCTGGAACTCGAAGAGGTATCCTCCCGCCTGAAGCGGAGGAATCTCTGATGAGACGGACGGATAGGGACGTGAAAGAACGCATCCTGGAAGTCCAGAGAACAGAACCACACGCCGTGTTCCAGAGATGGTATTATCTGAGCCAGAGTGACCATTCTGAAGGTTCGAGACCTTAGGAACTTGTTCAGGTCGTGTAGGTCTAGGATGGGGCGCCAGCCCCCTGTCCGTTTCGGGACCAGGAAGTACCTGGACACGAACCCTGGTTCTGATGGAGGGTCCTCTATCTCTTTTATCACCCCTTCTGAAGGAGGAGGGATGTCATGTCGGCGAGCCTGTAGAGATTCTGGGACTCTAAAGCCCGGGCGACGGCTCTGAAGGGTGGAGCCTGCTCGAATTCCAGAGGCAGGCCTCTTCCCACCACCTTCAAACCCACCTGTCCATGGTAACAGCGGACCAGGTGGAAAGGAAGTGTCGGAGCCGCTCTCTCCACGGGGAACTAGGACAGGGTGACGGGATGGGGGTGACACCCCTCAGCCTCACTTAGCAGGCTTGGAGGAAGGACCGCCTGGGGACCACCAGGGCCTTTTTCCTCCTCGCTTCCTATTAGAGGAAGCTGATGGCTTGGGCTTGAATACAAGGTCTAGCCTGCTGGCCCTGACGCTGATGTTGTTGGGTCAAGGCAGGCGGAGTAGAGGGACGAAGGGCTTAGGCTGGGGCTTATGACCCTGTCCCTCTGCGGACGAGACCGAATCCAAGGTGGCATTGGATTTTCGATCCTCTGGAGGTGGCCTTCCACCCAGGGTCAAGAGGTCTGTTCCCAGGAAAGGAACGCCCACGCTTGTGCTGGGTATCCGAGGTAAAGGTGGATATTCGCAGCCACGCCCGACGACGCATGGCCACAGCGGCCGCCACTGACCGGGCACATGAGTCTCCTATATCCAGAGCAGTCTGGAGCTGCTGCTTGGCTGCTGCCCTGCCCTGATCCCGCACCTACTTGACCGTAGTCTGCAGGTCGGGCGGGAAGATGAGGGACAACCTCATCCAGGGAACCCAACAGGGCATGGGAGAAATATGCCATGAGGACGGTCAACTGGCTCGGCCGAGAGAAGAGGCAGCTACACTTTCCGCCCGAAAGTAGTCCAATTTCTGGACTTTGTCGGGCGGTTTGTCCACGCCCCTGGCATTACCGCACGCCTGAAAACACTGTCCGTGACCAGCCCTTCAGCCGAGGGGTGTTCAGAAAATCCGGACAGAGAGCCAGTAGGGACCGCATACTTCCTGGCCATCCTGGCCGAAGACGCAGGACAGGAAGCCGGACGCTGCCAAAGTTCCAGGGCCAGCCCGACAATGGCTTCGGCCACTGGAAAGGCCTCCGTGGGAGAATCCCCTCGGTCCAGAATCTCGGTGAGGGGATATCTGGCCCGTTTGGATACGGGATCCAGCTTCATCCCAGTGGATTCTGAGATGAGCCTAAGAAGTCCCAGGAAGGACGAAGGGCTATCGTCCACTGACTGCCCCCCAGAGGACTCCAAGTCAAAACGCCTGGAGAACAGGGAGGAATCATCCGACTCCGACGAGTTGTCGAATAGCTGCCTGGAGCCTGAGCCACCCTCCACTTGCCGTGGCTTGTCAGGCGTGAGAGTGACCGACAGCCTACGGGGAAGGCCCTGGGCCAACCGCGACTCTTTCGTCGGTGCCCCAGCTGTCGGCTGAGGTGGAGGCGGTTCCACCACAATTGGTGGGGCAGCTGGAATAGGTCGAACAACTGGCCTGGAAACAGGCTCCTCGACCACTACCTGGTCCGGTGGCAACCACTTAATGGCCGGGGAAGAGGCCTGAGCCGGCTTATTTGCCAGAAAAATTTGTTGCCACATGAGGTCCTCATTTGGCGCAGCTACGCTGAGCTCCTCCTCGTCCGAGGAGGAAGAAGAAGAGGAAGAGCGGCGACGCCGCTTGCCGCGGTGCCGAGACCGAGACCGTCTATGTCGACGGAAGCGGCTGGACCGCGAAGATGTCCGAGACCGAGAATCTCGGCTAGGCCGAGGTCGGTGAGGCGGGGAGCCGAGGATCGGCAATCCCCTCGGTTCGGTCGACAAAACAGACGGCTCCTGGGTCACAGGTACGGATGAGCCGACGATACCCACAGTCCTCACCGGGGGAACCGGGGAGGAGGGATTCTCGGCTTCTCCAGCCGACAACCCGTCTAACGGGTCGAGAAAAATCTCGACCACGTCGGCGGGAGTCTCAGTCACCTGGCCTGACGGGGGCACCGTGAAGCCAGTGGCCGAAGCCGAAAAATCGACCGAAGTCGATTGTCGACAAGGGGAAGGGGATCTTTCCCACTCCCAAGAGCGTCGACGATGGGACTTACCCTTAGACTTCTTTGACCGATGAAACGGACTCGAAGAAGTAGGACCCTCGCCTTTAGTTGAGAGGGTCAAGCAAAGCTCCTTAAAGGAAGCTGAATATGAGGTCCCGAGCGAGAGAGGAACGAAGGCCGCAGAAGAGGAAACCGCGGCCTGGGCCGCCTGCTCTTCGAGGGCCACCAACCTCTCTAGTTGTTCGGCGGATCCCGCAGCCGCGGAAACTGCCAGTCAGGCCTCTTTGGATTTGACCGAGGAAATCTCTTCGACGCCGAAGTTGGTAACCGGCAGCGCCGGGTCTCGAGGACGAGACCGGTAAGGAGGAACACAGGTCGCGTAAGCCTGCGGGTCGTGCTCCTGGCCAAGGCAATAAACGCACATGGAGGCGGGTCCGTCCAGACATCTTCTGCCCACAGGACATCTCCGAAACCGAGTCGATTTGTCCATCGCAGCGCAAGGAAGTAGACCGAGAAGGTAAAGTTATAATTTTTAAACTTTTTAAACCAAGGATTTTAGGCCCAAAACTTAATCGCAGAGCGTTAAGGAGGGAACCTGAGCTTCCCAGCGGTAAGGAAGATCTGACGTCATGGGCCGGAGCCGAGAGTTTTACCACCCGGGTGGGTGGGAGGAGCTAGCTTGAAGACCTTCCGGCAAGATTTAAAGCGGCAAGGAACCTGCCAGATAGTGTGGATGAACAACATATCCATGTCCCTAGAAGCCTCATTTCCACTGGTGCCATAACTGGATGTGGGGTGCGGGTGAGCAGTATACCCATGACGCTAGCACTTATTTATTTATTTAAAAGTTTAACCAGAAAAGACATACTGTGCTGAGAACAGCTCATTTCCAGATGCGTCCTGAGGGAAAGAGGAGGAAATAACTAAACAAACTGATGAAAATAAGAAGTCAATTACAGTAATTGAGTAACACATGAAGCATAAATATAAATCATTAGAGGCAAATTAATAAATGAATGCAAGAAGAAAATAAAACACACTCATATGTATAGAGAAAGGGAATACGAAGAGGAGAGGGTCATAGACAGCTGCAGGTAGGAGAACAAAAGTAATAAAGAAGAGACTTTAGGAAGGAAGGAGCAGAGACAGAAACAGAAAGGGGAAGGGAGGACAAAAATTGAGGAAATCGGTAAGAAAATGACGCAAGTGTTAGGGCCTGGCCCAATCAGTTTTTGTGTTTAAACCTTTAAAAAAAAAAAAAAGAACCATCTTGAGGTCCTAAACTCTGCCACAGAAAGCATGACACCAAGAGACTTGTTTCTTTTGTTTGTTTTTGTTGTTTCGTTGTTTCTGGCTGGCAAGAGCTAAAAGGCAGAAGCAGACACCAAGGAGGGCAGTGCAACCAATAGGTCGCTTACTGACTGACTAACTCCAGACCCAGAGTAAAGATGCGTAACTCCCATTGCCTTGCTGCTGTACAGGAGCGGATGCACAATTAAATTCCAACACAGCACTGATTGGCTGATGTTGGGTGGAGGACCAGTAAGTAGGCAATTCAAAATGTCTGAACATAATCAAAGGTGTGCATGCCAGCAGGAAGGAAGACTTGACTGGCAGTAGCACAACTTCAGAGAATCCTGGAAACAAGTCTCGCTCAATGTTGCAATTCCCGGTTACCAATTTTTAAATAAATAAAGAGCGTCACAATCATCTGAAGCACTATCAGGACCCAGTGCCCACCAGATCTGGTGTTCTGCTTTGTAACGGTGTAATACTTCGCAGTCCATGTCCTCCCTATTTAATAGAACAGTTCAAATTCAAGGTACCAGACCTCAAAGCAGAAGAATATTTAAAATCACACTGTTTAGGAAATTGTTTTGACAGAAATCCATTCTATTCAAAGCCCCTAGCTTTTACAACTCACTTCCCAGTGAAATTACAAATTGCCCAAGGTTGAAAACTTTTAAAGTGATTTTCCAACCCAGCTGAAAGCAGCTACCACTCCCGTATTGTGGTAGCTGCTTTCAGCGACAGTTATTGTTGCCACGTTTTAACTATTCATTTTAGCCCATACTTTTGCAATATCGCTCGTAATTTTTATTTTGAGCTCGGCTGTCCGATCAGTTCTGAGTGCTGCAGTGCCACCATCACGCCCCCGCGCTCAAGCACATAATGATGTGTGACCATGGAGAGAGCTGGGGCATGCCCCATTCCATTGAATGGGGCTTCTCTTTCCTGTCATTTTTATGCCCCAGGATGGCCAGTTAGACAGTAAAGGAGGACACCACTTGACTAGTCTAATGGTCCCCCAACCTCCTATACTACCTGCCCTGTAGAGAGAGAGAGATATATAAACACACACACACATATACAGACAGACAGGCCAGCACAACAGCACTGAGGGTTGAGATGCCGGATGCCACACCTCGCGCCATGCCGGCGACCCAAGTTTGGGAATGGATTCGGGCATCGGGAGTCGTCAGGGGAGGGAAGGGATTGAGCGTTCGAAATACTGCTGTCTCTCTTCCCGGGGTGGGTAGTAGGGCTTGCATTGCTCCTCAAGCAGCCCCAGATGGAGATCAGGGGTCCTGCAGGTAGGGATGCTGAAAACGAGGAGGAGGAGCGGTGGTGGACGTCAGCACATCATGTGCGCAGACGTCATTGCATGTCCGCGCTCCAGGGGCAATGCAAGAAAAAAAAAAAAACTGGTGGACTTCAGGAGGTGATGGAGGCACCGGGAGCCAAGGCCCACATCCCAGCACCGGACCAGCCTTCCTCTGGCTCTCCCGAGCCCCTCGATCCAGCCCAGGACCATCCCTCTAATCCCAGAAAGGCTGCCAGGTAGGTGAGGTGGGCCCTTCCCTGAGGGGGGTTGATCCGGGGGGCTGGACAGGTCCGTGGGTCAGGGAAGGGGGAACTCAGCAATGCATCTCCCAGGGAAAGTGGTTTCAGGCAGGGAGTAGAGGCTATAGGCTTTGTGGGCACTCCTAAGAGATGCCCTGGTCCCCAGTACATAAACAAGCATATACAAAAAAAAAAAAAGACAGCTATTTAAGATAATTGTTAAGTGCAGTTATAGAATCCAGGCTAAGTGGTACATTTATGAAGTATCACACTTTCTGGGTGGTGGAAGACACTTGGCTCTGCCTCATGCCTCAGAGCCCACCTGAGGCATCCGGCAATTTGCATTACCACCCACCTTGTGGTGAGTTATTACTAACCCAAATTTCAGCACTACTTTGAATGTTGCCTGAATGAGGACCCGTCCGTGACTGGTTACGTTAGTACATGATTGAAAGGTGAAAGTCAGCTTTTTAAACGTTGCTTTCTAGCTCAATTCAGATGCCAAGGCCCTTGTTGGAGTTAAATGCTTGAAGCCAAATATTTACTCACTGGAAACCACAGCAAAAAGTATACATACTGCAAACATGTATTCTGTATGTATACATATTGTTTATATATTATAAATACATATTTAATATCTGCATACAGACATGTACACACAGCCTTATATAGCTTTTTTGTTCTGCTTAAAATAATAGTTGCTCCCAGTTTCAGAACTGTATGTAATAAATAACCAAATATTGCCATCTACTGGCACAAAGAAATAGCACCCATTTGTAAAACAGAAATCCTAAGTATACAAATGGAGAGACTTGGCTACTGACACTGCATTTATGAATTCCACTCCAAACTGAACACTGCAGTCCCATTTTAAATCATCTCCCTACATATGATTAGTAAAATCTCAACAGTTCAATAGGGTTGGTCCACTCGACATCCACAATGTAAGCAGGGTTGCACTAGATCAGGAGGACTCATTTAACTACCTAGGAATTATTACCATTGACCAGTCTTTTACCTTTGCTCCCCATGTTGACCAGATCGTATGTAACATCAGTAGAAAACTGGAGACACTATACAGACAGAGGCACAACCTTACCCCTGAGGTTAAATGAATTGCTGTTTCCAGCCCCGTTCTACCCATAATTTATTATGGCCTCATGGTCTATGGGGCTGTCTCTGATATGGCACTTAGCAGGGTAAAGCTAGCTCTCAGCAAAGCCTGTCACTTTGTCTCTGGGGCGGACAGAACCACCCACACCTGCACACTATATGCCCTAACAAACTGGCTCCACCTGCAGGACAGGACCATGTACCAGTCCTGTATGCTAGGTAAGAGCCTGTTCATCAATGTACCTTGTAATCTCCTGGGCTGCACCTGAAAATAGGCACTTGGCTGTCTAGTGTGCTTACCCGGTTAACAAAAGCAAATAAATAAATAAGAAGGAACTTGGCCTCACCTCCCCAGGAATGGAAAACCCTAAGCCCATACCCCACTAGGAGCAACTTGCCGAACCCTGTCTGTGCTCTTACTGCAGAACAAGCCTAATAAATGCTCATTTGCAGCCAGAGGGACCACAATGGCTAAACAATTTGCCAGGGTCTCTGACAGGGCTTTCAAAATGTGGTCAGTCTCAAAGGGAACTACTAAAGGCTCTCCTACCTGGCACAGTCTGTGGCAACATGCAGCAGAAAACCCTCTCCCCTTTCACACCCTGCAACTGCTCCACTGGCCACTGCAACTGCTCCACTGGACACCTTAACCGTGTTACCTACCTGATAAAGCACCGAAGGGTGTTGCTTAGCCTCTGCTATGTTCCTTCTGCTGACTCCTTGCCTATGTACTAGCCTAATTATGCCTCATGGTTGTCAACTTCCTGCACATGTTTGTGTGACCATGCCTCTTATGGCTGCTACCTTACTGCTCCATGTTAATTGTTGTCATTGTTGTGAATGAGTTTGTCTGTGTATTTCTGTGTGCTGATACTGATGAGGAACTTTTGTAAATGAGCATGCTTGCTCAAAGGTATTCATCTGACTGTTAAAAATTTTCAGAGATTTCTGCCTTTGCTGGAGATCCGGCCTGCACAGTGACAAAATATATCTCACACAGTAATGTTTTTATTTTAGAATTTATTTACACAGGATAGACAGTTTGAGATATAACATCTCGATTCCAGTGGGATCCTGCTTCCACCATTTTGCAGCTAATGCACTGAGCACTAAGAGATTAAGTGACTTGCTCAAGGTCACAAAGAAAGTATATGGCTCTAGTGGGTTTTGAACCTGCAATCTCCTGGTTCCCAAACTGGTGCTCTAACCACTACAATGCACTGCACTGCCCTACTGAAACAACCTGAATAAGTGACCCACTCCACACGTGAAATAGGTTTGATCCTCAGTTACTATGGACCCAAAGAAGAATTAAAGTCACGAGTGAAATTTTTTTTATGATGTGAATGCCAGATGAGATTGCTTACTAGTCCTGCTGCAACCAAATAAAACTGTGAATGGACTGAAGTCAAACATGGATTTGCCATACACATGTATGCTTTATGACACTATGGTCTTTGTCTGACAGAAGGGGTTTAAAATTTAAAAGTATCAGAAAGACAAGTCACAGAGTCTGTGAGGTACAGGATTAACTGTGGCGAGGGCAGAGGTACTGAAAGATGGTAGACGCATATCTGTTTATCTGCAAACTGGCGACCGAGAGAGGCTCACTGAAGCTCCCTTCCAGGTGACACGGGGGGGGGGGGCACAAAATTCAGAAATTCAAGTAATAATGTTGATTGGTGAGAAAAATAGTAGCAATGCAGCATTGCACAATACTGCAAAACAAAACATGTAAATAATATAAATAAAGCAAACTGTTGAAGGAGAACCTTTATAAACAGTGTCCATAACAATCTGAAAGTCCATAAAAAAAAACTCTTTTAAAGAGCACATTTTCTGGTACCCACCCCCCAGCCCCACAAAGTTCCTTATCCCAGTCTGAGTTGCAGGCTTCATGAAAAAAATGTTATTTGCTGTATTTTAAAAGGGATGGGACTATATTTTGGCTCCGGAGAGCTGATATCCGACCCCTTTCACTTCCATGTTCTGAGCACCTGCACTACTACGTTTTGTGATGCAACAGTCTGGAGAGCCCAGGGGCATGCTCCACAGACTTCAATGGAGCTGGATTTTAAATGCAAATTCTGATACTCTAAAAGCCCTATTTCAACTAATAAAGGCCACTGCTGAACTAAGAAAGCCGATCTTAGTTGAGTGATGGCCTTGACTAGTTCAAATTGGGCTTTCAGGATATCACAATTTGCATTTAAAAAGCATCTGTACCGAATTCTATGGAGCGCCCCCACCAAGCTTCCTCCCTATGATTGCATCACAAAATGTGCTAGTGAGGGGGCGGTTCAGAACACAGAAGTGAAAGGATCAGCTCTGGGCCCGCAAAGCCAAAATATAATCCCTTCCAAATTACAGCAAATAAAAAAAATGTTATTTATGAAGCCTGCAACTTGGACCGGGGTAAGGAACTTTGTGGGTTTCGGGGGTGGCAATATGATGGCGGGCATGAAAGGTTCTCCTAAAATTAGGCATTTATTGAACTTGCCTTTAACTGGCACTAGTGCAGAGATATCCATGTATTACTCTGCCACTTATTAGTACTACACTGCCACCGATTAAGGGACCTTATGATGTCAACGGTGAAGCTGTGCCTCAACTACAATGTCCATGACATCATGAGGTTCCAAAAATGGTTGCAGTGTAGTATTAATGTATGGCAGACTTAGCTATATCTCTGAAGTGCATCCAGCTACAGGTAAGCTCAAATTAACATTTAGAAATATTCAGTGGCTTTCAAACTATGTTGGCCCCTATTCATAAACGTTTCCCATTAAATAAAAATAGGAAAACAGGAAACCTGCAAAAATTACTGTAGTATGGTGCAGCTTCAAAATAAGGAAACCTGAGGGTCACTTAGCTAAGCCAAGGGAGTCACAGAAACACTGGCCCTCATATTCAAATGTTTAGCAAGGAATTGTGTTAGTGGCACACTAACTGAACAGTGGGAGCTGACGGGATGGGGGCCATATTCAAAGGCCCCCGATACGCTGTGCCGACAGCCTGATCACAAAGAATACACCAATGTGTCCATGCAAATGAGGGATCCTCATACACAGCACAGCAGTATATTTAGGTGTTTCAGCAGTGCTAAGCAGCTTCTGTTGCAGAACTGTTTAATACTGCCGAAACCCTGCCCCTTAATCTTGAGCAGCGGCAGTGGCCCCTCGATCGCTTGACCTGTAAAACTATTTCAGTTCCTGGTGGTCTAGCACTCCCTCCCTCCCCTGATCACCTGTCCTGAAATAAGTATTCGTTTGTGGTGGTCTAGTGGACCCCCCACCCCTCTTAAAGTGCAACCAAACACCCCCTCCTGACGGTCCCACTGCAGATCCTCTTCCACACCCCCCCCATCTCAGACACTAATGTTGACACACAGCATTAGCAACAGCAATGGCACAGTTTTCACTCACCATTCGATTCGTTACTATCTAAATGTCAGACAGCATCGCACACCTTCTGTAAAACAGCTGTTTCTACAGAAGTCATGCAATCGCTTCTCGCCATTCAGACAGCGCCCAGTTGAGGGTGTGCAAAGGGCTGTGTCGGTGTCTCTGTGCAGATATCAGCATCACTGTCCCAGATGAAGGGGTGTTGCAGAAAGGAGGGTCCAAAGCGGGCAAGTTGGTCGGGGTTGGCTGTACTTCTGGGGGTGGGGGGTCCACCACCAGAGCAAGTACTAATTAAAGGACAGGTGATTGGGGGAGCCACTAGACCACCAGAAACTGACCATTTAGGATGGGTGATCGGAGTGGGTGGGGGGACCACTTGATTATATATGGGACTGGAAAGGTATTACAGGACAGGTGTCGGGGGGCTACAAATGGTCCATAGAGGGGCATGGCTAGCAGCCAACATGGAAAGACCCATTTTCTGCAACTCCTTCTGATACAGCAGTTATGTTTAAAAATGCTCAAAACTCATTTACTTTTTACCTCAGAGTATATTACTTAATAGCTTCAACTGTTCCTCAGCAGTGTGTGAAATCTGGAAAATTTTCTACAGATGGAAAGACCAAGAAATTCACAGCAGGCTGAGACCGGGAAGGGGAAAGTGCCAGAGATGATCTCAAGTAGCAGCAAGGGCGGTAAGCAACAGACACAGGAGAGCAAGGCCGAGCCATCCAATAAAGCCATCTTGGATGCAGTCCCCGAACTTAAGCAACAAATGGAAGCTTTTAATAGGAAGGTTACTCTTCTAAAAACCAACATAGACCTGATCTCGGCAGAAGCCAAAACTGCTACAGACAATGTCACAAAATCAACTACTGCAGTCACTGGAATGATTAAAGAAAATAAGCTTCTACACTCCTGGCTTGAGTGCTTAGAGAATGCAACACGTGCATCTCACCTGCACTTGCTAGGCCCCAGAGGAGACAGAGGGCACATGTCCTATATTTTTGTAAAAAAAAAACCTTCTGCACTTTGTTTAACATCACATGACTAGGTGTGTACACAGTGTACGAATAACCCCAAGAAAACAACCAGATGAGAAAATGACCCAGAGACTCCTCAAACCCTCTTAATAGTCCTGGATGAGCTACATGCTAGAGACAGTATTCAGAAAGTAGCAAAATCAAAGGGCAAATATTTCTCCCACAGGGCCGCCAGATTTTTGTGTTTCCAGACCTCAGTTATGCCACCTGCCAACAGCATCAGTGCTTTTATGCCATATGGGCCGCCTGAGGGAGCTGGGAATACCCTATAACTTGCAACTACTGGCTAAATTGAAAATTGTTTATGCTAGTCAAGTTTTTATCTTCAGAGATCCCTAAGGAAGTAGGAAAAAGCTAGAGCATACCAAACAGAACTATGCTGCCTCAGAAAACACATGCAATTTTATTTTATAAGTGTGATGAGCCACTCAGGGTGTTCATTAAGGATTTTATTGCATGCCCCTGGGTATGCTAAGGCACAAGGCCACAGGCCAAGTATCCTTGCACCCTGTGAAGTGCATTAAAACTTTAACGCATACCCGAAGTCACTTATCACACTTATAAAATGGCTCAATTACAATGTGTTAGTCAACATTAAAAAGTGCACTTTTTTAAAAGTGCACATTCCTGTTAAAATAAAATACTAGTTGTTAGTAAAACTGATAAAAATAGTGCTGCTTTGGTGTTTGTATCTGGCCAGCAGGTGGTGCTGTGCTGCTGCATTTGCTTTTCTAGGAAACTGCAGGTAGGCTGATTGATTAGGTGAAGGAGCTAGTTGCTCTTAGTAAAAAACACCCCTGGTCCGCCTCGGCCGTGACCTGCCTACTCAGGAAAACAATATTCTGCTGCTTCACGGCATGATCCACCCGCCTGCTCCAGTTAGCCCCAACTTGTCCACAGCAGAGAATCAGGATGTTATTTTTAAAATTTAAATTGTGTGTGTTTTGAGAACAAGTGAGCAGCTGACAGAGCCGTGTTGTTATACTGTTGGTTTCTGTTTTGAATAAAGATGGCACCCTCCAACTCCACCCTGCCTCTTCTGCTCCACTCTACCTTGCCCCACCCTATACCATTATACAGATATTGGCTTGGGAACAGCTGAAAAACGAGCTTTCTACTTTTAGAAGCCCTTCCTCCTTTTCAGCAACATGTTGCTCTCTTGGTCCTTAAGAACCTATTAATTGGGTCAGAGAGGTAAAAATATTTGGAGCATTTTTTTTTTTTAAATGATCAAAGTGAGGTCTCTGCTGTTCTGGCAATCGAAATTAGAAATGGGTCAAGGGAGCATAGCAACCTAAGCAGTCAGGTTTTAATCCCCACTGTAGCCTCTACAGCGATCCCCCCTACCCTAAAGCATTACTGGGACCAGTGAGTTCCTAAGGTACCAACAAGGACACCTTGAGGGTAAAGTGTTGTTTTTGGGTTTTTTTGTTAAGAATTTTAATAAGTAGGTGATATAGGTTTGACAGCGGTTGCTGTATGCATTAGCAGGGGAGTGAGTACAACCAGTAGTTTTTGTGCAGAGACCACAGAGGTTAGTTTGAGCAGTCGAGAGGGCAATGTGTTTGATTAAGTTGTAAGTATGTTGTACATTATAATCCGATGTGAGTGTGGGAGTGCTAGATTGTAAGAAGTTTAAAGAGTTACTGACGATACCCATCTGTGTCTGCTGATTCTGATGCTTTGAGACTCGTTTTACTAGTGTAACTTTTATCTGTGGGTTTTCTGGTTGTTTCTTTACCTCTAACAGCAATATTTATGCCTCTTGGTACCAGTGCAGTTTTCCTGCAGTTTTCCGACTTATACCAGCCTAAACTGCAAGTGACATCATTTGTAGGATGTTTTGCGCTGAGCCGTGCTGTGACATTTGTCACCGGTTACTCATTTTTTTTTTTTCTTTATATTGGTACCGCTGTTATTACAGTAGGTGGCGGTCGCTGTGTCCCTGAGATCAGAAACTAAAAAAAAAATAAAAAGGATTGAAGCAGTTATGCAGGGATAGGCTTGTAAGGCTGGCGATGTTTTCATCTAACAGCATTAACGATTGCATTTTGGGGTACACTGATATACTGTACTACATAAAACAAAATTATACTATAGTTTGTACGTTAGATTTTTAACTGGCTTTCTAGATTTTCTAGTCATGAATATATCACTGTACCTTACTCTTGTCTTGTAACATGCCGTGTACTATATCCGTGTAACCCAAAATGAATGCCGATGGCAGCACTGCTTGACTTGGGAACAGAGGTGCTCAACCTCTGTGGTGCACCAAGGAGCTCATCCTGCCACCTTGCAGGGTTGCCAACCTTAAGGGAAACCGTCCCTAGTATTCTTGGGCCATACTTGTGTTACATACCTGCTTTATATACCTGGCAGTCAGTGGTTCCCTCTCCCTAGCCCAGGTCCAGTAGAGGTGGAGCTCTGATAAACCCCTTCCCTTCCCTTACTGGCTTCCTGCGTTCCCGTTGCAGCACTGTGAGCCTCCCACTTGCATGCAGAAGACCTATAGGCAGTGTGTGTGTGTGTGTGTGTGTGTGTGGAAGGAGGCACAAGAAGCTGTGCCACGATCAGCGAGGGCTGATACGTCTTTAAACATGGCCCAGTGAGACACTTGTATGACGGTCCCTTTCCCATTCTCTGCATGGCTGCAAAAGTTTAGTAACCATGTAGGGAAGACTTGCAAAGTGCTAAGAGGTCACTGCAACCACTCTGTGTCAGCACCGTTACTGTGCAGGGGGTACTTGCCCGCTGTGCATTCTAAATAAATACATAGGTTTCAGATATGATGTCCAGCTTTCCTTATCACAAACTCACAACAATAGATTTTTTTTTAAATCTACATTTTATCCCTCTGGTGACTTCTGTTCCTCAAACGCCCATGCAAGTTCCCAGCCCCAACACTGGCTACATCTGATGCTGTGAGGTTGGGCGTGGGGCCCATATGGGCGCCATGTTTTCACCCAGGTTTCTCCCTCGCTCCCTCCCTCCCTCTAACCTCTGGCACAGCTGTGTGCTGTAGCGCTGCAGAAACCCTTAGGAGGTGGCAGGATGGCCTACTCCAACCTCTGGCACCACTTGGTGCTCTAGCGCCGCCAAAACCCTTTGGAGGTGGCTGGATGATGTCCATGGTCCACAGCAGAGATCGCTTTAGGAATGGACGGGATGCCTCCCTCCCCAGATCGGGCATCTCTGCCATCCGTGGGGTGTGGGGGTGTGGGGGCAGGGACCCAAACATGCTCCTGGACTGCCAACATGGTAGCATGACACGCCATTGCTGGGCCATCAGGGTAGCCACTGCCCCCAACAGACTGTAAATTATCTTTGAGCAACATAAAAGTCCCAATAGATATATACATACAGTATATATATTGCATTTGTTATGCTATATGATTGAGCTTACAAAATCTGTCTCCAGCTTTTCCATTTCCTGTTTGTAGCCTCATCCTGCTACTGTACATGCCGCACTCTGTGGAGGGATTTCCTAACCTCAAGGTCCATCTGCTCAAGCTGAGAAACACAGGGAAAAACAAAATTTGAGATGTGGTTAATTATCGCTTACATGCCAACTTTTATCATACATATGAATGGTCACACATCATACTGACAGTGAACATGGCAGAGGAAAATACAGAAAGCTAGTCTCATATAACCACTAATACTGAGCAGAGACATCTGATCATCTCTACAACATTCATACTGAAACTTATACCATAGTCCGAACATGATGATTTCAGATGTGGATGGTCTGATGCTGTAACTGTTCATAAAACAAGATAGTTACACTTTTTTTTTTAGTTACTTTTTGTCCCCAACTCCAGCAGGTGCTCCCTTTCAGCCAGCACCTCCAGCTGTCATGCCACATCCATAGGACTTACCGCTTCCCCAATAACCCCATGGCCTGTCCCCATGGTGAGGCAGTTGGTGCTGTCCAAACCTTGGCAGAGACCAAATCCATGATCGGGAGAGAGACTGGTCAGAGGATGCGGGGCCCATGAGATGCCAGTGTCATCCTGCACCCCTGCCATTATTTTCTAACTGGTTTCTCCTTTTCCTCCCTCTGGAGTCAGCAGAGTGAACGCATATGCACAAGCTGGCTGACTCCACTCTCCCTGCTGGCCATGCAGCTATGCTTCTTGTGCTCCCAAGGAGGCACCTGCAGGTGGGTCAGCCAGCCTCCCAGAGAGAATGAGCATCCTGTAGGAGACATACTCCCTCCCTCCCTCCCAGCTGGCCGTCCAGTGACTCGGGCTCATTCCTTGAACATGGGTCGCTGGCATTTTGAGCAGTAGCCCTACTGCTCTGCTGATGGGTGCGAGACAGACAGCAACATGTTATGTAAACATGAATCAAGGAGACATCATAGCTATCCCAGAGTTCTTTACAGAAAACAGCAGGTAAAGAAAGACAAAAAAAACCTTGGCCAAGCATGGTGGCACCTTGGGTAGCACACTACACTACCGTGCAGAGGACTTAGGTTTATATTGCAGGCATTTCCATGCATGGCAAGGAGGTGGGCAGGGTTTCAGTAGGATAACCAAATATTTACTAGTTAATTATTAACAAGCCAATTTTTTTGCCTTAAGAAAACATGACCAGTATTCACAAAAAAACGCAAAGTGCTGCGCAAAAGATTGCATGGCACCTGGCGACTGTCCAGGTCACAAAACTCGCTATTCACAGACGGATTACGAATGGTGCTATCCAGATGTAAACAGGACTGGATAGAGGCAGTGGTAAACACAAATACCACTACCTCCAACTCCACCAGCGCAGCCAGACCCCAGCTGTGTGAATAACCCAGCAAGCATAGCGCTGGTGCGCAAAGTTGGCATTCACTAAAACGCCCATGCAAATGAAATCATTGGGCATGTATGATGTTAACTGGCCATTTGCATGCCCATTATGGGCCCATTTGCATGGCCTTCAGCAGGAGGTTAATGCCCCCCACCCAATGCTGATCACCGTCCCGATAGTTAATATACATATGCCTGGTGGTCTAGTGGTTCCCTCCCTCCCTGGTCACCCTCTGGTATGCATAAAAATGTTATATCCCTGGCAGTCTAGTGTCCTCCCCTCCCCAGTCTCCAACTCTGTCAGTAAGAAATCATTTTCCATAGTGTAGTGGCTCCTCCCTCTCCCAGTCTCTGATCACCGTCCGTTGGAGGAAAATCTAATCCTGATAGTCCAGTAGGCCCCCGCCTGATCACCCATCCAATATGTATACATTACTAGAAGGGTTGTGCAGTCGCCCTCCCCACACATTCCGATCCTGTACAGGACAGCTACCCAGTACCATGGTGGTATAGTGAACCCCCACCCACCCTGTGGGTGTTTCCCCATCACCCCGCCCCCCAACCCAATCCCCAGTGGGCAACCAGCACAGCCTTCCTCATACCGCCATGGCTGGCCGTCCACTGAATTGTCAATGAAAGAGTACAGTACACACTACAAGGCCATTAGCAGTGACAAGAGAAGCTTGGATCTCAGTCCAGGTCAGAGGCTGTCTTTTGATTGGGATCCAATAAGAAAAGGCTACTTGGCCTGTGAATTTCATACACCTGGTGATAAGAAATGACCATGGAAAGTACCTTATCTACTCATATATAAGTCGGTCCACGTAAGGCAAGGCAAATTTTATTTATATGGCGTCCAATCCCGGAGGCTCTGGGCGCCACACAGAAATATACAATAAAACAAAAAAAATTACATTAATACACATTTAAAATATAAATCAGTTTAAAACTTTTAAAATACCATATTCAGAGACTGAGCAACATGTTAACATTCAGTAATCATTAAAAGCCAGGTCAAAGAGGTGGGCCTTCAACCTCTGCTTAAACACCTCTACCAAGGCGGCCTCCCAGACTGCAGATGGAAGTGAGTTCCACATGATGGTCCAGAAATGGTGAAAGCATGATCTCCCAAAGTAGTGAACTGAACCCTGGGAACATCCAGGAGGCCCCTCGAAGAGGCGCGGAGGGAGCAAGCAGAGGTCACTGGTGTCAGGAGCTCTAACAGATAGCCAGGACCCAGTCCATTTAGGGTTTTATAGGTGATAAGTCCCACCTTGAAAAGGACCCTCCACCTGAGCGGCAGCCAGTACAGGGCATGCAAACTGGGGTCACATGACTGGACCTAGAAAGACCCATTAGAAAGCGAGCTGCTGCGTTCTGCACCAGCAGCAGTCTGTGGAGGGTCCCTCCTCTGACCCAGAAGTGGAGCATTTCAGTAGTCAAGCCTGGAGGAAACAAAGGCATGCACTAGCGCTGGCAGGTCTTTGGGCGGAACAAGGGGCTTAATCTTGGCAATGTTCCATAGGTGGTAAAAACCTCTACTGACTACAGACGACACCTGATCTTCAAAGGTCAGTCTGCTATCAAGAATCATGCTCAGATTTCGCACCCTCTGGGAAGCTGTCAACAGGGTTGAACCCAGTACAAGACCAGAATCAGCCCCAGGCAGCAGCCCATCACGCCCACGACCAAGCTTGATCACCAGCACCTCCCCCTTGGCCGGGCTGAGTCTCAGCCAGCTGGAAGCCATTCAGTCACTGATTTTAGCCAGGCAGTTGTTAAGTACATGCACAGCTCTGGATGTTCCAGGAGCACATGACAAATACAGTTGAGTATCATCTGCATAGCAGTGAAACGCCACACTGTATTATCCAATGATCTCACCCAGGGGCAGCATATACACTGCGAACAACATCGGTGACAGGATCGAGCCCTTTGGTACTCCACAGGACAGAGGCATTGGGGAGGAGAAATTCCCCATCATCACCCGCTGCACCCTGTCCGAGAGATAGGACTCAAGCCATGTGATGACAGTACCGGCGAGTCCACAAAACTCACAGAGCCAATCCATTAACAATACGTGGTCCAAAGCGTCAGAGGCTGAAGAGAGATCGAGTAGCATAAGAACTGACCTTGTCTCTCTAGCTCTAGCCCTGAACAGATTATGCACCTACTAGAGCTGTTTCAGTACTGTGTCTAGCCTGAAAACCAGACTGAAATGGTTCATAAATGTCCGAGACACCAGGTGATACATAGATACATAGACAGTGTCGGCAGATAAGGGCCTATGCAGCCAGTCTGCCATTTAAGTTTCATAAGTTCGTTTATGTTTTCCAGGAAGTCTGTTGCCCTTACCCCTGACCTCCAGAATTCCTTTATGTCTATCCCATGCATTCTTAAATCCCGTGATTGTTTCAGCCCCACCACTTCCTCTGGCAGGGTGTTCCACTTGTCCACCACCCGTTCTGTGAAGAAATTCTTCCTCACGCTTCCTCTGAATCGCCCTCCTCCAACTTTATCCCATGCCCTCTAGTCCTGGAACATCTTTTTCGCTTAAAAATAGTGCATTCCTGCACCCTGTTCCTCCCTGTAAGATACTTGTATGTCTCTATCATATCCCCTCTCCCTCCTCTCCTCCAGGGAGTACATGTTCAGTGCCTTCAACCTGTCCTCATAGGACTTGTGATGCAATCCGTGCACCATCTTTGTTGCCCTCCTCTGAACCTTTCTCTACCCATGTCCCTTACGTAGGTAAGGTCTCCAGAACTGCACAGTGTACTCCAGGTGCGGCCTCACTAGTGTCTTGTATAGTGGAATTATGACCTCCTTTTCCTGCTGGTGATGCCCTGCCTCATGCATCCCAGCATCCTATTTGCTTTACCTGCTGCCTTGTCACACTGTTTCCTGCCTTGAGGTCATCAGAGATGATAACCCAAGATCCCTTTCCTGCTTGGTGCATGCTATATCCTCACCCCCAACTGATATATTGTGCCAGGGTTTTGTGCCCCATATGCATTATCTTGCACTTCCTTGCATTGAATTTCAACTGCCAAACCCTGACCATTCTTCAAGTTTCTGCAGGTCCCTTCTCATTCTGTCTACACCTCTGGTGTGTCTACTCTGTTACAGAGCTTTGTGTCATCAGCGAACAGTGAAATTCTGCCTTCTAGGTCCCAGTAATGTCACTGATGAAGATATTGAATAGTACTGGTCCCAGCACTGATCCCTGTGGTACCCACTGGTCACTCTTCCTCTGTGGAGTGACAGCCATTTACCACCACCCTCTGTGTCCTGCTGCCCAGCCAGTTACCTACCCACCACACTACTGTCCTGCCTACACCCATATTCCCCAGTTTGTGCAATAGTCTTCTATGTGGCACAGTGTCAAAGGCCTTGCTGAAGTCCAGATAGGCCATGTCCACTGCCCTCCCTGATCCACCTCCCTAGTCACCCAGTCAAAAATTAAATGAGGTTGGTCTGACATGACCTTCCCTGGTGAAACCATGCTGCCTTGGGTCCTGTAGTCCATTGACAACCAGATGTTCCACCAATCTCTCCTTCAGTAGTGCTTCCATGATCTTCCCCACTACTGAGGTGAGGCTGACTGGTCTGTAGTTCCCCGCTCTCTTTGTTCCCACTTTTGTATAAGGGACTACATCTGCTATCCTCCAGTCTTTGGGTACCTCCCTGTTTCTAGTGATCGGCTAAACAGGATAGCAAGAGGTTCAGCCACCACCTCTCTTAGTTCTTTAGGACCCTGGGGTGCACCCCATCTGGCCCCATTGCTTTATCAACTCTTATTACTTCCAGTTCCTTCAGGACCCTTTCTTGTAAAGGGACTTGTGTCCATTTCTGCACCATTCTCACCCTTGTACTCCATTCAGACCCATTACCCTCCTCTTCCTCAGTAAAGACTGAGCAGAAATACCTGTTCAATATGTCAGCTTTACTGTTGTCATCCTCCACACAGCCCCCATCCTCCCCTCAGTCTCACTATCCCTCCCTTTGCCTTTCTTTTTCACTTATGTACCTGTAAAAGGTTTTGTCCCTCTACCCACTGATTTTGCAATGTGTTCTTCTGTCTGAGCTTTGGCTTCCCTTACTGACCTCCTGCCTCCCTTTGCTTCTCCTGGTACTTCTCCCTATCCCTTCTGCCTGTGTCTTTTGTATTGCCTGAATGCAATCTTTTTGGCTTTCACTTTCTTTGCTACCTCTTTGGAAACCATAATGGTCTCTCTTCCTTTTCCTCTTGCTAACCTGCTTAATACATAATTCTGTTGCTCTTGTAATCCCCATTTTAAATACTTCCACTGTTCCTCAACCCCTGATTCCTGCCCCATTCCCTTAATGCCTCTTTTCAAGTATCTCCCCATTTTCTCAAAGTTTGCCCCCTAAAATCCAGGATACGTGTTTTTGTGTGGTTTGGTTCTGCTCTTTCTGTGATTTCAAACCACAGTGACTGGTGGTCACTGTTCCCCAGGTGCTCCCCACTCTTACCCCATCACACTGTCCCTGTTTGTGAGCACAAGGTCCAGTATTGCCTTCTGCCGAGTTGGTTCCATGACCAGTTGCTTGAGGAAGGCACCCTGAAGGAGTCCAGGATAAATCTGCTTCTAGTTGATGCTGCTGCTGGGATGCTCTAGTCCACGCCTGGAATATTGAAGTCTCCAACCAGTACTACCTCACTCTTGTCTGCCATCCTCTGGATGGCTAGCATCAGCTCCTATCTGTTTCTTCCTCCTGGGCTGGTGGTCTATAGGCCACACCTGTGCGGATGGCTGGCCCCATTTTCCTTTCCAGCTTAACCCACAGTATCTCTCCCCATTTTGTTCCTCCTGGATCTCTGTGGCCCTTATGTCATTTTCACATACAGTGCCACCTCCTCCCTTCCTGCCTGCCCTGTCTCTTCTGAATATGTTGTAGCCAGGTATGGCCAACTCCCAGTCGTGGTTATCATTACACCAGGTTTCAGTGATGGCCACAATGTCCAGGTCTGACTGCATCATGACAGCCTCCAGATCTTCCATCTTGCTGCTAAGGCTCCTGGCATTTGCACACATGACTTTCCATGATTTGACCTCCCTAGACTGTTTCGCTGTTCTACTCCAGCCCCTTCCTTGGTTGTCCTTTATCCCTGGTTCACCTTGCTGTCTGCCCTTCTGCTCAATTTTGCCCTATTCTGCCTATCCACCTCCTGGGCGCTAATCTCCATCTTTGCACTTGGCTAACCTCCACATCCTTTCCTTCCATTTCTCTGGGTACCACATGAGGTCCTTGTAAGCGCCCGACACAACTTTGCGTCGAAGCCTCTCCTTGTCCGAGGAGAAGAGAAGGCGAGGGCCCAGCTACGCCGCTTACTCTGATACGAAACCGGGACCACCTATGTCGGCGGGATCGGCTGGACCGTGAAGATGTCAGGAGATCAGACCTCATGCTTCCGAGGGAGGGTTCTGGGGCAGGGCGGGGAAACCCGCTCTCCCCTCGGCTCAGCAGGTTCGACCGTGGACTCCGGAACCGGAGGCACAGGCAAGTCCACGGTAACCTCGATCTCCGCGTGGGGAACCTGGGAGTGAGGGTTTTCAGCTTCACCGGTCGACAACCCATCTGACGGGTCGAGAAAAATCTCGACTGCGTCGACGGGTGTCTCGGTCAACTGACCTGACGGGGACACTGTGAGGCCAGTGGCCGAAGCCGAAGGATCGGATCAAGTCGAGGGTCGACTACCACAGGGAGGGGACCTCCCCATTCCCAAGAGTTGCCAATGGAGGGACTTACCTTAGAGTCCTTCTTCTTGGACCGAGAGGAAAGTCCTGATGGCCCCTCTCCCTTGGTGGAAAGGGACTGACAGAGCTCCTTAAAAGAAGCTGAATAGGAGGATCCCAAGGAGAGCGGGATAAAGGCCGCAGCCGAGGAAAATGAAGATGCGGCCTGCGCTGCCTCCTCCTCAAGGGCGATCATCTGCTCGAGCTGTTCTGCCAAGCCAGCCGCCGCAGACACCGCCAAACGGGCCTCCTTCGACTTCACCAGCGGGTAACGTTTCTTGGGGCGCCCAAGTTGTAAACGGGCGGCGCGGTCCTCCAGGACGTAGATCGAGAAGGAAGAGCACAGGTTGCAGGCCTGCGGGTCGTGCTCAAGGCCTAAGCAGTAGACGCACGTGGAGTGCGGATCTGTCCGAGACATCTTCTGCCACATGGGCACCTCCGAAAACCGGGAGTCGATTTGTCCATCGCAGTCGTGAGGGAATTAAATGAACGAAGTCTTGAAAACCTTAAACTTTATTTTGGGTAAACCGAAGAATTAGGAACCAGTCTTATACACAGAGCATTAAGGAAGGAACCTGAGCTTCCAGCGGTAGGAAGATCTGATCATGGCGAGCGAGAGTTACACGTGGGTAGGAGTTGCTTGAAGATTCCGCAAGATTTAAGTGGCAGGATACTTGCCAGGGACGCAACATATCCATGTCCCCTAGAAATACAGGTTATTCACCTGTAACAGGAGTTCTAGGAATGGTATATGTTGTTCATCCACACTGTCTGGCATTTCTGCCGCTTAAATCTTGCCGAAGGTCTTCAAGCTGGCTCCTCCCACCCACCCGTGGTGGTAAAACTCTTGGTTCCGCCTCATGACGCCGGATCTAGCCCACTGGAAGCCAGGTTGTGCATCGAAGCCGGGGAGGTTGGGTGGGTCGTGAGGATGAACAACATATACCATTCCTAGAACTCCCGTTACAGGTGAGTAACCTGTATTTCTAGGGACATGGATATGTTGTTTATCCACACTGTCTGGTAGACTCCTAGCAGTTCTCCGGGAGGAGGAAGGCAAGGTGCACACCCCCTACTTGGGAAATAGAGACTGGAGAACCGAGGCCCCAAAACCAGCATCCCAGCATGACTCAAGGTCGATGTGGTAGTGGGTGATGAAGGTGTGTGCTGACTTCCAGGTAGCAGCCCTGCAGATTTCCTGGATAGGGACATCCCTGGAAGCAGCCACTGAAGCAGCGGTATGAGCTCTTATCCCTCTGGGAGGCTGCATGCCCGCCAACCTATAGCAGAAATCTATGCAGGAGGTGACTCACCTGCATATCGTCCGCTTGGCTGCAGGTCTGCCAGGTGCAGCATCAGCGTAGGTGACAAACAGCTGGCGAACCTCTCCCCGAACTTCAGCCGTCCGCTCCTTGTAATAAGCAAGCGCTCTTCTAGGGTCCAAAGTATGGAGCCTATATTCGGCCTTCAAGGTGTGACTGGGGTAGAACACCGGCAGAGTCAACACCTGGTTAAGGTGAAACTCCGACACCACCTTCGGAAGGAATTTCGGGTGGGGGCACAGGACAACCTTGTCCCTGTGGAAGACCAGATAAAGAGACTCTATGGAAAGTGCCTGGAGCTCTCCCATCCTGGCTGACGTGATAGCCACCAAGAAGGCGGTCTTCCACGACAGGTGAGAGATGTCACACTTGTGCATCGGTTCAAATAGATTGCCCATGAGCTCAGCCAATACCAGCAGTAGATCCCACGGAGGTGGAGGTTCTTGCACCGAAGGGGGTATGTGATCAAGGCCTTGAAAAAGTGCCCGACCACCTTCTCCTGCGCCACCGACTGCTTCCCAGCCCGCGCCCGGTAAGCAGAGATGGCTGTCAGGTGCACCTTAAGGGTCGTCGACCGAAGCCCTAGCTGAGAAAGGGACCACAGGTAGTCCAGTAGGCTTGCCAAGGAACAGGAGGAAGGGTCTAGGCCCTTGTCTCAACACCAAATGGAGAATCTCTTCCATTTCAAGGCATAGCATTTTCTGGTAGACTCCTTACTGGATGCCTCAATAACGTTGAGGACCTCGTCGGAAAGACCCAAGTCCTGGAACTCTAGCCGCTCAGGAACCAGGCCATCAGGTGCAGGGATTGAAGGTCCGGATGGAATACCTTCCCCTGAATGACTGAGATCTGGTCCGGGCGGGCTGGAAGCCGCCTCGGGAGCCTGGAGCTGAGACTGAGGAGATCTGGATACCATAACTAGCGGGGCCAGTCTGGGGCTAACAGAATCACCTGCGCCTTGTCCCTCCTCGCCTTGAGAAGCACCTTGTGGATCAAGGGAAATGGGGGAAAGGCGTAGAAGAGGCCCGGAGTCCACGGCCTCGAGAAGGCATCCCCCTCCAGCGAGCCCTGCTGAGGGGGGCGGCATGAAACAGTCTCAGCCTGTGATTCTCCTGGAGGCAAACAGGACACCTGAGGCGTGCCCCAGTGGGAGAAGAGATCTTGTACTACCTCCGGCAGGAGAGACCACTCATGAGATGCAGCCCCTATCCGGCTTACGGCATTGGCCAGGGTGTTGGAGGCTCCTGCCACGTGAATGGCGAGGAGATCCGCCTCCAGGCTGCGCATGAGAGACCAAATGCGGAGAGCTTCCCTGCACAAAGGTATGGAGCGCGTCCCGCCCTGGTGGTTTAGGTAGTATATGGTCATGGTATTGTCCATCTGGACCTGAACCACCTGACCCCTGTAGAAACGGAGCGAAGGCAGTGAGGGCTAGACGAATCGCTCAAAGCTCCAGCAGGCTGATGTGGCATCGGGACTCCCAAGGGGATCAGAAGCCGTGTGCTCTGTGCTCCCCCAGATGGGCACCCCAACCCATCAGAGAGGCATCAGTCGATAGAGAGACCGTCGGGACATGAAAGAACGCATCCTGGAGGTCCAGGGAACAGAACCACATGCCTCATTCCAAGGATGGGATTATCTGAGCCAGAGTGACCATCCTGAAGGTCCGAGACCTTAGGAACCTGTTCAGGTCGTAGGTCGAGAATGGGGCGCCAGCCCCCCATCCGTTTTGGGACCAGGAAATACCTGGACACAAACCCCGGGTCTGGAGGAGGATCCGCCACCTTCCTGATCACCTCTTTTTCAAGGAGCAGGGCAATATCGGCTTGGCAGGCCGACAGCGCAGGCTGTGGACCCTGTGGCCCCCCGAGGGGTGACGGCTCGAAAGGGTGGAGCCTGCTCAAACTCCAGAGGCAGGCCCTTTCCTACCACCTCCAACACCCAGCGGTCCATGGTGATAGTGGACCAGGCGGAAAGGAAGTGGCAGAGCCGTCCCCCCACGGGGGGATCCCAGGGGAGATTGACGAGGCTGGGGGCGACACCACTCAATCCGTCACTGGGCAGGCTTGGAGGAGGGACCAGCCGAGGGACCTCCTGGGCCTTTACCTCCCTGGTACCTACTAGAGGAAGCCACAGGCTTGGGTTTGGGATGCCAAGCACGAGCCTGCTGGTCCTGGTGCTGTTGGGCCGGACATGCCGCAGGCGCAGAAGGATGAAAGGGCTTGTGCTGCTGCTGTCGGCGGCCTTTGTCCTTCTGGGCAGAGATGACAGAGTCCAGAGTGGCATTGGACTTCTCGATCCGCTGGAGGTGACCTTCCACTCCAGGGCCGAAGAGGTCGGTCCCCAAGAAGGGGACATCTGCCAACTTGTGCTGAGTATCCGCCGTGAAGGTGGATGTCCTCAGCCATACTCTGCGGCGCATGGCCACCGTGGCCGCAACCGATCTGGCACAGGAGTCCCCTATGTCCAGAGCTGTTTGGAGCTGCTGCTTCTCCACCGCCCTACCCTGCTCCCGAACCTGCTGGACTGTGGTCTGCAGGTCAGCCGGGAGATGAGGGATCACCTCATCCAGAGAGCCCATGAGGGCGTGGAGAAGTGTGCCATCAGCACGACTGAGCTGGCCGGAGGCCAAGGGAGGATGCAGCGACATCTTGCGCCTCGGCGTAGTCCAGCTTTTGGACTCCTTGTCGGGGGGCTTGTTCATGACCCTAGCGTTCCCAGAACACCGGGAAATGCTGTCGGTGACCAACCCCTCAGCAGAGGGGTGCTCCGAAAACCCGGGCAAAGAGCCGGTAGGGACCGCATACTTCCTGGCCAACCTGGCCGAGGGCGCAGGACAGGAAGCAGGCCACTGCCAAAGCTCCAGGGCTGGGCCTACAATGGCCTCAGCCACCGGAAAGGCCTCCATGGGTGAATCCCCTCGGTCCAGTATCTCCGTCAGGGGATACTGGGCCCATTTGGATACGAGCTCAAGCTGCATCCCGGTGGACTCCGAGATGAGCCGAAGCAGACCCATAAAGGACGATGGGCTTTCGTCCAATGACTGGCCCCCGGAGGACTCCAGGTCAACCGGCCTGGAGAACAGGGAGGAGTCGTCCTCAGACTCCAAAGAGTCTGCAAAGAGCTGCCTAGGGCCTGAGCCACCCTCCACCTGCCGAGGAAGGTTGGAAGTGAGGGTGACCGACAACCTGTGGGTAGGCTCTGACCCGACCGAGAGTCCTGGTCGGCACCCCGATTTTGGGTGTGGAGGCAGAGGTTCCACCACAATCGGTGGGGAGCAGGTTTGGATGAACAACCCGGCTCAGGCTTGGGCATCTCGACTGCAGCGAGGTTGTTTTGGCCGCTCGGTGACAGCCACTCGATGGCCGGGGAAGGCGTCGGTGTCGACTTGCTCCCAGACAAAAGTAACTGCTGCCACATCAGGTCCTCGTAGCGTCGATGCAACTTGTGCCGAAATCTCTCCTCTTCCAAGGAGGAAGACAAGAAAGAGCGGCGTTGCCGCTTACCTCGGTGCTGAGACCAAGACCACCGATGTCGGCGGGATCGGCTGGACCGAGAAGAAGTCCGAGACCGAGATCCTCGATGTTTCCGAGGACAGGCCTGGGAAGGAGCGGGGGACACCTGCTCTTCCCTCGGCTCGGACACCTTAACCGGGGACTGCTGCACCAGGAGCGCAGGCAGATCCTCAGACTCTACCGGGGGAACCGGCAAAGAAGGGATGTCGGCTTCATCAGTCGACAACCCGTCCGACAGGTCAAGAAAAATCTCGACCGAGTCAACAGGTGTCTCGACCGGCTGACCTGACAGGGACACCGTGAAGCCACCGGCCTTAACCACAACCTCGACCAAAGTCGACAGTCGGCTGTCTGAGGAAGGGGACCTCTCCCGCTCCCACGAACGCCAACGATGGGACTTATCCTTAGAATCCTTTGTTTTGGACTGAGAGGAATGTCCGGATGGCCACTCTCCCTTCGTGGAAAGGGATTGGCAAAGCTCCTTGAACGAAGCAGAATACAAAGTACCCAACAAGAGTGGGATAAATGCCGCGACTGAGGAGGAGGAAGATGCAGCCTTGGCCGCCTCCACCTCGAGGGCGATTATCTGCTCGAGCTGCTCAGCCGAGCCAGCCACCACAGTAACTGCCCAACAGGTCTCTTTTCGACTTTATCGACGGATAGCGCTCGGGCGCCCAATCTTCAACCAGGCAGCACGGTCCTCCAAGACGTTGGCCGAGAACGAACAGCATGACTCGCAGGCCTGCGGTCGGTTCCAGGCCGAGGCAGTAGACGACGCGTGGCGCGGATCTATCCTGACATCTTTCGCCCACAAGGGCACCGCCGAAAACTGGGAGTCGATGGTCCATCGCAGCCGCGAGGGAAAAGGAAGACCAAGTCTTGAAAATTTTAAACGAGTTTTGGACTAACTGAAGAAAGGGATCCAGTCTATCACGCAGAGCGTTAAGGAGGAAACATGAGCTTCCAAGCGCAAGGAAGATCTGGCGCCATATGGAGTACGAGTTTTACCACCCGGTGGGTGGGGGAGCCAGCTTGAAGACCTTCCGCAAGATTTAAAGCAGCAAGGAACCTGCCAGACAGTGTGGATGAACATCATATCCATGTCCCTAGAAAGGCAGGTTGGAAATAGGACTGTAATTCACCAGGACATCAGGGTTGAGGGAAGGTTTCTTAAGAGGACCTCACCAGCACCTCTTCCAATGCAGCCGGAAAAACCCTCCGCCATCGAAAGCACTGGGCAATCCCGGTGAACACCGTACAATAGCCCTCAACACATCCCATTAAGAAACGTGTCGGGTTGGGTTCAGTTCACAAAACTGTTCACTAAAAAATACCACCAACAGCTTAATTGGTTCAATTTCATCTGCTTACCATCTGTATCTCCCTTCTCCACGGTCGTCCCTGAAAAAGGGACTTCGAGGCCCAGTGGGCTTACCGGGTCAACAAAATTCAATAAATAAAACAATGAATAAATAAAACATGTGCTTCAGCTCTAAGATCGCCTTAGTCACATAGGACACCTCCACTGGCCTGAACTCTTCCCAGACAGACGGAGTTCCTCTGTTCCCCTTGCCTGACTGCTAGGAGACAGCCTACCTGGCGGAATCCCCGACCAGATGGTCGACACTGTCAGGGAAGAACAGAGCAAACTCTTCACATAAAGTGAATGAAAAGGCTTTTTTTTTGTCTGCAGACAGGATGTAAAAGCCTGTCTACAGTCCGAAACAGCTGAGAAGGTCTGTTCCTCCCTGCAATCTCCCTGGACAGAAATTCTTATGGGAGATTGCCCCTGGTACTAACATAGTGAGCATGCAGAGCCAGTTTGTCAGACTCCAGCCAGGTCTTCCAGCAGTGACGCCTCCAACTTCCGACCCTGATCTTCATCACCCTGAGATCCCAGTCAAATCATGCAGATCTCACGTGAGACCTGGGTAGTAAACGAACTGGTGTGATGGCATCCGGAGCTTCGGAAATCACCCTATTATAGGTGGCAACCGCCTCTCCAGTGCCAACCGCACATGCCACATCAACCCTAGATAAATCAGCTTCTGCCAACAGTCCCTCTGAGTGCAAGCCTCTTAAAGGGGGATAGCTGACCATTTCCGCGAGGGGAGGGACTTTCAGGGGGGTCCCAAATGTGAACTCCATGTGTAATAATCAGACCAAATTACCACAATTTTGAGGTCATCAATTTCAAAACCCAGCTGGAACACCAGATCAAGTATGTGGCCATGCTGGTGGGTAACAGAAGCAACTGCCTGCGACAGGCCCAGAGACTGCATCAACTGGAGGAGGCCGTAACCAAAATGTGAGGATTCATCATCAATCCAACCATTGAAGTCCGCCAAGATTAAACACCTGGGGGACTCCAACACCTAGTCGACTAAGTCCGCTACCTCCTGCCGGGAGCCGGGTTCTAGTTTGGCAACAGTTGAGCTCTGCCCCAATGCAGCTGAACACCCGTGAAGGTATGAGTTTCGACTTGGCCTCGTTGACCAGGAGGTCAGGTTTTACGTAGGTCTGGAAGGCCAGGTCCCTGGACTGCTTCACCTCCTGCCTAGAGGGACCTGCTATCAGTCAGTCGTCCAGGTAGGGATAAACCCAGACCCCTTGGCACTTCAGGTAAGCTCCCACCACTGTGATGCACTTGGTGAACACCCCGGGAGCTAAGCAGATGCTGAATGGCATAGCCTGGAACTCGTGGAGGGTTCCGTCAGCTTGAAAGTGGAGGAACCTTTGGTAAGATGGACGGATCAGAATGTGAAAGAACGCATCCTGAAGATCCAGGGAGCAAAACCACATGTCTTGCTCTAGATATGGTATGATCTGAGACAGAGTTACCATCCTGAAGGTGCACTACCTGAGGAACTTGTTCGGGTCGTGCAGATCTAGAATGGGGCACCAGCCCCCCTTCCGCTTTAGCACCAGGAAGTACCTGGAGACAAATCCTGGGTGTTCTGAAGAATCTGCGACAGGAACCACTACCTCCTTCATGAGGGAGTTGGGCTATGTCGCTCTGAGAACTGACAGCATCTCTGTGGAAACCAAGTCCTCCCCTGGGGTGCAGGCTCAGCAAGGAGGGTACTGCTGGAACTCTAGAGGCAGACCCTGACCCACCACTCTAAAACCCACCTGTCCATGGTGACAGTGGACCAGGCAGAAAAGGAAGTGGTGGAGCCAGGCCCATGGGAGGACCCAAGGGAGGTGTGACAGGCATGAGGGAAGCACCCCTCATTCCATCACTGGGCAGGCTTGGAGGAAGAGGGCCTGGCTGAGGTGCCACCAGATCTTCTCCCTCCTGATTTACCAACAGCCGAGACCTCTTACTTGGGCCAAGGTCGCCAAACCTGAGCCTGCTGGGCAGCCGGTTACTGGACTGACTTGGCCGGAGGAGTGGAGGTGGACCGAAAAGGCTTCCATTTCTGATACTGCTTGGAGCCCTTGCAGGCCTTCTGGTCAGATGTCATGGAGTCCAAGGTGGCACTGGATTTCTTGATGTGTGTGAGGTAACCCTACTCGGGTCCCAACAGGTCGATACCAGGAAACGGACATCTGCCAGCCTGTGCCGAGTGTCTGCTTTGAAGGTCAAGATCTTCAGCCAAGCTCCTGCAGCGCAGGGCCACTAAGGCTGCCACAGAGCGGGCATAGGAGTCCCTAATGTCCATGGCAGTCTGGAGCTGTTGCTTGGCCACAGCCTGGCCCTGGTCTCGGACCTGTCTGACCATGGTCTGAAGGTCCGCAGACAGATGAGGAAGCACCCCATCTAAGGTTCCCAGCAGGGCATGGGAGAAGTGGACCATGAGGAGGCCTGAGTTCGCCTCGTGGAGGCCAAGTGAGGAGGTAGCAAAGACCTTCTTAATCGCATGGTCCAACTTCTAGGGCTCCTTATCAGGTGGCTTGTCAACATCCCCAGTTTTGCCGTAGCGCCAGAACACAGAGTCAGCCACCAACCCCTTGGCTGAGGAGTGCTCCGTGAATCCTGAAAGGGGCCCAGTGGACACTGAATACTTGTGGGCCATCTGGGCAGAAGGCGCTGCGCAGCGCAGGAAGTGGGGTGCTGCCAGAGCTCCAGGGCAGGGCCAAGAGTGGCTTTTACCACTGGGAAAGCCTTCAGAGAGTCTCTCTGGTTGAGAATCTTGGTCAATGGGTAATGAGCCCATTTCTGGACGGGCTCCATCGTCATACCCATCGACTCAAAGATCAAATGGAGGAGACCCATGAAAGAGGATGGGCCTTCATCCATCGAGAGATCCCCATGGACTCCACGTCGACCGGATGGGAGTGCAGTGAGGGACCCTCGGACTACGAAGAGTCAACAAAGAGTGGTCGACGGCAGGAATCCCCACTGACCCTCCGTGGACGGGCAGGGTTGACGGTGACTGACAACCGATGGAGCAGCCCCTTGGCCACCAAGACTCCTTACTCAGAGTGCCAACCATTGGCCGCTTAGGTGGCGGTTCCACCACGATCGCAGAGAAGCCAAAGTCAATTGAATCGGACCATCTTAATCAGTTCCATCAGCAGAGTCGGCCTTTTGGGTGACAGCCAGGTGATGGCCAGCGTAGAAACCGGGGTCGGTCTGACACCAGTAAACACCAGCTGTTGCCACATCAAGTCCTCGTAGCCTCAAAGCAACTTGCACCAAAGCCTCTCCTCATCTGATGAGGATGAAGAACAGTGGCGGCGGCGCTTCCCGTGGTGCTGAGAGCTGGAGCACTGATGACAGCAGGACCGGCTCAACCCACAGGAAGAAGATCTTGACCTCAGCTTCCAGGGGGAAGGGGACTGGTGGCAGGGCATGGAGGGAGATGGCGAATACAGAGGCTCCTCCTGGTCAGGGTCAGGGGCCAGAGGCGGTGGGTCAGCAGACTGATCCATCCCTCCAATGGTCTGCGTCAAGACCGGCATACTAGACACGGAAGCATCGGATTCTTCGGTTGACAACTGGTCAGTCAGCTCAAGAAAAATCTCAGCTGGGACTTCGACCAGCATCTTGGCTGACAGGCTCAACGGGGTTACCGTGGAGCCAGCGGCCAAGGCCTAGAATTCAACCCAAGTCAAATCTGGAAAAGTGCAAGAATTTGAGTCTCTCAACCGAAAGCACTCCCGATCCCACGACTGACAACGAATCTTTTCTTTCTTAGAAGCATAGAATTTGACAGCAGATAAGGATCGCTTGGCCCACCTAGTCTGCCCATTTTCCTACCTAACAGATAAGCTGCAGATCCTAGTTAACCAACGGCTTACTTCCTCCTACCCCCCACTAAGACTGCCTTATGTCTGTCCCATGCATTCTTGAATTCCCCCACTGTTCCTGACTCCACGACCTCCTCAGGGAGGCTGTTCTCACGCATCCACAACCCTCTCCATGAAAAAATACTTCTCAAATTACCTCTGAGCCATCCCTCCTCTATCTCCAAATTGTGCCCCCTTGTTCTTGCACATGTCTTTTTCTGAAAGATGCTACCCTCTTGGACTTTGTTGATTCCCTTGAGGTACTTGAAAGTTTCTATCATGTCCCCTCTCCCTTCTCTCCTCAAGGGTATACATATTAAGCTCCTTTAGTCTTTCTTCGTATGTCTTCTGATGCAGACCCTGCACCATTTTGGTTAACCTCTTCTGAACAGCCTCCACTCTGTCTATGTCTTTGCGGAGATGGGGTCTCCAGAACTGCACACAGTACTCCAGATGAGGTCTCACCAACTGTCTGTACAGAGGGATAACAACTTCCTGTTCTACTATTGATGCCTCTTCCTATGCATCCCAGTATCCCCCAGCCTTCCTTACTGCCTTCTCACATTGCTTGCCCACCTTTAGGTCATCTGATATAATTACCCCCAGGTCCCTTTCCATTTTTACTGTTGTCAGTATCTCACCCCCCATTGTGTACTCTTCCCCTGGGTTTTTGTTTCCCATGTGCATTACCTTGCACTTCTTTGCATTGAATCTGAGCTGCCATACATTTGACTATTCCTCCAACCTTGCCAAATCCCTTCTCATCCTTTCCACTCCATGTTGTGTATCAACCCTGTTGCAGATCTTTGTGTCGTCTGCAGAGAGACACACTTTTCCTTCCAGTTCCTCTGCAAAGTCACTTATAAAGACGTTAAAAAAGGACCAGTCCCAGTACTGAACCCTGCTGTACCCCGCTAGTAACCCTCCTTTCTTCACTGTGTACTCCATTTACTACTACCTTGCATCCTGCTGTTTAGCCAGTTTTTAACCAGGCTACCACCTTGAGGCCCACTCCAAGGCTGGCTAACTTGTGTATTAATCTTTTGTGTGGGACTGTATCAAATGCCTTAGACTCTTTTTTAGATTAAGATTTGCCAGTGGGTCCCTGACCGATAGTCGTCAGAGACTGGCACAGTTCTTGAAGGAGCCCATAAAGTGGAGCCCAGCTGAGGCGGCACGCAGGCATAACCCGAGGAGGAATAGGCCACAGCCTGGGCCACCTGTCTGAAGGTCGCGAAGCTGCCCATGGACCCCTCAAGTAGTTGCAGAGACCACCCAACGGACATCTTTGGATTTGACCAGCAGGTTCTTGTGCGGCAGCCCAGTTTCAGGCAGGCGAGACAGTTCTCCAGGACAGTCGAGTGAAATGAGCAGCAAAAGTTGCAGGCCTGGCATCGTGGTCATGCCCCAGGCAGTGGACGATGTGGCATGCAGGTCGGTCCTGGACATCTCCTGCCCGCAAGGGCACTGCGGAACCCAGGAGCGGACTTATCGATCAAGTTAAAAACAAAACTCATAAGACTTGGTTTGGAAGGAATTCCAAAGAATTTAAGTGCTAGGGCCTACTCAACGTGAGAGTGGTAAGGAGGAACCTGCTTCTTCCAGTGGAAAGGAAGATCTGGCATCATGGGGTGGAGCTGAGGGAGCTGCCACCCGAGTGGGTGGAGGAGCCAGCTTGAAGACTTTACCGCACATCTTAAAGGGAAAGGACTCTGCCAGAACGCATGCAAGATCATCATATCCACAGCCCTAGAAAGAGGCATTTCCCTGCAATGCTGGCCTACCAAGTCACCTGCCTATGTAGACTGTGGTGGTGAGCATTTTGGGGAGGGTTAATATGGTCAAATTCACAGAAGGCATTTTCGGACAGCACTGCCATAATCAAAAACAATGAGGGTCACTTTGCATCTGCTCTCCCCTCTGACAGAAAGTGCCAGACAAGTCTTGTTCTGGTGAAGGTCACAGAGTTTGACACCAATATGTCTGGAGAAAACAAAGCAATGGTCAAGCCAGACTCCCAAGATGTTTGAAAGAATTGACCTGCTCCAGTTTCCATGGCAATATACTTTGGTATCACAAGCTAAGGGTTATGACTTTGGGCGTAAGAAAGCACCAAGCACCGTTAGTTGAGCAGTTACTTTGATTTGAAACAAAAAGCATTCTAAAGTATTTTAAAATTATTAATAACTAGTAATTGGCCCAGTTGCCTGGAGGGCTGAGGCACTGCGCCCCTCACCTACTGCCACACTGGTGACCTGGGTTTGGTAACGGACATGGGTCATTTGGGTATTGGCTGGGGAAAGAGGACTGCACGTCCGTAAGACTGCTATCCTCCCTCAAGGGGGGGGGGCTGCTGTGGCTCACTGCTTGGCTCTCACCTGGAGGTATCCGGATGACAGATCAAGAGAGCCACAAGTAGAGGAAAGAGATCCCAGATTCAGTGGGTAAGGGGTGTCCGGAGCTCAAATATCATGCTCACTGCACGTCCTATGGGCCAGAGGAGAAAATCCTTGGAAAATACCTCCGGCTGCAGGATGGTGACCGACCCCTCACAGGTTCTGCACTGCAACCAGGAACCCCCACCATTCTGTGGCAGAGGACAACAGTGGAAGTTAAGTCCTAAAAAGCCAGGTGATGGGGCTCGGGAGGGTGTCAGTCGGGGCAGCTGGGGTAGCTCAGGTGAACCCAGACATGAAAAAAGTGAATGCCAGAACAATACTTCCACATTGAGAAGTGGAAGGGATCCAGCAGTTGGTTCCACATGGTCAAACTAAAATCCTATCTCTCCCTTTAAAGGTAATAGGAAACATTTTTCTACCAAGCAGAAGATTCTGCAAATACCTTGGCTGCCTTAACCAGAGGTAAGGTCTTCTATGGACAGAAAACTTTACCTCTCAGACAGTCTTTCTCAAACGGTGAGGCCAGTCTCCCTGGGGAGGCCCCAGTCTGTTCCAGGGGAGGCTCAAGACAGCCTGGAAATCTACATTTAAATTTTGAGCTTTGGGTGTCTTGTGTGAATGGATGAGACAGACTGAAAGTGCATAAAGGCAGGTGAATTTATGTATAAATTTGAGACCAGGAAAGGCACACCGAGCTTAAACTCATTTCCAGGTGTTTAGTTACTGATTTACAAACTGATGACCGAAAAAGGCATACTGAGTGAAGGCTGGTTTCCTAGTGTGACCCAGCGGAAAGGTACATGGACTGAAAACAGTTTAGACTGCACAACAGTTCAAACAAATCAGAACAATGTGCAAACTGTGAAAAGTAACAACCAACTCACTAAACTGATAACAGAGCGAATACAAGGGCTAGGCAGAGATGCACTAGGAGCAAGAGCAGGATGAAGCAACACGATCCCTGAGCAGGGGAAGTGGGGAAGGGGCATGGGGTAGGACGGTTCCAGCCAGAGGGGAAACCAACTGAGAAAGCAGTCTGACCCATGGAGGTACTGCAGCAAGAGATAACAATGGTCTGAGTTAGAAGAGCAGAGTGAGTAGGATAACTACAGGTGTGTAGCTTATACAGAGGGCTGGAACAATAAGTTAAATAACAAGCATTTGTCAATGCCGAATGTTTGCTTACTGGCATTGGTAGTGTAGAAGTTACAGAGCTGCATAATAGAAATGGCAGCGAAGTATTGAACTGAAGCCAACCCCACCACCACCCTGCAGAGAGTGACAGGCATTGGGGTGTGCCTTGGGTCATCAGGCATAACGACCACACCATTTCACCACACCCTACCCTGCAGACACTGACAAGTGTCACGGTGTTCTTTGGGTCTTTGGTCTCACGCCGCACCCCATTCCATCAGGAACACGTGAGACAGGTGCGGTATAGGAGAATGGGGTGAAGTCAGTCTAAGAGTCCGAGGCACACCTTGATGCCTCTCACTGGCTGCAGGTGTGGGTTGGGTGGAATGGTATGAGCATTACAGGCAAGAATCCCAAGTTGCCTGTCATTCTCTCTACAGGGTGGGGCGTTATGGTCGGAAACCCTAACACCTCAGGCGTTCATTGGTATTTTCACTCCAAATTTTCAACATTTTTTTTTTTGTGACCCCCACCTCATGAACAGTGGCAATATCAGTTGCCGGAAGCTGCTTTTGCACAGCGACTATGGCATTTGGCACCACAGGTGCAAAAACACATTACGAACAGGATGTGAAAAATGACAGCGGTACTGTTCATGGGGAGGTGTAAAAAATGGCAATGTTGAAAATCTGCTGTGAAAATCCTAAAAAAACTGGTGAAGTCACGAGCATGCGTAGAAACTGTGCAACGCACACCCATAATGTAACTAGTTTGGGGATTTTTTACAGCAGATTGTTAACACAGGCATTTTGGGACCTCCAATCATGAAGAGAGTCAGTGTGATTTTCTTCATCTGTCCCGAACAATGATTTCCCACAGCGACCACGCATTTCTGTGCTGAAAGTGTGAAAACGCATTTCGGCCATGTTGTGGAAAATGACAGCTGTACTGATCATAGGGAGGTGTGGAAAAATGCCACTGGTGAAAATCTGGACTGAAAATATTACAAATTCATGAACTTACGAGGGTGCGTGGAAACTATGCAATGCTCACTCATAACACAGTCATTTTATGGAGTTTTGTCACCAAATTTTCAACATAGCCATTTTAAGACCTCTGCTCATGACCAGTGTCACTGTGATTTTCTTAATCTGTCCCAAACATTGTTTCACACCACTGTACCATTTGTGCGCCATATGTGCGGAAACACATTTTGGGCGAGATGTGAAAATGGTAGCTGTACTGCTCACAAGGAAGTGCAGTAAAATGGCACTGTTGAAAATCTGTGTGCAATATTACAAATTCGCAAACTTGCCAGCCGCGTGCTGGAATCCGTGCAATGTGCGCCCTAAAACAGTAATTTTGGGAATTTTTCACCAAATTTAAACATAGCCATTTTAACACCTCTGCTCATGACCAGTTTCACTGTGATTTTCTTAACGTGTCCCATACATTGATTTCGGACACCGACTGCGCCATTGTGCGCTACATGGGCAGAAACACATTTTGGGTGAGATGTGAAAAATGACAGCTGTACTGCTCATAAGACGGTGTGGTAAAATGGCAATGTCAAAAATCTGGAGTGAAAATATTGAAAATTCGCGAACTTACGAGCGTGTGTAGGAACTGCGCAACGCACGCTCGAGAAACAGTCATTTTTAGGAATTTTTCCACCAAACTTTCAAAATAGGCTTTTGAGAGCCCACCTTATGAACACTGGCAGTGTTGTTTCGTTAATCATTTGAAAGGTGATTTCGCAAGTGGCTGCGTAAATCACCCTTCGGCCCGGTAGCCATGATGGTGACAGCATTCATGAGAAGGGGTCCCAAAACCCCATGTTGAAAATTTGGTAAAGATTCCAAAAATGCCCGAGATATGCAGCAAAGTTGAAAAACCCATCTATTACATTATACAGCTTACTGGCATTTCTCAGTTCGTGGTCGGCTTTGAAGAGTGCAGACGTGTTCTCGTCCATCAAGATCGCCGCTACGGACTCTGGAGGGAAGTATGGGTGAGGGGGGTGGGAGGCAGAGTGCACAGTGGGGGGTGGGGGCAGGAGACTGCGAGGACCGTTTTTAATTTACAGTTTTTTTTAGTTTTTTTTATTACTAAGGCGACGTGGGATGTTTGCCACGCTGGGGTGGGCCCCAGCATGGCAGCTGGAAAGGCTGTTTGGGGGGTTGTAGCGACGTGATTGGGCATTCTATCAGCCATACAGGCTTGTGCCACGCTGGGTGGGCTCCCAGCGAGTAGCTGTAAGGCTGTTTGACGGCGGTGGAGCTGACAGGGATTGAACCCCACAGCCACACGGGCCTATGCCACGCTGGGGTGGGCTCCCAGCATGGCAGCTGTAAGGCTGTTTGGGGGAGTTGGAGCCAACGGGGGATTGGGCACCCCGCCATATGGACGGTGCCATGCTGGGGTGGGCTCCCAGTGTGGCACCAGGAAAGCTTTTTGGGGAAGGTGTGGAGCAGACGGGCATTGGGCACCCTGTCGGCATACAGTATGTGCGTGAGCACATAAATATGCGTATGCAAGGGTTGAGGGGGAGCTCTACTACTGGAAGCGGAGCCTCCTTCAACTGTATACCACTGCATTTTCAGCTGTCACAGACAGCTGGAGCAGTGATTGGCGACTGCACCGTGCCTGCAAACACACTGACTGAACTGGAAGAGGCTGACACACCTCTGGAAAACAGATGAAGGCACTATGTTTCTTGCACATGCGTGCAAGCAAACATAAAAATGAGAATAAAGTCAGCCAACTACTCAACAGCATTTCATTTATTCCTAATGTACTGTGCAAATTATGATATATTTTCTATGCAGAGGCCCAAGTCTGTATCTGTATTTCAAGTTGCAGGAGGAGAACTTTTCCACGACTTGTGGAAGGCTCGCTGTAACAAAGTCTGAGAACTAATGCTCTAAGAGGCTGAGAGACAACATGACCTCAGTTGTCCGCATTCTAAAGTGTAGCAACAAAATCAGACCGAGACGTTTTGGATCTGGTGTCCTCCATCAAGACGCAAGGACATGCCCTGAAGCCTAGAGGCGATGCATTCAGTTACAACCTTAGGAGGCACTTCTCCCAGAGAGTGGTAAACCTAAGGAACACTCTACTAGGAGACACAGTGGATGTGAAGACACTGGCAGAGGTCTTCAAGGGAAACGTGGCTAAATTTCTGTTTACAAAGGAAATCACTAAATACCCTGGGTACTAGAGCAGCTAGGGAACAAGTTTACTTATAGTTTATGCTCCTATATCCAGGTGCCCCCCCACACACACACAACTTTAGTGGCAACTGCCCAAACTAGTACCCTGGCATCTCTGGGTTTTAGCCACCCCTTTAAACCCCAAGGTTTACCCCCTCCCGACTTGAGCAGGGTAGGGGACCAGTTAGTCTCTCTAGACAGGGACTTCCAAAATATGAGGGGATGGGCAGTCGGTGGAGCTTGGCCCTGAGCATGCACTTCACCCTGCCATGCCAGATTCTTTTCCACGGTTTGTTCCATGGTAGTTTACTTCCCTCACACATGAAGGCTGGCACTTTAGGAGCATTAAAGGCGTGCACGCTATAACTTGCCGCCACACAACACTCAGCCGGCTTCCGCCCATAACTCTCATTCCCCACTGAACTAACACCTGGGGTCACCAAGGTGGCAGTGTAACAGCGGTAACTGCAGCCCTCCCTTCCGCCGGAAGAACAGTGTCTCGCAGGCCACTGAATCTTTCCTCCCCTGCCGTCCCTCCAATGACCCAGGCCCATTCCCAAACCCAGGTCACCAGCGTCATGAGTGTGGCACTACTGCAGCGCTGACAGGCAGACAACACAGGGAAACATTTCAATTTAAATTAATTGAAAATAATCCTCCCAATTTTTGACTCTGGGGACATTGTTTATAGTGCTGCTCCCAAGTCCACTGTGACCAGACTGAACCCCCTCTTTTCATTCTTTCTGTTGCTTTTCGCTGGACTGTCCCCTCATACCCACCACTGTTTCCTCTATTCCTTTCTCTCCTGTCCCTAGAGGCCAGGCATCTCTCTCACTGTGCTTCCTTTATTTCCAAATGCCAGCTTGGTTCCCTCCCCTACCACTTTACCGCCTTCTTTTCTCCCCCTTCTGCCCCTACTACTTACTACCGTTGTAATAGTGATTGCCAATTTTTCACCCTTCCTTACATGAAATCTTCTGAAGAACAAGGTGCTTTGGTCTTCACTTCTCCAGTACTATCTGCTCTGCTTCATCATTCTTCTACCCTAAATCCCTCCTTTGTGCTTTCTCTACTTACTCCTGTAATTACCTTTGTCTGTATTACTTCCTGGCTTCCAAATCCCCAGTTATTCACCCTTCTTAACACCAGCTTCTGGGTTTGTATAAAGGGCTGTAGTTGAAACTGTTATACATTGCAGCTGTCTTTGGTCGTAGTTACTGCATGCTTATTTAACACAGAAACAGAATCTGTTGGCAGATAAGGACCGCCTGGCCCACCAAGTCCGCCTATTTTCGCTACCCGTTTCTACTATCCCCACTCTGTTTGTCTATGACTATCCTTCACACTTTTGTTGATATCACCCCTTTATGTCTGTCCCATACTCTCCTGAATTCTCCTATCATCTTTGACTCCACCACCTCCTCGGGAAGGCCGTTCCATCTGTCCACCACTCTTTCCATGAGGAAGTACTTCCTCACATTACTTCTGAGCCTGCCTCCTTCCAAACTCATATCATGACCTCTCATTCACAAACCCGGTTTTGTTTTGAAAAGGTCAGTCCCTTGTACCTTGTTAATGCCCTTCAGTTATCTGAAAGTTTCTATCATATCCCCCCTCTCCCTCTCTCTCTCTCTCTCTCTCTCTCTCTATTCTTCCAGCTAATACCTGTTGAGGTCACTCAGCCTTTCATCATAGGACAACTGATGCAGTCCCTGCACCATCTTTGTAGCCCTTCTCTGAACCACCTCCAGTCTGTCTACATCCTTCCTGAGATAAGGTCCCTAAAATTATACGTCTTCATGGCAGCTGTGACATAGACAGCAAACTCTGAGTGCTGTATCATTTTTTTTCCTTAAAAATAACAAAAATGTGGTATTGAATTTGTCTGCTGAAAATGCCAGTGCACTTGGAATGACCTCATTCACCCCAGGTTTCAATTCTAACAGGACAGAATATGCTGATCAGCAGATCTCAGCGATTAGATTAACTCCTAAGAGTTTGCCTTTTATACCCTTAGTTAGGATGTGTTATTTGTAGCTAAGCCCTGAAATATCCATTTTACAACGTTGGAAGAAAACTCAAGTTCTTACACAGGGGTGCGAACTGCAAATGTTCCTTCATGTCCTGGAGGGAGGAAACTCATCCTGGGATCAAAGAGGAGTCATCTGAAATTGAGTTATGCTAAGGTTGCAGAATTAACACTTTGAAATTATATCCTGTGGTTGTATAGAAATATATATATTTTTTAGATATTTTGACAGAGGAGGAGCTGGATGACCTCATCCAAAAGGGGTTGGCAAATACAGCTTGTAAAGATTATTCTGTTTCACTACGGACACTTATCTGACACTGACTAAGAAAACATCTGAGCACTGAAAACAAGTATTTAGAAAGCTAAACAAATCTAAATGTTGTAGGAATTGCACTGTTTTAAACCTTGTTTTGTTTAAAGATATGTATGTCTTGTGATATAAGAGTTCTGTATTGTATGTTTGACATATTATATATTTAAGTAAAAATTCTAATTTTAGAGCATACCTGGTCTGTCTTTGAATTGCTTTCTTTTGCTAAGAAATATTTATGGTTATAGCAGACAGCAGACATAAGCTTGTATGGTGGTACCAAACTGGAGAGAGAAGCGATTTATATCTGAGGTCTTTATTAAAGTTTTAAGGGTTCATCTCTGAATACCTGGTTAGGTGTCCATAGGCAAAGATATCTGGCCCCTAAAAACAGATATATCTGAGCCTGAGCATTGGGTATGCTAGCAAGAGGTTAACAGTTTGAATCTCTTCAGAACTTGAGACCGAAGGTTGATCCAAACTCACAAAACAGACAACAGGGTTACCTTGTCTGTTACACTGTTCACAAGACTGCGCTCAGAGGTTGGCACTTTAGGAGTGGAGGGCCTGACCTGCTGAGTGAATCTGTGACAGCAGCTACAAGGAGACCAAGGCTGGAGCCTCAGCTAAAAATCATGCAGACTTAGCCGGCCCGTCAACGCAGCGGTTGGATTTCCACTCGCGACGCCAGCGATCAGTGTTCAGAAGTGGATTCTGGTCACTGGAGGGCCAGCTGGGGAGAAGGCTTGAGCATCCCACGACTGCTCGCCTTCTCCAAGGGGAGGGAAGGGGGCTAAGGCCTGCTGCTTGCCTGACCCCCAAGCAGAGGCTTCAGGTACAGCAAGTCCTGCTTGCAGGAGGAGCTGGCCGAGACACATGGTGGATGTCGGCACACAGCTCCTTGATGTCAAGGGCACACACCACGCGAGGGAGAAACTGGAGGTGCCCTCGATGTGCCACCACCCACCTAGGCTGCCTTCCTCGATGTTACCAGTTGTGTACAGGGTGTATGGGCCCCACCTCGTCCCCGCCCTGGGGGAAAGCTGCAGCTCCAAGGAGCACAAGGTAGGTCGTAGGAAGAGTGGATGGCAGAGGGATGACTCCCAGGTGCCCCTGAAGGGTCAGAGATGGTGGGAGGTAGGAGGAAAAAAATAGAAAAGTGAAAAAAAAAAAAAAAATCAAGTAGACTTTGCAGCAAAAAAGCTGGGCATCACAGTAGACTGACCGACGACTGCAAGATAGTCTCATTTAAAAATACGTTTATTACAAAAGATTAAAAAGCAGCAGCAAAAAAATTCCCTAACCACAAACATTTAGCATCTCACTTGATGGTTTATCAAGGGTACGTGCATAGGCCAGACCAGGCTTTTTCCTCCATCCTCCTGAATTTCTCCCCAGGGGTGCCGGAGTGCAACAATGCAAGCACACATGTATGCCATGCATCCAGCAGCTACCACTCCCCCATTCTGCACACCCAGCGGTTCTTCCACTTGGTCTCTACCAGGTGGCAGACAAACAGCAAAAGCAGTGGTTCCCCATCCTCTAGAAAGGACGGCAGCCCTCGAGAGGCTCAATCCTTCCTTCCATGGCCAGCCCCAGAATGCCTGCGCTCTTTCCTGACTGTGGGTTGCCGGCATCATGAGTGGTAGCATTTCCACTGCATGGACAGGCCAGTGAAACTATTTTAAAATAAACCAAGCTATAACTGTGAGTCAAAATAAATGAAAAAACAGTATTTGCAAGTTTGGGAAATGCTGCCTTAGGGTTGACACACTGACAACCCAACAAATATTTACCACCAGCATGGTACTAATGCCCCCCCAAATCAAGTGTAGAACACGGTCATTTTATACTGAAAATGATCAATGCAAGCAAGGATTATCTTATGGAAACTTAGTTGTTGATTCAAATCCAAGTCTGGCCCAGACAGTCCCAAGGAATTATACTGCACGTATTCAGCTCTCTTGCCTCTTCCAGCTGTTTTTCCACATTTGCAACCACGTGTTTCTTCTCATCTATAAAATACAAATAAATTAAAAGACAATGTCAAAACAATGCACAATGACAGACGTGCCCGTTGGTTGCAAATAGAGAGAGAGCTAATGTCTGCAGAAGAAAGTCAGCAAAACAACAGCAGTAAAGATGCACAAAAGGTTGAATCAAGTCATTAATTTAATTCTTTACTACCTGAAGCACTTTTGAAGTCCAAGCTTTTGGCTGCCAACCAAAATTCAGTTAATGTCAATGACATCAATAACAGAGATGTCTCTCAGTTCATACAACACAGTAACATTTACCGAAATACACTACACCAGCTCTTTTACAGGCAGTAGCTTATTTATTGGGAAAACTAGACTGAAAACTGGCATATAAACAAGGGGCAGAAATGCAGGCACACTGGATCTGGAGTTGGCATTCACAACCTTTATCATCATTTCTGAAGGTACAATTTGTGTACATGTATCACAAAGCACTTCACTGAACTGTGCAGTGCAATGTTAAAAACAACTGCCCAGGCTGATGGTGAAGGCTGGTAGACAGAATATCAACGGACAGATGCTCAGGCTTGAAAGCAGTTGCTAGCTCTGATAAAGCAACAGAAAGCTTCCAGAGGTATACCACACACAGGGAGGTAACAGGATATCCAAAGTCCGGCAAAGTACTTAATGAAAAGATACACTCAGAAAACAGAGAGCAGCACAAAGGCCTGGCGCTTCGAATCCTTATGCAACTCTTCGTCAAGGGGCTGGTAGTGCAATGCACCACCCTGTGAGAGTCCCGGAATCAATTCCCCATTCTTGACTGTCCCTCTCCAGCCCAGTGGGTCCAGGATGCGATCCAGAGGGATCGCTCTCTGACCCTGAGGAAGGGAGATGTGCCTGCTCCTCCTCAAGTGCCTCCTACTGTGGGGAGCTGGGTGGCATTTATTGTCACTGGTGACCAGATAGCATTAGCCAGCCTCACCCCCAGCATACAGGAATGTCGCTGAAGGCATCCTCCAATGATACTGGTGGTGAGAGGGCTTTACTGGAGAAGGCAGACATTCTCTTGCCCACCTCACAGCCTGTGACTAACTCTAGGACCATCCTCCAATGAAGCAGTGATCATGTCCCCCACCGAAGAGGACCCACCAGAGGTGGTAAGCAATAGTGGGTGGAGGAAGTTCAGAGGGATCTGTCTCAGAGTCCATGGGAGCAAGTAGCAGCACATGTAGAAAGAAGACAGAGCAACATGACTGCCAGAAGCGGTTTTCCCATTGATGTGACAGCGACCCAAGTTTAGAAGTCGACTTGAGACAAGTGGTGGCCAAGGCTGGGCAATAATGCTGCAGATGGCAGCACTTCCCAGCCCAGAGAAGAGTATGGCACCATGTCTGGCACTGCAGCCACCCCTGTGGAGGGCCAGGAGTCCTCCCCCACACCCCGGGTCATCACATTACTGGTATCCAAGGCCAATGTTAGGTTGTGCGGCACCATCTAGTGGATGGAGGAAGGCATGGGCAAATAGCGAAAAACACCAGCCTCTGCCTTGATGAGGGTGCCAGCACACTTGGAACCCCACGCTGTACAGCCTGCTGCCTGTCTACCAAAGATCTTGACCTTACCATAACAGAGGACAGCCTTCTTCCAGAGCCCCCACCATGGGGGAGTAGTAGAATAAGTAAGGTTAGTGAAGGATGAGGCTGGGAGGCTTATGCTTGAGGCACGGTATGGGCTGACCCAAATAAAAGTCTATATGTAAAAAAAAAAGGACTGAAGGACAGAAAGAACTGGAAGGGGACAGGATCAGTTGTGTTCCAGGACAGTAGCTGCTGCTGTTGTTTTCACAGGGTTCTTGTGGATTTTACTTGGTAGGTTAGTTTCTTTCTTTCTTACTTCTAAGGGGCTAGCAGGGTATTGTTTTGGGGCTGCTGGATGTTTGTAAACTGATTTGGTGGCTGTAAGTGGGGCTCATTTTGTGGATGTTTCACTGTGTAACAGGCTGCGCTGGTAGAGGCCTATTTCTTCTGATTTAAAATCTATTTGGTGGGATTTGCTTAGGCCTGGTTCTTTGGCTGCTGGGCTTGGAGGGGAGACACAGGGCTGATACACTCTCTCTCGAGTCAGGTGTCTGCCCAAGACCTGCCCTCCCCAGAAGTCTGCGAATTTATAGGGGAACACCTGCCCTGCAATTGGAGGAAAAGGCTGCAGGTGCAGCTCATGTAGTTCTAGCCACTGGGGGTTGGATTTCAAGGCTGGGAGAGAGGAGCTTAGGAGTTGTTCATTCTCTATAAGTTTAATGTGTTAGTACTGCACCTAGTAACAGGGTTACTGGTGTACAGTGGGACTGTCTCTAAGATTAGTGGGTGACCTGATTAGGCAGTAGGGGTATCTTGGACTAGGGGAACCTGGTGGCTCACCCAAGGAAACCTATTTGGAAGGGGATGGAACCACACATCATTAGGGCCGGCATCTTTGGAAGGTGGTGGGGTGCACAGGTGTGGAGCAGCCATGATACTGGACTGGGCTTGGAAGTTTGGTGGTTGCCCAGTGTGCTACAGCTAGCATAGCTTAGGGAGGAGGTTGCAGGGATTAGGAGAAAGCTGGGGGAAGGGGTGGTATGGTTGGGGAAGGGGCTGGGAATATCCCACAGGTTGCACCAAGCACTGGGGTGGGGCATAGGGAAAGGAGTGCAGAGAATACTAGGGTCATATAGGGACCCTGGCAGAGGGGGTCCAAAAGGACACTACCAAGGAAGCAGGCAGGTAACTGGGGACCCTCACAAAGGGGGGACGGAGGGACAACATTCTCAGGGAAGTAGGCAGATGGCCAGGGCTGGACAGAAGGAAGCAAGGCGGGGAGGTGGATCAGACCTTACACTCAGTAACCGCTTCAATTCTCTTCTTCTGCTCAAGGATGAGGGGGGTGATGTAGCCACGACAGAGGTGGTTAGAGACAGAAAGGGAGTGGGAGTGGGAGGCAGGAGGCAGGGCCAGATAGCAGGAAGAACGGGGGGCCTGGAATGCAGGAGAATGGGGGGAGCAGTGAATCAGAGCAGGAGGGCAGGGGAAGAGGGAGGAAAGTGCAAAGAGAAGGACCAGTTGGGAGGAAAGGTAAAGGAGAAGGACCAGAAGTACAAGGAGGATTCAGTAAAGGGAGCTGAGGGTTTAGGCCAGGGGAGCACGACGAGCAAGGAGGAACTAAATGGAGACAGGAAAGAAGGGAGGATGAGCCAGGCTAGTTTAGCAGATGGGGAGAAGGACCAGTTGCGAGCAGTGAGGGGAATTAGCAAGGAACAGAAGGATACTCAGGAGGAGGCTAGCATAGGACTGGAGGGAGGGGGGCCATGGTAAATATGGAGGGGTGGCATGGCACCCAGACAGGGGAGGAACAAGGAGCCAGCTGGGTGGAGGGGCCTGTAGAAAGGATGAGGGACATGGAAGGGGAGGAATGGAGGAAAGGACTGGTCAAAGTGTTCCTGCTGGGGATTCTATGATCAAGGGTATCAAATGGGATAGGAGAGAGAAGCCTGGCCAGTTAGAACAAGATGCTTCCTGGACTAGCGGTGCACAGGGCTAAGCACGAGGTATATCAGCTGGCAAAGGTTGTGGGGGTTCCAGACATACTGGTCCCACCTGGGTACAAATGACATTGGAGGGAAATAGCAGAGCAGAGATACAGACGAGATTCAGGGAGCTCGCCAGGGTCTGTCATGACATAGGATGCACAGTTTCCTTCAGAAATCCTGCCAGTGCCAAGGGCTAGTGGGGGAACACAAAAGGAAAATTAGGAGATAAACCAGTGGCTCAGGGAGTGGTGTGAGGCCAGAGGGTATGGGTTGATGGGGATTGGGGAGACCTGGGAGGATAAGGAGCTGTATGCTAGAGATAGACTACATCTCAATTTAGGGAGGGAATCCTTAGTTGAAAATAGAGGGGTTCATTGGTAAAAAGTGGGGTTTAAACTTGTGAAGGGGGGTGGGATGGGAGAAAAGGCTGTCAAGGGGGTGCTGATAAAGGAGGGACTCTGTCTCCACCCCCCTGGGGACCAGGAGGACTGCAGGAAAAGGCCAACTGGCAAAGTGCAGACCAGGGGAAAACAGAATCCCCATGGGAACACAAGCAGGGGAAATGGAACTATAGGGAAAGGGTGGAAGGTAGTCCTGCTAAATGCCAGGAGCTTGGGCAATAAAATGCCTGAGCTCCAGGTGATGCTAACTGAGGGAGCAGTGGATGTGGCAGCGGTCACTGAGACTTGGGCCACTGCAAGACATGACTGGGACCTGAACCTGGAGGGTTACACTATGTTCAGGAAGGACAGGGGGGAGGGAAGGGGAGGAGGGGTAGCAATGATAGTCAAAAACTGCATTGGCATACGGGGAGTAGAGGAGGCGGAGGGAACCGTGGAGGCGATTTGGGTCACCTTGATAACAAGGGGGGGCAAGAGAGTAAAAATAGGAGTGGTGTATAGACCCCCTGCCCTAGCGGAGGAGCTGGAGGACAGTCTGGTGGCAGATGTTAGGAGACACTGCAGACTGGGCAGAGGAACGGTGGTGGTGTTGGGGGACTTAAACATGCCAGGAACAGACTGGGAGACTATGACATCCTCTGTGACCAGAGAACAGAGGTTGTTGGATGTCTTTCAAGACGCGTTCCTAACTCAGCAGGTGAGGGAACCCACCAGGGAGGCACTGGTACTGGATGTGGTCCTGGCAGACAGTGACCAGATTGGGGCCTGGAGGTAAGGGACCCATTGAGGGGAGTGACCATGCTACGGTCTGGTTCTGCCTGGACCTAGAGGGGTAGAGGCTGCACGTAAGACGGAAGTAACCGACTTCAGGGGGGTGATTTTAAGGAAATGGGAAGGATCCTTATGAGCATTTGGATGGGATTGGTCAGACATGGACGCTGATAGTAGGTGGAAATCATCAGGAGAGGGGTGCAGGATGCTACCAGCACCTGTGCAAGAGTAAGACAAAATGCGGAGGGCCCAAAACCCTGTTGGTGGACCAGGAGATCCAGGAGGTGGTGGGGAAAGAAAGCAGCCTATAAGCATTCAAGTGCTCAAGGAGTGAAAGGGATCAAGGGAGTACGAGCTGATGGCTAGAAGGGCCACTAGAGTGGTGAGGGCAGCTAAGGCAAGGAAGGAGCAGAACCTGGCCAGGGAAATTAGGAGAGGAACAAGGGTTCTTTAGATACATTGGGGAAAGACGAAGGGTGAAGGGGCAGATTAGCAGGATTAAATCAGGGGAGAGATGGGCACAAGACCCGGGGGAGCAGGCTGAGGTACTAAATGAGTACTTCACCTCAGTTTTCACCAGGGAAAATGGGGGTGCTGCATCATACATGGGAGGAGACAGAGATACTGAGGAGGGGGGGACCCTTACCGATCGGCAGGTCTGGGGAGAGGGGGAGGAATCACTGGCAGGTGGGGGGAGGGCTAAGCAGGGAGAAGAGGTACCGGAAGTGGAAATCACAGCAGAGAGAGTGAGGGAAGCCCTCAGCTCCTTAAGAACGAAGAAAGCACCGGGACGGATAAATTACATCCCAGAGTGCTGAAGGAACTTGCAGATGTCCTGGCTAAACCCTGGCGGAGCTTTTCACCATCTCTGAGGACAGGGTGGGTGTCCCAAGACTGGAAGGTGGCGATATAGTGCCTATCCACAAGGGGGATCAAGGGAGGTGGAGGAACTACAGGCCTGTCAGCCTGACATCGGTGGTGGGTAAGGTGATGGAGGGCATTGTCAAGGAGAGGCTAGCGGGGACCTGGATAAGTCAGGGTGCCTGGACGATAGACAGCATGGATTCATCCCAGGGAAATCGTGTCAGACAAACCTGGTGGAGTTCTATGACTGGGTGACAAGTGCCTTGGACCTGGGTAGACCAGTGGATGTCTTCTTTCTAGACTTCAGCAAGGCATTTGACTCTGTTCCTCACGTGGGCCTGTTGGATAAGCTGGGAGAAATGGGGGTGGGGAACCAGATGATCAGATGGATAGGCAATTGGCTCCAGGACCAGACCCAGAGGGTCGAGGTTGGTGGGATAGTCTCATCCCCAGGAGGGTCATTAGTGGGGTCCCACAGGGATCAGTCCTTGGGCCCTTCTGTTCAACGCCACGATCTGACATAAGGACAGGAATCAGGAGGAGATGAGTCTCTTTGCAGATGACTGGAAACTGGGGGTGGTGGATGGGGAGGAGGGGAGGGTGGCCCACAGGGGGACCTGGAGGCTCTGGAAAGATGGTCTAGAAAGTGGAAGCTGAGGTTCAATGCAGAGAAATGCAAGGTACTCCACCGGGGGCAGAAACCCAGGCCAAGTGTACACCCTGGGGAAATGCTACAAGTCTCTGGTTGATGAGAGGGACCTGGGGTGGTGGTGGATGTCAAGATGAACAACTCTGAGACTTGTAGGAGGGCAGCAGCCAAGGCCAACAGGATGCTGGGATGCATCGCTAGGGGATCACCTCAAAAGGAGGAAGTGATACTCCTCTGTATAACTGCTTGGTGAGGCCGACCTTGAGTACTGCGGCAGTTTTGGAGGCCACACTTAAAGAGGGACATTAACCGCCTGGAGAGGGTCCAGAGGAGGGCAACCAAAATGATTTGGGGCTTGGGGACAGGACCTGAGGAGAGGCTCAAGAGCTAAATATGTACACATTGGAAGAGAGAAGGACCGGGGACATGATAGAGGTCTCAGGTACATGAAGAGGGTAAATAGGGAGGAACAGTCGGGTGCTTCAAGGAAGGAGGAAGGCCACTAGAGGGCATGGGTGGAAGCTGGAGGGGAAGATTCAGGGAGAAAGGAGGAGGTGCTACTCACTGAGAGGGTGGTGGAGCCATGGAATGCACTGCCTAGGGGCTGGTGGAAGCAGAGACAGTGGAGGGGTTCAAGAGGGGTGGGACAGGTACAGGGAAGGGAAGGGTTCTGGAAGCAAAATCCAATGCAGCAAGAATATCTGGAACTGGGAAGGAGAAGCCAGAGAAGGCGAGGGGGACAGCAAGGTCAGCACCCAGGGTGGGGGCTGACCAAACGAGCAGACACGAAAGACCATTAGGCCTATTCTGCTGGCATTTTAGTATGTTAGTATGACTGCCAAGAAATAATGAGAGAAGAGAGCAGTAGCAGGAGTAGGCTTAAAATACAGTGACAAGATGTCACTAAAAGCAACGACACGTTAAAACATCAACACCCTATCAGGCTACAATAATCAGTTTAGTCATTTTACAAAGCAGCTACACTTGGAAAACATCAGCATCTTGATCTGAATGATACTCAGTTTATAGTGTTCCTAAAACCAGTGCTTTAACCTAGGATAGTTTTATGCAGCTTACTGTCACAGGGTGCGATTTCAAAGGACCTGTCCAGAACTGTATATATTTAGTTGTTTATGTATTTATTTCTTTACCAGGTTGGTGCACTGCCTTACATTTATTTCTGTAGTTATGTACTTTTTTACCGAGTGGGTGCATTGGTTCCAAGGACCATTTTCAGGCATGACCCAGGCCAAAGATAGCCAAGTGCAGATACAAATGGACAAACAGTGAACTGTTTCAGCCAAATAAGTATAACAGAACCTATCTGCCTGGATATAATAGATGGTCTAATATTTCTATACATCCGTTGACTTTGCAAAGTAAAACACACATTTGTTGGACGCTTAATTTTTTTAATGCAAATTCGACTTGTTACAAATGGATGCATCCATTGAAATTAAAATGCAATTTCTAACTCAAATTAGCTGTAAGGCCGGGCCTCCCAGTGCAGTGATGGGACTACCTGGATGGCGGTTGTGACCCGAGTTCAGGAGTGAACTCAGTATGCTGGAGGGCCAGCATGGGGTGGGGGGAGATTGAGTTTCTGTAGGACTGCTCTCCTCCTCCGAGATGGCAGTACATTGAGCCCGCACTTGTCTGACCACTGGGAACTGCTAGGGACACGGCAACCAAGACCACACATTGCCGTGCGAGGTAGAGCGGCAGCCAATGACATCCTGCATGTGGCTGCATGCGCTGGAGCATCTGGTGCAGCACTACATGCCCACTCCACCTGTCAGAGCAATGATGGAAAGCCTGATCACCTCAGGCCCTGCACTAGTGGCAGGGCCCTCAGCCTCTCCAGCATACTGCACCCATATGTCGGTGGCATGGGGGAGGCCACGGACCCCTACCTCGGGGGGGGTAAGCCGTGGAGGATGAGCTAGATGACGGGGGTCAGGCACAAGAGAGTAAGCCTGCAGTGGTGGGTAAGAAAAAGTATCAACATTAAGAAAAAAAATTCAGATGCAAAAATCTGAACTCCTGATGTATATTTGCAGAAGACATAGCTGCCAAGGTGATCGATGGGACCCTCAGCAGATTCTGGTCTTAGGACTGGAGGGTTCAAGAATTTACTAACTGAATGAGTAATTTTCTGAGATCTTAGTTGGAGAAGCATTATGCTATTTACCTCTACATCAATGGTCAAACCTTGCCATGTAGGTATCCAAAAATGCCGTCATCTGATGGCTTTTCCATGGCCATTGTGAAATATGTAGTGGTGGTACAGATCAGGTCCCAACTGACATGTGTCCATGCCACAAACCACCATGACATCTGGCAGAAAGCTACACCCTGGTTGGCAATCTCAACATTGATCAAGGACAAAATGCAGTAGCATGGAGTCTGAGTCACCTTCTCACTTACTATAGGTGACCCCTCTAGGACATGGTTGGGACACACTGGTGGGGCAGTGTGAGGAAGCTTGAGCTGCAGTTTCCAGGGTTGCACCTATCGTATGGATAACGTGAGGGAGTACCCCTCCAGTGCTAATGATCTGGCGCCTATCATTCCCACAACAGAATCACTAGAAACTGCTTGAGAAAAGAAATAACGTTATCACAGTCCCCAGAAACAGCAGTACTATGCTCTAGTTTTGTCTTGCCGGACAGTCAGGGCAAGCCACATACTGTTCATGTCAAAGCATCTCACCCCGACTGCACTCCACAGGCCTGCTTGTTTACTTAGACAAAACAACTCTTCGTTATAAGAGATGGCTCAGAGCAAGACATTGTTCTATTGTGAGCAACTAGCCAGGCCCCTTTTGCATCTATACACTTAATCACTGTATCTATATTCTTTGTGCCAGCATCTGTAAACTCAGCTTTTGTAACTACAGGGTTTTATCCCTTGTATGCTTGTTGCTACAGGGATGGAAACCAGTGACAAAAGCCATGCTCCCTTGGTGAAGTAACTGGAAAACAACTCTCCTAGGGAAAAATGCCACTTTCCCTCCATCTAGGTTAACTGGTCTTGCTCCATTTCATTCCAGTTGCACATAAGGCTTGAAAAATATTTAACTGGTCTGATGCACAGTATACTCCTAAACCAAAATCAAAAGCAGGAGAAACTAACACCCCCATGTCCAGTCTCACACCAACAGGCAATAAACAGTCAGTAGCTCCTTCAAAACGGGGCAAACCCACCACCTTGGCACGCAGATAAGTGCCCTTGTTTTGTAAACTACTCAGTCAGTACCATCCCCTTTCAGCCTTCCATGCCCAGTGTACTGAGGCACCACTGCATCTGCTACTTAAAGGGGAGCAGTCAGCGCAAAGAGCCCCACACACGTCTAGGGCTGGTCCCAATTTGCAGTTTGTGTGCACAAACATTTTTTTTTTACTTAATATTTACTGCTCTATAGTAGACTGTAATCGGGCTGATGCTGGGACTCCTAAGCTGACAGATGCTGTAACCAGAAATCCCATCATATCCTGCAGCTAATATCAGAACTGGGCTGCAGCAGCAAGAAATTCAATAGCCTGCAGTACGTGTTAAGAGTTTTTATGACCTCTGAGCTTTTGTCTGCTGGTCCCGCTATCCTCCTGCGATTAAGTAAAGTCACAGACAACTGTGCTTAGCCCTGTGAGAACAGCAAGACCAGCAACCATCTGAACAGAGCTCATAAAATCCCTATATTGCACTACAGGCTATTGAATTTCCCACTGCTGCAGCCCTGTTCGGATGTTAGCTTTAAGGGAATCTAGGATTTCTGGTTACAGAAAATGACCGCTTGGAAGTCAGCAGAATCAGCCTGCTACAATCTAATATGCTGCAGTAAAGAGTATGTAAAAAACTGGGTTTTTTTCACGTAAAGTACAACTTGGGACCAGACCACACTTGGGTGCGGGGCTCTTAGTACTGACTGTTCCCCTTTAAGCACTGACGCTTTTAAGTGTCTCTCAAATAGCTGCAACTGTTGAGTACCCCTGACATCCTGTTTTATGAATTATATTTGACTAGGTATAGGTAATACTGCTTCTGTAATGCTTACTGTATTCAAATATTAATATGGCTAAACCCAAACTTAACGGTAATTACCATATACGCTCTTCTTTAAGTTAACCTTACATATATGTCGACCCTCCTTTATCAGGTTTTTTTTTTTTTTTTTAATTCACGTTTTTTCCTCTGCCTTCCTTCCCTGGCTGGCCCTCCTTCTCGCTGATCCCACCCCCCATGGCCCAGTCATCCCAGCTTCCCCCAGGACTTACCTTCTCCCGCATCCCCTACGGCTTGCCCTCCATTACACATTGGTGGGGAGTCCCCCGACCCGCTGAGGTCTGGATCCACCTTTTGAAGGAGCTTGAGTCACGAAGCGCGGGGCTTGCTGAGGTCGGCAATCATCCTGCCACCGAGGGTGTTTTCCATTTTTCAGTTCCATGCATGCTGCTTCTCTACCCCAAAGGTACGCCGGCATTTGAGACTACGCTGCACGGTGCATCCCCTCCCACCCCATGTACCGTGTGCCCTACCACCCACACATCTGTAGGTGGCAGTGCTGCAGCAGTATGGAGCACCATCCCTCCCAGGAGAAGCAGAAGGACCGCGTCCTGTGGGATGCTTGAGCCTCATCCCCCCGGCCAGTCCCTGATGATCCAGGCTCGCTCCCAAACCTGGATCGCCGGCGTCGCGAGCAGTACCTCTACCACTGCACCAATGGGATGACACTTTCTTGTAAATTTTAACAAAATTACAGAAATTTGTTTGCTGCCCAAACTGGATGGAAAAACTTGTTTTGTGGCCAACATCAGGCACAGAATCTGTCTTTGTAGCTAGAACTGGACATAAAATCAGGTGAGACAGCTGTAAAGGTTTACCACTGTAAACCCTGCAGATAGGTCACCCTTGCAGATCAGTCATGTCCCCTTCCTCAAGGCCTATTCTTATCACCAAAAACACGATTATACATGAGTATATACAGCACTCAGGACACATCACCAGAGCTTAACAGGGGTGCTCACTAGAAACTCGGTGCATTATATCACACTCATCACACCTCTCAAACATAAAAAATGATTTTAAACTAATCGGAGGCAATATGCTTTAGTGGTTAGAGCACTGGCTTGAGAACTGGGAGATCACAGGTTCGAAATTAAGCAGACCTAAATACTCACTACATGACCCTGGCAAGTAACCCATTTCAGCTGAGCAAGTCCTCCAATTCCATGATCATCCAAGACTCTGTCTCTGACAGCAAGCAAATCAGATGCCACAGAGCACTCAGGAGAGTTTACCGGGCAAATGAAAATACAGAAGAGTCTCTGACTGAGAGAAAATCAGTATGTGAAAAAGGTATCATAGCCGGCCTGGTGGCACTGAGGGTTGAGGCGCTGGACACCACACCTCGCACCACGCTGGCGACCCAGGTTTGGGAAAGAGCTCGGGGCTGCCAGGGAGGGTTGAAGATAAGTGCCCTTGTGGTGCTCTCCTCCCAGGGTAGAACAGGGTGGGTTATCCTGGTGTGCTGGTGACCCCCCACCGTGGAGGTCAGAGGCACTACAGCAGCCATGATAAGCACGTATCCAGCGTGAACGACGCCGGCAGGGTTGCCATGCGCCACAGCATCGACCTGCATCATGCAGGGAGGGAGTGGGAGGGTGTAGCACACAGAACAAGGAAACCGACGGCGCCATGGGCAGGCAACGGCACCTGTCCCCCATGCTCCCCACCAAGCCAACCCAGACTGACCTTCCAGGTCCTCCGTTCCCCAGCCCTACCCTGTAGCCAGAGTCTGACTTGTAAGCGCACCCAAGAGGAGAGGGTGACCCATCCCGAGTGGGTCAAACCGTGGGTGCTGGCTGTGGGGAGGAGGAGGAGAGAGGAGGTTCAGTTCCGGGGGACTTCAGGCTGGGCAGGATAAAGGACTAGGTTGCCTGAGAGAGGTTCCATGGTGCCGCGACTGGAGGGAAAGAGAGCCAAAAAAAAAAAAAAAAAAAAGTATCTTGAGACTAAGAGAATCTGTCATGATAAAGCTGAAACAGCGAAACACTGAATACAATACACTGCATCTCAACTGGGCTACCCTTGGTAACCAAATTGTAAAATAAAATGCTCTCACAATCCCTACTCCCAGCACTGGAATATGGCACAGACGTCTGTAAGACAGCACCAGCATCTTCCCTGGAGAAAAAAAATCACCACAGTATTCAATAAGAGCTGCAGGTTTGGGCTGGTCTGTAGCAAGGCCATTCACCACTTTCTCCTCTATGACAAATGTAGTCTCCCCACCACCAGAAAAGTGCAGGGAGTTGAGAAGGGCACCTAAAGTTTATAAATGAGGTCACAGATTATATCCAAACTACCTTGGCACCTCTTCTATAAACCCATCCAGTCTTACATGCTGCTATGCCGACCTCTGAACCTCCTCCAAGTACCTGGATTGCACAAAACCAGTGGAACTAAATCCTTCTCAGCAGGTGACCCAGTCACCTGGAATGTCCTCCAAACTGATCCAAAAGTAGCTTCGACCACCCACACCTTTAAGAGGACCTTGTACAGCCAACTTAGTACCCCATGCGACACTTGGCCAGCTGGTTATGATTATTGTATAATATTTGTAGTATATATAAATAAATGGTCACTGTATGAAATGTCAGTCTGTGATGTTTGGCCCTTTTAAATTACAAGGTGTCAGCAGCTGAAATCACAGGCTTTATTACACTGACCAGGAGATCTCTGTAATGTAATTAACTTACATATGAACATATGAAGAAGCCAGCAGAAGAATGCCATTTGGTCCATCAAGTCTGCTCGTATTGCAGGGTCCACAGCTTGAGTTAATGTCCCTGCCCTCCCTCCCCACTCCTCCCATCCTCCCTACACAAGATTCTTACCTTCCCACAATGCCTATCCCAGCCTCTCTTAAAGCTGCCCACTGTCTTCAATTAGATGACCTCTTCCGGCAGCACATTCCAAGTGTCCACCACTCTCTCTGTGAAGAAGTGCTTCTTGACCTCCCTCCTAAATCTCCCACCCTCCAGCTTGACTGTGCCCCTTCATGATATGGCTGCCACTCAGCTTAAAGAGACTCTCTTTATCAACCTTATTTATCCCTCTCAAGTACTTTAATGTCCCAATCATGTCCTCTCTCTCCTGTCATCCAGGGAGTATATGTTCAGTGCCCTCAACCTCTCCTCATATGCCTCACCCTGCTGACCTGCTATCATCTTTGTAGCCCTCCTCTATACCTTCTCCAGCAGGTTAATGTCCTTTTTGAGGTGTGGGCACTTCCTTGAGAAATTGCATTTTATGGCTTTTTTATGACCTCATGTTTTTGAAGTGGATATCAAATGCGACTTTACGACTGCATAAACAGGACATCATTAGGCTGATTTCTGTTGCTTTTTTTTTTTTTAACACATTGGTGCCAGTGTGGAATTGCCAAGTTCAAAGGAAACGTGTAATTAAGGAGTTATATATAGGAAATGCCTTTTTTTTTCTTATGAGGCATCTTATTTAAAGTACCTCCCGATAGGAAATCATTTTTTGTAATTTTATATTCTAAAAGGAGGAGGTAGATGACTCACAGAAGAGGTGTGGAGACAAACAGTTTAAACTGATACTTGTGTCTGAAATGAATGGCACATCATCTTGGGACTCTAGAGAGACAGCTCTCTGATGGAACTTTAAAACGCACTTCTAGAGGTAATACCTTAGATAGCAAAGATCTAAATGTATTGTGGTAGGAGTTTTGCTTTGTAATTTTCCCTTGTTCTGTTATGTGGATTGTCAGCTCTTTGATATATTGTTCTATGTTTACATTTTCATATTTTTATCATCTTTTAGTAAAGTACCTTTTCTTTGAAGACTGCCTGGGTGTCTGTCAGTTCTTTCTGCATGTGACGTATAGGTGGGTCTGACAAAAGTGTTTAACAGCTTGATGGTGTTACGGAGCTTGAGTAAAAAGGTAAGAATATACCTAAGGTCTCTTATAGAGTTAAAAGGGTTAATTCTGGATACCTGGTTAGGTGCCCTTAAGTGAAAGATATACTGCATCCCCCCGAAGAGACTATTATCTCAGCCCAGTACATTTTGGGTATGCTAGCATAAGGTTCACATCCCCCCAGAACTTGAGACTAAAGGTGATTCGGACCCAAAAGCAGACAGGAGGGTTACCCTGTCTGTTACTTGTTCACATTATTGCGCTCTGAGGTTAGCACTGTGGGAGCAGAGGGCCTGACCTGCGAAGTGCGTTTGTGACACCCCACATAGCTGCTTCTACCCAATATCATAACCACCCTCTTCCCCTCCAGGCCTAGCCTCCAGTTAAGCTCTACACTATCCTATCTTCTGTAACTATGTACATACAGTGCTAATATATTTATGAGCTGCCAGAAGAGGTGAGCTCATCGAGGACAGTGGGCAGCGCCAAGAGAGGCTGGACTAGATAAAGGGGAAGGTAAGGTCATGAAAGGGGTATGGTGAGCTAGGAGGAGAGCAGGAACACCAGCCTAAGCTAAGAATCCTGCACAACGAAAGCAGACTAGACAGACCAAAAGGCCTTTAATTCTGCTGGCTTCTATGTTCGTAGATAATCCTCATCCTTCTTACTTCTCATGTTGTAATCTGTTCTGTCTCAATTCCTGAATAATTTATACGTATCTTGTTAGTAACATCTGCTACTGTAATTCTCCTCAAACTAGGTGTGTTGCCTAAATGTAGTTTTTCTGGTTTGCTACAAATTCTAAATAAATAAATTATACTATAAGTTAATTTATTCATGTACTACATGACTGCCTTGAGATTGTATTTTGCTTTTACCTTGCGCATCCTTTGCAGGACAGGTTATGAAAACCTAGTCTAACTTCCTGAATAACCAGTTACTAAACAAATACATACAACGATCAAGTCAGCTACAAATATTAATTCACTTTTTACTTTTAAGTGATAATGGAAATATAAAAACAGTGAATTTAATGCCAGAAAATGCTTGGCTAACCCAGTCTCCTCATTTTGTTTCTGTGTCTATACTGTCTCATAAGATACTACTTAGCTGCCCTCCCCCACTTCTCACTAAGATTTTTTTCCTCTCTTTCCTCCACAAGATCCACCTCAAATTGCTGCTGTCCAGCGTTAACTACCTTTTCCCGCTCTCAGTTCCAGGTCATTTGACCAGAGGGGCCTCCAGTTTGGTTTTTGCCACTCCTTTTTATCGGACTAAGCAGGCTCAGAACTCTCTCTCTTACAAGGGCACTAAATTGTACAACACACTGCCCCCCCTCAATCCAGGCTTGTAGGTCTATTAACTCTTTCAACTCCTCCCTCAAGGCTCACATCCTCAGTACGGCTGACTGCGGCTGCCCAGGTCAGTCCCTATGAAACCCTGGCTATAAACTCCCAGGCACCCACCCACGACACCTCTGCCTCCACCCTCCACCCATTTCTCCCTCCCCAACACCCCTTCCTGCACTTTCCCCTCATATTCTCCTTTACCAAGTCTTGCCTCCTCAGAGGTCTCCCCCAATGCTACCTAATCCTATAGACTTGCACTATCCCCAACCACTGCACTTTAGGGCTTCTGCCCCACCCATTCCCTTTCTTCCCTCACTTCTATTTTCTCTGTTTACGATGTTAACACTATGCCATCCTATTACTTTATCTAGCCTGTAATTAATTTTGAAACTGTTCTGCCATTTTATGTTGTGTTATAGGTACTCTCACTCATATGTTGTAAACTTCTGACATGATGTCTTAATACTGTATTTGTTGTTTTTCTCCATTGGACATTTATGAAAACTGGCATTTTTGCTCGCATACCTTCCAGTATACAAATAAAATTAATTGATTGATCGGATTCCCTTGTGCTTATCCCATGCAAGCTTGAAGCCCACCACAGTTTCTGCCCCCACACCTCTGCTGGAAGACTGTTCCAGGCATCCACAACTCTTTCAGAAGTACTTCCTCAAATCTCTCTTGAATTCACTCCTTCCAGCTTCACTGCATGTCCCCCTGTTCTCATGCATTTTTCCTCTGAACAATGCTCCCCTGCTGTACCTCATTTACCCCTGTGACATATTTATAAGTCTCCATCATATCTCCCCTCTCCTTTCTCTTCCAGGGTGTACATACTGAGATCTTTCAGTCTCTTGTTGTAGGGCTTCGATGCAGCCCCTGCACCATTTTAGTTGCCCTCCTCTGGACTGCCTCCACTCGTGTCCTTCCTTAGATGTGGTCCCCAGAACTAGACACAGAACTCCAGGTGGGTCTCACCAGTGATCTATACAGTGGCAGCACCACCTCCTTTCATCTGCTGGTGATGATACCTCCCTATGCACCCAAGATCCCACTGGCTCTACCTGCCTTGTTGCACTGCTTCGCCACCTTAAGGGAATCGGATACAATTACTCCCAGGTCCCTTTCCTGTTTGGTGACCATCAATACCTCTTCTTCCATTCTGCATTTCGCCACTAGGTTTCCTCAACATGTTAATCAGCGACATTAGTGAGGGGATCCAGGACAGGCTGTGTCATCTGCCAGGGTGGACAAGGGAATAAAGGAAATGCAGAGAGACTTGTAAAAGCTGGAGGGGTGATCAAGGGTTTGGCAGCTGAAATTCAACGCCAAAACGTGTAAGGTGATACACCTAGGAAACAAGAATGCCAGGACAGAGTACTGAATGACGGGTGAGACTCACTACCACAACTGAGGAACGAGACCTTGGAGTTCTCATTAGCGACTCCCTAAAGCAATCAAGTCAGTGCAACAAGGCTTATGGTAAGGCAAACAGAATGCTTGATGCGATCCATGACAGTCAGTTGACATATTCATTGTGGAAGACAAATGTTACGCTAACACCTTTATATAAAACTGCAACTGCAGTTGACATAAAGCTGGTCACTGAGACTGTGTTTTCTTCAAGGGCATTGCCTCCCGAACCCCCATGTGGGGGCTCTCCCCCATCCCCTTAACTAAAATAATCAACTTGAGCCAGAGTTGATTCGGGAGAAGTGCATGACCCCAGAAAGCAGTGGCGGGGTCCTGTCGCCGACACTACAGCGACCTGTCGCTATACTGTCAGTCACTGTAAAACTGTCGCCGTAGCAACAGCATATCACTTGGATTTATCAGTGGGGGTACTGATAACATAGAAACAAACATAGAATTTGACGGCAGATAAGGACCGCCTGGCCCACCTAGTCTACCCATTTCCCTACCTGATGGATAAGCTGCAAATCCTAGTTAACCAACAGCCTTCTTCCTGCTGCCCCCACTAGAATTGCCTTATGTCTGTCCCATGCATTCTTGAATTCCCCCACTATTCTTGACTCCACGACCTCATCAGGAAGGCTGTTCCATTCATCCACAACCCTCTCCGTGAAAAAATACTTCCTAACATTACCTCTGAGCCACCCCTCCCTCTATCTTCAAATTGTTCCCCTTGTTCTTGCATATCTCATTTTCTGAAAGATGCTATCCTCTTGGACTTTGTTGATTCCTTGAGGTGTCCCCCCTCTCCCTCCTTTCCTCGAGGGTATACATGTTAAGCTCCTTTAGTCTCTCTTTGTATGTCTTCTTGTGCAGACCCTGCACCATTTTGGTTGCCCTCCTCTGGACAACCTCCACTCTATGTCTTTGCGGAGAAGTGGTCTCCAAAACTGCACGCAGTACTACAGATGGGGTCTCACCAACTGTCTCTACAGAGGGATGACAACTTCCTGTTTTCTACTGTTTATGCCTCTCCTTATGCATCCCAGTATCCCCCCAGCCCTCCTTACTGCCTTCTCAGATTGCTTGCCCTCCTTTAGGTCATCTGAAATAATCAATCCCTTTCCATTTTTGTTGTTGTTAGAATCTCACCCTCCCTTTGTGTACTCTTCCCCTGGGTTTTTGTTTCCCAGATGCATTACCTTGCACTTCTTTGCGCTGAATCTGAGCTGCCATACATTTGACCATTCCTTCAACCTAGCCAATTCCCTTCTCATCCTTTCCACCCCAACCTGTGTATCAACCCTGTTGCAGATCTTTGTGTCGTCTGCAAATGAACAGATAACAGAAAAAAAGGTAATATTTCCCCCGTATAGATCCTTGGTGAGGCCACACCTGGAGTACTGTGCCCAATTCTGGGGTCCTCACTTCAGGAAGGGATACAGATAGGCTCATGATCGGTGCAATGCAGGGTAGCAAAAATGATTCAGGGCCAGCAAGGCATGTCCAATGAGGAGTGCCTCAAGGCACTGAACATGCATCTGGAGAAGGGAGAGAGGAGATATGATAGAGACCTTCAAATTCCTTAGGAGGAGTTAAAAGGGTGCACTGCGGGGAACTATTTAACCTGAATACCAGCTTGTGGTCATGAGTGGAAGTTAACAGGAGTGAGGTTCAGGAGGGATGTGAGGAAACAGTACTTTACAGAAAGGGTGGCGGTGCTGTGGAACAGGCTGCCAGCTAAGCTGGTGAGTGCAAAAACCATTAGTGATTATAAGCATGGCTGGGACAAAATGAAGAGTATAGTGGTTGCTCAGAGTGCCAGAATCGGAGAGAACAGAGAGGGGTAGAGAGCTAGGATCCTGGAGGAACAGTAGACCCCAGGGTTAAAAAGGGAACTCTGGCAGACTAGATGGACCTTTGGTCTTTTTCTGCCTTCATTGTCTATGTTTCTATGATTTTGCAGTTTTCTGCACTGAAACCCAGATGCCATTTCTCAACTACTCAAGTCTCCTCAGGTCTCTGCACATTCTTTCCAACACCTCTGGAGTGTCTACCCTACTGCAGATTTTGGTTTCATCTGCAAATATGCACACCTTCACTTCCATCTCCTCTGTAATGTCACTTACAGAGACATTAAAGAAGAATGGTCCCAGTACTAAGCCTTGTGGTACCCTGTAGATCACCCTCCCTTCCCCAGAGTGAACTCCATTTACCACCACCCTCTGTCGTCTATCCCTTAGCCAGTTTGTTACCCAGTTTACTACCTTCTGACCCATTCCAAAGCTGCTCAGTTTCCTTATGAGCCTCCTATGTGAGCGGTGTGAAAAGCCTTACTGAAATCTTAGTAGGCCAGGTTCACCATCCCACACCCACACTGATGAATTTCCTAGTCACCCAGTCCAAGAAATCTATCAGATTTGTCTGACAAAGGCCCCGGTGAATTTGTGTTGTCTTGGGTCTTGTAACTTACTGGCTTCAAGATACTCCACAATCCTTTCTTTTAGCAGTGACTCCATTAGCTTTACCATAATCCATGTCAGGCTGACTGGCACATAGTTGCCAGACTCCTCCCTGCTACCGTTTTTGTGAAGCGGTACAACATCTGCCCTCCTCTAGTCTTCGGGAACCATCCCTGTTTCCACGGAGCAGTTGAAAAAGGACTGCTGGAGGTGCAGCCACAACCTCCTTGAGCTCCCTCCGTACCCCTCGTTTGGCCGTCTGGCCCCATTGCTTTGTCCCCTTTCAGATCTGTGAGTTCTTTCAGGATTCTCCCTCTGTAAATGAGCTTACGCTACATTCCCCCTGTAGCTCTATTGCTTTTATGTGGACCATCCCTCCTCCCCTCCTCTCTGTGAAGGATGAACAAATAATTTGTTCAAGATATCTGCTTTTTCCTGATCCTTCTCTGCCCAGTCCCCAGCCTGCCTCTTTTAAGCAGCACTAGATAATCAGGAGTGATCAGTTTTCAGTTTTGTGGCACCACAGTAAATATGGTGGATGCATATAGTACTGCTGCTTTCAACTTGGCGGGTGGCAGAAATGTAAACAAAGGAAAATGGAGCAGATTATAGGGTGATAGTACAATGCCTGCAGGAAAGATTACAAGGTAATGCTCCAACAGAGCTCAGGGAATAAATTGTTGCAAAAGCACAGATTTTTTTTTAATCTTGTACTGCTGTTTAACCTCATAATCCCTCCCTGCCCTAGTCTTTCTCTTCTCACTTCTGTACTAAAAAAATGTCTTGTCCACTTTCATTACCCCTTAGGTTTTTTTTTTTTTCCTCAGTTTGTGCCTATGCACTCTTCACCGGTTTCCCTGCCTTCCATTGTTTTACTTGATACAGCTCTCTGTCTTCTTCTCTCTTCACCTCTCTCTATACCACCTAAAGGCTACCCTTTTAGTCTTAAAGGGAAAGTCCCCTCAACCTATTTTCTGCATACTCGTGTAGTTTGTAGGCATAAACAATGGTCCTCTCTCTTGAATCCCTCTAGTTTTATCCTGATTTAAATATAAATGAAGTTGTTTCGCTCGGTTCTGCCCTGGTGTAAAAACCTACTTGACTCTATTGCAAAGGTCATGACCCGACTCATGTAAAGCATCCTGGAATTTTATGATGTTTTACTGCTAAAGCCTGCAGTAGCTGTACTGTATTAGTTAGAAATGTTGCTGTCTGCTGCCGTCCCCATGTTCCTGCATTATGCTGGCAATGAAACTTTTCAAAGCATAGTAAATGCCCTGTTTTCTGTAGTTTAAAGTGTATCTAAGTTATTAAAAAATGCTTTTAGAGAATACAGGGACACCATAACACATGTAACAGAACGGAATGAGAGTATAACTTCTTTTGTGCAAGTATGCATCATGTCAATTCCCATGATGCCTTGCACGAGTGGAGTAATGACCTTTGCAATGGAGACAACAGGTTTTCACACCAGGGCAAAACAGAGTGAAGCAACCTCATTTATATTCAAATTACAATGAAATTAGGGGGATGCAAGAGAGGAAATCATTGTTCATGCCCTACAAACTACATAGAAATACAGACAATATGTTGAGAGGACTTTCCTTTTAACCTATTCAGCCACTTCCTTCAAGACCCACAGTGGTCTCCTTTTCTCATGTTTTTGCTCACTTTCATTGCCTTCAGTATGCCTTCCCTTAGCTCAGCTAACTGTTCTACCCCCCATATCATCCAACCCTGCCAGGTCATCTCTGAGGCACCCATTTTTTTTTTTTTTTATCTGCTGTATTGAAGTCCAGGATCCTTGTCCTTGTGTGGTTCACTTCCACTGTCGTCCTTATGTTGAAGCACACTGTACTGTGTTCACTGGTCCCCTGGGGGTCTCCCACCTTGACATCTAAGATACTGTCCCCGATAGTGAGCACCAGGTCCAGCAGTGTCCCACCAGGAGTGGGCTCCCCGACTAACTGCGTGAGAAACGCCCTGTTTGTTATGACCCTGCTTTTGGCTGAATCTGCGTCTGGTGGCTCCAGTCTACACCTGGCAGATCGAAGTCCCCCACCAGCAGCACCTCCCCTTTTCCTGCCTTTGTGTTAATGACTTCCATCAGTGCCATACCTAAATGTTCTCCATGTACTGGAGGCCTGTAGATCACACCAGTGTGAATGGTGGCTCTGCTTCCCATCTCTAGGGTGACCCACAGTAACTCATATTCCACTATTCCTCCCTGAATTCCCTATCTCTGTCATTTTGATACCCTCTTTTACAAACAGTGCCACCCCTCCTCCTTTCCTTCCCTCCCTATCTTTTCTGAACAGAGTACAGCCTGGTATGGCCATGTCCCAGTCACGGTTTCCTGTGCATCATGATTCAGTAATGTCTACAATATCTAAGTCTGCCTCTACCACGATGGCCTCTATAGCCAGAATTTTGTTTCCTGCCCCATCCAGCCCATCAGAGATTACGTCCTACTCCACAGCTGGACGATGCAGACTGAATTTTCCACACCTGCAGACTTTGCCGTTTTCAGCCTGCATAGCTTAAGGAGATGTTACTCCTGATCCCACCAGCCATAACATTTTTGTGCAGCTGTGCCAAAAAAAAGTCCAAGTTGCCATAAATTGAGCAGCTGGTCGTAAACCGGTTCCTGCTTTGAGGATATAGCAGGTGCAGGGAAACTTGTGGCAGTTTTTCCCCTCACACCTGTGCTAATCTCGGGGGTCTGAAAATCCAGCCCATGGCCTTACACATTTTGTTACCACCCTGCCTGCTACTCCATCACCTTTTTCCCCCTTACTGCTTTTCCCCTTTCTTTTTACAGCTCATGTTCCCATCCCTTTTCATTTCAACCACTCTGATTTTTTCTTTATTTTGCAGCCTGGGGGGGATCTGCCTCTCCTCGAATAATCCCTTCTCTCCGCTACACTCTATTAGGGGGAACAGTTTATGCCTCCCTTATTTTTATCACCACAACCCTCGTCTAATTTAAATGTTCTTTAAAGTAATATTTAAACCTTCCACTGAGGACTGTGATTCCCCTCCTAGATGGATGCAGGCCATCACCCCATACAGGCCTTTATCCTTCCCGGTCAGTCCCCAGTCCTCAATGTAGCCAAACCCCTCCTCTCTACAGACCCAGTCCTCAATGTAGCCAAACCCCTCCTCTCTACAGACCCAGTCCTCAATGTAGCCAAACCCCTCCTCTCTACACCATTCCTTCAAGCACGAGTTGAAGCTCCTGATGCGGAGATCCCTAACCTCCTTGCTGCTGTAGACAGGCAGCACCTCAGCAAAAACCACTGAGTGCGCTACCTCCCTAAGATGCCTCCCCAGTTCCCTCAAATCCACCTACACAATTCCAGCCCCAGTTGAAAAGCATTTCAACATCACATTCTGAATTCATTTTTAAAGTAAAGAAACCAAAGCTTTTTGTGCTCGTTTGCTCTGCAGACCAGTTCTTGTTGTGATCGCAGTGCACCCTCACCATGTGTTTCCCTCACAAACACCATTCTACCCTACTCTCAACCCAAAGTGAAACAAAGAAATGGGTGGTGACCTTAGGGGTTCAGGATTTGCAGGGATAAAAAAAAAAAAATAAATCAAAAATACTATGGTGTGAGTTGAAACAGCAACTATCTACATTTAGTACAGTATTCCATCTCAAGGTTTAGTATTTCTCCTATGTAAAAGAGCAGTCCTATGATAAAACTGCAGAGTACAGGCATGGAAGAGAAATAGTCCAGTCTCAGAATACCAGTATAAAGAAAATGGTATTCTGCCTTGAAAAGATTCCCAGGGTTCATTTGAAGACCTCTGGGGACCAAGCATTCGTATTTGCAGCCCCTACCCTGTGGAATTCTCTACTGCGTCAGATAAGAGTGTGTCTGACGGTTGAGAGTTTCAGATCTGCCTTGAAACTTATTTGTTTACTCTTGGTTTTTCTGACACTGTGTAAGTCCGATATTTAATTGTGATGATTGGAGTTTTTTAGCTGTGATTTTATTATTTATTGTTCTAGCGTTATGGTCCTTTGTGGTAAATAGCACCATTTATAAATAAAGATGCTTATTTTTATTTATTTATTGAAATTTTTCACCAGGAGACACAATGAACAACAAGTTGCTCGTCTCACAGTGTGATGCTTAAAACTGGTATGCAAAACCGAGCCAAATACCATTAATTTCTAGCCCTGACTTGTGTCAAAATAATTACCCCAAAAGAACAAGTGCCTTGCTTTTTCATTTTTCTGCTCTCTTGTCTGTAATAAGGAAAAGTACACCTATTGGCAGTTTAGCTCAGTCCATAGATCAGTGTGACAGACAGCTCCTGCTACTCTTGAGGACCAACCTTTTCTTAAATCTTTTGCAACAGTTCTTCTATTTCTTAGTCTATTCTATCCTTTACAATTTCTAGTCCATAAGGCTGGCACCTATGGGCACCCCTTTCCTTTCTTGACTATGCTATAGTGTCCTCTTTAATTTTCCTTGTCCTCTCAGGTCCTTGTACAGGAGGTTACTGTTGTGACCTCCAAGCATATGTAAAACAGGTTGGGCAAGATATTCAAAGAGGTTTAGCCACCATGCGCGTAAGGAATTGGCGCCTGCGCAGAAGTCCGGAATTGCGCCTACCTGCCATATTCAGCAGGAGGCAGTTGCGCCCCCAAGTCAAGCTGAGCAACAGCGCAATGCAAATAAATGCATGCTGAACTGGAGGGAGGAACCATGCATAAACTGCACAGCCCAATATTCAGCGGGCTGTGCAGGTTGTCTGGCGCAACCCCAACCTAAGCCTGCATAACTTTTGAGCCAAAAAAATAAAAAGGAGTAAGTCGAGGGGCCACCACAGGTGAGCTGCTGCATTGCAGGGCGCAACACAGCAGCTGCCACTGTGCGTGGCCCTCAGCCTCTCCTGTGCCCCTCCCGACTGGCCCGGTCGCGGGCAAAGTAGAAAAATAAAACCCACCCCCACCAGCCCAATCGTGGCACCAATGTGTCAACCCCCAGACCATATCCCTGGTGGTCCGGTGGACCGCTAAGCCCGATCAGGGCACCAAAATATTCAAACCTCCCCCCCCCAGACCATATCCCTGGTGATCTAGTGTCCCCCACCCCACCCACCCACGAGCCCCACCACCTCGCTCCCCGGCAGCCAGCGGGCGGCAGCATCCCACCCGCCTGCCACCCCGCGCTCGATTGCCGGTAGGGCTGACGCGATGGTGTAGAGCAGGCTAATGGGGCAGCCCATACTACATTAGGTAGTCCAGATATGTGAATGTATTCTACATATCTGACTGGTTTGTAGCTGGTATGTATTTCGCACGCCCATTGCTCTTGCTCTGCATTACCAGTGGGTGCAGCTTCCTAGGTGGCCGTCAGTCCTGGGCGGCAGGTGGGTGGAAATGCTGCCACTACCGCCGCTGGGGGAGCGGTGGTGGGGCTTCAGGGTGGGGTGGGGGACATCACCAGGATATGGTCTTGGGGAGGTTTGAACACTATGGTGCCTCGATCGGGTTTAGCGTCCACTGACCACCAGGGATATGTTCTTGGGGGGAAGGATTGACACGTTGGTGCCGCGATCGGGCTGGTGGGGGTGGGCTTTATTTCACTTTGCCCGCGATCGGCCAGTCGGGGGTAGGGCTGTTTTCAACATATGCCCACGATCAGCCCAGTCGGGGAGGGGTGTTTTAAACATATGCCCGCCGATCGGGCCAGTCGGGGTGGGGGGATTTTTTAACTTATGCCCGCTGATCGGGCTGCAGGGGAGTCGGTCCTCGACGGCTGCTGCCTGGCAGGACGCCAGGCGCAGTCCGGGATCGGCACACCTGCACGCTAACGGTATGCAACAATATAACAGATGCAAATGGCCCCCCGCCGCCTCTGCATCGAATTATGGCCCCATTTGCATGTCACCTTTTGAATATGGGGAATTTGTGCATGGCGCAATGGTACTTGCGCCACCGCAACTTGACTGCTCCACTCTGACCACTTGCGGTGGCGCAAGTTCCACTGCACCATGCACAGTGGCTGTGGCTAGGGGGTGATATTCAAAGGAGTTGCTCAATAGCGCAACTCCTTTGAATATCGCCCTGCCACACCCCTGCGCAACTATTTTGTGCAGCAAGAGTTTGCGCCACAGAATAGCAGAGTTTGAATATTCAGCCCGTTGTGTTTATCGTTGTTGATTTAGTATGTAATAGCACTATGTCATAATACATCTTATGTTTATGAAATCTGCAAATGCTAAAAATACTACGGCACTAGGTGTTTTTGATAATGGTAAGAAGTACTAGGTGACTATTATAGAAATTGTTAGTTGTGCTATTTAAAATGTATGTAAATTGCTGTACACTGAACAAGTCTGAAATGTCATGGTGATTTGCATATATCCCATGATGCTTTGCATTATGGAAGCATGTATGATGTTGTATTTCTTTGAAACTTGATTTGTTGCCAATGCCCTTTGGGGTAACCATTTTTTCAGTATTTCTGCACTGAGGTTCTTTGTTCTTAGCTTGCTTTGTTTGTTTCTTTTTGAGCCCCCACTACCCAAGCAAACAGGGCCCCAGAGGGATGAAGGGTTTGAACTGAAAAGTGGTTAGAGCAGAGATCAGTGTCAGTAGGTGCTAGCTAAGTGCAGAGAAAGGACATCCATAGTTTGTTGCTACAAACTGATGCATGGAAAAGGAGTATGACGTTTCTGAAAGTTATTGCTTTATTTTGAATAAACATCACAGAGATTGTGTGTTGAACCCTAAGTTTGGTGTCTGGTCCATCTGTTATCCCACAACCAGTTCATATAACTCCATCACTTAGTTCTGGGTTGGATACCTTTCAGGTGGTGCATTAACTTCAGGATATTTTTTAACACCATAAAAAGCCTTGAATGGACTGGGCCACCAGTATTTAAATTAATTACCAACTCCCTATGCACCTGCCAGGAGTCGAGGTCCATGGGAGGAGGGATGCTGCGAGTACCACCATCTCATCTGAAGTCCATGGGAGAGCAGGCTTACATGGCGAATACCCTTGTTCTCTAAAAATAATAATATTGGCTTAATAAATAATAAAGTTGGCTTGCGGCCGACTTGCTGTAGTTTGGATCCTGGTCCCACGCGCCTCCTTGTGGGGTGTGTGAATGCGATCGGATCAGTCCTTGCTGAGATAGTCTGCTGCTCATTGGACCACGGGGTGTTTGCGGAATCTCTGAAAGAGGCTGTCTTAACACCCCTTTTGAAGAAACCTTCCCTTGACCCAGAGTGTCTCGCTAACTACCACTAACTTTTTGGGCAAGGTTATTGAGAAAGTAGTCGCGTTGCAGCTTGATGACTTTACCACCCATGAAGTCTATGATCCTCTCCAGTCCGGTTTCAGGAAGAGGCACAGTACCGAGACGGCGTTGGTTCAGGTACTGAATGATCTCCTAATAGCGAGAGACCGGAGGAGCCGTTCGATCTTGGTTCTTCTTGATCTCTCTACAGCGTTTGACACCGTGGACCATGAAATGTTGCTAGAACACCTGCAGCTGCTCTGTGGAATGTCGAGGACTGTCCTCTGATGGTTCCATTCTTTCCTCGTGGGTAGAACTCAGAGGGTCATATCAGGAATCTTCTCCTCTGCTCCCTTTGCTCTGCCTTGTGGGGTGTCGCAGGGCTCTATGCTTTCCCCCAAGTTTTTCACGGTGTATATGCTGCCGTTGGGAGACATTATAAGGCGTTATGGGCTGAGTTTTAAATGCTATGCAGATGACACTCAGCTCTATATTCCTTTGTACCCGAACAGAATGACGCATTATCGGCCTTTAACAACTGCCTTGCTGAGATTTAGGACTGGATGAGTGCTAACTGGTTGAGATTGAATCTGGACAAGACTGAGGTGTTGGTGGTGGACCTGGGTCACCGTGCAGATAAGTTGACTCCTGGGTCTCCCTCTGGCCTTGTGTTAGGGTGTAAACCAGTTGAGACCTTTTGAACAGGTGTGAATCTGGGCGTAATACTTGACAGCGGGCTAACATTTAAGACACAAGTGTCAGCCGTTGTCAAGTCTTTTACCATCTGAGGAAAATAGCCTGAATAAAACACCTTGTTCCACATGGTGACCTTCCTATGTTGGTTCACACCTTTGTTTCTTCGCATCTTGACTACTGTAATGCTCTATATCTAGGGTTGCCGGGGGTGGATCTCCGTCGCCTGCAGCTGGTGCAGAACGCTGCAGCCAGGTTGTTGACTGGGCTACCAAGACCTTGCCATATCACACCTGTGCTGCGCGAACTGCATTGGCTGCCGATGCGATGGAGGATCACCTTCAAGGTCGCATTGCTGACCTATAAGACCCTACACGGACAGGGACCGGGCTACTTGCAAGATCTCCTTCAGCCCTACTGCCTCTCCGCCCTACTCTGTCTCCCAAGAGGGATTGCTAGAGATTCCCAGGGTCTGTCTTCAGTCATCTGGGGCCAGAGCTTTATCTTTTGTGGCCCCAACCCTGTGGAATTCTCCACCTAGACGGATTAGAGAGTGCCTGTCCACAGAGTCATTTAAAGCCTCATTGAAGAGCTACTTATTCGTATTAGCTTTTTGAATAAGCTTATCCGGTTGCCTTTTAATTGTTTTTATATTTGTATTTATTGTTGATGTGTATTAATTTTGTTATGTACTTGTGTTCTGGTATTTTGAAAAGCGCATTACAAATAAGCACTGATTTGATTTGATTACTTATATATAGTGCAATTCTAGTATCAAAGCGCTGCACATAAAAACATATCACAAATAATTGAAAAAGCTCTTACACAAATTCAGCTTCAATTTAAAACTCTCACCATTCATAAATATCAGTCACTAAAAGCCTGTTTGAAAAGATGCATTTTCAAGCGGGTTTTAAAGCTCTCCATGGTCCTGCATTCTCTAATCTGATGAGGTAGAGCGTTCTACAGGGATGGTGCCGCAAACATAAATAACCAGGCCCCAGATGCTTTTAGACACATCCTGGGAACCTCTAACAACCTCTCGTCAGACAAGCGGAGAGGATGGCTGGGGCTGTAGGGGACCAGGAGCTCTTGCAGATAACTCGGTCCCTATCCACGCAGGGCTTTATAGGTCATAAGACCGACCTTAAAGGTGATCCGCCACTGTATAGGCAGCCAGTCCAGAACGCGCAGCACAGGAGTAATATGACTAGAGTGCGAAGATCCAGTCAATAACCGAGCTGCTGCATTCTGCACCAGCTGCAAGCACCAGATATCAACCCCCGGAGCCCCAGGCAAAGGGAGTTATAGTAGTCAAGCCGTGAGGTCACGAAGGCATGGATCAATGTGGGCAAATCATTGGATGGAATAAGGTACTTAATTCTGGTGATGTTCCTAAGATGGTAAAAGGAGGACTTGACAACTGCAGACACCTGTGCACGCAGCATTAGCCCATCGTCAAGAACCACCCCAGATCATGCACCCATTCAGAGGCAGGCGGTTGTACACCATCAAGCCAAAGCCCAGATGGTAAACTGACCACCTGCCTCTATCCGTGCCCCGGATCACTAACAACACCTCAGTCTACCAGGAATTCAATTTCAACCAGCTAGCCTTCATCCAGTCATGGATATCCACCAGACAGCTGTTAAACATCGAGACCGCACTATCCTGGTCAGGTGCAAATGACAGAGAGGCTGGGTGTCATCAGCATAGAGTGAAACCTCAGCCCATTCGTCTTACAATGTCTCCGAGAGGTAGCAAATACACTGCGAACATGGGGGACAGCACCAAGCTCTGAGGGACCCCACACGGCAGAGAGAATGGCTCAGAGGAAAACATCCCAGATACCACCCTCTGAGACCTGCTGGCAAGGTAAGAGTGAAACTATTCGAGAACTGGACCAGCCAGGCCACAAATAACCCTCAGGCACTTAAGCAGCACCCCATGGTCCACAGTGTCAAACGCTGAAGAGAGAGAGATCCAGAAGTACCAAGATGGAATGGCGTTTCTGGTCCCTCGTCATCAGGAGATCACTGAGCACCTGAACCAGTGTGGTCTTGGTACTATGTCACTTCCGGAAGCCTGTCTGGAGAGGATCGAAGATATCATGGATGGTAAGGTGGTTCTCCAGTTGTAGCTAACCACTTTCTCAATCACCTTCCCAACAAAGGTAAGGTTAGAGATAGGTCTGTAGTTAGCACAGCTGTTCAGGTCCAAAGAAGCTTTCTTAAGAAGCAGTGCCACCACCGCCTCCTTCAGGGAGCTAGGGAATTCTCCTGAGTCTAAGGAGCACTAAACAATCTGTGCAAGGATCGGGCTGATAAATACACCCCAGTAATAGGCGTGGCCGGATCCAAACTACAACATATTGGCTGCAAGTTCTGGACAATCCGCATGATATCCCCATATCCAGCCAGTCAAAGAATTCCAGGGTGACCGAGAGGAAGTGACCAAATACCGACCACCATCAACTCCTGAGAGAACGCTGAACAGATTTCAGCCCTGATGTTGGCCACCTTATCCGCAAACTCCTCACATTTAACTTGAGAAATGCTCTTCGAACCTGCAGACCAAATGGGTTGCACAACCTGTCTACGGTTCGAAAGAGCTGAGCTGGTCGGTTTTGAGCAGCAGCAATCTCACCGGACAGGAACTCCGCCTCCTTACGCGCAATTGTTGATTGATAGCATTGATAATGCTCTATCAATCTAAGGTGGTCAGCCTCAAGGGCCGATGTCCACCAGCGACGTCCTAACCTTTGTCCTACTCATTTCAACTCCCTCAAAGTTCCATCAAACCAAGGGAACCGAGGGCAGAGAGAGAGAGCGGATGAACATGGACTGGGGCAATAGAATCCAGGGCCTCAGTGATAGCCTTATTATAGGCCAAAACTAGACTCTCTGGGTCTTTGCCTGCCCACGAAATTCCCGATAGGTCTAATACTGTCTGAAGGCCTTCAGGGGTTGCTCCCCTCAATGGGTGGTATCCGACCATCTACACAGGGGCAGGCCTATAAGGGAGGCGATGGAAATTGAATCTCACTGTGTAGTGATCGGACATACAACTGGTTCCACCCACAAGTCGAAGGACTCGATCCCAGGAGGAAGACCAGATCAAGAGAGTGACCTTGCTTATAAATAGCAGAGGTAACTACCTGTGTGAACCCCAGCGAACACATAAGTTGGAGGAAGTCTTGACCAAACTGCAAGAGTTCATCGTTGACCCAGGCGTTGAAGTCACCCAGGACCATCAGCCTGGGCGACCGTCGATGACGAAGTCTGCTACTTCCTGCAGGAACATTTTCTCAGCCCCGGGTGGACGGCAGATGAGAATGATCCTGCAGCCCACACCTGCTACTGTGGTAAACTCAAATGATCTGGCCCCCTCAACTGGTACATCAGTAAGGCCCAATTCGGATCCAAAACAGATAGCCACTCCCTCCGCCCCTGCGGTCCGATCTCAAGCAGTGTATCACCGAAAAACTGGCTGGGACAGCTGCCTCCAAAATGGGGACTGCATCGTCATCAAGCCAGGTCTTGGTGATGCAAGCCAGATCTGCTGTCCCAACAAGATCAGCAATAATCGCTGTCTTGTTCTTAAAATCGACCTGGCATTTCATAACACCACCGAGTCAGACTGAATTCCAAGGCCAACCGAGTTGTCTGCCCAGAAACAATGGAGCCCTTGGGTATGGTAACTAGACATGGAGGACCACGTTCCAGCAATCATTTTGCCCCAAGGCATCTCCTGGACCACACAACCCTGATACAGCCGCTGCTCTCCCCCGCCTCGACGTCCAGGACCCTCGCTCCTCCTCCCTCCTACTAACAATACCCAACACCCTACAGTGGTTATAAACTGCTGCAGGCAGAGGAGGAGGAGGAAAAAAGGGCAGAAGGCCCCGGAGTTCAGAGGGCGAACAGTGCCTGACCGGGAGAGCCACAGCCCAACACATCTTAGAACAACACAAACACGTGCCTCCACTCCCCATAAAGCTACCCTCACTCCCCAGATTTGCTGTCTAAATCAATATTAAACATAAATAAACACTCCTCAAAATAAAATATACAATCCAAGACATATACAAAAAAGTAGAGTAAACATGAAATACTGAAGTCCTCTCACTTTTCCAGTTTTTTTATTGCCCAGAGTCAGTCACCCCCCACTACCTCTCACGTAGTGGGAGAAATACGATTAATAAAACCGGTTTCCTCTCACCACTCCGGTTTTAGAGTTTGAATTAAATCACCCCCACTACCACTCACACTGGGAGGGGGGGACTAGTAAAATAAAATAAGCTACAACAACCAATCATAAAATCCTGAGTACAATCCAGGAAGAAGTCAGATTCGATCCAATATTAGGAGACAAGTCCAGGCTAATCACTTTCAATGCGCAAGCACTCCTCAGTAATCTTCAGTAACCCAAACCACATCATTAAATCATGCAACAGTTTTATAAGGTTCTTCAACATAATCCAAAACAATCCAAGGCATCGGCCATACCAAGGCAGTCAAGGGCATGTAACAGTCTCCGTGGGGGATCCCCCCCCCCCCGAATAACTTAGGACTTCACAGGCTATCCTACCTCACCCCCTGTGCCTGCAGCTACAATCCCCCAAGGAACAAACCCTAGAGAATGCTCCATAAGGGATTTTGTAGAAACCCAACTAAGATTCCGGCTCCCCGAAGCCCAGAGGGCAGCTCCCGCTCGGCCGCAGAAAGTAAGGTCGCTACCAGCCCCGGACAGACGGAGGAGGCCCCCACCCCACCCCACACAGCACCCAGACACACCGCTGCTCTGACCTAATTCAATGTTCCACGTTCTTCGACACTATCTACTCACAACGCTGATGGTTAAAAGGTCCCAATAGTCCTCTCAAATTCCACAGCACTCAGATCAATCTGTTGAAAAATTGGCCACCAAAAAGTTTCCAGGATATTCTTCGTGCCTCCCAAAACACAGCGCTCCTGGGCGTCCTGAGCAGACTGAATCAAAAGCCGTAGGATCCAAATGAATCTTCCTTTGGGCTCACCGTTAATCGTTAGTCCACCACAAGGGGTTAGAAACTCAACCGAAGAAAAATTAATAGAATAACAAACTGTCGCATATTGCACAGTGAGCCAAAACTAAAAACAAGTAAAGTAAACAATGAAAATACAGCGAAATATCTGAGCAGGCTTCAGGTAACAAAAAAGTAAAAGAAGTAAAAGCTAAACAGCACACAAACTCAGAGCACACAAAACTCTGAGTTCTTACTGGTAGCTCAGCCTAGCCGCCATCATGAAGAGGGTAGAGTGGCTCTCCTCCAAAAATCTGTTGGGGCCTCTAGAACTCACTCACTGAGGAGATTCGGATTGCCAAGTCATTTGCATCCTTTTAATGCAATTTGATCTTATTTATGTTATGCAGAAGGCATCTGGTCAGATGTATTAGTCTATGTTACAGGCATATCATTTTCTATGTAATTATTATATGTGTTTTATATTGTACAGTTTTGTATTGCTCCAATATTTATTATTGGCTTTATGGTTGTTTCCATTATATTGTACAGGCATGCGCTCACTGGAGGGTGCCTTTTATGGGGAAGAGTTATGCAGATGTCTTGCTATCATTAGAAAATGGGTCTGAATTCCTAACGAAGCACATCTTTGTTCTTACGAGGGAGTGGAATGTAATAAAATCCAGGTTTTCTGCATTTGCATAACTGAGTTTCCTTCCCCATCGCTGCAGCTCGTTGTTAGGAAGGAGTGGAATCCCTCCGCACTGCAATGTGTTTGGATTGTACCTTGTTTGCCTTGGCCACAGTAGTTATGCAGTGGTCTTTTGGGTCGAAGGTATTATTTTTGACAATTTCTAGTCTTGTTCTTTTCTGAGGATCTTCAATACTGAGATATAGAATGTATACTGATGCGGAATAGGGTTTTTTGTTGGATGGAGTACACAGCATTTCTCCAGAGTGAAGGTCATGGTCCATTTGTAGGCCCATACTGTTACAGCATCCAAGTCAGACTAGATACTGTTTATTTGCTCAGTTGTGTCACTGGGCCACCCTCCACCCCCACCCGAGTTTCTTATCATCCATTTATTTTATTACCCAGTTTATTACATTTGTGTTTAAATCTGTGATAATTATGTGGAATAGGGCCCAGTACTGACCGTTGTGGCACCCCGCTCGTCACCTACCCTCATCTGATAGCCATTTGCAGATACCACCTTGTCACAATTTGTCAGCCAGTTTCCGACCTATCTTACTAATTCACTATTTATGTTAAGTTTTTGTAATTTTTCCACTATAGCCCAATGTGGGACAGTGTTAAAGGTTTTGCACAACTTCAATAGGTTAACATCTTACAGGGCTCTCGGTAACGCAGGTACCCGTGTCCTTTAAGGACATTTTGGCCAACAGGATGTGCCGACATTTCAGCAGCAAGTCCCAGAGATGCTTGCACTAAAGGCCCCAGGAGTCCCATGCCTGCTGCTTTAGGAAATGGCATGCTATGAAATCAGCTGTTGCAGCAGCTATTTGTGTGCAGTATTTGAGAGGAGAGGCATGTCCGAGCTCCACAGGGAGGGATTCAGAGAGCTGAAACTGGAGTTGAGAGCAGAAGAGAAAAGGAATGAAGTATGCAACTGACATACTTCATACCCCTTTCTCTTCACTATCTACACTACCGGTCAAAGTTTTAGAACACCCCATTTTTCCAGCTTTTATTGAAATTTAAGCAATTCCAGTCCAGTGAATAACCTGAAATGGTACAAAGGTAAGTGGTAAACTGCTAGAGGTTAAAAAAAAGTTTACGTTAGCAAAAACTGCTTTAGAGAAATTGCAAAGAAAGCCAAGGTGTCAGTGAGTACAGTTTCCTACACCATCAAAAGGCACTTGGAAACTCTGACAGGAAGAGGTCTGGCAGACTCAAAGCCACAACAGAATCAGAAGACAAGTTTCTGAGAGTCAACAGCTTGCGTGATAGGTGGCTCACAGGACAACAGCAGCACAGAGTGACTGGCACCCTGAACCAAAATGGCTACCACAGCATTTTGCAGCGCCATGCAGTACCCTCTGGTCTACGCCTAGTTGGTCAGGGGTTCATCCTACAGCAAGATAATGACCCAAAACATACCTCCAGGCTATGTCAGAACTACCTTTGAGGAAAAGAACAAGATGGTAGGCTTCAAATCATGGAATGGCCAGCACAGTCTCCAGACTTAAACCCATCGAGCTGGTTTGGGATGAACTGGACAGAAGGGTGAAAGCAAAGCAACCTACAAGTGCAACACATTTGTGGGAACTTCTGCAACAGTGTTGGGAAGAACTTCCTGAACAATATTTGATGTCCATTGTAGGAAGAATGCCACGAGTGTGTTCGACGGTTACAGTATATCTGCAAAAGGTGGCTACTTTGATGAGTCAAAAATTTAGATTAAATTTTGTTAAACAAAATGATTCTATGATTTCTTTTTTATCTCCAATTGTTTATTTGTTCTATGCTTTAATTTCAGAGTACATTGAGACATTAACCTCGTGAAATTTCAATAAAACTGGTAAAATGGGGTGTTCTAAAACTTTTGACCGATAGTGTACTCGATTTCAGCTCTCTGAATTATGCACTGTGGAGCTCAACATGCCCTCCTCCCAGCACTGCATACACAGAGCAGCTGGAAGGAGTGATTTCAGGGCATGCTGGATGCAGCAGTCAGACTATCTTGAATCAGGTTTTACTAGAAAATACATTTAAAGGAATAATAATAATAATAAAGTGACAAACCATTTGAATACTGCTTGACCACACTGCAGGCTAATTCAGTATACGTTAGTAAAGCAGACACAGTAGGAGAATTAACTACAAAATAATCAAACAGCCTAATCTGGTTCAATGTCAGTGGCATCCATCTGTATCCCCCCTTCCCTGGGATGAGGCTGAAAACAGGCAGACTTGTCTAGTCCTCCTTTCCTGGTCAACAGCAATAACAACAACAAAAAAAAATAGTGACCACAAGGAAAGCTAAATAAAAACAAAAGGCCACACTAACTTTTTCTTCTATTTTTTACTAAAAAGACCTTACCAACAGAATCCATGAAAGGTACTGCTGTAATAACCCAACTGATAATCGAAAAGTTGATGCTGTAATCTGAAGTTCCTTCCACTTGCTGCTAGAACCATAGACCCAATTTTCAATTACGCCACCGTGTTCCCCACCTAATGGGTCTTGTTTTTGTGTATATATTGATGTTCTCACTCAGTGATTTAGGTTTTTGTATTACAAGATTAATCTGCCAGAGCTTAATTAATTGTTAATATTTTATGTTAATGGATCCATTTGAAATTGTAAAAAACATTTCTAATGGTTTACCTAAAACTGTCAGTGGGACAGTAGGAGTGAGATAAAACTACTAGGTGTCACAGCTCTTTTAAATCTGACAGACTGTAGGCTGTATAAATGCACTTGTGCACAGGATTCTTAATTCTGTATCAATTTACCTACCTGTAGTTACTTTCTGAAACTGAATTGTAGGCATTTACAAGTCTGTTTTGAAGAGGAGCTTGCTTTCAACAAAGCAACTAAACCTCTTTACTATATTGGTAGTACACCTGAAATAAGCACTGTACCCTGCCCCCACCACCACCACCATCACCACCACACACTCTTTTTATAGCTTTCCTCATGTCTGTAATCTGACAAACATCCTTTTTGTGGTCAACACCTATGTTGTTCATTCCTCGGTGTACAGCTACTATAGAATTGTTCCCACTCTTGCTCAGTATATCTGGCATCCTGTCTTTTATAGCCTGTATTTTTGCCCTAGGAAAACAGGACAGCATTCCGTTTTGTCTGTCAGGAGTGCACACAACTTAACTACAATGCCTTGTAACGGAGACCCCCAGAAAAAAAATCTGCCTTAAAACTTTCTGCCCTTTCTTCTTATACAGTACTTTGCTGATCATCTTCCATATTTAGCACTTCTATATAGTAGGGTTAATAATGCATTTTCACTGCCAATGTCAGCTCTCTTTCCCATTTTTATACTTCCCTTTTTTATACTTTTCTTGTATCCAACTGTGCAACAATCTGATTATTTGACTCTCCACTTCCTCTCTAATTCTTTTGTTTATGATCACCCGTGCTTACACACACTGCAAACATCTGGTTCTGAATGTCCTTTTGAGGGTGTGAGACTGTCAGACCAATGCAGAGAATTCTTCAAGGGGCTCATCGGTGTCACACCAATCATTGGCCAGGCCGATCATGACACTATTCTGGCATGCTGGGCAGAAACTGTGTATTTCAAAAGGAAAGAGCCAACCCAATTATAGGTAGTCTCTTTCCTTTGATCTATGCCGCCCAGCAAGCACAGTTGATCTGTCAAGATTAGCCTGCTGAGGAATTTCACCCTGTAACAAAGAAAACCATCCATTGATGTCTGTTGCTGGTGCCCTGTAACTGTCCCACCACCTGACTCTCCCTCTCAGCACCACCCCACAAACATAACATTGACCACGGGGCCAATCCCAGTGTTGCCACCTGTGATTTTTTTTTTATGCGTTTTATATGTATATAGCCTGTAACAAAGAAAACCATCCATTGATGTCTGTTGCCGGCACCCTGTAACTGTCCCCAAACCTGGCCTTCCTTCTCAGGACCCCAAACTTAACACTGACACTGGTGGTGCCCAATCCCCTGTGCCAACCCATAGTTTGTTATATATATTTTACACATACACACACACACAACACACACACACACACATATATATATATCCTGTTAAAAACAGAAACTGTCCATCAATGTCTGTTGCTGGCACCCCTGTAACTGCCCACCCTCCCTCCCTCTCAGCACCACCCTACCCCACAAACATTAAACTGTCACTGGGGTGCCCAATCCCCAGTGTGCGCTGTCGCCATCTGAAATAAAGAAAAGCCACCGCCATTTTTTTTTTTTTTTAACCCTGTAAAAAGAAAACTGTCCATCAATGTCTGTTGCACAGTTAGTCTCCCCAAGCCCTTACTAACCCACTGGGTCCAGCGCCATAGTCCTCTGTGGACTGCAGGCGCATCTTCACACATCAAAACTGGACCGCGAATTGAGAAAAATCAGGAATGCGGTTCAATGTATTTCAATGGGTTTTTAACATAGTGGCATAACTTGGCCATTTTTTAATATTTTTGGCCCACATTTTCAAGATGCCTTTTTTGGAACCCCACCTCATCAATAATGGCAGTGAAATTAGGCAATTTTGTCCCAAAAGGTGATTTTGCAGTCACAGTGTGAAATCGCCTTTTGGGCAGAAGACGAAAATCATCTCTGCCCTTGTTCATGAGATGGGGTACTAAGAAGGCTATGTTAAACATTTGGCATAAAAATACTAAACAAAGTTATGAGCCTACATTGAAATTTGCAAATGCAGGCTCGTAACTTTTGAAAATGTGTGGTCAAAATATTGAAAATTACCACATAGCCATTTTTTCACAGCACCTCATGAATGTGACAGCTGTCATTTTCAAATCCTGGCCAAAATGTGTTTTTGTGTCCTGAAAGGTGATTTTGTAGTCCCTGCGCAAAATCACCTTTCAGGCAGGAGTTGAAAATGTTCCCTAACCTTGTTCAAGAGGTGGGCTCATAAGAAGGCTATGTGGGGTCATAAGAAGGCTATCTTGAAAATATGGGACAAAAATATAAGAAAAACATAAAAGTTATGAGTCTACATTGCAATTTTTCAAGGCACGCTCGTAACTGTGGTAATTGCCAATATTCTGACCCCAATTTTTCAACACAGTCACTTTCTGACGCCATTTCATGAATGTGGCAGCTGTCATTTCTCAAATCCTACCCAAAATGTGTTTTAACACTTGTGGCACAAAATGATGTTTCAGCCATTGTTTTATAAATGACATCTGTCATGCGCGGAGTGGTCATAAAGATTATGTTGAACATTTGGGGTAAAAATGTGAAAAACCAACTTCGTTATGAGAAACAAATTGTTCCAACATTTACTCATAACTTTTTTTTTGCAAATTTTGGCCCCTAATGTTCAACACATCCCTTGTGTTACCCCGCCTGCTGGTGTGGCCATTTACACTCTGCATAACCATCCTTGCTCTCTCTCCCAATGGGAATCTCGTCCCTCCTCACATAAGCTTCTCATAGTTGTCCTTAACTTCCTCACTTCCCTCTCTCGCTCTCTTTGTGGCTGCGTTATATGCCTCCCACAAAATATCAACTCCTTCCCCAATAGACTCCATCACCTCATTAGTTACTAACACTATGGCCAGTGAGATCCTTATACTTGGGGACTTTAACCAGAGTTGGAGCTGTCCCTCTCTTAAACCCATTACAAAGAAGATGGAGTCCATAAATCTCAGTCAACTAATTAAGGAACCTACCAGGCCCAGTCTTCTCTCCCAAAACCATTCCCATCTTGGATTGGGTGCTCTCATCCCATCCCCACCGAATTATTGCAACCTGCACTCTCCCAGATGTATTTAGTGACCATCTTATAATCTACTGCACGCATAAAATACGTACGCCCCACTCCCCCCCGAAACTACCTCTGGCTTAGATCCTACAGGTCTCTCAACACCGATGCCCTTCTCCAGGACCTTCATTCTACTGACTGGTCTCTATTGTACACAGCACCTGATATAGATTCTGCACTCTCCCATTTCCTGTTCAACGTATGGAATAGTCACATCTCCCTCAGAAGACGAAGAGTTAAGCACTCCCACCATCACTGGATCTCAGTGGAAATTATTCACCTTTGCAAATCTCAGGATCAAGCCTGGACCCACTACAAATCTATCTCTCTCTCTCTCTCTCTCTCTCTCTCTCTCCCCTTCTGTCCACCAATCCTATAGGTACCTCAGGAATGCATGCACCAAAGCTATTAGAGCAGCAAAAGCTACATATTTCAAACCTGAGCTGCAACAAAACCTTAACTCCCCCATCAATTTCTGGTGCACCCTCTGCTCCCTCTTTGACCCCCCCCCCCAAACCTTCAGCTCCTACACTAATTATGGATGGGTCACCCGTCTCTGACCCTGTCTCAGTAGCCTCCCAACTTAACTCCCGTGTCACCTCTTGTGCCCTCCCTCTGACTCGCCTCCTTCATTGCCCCTTCTTCCCCTCCATCTCAGAACTTTTCCTTCCCTCCTGTCTCCTGCCACAAAGCTACCATGCCCTCCTATTGCTCAACCCTAGAAAATCCAGCCCAGATGGCCTTGACCCATACTCCCCACCCCCACCCCCAGAGTCTCTGCTTCTGCTATTGCTTATCCCTTACCTACCTGCTGAACCTCTCTTTCAATTTTTGCACTGTCCCAGGAATGGAAGGTTGCCAATGTGATTCCCTGAACAAAGGGGGCAACTCTTCCACACCAGGAAATTATAGACCTATATCTCTCTCCTTCCCTCCTAGCCAAACTGCATGAATCTCTTTTCTCCTGCCTTACTGACTTTCTAGACTCCTCAAATCCCTGCTTTCCTTTCCAATCCAGTTTCAGGACCAATCACAGTGTACCCTTGATAAATGCACATTTATTCCATATCTCGATTTTGTCCTATTCATCCAATGTTAAATGTACCTTTTAAGTGCACTACACGTAAGTGCACATTTTGGCTAAATGCAGCTTTTTTTTTTTTTTTTTTATATAAACACACTTTTCCTATTGATTTTCAGTCCAACCCAGCTTTTAAGCGTACATTTTGCACAGTACCACCTTAAATAGTCCACCTTAACATCTTAACTGCAGCCGTGGTGCTGTCTAGCATGGCCACAGCAAGAAAACTCATTTTGTCAAATGAAAAGACTGACTTTAGCCTTCTGTTTAATTTTGAATCACACTGAAATACACAAAGTAAAAGAAGATTACTGATTTTTTAAATAGTACTGTGTTGTAGGACAGTGCAGTAATGTCATTTTAACTTGAGCACCTGGTATTTAACAAAGCACATTACAGAGACAGTGAAATGTGCCTGGAAGCGATTTTCTGGTTAAATGCACAGACCACTTAAGTGCACAAAAAAATAACTTTATTTCAAGGGTGTGCAGTTAGGAGGGCTCCACTGCATTCGACCACCAACTCGCTTCTCCGTGTAACAAACTGTATCCTCATAAGCATGTTTCAAGGACTCGTAACTGCTGCCATTTTCATGGACCTAGCTAAAGACTTTGACTCAATATCGCACCCTCTACTCCTTAATAAACTCATTTTGTTGGTCTCTCATCCTCTACAGTCACCTGGTTCCACTCTTACCTTTCTGGCCGCACCCAATGTGTCTTTCAGGTGGTGCCCTTCCCTCCCCTTCTACCCATCCAGGCCGGTGTCCCCCAAGCTCTAGCATAGGCCCGGTCCTCTTCTCCATCTTCCTAAATGATCTCCCCTCTGCATGCTCTTTCTGCAACATACATATATACATGACAATAGCGTCCTCGTCACCTCCGGTTCCTCCACCTTCTCCATGTATTCTGAACTGTAGCATGGGCCACACTCACACATACACACTCTTCCTGGCTATGGAGATTGCTATTCTTTATGCAGTCTCCACAGCTGGCACAGCACAGACTTTGGTGCATCATGTGGGAGGTGTGGTATACAACAGAGTTCAGAATTTGGCAGTTCTGGAGAGGATGTTCGGCACAGAGATTGCTGTTGGCTGACAGAACAAGAGCATCAGAAGACAGTGTTAACGGAGATACTGGCAGGTAGGACTCCACTTTGCCAGAAAAAGACCAAAAAGAAAAAAGAAAAAGTAGGCACCAAAACAACAACTGTGAAAAGAACAGTAATTAGGACAGGCAAAATGAAAGCACAGAGGTTTGTGGAAAAGGCTCAGAGACCAGAAAAGCCTGAAATAACACAGAAAGACAATAAAAAAAGCAAAGAAAAAGGGTAAGGTAAATGATAGAAAACTATCAGTAAAAGTTGGTAAGAAAGAACAGAAACTATCACGTAATGAGGAACGGGTTAAATAAACGAAGGCATAGAAAAAAACAAAACAAGAGCGAAATGAAAAAATATGAAAAGAATAAAATAGTAAAAACAAAAACAGTGATTAAACTCATTTTACTTAATATGTTATTTATAAATCAAATCTCTATAGGAGAGATGTGACATGGTGTGATACAGGTGCACAAGCGGTGCCCACACAGGTCAGTAAGTACTGTAGAGATGTTTGAGTTGTTTTCCATTTCTTCAGGGTAGAACAGTGTGGTCCCTGTCTGCTGATATTTTTTGTGCCCCGGGGTTGCTTTGCCACTGAGCCCATCAGCTATTCCTCCTTTTTCTACTTCTTCAGGGCCATACAATGCAGGCCTGAGAAGGCAGCTAGCTGTATGCTCACTGGAACAGGGGTGCTATCACTGACACTTACTGGAGGGACAGTAAGAAAGTTAACCAGCAGAGGGGAGGATGCAATGTAGATCAGAGATGTAGGGGAATTTAGACTTTTTTTTTTCTTCCAATTGTTTGGGTTACACCCTCTGATCCACTGACCACTCTCCAGCAAACTCACTCAGCTGTGGCTCTGCCTACCCACCTGAAGCCTCAGCAGCTCCCCTCGGTCACCACACTCCTCTCCCTTCTCCAGTGCTGCCCTAACCCCCCGGCTCTAAGTCCCCCGAGGAAGAACCGCCACTCCTCCGGCGCTCTATCGAGAATGCTGGTGTGCGATGCTGCATCAGGGCAGGACCCAAGGAGAGCCTCCTGGAGGCCTGACACTGGGCGTGGGGCCGTCACTCCTGGACCTGCCTTCGCCTGTCAGTGAGAGGGTTTTTTTTTCCTACTTGGTTACACCCTTTCCCCCTCCCTCCCTGCAGAGACCGAGCATGCAATGACGTCAGGGACGTCAGTCATGGCTCTGTGTCTCGCTACTGAGCCCTGAGCATTGCAGTGCCTCCAGTCTCCACCAGGGGCTGCTGCGGTGATGGGCTAAACCCTGGTGTGCCCACCCCACCCCGAGAAAGGAGAGCAGTCCTCCGGATGCTCAATCCTCTCTCTCCCCCGCGACCCCAGCGGCCCCGAGCTCATTCCCAAACCCGGCCGCCAACGTGCACAAGGTGTGGCGTCCAGTGCTCAACCTCAGCGCCACCAGGCTGGCTCAGGAATTTAGACTTAAAAGAGGTTCTTCACACCTCTGCTGGAGTAAAGAGAGAAAATGAGTTGCATTAGGGGAAAAAAGGGAGTCTGAATTTGGGGACTCATGGGAATATTGTTCCAAGAAGACTTTACCCTGTACTCAAGAGTCAAGTGGAAGTACAGCAAATCCTGTTTCCATCCGTACACCTGCACATACTGGAATCAACCTCTGGTAATATAAAATAAAGAGATATTATTTTTCATATGATATTGTGGAGTGAAATCCATACTTAAGAAAGGGACAACCGCTAACTGAAGACACGAGTATGACAACCATATGGGACATTCAGAGCAGAAAAGTAGTGGGACAGCACTGGCAACCTTAAAGCAGATGAGCCTTACCCTGGAGGTGTGCAAATAATGTGGCATACAGTTACCAGGCCAGAGTGAAGAGCCTGCAAACTCTCCCTCTGGTAAGTCACAAAAGGGTGGCAGCATATCAGTATGTAAAAGGCCTGAGAGTGAGCACGGCCATCACATTAACCCTGCATGCTTCAGCTAGTATTGCTTGATTTTCTATATAATTTAGAAAACAGAGAACTAGGGGCTGGCCTGCCGGTTGAGCAGTAGCATTACTACTTGCAACACCAACTACTTGGATTCAGGAACCAGACTGGGACATCTGAGGACCAGTCAGGGGAGGTTAGCTGAGCATCCCAAGGGTAGACTCACCATCTCTGGGTGGGAGGGTTCATGTCTCTGATGCAATGCTGCCATCTGGGTGACCACTGATGATGGTGCAGCAGGAGCCAAGACTCGGGAAGGGTAGACGTCAGCATACTAGAAAGCATATGCATGCCTGGTGAGTGCTCCTTGGACATCATAAGGACTTGAGTAAGAAAAGAGGAAACCGCTCTGGCCTGTGATGCCAGCTTCGCCTCGGAGGTCCCACACCACCGACAGTACTGAAAGGTCAAGATAGGTATGCTTTAAAAAAAAAAAAAAAAACACCTTTGAAGCTGCATTGGTGCTCTTTGAGTAAATTAACATGTCCCTCAGCAATATTTTTAGTTGCGATGCAGTGAGCTTAAAATCGGTCTTGCCCATACATCCCTCATCCACTTTTCCATTTTTTACCAATAGAATATTGTCCCAAAGCAACATATAAACATTTAAATATTTAAAAATGCAGCTGGCTCGGTGGCACCTAGGGCTGAGGCACTGGACGCCTTAACTCGCTTTATACCAGTGACCAGTGCTCGGGAATGAGCACGGGCCATCAGGGGTTGGCAGGGGAGGAGAAGGATCAAGCATCCAAGGAACTGCTCTCCTTCCCCGGGGAGGGGGTCACCAGCAGTCGGTGTTTGACTGGCCCCTAGCAGCAGCTGGGGGACAGTGCACAGACGCTTCAGAAAGGGGGAGAAGAGGAGACAGACACTTGGAGATGCACGTGCAGACACCTGTGCGCACGCTTTCTCCACAGGACGTCATTGTACGCCTCCTCTCCTATGGGGAGAAAACAAAGGAGAAATGTGTCCTGGGTGTGGCAGGATGAGAGCCATTCCCCACAGGCCCCGCTCCCACGACTGACAGTAACCTCTGCACCGGATCTGTTTTGGCGGGTTGAAGGATCACCGCCACGGGGCGGGGCAAGCCATGGAGAAAGCAGAAGGTAAGCTGCGAGCAAGGGACAGGGCTGGGGAGAACAGGCTGGATGGCATGCTGCCTGGGAAGGAGAAAAGAATTAACTGCAAAAAATATATATATATATATTTTTTTTTTTTTTTTAATTTATCATCTGCAGCATCATTGTGATTTTTTCTCAGTTTTCTCTTCCTCATTTAGTTTCCACATTCTACATAAATAATCTTTGGCTTCTTCTTTTTTTGTTTTTGTTTTATTTATCCAGTTTTCTCTCATTCTGTTCCAGCTCCAAGAACTTGTTTATTGTGTTTACTTAGCTGTCCTTTTGCTTTATTTTACTATAATTTAGATTTCTCCCCAGGCACCAAAGCTGATTCATCAAGTTGGCAACCTGCCAGCCCCATCCACTGACACCTCTTGTGCTTAACCCCATATGGACTGCAAATTGCCCGCTGACTCAGCAAGCACCTTCCCTCTCATGGTTTTAACCTTTGCTGTGCCACGGACCAATATATCAGTCCAGAATTCCTAGCTGTTCTAATTCTGTCCGCAGCGGTGTTAAAACAGATAAAAGCAACCCATGTCCATCTCAGCCCCACCACCTTCCTAAACAGCCTTGAGAGTGGCACCGAGTGACTCTGTAGTTTTAAATTTGTCAATATCTGTATCCAGTCCAACACTGTACAATGATCATCTGACTCTTCCTCCCTCAAAAGTACTGTAAGGTCTCCCCTTAGACATTACTCTGCCCCCTCACAGAACAAGAAAAACCTACTCTGCGTATCCTAGCCACAAAACTCACTCCACCCAGAGCCTCACTGAGTCACTCTGTTTCTTACACTGGCACACCTTTTTTTGCTCAGCACTGTAGAATGATCAATCCGCCACTTCCTATTACTGCTGGGCTCAAATGCTGGATTCATGCCCAGTACGGCTTTGTGTGGGTCCCAGAAAAGCAGTACTGGGATGAGGAACAAGCATTCTGGCCCATTAGCTGAGCACAGAAAAGACAAATCATTAAGCTGCCTTCACCTAGAAAGAGTGCCATTATTAAAAAAAAAGAAAAGTGACTCAAAGGGGTTCTCAGGGCTGGGTGGGCAGGGTTTGAGTGGCTAAGACAGCTGGGGTGAATTTACTTCTTATAAAGCTACACACGGGCAGAGTAGTGGGCAGGAAAGAGTCGGGGCAGTCTTTAATTTATTGGGATAGTTTCTGTGTAATTGTTTTGTGGCCAGACCCAAATTCTGAGGCCAGACCAAAATTCTGCAGCTGGCCCCAATTTCTGCGGCAGTCACCACATGCTGCAGAACTGCGGAAAACAGCAGACCTTGGTGCCATCACTGACACTTACTGGAAGGACAGCAACAAAGTTAACCAGCGGGAGTTACAGTGCCAGAAGAGGCTATAGACTTTGTACACAGAACCTGGGGTAGCCAGCTTGCAGAAACACCCTTGGACAACCCCCCCATGCCACGAAACCTCACAATAAACTATCAGATCCCAGGACTCCTACGGATGCTGCTGTGTATTTGCTAGCTCCTTCTACAAGTTCTGCTCTCCCTAAACAGTAGCAGAAAAAAAGGGGCAGAAACAAACAGCACTCAGATCATTACAGCCTGCATTCCAGTGACCAGCAGAGGCAATGCAGCAGAAGTCTGTGACAGGGTTGAATAAGACCCTGTCCTATTTGTTGTCAGGAAGAGTTAAAGGGGAACTGTCACCAATATCCTTATTTGTACCCTGTTCCCCAGTCACATTAACAAACTGAACGTCCCTGTCCGACCACTCATAAGTGAATACCTCACCTTAAAATTTTTTTTTATGCCTGCCCTAGCTGTGTAGTTCTTGCCTCTGAGCAGCTTCATTTTTGTGCATAAGCAGTAGCACAACTTGTCCACTGACGTCACTGACGGACTCCGCTCTCTGCAACAGTAGTGAAATATCAGGGAGCTAAATGTGTGATGATCTATACATCTAGCCCTCTAAGTGCTGTTAGTAAACATTTTCCACTGTTTGTCATATTTATTCCTCTATCTTTACTGTTTCTGCTTGCCCCCAGCACTAATCCGTTGTTTTACTAAGTATTTAGTAAGCAGTGTTTCTAGACTTGTCCTTCTGTGAAGCTCGAGTTGAATCTCTGTCACTTACACAGTGTACGTATGCTTGTCACACTCCACTTCATGCCGTGACGTGCCAGTGATGTAAGTGCAACATGGTCAGGCGCTCATGATCGCAGGCGGATAAAAACACCTTATTAAAACATTTAAAAGGGCTACTGCATTGCACGGGCAGTGCAAATTAATTAAAATCTTTGTTGTTTTTAAGTACTTTGTTCTACTGCAAAAAAACAAAAAAAAAAAACAAGGGGCATTCCTTTGGGGACAGGCTCTAATAATCCTGAAAAGGTTCATGTTATCAAATCTTAACTGGTTTTCCATTGTTGGAAGACACAAAAGCATCTTAATTTGGATATTTTGGCACTCCATAACATTTATACTTCCTGACAGATTTTTATCATACTGTCAAGTGCTTACGATCCTGGCACAGATATTCTGCATGCCAATTCACAAGTCCACAGGCCAAAAGACAGCTGAGCAGTAATTGGCCAACTACAGGGGATTAACAGAGCAGCGCCTTCGCAGCCTGAACTAAAGTACTGTTTGTGCGTGATGGGGTTTTGGTATAACAAACCCGAATATTATGTTTCATACTAGATGTACTACAGGCTGAGAGACTTTTAATAAAGTCCAGTATGATGTAAGCCAAACTTCCTCAGGGGCCAGTCTGTAAAAATAGTTACCTGCAAGGCAAACATTTAAAAAGGGACAGCTGGTTACATTTCTGGGACATATGTATGACAGACTATCATATCCAGGGTCATCTTCCTGATGCCATGGAAGAACACACAGCTCAGGGTTACCATGCTACTGGCATAAATTTAGAACTGTATACACTGTAGCATGTCTGACTTTGCAAAGGCAGTGTGAACTGCGTGCTTCTGCTAACACTTCTTATGCACATTGCATGCTTATGTTGCTAATCCCCCTACAAAAAGGGAAATAAAAATCTATTCACACTACAAAATAACACATGGGGAGGGTTATAATATTAAGTGTTTTGGGTTTATTATATCTACTGCCTAAAATCAGTGGTACAGTAGCCAATAAATGTGAGACATCCAAACGGAATTCCAGTAAACTATGAAAGACAGTCTCCTCATATGAGTATTATTTACTTGAAAAATAAGCAAAGCTCACGAACAACAAATCTGTAATGGCCATGATCAGTTACACGGTATAGTACAGTTACATAAGAACTTACCGTAACAGTAGATCTCCGAGAGACGCTCTTGTAATAGGTATTCACACATAGGACTGACCCGCCAGATGTCAGGACCTCACGGAAAAATTTATAGCTAGCAGCCTCTGGTGGGGGACTGCCCCATGTCAGGTGACCGGCATCATGCAACGTCAGTATAAAGGGTCAGTCCCCCACGCCTGCCTTCCAGTTCTTTGCCGCCAAGGGCCACAAGAGGCAAGACAAGAAAGAAGGGGATATTCCCCCCATGGAAATGAAACCAAAGAAGCTTAGGGGGATGGAGGGCAGGAAGGCAATACCTATTACAACAGCCTCTCTCAAAAATCTATTGTTACGGTAAGTTCTTATGTAACTGTACTATCTTACTTCGACAGGGCTCTTGCAGTAGGTATTCAAACACAGGACTGAGTCCCAAGCGGGAGGAGGATAACCATCCATAGCATGGCACCTCCGGCTGAACGGGTCTTATGAAAGAAGACCCTGAAGCACAGCCAACCGAAAGCCTGCTCAGCGGCGAGAGGCAATGTCCAAACTGTAGTGTTTCGAAAAGGTATGGACAGAAGTCCAAGTTGCATCTGCACAGATGTCCGCCGCTGACACATTCTTGAAACAAGCTGCAGAGGCAGCTACTCCTCTGGTGGAGTGACCTCTGACTTGATCCAGCAGGGTCGTCTTGTACTTGTCATAATAGAAAGTGATACAATGAGCCAACCATTTTTATAGGCATTGCTTTCTCTTCTGTGAGCAAGAGAGAAAAAAAGCTGATCAGTTTTCCTGAGATCCTTAGTCCAAGTGGTGTAGTATCTCAGTATCCTGTGAACATCCAAAGTATGCAAGTGGTACTCCCCTTGATTGGAGTGTTGCGTAAAGAAAGCGGTTAGCTCAATGGATTGATTCAGCGTAGACTCAGCCACCACCTTAGGGAGAAACTTACGGTTGGTGCATAGAGCCACATGTTCCTTCTGGAAAATTAAGTATGGGATATTGCATATCAAGGCCTGAATCTCAGAAATATGCAGAGCAGAAGTAATGGCCACGAGGAAGAGTGTCTTCCAAAAAAGGAACTTTAAATCTGCTGTAGCTGCCAGCTCGAAGGGAGGCAGGGTAAGCTTCTCCAGAATGAAATTCAAATCCCAAGGAGGGGCAGGAATGCATATGGGGGGTCTCAAATGAGAACCCTCTGAGGAAGGTCTTGAAGACTTCCAATTAAGCAAAAGTCCTGTCCCAAGGAAATATGTTAGGCTGAAATTGCTGCTGTGTGGACCTTTAATGAGGAATGGTTGAGACCCAGATCAAAGAGATGGCGTATGTAATCCAGGACTTTATTGGCTGGGTATGAGAAAGGCTTGAAGTCCTTTGAAGTGGCCCAAATTGAAAACCTTTTCCACTTCATGGTGTAGGTGGACCTGGTGTAAGGCTTTCTGGCCTCTACCAAGATGTCCGCTACTAGCAGAGAAACTCCAAAGCAGGCTGTTGCTACATCTGCAGGAGCCATGCATGCAAATGAAGGGATTTGAGGCCTGGATGACCAAGGGTCCCCTGATCCTGGGTCAATAACTGTTGCGATAGAGGAACAGGAAATGGAGGTCCTCTGAAAACTGTTGCAGAAAAGAGAACCAAACTTGCCTGGGCCAGAAGGAAGTGATGAGGATCATTCAGGCCCCTCCAAGCCAAGTTTGTTCTGGACCCTCGGAATTAAGGGAATAGGAGTAAGGCAAAATGAATCTGTCCTCCAAGTGAGAGACAGGCGTCTGGCCAAAAATGTCTCGCCTGGAGCAAGCGACCAAAAGGTGGAAAGTTTTGCATTTGGGGAGACGCGAAGAGGTCTATCTGAGGCATTCCCCATCGCAGAAAGATGTCGTCTATGACTTCTTGATCCAGTTCCCATCCATGGGCCCTGGCTGAGGACCGACTGAGTTGGTCTGCCAGTGTGTTTTCCCCTCCCGGAATGTGAACTGCAGTCAAGTGAAGGTGGTGCTGGGTTGCCCAAATCCAGACTCTCATCGCTTCCCGGCACAGAGGGTAAGAATGCTCCTCCTGCTTATGGAATACCAGACTATGTGCATGTTGTCTGTCTGTAGGAGGAGATGACCGGAAGGATAAAGGAGTACAGAGCCTGAAGGGCATAAAGGACTGCTCTCAGTTCAAGCACATTTATGTGTAGATTTTGTTCGAACCTGGACCAACTGCCCAGAGTCCTGAGAGACCCGAGATGGGCTCCCCAGCCTCCACCTGACGCATCTGTCATCGACGTCTGGAAGGGGAGGGTTCGATGTTGAAATGAACTCCAAGGCATAGGTTCTCCTGCACCATCCACCATTGTAAGTCCCTGATCATGGGATCGGAAACTAGTACCTCTTGGTCTAGATTGTCCAATGTTTGGTCACATTGAGACTGAAGCGTCCTTTGAGAGAGATTCTCATATGGAGCCGAGCGCGTGGAACTGTGCCGAATGGCAGCCACCATGAGCCCGAAGGCGGCTAAGGACTGACCTGGCGCCGACCTCCCGCGACCGGACAGAAGAGAGGCCTGAGTCTGGAGGGTGTCCATCCTGTCCGGAGGCAAAAAAGCGTCGACGATGGTAGTGTCCAGAATTGCCCCTATAAACTGGAGGCGTTGGCAAGGCACCAAATGAGACTTCGATTGGTTGATGGTGATACCCAGGCTGGTGAAAACCTGCACAGTAAGGGAAAGGGAGTGCAGGAGTTCCTCCCTGGACGGGGCCACCAGGAGCCAATCATCCAGGCACGGAATACCTGTACCCCTGGTATGCATGTGGGCCGCCACAAACAGGCACTTGGTAAAACTCGGGAGCCGAGGAAAGACCAAATGGAAGTGCCTTGAACTGGTAGTGGTTCTCCTAAAGCAAAAGAGGAATGTGTGTGGGGAAGGGCATATGGGGAAATGTATTTATTTTTTAAATTTTATTTTAGCTTTTGTTGACCGGTAAGTGCACTACACAAATCCTGCCTATTTTCAGGCACGACCTGGGGAGGGGATACAGATGAATGCCAACTGACCTTGAACCAGATTAAGCTGTTGGTGGTATTTTTAGTGAATGAGGAAATTTGGCCTGGACATCGGGAAATCTCTACTCTTTCGATAAGTGCCATGGGATCTTTAACATCCACCTGAACTACCACCAATCCAGGCAGATGGGACCTCGGTTTAACATCTCATCCGAAGACGGCACTCAGAAATGCAGCACCCCTCATGCTGCATTACAGTGTCAGTACTGATATTAACCCGTGCCAGATGTGGGAACTGAACCCACAGCCCTCTGATCTCCCGGCCTCAGAGGCGAGTGTGCTACCTACTGAGCCACTGACACTAGGCATCCTGCATGTCCAGAGCGCATAGCCACTGTTCCTGCCAAAGAAGTGGTAGAATGCTCTGTAAAGAGAGCATTCTGAAGCGTTTGTACTCCATGAACATGTTCAGGGAGCGGAGGTCTAGAATAGGCCTCACATCTCCCATCTTCTTTGGAAGAACCAGAAAGAAATGTGAGTAGTAACCTGTCCTCCGAAGATAGTCGGGGATGGGTCCTATCGCTGCCTTCGACAGAAGGGTGGTGATTTTGTCTAGTACCAGAGAAAGATGTTGTGGAAAGTAAGATGACCGGGGGGAAGGTGGTCTTTGGAGTGGTTTCCAAAAAAACTCGATTGAGTGTCCTGCTGATATCAACTGGAACACCAAGCATTTGACATTATCCTCCCCAGCCCAGCAGATGGAAGGAGATTCTCCCCACGGTTCCTCTGGGACCTCCAGAGGTGGGGAGTCAGGAGGTGTGGGGCAGCACAGCAGCTGAGGCTTCCGCGACTTTTTTGCTAGGGTAGGCTTGGTTGCTGGAGGAGCAAGACACTTGCTGGGCTGCTTGCCCTGTGGTTTGGGACGGTTTCATCTACGAAAGGGAGGCCGCTGCCCTTGAGGGGGCCAGTACATAGACTCTACAGACCTGAGTGCAGTGCCCTTCTCCTGCAGGTCGGTAATGATGTCTCTAACATCACCCCCGAACGGCACCTGAACCCCTGAAAGGAGGATCCGGATAGCGACTACTCAGGGACCAGTCCTGACACACGGACCCAGGCATGACACCGTAAGCCTATGGCAAAAAGCTGAGCTCCTTCCGGCTGAGTCCACTGCGTCGTAAGTGGCACGAAGCATGTGCCTACTGGCCGAACAAGCAGAACGGGCAAGATCTGCCACTTCCTGCTTAGTCTGAGACTCAGGAAGGGAGTCCAATTTTGATTCCACCTGACTAAGGATGGTCTTCTGAAAGTCCCCCATACATATGTGCCACATAGTTCAGGGCCCTAATACCCAGGGTAGAAGAGGAATAAAGCTTCTTTCCATATTGGTCCAGAAGCCATGACTCCTTGTCAGGTGGGGATGAGCTCAGGTGTTCTGGATTAGCGGAACGGCCATGGTTAGAGGAATGGTCAAATGTATGGCAGCTTAGATTCAATGCTATGAAGTGCAAGGTAATGCACCTGGGAAACAAAAACCCAGGGGAAGAGTACACAATGGGGGTGAGATACTAACAACAACAAAAATGGAAAGGGACCTGGGGGTAGTCATATCAGATGACCTAAAGGGTGGTCAGGCAATGTGAGAGGGCAGCAAGGAGGGTTGGGGGATACTGGGATGCATAGGAGAGGCATCACCAGTAGAAAACAGGAAGTTATTATCCTCTGTACAGACAGTTGGTGAGACACCATCTGGAATACTGCATGCAGTTCTGGAGACCCAATCTCTGCAAAGACATAGACAGGATGGAGGTTGTCCAGAGGAGGGCTATTCAAATGGTGCAGGGTCTGCACGAAGACATATGAAGAGAGACTTAAGGAGCTGAATATGTATAGCCTCGAGGAAAGGAGGGAGAGGGGGGACACGATAGAAACTTTCAAGTACCTCAAGGGAATCAACAAAATCCAAGAGGGTAGCATCTTTCAAAAAAAGAGGTGTGCAAGAACAAGGGGGCACAATTTGAAGATAGAAGGGGTGGCTCAGAGGTAATTTAAGGAAGTGTTTTTTCACAGAGAGGGTTGTGGATGCATGGAATGGCCTTCCGGAGGAGGTTGTGGAGTCAAAAACAGTGGTGGAATTCAAGCATGCATGGGACAGTCATAATGCAATTCTAGGGGGTGGGGGTAGGAAGAAGTAGGTTGCTGGTTAACAAGATCTGCAGCTTATCCATTAGGTAGGAAATGGGCAGACTGGGTGGGCAGCGGTCCTTATCTGCCGTCAAAATCTGTGTTTCTATGAGCAGCGCTTAACAATCTAATAATCTGCCTTGGGGTGTAGGTTAAAAAAAAAAAATCATACCCTCGGTGCCTGAATAGCCGGTCTACCTTCCTCGGAAAGGCGGGTTAACGGGAAGGTTGTTACCAAATAGTGGAAACAAGGTCAGCGTGAGGCTCTATCCAGGGTGGAATCAGTATAGGAGTAGTCTCAGGCAGATACAAGTGAGGAGAAGCTTTTTACGCTGTGGGTTTGGCTCCAGTGATTGCCACTGATGAACTTCCTGGATTTTCCTCAGTAACTCCAGAAATTAAGGATCCTCCAGAGGAGACTTGGAGGGTCCTTGGCCTGGGGTGGTCTGGAGTATGTAGCTCATCATCAGGATCAGAGAGTCCCTCTGAGTCAGAGTCAGACAATCCGATGAAGAAGAGGAAGACTCTCCCATGTGGGAAGGGACGGAAACTTTGGGGAGTTCCCTGGGGTGCGTGTCCTCCCCACCCCAGGTGCCAGAGGGCTCTCCCCTGGTGTCGGGTAAGGGGAGGAAGTCTCCAGTCTCAGACGAAGGGTATCCTGTAAAGGGTCCGGAGTCAGTAGATGACTCTCTACCTCTCTGGTAAGTTGAGCCTTGGCCTCAGCTCACCAGAAGGCCAAAATCTCCTTCAAGTCTGCCGGTGGCTGAGGCGTGGGCGGCGGTGGAGGAGGAGGGGGAGATGGATACTGAGGATATCTGTAAAAGGAGTATCCATAACCAGAGGGTGGGAAACCCGGAGTCGGGTATTGAGGTGTTGGGTACTGTGGAGCCGGATATTGTGGCGCTGGGTACTGAGGCGTTAGATACTGCGGGGCCGGGTATGGCGGGCACCGGTATTGAGGTGTCGGACACCTGGGAGCCACGGGCTCTGTGGAACAGAAGGACTTGGCAGAGCCCAGCTGGTGGGCCAGGTAAAAAGGCTGGCCCGTGGGAGTCAAGCCCGTGAGGGACACACAGTTCAGTAAGGGACATCAGCCGGCATCGGGCCGGCGTCTGAGGGTCGGCGTCAGGGTGTCTAGCCCGGAAGGAGGGGGCCCTGATGGCGGCGTGTCAGATTCCTCTGTGACCCGGAGGAGGAAGATTAGAGTCCTGGGGTCAGCAGAGGGACACAGGACATCAGAGAAACGTCAGCGTGCTGTGGAGAACCTGGAGCATGGGATCGATCATGAGTGTCGGGCATGCTCCTTGGCAGTTGGACATCAGTAGGGCTGACATCTGGCTTATCGGCCGAATCCGGATGGGTGTCGGAGAAGCCGACATCTGATTCTAGTCGGATTACTTGTTGGGAGGAAGGTCGCGCTGAGATGACTCCTTGTCTGGCTTAAAGTTTGGCTGTGCACCCTCCCGGGCGGGAGCAAGTGGCTTAGCAGCCTTGTCTGGGCGGATGTCGGTGGCACCAGCATCCAACTTACCAGACCCGCTCAAACCAGAGGACCGCGTGGTGGAAGCGGCCCTCCAGGAGTGGAGGCCTCCTTTTCCCCGGAGGCTTCCAAAGAGCCCAAGCCAGATGGGAGGGGCAACACTTTCTTGGACACCACCAAGATGGTCGTCGTGAAGCGATACCCCGGAGGGGACGTTACCTTCAATGCCGCGACTCTGACTGGAGCCACGGTGGCCGTGGAAGCAGATTCCTACTCCCGATGCTTCTTCTTGTCCCGTTTCTTCTTGTGACCTTCAGGAGAAGTGGACACCTGTCTTAACTTCTTTAGCTCCTTCTCCATGGATACCATTTTTTTCTTGAGGGTATGGGCTTCCAGGGACTGCTGCCTTCTTTTCCGGGTAGCGGAGTTAAATTGTTGGCAATGTTGACACTTGTCCACGGGGTGGTCTGGGCCCAGACAGAAGAGGCACAAGGAATGGCCGTCCTTGTGTGGCAGTTGAGAGCCACACGAGTCGCACTTATGTTTATGCGATTTGGAGAGCATTGGGGACGACATACACAGCAAATCGATATAATCAAAAAAAGAGAAAAAATGAGGTTGAAAAGTTAAACTAGACTGATGAACAACTGATGAGCGTTGAACTCTACCGCGAGGAACTTTCACAAGCCAACGGCGGGAAAGAACTGGAAGACGGACATGGGGGACCGCCCCTTTATACTGACGTCACATGACACCGGTCACCTGACGTGGGGGCGGTCTCCCGCCAGAAACTGCTAGCTAGATATGTTTCCATGAGGTCCTGACACATGGAGGGTCAGTCTTTTATATGAGTACCTGCTGCAAGAGCCCTCTCAAAGTAAGACCAGCAATTTAAAGTCACAAGGGACTCTAGGTTCATTATACCCTCCCGCTTCATCAGCAAATATGAATAAATATGTTGTGCGCATGTACTGATGTAGTTCCCTATGCACTGTGCTACCCATATGATCCAGTAATTCCGTAAGTAAACAAAAATTTGTCCTGGCTTACCCCAAATGCCTGTACTGTCTTCATGCCTAGAGTCTCCTCTGTTTGGCTGTTTCACCCTCTGGGAGAAGAAGATCTTCCTAACATTACCCTTCAATTTGCATCCTCTGAGCTTCAGCACAAGGGCCAGTGCCCTTCTGGAAGACACCACATCAAACATCTCGGTTGCTTAATCTTGTCCATACCTCTGAGTATGTCGAAGACTAAGAGCATTCTCCTCTCAGCTTTCTTTTCTCAAACCTCACCCTCCCCCCCATCTGAGTTATGAGTTTTGTGCGTGGGTACTAGACGTAATACCAGGGAAGCACTGAAGAAAGGGATGGATCCTGCAACAGCAACCAAGGAATGATTACAAGAAGGATGGCAGCCAAACTAGAAGCAGAACCAAAAGTCCAAACTGGGACTGTACAGCCAGCACCAATGATGGAAGAAGAAGAAGAACAGATGGACAGTACCTGAGAGCAGGTCTGCCTTCTTCAAATGGTGGGCTATATAACAAAATGCAGGTCTGACAAGCATAGCCCGACAGGAAGCTAGCAGGTGTGTCAAGAATAGGCATGACCACCAAACAGATGGCTGGCAGTACTACACCTAACAGAGACACTATGGAGTGGCCAAGATATGACTTTTGATCAGTGAAGGAAATGAGGCAGATGGTGAAAACCTTAAAAGAAGTGGTGAGCTGGCTCACAGAATGATGGACGGAGGCTAAGCAGAGACACCCAGGGGTCAGAGTAATCCTCCGGGGGCAGCACTGCAAGTTCACCAGGAAAGGTAAACCCCTGAAAAATTTGGACAAGGTAGAGAGCTGAGGAGAGGCCCCATCTGCTGCAGACAGAGGCCAGAGGGAGTCCAGTCGAAATGCAGAGAACCAGTTCAGAACCATGACACCCAAGATGGAGATGGAGCATTTGAAGGTCCCGGTGTTTGCTGGGTGCTACCTTGTTGATCCAGGAATGCCTGGAAGTGAGTCATGGAGGATCAGGTGTAAGTGGTGCAGAGACTGCCAAGGAAGAGGTGCTTGATCGTATGGGAGAAAAAGAAAATACTCACCAAGTAATGTTGTTTCTTCTAATGGAGTCTTGCTGTATTCTGACTATTGTAGTTAGGTCCTGCCTTTCAACTGCCCCGGAGAACAAAGAGTTAACTTTCCATGGCCAGCATGGAACGTCTCAGCGTGAGCTTGGTTGAAGCCCCTGTCTGCTGTTGTTTAAACTCCAACTGTCAGATCTTTATGAGCAATACTCACAGAAACCGACAGATTCAGTAGCAGAAATTCGGTAGAAACCGAAATAAAAAACTATTCTTAACCGAATTTTTTGAACCCAGCAAAGGAGAAATCTCTGGAGCGACTGTTCAGTGAGGCAGAGTAAAGAATCTGACGGTTGAGTTTAAACAGCAGCAGACAGGGGTTTCAACCGAAGTCAGACTGAACATTCCATGCTGGCCATGGAAAGTTAACTCTTTGTTCTCTGGGGCAGTTGAAAGGCAGGACCTAACTGCAATAGTCAGAATACAGCAAGACTTCATGTTGTTTGAAAGGACACCTTGAGATGCAGATCATGTGACACGAGATGGATGCATGGCCCCATTAGTAGAGCAGTTGAAAAACTGCAGAAGCCTGTGAGACAACTGAAGGGACTGATCTTTTTTTACTAAACTAGGGATTTCCTGAAAATTCAGAGACTGGGGCATGCTACAAAATGAGGATACACATATGTGTAGGCTATACCAGTCTGTGAAAAGCACTGATGGTATACTTATTGGTCCTGGGGTGGTTAAGAGAGCCCATCCCCATCATGCTGTCAAGAAAGGAATACTATTCAGGTTACGTCCTAACCCCTGGTTAAACAAGATACAAGTGAAGGAGGTTATTCCCACCAAATATCGGATGCAGACGATACAGTGGGCACACACTGATCACAATGGGAGGCATGTGGCAAAAGGGAAACCTTGGCAAATTTTCTGCAGCATTTTCATTGGGCAGGAGTCTATAGACAGGTAGTGACCTACTGTAAATCCTACGGTGCCTGCCAGTTAATGTTGGCTGCAGCCCCCAAAGAGAAGGGTGTGGTTACACCACAGAGAAAAACCTTTACTTCTCAGAGACCAGGAGAAGCAGAAGACCCACACAGGAAGACCACCTGGTGAAAGAGGTGGGAATTAAAGCAACTGAAGTTCAGGGAATGCAGGAGGGAGCAGAACCACTGTGGGTCACCCTGGAGACAGGAAATAGCACTGCCATTCACACTGGCATAATCTACAGACCTCCAGCACAAGGGGAGAAGACAGACAGGGTACTATTGGAAGCCATCCACAAAATGACGACCAAAGGTGAAGTGCTACTGGTGGGAGACTTCAATTTGTCTGATGTGGATTGAAGCACCCAGGCTGCAGCCACAGCCAGGAGCAGAGGCATCCTGGATGCCCTGCAGAGGGCATGCCTCAAGCAGCTCATGGCAGAAGCCACCAGAGAAGGAGCAATATTGGACCTGGTACTCACTAATGGGGACAGAGACACCAATGTTATGGTGGGTAGCCACCTGGTGTCCAATGATCATCGTATGGTGTGGTTCAATGTGAGAACAGTGGAGGAGTCAAACCACACAAAAGCAAGGGTCCTGCATTTCAGACAGGTCGACTTTGCATAAATGGGGAAATGTCTCAAGAAAGCCCTGGCAGGGGAAGACGAAGGGGGGGGTGTAGAGAAACAATGGACTAACCTTACAGGAGCCATAGCAGAGGCAACAAGCCTTTGTGTTAAGCAACTAAGCAAAACAAAGAGAAAAAAAAAAAAACACTGGTTCTCAAAGGATGTGGCCGGAAGGTAAGAGAGAAAGGCTAGCTTTCAGGAGGTACAAGGAAACACGGTGGGGTGGGGGGGGGCAGAAACAGGTAATTGTATCTGGAAAAGCAGAGTGAGGTGGGGAAAGCAGTTGGGAGCACAAAGGCGCAAACGGAGGAAAAAACAGCCCAGGCAATTAAGAAAGGAGACAAGATCTTTTTCAGGTACATTAATGAAAGAAAGAAGATCAGGAGTGGGATTATGAGGTTAAAAAGGGAGACGGGGGTGCAGAGGGGGACCTAGAAAAAGCAACAAACCTGAACAAATATTTTTGTTCAGTATTCACAGAAGTGGGAAAGAAGAAGAATCACTATAGGGTGATGGGAGTACAATGGGAAAGAGGTGGACCATCAACCTGTTTACAGAGGAAAGAGTCCTAAAGGAACTAGAGAATCTGAAAGTGGACGAGGCTATGGGGCCAGATGGGATACATCCCAGAATATTAAAGAACTTAGGTGCTGGCAGCACCACACCCATTCAACAAATGACTAGAGACAGGGTTATTCCAGGGACTGGAGAAGGACGTAATGTAGTCCCTCTCTACAAATGTGGGAACATGGAGGAGACTGGTAACTACAGGCCAGTTAGCCTGACCTCGGTGGTTGGGAAATTAATGGAGTCACTGGCAAAAGAAAAGGATTGTGATATTTCTTGAATCCAGTGGAGCACAGGCTCCAAGGCAGCAAGGATTCACAGCGGGAAGGACTTGTCAAACAAATCTGATAAATTTCTTTACTGGGTGACCAAGGAGATAGATCAAGTGGGGTGGTAGATGTGGCATACCTAGATTTTTGCAAGGCCTTTAACACTATCCTACATAGGAGGTTAGTAAATAAGTTGGGCAGCCTGGGAGTGGGACCCAAGGTGGTAAACTCAGTCAGAAACTGGTTGAGTGACAGAACACAGAGGCTGGTGGTAAATGGCGTTCAATCCAAAGAGAGGTGGGTGACCAGTGTGATCTGTGCTGGGGCCAATCCTCTTTAATGTCTTCACAAGTCACATTGCAGAAGGGCTGAGGGAAGGTATGCCTGTTTGCAGAGGACACCAAGATCTGCAACAAAGATGACACTCCGGGGAGGGGGTGGTGGTGGAAAAAATGAGATAGGACCTAAACATGCTTGAGGAGTGGCTGAGAGTGTGGCAGCTAAGACTCAATGCAAAAAAGTGCAAAATCATGCATTTGGGGCACAGAAATCCAATGGAGGAGGAGGAGGAGGAGAATGTACTGACGACCATCAATCAAGAAAGGGACTTGGAGGTAATTATATCTGATGAACTAAAGGTAACCAAACAATGTGAAGGATGTGAGGAGAGCCAACGGGATGCTAGGGTGCACTGGAAGAGGCATCACCAGCATAAAAAAAAAAAAAAGGTGGTTATGCCACTGTACAGATGACTAGTGAGACCTCATCTGGAGTACTGTGTCCAGTTCTGGAGGCTGCATCTCCGGAAGGACATAGACAAAATAGAGGCAGTCCAGAGAAGGCAACAAAAATGGTGCAAGGAGTGCACCAAACGTCATACGAGGAAAGACTAGAGGACCTCAATATGTATTCCCTGGAGGATTTGAGAGGAAATGATAGAGACATTCAAGTACCTCTGGGGTATAAAAAAGGTACAGGAGGATAGCATCTTTCAGAAAAGAAGGTGTAAAAGAACAAGGGAGCATGATATGAGGCTGGGGTAGTAGAGATCCCAGAAGACTGAAGAAGGGCTCATGTGATCCCGCTCCACAAGAGTGGTAGTAGGGAGGAGACAGGGAACTACAGACCAGTCAGTCTACCTCAGTAGTGGGCAAGATTATGGAGGCACTCCTTAAGGAAAGGCGAGTGCAACACCTGGAATCCATAGGAGCACAGGATTCAAGACAGCATGGGTTTACAAAAGGAAGGTCCTGTCAAACTAATCTTATAGATTTCTTTGACTGCATAACCAGAGTGGTGGACCAAGGGGGAGCAGTTGATGTCACCTACCTTGACTTCAGCAAAGCTTTCGATACTGTTCCACGTAGAAGATTGATTAATAAGCTGGTTAGGCTCTGGGTGGGTCAGAGGTTGGTCAACTGGTTGACGGGCAGAAAACAGAGAGTGGTGGTAAACAGTATTCAGTCAGAAGAGATGCAAGTTACAAGTGGGGTACCTCAGGCATTAGTCCTGGGGACAGTCCTCTTCAATATCTTCATCAGTTACACTGCAGATGGACTGGAGGGTAAGGTTTATCTGTTTGCAGATGACACCAAGATCTGCAACAGAGTAGATGATCCAGATAGGGTGGGCAGAATGAAAAGAGATCTGGATAAACTAGCAAAATGGTTGGAAGAGTGGCAACTGTGGTTTAACACAAAGAAGTGCAAGATCATGCACATAGGGAAGAGAAACCTGAAGCCACCTATAGGCTGGAAGGGGAGTTGCTCACAGTCACAAGGGAAGAAAGAGACTTGGGCATCATCATCACCAATGATCTGAAATCATTCAAGCAGACCACTAAAGTAGAAGGTAAGACTAGGGATGTTGGGGTGTATTAGTAGAGGTATCTGAAGTTGGAAGAGGGAGGTAATAATCCTCTTTACAAGAGATTTGGTTAGGCCCCATCTGGAGTACTACGTGTAGTACTGGAGGCCACACCTTCACAAGGACATTAACCAAATTGAGGCAGTCCAGAGAAGGGCAACCAAAATGGTGCAGGGACTGCATCAGAAAACATAAGACGACAGATTAACGGAGCTCAATATGTATACTCTAGAGTAAAGGAGGGAGAGAGGTGATACGATTGAAACATTCAAACACCTTAGCGGCATTAACAAGGTGAAAGAGTGTAACGTGTTTCAATAAAAGAAAAATAGCAGGACAAGAGGACGCAACATAAGATTAGAGGGAGGCCGATTAAGGGGTAATGTGAGGAAGTTCTTTTTCACAGAAAGGGTGGTGGATGCATGGAACAGCCTACCTCAGGAAGTGGTGGATATGAATACAGTGCAGGGCTTCAAACAGGCATGGCATAGGCATAAGGGAGCAATACAGATGAGTATGAACAGATAGGCCATTGACAGAGCAAAGGCCTATGGCACATTCATAAGGTAGAAAAAGAAATGGGCAGACGGGATGGGCCTTGCAGTCCTTAACTGCCGTCAGCTTTTTGTTTCTGTAGGCTCAGGGCAACGTGAAGAAGTACTTTTTCACATTCACACTGATTTGAGAGGATTAAGTTTAGTATTTTTACTGTGCATGGACTTTATTGAGCTTTTTACCTACTATGATGTACTGTTTGTGTGTGCCATTGTGTTCACCTTCGCTAAGTCACACAGCGGATTTCCGACTTGCTGAAGTGCCTCAACTTCTTGTACACAGTGACAATCACTGTTTGATGAGAATCCGTGCGGCACGAATCAGTTGTGCGACGGTCCACGAGGTACCTACTGTACGCTGGATAACAGGTACAGTAGATGGCGCCTCCTGATTGGTGGAAGCAGTTTCACCACTTTATAATACATCTTGTATGCAATTTTTTTTTGTGCAATAGATATTAGGAGCAATATATATCTCATTGAATATTTTATAGTTTAGAAGTCAAGAAAGTTATTTTCTGAATTTGTTTAACATTTGGTGCCTCAATAGTCCAAAGAAATAGTTAACTTATATCCGAAATAGTTTACTTATATCTGTCTCATGTAAGTTATTTGAATGGAGTGGTCTTTGATAGACTACTGCGACTTTTTTGTCCATCCTTTGTGCAATATACTGGATCTGCACATATTAGGACATACATAATGCTTAGATTTTTTTAATATTTTATGAGATTGGGACTACTCGATTGATTCATTTTCACTATGCACTTTATGGTCTTAAGTTATTTGTTCTTGTTTACACTTTATGCACTTTTGAATGTGTACACATAGGACTATTTTGTCTTTGATGTACTGGCACTTTAGGAGAGGTGCTTTAATAGGATCTGTATGTCTTGTGTTTTCCACGCCTTTGAGAAAGTGTCAGAGCAACGTGGAAAACGCTTACGCCTAGTGAGGAGTGCTGCTGTTATCATGTTTTACACCTGACCAAGATAAGTGTTCTTTTTGCACTGAAACTGTGTGTAGCCTCACTTCTCCTGCATTTTGATTGACTTTGTGTGATGGCTCGGTTATGCTTTTTATGTGGCCTCATTTGCTTTTTGCCTTTGTCTCCAGTATCAGCTTTTAAACATCATGTGTGAGATCTTTTCAGGCGAGAGCTACATGGATTGAAAACCCTGTCCAGTTTAGGCCCTGTTTGTTCTTTCCCATGCTTCACAATGCCCTTTTTCTCTTCCCCTCTTGAGCAATGCTACTTTGACAGAAGGCCTAAAGGCCCTTCACGATTGTGCAAATGTTCGACTGCAGGTGTCCATGTGGCTAAGGGTAGCAGTGTTCAACTCGCATTTCTCTCTCCTAAGCTGGTCTCCGGGCTTCATAACGTCTGAGCTCCACCTGCTGATGATGTCACTAGGCAGGATCCAAAAGTCATGCAGCAGAGAGGGTAAGGAGCCCTCCCCTTCCGATTGGTGCCAGTTTACTTCCTGCCTTGTTGGAAGCAGGCAGGCGTGCAGCAGAACCCCGCCACCGGTGGCTTGGGGCTGAAGAAATGGTTCATTTTCTTGTCTACTTTGCCGTCGGAACATTCGATTATTATTCTAGTGGTGGAGGAACAAGGAGCCGCTGAGTGGAGGGGCCGTAGAAAGGATGAGGGACATGGAAGGGAGGAAAGGAGCGGTCAGGGGTATCAAATGGGATAGGAGGTAGAAGCCTGGCCAGTTAGAACAAAAAGCTTCCTGGACTAACGGTGCACAGGGCCAAGCACGAGGTATATCAGCTGGCAAAGGACTGTGGGGGTTCCTCGGACATACTGGTCCACCTGGGTACAAATGACATTGAGGGAAATAGTGAACTAGAGATACAGGCAAGGTTCAAGGAGCTTGCCAGGGTCTGTCATGACATAGGATGCACAGTTTCCTTCTCGGAAATCCTGCTGGTGCAAAGGGCCACCTTGATAACAAGGTGAGGCAAGAGAGTAAAAATAGGAGTGGTGTATAGACCCCCTGCACTGGCAGAGGTGCTGGAGGAGAGTCTGGTGGCAGATGTTGGGAGACACTGCAGCTTGGGCAGGGGAAGGGTGGTGGTGTTGGGGGACTTAAACATGCCAGGAACAGACTGGGAGACTAAGACATCCTTGGTGGCCAAGGAACAGAGGTTGTTGGATGTCTTTCAAGACGTGTTGCTAACTCAGCAGGTAGGGGAACCAACCAGGGAGGCACGGGTACTGGATGTGGTCCTTGCAGACAGTGACCAGATTGGGGGCCTGGAGGTAAGGGACCTGTTGGCGGGGAATGACCATGCCACGGTCTGGTTCTGCCTGGACCTAGGAGGGGAAGAAGGCTGCACAAAGACAGAGGTAACTGACTTCAGGGGGGCAGATTTTAAGGAAATGGGAAGGATCCTTAAGGAGCATTTGGATGGGATTGGGTCAGACATGGACACTGACAGTAGCTGGGAAATCATCAGGAGAGGGGTGCAGGATGCTACCAGCACCTGTGCAAGAGTAAGATGAAAATGCGGTAGGGCCTGATAACCCTGCTGGTGGACCAGGGAGGTCCAGAAGGTGGTACGGAAAAGAAGGCAGCCTATAAACAATTCAAGTGCTCAAGGAGTGAAAGGGATCGAGGGAGCACAGCTGATGGCTAGAAGGGCCACTAGGTTGGTGAGGGTGGCTAAGGCAAGGAAGGAGCAGAACCTGGCCAGGGGAACAAGAGGTTCTTTAGATACATTGGGGAAAAACGAAGGGTGAAGGGGCAGATTAGCAGGATTAAAACAGAGGAGAGATGGGCACAAGACCCGGGGGAGCAGGCTGAGGTACTAAATGAGGACTTCACCTCAGTTTTCACCAAGGAAAATGGGGGTGCTGCATCATACATGGGAGGAGACAGTGATACTGGGGGGGGGGACCCTTACCGATCGGCGGGTCTGGGGAGAGGGGGAGGCATCACTGGCAGGAGGGGAAAAGGCTAAGCAGGGAGAAGAGGTAGCAGAAGTGGAAATTACAGCAGAGAGAGTGAGGGAAGCCCTCAGGTCCCTTAAGACTAAGAAAGCACCGGGGCTGGATAAATTACATCCCAGAGTGCTGAAGGAACTTGCGGATGTCCCATGGAGGTTTTCACCATCTCTGAGGACAGGGTGGGTGCCCCAGGACTGGAAGATGGCGATATAGTGCCTATCCACAAGGGGATCAAGGGATGTGACAGGGAACTACAGGCCTGTCAGCCTGACATCGGTGGTGGGCAAGGTGATGGAGGGCATTGTCAAAGAGAGGCTGGGGGGGACCTGGAAAAGTCAGGGTGCCTGGACAATAGACAGCACTGATTCGTCCCAGGGAAATCATGTCAGACAAACCTTGTGGAGTTCTATGACTGGGTGACGAGTGCCTTGGACCTGGGTAGACCAGTGGACGTCCTCTTTCTAGACTTCAGCAAGTCATTTGACTCTGTTCCTCAAGGGGGCCTGTTGAATAAGCTGGGAGAAATGGGGGTGGGGAATCAGATGATCAGATGGATACGCAATTGGCTCCAGGACTGGACCCAGAGGGTCATAGTTGGAATAGTCTCATCCCCAAGATGGGTCATTAGTGGGGTCCCATTGAGATCAGTAATTGGGCCCCTCCTGTTCAACGCGTATGTCTCTGACATAAGGACAGTTATCAGGAGTGAGATGAGTCTCTTTGCGGATGTCTCAAAACTGGGGGTGGTGGTGGATGGGGAGGAGGGAGGGTGGCCCACAGGGGACCTGGAGGCTCTGGAAAGATGGTCTAGAAAGTAGATTGAGGTTCAACGGGAAATGCAAGGCTGCACCTGGGGCTAGAAACCTGAGACAAGGTACACCCTTGAGGGGGACTGTACAAGTCTCGATGGCTGAGAGGGACCTGGGGGTGTTGGTGGATGTCAAGAACAACAACTCAGACACTTGTAGGAGGGTAGCAGCCAAGGCCAACAGGATGCTGGGATGCATCGCTAGGGGGATCACCTCCAGAAGGAGGGAGGTGATACTCCCTCTGTATAACTGCTTAGTGAGGCCGCACCTCGAGTACTGCGTGCAGTTTTGAAGGCCACACTTAAAGAGGGACATTAAACTCCTGGAGAGGGTCCAGAGGAGGCAACCAAATGATTTGGGGCTTGGGGACAGGACCTATGAGGAAGACATTGGAAGACAGAAGGGACAGGGGAGGACATGATAGAGGTACATGAAGGGGTAAATAGGGGAGGAGCAGTCAGGGTGCTTGAAGGAAGGAGGGGGCCACTAAGGGCATGGGTGGAAGCTGGAGTGGGGAAAATTCAGGGAGAACGGAGGAGGTGCTACTTCACTGAGGAGGGTGGTGGAGCCATGGAATGCACTGCCTAAGGGGCTGGGCGGAGGCAGAGACGGTGGAGGGGTTCAAGAGAGGGTGGACAGGTACAGGAAGAGTTCTGGAAGCAAAATCCAATACAGCAAGACTATCCGGAACTGGGAAGGGAGAAGCCAGAGAAGGTGAGGGGCAGCAAGGTCAGCTCCCAGGGTGGGGCTTACCAAACGAGCAGACACGAAAGACTGTTAGGCCTATTCTGCTGGCATTTGAGTATGTTAGTATGATTCCAGTCTTGCTGCAGTAAGCTTCACAGACTGGCCTCACCACGCAACAGCACCTCGCGTCCATTTTTTTCCCCGCGCTTCTGGCCAGCCACCTAGCTGGCTTTAATTGCCAGCCCAGAGGGTGCCTAAGCGACTCAGCGGTCTCCAGACACATTTAGACCGCCTGCCAGGCTTTCTGATTCCTTCGGCGGTCGCGTCCCAAAAGCTTCAGACCGCCGTCGCACCTGCCAGAACTCCAGAGAGTGCGCAATCCTAAGCACGGGAGGCCAGGCAAAGTGGATTTCTGCAGGAAGCCCTCTCCTGAGCTCCCAGTCTGCCCTCGCCCCTGTCCTGTGAGTAAGGTGATAGGAGCTTGTGGCATATACAGCTTGGGGCATTATACTGTGCCAGAGGATCCCCCAACTGAGGATAGGGGACATGAGCTAAAGACTAAAGCAGTAGTCAGAAAAGCACCCCCCACGTGATCAGGAGCTCTAGAGCTATAGTGCTTGACCAGTGCACTTCGAGGAGTACAATAACGGCCTCAGAGAAATCCAGCAGGGAAGAAATGTCAGCACTGTAAATCCCCACTTTAATCATTTTTGCTGGCTCTCTGCCTTACCTGTGAAAAGGCAGCGGCCACTAGCGGGAGGCTCAGCGGATGCATCAGCGGATGCAACCTCTCTCTCAGCACAGGCAAATACTCAAGAGAGGTCGGACCGACGGCTCCTTCCAGGTTGGAGCGAGCTCAGTCACATGTCCCACAGAGATCTGAAAGACTGGCTGACTCAGGGATCAACAGCGCCCAGAGGCACTCCTACCTTAGACCCCAAACTGATAGACAGGCTGAATAGACCCTTGCACTGGACCCTTCTTCCTTCGAGTGGCAGCCTTCAGGATTGCCGGATAGAAGACCCACAAAAGGTTAGAAGAAAAGGACACCTCCCATCTTCCTCTGACGAGGAGGGGGGGCTATCCTATCATCGTGTCTACAAGAAAAAGATATCCAGAGATGGGGGCAGATCATCAGATGAGGACGGTCTCCATTCCTCTCGCAGGAAGAAGAAAGGGTCTCTGGCCCGAAGTGGTCCCATGGGCATAATCAAGGGCAATTGCCACAGGGATTTTTCCCCAGAATCCTCGATCACCAGTTCCTCCACCGAGGAGGGGGAGATAGTGACCCTCATCAGACTCTGATGACTCCCCATCCAGAAATTTTGACCTGGAGGACCTAGACTTCATAAAACAGTCATTTCCAGATTCACCTGGGACTTCTTCTGTCTCCTGTCACCTCCCAACCAAAAACAGACCCTTCGCTTGGCTTCTGCCTCAAGACCGCAACAGCTCTTCTGATACCTCCTGCTATTGATGATCTATCAAAGAAGAATGGCAAGGTCCAGAACGCTGCCTATCTGGTTCCCCGATGAATCACCAAACTTCTGAAGTTTGACAAGAAACGGTCTGAAAAGTAGTTAGACTGCCCCAGAATCGACCACTTCATTTCTAACCTCACCAAGAAAACTGACATACCAGCCGAAGGAGGGGCTTCGCTAAGGGACCCAGTAGACAGAAAGGTGGACTCCTCCCTCAAAAAAGCCTTTCAAGCCTCGACAACATCCCTCAAGGCGGCCACAGCGAACCTATTCTCCGCAAGAGCCGCCCTCTCATGGGCATCAGAATTGGTCTTTCAACTAGCGGAAGACCCAGACAAGAACTCCCCCACTATCCATCAGCTGCAATTAATTGGTTTGGCCTTGGCCTATGCAGTGGATGTGTCAGAGGAGGCAGTCACGTGTGCGGCATGGACCATGTTTTATCAAACCTCGGCTCGCTGCAAACTATGGCTTAGGGCATGGCAAGCAGATGCATCCTCAACGAGCCATCTGGTGAATGCACCCTACGAGGTAACTTCCTGTTTGGATCAGCGCAGAAGGAGGCAGTGAAGGAATCCGGGGAAACAGTGAAGGCACATATGCCCCAGTCCAGGAGTAGGGGCTAAAGTGTGGTCTTTGGGTCCAAGGCGAATTTTCGTGTCAGAGGCTACAACAAGGGTCAGAACTCCAGCTTTTCAGGAAGAGAATATGTCTCCAGGAACCAACGGAATTTCAGAGGGGCAGTTCCGCGGAGGTGGAGGCTCCAGGGATACCGGAATAGCAACAAAAGTCACAATGAGACCATGCGGCCCATCCCTCAAGTAGGGGCAGACTTTCAGAGTTTTCAAGGAAAGGGCCCAACCACGTTGGACAGATGGGTATTAGACATGATCAGCAAAGGTTACCTGATAGAGTTCGAGTCCAAGCCCCCATTGCCTCATGTGATGCCCTCTCTCTCTCAAACAACCTGTCCAAAAGACAAGCGACGTGGCAGGCTATTAAAGACCTTCTGCTAGAAGGGGCTATTGAACGGTCCCCCTCCACGAGATCAATTGGGGGATACTCCATATTTTTCCTCGCACTCTAAGCGCACAGGAGGCCACAGACCTGTCTTAGACCCTCAAATTCCTAAATCTTTTGTGCGCAGTAGACCATTCAAGATGGAAACCTGTCATCAATTGTCGGAGAGGTGCTGCAAGGAGATTTTTGGCATCCATCGACTTGCACGATGCCTACCTCCATATTCCTATCCACAACCTGCACAGGCAATATCTGAGATTCAAGGTAGGGACCCATCACATCCAATTCAAAACTCTTCCTTTCGGCCTTTCTTCAGCCCCAAGAACCTTCTCGAAGGTGCTAGTAGCAATGGTAGCTCACCTTCGGAACAGAGGGATCCAGCTCTTTCCTCATCTGGACGATATCCTCATCGAAGCTCTGCATCAGAGTCGAGTGGTACAGGCTGTGAAGGAAGTGGTACAGTGTCTCACGGCGCATGGCTTTGTCATCCGTCGGAAGAAGAGTTTTCCAACTCCGAGCCAGACCCTGAAACACTTGGGAGCAGTTTTCTCAACACGAGGACAACAAGGTATTTCCCCAGAGTCGAAATTCAGGGACCTGATGAAGCTCATTAACAAGTTCCAAAGCTCCACTCATCAGCCGGCGCACATCTTTATGCAGCTGATCGGGACATTGGCATCACTGGCAGCCTCAGCCTCATGGGCTATAGCACACATGCGTCCAATTCAAGCCCATCTGCTCAAGCTATGGTGCCAGTCCAGCCACAAGCAGCACCAACTCATCCCCATCCCTCAACAAATAAAAACCTCTCTCGCATGGCGGTCTCAGAGGGACAATCTGACAAGGAGCCGGAAGCTAGGGCATCCACTCCAAACAAGAATCACAACGGATGTAAGCTTCAGAGGGTGGGGCGCTCACCTGGACCGGATGTCGGCCCAGGGCAAGTGGTCCCTGACGGAATTGACATACAGCATAAACATCCTAGAGATGAGAGCAGTCCGGTTAGCCCTAATACACTTCCATCAGCATGTATACAACCCGGATGTATTAATTCTGACGGACAATCGAACGACTATGGCCTACATCAACCATCAAGGCGGCACAAAAAGTTTGAAAATGCTCCGGAGTCCTTCTCCTCTTCCAGTGGGCAGAAAACACCTGGTGAGTATAAGGGCCATGTACATACTGGGACAGAAAATTTCACCGCAGAATGGGAACTGAAGGACTCTGCATTTCAACTACTAACAGAAGTGGGGCAACTCGGTAGATCTGTTTGCACGCCGACAAAATGACAAGACGCAACAGTTCTGCTCCTTGGCAAGGAACAATCTAGCACTGGCTCAGGATGCCTTCTCCCTAAACTGGGGCTGTCTCGGCCTCCTGTATGCGTTTCCCCCAATTCCGCTGTTATCCAGGGTCCTATACAAGGTGGCCAGGGACAGGGCGGAGATGATTCTAGTAAGCCCCAGGTGGCCTCACCACCCTTGGTCCCACTACTAATTCAACTGTCAGAGGCATCACCCTTTATTTTCCAACTAAGCTCAGACCTCCTCCATCAGGGTCCGGTGATGCACCCCAATCTGACCAATCTGTCCCTCTCGGCTTGGAGATTGAGCGGGAAACTTTCAAGGAGCTGGGCTATACCACTCCAGTCATAGAAATGATGATAAACTCTAGACGCCCCTCCTCCTCTAGAGTATATTATAGAATCTGGCGAAAATTCCTCTTCTGGCTACAATCTAAAACTTTACAGGACCATCCAATATCCCTTCCGATCCTTTTGCAGTTTCTGCAGGAGGGTTTTGACAAAGGCCTAGGGGCACTCTTGTTGGCAGACTCTGAAGACTCCCTAGGGTCTCACCCTCATGTCAGGAGGCTTCTTAGAGCAGTGACAGTAAGATGCCCCCCAATCAGGCTAACCATTCCTCCTTGGCGACTTAATCTGGTTCTCAAGGCCCTAACAAAAGCACCCTTCAAGCCTCTTAAACAGGCTTCTATCATGCATCTCACAATGAAAGTGGTCTTCCTGGTAGCTATCACATCAGCCAGGAGAATCAGCGAACTGGGGGCACTATCCACCAAAGAGCCCTACACTGTTTTTCATCAGGACTCTGTGGTACTCCGGATGGATCCAGGGTTTTTACCGAAGGTTATATCTACCTTCCATTGTAACCAGGAACTAATCCTCCCTTCTTTCTGTCCTCATCCCAAAAACGAAAGAGAATTTCATACTCTAGATCCGAGGAGAGCACTCAGATTATATATTAAGAGGACAGACGCTATCCGTAAAACTTCAAGCCTGTTTGTTTTAATTGCAAGCCAAAATGTGGGTAAAAATGCTTCTAAATACTCTATAGCTAGATGGATCAGATCAGTAATCACTATAACGTATGATCAGGCAGGAGTAGTCCTGCCTGGCCCAGTGAGAGCTCATTCCACCAGGGCAATGGCCACTTCATGGGTGAACTTCGGAGAAGCATCCCCAGCAGACTTATGCAGAGCGGCCACTTGGTCATCCATCCACACATTCACGAAGTTCTACAAACTGGATGTAATGTCCTCTGTGGACACTTCCTTTGGCTGCCAAGTGCTCCAGGCGGTGGTGGACACATAAGAGCAATGGACATTCTTCCCACCCGGCATTCTAGGGATGCACTGCTTTTGGATATCCCAGACGTTATGAAGCCGGAGACCAGCTCAGGAGAGAGAAATCAATTTTGGGTACCTGTAAAATTTTCTTTCAGACGGCTGGTCTCTGGGCTCGAACTCCCTCCCAGAATGTATATAGTTGGTTGACCTCAGGGCCACTTAGACCTTAACTGTTGTGTTTTTGGCCCCTGGGCCAGTTATGCCATAAATGTTGTGTTTTTGTTTCCAAGTTCTTGTAGTACTGCCTCAGAGGAAATGCGTGAAAAATGACTGGCATCAATCGGAAGGGGAGGGCTTCTTACCCTCCCTGCTGCACGACTTTTAGATCCTGCCTAGTGACATCATCAGGAGGTGAAGCCCAGACGTTATGAAGCCCGGAGACCAGCCCTGGAGAAAGAATATTTACAGGTACCCACATTTCGATATTCATGCTGTGCTAATGTGTGAACTGAGGGAAAGAGGGCATCAGATCTAAATGGTCCCTCTTTACATTTACTGCTGCTGCATTTCCATTCCGGTCATTGTCCAGGTTGCTGACCCCGCTGTAACTTCAACACACCTTGGGGCATACAGTGCCTTCAGAAAGTATTCACCCCCCTTGGATTTTGTCACATTTTGTTGTGTTACTACCAGAATTTTTAATGCACTGAAATTATTCTTTTTCCCCCTTGATTCACACAGCATACTCAACAATTTAAAGGGGCCAAAATATTTGTATTGTGTAATAAAAATGTATGAAACATTAAAAACTGAAATATCTTGTTTACTTAAGTATTCACCCCCTGAGTCAATACTTTGTAGAAGCGCCTTTGGCAGCAATTACAGCTTTGAGTCTTCTTAGGTATGTCTGTATCACCTTTGCACATCTGGATTTGGGGATTTTCAGCCATTCTTCCTTGCAGATTTGCTCAAGCTCTGTCAAGTTGGATGGGGGCGCGGTGAACACGCAATCTTAAAGTCTTTCCACAGATTCTCAATGGGTTCAAGTCTGGGCTTTGGCTGGGCCACTCAAGGACATTCATCTTCTTGTTCTGAAGCCACCCAGTGTTGCTTTGGCTGTATGTTTGGGGTCGTTGTCCTGTTGGAACGTAAATCTTCGCCCCCAGTCCAAGGTCTATTGCAGACTGATGCAGGTTCTCCTCAAGGATGTGCCTGTATTTGGCTCCATTCATTGTTCCCTCTATCCTGACAAGTGCCCCAGTCCCTGCCGCTGAAAAGCATCCCCATAACATGATGCTGCCACCACCATGCTTCATGGTAGGGATGGTGTTACACAGGTGATGAGCAGTGTTCGGTTTGCGCCAGGCATAGCGCTTTGCATTCAGGCCAAACAGTTCAATTTTTGTTTCATCAGACCAGAGAATCTTTTGCCACATGGTCTCAGAGTCTGCCACGTGCCTTCTTGCAAACTCCAGGCATGCTATTATGTGGCCTTTTCTCAGCAGTGGCTTCCGTCCAGCCACTCTCCCATAGAGGCTACATCTGTGAAGTGCTGCAAAGACTGTTGTCCTCTGGACATGTTCTCCCATCTCAGCCATGGAACTCTGTAGTTCTGTCAGGGTGGTCATTGGGTTCTTGGTCACTTCCTGACCAAGGTCCTTCATGCCCGGTTGCTCAGTTTGGGAGAACGCCTGCTCTAGGAAGAGTCTGGGTGGTTCCGTAATCTTTCCATTTCCTAATGATGGACTTGACTGTGCTCCTGGGAACTTTCAACACCCTAGAAATGTTTTATACCCTCCCAGATCTATGCCTCTCACAATTCTATCACGGAGTTCTAGGGACAGCTCCTTGGTCTTCATGGTAGAGTTTCTGCTCTGACATGCACTGTCAACAGTGGGACTTTATATAGACAGGTGTATTTCCTCTGAAATCATGTCAACCATTTGAACTGACCACAGGTAGACTCCATTCAAATTTTAGAGTGATCTCACAAGGAAATTGGATGCATCTGAGCTCAATTTGGAGTGTCACAGCAAAGGGGGTGAATACTTATCAACTCAAAACATTTCAGGTTTTTATTTTAAACTACATGTACAAAAAATTCCAGAAGTTTCATTCCACTTCGATATTATAGAGTAATTTGTGTAGATGCGTGACAAAAAAATCCCATATAAATGTATTTTAATTTGAGTTTGCAACATCACAAAATGTGACAAAATCCAAGGGGGGTGAATACTTTCTGAAGGCACGGTACCAGTAAGAAAAATCTATTTTTACAGGTATATACCTTAAAGGGTAGCAGCAAGCAAATGGTCAGCTGTTTATTAGAGCTCGCCCCACCATATCTCAACTTTCCTGCCACACCGTTGCACTTGATCTATATTTGCTACTTCACAGAGTCCCCCACACAGCGTAGCACACCTTCTGTTTGCCCTACTCCTTCCTCCCTCGAACTGCCTGCTTTTCAGCCCAGCTGGTTTATGTCCCCTTCCCATGTTGCCCACTGCACCATAGCCAGACCACTGTTCCTCTATACTACACCAATCAGGAATTCCTTTTACGAAGTGAGTAGCACCATATCCATGCCCCTGCAACTACTGGTATAGTTCTCTCCATGTACTAAGACTCTCCCTAACCGTATTCCAGGTTTCATGCATGACTGTACGTGCCTGCTTTAAACCTATCCAGGACCAGAAATGCAGAAGCAGTACTCACCTCCTGCCTGCTAGGGTTATTCAAAGGCTTGCAGTCCCCCGCAAGCTTCATGGAGAGTGTGGGTCTCTGGTGATGCTTTCATGCTTTATAGGTGGACTGCTGCACAAATGCAGATGCTGGAATGCTCGGGCAGGAATAGCCAGGTTGTTTCAGATGGGTGTCATGAGGCAAGCAAAATCAGGAAGTTAAGTTGCGGGTCTACTAATCACATGACAGAGCCAAACTGCAGGGTAGACTCCCTCTTGCGACCCGCTAGGTTTTCAAACACACACAAACATTTTCTGTAGCCTGCTTGGCTTAACAGAGGATGGGCTAGCATCACATATAAGGCTTTCTGCAACCCACTACATGGCAATTTAGATACATGCTAGCAAGACTGACCTAGCACATGAGTAAGGGGTTTGAGCTTCTATGCCCTTTCTGCACCCAGAGGATACTTGGCTGAGTAGGCAGCATGACCTGCCTCTCTCCTAGCTACATATAGCCGATGCCCATGAAATGGCCTGGTCTAACAGCCTCCCACCCTAACCCACCATGATTTTGCTCTGACCTACTACAGCCCACATATTGGATCTCTCTCTTGGTTGCTGTGCCCTGAGCATTCCAGCTTCTGTGGACACTGCAACACCCTCACCGAACAAGGCAAACTGGGGTCACCAACTATTTAGAGCTGCAAACCCTTAGCTCACCTCACCTCTCTCTCTCAATCCCCCAGCCTTCCCACATCTGATTTTCATCTCCCTATGGCTCCCTTATGTAGCCATGCAGACCCACTTTGTGCCAGCACACATCTGTCATCAACATTCTCTGAGCTCCTTTCCTGTGCACTGAAGACATTGCCAGCATCCTTCCCTATTCTCCACAAGTACAACATGTCCACTCATGGTTCGATCCACTGCACTTACTCACACATTAGGTTGCTAATATGCCTCCTAATTTGCTCAATGGGACCCACTATCCAAGTGGCCCTTTGTCTCTTTTTTGTCCATCCTCGCCAGGGTTCACTCCTGAAAGGTCTCTTCCTACTAGGTAGAATACAGATTTACAGTGTTTTCTATAGCTCTAAATGTTAGTTGACCTTGCTAATTTGTTGGAGTCCTTCACCGCTTTGGTACGCTTCTTTGGTGTACGCACTGTTGTATTGTGATACACGCTTCTATTTACTCTGCTTGGGTAGTTTCATCCATATTTATCCATTTATTCATCCATATCCAATTGGAGGCAGTATAGTATAGTGGTTAAGAGCACTGAGCTATAAACCTAGAGACCTGGGTTTGAATCTCATCAGCTTACACTTAAATAATGTGTGCCCTGAGTAAGTCACTTAACTTCCTTGTGCTCTCAGGTCACACCTGAAACAAGCTCTGGCTTAGTGTGCCTTTCCTGGTTAAACAATTTTTCAATTCAATTAAAAATCCATATAATTGATCTCGCTACCCTCATCTCCACTTATGGAGTAACTACTCCCCCATCTGTACTGATACCATACAAAGCCTTAGCTTTGCCTTCTCAGTATGTTCTGCCCCAGAATTTCTCGGGGATCTGATCTAGTACAGCTGATCTCTTGGAATGTTTAGGGGATTAACTCTCCAACATGGAACACTTCCTCTCCTTTACTTCTTACATTTCATCTTCCATTTTCCTTTTCTCCCTTCTGGGTTATCCTATCTGCTTTCTCCACCCCCTCCCTAGTTCCTCACTTCTTCTATCTCTGCTTAGCAGCTATCACACTTCTCAGCACTTTACCATTTATTTGATTGCTCAGTGTCTGGTCACTTTAATTTGACCTGATTGTATTGTCATATGTAACTTCTAATGCTATATTTGGTCTCATCCACTTCAATTCTTAACTTGACCTGATTGCATTTGTCTAATGTAAACTTGTATGCTTAACTTGGTCTCACTACCACAATTTCTTTGTCACTCTGCTGCTGTTATGTTTAAACATCCACATGTAACTTTACTATGTATCATGATGTTTCTTTGAAGTTCGTGCCTGTACTCTCCCGGGTCGTGCCTGAAAATAGTCTTTCTGGCTAGTGCACCTACCCGGTAAACAAAAACTAAATAAAAAAGGAAAAGAAAATAGATGCTTTCACACCTAAAAAAAAAAAAATACACAACAACACGCACTCATTACTTTATTGCAAAAAACACACCTCCTCCCAGAAGAAACCCAGAAGCGTTGTAGAGACTGGGTGGGACAGGTGGAAAGCTGAACTTACACTTCCAAAAAGTGTGTGTGTGTGTGGGGGGGGGGTCCATTCTCCTCTACAAATGGCTGCAAGCCCAAGTGCTCTTTCCCATGCACTCTAAAGAAGGTTGATGTGTACTAGTCCAGTTACTCACCAACTCTTAAGCTGTGCTGTTGGTGAATGTCTAGGGGTCTAATGTTGATTCAGACTCCTCCTTTTCTGACGTGACACAAGCTATCTCAGACAACTATGAGCCAAGGGACAGACTAATTCTTAGGAGGACTTCAGTGAAGTCTGTGACCCTCTGGCAGACAGGTTGCATAGCACTTCGGTGACCATAATTAAATCAATGAAAGCCTTGCATGCATTGGCCAGAGAATTTCAGCTCACAGATCCATGGAGAGAGCTGAATCCTACTGGGTGCGACTTCTCACAGTAGTAGTCGCATCGACTTCTTGCTCCTGCAAAACTCGGATCTTTCTGACATGCATCATGCCTCCCTTGGCCCAACTGTCATTTCTGACCATGCTTGTGTGCCCCTTACTATGGTACTTGGACCGAAGTCCACTTCGCCTCCACACTGGCACATGGATACACATCTAATAACCAAACAAAACTGGCTTTCTGATGAGATAGCTCTATTACTGTCCATCAACAACACCACCGACATAACAAAACTGAAACTCTGGAATACACTTAAAGTCTATCTCAGGGAGTGAATTTCTGCATATGCTTCCCACATCAAAAAGGAGCACCTCAAAGAAATAACTGACCTTGAGTGTAAGTTCAAACAAAGAGAGCAGGAATATGACTCCATGGTTGTGCATTCCCCCTCAGCTACACTGGGAAATGACTCGACTTCGATATCAAATTAACATGCTGTCCATCAATGCAGCACAACGAGCAATACAAAGAACAATTCACAAATATTGGGAAACAGGAGAGATGCTTCAACAGTCTGCTAGGCATATTAGTAGCATATTACTTCCATAAGGACAGGTCACTTCTTCCCCCAAACAAATTAGCAAGGCATTTGAAGCATTTTATACCAACCTTTATCACTTGCAAAGAGGCCCTTGCCTTCCAAATTACAGGTGTTTCTGGCAAACTACTACTATCCCAAAAGTATCCCAGTCTCAGTTAGAAATGCTAGATGCCCCATAGGCATTCATGAGCTCCAGGCACAGTCATGGCCCTTCCTAAGGGAAAAACTCCTGGATTAGATGGATTCCGTGGAATTCTACCAGGCATTTCTTCTAAATCTAGGCATTTAGCTGTTGGATACACTCTCCAAAGCCTATTCTAACAAGGCACTGCCACTTTCTATGACTGATGCATTGATCACCCTCCTCCCCAAGCTGCGTAAGGACTCTCGGGTGGTCTCCAGCTACTGGCCTATCTCACTGCTCAATGAGGATGTCACGATCTTAACCAAGACACAGGCTCACAGGTGGAGACAGTGATCCCACACCTGGTCGCCATCCAATAGACAGGGTTTGTGAAGGGTAGATTAGCTATGGACAATATTAGGGCAGTCATGGATATTATTTGGGCAGCTTCCTCCCCGCCCCACTTGTAAGTGTGGATACTGAAAAGGCTTTTGGCTCGGTAAAGGAGGAGTATCTTTATCAGGCAATGGAGACTATAGGTTCTGGTCCTTAGTTCCTGACCTGGATATGCCTTTTATACACTGCTCCATCAGCTTGGCTTCTAACCAACAAAAGGATATCACCTAAACTGAACTTGTACAGAGAAACAAAGCAGGGGCGCCCTCTGTCTCCACTGCAGTTTCTTCTTGCAAAGGAATCATTGCTTTGCAGGATATGTCAGTTGTCGTTAATTACAGGTATACAGGCTGAAGCATCCCAAATTAAGACTCTTGCCTATGTGGATGACTTGCTACTAGCCATCTCCAATCCCTCTGCCTTCCTCCTGGAAATTCTGCACATGCACAGTGACTTCTGTGCCCTTTCAGGCCTGCGAGTGAACTGGGACAAGACAGAAATACTCCCCCTTAAAACTGTCACACTTGCAAAGAACACTTTAGTAACCTTTGCCTAAATGAGTACCAACCTAGATATCTTATTTGTGCATAATTCTACTGGTCGAACTCTCCAAAGTGGTAGAGCTTAACTTAGCCACACTCCGCACTGCCCTTGAGACGGATTTCTATGGATGGAAGAAACTCTGACTTACATTTACCAGGAAAAATTGCTACTTAGAAAATGATGGCCTTTCCTCGTCTCCTTTTCTACCTAAATAGTCATCCTGTTCCCATCAAACAAGCCAAGTTTCACAAATTTGAAAGGTTGTTTTTATGCTTCTTGTGGGAAGGGAAAACCCCAGATTCAGCCCACCAAGACTCAGAGCGCCCTCTAAGCTAGGTGGATGAGCCCTCCACTGGCTCTGGGACTACCACTAAGCAGAGGTATCCACCAGAATCTGGTCTAGCTCCACACTACAGGGCCTCAGACTACTGTATGCTGTACCCTGGAAGGCTGCCCTGTTTCAAGCCCCTATGGCTCCCCATCACACATCACGACCAGACAGCCTCCCGGGTCCCAACATCACCAGTGCAACACTTTGCTCGCCAGTCCTGGAACACCATGGTTAAACATCATAAGTGGCTGCAATTACACTTGGGCAAGTGGGAGCCCTTGTGGAACAACCAACCAACAACCATATACAAAACAAGCCTACATATTGGCCCTCAGGTTTTAAACGTATTCTAACGGTAGGCCATCTATGTGACCAAAACTCTGGAACACAAACTTTTCAAAGTATTGCCACCAAATTCTCACTTCCCAAGCAGAAACGGTCTGCCACTCCCTTGTTTCTAGATGCCTGCCTCTTGGTAATCCACATCCCTTCCACTTATCGGGGGCCATCTTGCAATGGGTACATCACCCCACCAGGCTAAGAGGTAGGATCTGTACCTTTTCTTACAGCCCATAAATCCCTCTCTGCAGATCCAGTGGCAGTCTTGGGAAGCGGAGCTTAGTCTATCTATCCCTGAAGTGGTCTGGGCCAATATGATAGCCAAAGCTCATACTGATCTTAGGGATATGAGACACCAGCTAATTCAAAAAAGATCCTGCATCGGTGGTGGTCAGACACCGAAGTTCTTAAGAAGACAGGCCTCATGCAGTCCTATAGGTGTTGGTGGTGGTGTCACAAGACCAGGACCTTGACAAATATTCTGTGGTCATGACCTTCCCTTGCCTCATTCTGTGCCAGAGCTGGAAGGCATGCAATCATGTCACGGGGTTAAACATCCTTCGAGTCACTGTTCTGGCTACTAGGCAAGCGCGCACACACACACACACACACACACACCTACCTCTGGCCAGATACTGGCTAATATCTGCAGCTCTAGAAGCTAAAAGGCAAATTTTATAAAATGTATGTCTGATGTCCTTGGCTACCCACAGATTAGACTATTTTGTATAGCATTTGGGCTCCATTTACTCAAGCAGCACAGATAGCAATTTAAGAAAAAATAATTTGAAGGAAACATACAAAACTTACTTTACTTTTATATTTAGATTTTTACTTTTGTTATAAAAGAAAATAGTTACAACTATTACTTCATTGTGACAGTCTATATTATGGTCATTAGTTTATTAGTAACAGTGTTTTTGTTCACTTATATTTGTTTATTAGCCATATGGATTTAATGTTAAAAGCTGGAAAATGAGGACCTGCTGTGACTGTGTTCAGATCAGGCTGTTGTGTCTCTTTATATATTTTATATTTTTGTGTTTTTTTTTGTATGTTTTTGTTTTTTTCTCTCCTCAATAAAATAATGTTCAAAAAAGAAAAACACGATAAACTACAAAAACAAAAACAGCATGGGGAGCATGGAACGTACATAAGCAAGCAATCATGCAAGCAAATTTTATTTATAAAATAGTGCTATTCACAAGAGACCACAGCGCTAGCACAATAAATCGCAAAATCACAGCTAAAAACCTATAAATAAAATTAATAAATATCAGCATCAAGAGATTATACGAGATCAGGCAAAGCAAGATTAAACAAATATGGTTTCAACACAGTTTTAAATGCTCTCCACCATCAGGCACACTCTTATCCGACGAGGTGGAGGATTCCACAGGAAAGGGGCAGCAAACTCAAATGCTCAGGCCCCAGAGGTCTTCAAACGAACCAAGGGACTCTCTGGCAATCCATCGTCGGTGGAGCAGAGTGGCGGAGGGGAGTAGAGACAAAGAAGTTCTTGTAAATAGCACATTCCCTGTGAGAGGGATGTAGGAAAATTTAGACTTAAAAGAGGCTCTTCAAACCTTTGCTTGGACAAAGAGAGAGAATTAGTTGCACTGGGGGAAGAAAATGAATCAGAATTTGGAGACTCATAGGAACATTGCACTAAGAAGACCGCTGTACCCTGTACTCATGAGTCAACTGGGGGTACAGCAAATTCTGTTTCCATCTGTAAACCTGCCCATAGTGGAACCAACCTCTGGTAATATAATATAAAATAAAGAAATATTATTTTCATATAATATTGTGGAGTGAAATCCATACTTAAGACAGGGACAAACACTAACTGAACACACGAGTAATGATGATCATATGGGACATCCAGAGCAGAAAAGTTGCGGGACAACACTGGCAAAGCAGGCGAGCCTTACCCTGGCGGTGCACAAATAATGTGACATACAGTTACCAGGCCAGAGTGAAGAGCCTGCAGACTGTCCCTCTGGTAAGTCACAAAAGGGTGGCAGCATACCAGTATGTAAAAGGCTTGAGAGTGAGCACAGCCATCACATTAACCCTGCATGCTTCAACTAGTATTGCGTACTTTTCTATACATTTTAGAAAATGGAGAACTAGAGGCCAGCCTGCCGGTAGAGCGGTAGCAATATCACTTGCAACACCAACGACCCTGGTTTGGGAAGGAGGCTGGGTCAACAGCAGAGCAGCTGAGGGATGACCAAAACTGGCAGTGCAGCAGAAACCAAAGTTCAGGAAGGGTGGACATCAGCATGCTCAAGCGCATGTGCATGTGTATGCTTGGTGTGTGCTCCATGGACCTCATGGGGAATTAAGTTAAGAAAACAGGAAACAGCTCTGGCCTGTGATGCCAGCCTCGCAGGCCCCGTGACTGCCAACTGAGGCGCCTACCAAGACCGCACTGTAACTCTGGTGGGGTTGGGCACCCAGCAGCCCATCCCGGGGCAGGCCAGGAAGGAACATGGGGAGGGAAGTCCTAGAAAAGGTAGTTTATGGGGCTGATAGCGAGACAGGGATGATGGCAGGCAGATCAGGACAGAACGGGAAAAAGGACACTTAAAAAAAAAAATAAGAGAGAAACAGAGAACTATCGCTCTGGGCAAGCTTTAGGATTAGAGGGTTTGAGACCTTGGCTCTACATGCTTGCTGGCTTTCCAGTGCATATCTGGGCACAAACCCATCACAGACTGCAGCATAATGTCTTAAAAGCCAGAAATCCATGGCTCCTCCAAGCTGGCTATAAATCCAGACACTGCATTTTGTCTGCCCCTGCTCTCAACATCTTCAATTTTGTCCTGCATCAGAATCTACACTTGATATATCTGCATGATTATCAGTTCCAGACAAGTGACAAATTCCTCAGCTTTGTCTGTGGCATCAATTCGGTGTTCAAAGTTGCTGACTCTACCGAGGATCTGGAATTCCCATAAATTAAAATCTAGTTTGTTGCACTTTTTAGGCAATTTCTGGTTGTTTTTTTTTTTTTGCAGGGCTGGAAGCACAAACCTGTGCTATGCTGAAGCCCCCAAAGCCTCACTCTCCGAATCCATACCCTGCAGTTTAGGTGTCATACTCTAGTTCCTGGGCACTTTCAGGCAGATCATTTCCTCATAACTCACATGCCTCTTTTACCATTTGTCTGAAGTAGGGTAATGATGCTAAATTGCATATGTCTATGTGAGAAAAATGGCAAGGGCACTGAGCTCTTCTTCTACCCTGCCATCTGCAAGATAATCTCACCAGAAGTCCTCATTCTTCCCTTCTATGTTTCTGAGGGAGGAACCGTCACAGAGGAGGCTGATGGGGCCTCCAAGAAGTTATAAAGATTTGTCTGAGGAATCTTCTTCCTCCATGGTGAACTGCAAAGTCTCATGGACTGACCTTACCATGGTGTGAAAGGAAGTGTCCTAAGAATGAGTCCTTGGGGTGTAATACACATGGTCCACACTGTCAGAGGACACACTGGACCCTGCAGAGTATCTGACCAGAAACTCTTCTTTTTCCTTGCTCCAGAATGCCTCCTCCATTAGGTCTAGGTTTTACTCTACCTCCTCTTGAGGGGTAGAAAGAGGTGATCCTGACCAGAAACCAGGACCTTTAAAGGAGCAGGAGTCTTGACAGGTCCCACAAATGCCATAGGCTGCAGAATCACAGGCAGGCCCAATACCCATGCTATAGATGGTAACAATGGTAACTGAGGCAACAGTCTCCATACCAACTCAGAGAACTAGGCCAAAACTGTGACACTGCCAGGCTTGATGCTAGCAGATGCAGCCGCTGTATTCAACTGTGTCATCGATGGTGAATCAGGGTTTAGCAACAAGTTCTGCACTGATGAACTCATGAGCTGCTGCAACACTGTCGACATATGTAGAGTGCCTTTCCACCCTAGGTTCTGACCATTCACTCAATGAACCAGGAGTCAGCACTGGATTCCCGGCATCATTTTGGTCTCCCAGCTACGTTGCTGGGCCCGGAACTGGAGGCTCAACAAATGGTGAGTCCATTAAGCAGATAACGACTGTGGACTAGAACCAGACCACCCAGCAGTGCTGCTTTTCTGTGTGCAATGATTTGTTCAACTACATAGTCTTTAACATTGATGATTTGTTCAGCGGCAGCTTCTTACCCACAGTTAATGGAGAAGCAGGCATTTTATTTGTGAATACACAGTCCATCATATTCTTTTGTAGAAATTACTCTAGTGACTTCTACCTGCATCTGATTGTGGCCTTGCTGAAATCCTGGCAAATCGAACAATGTCGAAGCCAGTACCACAGCAGTTCATGCAGTGGTCTTGGCCATCATTGCAGGTAATCTTATTAACGCAACAACACTTCTAAAATATTGATGCCTTGTTTGGTGATGGTGGACTCAACAGCATAACATGCAGAGATGAATGGTCAATGGCGCTTCTGAAGGATGGCGTCACTGAAATCAGGCGAAAACTAGCACAGATGACATGAGAAAAAACAAACAAACAAACGACCAAGTACTAATCTCCACTGGTTGGACATGCACTGAACAGTGGGCAGAAAAGAACTTAAGTAGCTGGGGGCTGCATATGTTACATAGGCGTTGCCAAGGCAGTTGAAATTCAACACCAAGAAGTGTAAAGTTATGCACCTAGGCTGGAAATATACTGGGGGGGGCAGCAGACTGAAACTAAGGTAGAGAGGGATCTGGGTGTACTTACATCTGACGATTTAAGGACAACCAGGCAGTGTGAAAAGGCGGCGCAAAAAGCTAGCAGCATTCTGGGACGCATAGGAAGAGGTATCACAAGTAGGAAAAATGAAGCGATAGTCCTACTGTACAGGTCTTTGGTGAGGCCTCAAATAGTTTGCTCAGTTCTGGAGACCGTACCTCAAGAAGGACAAGCATCGCCCAGAAACCATGCAGAGGAGAGATACGAAGATGATACATGGACTACACGAAGAACAATATGAATTGAGATTTAACCATCTTAGGATGTACTCAATGGAGAGAAGAAGGTACAGGGGAGATATAATAGAGAAATTTAAATACCATATCATCTCAGTACAAACACAGGAGCTCTTCAAGAAAAACACAAATACACAGATAAGGGGGCACAACATGTGCCTGAAGGGAGGTAGTTTCAAAATAAACAGCAGGAAGTTTTTCTTCACAGAAAAGGTGGTGAAGCTCTGGAACAGTCTGCCCCCAGAGGTTGTGGCTGCGAAGACAGTGGAGGAGTTCAAGCTAGCATGGATAGGCACTGTGGAAACCTAAGATAGTAAAGAAACTTGGGGGGGGGGGCTATCACAGGCACACTAAATGGATCGCAAGGTCCCCTTCTGCTAGCACTTTCTTATGTTCTTAAGGCATCCAACTTCATAGGAGAAGTGAAAATGTGTGACCCAGCTATAAAATAAGCCTCCCATGAGGTCCTGATGCTGCCGGCTTACAGGTCGATATGTGAGGCTCTATGGAGCGTATATACTTGTAACTCCCCTGTTACCCAGGGTTACTAGAATCCCAGTAAGACCTAGTGGTAGGCAGGGAAGGCAGCTTGTGAAACTCCAGTTAAATGGATTTCACACTGTCTCACTCTGTTCTCAGTCTCAGCTGAGACTGAGGGATGACATCACTACAGAGCTCTCGCAGCTGCATGAGCCACACTGGAATCTGCAGTTAGAAGTTAGGATAGAATGTTGGGGATTTTTTTTTTTTTTTATTCAATATATTTTATTGACTTTACAGAGAAAATATGGCCTAGTCAGGTCTGTACATACATGACATCAACATTATTTTTAACCGTAGCTTGATATAAGTGACAGTGAAATTAGCAATCTCAGTAAAGTCCTTTTAAACTTTGGGGATTTTTGAACAGGTTAGTCTGTGTGCAGTCTTGAAGAGAGGAGCAGCACAGCAGTCTGTGGACAGGCTCTTTGAGCCTTAAGCTCTGTCACAGAGCTACTGTAAGGGAGGTGTGTGTTTCCACCAAAAGAGGAACACAGTAAGCTGTTTGTGAAGTGGTGGAGACCGCTGTTACTGGTCCATGTGACCCATCCCTGAGGGGATGGGCGGGAAGGTTTGCCTGTCTTCCAGGGGCAACCCTCCTGGTTCCAGCTAAGGAAGAAGCTGCCTTATTTCAATGTTGTGCTGTGGCACCAGAAGCTGTGGGAAAGGAATTCCTGTGAGGAATCGCCTGTGGGGCACCTGCAACCAAAGGGTGAGTTCGCTCTGACATAGGGCCTATGTTTTCACCTGAACTGTTGGAACGTGGGGACTGGACTACTTAATTTGTAGGAGGTCTAGTGTAATAGACATTGCCGGTTAATTCAAGCAGGTTCAAGTCCAGCACAAAGAGTAAAGTAAAGCGGGGACTGGACTGCTAAATCAGTGGGAGGCCTAAAGCAATGGGCTAAGCCAAGTAAAAGTATGTTCAAGTCCAGCACAATGGGAAAGCAAGAAAAGCAGAGGAAATGTGACATACATTTACCTTTAATCTACATTGCCAAGCTTTACAGAATGAGATGTTTAATATCCAGAGAAATGACCAGGTATGAATTGTGGAAGCGAGAGGTGGGAGACCCCCCATCAGTAGTAATCAAATTCACCTCTACGGATTTGGTCTGTGGTACCTTTACTTTCTCTCAGGTACTTGGCCAGTGCCTGAGGAAAGTACCCAGACGTGGGATTAAAGGAAGTTTCCTGATAGAGCTGAGGTGCTCTTAGGTGGTTTAGGGAGCCACCAGAAAAGGTTTCCATGACATAGGAAGGTGTCCAAGTGGCGGCAAGGAGCCGAGCCTGGGAATCCCAGATCGTGTACAAGTTCAGGCTGTGTAACCAAAGCAGCGTGCAAGTCCGGGCTGTGTGCCTGGTGGGTTCAGAGCCTGAGGGCTTAAATGTTGAAGAAGGGTTCTTGTTTCTGTTAATCTGCATTACCAGAAATGTAGCCCCATGGGGTCCGCTCATGCTTTGGGTGTTCTGCTTGGATGTGAATAAAAGCCACACTTTAGAATCCAATTCCTGGTATTGGACATTACAGTTATTGCTTCCTGTGTTCGAATTACTTGGTGCCCCTGTGCAGAGTAGCCAAACCTAGCCCTTGTGCCGAGTAACCTATTCCTCCCTGAACCCAGTCCCCACCTGGAAATGCTGTCAGATTCAAACAGCATACCACCTGTCGATTGCAAAAAGGCGGAGGGAGGGGGTTACATACTCAAAGAAAATCAGGGCTCAAAACATTGGCTTCAAGGGTCTATTTCTCGGAAATGTAGGTGATGCAGCATATTTCAGGGCAAATGGTACATTTCCACATAGAAAATAATAGAAAAAAAACTGTAGAGCGGTCCAAGAACACAATTTAAACCTCCCCATCACTCTGCCCCTCAGAGGAGCTGCTTGATACCTTTTCTGAAGCCTGACAGAGGCAGGATATTCCCCCCCCCCCCAAGTTTCTGTGATGCCCTTGTTTTGTTCAGGCAGAACTTCCCCCCTTTCTGCAGAGTATTTTTCTTTTGTTTCAAGACTTCTGTGCACAGACGTTTTGCCCCCCACTCTACCAACATTTTTTTTCTGTAGCCTGACTGAGGCAGGACGTTTGGCCCCCTTTCTAAATTCTTTTCTGAGCTGCCCTTGTTTTGTTCAGGCAGGACTTTGCCCCCCTCCTGCAGACGTTTTTTTTCCTTTTTTGCAAGACTTTTGTGCCATAAGACTGTATGCCCCCTCACACTCTGCCTCAATATATTTAAGTCTGACTGTCAAGCAGGACATTTTCCCCCTCACAGTCTGTCTCAGAATATGTTTTAAGTCTCACTGTTCAGGCAGCCCCCCCAAATTTTCTGCCACAGCTGTTTACAGAACCCTCACTGTGCAGGCAGGACTTTTTTCAAGATCTCCAATTTCAAGAGCTGTCCCTTTCTTTTCGTTTTTCTCCCCTCTCTGCCAAGTACTCCCCCCACCCACCAAAACGCAGTCACTTTTCCCCTAGTGCCAAGTTGTGTGCCGCAAATACAAAAAAAAAACCAAAAACAACAGTGCCCCAATGAAAGGAACCGTACGTACTGGCCTTTCGCAACACAGACAAGCAAAGCGTGCAACAGAGATCCTCCCTCGCTGGCTGCCAACTGACTACGGCATCATGTACACTCAGCACAGTGAGGATGGATCACAAGCAGCCAATCAGGAGGCACGTAATGGGTTACATGCTGTCTGCAGTGCCGCCTGATTGGAAGACTGAACTGTTGCACAGAGATCTGACAACCCCTGACGGTACAGCCGCTGCACACAGGCTCCCTGCCCCTAGCCCAGAGTGAAAGGTAAGGGCTGCTACACTCACTCTACTGCCACCATGACCACGTGGTTAAATTGTGTACTGCAGTTCAGCATTTCCACATGGTAATGCAGAAAGGCAAATTACATTTCCAGGAGCCGTCTCTGCATTTCCACAGAAATATGGGAAGGCTATACTTTGAGCCCTGAAAATATTCAGAACTGGCCAAGTCTGACCTAGGTTTTATAAATTCTTTTGGAATTACTAATGGAGTACACATCTCAAGCTTGCAGGAAATCGGAAAAGCAATGCTAAAGAAAATGAGAGCACTATAAATGTGACCTTTGTTCCCAAACACTGCATTTCATAATATCCTGTGAAAGTTCCTCAAGGATTGCTGATAACATTATTCAAAGGAATTGAGTGAGCAGTGTTAAAGGAAAGTAAGGAAGTGCAAATCTGACCTTTAACCTTGACATCATCTGGGGAGCACTATGGGAAAACAAGCTTTGCCACATACTGCAAATTGCAGTATTTGTGATAAACGCAATATGATAAATTACGGTATTTTTCATTAGCTACATTGTGTTTTCCTAGCCACATTTGATTTTCATTAGCCACTGGCTACAGTGGCTAGCTTAAGTGCTCACTCAGAGCATAATTCTGTGGAACACATAAGAATGCAATGCCCATATCACACAGTTTCAGCCAGTGACATGCTACATAATAGTGCAGAAACAGAATGTAATCCTGTGATAATTACTGTGACATGCTTATTACAGAACACTACATCCTGTCATAATCTACTGTATATTGTGTGGTATGTCTAAAAGCAGCAGTACCAGTTAAGCGGGACGTTTTTCACGGACCTTATTTTTGAATATACTTGTCCAACTTTACTTTTGGTTTATCATTGCTAAGTTTTATTCGAAACCAAGCTTTCATTTTTAATCTTTTTTAAAAATAGTAATACTGCTGTAGATTCACATAAAATATGGCAGGCACTGTACTTACAACTGCCTGCCCCCTTGACATTCCTGCATGTTGTTTCTTTACTTCTGTTTTGTCCCCGTCATGTGCGTTCACAATCTCATAGTGCCTTCTGAACCTGTACTTACACTGTGAAAAACACAGTAAAGTATCGCGTTTCACAAACAAATTGTATCCAACTCGCTTGTCTTTTTTTTTTTTTAATAAACCTGTATTCGATCTTGATTCCCCCCCCCTTTTGTTATGTATTTGAAATGGTAATGCACTGCATTACTTCTGCCACTTGAGGGCAGCATTCCGATATGTGTGTTAGAAAGAGAGAAGACAGAGAGTGTTTTGCTGAGACTAGAGAGGCTCCTGAATAAAATTAAAGCTGCTCTATTCCTGTTGCAGTGTGAGTTTGTTGAACAAGACCAGATTAAATGTTAGAACATAACATAATTGGTGCCGCTGGTGTTTAGTTACTCTCCGTACCTTACCAGAACGAACTACAGCTGTGAGGGTTTTCCTGAGACGTAACTTTTGGACCCACGAGTGAACCTGTGAGAGACACAAAAAGATGGCCGCTACCATAGGACATATTGATGCCTTTGATGAAAATGTGGAACAATGGACAACTTATATTGAGAGATTTGTACATTTTGTCACAGCAAATGATAAGTGATGAAAAACAAGTGGCTGTGTTACCGAGTGTCATGGGCAGCACAACGTACAGTTTGCTGAGAAGTCTTATAGCACCAGAAAAGCCCGGGGAGAAAACTTTTGCCAGTATTGTGGAGGTCTTACAGACACATTTCTCTCCTAAGCCTCTGGTGATTGCTGAAAGATTTTGCTTTCACAAACGAAATCAAGCAGAGGGTGAGTCTGTTGCAGTATGTGGCTGTTCTAAAGAAATTAGCTGAGCATTGCGAGTTTGGCACCCATTTAGATGATGCCCCGGGACAGATTTGTGTAGCGGTTTGAAAAGTGAAGCGACACAGAAGCCGCCTTTTAACGGAGGCGGGACTGACATACAAGAAGACGATAGAGATCGCTGTATCAATGGAAACAGCTGCACGGGAGGCTCAGCACCTAAGTGATTCCCTGAAAGTAAATGCTTTATCCTTCTCTTCTCCCAGGAAGCCTAATAAATGTGGTCGTTGTGGGAAGGCTAATCAAGTGATAAGGATTGCTGGTTTAAAGAACAGACATGTCATAACTGTGGGAAGAAAGGCCACATTGGGCGAGTGTGCAGAGGGAAAAAGAAAGGAGGAGAAATCAATGGAAGCAATTTGCGAAATGTAGAAAGAGAGAAGTACGTTGTGTGGAAACACAGGGAACGTGCAGTGATGACACTGATAATGAATTAGCATTGCACATGCTGACTCTTAAAGGGAAACGGCAACCATCTGTGCAACACCTGAAATTGAAGGAAACCACTGAAAATGGAATTGGACACAGGGGCTGCAGTTTCATTGATTTCTACAGACAAGTATGACACTATGTTGAGACATCTACCCCTACAAATGACTGACGTTGTACTGAGGACATACACTGGCGAGGCAATTTCACCTGAAGGTGTCATCAAAGTGCAGGTGAAAATGAATGGGCAAACGGCACTACTGCCTCTGTACGTGGTTAAAGGTAACTACCCTTCACTCTTAGGCAGGGAATGGCTAAAGAAAATATGCCTCAACTGGCAGGAGATAAGGACTGTTAATACGGGTGACCACAACACTCTAGAAGCAGTGTTGCAAAAACATGCTCCTTTATTCAAAGGGGAGCTAGGCACAATGAAGGGCATTGAGGCAAGAGTGTTTTTGAAGCCACAGCACAAACCAAAGTTTTGTCAACCTCGCCCAGTACCGTATGCACTCAGACCGAAAGTGGAGGCCGAATTAACTCACCTAACCGAAGCTGGAGTCTTGTCACCTGTACAGTGTAGTGACTGGGCACTGCCAGTAGTGCCAGTGGTAAAGAAAGACGGGTCCGTGCGAATATGTGGAGACTTTAAAGTAACCATAAATCCAGTTCTGTGTGTGGAACAGTATCCGATTCCACACATCGAAGACTTGTTTGCATCGCTGGCACAGGGCCAATGCTTCGGTACGCTGGATTTGTCACATGCTTATCTACAAATGAGAGTAGATGAAAACTCAAAGAAATATCTCACAATAACCACCCAAAAGGGTCTCTTCTGCTATAATCGTCTACCTTTTGGCATTGCATCAGCTCCAGCCATATTTCAGCGAGCTATGGACCAGGTTTTACGAGGTCTTCCAAATGTTCACTGTTACCTGGATGATATACTGGTGACCGGAAGAAATGATGCAGAGCACCTTAAGAACCTGGATGCAGTTCTGCAGCGATTGGAAGATTTTGGCTTGCGTGTCCAGAAGGAAAAGTGTGAATTTTTCAAGACTTCATTGGAGTACTTGGGCCATACCATAGATGCAGCGGGCTTACACAAATCGCCTGAGAAAGAAAAAGCGATTGTGGACGCCCCAGCACCAGAAAATGTGAGCCAGTTACGGTCGTTCTTGGGCCTGTTAAATTATTATGGCAGGTTTATTCCTAATCTGGCTACGATTCTCAACCCACTAAATGGCTTGCTGTGCAAGGGGAAGTCCTGGTGTTGGACAAAGGACTGTGAGAGTGCGTTTAAGAAGGCTAAAAAGCAACTTGTTTAGCAAGATGTGCTCATTCACTATAATCCACAGCTGAGCATCAGACTGGCGTGTGATGCCTCACCTTATGGGGTGGGAGCAGTTCTTTCTCATGTTCTACCGAATGGGGACGAAAAGCCAATTGCCTTTGCATCCAGAACTCTCAGCAAAGCGGAACAAACTATGCCCAAATTGAGAGGGAAGTGCTAGCAATAGTGTTCGGAGCTCGCAAATTCCCACCAATACCTTTATGGTCGGAATTCACACTCCTCACGATCACCGCCCCTCACGACCATTTTCAGCCCCCACAAAGGTATTCCTTCCATGGCAGCAGCCAGAATGCAATGTTGGGCTCTCTTGTTATCAGCTCACAACTACCACATTGAATACAAGAAGGCGGCTCTTCATGGCAATGCTGATGGGCTCTCAAGATTGCCTCTGCAGGCAGTCCACAGTGACAAAGTGGACACTGTTGATGTCTTCTACATCGGTCAGCTTGAGAAACTACCTATCACAAGTTCTGAAATTAAAAAGGAGACAAAAGTTGATCCTGTGTTGTCTCGAGTCTTGGACTCAGTAACAAAAGGGACTTTTACTGTGAACCAGAACATTCACGGTGAGTTATCACCATTCTACGCCAGACATAATGAGCCTTCAGTACAGCAAGGTTGCTTGATTTGGGTGTCCGGTGACTGTCCCTTCAAAACTACGTGATTCGTGTTTTGAAGAGCTACATGTGGTACACCCAGGCGTAGTGAGAATGAAGGCTTTAGCTAGAAGCTATATTTGGTGGCCAGGGATTGATTTGCAAATTGAGCAACAAGCAAAACATGCACTACTTGTCAGCGTGTTCAGAAAATGCCGTGTCCCTCACCTCTACATCCCTGGATGTGGCCAGGTGCACCGTGGCAGCATTCATGTAGATTTTCTTGAGGGCGTGGGAGGGACACATGTATCTTAATTGTTGTAGATGCCCACTCACAGTGGCCCGAATTCAAGTCATGGACACTACTACTACCAGTAAGACCATTCAAGTGCTGCAGGACTATTTAGCCAGCACTGGGATTCCTGAACAGCTGGTCAGTGATAATGGACCACAATTTATTTCTAGTGACTTTGCAGCATTTTTGAAGTCCAATGGTGTGAGGCATATTCGTAGTGCCCCATATCACCCCTCGACTAATGGTCAAGCGGAGCGTTTTGTGCAAACCATGAAGAATGCTCTGAAATCGGCGGGGGGGGGGTCTTTGACCTTACAACACAAGTTGGATAACTTCCTGTTGGCATACCGAAATACACCCCCATGCTACAACAAAGGAATCTCCAGCAATGTTGTTTTCAGTAAGCTTGTCCCGTCTTGATTTGCTGAAGCCAGATGTAGCATCAGAGGTTTGGAAGAACCAAGAATCTCAAATACTATGCCGCAAGCCTGCTCAAAGGAGAGGCAGTTCATTGTTGGGCAAGAGGTGCTTGTTCGAGATTACTGGAAGGGGGAGAAGTGGACCTCTGGTGTGGTGACATCTTAGACGGGTCCAGTGTCGTATACAGTTGATGTTGAATCTGGAGTGAAATGGAAACGTCATGCTGAACAGCTCCTAGATCTTCAACAGCGCACGGATGGGGACACCTCCAGGGAAGAAAACCCACAGGAAATGTGGATTCCATCTGCCGTAGCTTACAGAAGCCCCACTACGGAAGTCCCAACACCTTCTGAAGATGTAGAGCGGGAGGTGGAGAGGAGCAATGGTGAGGCTGTACAACCATCAACCGAGGATCGGAGGGAGGTACCAGACAGGGCAGCCATGCCAAGGGTTGCTCACGAGAGACGTTATCCATCCCGAATTTCAAAACCTCCAGATCGTTTGAACCTGTGAGACATTTAAAAGAAATAAATGTTTTGTGTAGTTAGAGAGCCAGATCAGATTATTGGGGCAGAATAATCCCCTTGACTGGTTCGAGGCCTGGGGCAGTCTACCCCTACCTCTAGCATAGAATGAACCATCTTAATAATAGCGAATAATGCTAATACTTGTTCATTTGGTAACAATATAATTTAGTGGGGAGGAAATGTTATGTATTTGAAATGGTAATGCATTGCGTTACTTCTGCCACTTGAGGGCAGCATTCTGATATGTGTAAGCTAGAAAGAGAGCAGACAGAGAGTGTTGTTGCTGAGACTAGAGAAGCTCCTGAATAAAAAATGAAAGCTGCTCTATTCCTGTTGCAGTGTGAGTTTGTTGAACAAGACCAGATTAAATGTTATAACATAACACCTTTCTTTTCTCTGCTACCCTTTCATAACTCTTGTTGGTCTCCGCTCCCTGCTACTAGGCCTAAGGCTGCTGGTAAATCCCTAACCTCATCAGCTGAAGTGCTTGAGTTTACAGAATGTTCCGATGCATGGTACCGCTTCTTTAGAATGTGTCAAGAGAGCCAGACCGGTGGTGCTGGAGGGTTGAGGTATGGCGCGCACGCAATTCGGGTTCAGTGACTGACCTCGGTAGCCGGGTTGGCAGGGAGGGAGAAGATGGAGCATCCAGAGGACAGCTTCTTCTCCTGGGAGGATCCAGGATGCTCAGTGTCCTGACAACCCCCAATGGAGATCGGAGGTAATGCAGGTACAGCCACTGATGTAAGGGCAGGGAGGTGCAGCAGAAGCCAGCAGGGCAGGAGTCATTGCATGCCATATTCCAAGGGGAATCCAGGAAATACAAGGGCAAAAACCCTGGTGTCCAGGTGAGAAGACAGCTGGTCTCCCGAGGCAGACACTCCACACCCTCAGTGCCAGCCACGATCCCAACCTGCCCACTGGGATCTTCGGCCTCTCCTGTATGGGCAGCAGGAGAGGAGGGATCCAAATTCGGTGCTCGTCCGAGGAGTGGTTCAGGCGAGTGGTTGGGGTGGACGCTGAGCGAGTCAGCCCGAGAGATGCCCCGGACCGTCAGAGAGAAACAAAGTTAAAAAAAATATATATATGTGTTAAGAGGTGGTTTTTGACTGCAGCACTGCAACAAAGTATTGAATGTCAAGGTGGTGCACAATTTTAGAATGTTTGGGGAGGGGGGCATGTAGTCCCAGAATGTAGCAGGGATGCACCATCTCAAAATATAGTGGGACACTCAATCTCGGAATGTGACAGGGACACCCATCAAGGAATTTGGTGGGGACTAGCAATTTCAAAATATAGTGGGGATACACACTGTCAGAATTTGACAGGATACACCATTTTATTCTGAAATTGCTTGTCCCTTCCACACTCCAGAATGGGATGCACCCACCAAATTTCAAAACTGGGCATCACATCCTCACCATATCCCGATATTGTACATCGGGCACATTCTAAAATTGTGCATCCCTGTCACGTTCTAAAGTTGTGTTTCAATGCCACATTTGAGAATTGTGACACTACCACATTCCAAACTTGTGTCACTACCACATTCTGAAATGGTGTGTCACCTTCATTCTGAAGCTGTGCATCAACACCACATTCCAAAATTGTCTCTCACTGGCACCCTCCAAAATTGTGCATCACTGCTACATTCGAGACTGCGTCACTGACACTTTCCGAAATTGTGCGTTGCGCCACATTCCAAAACTGTGTGGCACCGCATATTCCAAAAACAGTGCATCACCACCACATTCAAAAACTATGTGTCAGTGCCACATTCTGAAACTGTGCATCAATGCTATATTCCAAAAATGTGCGTCACTGCCACATTCTGAAACTCTGCATTGTCGCCACATTCCAATACTCTGCTTCACCACCACATTCTGATACTCAATGTCACTGCCACATTCCAAAACAGTCACCCCCATATTCTCAAACTGTAAGTCACTGCCATGTTCCAAAATTGTACACCACTGCCACATTCCAAAATTGTGCATCACCACCACATTCCAAAATTGTGTGTCACCGCCACATTCCGAAACTGTATGCCACTGCCATATTCCAAAACTGTGCGTCACCGCCACATTCCAAAACTATGCATCACTGCCACATTCCAAAACTGAACATCATTTCCACATTCTGCAGCTATGCATCACTGCCACATTCTGAAACTGCGCATCACCACCACATGTTAAAGATCAAATACACATATTTCATAAAAAGCTTAAATTCCCTTGAATTCACATCCCTGTGTCATGATTAGTGTTTCCTGAAAATATCATGCTGTTTGGTTTTGTGGTTTTCTTTAAATCAGCATCTGTTAATGTGCTCTGCAGTAACTGAAAACAGTGAAGAGGTTTCTGTCCCGGTCAGTGAGCAATGACATTATACCTGTCCAGCCTGCTGCTTCATCAGTTAAGCCAGATTGACTGAATAAGTTGTTGCAGTTCCTAGTTAGAGCAGTCTGTAGAGCTAATTGTTTTCACTCAAAGTTTGTTATTAACCCATCTGGTTTGTGTTTAGAGAGATCAGCTTAAAATCATTCTGTTCTCATAAACAGTTGATCATTTGGGGTTCAGTGCTGAATGAATGTGAGAAATTACTTTGTCTGTATCACAGATGTCAATTCTCTGTCATCAAAACTATGCATTCTATTCTGGCTATATAACACATGATTATTTAATGGTTATAAAATAAATCTACATTTCATCAATTCATATAAGCAGTGTTTCTTTGATGCAGCCTCAGTAAATGTTCATGTGATAACAATGGGAACATAAAGTGGCAGGATTTCTACCTTACACCCTCTGTGTTTGAAGCATTCTGTATCTTCCAGGGTCTGCTAGTAAACGTCATCAACCAACACGCACCCTTAAGGAAATCAAATCCAGGAAACGCGCACCCGATTGGTTTAGCCCACTACTTAAGAGGGCCTTACGGCATAGAGACACCCTTTGGAAAAGGGCTAGGAAGTCTCAGACTGGCCCTCCTTCCATGTAGCCAGAAATGCCTGCACCAAACTTGTAAGGTTGGAAAAACAACGGTTCTTCCAGTCAGCCCTGTAGGCAAGCAAAGACTGTTCCACCAATTTTTGGCAGATATCGAGAGAGGTTGAGGGATATTCCCCCGCCACCAGCCAAAATTGTGGCAACTAACACCTCCTACACAGATAGATCCGAGATCAGCTCAATAACCACTCGCCACTGCAGGCTTTGCATTCGACACGCCACCTGTTAGTAAACTGAGCACCACAAGCACGCAAAGCATAGCTACTAGAGTAACCAGCCCCCACCAACCGCCCCTTCAAGCTCCAGCCAGTCTCCTACAAACAGGTGGAGGACCTCCTCTCGCTGGACAACTAAAGGAGCGTTGGTGCCGATTCGCTTGAACCCTTCTTCTTAAAAGCAGGTTCTTATTATCTGGCAGCTCCAATTGTCCAGCTCTTTAACAGCTCATTATCCCAAGAGGAACTGCCGCCTAGTTGGAAAACCGCACTATTATCCCCCTGTTCAAGTCAGGGGACCCTACTGACTTGAATAACTATAGACCTATTTCGTTGCTTCCTGCTGTATCCAAGCTACTTGAAACAACTGTAAACTCTCAATTAAGGAGTACTTGGATCGTGAGAAAATCCTCAATCCAGTCCAATCAAGTTTCAGACCCAAGCACAGTACTGTGTCTGCTCTTGCCAAAGTGTCAAATAACTGGCTAAAGCCGGGACAGTAAACAGCACATATATGCACTCTCCCTTGACCTCAGCAAAGCATTTGATATGGTTGATCATTCCATACTTCTTGATTCCCTGAGTAGCATCGGTCTAACCTCTGCTGTAGTAAAGTGGTTCCGCTGCTACCTCACAAATTGTAAACAGCAAAATTAAAGCACAAAAGGAATTCTCCCCACTAAAATTTACTGCCCTGAGGCATTTCGCAATGTTCCATTTTGGGACCCATCCTCTTTGCCCTTTACATCAACTGCATCGACTCTGACCTGGTTGCTGGAAACGTTCATCTCTTCGCAGATGACACAGTCCTCTACACGACCAACCCCTTTTTGAACATTGCGTACAAGGAACTACAGCAGGATTTTGTCATCCTCAAGCACACCCTACTGAATCTAAAGCTCTTGTTAAATGCAAAAAAAAAAAAAAAGATTATGACCTCTCTCCATCCCACAATACAGGGATACCTGGGATCCCACAGATTATTACCCTAATGAACCATTAGAGCTAGTGGATAAATTTAAATATCTGGGAGTCTGGTTGGATAACAAATTCACCTTCCGTGTACATCTAAGTGAGTTAACAAAAAAGCTAAGGCAGCACCTCGGTATTTTCTATTGCATAAGATGCCTACTCATCCTGGAAGCTAGAAAGTGGCTGGTTCAAACAACCTTTCTTCCCCTGATTGACTACGCAGACTTCCAATATAGCCATTGCCCCCAGTATGGGCTCCAAAAGCTGGATACACTCTGTCACCACGCATTGAGATTTGTTCTTGACTTGCCCTTGCAGACTTATCACTGCTTATTGTACCAAGCATTAGATTGGCCGTCCCTCTCCATGAGGAGGCAAATAAACACCCTCATGTGGCTATTCCGGGCTTTGTCCAACAAACTACCACCCTATATCTGTAAGCTGCCTGAATGTTCAAAGGGTGCCTACGGACTAAGGAACTCCTCCTTTAGCTACCACGAACAAGGACATGTCTTGGCTCAACTGCCATTAGCTCCTTTTACCAGTGCTTTGGAATAACATGCAAAAATTACTTACAATCTCCCTGTTGTCCAGCCATTTTATATTCAGGGGGCTGCTCTATAGAGGCCTGAAAACAGCGTGCAATTGTTTCAGATAAAGCCTTACCCCGCTCAACTGAGTCCCTTAACCTCTGTAATCCTGGACCAGTGTTCCCATTTGCCCCCATCTGTACTTGATTCAAGTACAAATTATGAAATTCAAGTACATTTTTGTGTGAAGGGGGTACACTCTACCCCCATAATTCTGTGTGAAGTATATGTACCCCTCAAAAATGTTGTACAAATGGTAGAATGAACCCTTATAATTTATTTTGTACCCCTGAAAATTTTTGGAGAGGGTGCAGTGCACCCCCACATCTGCAGCCTTAATGGGAACACTGTCCTGGACTGCCTATTTCCTGCATTGGCCAGCATCCCTTTAGGGCAACCACCTCCACCCTCTCATCAATTAGCTTTGCAGGGGGCTTCATTCTATTAGGCTGCCCTATTTTCCCTCTCTACTATGTGTCTGATACCCTTTCTTTTCTTTCCACTGCCCTTCTCTATGTCCCTCTTTCCTCTCCTCACTTGTACTCTATAAGCTACACCCTATATACGCTGCACTTTAAATGCCTATATTTGCACCTGCTTTACATGTCTGAGTCATCCAAGTACTGATTTTGTATACTGTAACTGCCTGTACCAATGTATACTTTTGTACGAAGTGTTGTCTGCTGTAAGCAAAAGTGTCCTCTGTGCCCAGGACCATATTGAAAATTAGCTTGCTCAATGATGTAACTGCCTGGTTAAATAAAGTTTGACTGATAGATTGATTGATTGACTGACATGTCAGACTGACAAACCTGTGTCTGCCATACTCTTATTTCAGAGACATGTACTGTATGAACTCACAAAATTCATTTCTTTGAGGGTTTCTGTGTGAAAATACATCATGTATGTGTATAACTAGAAATACTATATGGCATCCTGATGCCTCTGTCTCCTGCCTGACAGTTGAGGCAGCAGCTCTCTGCTTCCCCTTTCCCATGCCCCCAAAAGCTCCTGTCTCCTGCCCTCATATGAGGCTGCTGCAAAATGCTGCCCGCTGTCTTCTCCACCCAGTCAGGGCTGCTGCACTCTGCTGCTTCCTGCACAAACAGTTTAGGCTGCCGCACCCTGCTACCCTCTGTCCCCCACACTATGGTCCTGTCCACACTGCTTCACTTTATCTAAATGTTTCAAAAAATGTTTTGTGTTCCGTGCTATAGCACATTTGTCGGTGCATCCACACTGCAACCCGTCACAGTGCTTGCCATTCGAGTTGCCATGCATGCTTATGCGCAATACCAGGCACCTCAATGCATGCCAGGATACTCGTGAATGGGCTTGGTCACGGATCGGGGAAAAAAAAAAAAATAAAAAGTACTCCACTTGATTCAGGAGTTCGCCATGAGGTCGGAATGTAAGTCACTTATCCCCTTTTCTTTTGGGCAGCAAAATACAAGTCCCAGAAGTTGGTGGAGATTGCCTTCAACCGTGTTATGGCACGGTTTGCATTCACACTACTGTTAACACGGTTTAAGGCAACCTTTTCAATCTGAAATCATGCTCGAAACCTGCTCCATTCAGGTTTGTAGTACAGTTTTCAAACACAGTTTGTAGCACCATTTTACCATGCTACAGTGTGGGCATGAACCGTGTTTGCTGTTCTTGTAACATTACCAACTGCTGGCAACGTTAGAAGACCTCCAGTATGACGCTAGGGCCTAAACACAAGCTGAAAGTATTTTTTGCATTTTCTATCGGGTAGTTTTGGGCAGTGTACCAAAGAATCTGACTCTAGAGGCAGGGAGCAGCATGGTGCAACAACTCTAACTGTGGGGGCAAGAGGCTCTATGGAGCAGCAGGGCACAGTGGTGTCAGGGGACAGAGGACAGCATGGTGCAGGACACAGCGGGGAATCAGGGTACAGCAGCCCTGACTGTGTGCGGGTGCACATGGTGCAGCAGTCCTGCACACTTGGGGCAATGGAAGTGGGTAGCAGGGTGCAGCAAAGCCCCACCTTTGTTGGCCTGGGCAGCACGGAGCAACAGCCCAAACTGTGAAGGAAGCGGCCCTGGGACTCTAGGGCTTAGCAGAGCAGAGTAGCTCATCTGTAGAGACAGGAAAGGGGGCAACAGTGTGCACTGGCCCCGACTGTGGGGTGGGGACAGAGGGAAGTGGAGCAGCCGCTCAAATGAGAGGCAGGAGACAGGGGCATCAGGATGCAATATAGTATTTCTAGTTATGCACATACATGATGTATTTTCACACAGAACCCCACAAAGAATCACATTTTATGAGTTCATATAGCACATGTTCCTGAGATAGCAGTGTGGCAGACACATTCATTAATCTGACATAAAAACAAAATTGTTCTCACATGAACCTATTTATTGAGGCTACATTACAGACAAGGTAATTTCTCACAGACATTCATTCATGCCACTAAAATTCAGCACTGTACCCCATGCTATTTTTAGGAAACACTAATCATGACACCAGGACATGTATTCAAGTGAATTCAAGCTTTATGAAATAGGTGTGCATTTGATCTTTAACTTGACTTGCGTTTTGTTAATTTGCCACAGACTCTCTTTCTCGCACACACCACTGCCATCTCTACTCCTCTTTCTGTCTCTCTCTCTCTCTCTCTCCCCACTACCACAAAGGCTACTAGCCCACAGTCTGACTTTTATCTCAAAATACAGGTTTGGGACCCCCCCATCCTACCTCCCCCCCCATTACTCCTACCTATTACACTCATTATTCCAGTTATTTCTGCTCCTTCGCCTTCCCTCATCCCCACTCTTCGCTGGCCAGTCAGCTTTCTCCTATCGCTTCCTTTCCCTCTGGACTCAACCCTCCTCTTCCATTCGTTTCACCCTTCTTTCCTTGCCCTTAAGTGCCTGCTCAGACCTACACCGGTGTTACTCACTCTTGCCCCTCAACCTCCTAGCCTCATCTTCTTCCTCATGGCTCTATACTTAGCGAGTCAATGGCTTCCATTTGCAAGCTTGATGTTGTTGTTCTATTTAGTTTTGCTGCTAGTTAACTTAGCCAAACTTACAAAAACTGCATTATCTGTTTTGCCACTTGTGTATAGTTAACCAAATTTACGTTACAGATTCTCACAAATTGTATTATTTATACATGTCATTATATACATTTTTTGTCTCCCTTGCTTGTTTCTATCTTCCTACTCCATGGGATGCACCTGGAAACAAGCCACAGCTCAGTGTGCTTTTCCCGGTTATCAAATTTTAAATAAATAAATACAATTCTGAAATTGTACATTCACCACCACATTCTGAAACTGTGAGACATCACCACATTCTGAAACTATGTGCCATCGCCACATTCTGAAACTGTGCCTCACCGCCATGTTCCGAAACTGTACGTCCAGGCTACTTTCTGAGTTTGTGTAATTAATGTATTCTACATTTGCAGCCTGTTGGCATTTTGAAATCTCATCCATGCACTATTCTAAGAATTGCACACAATTTTGTCTTCTAAAGCTATGTTTGCTGCTGCTTTCCAACACCTGTCACATTCTTAAGTACTGTACCTTGCATCTGCACACTGTAAAAATGCATGCACTGACCTACCGGTGTCAGCTTTCCTTTTCAGATGTTTACTACAACTGCAGTTTTATGTAACCTGGGAGAAATAAGTCCTATAAGGTAGCTTGCAGGAGGACTAAGCTGCGAGTTCTGGTTGGAACATCATCAGTAGTTCTTCAATGAAATTAGCATTTTAAAACTGGCAATGCATTCAGGGTTACAAAATGACTTGCAACTTTTAAACAAAGTAACTTACAAATCTCATTTTTAGCACGAGGCTGATTGGGGATATGTTGATCCAAATTCTGAATTTAGTGATGCCAGAAATTTTGACTGGACTCTAAAACTGCCTGGCTCTAGTGGTACCCTTCCTCCAGAATCGCCACAATCTCTGCCCCCGATGTAATGTGTGGCCTAACCACCAGTCCCACCTAATCACGCTACACAAGCGGGCGTGCACACACACACACACACACACACACACACACACACACATATCTGTTGTACCCATTCACACATTTACACTATAGTGCTGCTGACAGACCGGCAAATCTCCTCCACTTACCATCTTGGCCAATCACTGTCTAAATGACAGGGAGTGCATTCTTTCTCCCTGTCATTCAGACCGCAGCCAGACGAGCTGGAGAGCGGAGGATACTTGCCAGTCACCATCAGCAACACCACAGTCTAAATATGTGACTGGAACGAGTGCTGGGGGGGGGGCTGATGGGGCAGAATGGGAGGTTTGGACAACCATTACATTGGATGCAGGGGTCGTCATGGCAATTCTGGAAGAGGGGTACAACTAGAGCTAGGCAGTTTTAGAGGATAGGCAACTGTAAGATCAAGGTGGGGGCAGGCCCTGGACACCAGGGAATGGGAAATTATGAGGTTAGGGGATTTACCCAGCGCTTAGGCCTAGAAGTAGGGAAGGGAGACCAACACAAGTTATGGAAGGCTAGAAGAGGATTAAAAAAAGAGAGGAACAGCACCAATACAGAAGATGCATTACAGCCAGACAAGGAGGGACGTTCCTGCAATAACACTAGCAAGCATGCTTGCAGAATGTTTTCTGAGCATGAAGCATGTCAAGAAGATGAACAAGAATGTGATGAAAAACATCTATTTAGTACATAAAAAGATGACAAAATACAGGGCAGTGCAAATCAGGAGACAGACATGGAAATGAACCAAGAAAAAGGGCTTGTGAATAACCAAGTACTGCTTCTTTAAGGATACCATACCATATTTTAAAGGATTCGGGTATACTATGTTTAAGGCTGCAGAGAAAATTACATTTGAACTCAAACCTTGTGTATCCATGTCACAAGAGGCAGGGATTCACTTTCATCGCATCTATGCTGAGGGGCATTTGGTCACTACCACTCCTGGGATATGCGATTTTCAGTGCATGAAAATGTTTGCTACACTTGATGCTGTTTTAAATGATGTACTGAGCACTTAGTGCTTTATTCTGTATTTATTTTGTATACACTTTAAATAAAAGATTTAAGTGGGCAGCTCCATGGCGCTGAGCAAAGGGGTTCAACCGAGTTCGCGCAGTCTGGGTGTCAGGGTGACGACCAGCAGGGAGGGATCCAGGCGTCCACTGGACACTTCCCTCATGGGGGTGCTCAGCACTTGGAGGTGGACTGGGCAACGTTCAAGGAGCGTGAAGTCTCAACATGCTCCCGCACATTCCCACCTCAGGTTGCCTTCCCCATGTAGGCCCAATCAGGGTGGAGTGGGAGGGCCAGAAAATGGAAATATTGCCCTCCGATCGTCCGTAAGACAGCCGCTGGTCCCAGTCGCCACAAAGCCCCGGACTGCCCAGTCAGACTCCCACAGCACCCGGATCAATGAGATGCACCTACCGGCACCTTCTGCCTTGGAAGAGGGGACCCATCCAATGATGGGATACATTGGGTTTCCCATTGGGGCTGCCAATACAGGGGCAGTAGATGGCGGGGTGGGGGTGGGGGAGTGCACCTGGAAAGCCCAGAAGGAATGGCCGATCGGGTTGCTCGGAAGCAGGAAAAAAAAAAAAAAAAAGAAGATTTAAGTAGCGTCAACCTCCTCCTCCAAGTGCTTTCTGTTACAAGTTTACACTGTATGTTGAGAATGGTAACTATAAATATAGCAGGATGGTTGGTGCCTTGTCAGCCTCTATTCAGGAATTTCCTTGCCCAAGTCACTGAAAGGAGCTGGTTAAAAGTGCAAAAAAAAAAAAAAAAATGATACTTCAATCATTATGAGCCAGAATGGTGATTCACATGTATGTACACATACATAAGGCACTGTGACAAAATAATAAACCCTACTTATCATAATGAAAGCATTTAAAGGGTCACATTTTCTGACTTCATAGGGTTAGTAACTTGCCAAAGAGGAGCTGGGTCGCTGGGATGTAGCATTCTGTGGACCCATGTCTGGTTTGTGTTAGCACCAGCAAAGTGCTGGCAGTTTGATCCTCTGCTTCTAGATGGGGTTCATCAATTTGCAGATTATCTTTGTTCCACATTACCAGACACTTCCTGCTAATTATACAAAGGAGCTCCAAAATTAAGCTTTTGCGACTGGTCAACTGCCTTTTTTATGCGAAGTAAATTTCTGTATAACCCACACATGAAGAACCAGTTGGCTGCAACATATAAACCAAAGACTACAAGAAAACACTACACAATCCCTGTGTGTAAGACCAAAACAAAAGCCGCTATCTTCACCCCCGCCAACACAGCTGTAAACCACTAGCATAAGCATAAAAAAACATTTTGTTTCACAGTAACTCCTTGGTGACCACTAAACTCACCTCACCTCTCTCGTTCTTTCAGGATCAGCTCCTTCCCCATGCTCACAACACGATCCTGTCACCTGCTCACACGCAGCAGTTCATTTTATTAACTGAGAGTTCAAGCTTCCACAAAACTTTACTCAAAATCCGCAGTCTCAGACCCTTACTTCCTCCTAAATTACAGCAGTTTCTCCACGCACGCACCACACTCTGTCACACAGTCTAAACCCTCTATTTTTCTCTTTCTCAAAAAAGAAAAAAAACAACAAAAAAAAACACAATGCAGCATGTTTGTGTTGTGGGTACGACAACTGCAGCCATAATCTACCTAGCAACAAGGCACTATCTAACTGGGAGGAAGGACAGTATGAAAAATCGATTAATTTATTGTTTTAAAGCCTTTTAAAACTTTTAAGTAATTTTTTTTTATTCTTTAATTACAAACCATTGCATAATTATAATAATAATCCACTTCAGGGCATGGGTATGCAGTGTTTACCCATTTCTGGTGTGGGTTTGGTCACTTGTCCTACAGTCATGTGCCCAAACCACAGCAGGTGTGGGTAAACCCTGCATAACCCACCATGTCATGGATTATTCCTTAAACCCATCCTGTCGTGGATTATTCCTTAAACATACAGATGCAAACCTTTCAATAAAATGGAGTCAGTGCTGAAGCAAGACTTCATTTTTGTGCATCAGAATCTCTAAAACTTCCACTTGGAGACTTCCGCAGAGGAATGACTTCAAGCTCGAATGATACAGATGATGAGAAGGAAAAAAACATGTCTGTTTTTCCATCTCATCATTTTCTTTTACTGTTTTTTTTTTTCTATTTTCTCCACGTATCAACCTATCTCCAGCTACTCTTATGTGCCAGAGATTGGCTCACAGCACAGCTGGGTCTAACCTGGGGGTGCAGTCTGAGTTCACCACTGACTGAAAAGCTGGTTATCCATGCTGCCCCCAGTAGGCCATCTCCTGCACGTTTCCCCTTCCCCACAAATCAGGGTCCATAAGGCTAGACTCTAGTGCTGCTGGTTAGCTGTGACTGCTTAGCAGATCTTGGGGAAGGGGTGCATCTTGAACCTACAACCCTGGGGACAGCCAGATGGCAGTGCACCCAACCATCAGTTAGACATGTGACCAGGACGGGGGTGGGTGGGAAGGGGACTTAATGTTGGCATCTCCATGCGCCCCACAACTGCTCCCAAAGCAGCTGTCACCAGAAGGATAAGGACAGAACTAACAGCAACTCATTGTCAACAGCCTCTCTTTCCTTACGCCACCAGACACACACTAATTCAGAAAGGATAAGGATAAGTTAGACAGTGCAGCGTAGAATAACAAAAATGATTCAGGGCCAGCAGGGCAGATCCTATGAGGAGCACCTCAATGCACGAAATATGTACTCACTGGAGACCAGAAGCGAGAGGGGAGATATGGACAGAGACCTTCAAGTTCCTTAAAGGAATTAAAGTGAACTGCAGGGAACTATTTAGCCTGAATATCAACTTGAGGTCACATGGACACGAATGGAAATTAACAGGAGGTAGGTTCAGGAGAGATGTGAGGAAGTACTACTTTATGGAAAGGGTGGTGAAACCTTGGAACAGTCCGCCGGCTGAAGTGGTGGGTGCAAAAACAAGTCGGGGTATTCCAGCAGGGCTGGGACATAATAAAGGGAATAGTGGTTATTGGCGGCAACAGGACCAAGGAGGAGAAGAGAGAGAGGTCGGAGAGGGTCAGCAGCCTAGATGAACAGTAGGTTCCAGGGATTATAGGGAACTTTGTCAGACTGGATGGAGCGCTGGTCTTTTTTCTGCCATCATTGTCTGTTTCTATTCTGTGAAGTAAGCAAGAAATCCACTCCTAAAGAAAAGTGTGCATCTCAGAGACAGCCCCATCACTTCCTGTCACTGTCAACTAGGAGTGACCCAGGTCTAGGAATTAAACTCGCAGTCCCCTGAATGGGAACTGTATCTGCTAGATCATCGAAAGGTCCATTTTCTTACTGTTATGAATGATAATCACAGTGCACACCAATTCATCCTGAATTAGGGAGACAAGGAAAGGAAGCGATAAGAAACTGGGACATTTCGGCAAGATGCCTTCCTACTAAGGAAGTTCGTTAACTTTAAACTTGATGGTATCACAGAGTTTTAAAGATCAATATCAACGTATTATGTATGTTGTTTTATTACCAGTAACACGTACTAGTATTAAATAATGTTTTAAATAAAAACTAAATGACTGATTAAGTGACTCCGTCAGTGTTTTTTAACCATTTCTACTCTTTTCCTGATTTTTCAGACACAACATTTTGAGGCAGTCATTTAAATCATCATTGTCAGGCCACCCAATGGTCCAGCAGCAGCGCACTGCGCCGCACTGCAGGCGACCCGAGTTTAGGAGCTATCCCGGGTTGCCATGTCAGGAAGCAGGCCAGACGGAGGCAGCTGCCATGTGGCTGTGTGCCTCAGTGGGGGAGGGTTGTCAGAAGCTCCAAGGTTGCAGCGAGCCCTGCACTGGGCCAGGGAGCTTTCTCCTGCCCCAGGGTACGTGCTGCCTGCATGTGAGACCAGCATCAGGCTACGCTCATGTCACGCGAAGTGGGAAGGACAAAGAAGGGAAGAAAAAACCCAGAGCAGTCTATATTACAGCCTGGGCCTTGTGTGTTCCCCGGATCCTAGTTCCAGCCAGAAATGGGTCCTAGTCCACTGCTCTGGCCCTCCCCTCTGAAGTCCCTGCCACTGGGGGGGTGGGTAAACTCACTAGGGTTGCTCGGCCCAGTGGCGCTGAGGGTAGAGGTACTGGACAACACACCTCACACCATGCCGGCGACCTGGGTTCGGGAGCAGACTCGGGCTGTCGGGGGTCAGCAGGGGAGAGGGAGGATCGAGCATCCCATGACTGGTCTCCTTCCTTTGGGGGTGGGTGGAAAGATAGCGTCACTCTGCAGCGTCAACTGGCGGTGGCCAAGGGCACTGCGAATAGCGTGCATAGTTGAGGGCTGGAGTGCGGCAGGCAGCAGCATGTAAGTGTGCTGAAACCACTGCACGACCGGCTCCAAGGAAGGAAGAAAATAGTGGAAAATTGCGGGGCGATCACGGCGGCCGATGGCTGTGCCCTGCGCTCCCAGACACAAGAGGTACGCTCCCCAGGTATCAGGATCCAGGTCCCGGGGGGGGGGGGACTCTGCGTGCCAGCCTGTGTGGAGGAGAGCATGCCGTTGGCCAGACCAGGTCCAGGGTGGTGGATGCCGGTGGTCGGATAAGTCACCACCTGCTCCACAGCAGGGTGGAAAAAGAAAGTCGGATGAACAAAAAAGAGAAAAACTCACTAGGTCAGCTGGCTGGTACCATGTTTGAGGATGAAGGGGAACCCAGGTTTGAACAGGGTATACCCCAGGACCAGGAATGGAGTGTGGCTGGGAGAAAAGCTGTATAGTCCAAAAAAAAAAAAGTAATAGAAACATAGACAATGACAGTAGCAAAAGACCAAAGGTCCATCTAGTCTGACCAGAGTTCCCTGTATGTCCCAGGACCTACTGTCCATACGTGGTTTAATCACTGTCAAAATTACTTCAGTTAGCCAGTCCATTGGTCCAAGTGGTAGCCCTACTGCTTGTGGTGCAGAAGACCCAGTTCCGGGAAAGAGCCTGGAGTGTGGAAGGTATGTTGGGGAAGCAGATCCGATGGACAGCCTCCTCCTCCAGAGTGAGGAGTGAGGCTGTCTGCAACACGTCGACTCCTGGTGGTTGCTACGAAGTCAGTGCAACTGACACCTTCTGCGCATGTGGGTCAGGTATTCGGAGGTATCAGTGCATTCTGCACGGGACTAAAGTGACGTGCCCATGGCACATCCGAATCTCAGGGAAACACCAGAAGAAGATCCCTCCAACAGGTGCAAAATGAGGCCAGGGAACCAAGAGCTGCCACCTTTCAAAATGATCCCCCCAACCACCCAACGTTAGTCTCAGCCAGGATCCCAAGGCGATATAGGTCTCTCCCATTGGGGGCCCTCTGTGAGGGGCAACGAAATGGGCAGCTGGGAAGGGCGTGCCGAGGTGAAAGGTTGGTTCTAGGCAACTTGGGCTGATCTAGGGTACAGCCCCGTCCTGCCGGAGAGCCACAAAAAAAAAAAAAAAAAAGTTGATTAAAACAAAAACAAAAAACCTGACCTCAGTTGCAGGTGGGTCAGGATCAAGGCTTGAAGCACAAATGTAACCGGGCTGCCACAGACGATGTCAATTACTTCCCCTTCCCTCGTGGAATGCACACAGGTGGAGGGCCTGGGCCTTTCCATCTCCTTTGTTGTTGGGTGGGCAAGGTTCATTTCTGATTTGGGGGTATGACAAATGTCACACAGTTATCAGTTTTGACCCACTTTTTCTTAGGCGCAACTGAACAATATGACCCATTATTTGTTTCTTTTAGTCCCTGCTTTGTATGTCTAGTGGGTCTTTTCCTTCACACAGGCAAACATCTCAAACCCGGGGGCACTGTTTCCAAGGTTCAGTTAGAAAATAGCACAGTGTTCAAGTCTGGTACAACCGCCTGAGATGCAACACTCACCCACCTCCTCACTGGTTCATCTCACCCAAGAACCAACACACCACAGTGACAGTCCCCATAAATCAAGCACGTAATATCGCAACTTAAATAGTACAGTAATCACATAAGCGTTCAAACAAAAGAACAGTAACTTTGTTTAGGGATTAGATTCCTAAACGGGGAAAAAGGGGGTTGGTAGCAATAAGGTAGTGCAGTATAGTATTTTGTGGCTAGTCTTCCGTGCCCTCCTAGGCTCAGTCAACTTTAGTCCTGGATGCTCTTTCGTGCCCTTTCCAGTCACAGACAAATCAGTGCTGTCCCTGGGTTGTAACTACAGTATTTGCCCTTCCAGGCACAAGTCTTAAACTGTGCCTGCCCCCACATCAGACTGTGCAAAACAGACACTTGCCTCAGCCCTTCTGTACTCAAAGTACTACCCTCCCATCCCCTGGTACCAGTGCCATAACCCTTAGGTCAACCTAGGGAGCTATTGGTGCTTCAGTGAGTACTCAGCCATGAATACAGTGCAGGCCCAATGATGTTGCATGTAGCTGACCAGAGATGGTGCACTTTTAAAGTAAGCAATGCTTTGAGAAATAGAAAGTGCCAAACCCAAAGCCCATTCAAATGGAAACCACCAAATGAGGTTTTTCTAACTCTGGGCCAGATGGCCAAGTCTGGTAAACAAGTCACAACTATTTTACAGGTTTTGTTGCAGAGCAAGCCCGGAGTTTACTCACGGTTCATAAACCAGCTGATCTCAGACCAAATTTTGAAGTTATTTCTCAAATAAAGAAAAGGGTTGGAGATACAACCACTTCCAGGGACTTTCTCTGGGTTTCTTCTCTTCAACATTTTAAATGGTATAAGCAGCTTAAAACTGTACGCTATATTGACCCTACTTAACCTGTCTCTCCAATCTTTTAGATCGGAAACTTCTCACTAGGTTCAGAATGGAATTTTATGATGCAAATTATGTGTATTTCAAACACAGAAGACCTGGTATTAAAACTTCCCCCTGTAAATGTGGGATGAAGGCTGAAGATGACCTTAAGCATATCACGTTTTTATGCCCCTTGTATTCAAAGAAAAGAGGTGACTGGTTAGGCCCTATACTTGCTGACCTCAGTATTCCCTTTGATGAATTAATCCCAGCGTTGTACAATACTCTAGATGTGTCAATTTTACGCAGGTTATCTGGCCATTCATCTCTGAAACTGCAATTAATAATTTAGACAATTATATTCTATAGGGGACATAGAAGACTTGCTTCTTTTTTGCCACAAACAGGCTTTATTCCCCCAATGTTCAAAAGTTTTTTGATTATGGAATTTTGTGTTTACGGGCATCATACTTGGATGAGATTGTAGGTAACCAGACCCAACCCCATCCGACGCCCGTTTACTCCTGTTTCAGGATTGCTAAAGGCTGCTGCCTCCTCTGTCCCTTTATTTTCAAATTTCCTTTTTCTAAATATTACATTGGTATACTTAGATAACTCATTTGTGATATTTATACGACTGAGATTTCCCTTTTTCTGTGAATTTTATGTCTAGCTGATTAGTCACACATTATGCCAGACTATTGTGTTTCCCGTAGCTTTACATCTTTATCATATATACCTTTAAAATAGTGATCTAATATTATATTTACCTATACCCTGACAGTAATTTCCTGACCTTTCTACATATTCAGATTATTCGATGTTATATTCTAATTGGTACTGGACTTGAAAGTGTGCACATTTGAGAGTGGTCCTTAGAGATCATTTGTTACATAAACAGAACCTATTGCTAATTCTATGCTGTCTTGTAACAAGATATTACATGTGTTTTAAAACTTTTAATATTTACTGTACAAGTTGATGCACCTCATGAACCTTGTATTTTGAATGTTTTGAAATGTTCTTGTAAATGCCAAAACCAAACAAACTTGAAACAACTGATCTCCCTCACTGTGCAGGGGACTGATGGTGCAGTCTGCAGTGATCCCTGCCCGAATGGTGTCTGGCTGCTCTGTCTCACCCCCCACTCCAGTCTGGGATGGCAATGGTATTGCAGGCATCTGTTGTTCTCTGATGCATGTCAGGCCTCTCTTTGCCCCAGCAATTGATGGGTCACGTATTGGCCACTCGTGCGTCTTACTAAGGAATCCACCCCAGTCTACCCATCATGGCATCCAGTCCCACAGACCTGGTAATGACCAGCACCTGGTAGCAGTTCTGATCAGGTGGATTCAATCACAGTTGCAGCCTGCAGCTCAGCAAAAAAGTATCTACTGAAGATGCAGCTTTTCAGCTTCAAATTTTGTAGTGCTCTGCACATCAATACCTTGCATTCCAAGCAGAGAATCTGCTTCTGACTCTGTTTTATCTTGACAGATGCACAGTCTGTCTTAGCAACACCAGCTGTCAGCAGCACTCTACTCCCAGTGTGTTCAGCAGCACATGCAGACTCACTCTCCTAAGATCTCAGCATTGGGCAGACTTACAGAGCTCTTGAACAGCCCTTGCTTGGATCAAGCTGGCGGAGCTGTTACTCAAAGCAGAGAGTCCTAGCAGTCCGCCACTCGACAGGCGATTGGTGACTGGAGAACACCTGAATTAATCAGGGCCATCACAAGTCCAGAAGCCCTTGTGGCACTCTGCTCATGCCACATTACCTGACCACCCTCTGACCCCATTTCCATAGCAGAGCGGGTCAAAGTTGATGAAAATGGACGTCAAGTTGTAGTCCAACACTAGTTTTCCACAAGAGCCATTATTTACACAAACTTCACTATCTGAACACAAATCCGCATCCCAAACCCGTTCTGTATCCATCCAGTTCAGTTCATGCAATGATTGGGTGATTCCCAGTCTTGTCTGAAAAAGTGTAAAGTCAGCTCTGGTGGTGGTAGGTGCCTTTCATGTACAAGCAGCAAGGGAGTCTTCACCCTTGCTATGCCACGAACTGATACATCTGTCCAAAATTTCTATATGTTCGGATTCTGTCAGCAGTCTAAGGGTTAAAAGTAAAGTAGCCCCAAGGGGCTAATACAAACAAAAGCAGTGATCGGACAGAAAGTACCACAGGCTGGCCTTTCACTGCTTATGTTGGTGTTTTAAGCCTTGTTTACAACCCACCGGCAACTACGAGCTATTATTTCTACTCCCAGCTATTTAAGAAAACTTATTTACAAAAAAAAAAAAAGTACTGATGTATGAATTTGTACTTAAGTAATTACATTTTTTTTATACCGTGGTATAACATGCCTTTTTGTACAATAGCAGACTGATAGAAAGCAGTGCCATGGCTCAAATAATGGCATACAGCTTTATTTTATTCATTATTTATTAGGTCTAGGATTACAATACCTTTGAACCGGGGCTCTTTAAAGGTTCCACGTCAGGTTACAATTCAAAATATAAGACATGTAAGTCAGATTACAAATTCAATACACAGGACAAGGTCACAGAAGTGTAAGCTAAACAGAGTTACAAAGCATCTGAGAAACAAAACAAGTTTTGGAGGCTAGGTTACAGGAAGATACCGGATGAGGTGCAGAGAGGATAGAGGACAAGAGAGAGGAAGAGTAGAGGGAGATGGAGAGCTATAGAGAAGGAGTGCAGCCAGAGGCATTGTCATAGACATAACACGGGGAAGTGCATGCTAAGGAGTAACCAAGTGCTAATAGGAGAGAGAACTGCATATGGTTAGGGAAATATTCATGGGGTCAGCTAGTGGAAGCAGTCACAGGAGCTAGAGGCAGTGAGAGAGAGGCAGAGCTTTGATTTAAACAAACCAAGGGTCGGACTGGAGGAGATGTAACTGTTTAGACCATTTAGCCAGCTGGGTGCCCTATAAGCAAACAATCTCTGACCTTGTGAGGTATGACAACGTGGAACCTGCAGGAGCTGTGATTCAGACCCCCTGCTTGAGCGGGGGTTATTGCTAGGGTGCAGGAGTGCACACACTCCAGGGGGTGCAAGGCCTATGGTTATTTTCTGCCAAGGTGCAGGTTAGGTACTTTATCCAATTGGTGAGTTGCAGCCATCCAGTTTGTGCATAGGGGTCGCACGTATGTGTGAGGTGGTGGGATCCAGTGAGAAGTCGGCAGGCCTTATTGAGGGAGGTGGATATGTGTCTAAGAGCTGTAGCGGGGCAGAGCCACAGATAAGCCCATAGTTAATAATGGAGACAACAGAGCCTGAATGGTGATAGTCAGGGCTTCTTGGATAAGATGTTGCCTATGCCGTAAGAGAAGGCCAAGGCCAGTATTTGCTGCTTTGGCTACAGAGTCAATGTGGGCACTGTAAGTTAGATGAGGGTCTAGAGTGATCCCAAGGTACTTAAAGGCTTGAACCTGTTCCACGGTGACTCCATGAGTGGTTTTGATGGATAAGGGGTGCAGCTTATGCTTGTTATAAGAGCTGCTGAACATTACAGACTCTGTTTTCTTATTATTGAGGACCAGATTGTGATTTGAGAACCAATTTTTAACAGATGTGAAGCCAAGCTGAAGGTTGTCTTGTAGAGGCTTAGGATCCTTGTGGGAGGCAAGAATTACGGCATCATCTGCATAGAGGATGATTATTTCGGGAGCAAGAATTTGGAAGGGAGTTCAGGAACAAGCTGAATAGTAGGGGGCCCAGAATGGTTCCCCTGGGGACACCTGAGCGAACAGGCCTGGTATCAGAGGGGACATCTGCAAATTTTACTCTTTGAGATCGGTTCTCCAAGTAGCTTTTGAACCAGGCAATGGGGTTGGGAGACAGTCCAGCATTCAGAAGTTACACAAGCAGTAGGCAGTGAGGGACAGTGTTGAACGCCTTAGTCAGATCGATAAAGATGGACCCAATTAACTGACCTTTGTCCAGTGAGCTGTGAAGAGTGCCACAGAATTCCAGTAGGGCAGATGAGGTGCTATGTCCTTTCCTGAAGCCATGTTGTTGCGAGCACAGGATATAGTATTTGTCCAGGAAATCTGTGAGTTGATTTGCTGCAAATACGTTCAAGGGCCTTGGAGAGGGGTGGCAATATAGAGATTGGATGGTAGTTTCCATGAGTGGCCCTGTCACCACTTTTATGGACAGGGGAAATGGTGGCAGATTTCCATTTGTCAGGGAACTGGCTGAGCCTATGTGAGAGGTTGGAAATATATGTCAGTGGCTGTAACATTTCATCAAGGGTGAGGGACAGCAGTTTACGGTCAAAGGTATCACTGTTGGATCTGGATTTGGTGATGGCTTTGGTAATGTATTTGTGGGCATCATGCATCTTGACTGCTTTGAAATAAAAAGGCAGGTGGCTAGAGGAGGAGGAGGCATTGGGGGGAGGAGAGGGAGAGTCATAGTCCTTGAAAACATCACAAGGGAGAACACTGCTGAGATCAGTGAAATGCAGTGTTGAAGGTATTTGCTATGATTTAGGGTCAAGCGTAGTAGACCCATTTATGTTGAGCAAGGTAGGAGAGGTTTTTGGCTGCTTCCCAGTGGCCTCTTTAATATTGTTCCAAAATGCCCTCCCATTACCCCAGGTATCCATGAGAGCATTCTTGAAGTAGGTAGATTTCTTTTGCCGTATAGATTTGGTAAGTCATTCTGTGCACGTTTATAGTTTTGGATGTCAGTTTCTTTACTAGTGGTTCTGGCCAGATCCCAGAGGCGATCTTTAGATTTTAGTTGATGTAAGAGATCAGCTGAGAGCCAGGGATTGCAAAGGGCTTTGACTTTGCACTTTTTAAAAGGAGCGTAGGAGTCACAGGCTGTATTGAAAGTGCTGATGAAGTAATCCAGCGCAGTATTTACAACTGTTGCTTTGTAGATAGGGGACCAGTCTTGGAGGTTGAGGCATGTTTTGAGGTGTGACAACTGCCCACGTGGTAGGACTCTACTAGTGATGATATTAGGAGGGGGCTTGTGGAATTTGTTTGTCCATTCACAGATGACAGGGGAATGGTCGCTAAGCAAGTCAGGGAGGACTGAGGTATTTGTGATACGAGTTGGGTGGCTGGTAAGAATCCAATCCAGGAGGGTGCTGGTGTCAGATTTGTAGTATTTCCTGGTCGGAGAGATGAACATCTGGGTGAGACTGGCCGATGAGACAGCATCCTTATGGACCCCTGCATCAGACGTGAGCCAGTTTATATTAAAGTCTCCAAGCAGAATCATTTCAGAGTCAGGAGGTTGGGACCTGGTTAATTCCAAGACAGCGTTAAGGCCATTCCCTTGTTCTTTCAGGGGAAAATACACTGAGGCAACTGTGAGGGATTTGTTAAGGGCACCTAATAAGATTCTGAAGGGAGAATCTGCGCAGCAGTGGCTGGGAAGGGGGTAGTGATAGGGTGTCCCAGTAGCGAATCTTTAAAGTAAACTGCACCTCCACCACCTCTTTTGGACTTCTAGTCTAGCCTGAAAACATTGTAGCCTGGAACTGCGATAGCCAGGTTGGGGATTTTGGGTGTAAGCCAGGTTTCTACAACTGCCAGGATATCTGGGCTCTGCTGACTGGTAAAGATTTGTAGGGCATCCAGCTTGGAGAGTAGACTACAGATGTTGAGAGATGCTATGGAGAGTGCTCCTGAGGGGTTTTCCTAGCATATAGCTGGAAGTGATTGGGCCAGGGTTAGGATGGATGTTTCCTGATAGCAGCAGGAGGAGGAGCACAAGCTTCAGGGTTCACAAGTAAGTCCCTGAGTGTGAGTCTACATGCCCATTTTTTGCAGGGGCTTACATTAGGTTGGTGGCAATGACCCCAGAGTGATGGCATGTGAGAGTGATGAGAGTGTCCAGGGCCTGTGTACAGTGGTAGGTGGGGAATGCCATCCATTTGCAGAGGGAGCACCGGAGGGAGGCAAGCTCATGATGGAGAGTACCTGAGTGATAAGTAAAGCCAAGCACGATGCTGGGGAGGGGAGCAAGCTCCAGGGAGGAAGAAAGGCAGAAAGAGGGATGAGAGTAAGAGAAGCAGAAACTGCAGTGCATGCAGGGACAACATGATGCAACAGTCAGGAGGACTGGATTGATACGAGCATTAATCATCGAAAAGGTAGCATCTAATGGGAGTTAATGATGGTTGAGACTGCCAGGCACGAGGCCGAGGCTGAGTGCGTACAACGTCCAAGCATGCATTAACTCCCCATTAGATGCCACCTTCGGAGGGGATTAATGCACTTGTAACATGGTCTACATATGGATCTGTATCTCCTATATGTTTCTGGTGATAAAATACAATACACAATCACACTAATAAAGTTTCTCACTTATTTTTACCGTTACTTTGAAAATTCTGAATGAACCTCTCTTTCATACGTGTGTTTTTTTCTCTTTTTTTTTTTTTATAGTGGTACAATTATATATTTCTTAACGATTGGGATACATTTTATTGATTTCTTAGCGACTGCTCATTTGATATTCTTGCCAGGTTGACCGCGATGTTGCTCGTTTTCTAGTTCGCCGTCTGTCTCTCTCATTTGCATACAGAAATTGTGCTTTACTTCGCTCTCGTTCTATTCTTTGGGTACTCACACTTTTTTTCTACAGCTTGGTTCCTTTCTGTAGTAAGATTTCTCCAGTCTCTCTGCTATGTTCTGAGTCTGTGTTTGCTCTTGCATAATTACAATTACCAGTCCCATAGACCGTAAAACTCTTAAACTGAAATGCGTTTCCGCATGTTCCCTGTCCTGCTTGCTGTTTCGGTCCATTGGATCCTGTCTCCCTCAGTACTTCTGCTCCAGCCTCCTGCATTCTGTCTGTCTCACCTGCTCTGTGGTCACCACTTTGCAATATTTTAAATTTCTCACTCTGTACTGCATCTTTCTCCATCTGACATCACTATCTCATCGTCCTCAACCTAAACATTGTTCGCATTTTCTCCCTATCTAACTTTCCCACTTCCCTCGTTCTACCTTTCACCTAGTCCCTCTCTGATATTTCTCCCACTGCTCCTCTACTATGCGTATTTGCCATTTACAAACTTGATGACTTCTATTTGTTCTCTTCCCATATTTGACACACTGCTCATTTTCCTCCTGTGGCTGCTTTATGTATTTCACAAACAACATGGCATTATCGCTCTTCATAATGCCGTGTTGCTCGTGTACCACCTGATATTTTATTGCTCCTATCGGCTCGGCTGCTACTGTTTTCCCATGTTACAAGTGTGCTTATAACTGAGCCCTCTAGTGGCTAAAAGATATAATCTGCTAATGGAAAAGTCAACTTTAAACTGAAGAAATTCAGCACTGAGTATCAAAACAGACCAGATATCAGAGGCAATACTGGATTGAGGGAAAAAAGTTAAATAAGCTGGCCGATGGTAGTAACATAGTCCAGTCAGGAGGAATCTGGAAATGCCTTGCAGGATAAGGAACCAAACACAGAGCTCGTGTTCCATGGACAGCCAATAAGAGCTGTCCCAAGATAAAGGCAATTGTCCTTAGAAATTTTACAGAGACAGCCATGCAGCCTTGAGTTCCCAGAACGCTGTCCAGGCCGTACCTGCAAGCAAGGGCTCGGGGAGTGTGGCAGCAGGCTCTTCTCACCATGGAAGCATGTAGACTTACGTCTGAGGCACTGTTAGCCCAAAGGACGATGAGGATGCCTGCTAGCAAGGGCTCAGGGAGTGTGACAGCAGGCTCTTCTCACCGTGGAGCTGTGTAGACCCCCATCTGAGGTGCTGTTAGCCCAAAGGGCTATATGACATGTTTATATGAAATGTTTCAGCACTGTGAGCTCAGAGCACAGAGAGCAGCAAAAAAAACCAAAAAAGAAAGAAATAATAGAGAATAATGGACAGGTAAGTGTGTGTTATGGATTTTGTTCACACACCCGAGGTGTGTGATGACCCAGAAACCTCGAGAGGTATATGTGGTCATCACACACAGAGGGTATGTGAAGAAAATCCATAACATCAAACTTACCTATGCTTTATTTTATACAATTGCTGTCATGGAGATTTAGACTATTTCTAACAGCTTGAAAGAAAGAGACCTTTTTTTTTTTTTAGCTATAGTGCAGTTTTATTTTTGAAGAAATTGAACTGTACGTGAATAAAACAGTTGAAAATACTTTTTGTGAAACAACAGAATGCAACAGATTTAAAGTCTTTTCTTTGGGGAATGTCATATCAATATGATTTCAAGTTATTATTGCCTTTGGAGCATAATAACCTGAAATCTGGTTGATATGCATTTTTAACAAAACAGTAATCCAGTTGATATTTATGGTCACCAGTAATTATAACACTATACTGTAGTACACTGCATGGTATGGTAGCAGGAGAGGGTTTAGGAGATGCAAAGAGACTAGCAAAGGTTAAAGAGATGGTCAAAGGTTTGGCAGTTGAAACCCAAAGCCAAAAAGTGCAAGATGTTGCACATGGGAACAAGAACCCCATGACAGTGTACTGATGGGGGGGTAAAGCTGGCCATGACCTCCGAGGAATGAGATCTAGAGGTCATCATCAGTAACTGCATAGAGCAATCTTGCCAGTGTAACAAGACCTACAGTAAAGGCAAACAGAATACTGGAGTGTATAGGAAGGGGTACTGACAGCAGAAGGCAGAAGGTATTATACCTCTCTATAGATCACTGGTGATGCATCTACCTGGAATACTGTGCCCAGTTCTGGAGATCTCAGCTAAGAAATGGACAGGCTGGAGAGAGTGCAACTTGGGGTGACCAAAATGATTCAGGGCCGACAGGGTAGACATTATGAGGATTGGCACAAGGCACTGAACATGTACTCACTGGAGGCCAGACGAGAGAAGGGACATATGATAGAGACCTTCAAGTTCCTGAAGGAAACATAGGTAATGACAGCAGAAAAAGATAAATGGGCTATCCAGTTTGCCAGAATTCCTATTTAGCCCTGGGACCTACTGTCCCTCCAGGGTCTCTTCATCCTCTCCACCCCCCCCCAATTCCTCTCCCAGCTTCTGCCACTACAAGCACCAACAATACCCTTCATTCTACCCTAACTGTACTTGAGCCCACCAACAGTTTTAGCACCCACGACTTTGGCCAGCAGACGGTTCCACGGCTTCATCATGACGCATTCTGTAAAATAATACTTCCTAATGTCCCTTCTGAGCCTCCCTCCTGTCAGCTTCCACTCGTGTTCACGTGACCTTGAACTAGTATTCAAGCAATCAAGAAAGGAATGAACAAAGTAAACTGCGAGGAACCTTTTGGCATAAGTAGCAGATCTAGAACACTGGCAGGTGGGGGTGGGGGGGGAAGAGGTTCAAGATGGAAATGAGAACGTTTTATTTTTACAGAAAGGGTGGTGGAGCTGAGGAACAATAAGCCAACTGATGTGATGGGCGCCAAAACTATCTATAGTTTTAAACACATCTTAGACAGAGTAAAGGGCTTAGTGGCTGCTCAGGGTGCTAGCGGCAGGGAGGGGAGGGAAGCATGGGTTTGACACTAGGTGTTAGAACCCTGTATGGTCAATAGGTCCTGGGTTTGTTAGGGTTTTATGGGCAGAGTGGATGGATCAGTGATCTGTTTCTGCCATCACCGTCCATGCTTCTATGTTACACCTAATCACCATTTGTACTTAATAATGGATAACTAGATGGTGCAAGCTCTATTCACCACTTAAAGTGCCAACGAGCATGCCCCGTCAAAGTTAACTACCTAACAGCTCCTCCAAACAGCTCTATAACATCATTAACTACAGACTGCAGAAATAAAGTACAGAAGATCTGCAGTGTTTGGGTCAGAAGTATGACAGACAGGAAGAAGTGTGGCGCACGTGTAACCCCTTGTTACCCGAGGTTACTAGAATCCCAGTAAGACCGAGTGGTAGGCAGGGAAGACAGCTTGTGAAACTCCAGTTAAATGGATTTCACACTGTCTCACTCTGTTCTCAGTCTCAGCTGAGACTGAGGGATGACATCACCATAGAACTGTCGCAGCTGCATGAGCCACAATGGAATCTGCAGCAGGGAGTTGGAGTAGAATGTTGGGAGGTTTGAACAGTTAGTCTGTAGGCAGTTGGAGTCTGGAGCTTGCTGAGAGAGGAGCACAGCAGCTCTGTGTTAGGCTCTTGGAGCCTCAGCCCTGACATAGAGCTACATTTAGGAAAACGGTGTGTGTTTCCACCTAAAAGAGAGACACAGAAGCAGTTTTAAAGTGGTGGAGACCGCTGAATTGGGTCTCAATGCCCCCTCCCTCAGGGGATGGAGGCAAGAAGGTTTTCCTGCATATTCCAGGGGCAACCCTCTGGCTTCTGCAAGTGGAGAAGCTGCCTTATTTGGTCCAAGAGTTTTTGGGAAACAAGAAGATTTTGTGATTCGTCTGTGGGGCACTTGCAACCGGAGGGTGAGTTTCTGCTCTTTCTAAAGGGCCCATGTTTTCACCCTGGAACTTGTGTGATAGTGGGGATTGGACTACTGAAGTAGTGGGAGGCCTAGAGTAATAGGCTTAGCCAAAGTAAAAGTATGTTCAAGTTCAGCACATATGGGAAGTCAAGACATGTAGAGGAGACGTGACATATGTCTACCCAGTAATCTACATTGCCAAGCTTTCAGAAAAGAGTTGTTTAGTTTCCAGAGAAATGGCCGGGTATAGATTGTGGGAGCTGGAGGTGGGAGACCCCCATCTTTAGTGACCAGGTCCACCTCTACTGATTTGCTCCATGGATTTCTGCTTTGCCTCATACACTTGGCCAGTGATGAGGGAAGTACCCAGACGTGGGATTGGAAGGAAAATTCCCCTCTAGGAGTCGAAGGCTCTATGGTGGTTTGGGGAGCCACCAATTGGAAAACTGGTTCATTTCCCAAAATGGACCGTGGATAAAGTGGCCGGCGGGGGAGCCGGGCCAGTGGGGAAAACCCAAGTAGTGTACAAGTCGGGCTGTGTACCCAAAGCTGCGTGCAAGTCTGGGTTGTGCCTGCTGGGTTCAGAGCCTGAGGGCTGGAAATAGTGAAGAAGTGTTCTGTTGTCTCTAATCTGCATTATCAGGAATGTAGCCATGCATGGAGTCCGTCTATGCTTTGTTTGTTCAGTTTGGATGTGAATAAAAGCCACACTGTAGAATCTCATTCCTGGTTCTGGACATTACAGTTATTGCTTCCTGTGTTCGGATTTACTTGGGTGCCCCTGTGCAGAGTAGCCAAACCTAGGCCCCCTGTGCCGAGTAACCTTATCCTCCCCGAACCCAGGCCCCACCAGGTACTGCTGTCAGCTTCAACAGCATGCCACCTGTCATTTTGCTAAAAGGCAGGGGTCTGGGGGTTACAGACAGGAATACCGTGGCTTACGGGAACACTGTCAGTGTCCAGTCACAAAGAGAAAAACCTGAGTCGACGAGAATACATAAGCAATATATAAGTAAACTAAGTCTGCTCACCATTTTGGATAATTGTTTTCTGTGGGGGGGCTTCACTCCCTACACCCCACCAAAAATTTAAATCACCTCCACGTCTTGCATATTTTACACACAATGCAAGCGGAGGTTGTGGGAATGATGCCCCAATCAAGTGAATGTCACGGTGGGCAAGCAGAGGGTGTGGGAATCGAACCCAGGGCAGCTGGATGTGTCACGCTCACCAGTTCATTGCTCTAACCGCTAGGCCATTGTGGCAGGTCCACTATGCCACACACCAGTCATCAGTTTTATAGTTTCCCACGGTGAGTAAACGAACTGTCCCATCATGCACAGCACTAACAGTATTACTGCCCACCAGGGTAATCTCGTCCACCATACAGCTTCCTGTTGTACCCAAACACTGCAGTCGAGCCTAAAGGACATTTCCAACACATCCATACTATGGATCTTATGAATAAAATGTATGCCAGTATATTATTCTGACTTTCATGAGGTCAGTCAACATGAATGAAATCTAATGTGTTCTAGGCTTTCCATAATACCTTATAAAGTTATCTCCAGCAGCAATAATAGTTTTCATACAGTTTCAGTCAGTAAAACAGCACAAGCTTATAGTTTACAAATGTTGTATCTTACGTGAAAGTACAACTGAATTTTTACTTTGCCCTACAATCAATGATAAAAATAAGCAGACAGTGGTTCTGGCGTCACTTTGTTGGTCCAATAGTTTGCCAATATTCAACTACTGCACTCCTACGTACTATTTTCAAATTTCCTACTTGAAACTTTTTTTTTTTTTTTAGTTTAGTTGTTTAACCAGGTATAGCACACTAAGCTGAAAGCTTTTTTACAGGAGCGACCTGGGAGCACAAGGAGGTTAAGTGACTTGCTCAGGGTCACACAGTATGCAAGTGGAAGCTGTGGGATTCAAACCCAGGTGTGGTCTGCTGGATGTCACCAGATTTGCAGTTCAGAGCCTTAGACCACTGTGCTATACTGCCTCCAAAACTTATCAACTACTAGACTGAAACTGGCGACGATATTGGTTTATGACTGACTGACACGTACAACTGTTTAACAACAAGGCACATTTCACATCTCCTATCAGTGGACTGATATTCTTCTGTTTTACCATCATTACAAGGAGCTGTCAGAGTTGTATGCGTCAATAAACCATTGAATGGCAGCATCATGCCCAACCAAACTACCTCCAGACAGTTTGGGAATCTTTCCAATTTTACTGGTGATTTCAGCTGTCAGCGTCCCAAAATCCTGCTCGTAGCTCTCGAAATCCGATGACATCTCCCTCGATTACTGTTTTTTTTAAATAATAAAATAAACGCGGAGATGAAACCGCAGCGCACCAAACCAGACACTGAATTAGGGCAGCCGACAAGTCCTCTTTCCTACCGGAAGCCCAGCGCAGTCCGTCTGCATTATCGCTCCCAGCACAAACAGCGACTCTTTCCCCTGATAGGAACCAATCTGCCGAATGTTAGGTCACAGCTAATTCTCTACCCCCATTGGCTGTTCAGGGGCGGCTTTCCAGTGCTGCATTCTGACAATAGTAGCAGTAAGGTAGAAGTCGGACTGCGCTAGGAGTAAGAGTCCCGAAGCTGAAAATTTAAAGGTCCCGGTCAAACTGGTTGATTGGTCAGCAGGATCACAGTAGACACAGCTTGGCTGAGTTGGAGGTGCTGTTGGTGTGCTGAGCAAGTCCCACTGATTTTGCCTCAAAAATTTACCCTGTCCTTCTTAAAGTTGTAGTTTCTGTCACTAAAAAATAGGGGATTCAAAGTATAAAATGATGGCAAACATTAGTGCTACGGTCAAGTTGTAGTAGGCTTTTTGACCTGATGTGATAATTTTTTTAAGACGTGTTCATGATTTTTGTCATTTGTCCCTGATTTTCTAAGCCCTGTCCCTGGTTTATAAGGCAGGAGGTTGAAAGGTATGGCCCTAGGATTAGGAGAGGGGGGAGAATCAAAGAATTGCTGTGATTATCCACCTTGATTTATAAGGCAGAAGGTTGAGAGGTATAATCCTAGGAGTAGCAAGGGGGGCAAAAGAATTGTTGTGATTGTATACCCCGATTTGGCTGTTTAGGCAGCAGTTTCTGAGCACTGGATTCTGGAGTGGCGACAGGAGCTGGAGAGCACTATGAGCAAGAGTCCTAAAGCTGGAAACGTAAAGGTTCCAGGCAAGCTAGCTGCTCACAGCTGCTTGGCCAGCAGGATGACAGCAGGCATGGCCTGGCTGAGCTGAAGCTGCGATTGGTGCGCTGTACGAGTCCAATTGCACGTGGCTTGAAACACAGAGTTGGCATAGGGTTACCACCTTTTAAGAAGCCCAAAGTGGGATATTTCTTACTAAAACATGATTTTTTGCAGGACAGTACATGACCTTGACTAGTGCAACAGATTTGTTTTCTCTACATAATCAGAATTAAGACTAAGTATTGTAGTTGTGTGGTTGCTTCTGTGGTGTCATATCATTTTAATGTACTTTAGTTAAGGTACTATAGTTTTCTACAAGATTTAGATGAAAGTTAGAAAATATTTTTTCTATGAAAAAGTCAGGACATGTAGTATTTTTCATGTTTTTTAGCAGGACACAGCTGCCCAAATCAGGACTGTCCTGCGAAACACAGGATAGGTGGTAACCCTAAGTTGGCAGGTCCCAAGAGCAGTTGCATGGAGCAGAGGGACATTCAAGGAATTACAGCAGATTCTCTACACCGATTTGGATGCTCTGTTGTCAGTTTCTGAGTGCTGGATTCCAGAGTAGTGGCAGGAGCAGGATAGCACTAGCTGCCATGACATAATAGGATAAATCACTTAATCTGGTTCAAGGTCAGTTGGCATTCATCTGTATCCCCCTTCCCCAGGTCCTGCCTGAAAATAGGCAGGATTTGTCTAGTGCACTTACCCGGTCAACAAAAACTAAATAAATAAATAAACTAATAATGCTTCAATATGTTTAAGAATGTACTTGCGCCAGTAAACAGCCTTGAAAACTTTTCGAATGCATCAGAAAAATGGCAATTTGAAACACCAGGGAATGTCTTTAAATAGCTAGTATAGAACAGTTAATTAGAACAGAGTGTTCTATGTAGGAATGCATACACACCATCTGTAGAAGTAGGGAGAGGAGAAAAAAAATACACCAAACTGTAGCAGCAGGGTGTTTGAAAGAGTTTTTTTCTTGGCAGAGCAGAGGAGAAAGATGCAAGGAGTGGTGCAGTGCAGTGGATATGGAACAGAAGTTTTCAGGAGGACATTGTGGGTACTTCAGTGCTGCCCCATATGCCGGCACCTCTCTGGGCTGAGGGCAGAGGTTGCCAGTCTCCGAGTCGAGTTGGCAGGAGTACTGGCAGCCTTTGTCCCCACCCAGAGGCCACACTACCACAGCGGACACCCAGGTAGAGGGCTGGCTGGACTACGGTGGGCTTAGGGAGGTTGGGAGGCTCAGAGGCACATCCCTCATCTAGTCCAACTTACAAACTCCTTGGCTGTCTTGGAGGAGTGGGCGTATCTCACAAGGGAACCCAAGGTTGGAACCAGGGAGGATGAGTGGGTCCTCCAAGAGGGACACCCAGGGGCGGGAGGTAGAGGACCCCAAATGAGGAAGAAGCTACTCCTGGTGGGGGACTCAATAGTCTGGGGAATGGAGCTGGGCGCAGGTAACAGAATGGAGAGGGAGGTCAGGTGCCTCTCAGGAGGCAGAGCTTGGAGGGAAGGGAGGCGAATCCTGAGGATAGCTACAGTGGCAGCAAGGAAGGGGTAACTGGAGATCATTGTCCATTTGGGGACAGATGACCTAGCCAGTGAGAAGGCAAGTTTAGAGCAGGTGCAGGGGAACTTCATGGAGTTAGGTAGGCACCTGGGGGGTAGTAGACTCTGTAACATTCTCGGAGGTGCTTCTGGTCCACGGCAAGGGGAGGGCTAGGAATCTCCACATTAGTAAATTCAAAAATTGGTTGAAGGACTGGTGCAGCGAGAAAGGGTTTGGCTTCACTGGGAACTGGAGGCCCACCTGGACTGATGGGGGCCTGTACCAGGGTGATGGCCTTCCTCCTTCCGTGTAGGGGACAGCAGTCCTCCATGAGCAGTTTAAATGCTTCCTTAACAAGCATTTAAACTAGCCAGCAGGCCATCATGAACAGGGAGAATTAAGCAGCCCACCCCCACAGGACAGAAGAGATGGCAAGGAGGATCCTGAGGAAACAGTGGTGACAGTTATTCCTGAACTCATAACAAGGGTACAATGGAGGAGGGGAGGCAGAAAAAGACAAAAACCAGAGTTGGAAAGAAGGGCTGGGAAGGCAAAAAATGGAAGTACAAGGGAGAAAGACAACGAACCATGGAAAGCCATGTGTATTAATGCCCGCAGCCTGGGTAATAAAATCCCAGACTTGCTGCCCATGATGACAGATACAAACCTAGATGTAGTGGCAGTTACCAAGACGTGGTACACTGGAAACCCTGACTGGGAAGTAAATGTACCAGGATACGGTCTATTCAGGAGGAATAGGGGTGGAAAAAGGGGGGAGGGCCTTTACATCAGAGAAGGAATAAAGGCAACAGCAGTGCAAGGGAAGAATGGGGAGGCTGAGGCACTGTGGGTCACACTTGAGCTGGGTATCGGCACAGCGATTCACACAAGAGTGATCTACAGGCTTCCAGCACAGGGGAAGGAGAGAGTTGGTGGAGAAAATACACGGGATGGCAGCCAAGGTGGAGGTACTGCTGCTAGATGACTTTATTTATATATTTTTTCCCCATAGATACTTTGTAGTATTTCGTTTTTCTCCCCAGTTCCTCCAGCGCATACCGACCTGGCACACACATGTGAGCATGCATGTCAAGCTGTATGGAGTTCCACCCTACTAGTCGCCCATTACCGCTTACGCCTGCCACATGACTTCCATCCGGGTGACAGCAGGATCATGGATGGTGACCCCCCTCCCAGGAGAGGAAAGCCAATGCTCAATCCTGCTCCCCCCCATGCCAGTACCCTGACGACCCGAGGTCATTCCCGAACCCGGATCACCGGCATAGCGTGAGGTAAGGTGTCCAGTGCCCCAGCCCTTAATGCCACCAGGCCGGCTTCTGCTAGGAGACTTTAATATGTCAAACATTGATTGGACCATCCCAGCAGCTGCCACAGCCAGGAGCTGAGACGTCATGGAATCCTTGAAGGGGGGCAGGCCTCAGGCAGTTAGTTAGGGAGCCTACCAGAGACAGGGCAGTTCTGGACCTTGTTTTACCAATGGGGGCAGAATCATAGAGGTCATGGTAGAAGATCATGTGGGGTGTCCAGGGACCACCACACAGTACAGTTTAGTATTGGTACAGTGTCACAACTGAGCCACAGGAAGGCGAGAGTCATGGATTTCAAGGAAGCAGACTTTAATGGGACGGGGATATGTATCAAAGAAGCCCGTGGGAGACAGAAGCCGAGGGAGGGTGGAGGAGCAGAGGGCAAACATCAAAGGAGCCTTTGCAGAGGCAACAAATCAGTGCATTAGGCTGAAAACTAAAGGTAGAAGAAGAAACAAACCCCTGTGCTTCCCAAGGGAGGTGGTGCAGAAAGTAAGGGAAAAAAGGTGGCTTTCAAAAAATACAAGGGGTCACGGAAGAATGAGGATCGTGCAGTGTACCTAGATAAACAGAGGGAAGTAGGGAGAAAGGTGAGGAGAGCAAAGGTACAAACAGAGGTTAGATTAGCACAGTCGATTGGGACAGGGAACAAGGTCTTCTATAGATATATTAGTAAAAAAAGGAAGATCAGAGGTGGGATTGTAGGACTCAGAGGGAAGGAAAGGGTGAGAGTAGAAGGGGACACAGAGAAAGCATCAATGCAGAATGAAAAGTTCAGTATTCACTAAAGAAAGGGAGGGTCAGCGTCCGCACCTGGACTTAGAAAGCACAGAGGGGAAGAAGGTAGATACCAGCCCATTTACGGAAGAGAGAGATTCCTGAAGGAACTCACACAATTGAGGGTGGATAAAGCAATGGGACCAGATAGTATACACCCTAGGATACTAAAGGAGCTACGGATGGTGCTAGCAGCACCACTTGCAGCCCTGTTTAGTGAATCACTCAATACAGGAGTGGTCCGGGAGGACTGGAGGAGGGTGAACATGATTCCCCTTCAGAATAGTGGATGTAGGGAGGAAGCGGGAAACTATAGGCCGGTTAGCCTCACCTCAGTAATTGGCAAAATAATAGAGTCATTGCTTAAGGAGAGGTTGGAGGAGCACTTAGAATCCAGTGGAGCACAGGATCCGAGACAGCATGGATTCACAGCAAGAAGGTCTTGTCAGAGTAACCTGATAGACTTTTTTGACTGGGTGACAAAGGAGGTGGACTGGGGGAGTGGGGGGGCGATGGACATTGCCTACCTCAACTTCAGTAAAGCCTTCTACACCATTCCACAGAGAAGACTGATTAACAAGTTGGGTAGACTTGGGGATGGGCCACAAAGTAGAGAACTGGGTTCGAAACTGGCTGAAGGACAGAAAGCAGAGGGCGGTGGTTAATGGAATCCAATCCAAGGAAAGAGAAGTGACCAGTGGAGTACCTCAAAGATCAGTTCTGGGGCCAGTCCTGTTTAATGTCTTCATCAGGGACATTGCTGAGGGACTGGAAGGGAAGGTTTGCCTATTTGCAGATGACACCAAGATCTGTAACAGGGTGGACACTCCAGAAGGGGTCAAGAAGATGAGGCGAGACCTGGGAAAACTAGAAGAATGGTCCAGGGTGTGGCAATTGAAATTTAATGCAAAGAAATGCAAAATTATGCAGTTGGAACTTAGAAACTCCACAGAGAGCTGCTGGATGGGAGAGGAGTTACTGACAGTTACCAGAGAAGAAAGAGATTTAGGGATTCTTATCTCAGATGACCTAAAGGTGGCCAAACAGTGCACCAAGGCAGTGGGGAGGGCCAGTGGCATGTTGGGATGCATAAGAAGGGGTATCACAAGCAGAAGAAGGGAGGTGGTGATGCCACTATACAAAACACTGGTGTGGCCTCATCTAGAGTACGGAGTAAAGTTCTGGAGGCCACATCTTCGCAAGGACATAGGGTGGAGGTGGTTCAGAGAAAGGCAACAAAGATAGTGCAAGGCTTGCACCAGAAGACATATGAGAAGAAATTAAAATACCTCAATATGTATTAGTCAGAAGAGAGGTGGGAACAGGGAGATATGATTGAAACCTTTGGGTATCTAACGGGCATGAACAAAGTGCAAGTGGGGAATATCTAGGAGAAGTACAAAGACAAGAGGGTGCGATATGAGATTAGAGGGGGGCAGGCTAAAGGGAAATGTGAGAAAGTTTTTCTTCATGGAACGGGTGGTGGATGCATGGAATAGCCTGCCCAGGAGGTAGTAGGTGTCACCACAATGGGAAGATTCAAACATGCATGGGATAAGGGAATCCTAGAGGAGGGAAGGAGAGGATAAAGCCACTGACCAAGTAGGGTCAGTAGCTGCTAATGTAGGTAGGTAGTGCAGGTAGACTAGATGGGCTTTACGGTCCCTATCTGCCATCAGTTACTATGTTACTATGTATCTGCCATGAAGTACAGATTCATTTCTAGGGGGCAATACTTTGCCCTGCCACAGGAACATGTTTTTGCCTCCCCTTCTAATGATATCATATTGTGATGGACCCCATGGCAAGGCATGCCTGGGCTGTGCATGTGGTGCCACCACCACCTTTGGCACACTGGTGCAGTGTGGTAAATTGCGGTTCAGGGGCGAGAGGTGGAGACACTCTAATCAAATGAGCCATAAGGGCTTCAGCTCTTGATGGGCTTGGTAAGGAAGCTGTACCACATGGGAAGTCACTAACCAGCCCAAGTTAAACAAAATAACATGGCTTCATTAACAACTGACCACCTACAAGAAAGAGTGTTAGTGCAAATGTCAACTGTAAACACATCCCTTGTAGGTGCCCTCTTAATCAGGCCAAATCTACCTCTTCCCACATGGTACAAGGTTTTAAACAGACCCAGATAGAAACATGGAAGCAGAATTTGCCAACAGATAAGGACCACTTATCCTGCTTAGTCTGCCCATTTTTCCCTGCCTGTATTAATGGGAGCTCCCTTAACTCAGTCTTGGGGTACTGCAGATGCAAAACCACTGCAGGCCCCTAAGTGTCGTCATGGGTTGGATGGCGTTGGTGCATCTTAAATATAGCAACACGCTCAGTCCCCAAAACCCCGCAGGCCATGCAATTACTTAAATGGCAGAAAACCACTCAAAACTGGGCATTTGTCATCCAGATTACTAAATACAGTGAAGCAATAGGTGCTATCCCTTGAAACAATGCCATACTGCAGCGTACTCATTGTTCCCAGACCTGGATGGCTCCTTCTGATGCAGCAGACCACTGGATCTCTGCTCCCCATAGGACGTCTACGATGAGGGCAGGCTTCCTGTCTGCACTCTGTGCTGAACCAGCTATCTTGGGTACTGGCTGCAGGCTCTTCCAACCTCCTTCCACTCATTCGGGACTGCTGACATCCTGATCTGACCCTCACACATACTGGATTCGAAACCCCTAGGTCAAAGGCGGCCCAGCACCATGCTGTAGTGTTTGTTACAGGACCTGTATCTCAGCAGCACCTTGGTTTTATCCTCTACGCTGGACCTTCTCATCACCTGTGTGATGACTTGCATGCACTTGCACTCTTTTCCTTTCTGGAACTCAGCAGCTCTGCTGACAGTTTGCTTTCCACCTTTTAGGCCTAGGATGGCACAGCTTGAATCCACTCCCAGCACTGCAGACCTTTCCACCACCAGATCTCCACCAGATCTGCCCTCCTTCAGAACAATTCTTACTTTATAGGCCCTGCTCACAGTCTGTCTTGATTTGTGCCTGGAGGTGTCACTTCAGAAACCTGACAACCCACATGACATAAAAAAGGCACCAGAATCCGCGGCCCCTCCTTTTCCCAGAAGCCTCCCAGAGTCCCTTCCCATGCAAAGTTTATGAGTATGGGGGCAGGCCCATCCTGGTGGATCTGTTACTCTACCCCCACCCATATGAGGATATGTCCCAGCATTCAGTTGGCACAACTCGGGATCTAAGCCACTGTCCATAACATAGTCTACTAGGAGCCCTACGTATTCACTGTGGTCTGGCTCTGCTTCTGTCCGTCCACTGGCAGCTCAAGGCTATCTGTCACCATCTCACCACTGGGTCCTAAACCAGGATTGGCAGGGTCAGCTTCTTTCTCATTTGAGGGGATGCTGCTTCATGTTCGTATTCTGAGGGCCCAGTTGCTATAGCACAACAGGTTTACCGCACTCTGTAACACAAACAGAAATCACACACAGTTAAATTGCTCCAACAGTAATTTTATTTGAGTTAATAGTGAGTTCAATACTTGTTGGTTTTGCTACCAACGCCACCTGTCATACCCAAGATTGCTCACTCTACTCCTCATCCATTCTTCCTCTACCTTCAAATCGCCAGAACCACTGTGCCTCATTCATATCCAAATACTGGTTTGGGTCCCTTCCCTGTTACCTTTCCTCACTCCTCTCTTCCATCCCCTCTGCCTTGTGCTCACTCCATTCACTCCATTCCAGGGAACTTCACACTTTCACCATTCCTCATCCCAGCTCCTCTGCTGGATAATTAGCCTTCTCCTATTGTCTTCCTTCATTCTGGAACCTACTCCCATCCTCCATTCAGTTCACTACCTCCCCTGCTTCCCTTAGGTACCAGCTAAACTCCTCCCTGCCCCGCTCCTGTTTTCCCCCTACCTGAGTGCTCCTCATCAACTGCCTCCTACCCCAGTGTAGCTGTGGCCGGAGCATCTGAATTTGCTGCTTGCTCTTATTTCATTTACTCCTGTTTTAAATCATGTACTCGTTGCACTTTATTGTAACTGTGAACTGTGTCAGTGCTATGTGTTTGCACTGTAACTGTGTACTGTGTCAGTGCTATGTATTTGTATTGTAACTGTTCAATGTGTCAGTGATATGTATGTGCAGTGTAACTGTGTACTGTGTCAGTGCTATGTATTTACATTGAAATGTGTACTGTCAGTGCTATGTATCTGTACTGTAATTGTGTACTGTGTCAGTGCTATGTATTTGTATTGCTATGTATTTGTGTTATAATTGTGTACTGTGTCAGTGCTATGTATTTGCAAGTTAATTGTGTACTGTTTCAATGCTGTTTATTTGCATTGTAATTGTGTACTGTGTCAATGCTATGTATTTGTATTGTAAATGTATACTGTGTCAGTGCTATGTATTTGTATTGTAATTGTGTGCTGTGTCAGTGCTATGTATTTGCATTGTAATTGTGCACTGTGTCAGTGCTATGTATTTGTATTGTAACTATGTACTGTGCATTGTAAATGTGTACTGTGTTAGTGCTATGTATTTGTATTGTAACTGTGTACTGTGTCAGTGCTATGTATTTGTGTTATAATTGTGTACTGTGTCAGTGCTATGTATTTGCAAGTTAATTGTGTACTGTTTCAATGCTGTTTATTTGCATTGTAATTGTGTACTGTGTCAATGCTATGTATTTGTATTGTAAATGTATACTGTGTCAGTGCTATGTATTTGTATTGTAATTGTGTGCTGTGTCAGTGCTATGTATTTGCATTGTAATTGTTCACTGTGTCAGTGCTATTTATTTGCATTGTAATTGTGCACTGTGTCAGTGCTATGTATTTGTATTGTAATTGTGTACTGTGTCAGTGCCATATATTTGCATTGTAATTGTGCACTGTGTCAGTGCTATTTATTTGCATTGTAATTGTGTACTGTGTTAGTGCTATGTATATGTATTTGTATTGTAATTGTGTATTGTGTCAGTGCTATGTATTGGCATTATAATTGTATAATGTTTCAGTGATATGCATTTGCATTGTAATTGTGTACTGTATCGGTGCTATGTATTTGCATCCTCTGTTCCCTTCCCCCGGTTGCACCTTGAAATGAGTCTTGGCTCAGTGTGCCTTTTCTGGTCACCAGTTTTCAAATAAATAAATGAAAATTACCAGTCATCTAGGGAGAAGCAGTGCCCTGGCACTTCGCCACAAAGGCTTCGTCAGGGGATGGGGAACAGGAGACAAATTACAACATTTTATCATTCATTAACAATGACATCATCATTCATTTATAAATAAAGAGCAAGACAAGACATCAAGAGTGCAAGGTGTTGCATAATACTTTGACAGAACAACAATACAAAAAATGATAAGCCATAGTCATCTTAGAGCTTACTACAAGCACTGTTAATCAAAATGTACTCATTCTGATTCTTTACATTTCCTTACATTTATTGTATCCTTAGAACAGGGTCCCTTGTTTAAGCACTTGAATTAGAAAAAACAGAATTCTATCCCCCTCAAAAGTTTGGCATACTCTGTGATCACTTTTTTTCCCATTAAAGCTGGGAGGTCCCTTGGGATCTACAAATGTACATGCTGTGGGGAGCCAGGTGTATCATAGAGATAGCTAGAAAGTAAGTCATTCTTCCAAAATCTGAAATAAATACAAAGGACAGAAAATTAGATACAGATTACCAAAAGAACCTAATGTTGAATTTGCAGTATGCTAGATCAGCTGTATTAAAGACCTGTTAAATTTATAGTCACAAATGTAGTGTACTCACCGAATGGGGGGTGGGGGTGGGGGCAGGTTGTAGGTTCAGGTGGTTGAGGGGGAGGGTTTGGGGAGAGAGTTGTGGGGAGGGGGAAGGGTTTCGTAAGGAGGAAGAGCAAGGGGATAAAGATCAATCTGAGATCTAAGCAGAATAAAAAAAATGCAGGATGCAATATATTTACATAGTTCAAAGGAAGGATTTGCGGTCCCACATATCACTTAAACACTCTGGATTCATTGTCTCTAATCAGTAAATCCAGAACATTTCTCTCTTTAAGAGAGGTTGCAAGCGATTTCCATCCCTTCTCTGAGGTTTGCCGCATTCCTGCCCCATAAAGCTAAAATACTTGGTATCTAAATTATCATAGTCCCAAAAATGCCTACCAATCAGAGTTTCTGTTTTACCATTTACTATGGAGTGTACATGCTCCTGGATACGTTCTTTCATCATTCACACAGTTCTCCCCACATAGCACAACCCACGGGTACACCAGATTACATAAACCAAGAATGTGGTTGCACACAATAGAAAGTCTCTGATAATGACTTTCCTGCTGTTTGTGGGACTAGTGAAGCATCTACATGATCATGAATATTGACATATGTGGCAATTTTGACATCTGAAACACCTTCTTAGTTTAACTGGAAGCCAGGAGCTGGTTTCGATCTGATGTTTTAAGAACTGGCTATGAACCTGTCTGTCTCTGATACTTGAGTTTTTCCTGAAGGTTAAGTGAGGCTTATTTCCAACAGCTTCCCTAACACCTTCGTCACTCAATAAGATTGGCTAGTTTCTCCAAATTATATTTCTAATTCTGCCTGCTATATCATTATACTGTGTGGAGAATGTAATGGGACCCCATGCATTTCTCATTTTTGGTTTGACTTTGGATCTTAGAATTTCTTCCCAGTTCTTACTTCTGATCTCTGTCTGAGCTTGTACTATCAATTTTTCTTGGTATCCCCTACTCACAAATCTTGCCTTCAGGTCAGATGCCTGATTCTCAAAACCTATGTCATCCAAGCGGTTCCTGTGGATTTGTAAAATCTGAAAGTATGGGACAGATTTCTTGAGGATGTGCATTATCGTACCTTAGTAGTGCTTTTGTGGCTGTGTCCTTTCTGAACCCTTTTGAGGAGACCTGTTCTACACTGGCCTCTGCCATGTAAATTCTATATGTGCTGCAGATTGTGGTAAGCCTGTTGTGCTGTTGATAGTCAGGAGTGAAGCTGCTCCCTTACCTGGTCTGCCTAGGATCCACTGTGCTGCAGATATCCCTTCCAGCCCAGCTGCTGCCGAGGGCCTGGCAGGGGTCCATCCTTCTGGGCTGGCCAGTTTCTCTGTCCTCATCTTTGGAGTATTTGCTGTCCAGAAAATGGGTAGGCCATGGTTCCTGTACTGTTTCCTGTCTCTGTTGGCTGCACCGTTATGGCCTTCAGGTTTTTGGTTGCTGCCTGGCCACTTGAAGCAGAAATTCAGGTGGGGGCTGTGGTTCAGCAATTGTCCCCTCAGTGGGCCTGGCCCTGTGATAAGGTTTCATTTGGTTATAATGCATGATTACAGTCTGTCTGTCATTTACAGATGATAGTTCATACAACACATCAGAGACATTTTTAATTACTTGATATGGGCCCTTGAACTGTGGTTGCAGCTTAATGCAAACACCCTTTTTACGACTTTGATTCTTAACCCACACCCAGTCACTCTCTGCATAATCCTGGCTGTTTTCCTTAAGGCCATACCACTCTTTCTGTATACCAGTGGCCTTCTCTTGGGGCTTCTTTACCAGTGCAGACACCATACTGAGGTACCCTGCCACTTTAGTCACATAATCAGTGGGATCGGTATACTTCTCCTGGGTATCTGCCTCATTGACCAGCTCCACTGGCAATGTGATTTCATGACCGAACATCTACATAAATGGGGTGTACCCCTTCATCATCTGTGCACTACTCCTGTAAGCCAACATGATTCACAGAAGCAGACTGTCTAATTCAGTCTGATTATCCCATATGAAGGACAGCGTGGCTAGGAGCATGCAGTTCAACCGCTTGAGCAGTCCTTATGACTGCAGGTGGTATGAAGTGGTCTTGGTTTTGTGTACTTCTAAGAGTTTGCACACCTCTCATAACAACCTGGACTTAAAGTTCCACCTCTGGTCTGTATGGACGGATTTGGGGCCCCATATTTACAAACCATTTGTTCTGCAAAAACCTTAGCAACTGTTTGAGCCTCTTGATCAGACAGTGGGTAGTCTTCAGCCCATTTTCTGAAATAGTCTGTTATTACTAAGATATGTTTTTCCTAGCAGTCAGTGGCAAGGTGCCCAGGATATCCATTGCTACCCTCTCTAAGGGCCAACAAGACTGGGATGATACCATGGGGACTCTAGGAGTGGTACTTGCAGCTTTCCAGGACCCACAAATAATGCAGGCTTTACAACATCCCTTGATGGTATTTCTCCACCTTGGCCAGCAGAATATGCCCTGCACTTTCTGTGTGAGCTTCTCTACTCCCCAAGTATCATCCAGTGGTGGTACTATGTAATGCTTTAAGAACCATCCCCTAGGGGACTACTGTGCATTTGTGATCAGGCCTGTCAATCTTATATTTGGACTTCAGCACTAAAAGTACTTCTTGTACCTGGAGGTAAGGCCATACTGCATGGTACTTGCAAAGTTCAGGGTTATGTTGGGCCTTTTTGGGGAATACAGTGAGTCCTTTCTCTGACCACTGGATCTTCCTGTTGGTGGTTCAGCAAACTTGGCCATTCTGCATCCTCTTGCATATTGGCAGGGGCCAGGGGTTCAACACATCTCATACAAGGAAGTGGGTACACATTTTTCATTGTAATCTCATATGGGCAACAGTAGTCTATGCACATTTACACGCCCCCATCCTTCTACCATACCAGGACTATTGGGGTAGCCCAGGGGCTTGTGGAGGGACAAATAACTCCCTGGTCAGTCATCTGTTGTGACTATTCTGTGAACTCTCCCTGATAATGGAGTGGTATTCTCTGAGGTACTTGCTGATCGGCCAGGTGTTTCCAGTGTACGCCTGGTGCTTCATTAGCCCAGAACATCCCAGGTCATGATTCCCCATACTAAATATATCAGCACACTCCCATATCACAGCCCAAGCCGCTCACATCTGCTCTGGCATCAGTTCTCGTTCATCAAGTTGGAATTTTTGAGTTAAGTTCTGTTATGTCCAACCTGGCACTTTTTCTCCTTTTGGGGTTCTTGAGGGTCTGGCTTGCAAGCCTTGAACTGTGGTCAAAAAGTCTTTAGGCAATATCTTCACCCTAGGGTGAAAGATGCTGTTTACCATCCCATGGTAGATGGTCTGTGGCTCTGTTGTCACATTGGCAACCTGCACTGGCACTTGTCCCTGTTTTACTGTACTCACTGACTGAGCTACGAGGGTTGTGACTTTCTTTTTGCTGGGGTTCCACAAGCCCTTATAGGTCTTTGGCCTCATCTCTTCTGCACTAACCAGGGATGAGCATGTCACTTCTTGGTGGAACAGTCACATAGCTGCTGGCCACAATCTCTCAGACCGCTGTCCCTTCACTGTCCAATGTCCAGAGGAGGGCAACTAAAATGGTGCAGGGTCTGCATCAGAAACCATATGAAGAGAGACTGAGAGAGCTTAATATGTATACCCTTGATGAAAGGAGGGACAGCGGGGACATGATAGAAACGTTCAAGTACCTGAAGGGAATCAACAAAGTCCAGGAGTGTAGCATCTTTCAGAAAAAGAGATGTGTAAGAACAAGGGGGCATAATTTAAAGATAGAGGGAGGATGGCTCAGGTGTAATGTGAGGAAATTTTTTTTCATGGAGAGAGTGGTGGTTGCATGGAACCGCCTTCCTGGGGAGGTTGTTGGGTCTAAAACAGTGGGGGAATTCAAATATGCATGGCACAGACATAAGGCAATTTTAGTGGGGGGTGGCAGGAAGTAGGCTGTTGGTTAACTAGAATCTGCAGCTTATCCAGTGGGTAGGGAAATGGGCAGACTGGGTGGGCCAGGTGGTCCTTATCTGCCGTCAAAGTCTATGTTTCTATGTAATGTCAAAGGAAACTTCCTTCTCAATACAGTACAGGCACCTTTGGCAAAGTGTAATGTTGTTCTGTATTGCTGCAACCAGTCAGCCCCAAGTAGTGCAGTTTGGGTTGCATCTTCAACCACAAAGAAATAACAGGCTAATAACAACTCCTTTAGGCTAATCACTGTTTGCCAGACTCCCAACACTTTGAGGGCAGCTCCACTCACTGTGCACACTGCTCCTTTGTAAGGCTGTAAGCTTTGCAAGGATCTTTTAGTCACTCCTCCCCACATTTGGGCATTCACAGTGGGCATCTGTGCACCATAATCTACCCAAAAATTGCAGGGGGCACCTGTTTCCCAGAAAAGATAGTAACATAGTTCCACTGTAGTATGGATCACAATTTGCTGAGGAGCATCTCTTTGTCCTTTGTCAGGCATCTGGTCCTCAACTGCAGTCTGCATGGCTCCAGGTCCCAGTCAGCATCTCCACTGGTGCACTGTTTTTCATAGTGGTCCAGACCAACGCACCTCCAACATGCCTAATCATCAGGCCTTCCATTCTGAAAATTCACTGACTTAGGATGCGGGTTTCCCAAAGATCTCTTTTACCCAGTCAGTATCTTTGACTGTGTAGTCCTAGGGGTCTCGAGCTTCACTTGCAATTTTTTGACTTCAGTGTGCAGAGCTGCAAGAGCCCCTGCCATTTCTTCTCATTTCTCTACAATGACTCTACTCAGTTGCTTAAGAATTACAATCTCTGTGGATACTTTATAGGCCGGAACCTGGGGACTTGGGAGTCCAAGGAAAATCCAAACTTTGCACAACCTCCAAATCGATGGGATACTGGATTGCTTGTTCTAGCCCAGAAGATTTCTGTAGGCCAAGTCAAAAATGGAGCTCCCCACTCTCCACATGAGCAATAAAATTATCTTGGGCCAGCATGTCTTGGGAGGCCAAGCCAGCATTTGGAAAGGTTTAGACTATCAGGCACCGCAAGGCTCTTCCAAAGTCAGTGGAACAGATTCCCCCCTTTTCTCCCCTTCTGTGACAAAAGACAGGTCCTTCTCAGTCAGCATATTTGTCCTGCTCAAGGGACTATTTCATGGTGACTAGTTAGATACAGGAGGACTGTGAGTGAGGCGGATAAGGAAAGCTACCTGAAGTTGGCCAAAGTGGCAGACAAGCTAAGGCAGAAAAGGAGCTCCAAATAGCCAAAGGGATTAAGATGGGGGGAGAAGGCCTTCTTTCACAACATATGTGAAAAGAGGGACAAGAAGGAAGGGATAGTTAGGTTTAGGAAAGGGGATTAGTGGGTGGAAGAAGGAGGCAGCAAGGTAGAGGTACTGAATGATTACTTCTGTCTTCACTAGAGAAAAAGATGGACCGGTGCCATCTGGGGGGAAAAGGGGAAGGGGGAGGGAGCACAGATGTAGTGATAGAAGAGGACAGAGTGAGGGAGGGACTGCTGTCACTAAAGGTAGACAAGTCCCAGCACTGGACGGCATACACCCAAGGGTGGTAAGAGAACTGACAGAGGAACTTACAGGCCACTGGCAAGCCTCTTCAATAGTTCCCTGGGAGTCGGGCATGGTACCACAGGACTGGAGAATGGCACATGTGGTGCCTCCCCACAAGAGTGGACCCAGGGGTGACCCAGAGAACTATAAGCCAGTCAAGTTTGACCTCAATTGTGAGCAAACTAGCAGAGACCATTCTTAAGAAGAGGCTGGTATGGTACATGGAAGAAAATGGTCTCCAGGATGAGAGGCAGCATGGATTTGTGAGAAGAAGATCATGCCAAACAAACCTGATAGACTTCTTTGACTGGGTCTCCAGGGCAGTGGACAAGGTCTCGGGGTTGGGGAGAATATGACCAAATGGATAGAAAGCTGGTTGAGGGACAGGACCCAGAGGGTGATGGTGTGGGAAGAGTTATCCAGCACCAGGAAAATCACCAGTGGGGTCCTGCAGAGCTCAGTGCTGAGGCCGGTGTTGTTGAATGTCTTCTTCAGTGACATTGAGGTGGGTATTAAGGGCAAAATGTACCTGTCTGCGGATGTCACCAAACTCTGTGGGAGGGTAGACACAGTGGAAGTGATACAGGACTTGCAGGAATACTTCAGAAAATGTGAGACATGGTCAGGGATCCGGCAACTTGACTTCAATATCAAGAAATGCAAAGTTATGCACACTGGAACCAGTAACCCAGGGACCAAATACTACCTGGAGGGAGGTCCAGGTAGCAGCAACAGAGAAAGAAAAGGATCTGGGAGTGATGATAACTAGTGACCTGAAGCACTCCTCACAATGCAGTAAGATAGCAGCAAATGCAAACAGGATGTTGGGGTATATAGCCTGGGGAATCAGCAGTAGGCAGAGCAAGGTCATACTGCCCTTGTACAGGTTGCTGGTGAGACCACATCTAGAGTATGGAGTGAGGTACTGGTCTCCATTCCTTAAGAAGGACATCAGTCTGCTGGAGAAAGTCCAGAGGAGGGCAACCAAGATGATTGCGAGTCAGCAAAGGAAGTCTTATGAGAAGAGGCTGGGAGCCCTGAGAATGTACTCCCTAGAGGGGAGGGGAGAGAGAGAGAGAGAGAGAGAGAGAGACAGAGAGACAGAGAGACAGAGAGAGAGAGAGAGAGAGAGAGAGAGAGAGAGAGAGAGACCTTCAATACATGAAGAAGATAAATAAGGTGGATACGGAAGGTCTCTTCAAACTAAGAGACCGCCGAATCACGAGGGGGCACAGTTTAAGGCTGGTGGGGCAGTTTAGGAGGGATGTTAGAAAGCATTTCTGTATGGAGAGGGTGATGATCAATGTGAATGCACTGTCGGAGACGTGGTTTCAGAGAAGACAGCTGGCAGCTTTAAGAGGGCCTGGTATAGGCATAATAGGAAACTATGGGACCTGGGGGGGCAGAAGAGAGGGAGGGGTAACCGGGGAGGGGCAGCCGGGTCAGTGGTGTAAGCTAAGGACCCTACGATACGAGCAGACTCAGTACACCAGATGGCCTTCTTCTGCTGGCTCTTTCGTATGTTCATATGATTTTTCCTGAAAGCATTTTTGTTCTGATTTGGCTAATGTGTAAATGTACTGCGTAAATAAAGTAGTTATTATTTATCACAGTATACAGACTGCTATTGGCCTGGTGTCAGTGAAGATGTGACTGGGTACTGTCACACTTGTGACACATGTCAGAGAGTGGGAAAGCAAGGGGACAAAGGCAAGGCAGCTTAGATTCATTTACCCATAATAGAGGTACCATTTCAGTGGGTAGCTGTAGCTATCATGGGGCCTCTAAGTGTGCCATCCGGCTCAGGAAAGAGGTACATTCTGGAGGTGGTGGATTATGCAATCCGGTGCCCCAAGGCTGTGGCAATGTCCTCCACAGAGGCAGAGAAGGTGGCAGATGAATTGCTGGGGATCCTCAGCCAGGCTGGATTTCCTCAGAAGATCTTATCTGACCAGGGCATAAACTTCACGTCACCTCTGACGAGTTTGTGGGAAAAATGTAGGGAAAAGCAGCTACATGCTTCACCTTACTACCCACAAACCGATGGTCTTGTGGAACACTTTAGCAGCACCCTTAAGACCATGCTCAGGACTTTTGCAAGAACAGCATGGGAGGAGCTGGGACAAGCATTTGCCTCCATCTCTTATGTGCCTATAGGAAAGTCCCACAGGAGTCCAGGGTTCTCACCCTTTGAACTCCTGCATACATGCAGGGTGAGGAAACCCCTAGATTTAGGGCAGGATGAATGGGAAGGCAAGCTTGCTGCCTCAGGGGAATCAGTGGTAGAATATGTCCTTAACTTCAGGGAGAGGTTAAAGGAGTTTGTGGGCCTTGCACAGGATAACCTGGCAGCTGCACAACAGAGGCAGAAAAACTGGTATCACCACATGGCCAGGGATAGGACCTATGACATTGGACAGAAGGTCATGGTGCTTCTTCCTGTTTGACAGAATAAACTGCAGCCAGCATGAGAGGGTTCATTTGTTGTAGTAAAACTGGTAGACGAGGTAAACTGTGTAGTAGAACTGCCCAATAGGAGGCACCAGTACAGGTTTTATCATGTCAACATGATAAAACCTTACCATGACAGAACCGAGGCTTTCATGATGGTTTGCAGCCAGGCAGATGAGGGAGGGGGGAGCCACTAATAGATCTATTAGAGGAGAGTGGGTGGAATGGATCAGTGGGCTCTGTTATGCTCTCAGGGCAGCTGACGCCTGCACAGATGGCACAATGAAGAGGGTGCTGCACTCTGTCAGCACCCTGTTCTGTGCAAAGCTGGGGTACACCTGACTTACAGAACACGGGGTGGACACAGGGACTTAGGTGTCACTGAAGCAGCATGCCTATAGAGTCCCTGAGAGTGTGGTATGCCACATGCAAGAGAAGCTAAATGAGATGCTGGACTTCTGGGTTATCCGGGAATCCAGTAGTCCTTGGTCTTTGCCTGTTTTTCTTATCGCGCAGAATAGGATGGGACAACAAGGTTTTGTGTGGATTAAAGGAAGCTTAATACTGTCATGGTATCTGATGCATATCCCATACCACGGACAGAGGAAATATTGGAAACGTTAGAAGGCGCAAAGTACCTAACAACTATAGATTTCACAAACGGTTACTGGCAGGTGCCTTTAACCTCTGAAGCAAGGGAGCAGTCAGCATTTATCACTCCTTTTTGGCCTGTATAAATTTCTGGTCATACCATTCGGAATGAAAAATGCACCAGCTACCTTTTAAAGGCTGGTTGGCCAAGTGTTGGCAGGGTCAGCTGACTTTGCTGTGGCTTACATGGATTATGTTGGCTGGTGAGACCCCATCTGGAGTACTGTGTGCAGTTCTGGAGACCCAATCTCTGCAAAGACATAGACAGGATGGAAGCTGTCCAGAGGAGGGCAACTAAAATGGTGCAGGGTCTGCACCAGAAGACATATGAAGAGAGACTTAAGGAGCTTAATATGTATAGCCTCGAGGAAAGGAGGGAGAGGGGGGACATGATAGAAACTTTCAAGTACCTCAAGGGAATCAACAAAGTCCAAGAGGGTAGCATCTTTCAAAAAAAGAGGTGTACAAGAACAAGAGGGCACAATTTGAAGATAGAGGGGGCGCCTCAGAGGTAATTTAAGGAAGTATTTTTTCACAGAGAGGGTTGTGGATGCATGGAACGGCCTTCCGGAGGAGGTTGTGGAGTCAAAATCAGTGGTGGAATTCAAGCATGCATGGGACAGTCATAAGGCAATTCTGGGGGGTGGGGGTAAGAAGAAGTAGGATGCTGGTTAACTAGGATCTGCAGCTTATCCAGTAGGTAGGGAAATGGGCAGACTGGGTGGGCCAAGCAGTCCTTATCTGCCGTCAAATTCTATGTTTCTATGTTTATATTTAGCCAAACCTTGGAGGAGCATCTGACATATGTGAGAGAGATCCTGAGAAGACTGCAAACTGCAAAGCTGGCAGTCAAAGCTAAGAAGTGTCAGTGAGTATAACTGAAGTGCCATACCCAGGACATTGAGTTGGAGGGGAGCACATATGGCCAGCACCAGTGAAGGTGGGGGCTATAAAGGGATGTCCCACACTCACAACAACAACAACAACAAATCTGAGCATTTTTAAGGACTGCTGGCTATTATAGAAGATTTGTGACCAATTTTCAGCACAATTGCAGCACCTCTCACAGATCTGACAAAAAGAGAATGCCTAAATGGGTGCAATGGTCAGAACAGTGTGATAAGGCCTCTTTCAGCTCAAGCAGGCCGTATGTCAGGCTCCAGTGCTAGCCAGCTCTGACTATGGTCTAAAATTCATAGTGCGCACAGATGTATCAACTCTTGAAGTTGAGGCTATGCTGACTCAGGTCAATTCAAAAGGGGAAGAGCACCCTATTATTTACCTGAGCTAAAAACTCCTGGCATGGGAAGTGGTATATGCCATTTTAGAGAAGGAATGTCTAGGCATAGTGTGGGCACTGCAAAAGTTGCAGCCATACTTGTATGGCAGAGAGTTTTTCTGCGCTCGTGGACCAGAATCCACTATCACGGCCACAGCGAATGAGTGGAGAGAATGCCAAGCTGTTGTGTTGGAGCTTAGCACTGAAAGAATACAATATGCACAGTACAGTATAGGAGGGGCTCACAAAATGCCAGTGCTAATGGACTGTCCTATAAGACGGCACCGCATGGCCGATGCAATCACAGTGTAGTGTTGTCACAGTGTCAGCATCGGACTTGGGAAGGGAGGCCTCCCAGAGTCCCTTCCACTGAAAGGTTTCTGAGCATGGGGGCAGACCTGCCAAGCAGGTTCACTGTACTATAATGTTTTAAGTATGATTTTTATGTTCTTTGTAAGCAAGCTTTTATGCAAATGTATAAAACCAGCCAGCGCTACTTTTGTCTTCTCTCACAGCACTATGCATGTGACTGTGCATGCAACAGGGTTATGTATACATCCTAGTGCAACTAACAGGATTATGAGGGCAACAGACAGAGTCACAGTGTTCAAACTTTATTTTCTTATCCACACCCTATCTGTTATGCTCCATAGAAGTTTAACCCACCCAACTAGGAAGGCTAGTTTATTTAAACAGGGTCCAGTCCTCATGGCTCTAATGTCTTAAAAAAGTCAGAATAACAGAAAAACATAAGCCACTTAAAACAGAATAAATATAAATGTGGCATACTGTTGCTTTAATATGGTTAGCTAACTGGAATGCTAATGTTTAATTCACATGTTTTCAAATGTTTGATAAGCAAAGTTTCTCTTATTCATATGTGAGGAGGGCCTACAAATCGGAGATCTTCTCTAGAATGACTGCCTTATATTTCATACAATTAATGGGCAAACTAAAGGATTCTAGGAAATACTGGGAAGTCAGTCAGGTCAAATTCCAAAAGTCACACAGGTGGGCAAATGGGCTTGGTGGCCATTAACTGGGTTTACAAGGGGGGTATGACAAGATTTATATGTTCATAAGGTGATGCAGTTGACACTGTTTAAATATATGTTGTTTTGTGATTATTTGGGTTTCTTCCTTGTCAGACACATGTGTTCTTAATGGGGGAGGGGCCTGCTGAAATTTGAGACCTGGTTCTGTAAGTGCGGAGCCCAGCCTATTTTCACAGAGAAAGAGAAAGAGGGGGGTTAGGGTGTCGTATACACCAAGGCTCGTGGGGATGGAGACTGTAAGTAGAGAACTCAGCTGCATGTTCGAGTTCTCTGAAGACATGACACTGTTTCTTTTCTACATGGTCATCTATAAGTTTTAACCTAGCTATCAGGAAGTTAAGTATGCATTTTATGGTTTAAATCACTTTAATTTCCATGTTTTTTCCTGAAAGCACTTTTGTTCTGTTTTGGCCAATCTTCAAATATATTGTGTAAATAAAGTAGTTATTATTTATCACAATATACAGACTGGTTGTGCATTTTACATAAGAAGGATATAGTTTGTGAATCTCTGGTGAACCCGCCTTTCTGAAGAGGCACGCTAAATCTGGTGTAAGGAATCTGAAAATATATTCCTCCCTGATACAGGAAAGAGAATGGAGAAATGTTTAATAAAGACAGAAACCACACTTCACCTGGGGTTCAAGCATTTGGCCTTGGCTTGATCCAGGAGGACTGGTGGCTGGGCTCAGAGAGTTCAGGTGTCTGGGATGCGCCTCCTTTACTCAGGGTCAAGCATGGGTGCAAAGACATATTGAGGGGTGGACACAAGTGAAGGTCTGTAACAGCTGGCTGCGACTGGTGCATTGCTTGGGGCATGGACAGGTGGATTTGTCACAATAAAATATTTGTTTTCCATGCATTCTCAGAAGAGGCTAGGATAAACAAGTACGTTTTAAGGGAACTTTTCAAACAGCACACCAAGGGGCGATTCCGGCCTCTAGCCAGAAGACTGTTCCATAGTGAAGGGCAAGCCATCTCAGAAGCTCTGTTCCCTGACAGCTTCAGTCTTGAATGAGGGATGGCAAGCAGCTGCACAGACCAGAGGGAACGGACAGAGGTGTATGGGGTCAGGAGATCTTCCAGATAGCTAGGGCCCTTACCATGCATGGCCTTGTAAACCAACAAGCCAGTCTTGATGTTCACATGCCACCAAATTGGCAGCTCATGCATATCATGGAGCACTGTCAATACATGCTGAGACTGAGAGGTTCTGTATATTAGCTGGGCTGCCACATTTTGGAACAGGTGCAGGAATTATATCAAGTCCCAAGATAACCATAGGCACAAAACATTGCAGTAGTCCCGTCTGGATGTAATAAAGGCATCCGTGATCGTGATCGGGTCACCTGGCTCGAAATAGGTTTTAATTCAGGCGATGTTACATATGTAACTGGGTCGCCATGGATGTTGTGGTAGTACCCCTGCCCTGTGGGCTCAAACAAGGTTGAGGGGCCTGGGTTCTGATTCTCCTGATATGGGATTTGATTCCAGATCTTTTAAGTTTAGTGATGTGCCTCCATTAAGAGTAAAATTTGAGTGGGCCTGTTGTCACAGTGGCACAACCCCCTGGGATGCAGTACCTCCCCACAGTGTCCCCCTACACATGGAAAATCACAGTGTGACCTTAAATTTAGCAAAATGCAATTAGTGACTTACCACTAAGAATATGCTCATGAGACAAAATGTAAAACATCAGTAAAATATTTATTGGGGAATATTCACAAGGGATGGGGGAATACAAAGCAAAATGTTTTTTGGCAGAAATTCATTAAATCTTGGTGCAGGACCAAAATTAATAGCCTGAGTTGACTCGGCCTGTAAAACACTTTAAAACAGAAGTAACAGTAAAGTAACAGAGACAGTAACAGTAGCAGTAACAGTGTACACCACCATCAGGAAAGACAATACAGTAGCAAGTTAGCTTGTAAACCTTTTAGCATTACCAGCCCACCTGTACTGGGGGCACTACCCACTGGTACCAGTTTAAACCCTTAAATCCTAAAGGGAGCTCCCTGTGCTTCACTGAGTACCAGCCATAGGAATGGTACCAGACTGGTGATGTTGCAACTAGTTGACTGGTGGTGGTGCACTTTAAAACAAGCCGAACAGTTACACTCCAAACACCACAGGTCATGCAGTTGCTTAAATGGCAAAACCTCCAAATTAGGTACGGTATTTGTAGCTCCCAGCCTGGTGGTCAAATCTGAAGATTTAGTGGCAAATTTTTGTACAAATTTCCCAGTTGCAGGGCACGCCCTGAGAATACTCATGGCTCTGATGTACCAACTTCCCTATCAGTTTGGGCTCCTTGTCCTGTGTCTCACAGCTACAGGTCTACTCAGGCTGATGATTCAGTTGGTACAGATGGTGAGCAGCTACAAGATACAGGTCTCCGGTACCGCTGGATGTAGATCAGGCTGTCTGTGTCCATAGTCATCTGGACCTCTCTGGCTCTTCCCTCTTCCTCCTCCACAGGACAGATCAGTCTAAGGAGCAGAGGCCACATGCTATACACACACATGTGTAGACTTCTAGACCCTAGTGTGGTCTGTTAGCTAGTAACTGGCAGTAGCCCTAACCAGCCATTCTCCCAGACTGTCTGCAGGACTGATGCAGGTATTTCACAGTTGCCTCAATGCAGGCTTTCTCACACAGTCTCTGGTGCCCACAGGCTGGCAGCTAGGACACACTAACTGGATCAGCCAGCTTTTGCCACCTTTCACTGGAAAAAACAGGCTAAGGCTTTTTCTCCAAAAGGTGTAATTCTGATGCAGTCAGCAACACACAGTTCAGGTTCTGTACTTTAAAGGTTGTAAAACCTTTGAAATCTTCTTGATCAAGTGGCTGCAGAAGCCCCAGCAGGCTTTCTTTGATAGCTTGGGTCAGTAGCCCCAATCCCTTCTCACTTTGTGAGAGCTAATGGTCAACTGCCTTCTCTGCCACTGCCTGCCAGCTTGAATGATAGCTTAGGAGCTCATATTTTAATGCATCTTCTTGACCTTCCCACTGGAACAGGAATGTGCAGGACCAAGGAGCATGATGTCATAATCCAAACAAAAGAGCACTAGCACTGAAAAACATGTCTTTTTAATTAACAGTAAATCACTGGAATTCCTCCTTTAAGATAGTAAATACTCCACAGTGTTTTTTTAGAGTGTGAGTTTTATCTCTAACCTTGGTGCTGAAGTGAAACATAACTCATTAGTTTACATGACTTATAGCGATTTACCAAGTTTTGATATATGAACGCATATACTGCAAGGTGACTGCATATAGAACTGATTCGCAGTGTATTTTGATAGATGCATAGCCTATTTTCACAAATTAAATCAGGTTTTCACCCTCACAAACCAGGAAGTGTCATTTTGTGTATTGGAGCCTGTATTTGGTGACCTTTGACACTCATTACCTTTGCAATGTCACCACAGGGAGTTCTGTGCTCTGCAATTAAAATTAGTTCTTGGTCACCGTAATTCTGTCTTAATAACAGAGCTCTTGGTCGCAGCATGCAGCATGACAATGACAATGTCAAACAGTTCATTTTCAGGATCCGATGATGAAAACATTATATTGTCCTGCACTAACAGTGATCTTTCAGACACTGACATAGTGCCACAATTTGACAGCCGCTGCATAGTAGATCCCCATAGGGATGACCCTATGACAGCAGCGAGAATGATGTGGGCAGTAGCTCAGGCAATCACAGCAGTAGTTCCGATCCATTCCAGTAAAGCAGCTAGAGCAGACTTAGCAACACGGACTGTTATTATATTTTGCTACTTAGTGCTACGGTTTTGTTCCTGTCATTGCTGTCATTTTACTGTGCAAAATCGAGGTATGGTCTGTGTTCTGTTACTCCCAGCATTGATCTGCCCACACACATGCTAGTGATAGTACCCTGGGTTTTTATAGTTCTTCTTTTGGGGGGATTGCTTTCCCTATGCGAATGAGTTGTTGGCCACTCCAGCTTGACACTGAGAGTACGGCTCAATCTGGTGGCATTGCTTGAGTAGGATAAATGGCTCACAATTTGTCCAAATCCAATCTGTCCAAATTCCTCACCTGGTACTAGTTAGTAGTGACCTCCCGCCAATTGGTTTGTCAGTCACTCACTTTGATGGAGCACAGGGTGGAAATTATAAGCAAGCACCTTGTACCCCAACCACTCCACCCCAGCTGCACACATAGACTTAGAAAAATGTTGCAGCATAGAACTTTTATTATCTGTAAATTATTTATACTGTTTGGGTCTGTCTTTGCCCTAGTGCCAACTGGTCTACACTATAGCTTTCTTCTCTGTGTATGTGTGTGTTTGGGGATGGGGGACCTGCTTGTACTTTCCCCTTTAGAGGTATCAGTGATTGAGTAACATGTTAAAGTCACCGGTTCCCCAGTTTACGGCATGTTATAAATTTAAAACTACAAATTATTGCACCAGCTTTGTGTTACCTCTAAGTGCTCAGGAACTATACAGACTGCAGCTGTCATTGGTGTCTGCATAAGCATCTGTAATACCATCCTGGCATTGACTTATTGCCGTTACATGTGTGCCTGCAGGTGCATTATGAATTGAGCAAAAAATACACAGTACAGTTGGTGATCGTCCCCCACCCCCCCAAGGATAAAAATGACACTGCCAATACCCTTCTCATGGAGAAAGAGACTGCATTTATGTTTAGATAGCCTAAGTACCATTTGATTGGTCCACTACAAAAAGGGACATACCCTTGCAGTAGGTACTCAAGTGTTGGACTGTATTTGAACCACCCTTCCTCACTTATGTCACCATAATTCATTACCACTTTGGTCTGTGTCAAGCCATTTGTGTTTTCCCATTTTTTCCATTACAGTGGATTTGTGATGCACATGCGTAAAGTGTACAGCAAATACAACAGATGCTGCACTATACTGTCTCCCATACCTTACTAATGTCATGGTGCATTGTGTAGACTCCCTGCATTCATTGCTGTGTAGCCCATATTTTGGTTCAGAGATTATTCCCTAAGTATGCCAAACTGACTAGCACACTTTGCAATATAACACCATAGAAGCCATACATTGGTACCACAGTGTTGGGAGAGGATGGCAACTGCAGTCTCTTCTTTTGCTGATGCTCCGGAGCACATACAGTGACGCTATAATCCTAATTATAAATAAAGACTGTATGTTAAAATACTAAGTGTTTAATTTTGAGATACACTGTAAACTATGTACAGTATATAACTAATTTTATTGCATTCATTTATAAACTTAGCGAGGATCTGGCAAGCTGGAGAAACAATTCAGTGCACCATGTCCCTTTATTTATTTATTTTTTGTTGACCGGGTAAGTGCACTAGACAAATCCTGCCTATTTTCAGGCACGACCCGGGGGAGGGGGATACAGATGAATGCCAACTGACCTTGAACCAGATTAAGCTGTTGGTGGTATTTTTAGTGAATGAGGGAAATTTGGCCAGGACATCGGGAAACACCCCATCTCTTTCGATAAGTGCCATGGGATCTTTAACATCCACCTGAACTACCACCAATCCAGGCAGATGGGACCTCGGTTTAACGCCTCATCCGAAAGATGGCACCTCAGAAGTGCAGCACCCTCTCATGCTGCACTACAGTGTCAGTACTGGGATATTAACCCAAGTGCCAGATGTGAGAACTGAAACCACAGCCCCTAATCTCGGCCTCAGAGGTGAGTGTGCTACCTCCTGAGCCACTGACACTGCTAATGCACATGTAAGCATACTTTGATGATGAGTGTTATGGTACTTGCATGAGAACATCAAATGAGCCCAAGAAAACACAGGAGCACAGGAAAAAATATAAACTGTCTATAATGAAGGTGACAATCAGAAATGCAATAGCAAAGGCAGTTTACTAACGCAATCACACTAGAAGCAGCACTTGCCAAAAATACAGAGTTTATTGCACTGTTGTCCTGGGATTGGGCTGTGCAGCTCAGTGCTTATACTCTTACTGCACATTATAATTCTGAACTGTTGAAAGTCATCCATTTAACACAGACCTCTATATACCAATACTGAAAAGCTTACTGCAATTTATAGACCTGCCTAGTTCAAAAGTTGTCCTTTTGTGTCCCAATACGCTACAGATTACAGCTCCACTCAGTTAAAAAAATTTATTTTTTTATACAGACTTGTTATAATTCTGTACTTGCAGCACTTATTAAAACTGTAACACTGTACTCAAGCAATGTAGATTGTGATGTTCCTAGAACCGATGGACCTAGGACACAGAGCTTAGTCAGATGAGTAAAATTGAAAATCAGGAGAAATTACTACTTCTACAATCCCAAAAGCAAGCATCCGCCTCAGCTGCCAATATGACAAACAGTTTCAGTCATCAGTGCTGTAATGTTTGCCAGTTCAGTTTTGGATCTGCACTCACTGAGGCTGGGTCCTGGAAAGATGAATGAACAAGCAGTGAGAAAGGTGCAGTGGGAACACCTTCCCTGTGCTGATGTCACTCATGCATGTGGATGCACTGCTCATGTGTGAACTTCAAACAAAGAAAAAAAACATGCAGAGACAATTGTGGCACAAAAATGTTAAAAACTAAGCATCTGAATATATTTAATACTTAACTTCAGGGCAGCTGAGCTTTGCATCACTCAGTGAAGGGAAGGTGATCTGCAAACATGACATCGGGGTAAGTTGGTAAATCACTTTAAACATCTCATGTTCCACATGTGTAATGGTGCTTGGACCTTAACCCATCAATTTCCTTCTTTCAGGCTCCATTGTAGATACCAGCAGTCGTCCCGGGAGCAAATGGAGGTGCAGGTGGACTTCGCTGGGGTAAAGAGAAAAGTCATGTAAGCCTCCATCATTTTGGGAATTACACTCTCTCCCTCCTAAAGTTCACATCAAGTTCATCAACAAACAGGGCACAAAACATACAAGTAGCATACAGAGTCTGTCTAAACAGTTGTTTTCTGACTGAAGATGGGACACTTCGTATAATAATATCTGCAGATTCGCATTATCCACACCACGCCTCACTCATCACTGCCTCCTTTACTCCAGGTTAAACTGGCTGTCGCCCAAGGACCTCCGTGCTTTCTCTCTGGGCTGCTTTATTGACTCCCTAACCAGACCCCCAAGACCGGACTCTCTGGCCCTCCTGCATCTCAAAGCTGCTCTCCCAGATCCTCCTCCTCACCCCTGCTCTCAAGCAGACCTTGCGCCACAAAAATGGGCGAACAGGCTTTCTCGTACTTTGCTCCTAGGTTCTGGAACTCTCTCCCCCTTCAGGTCAAATATGCCACCTCCCACCGGGTTTTTAAAAACTTGTTGTTCTCTCACCATATCACACCTGGTCACTGCCGATGCTCTTACCATTTCCGCTGACCATTCGTCCTGTTGCCCGGACCCCCTCCCAGTGGTTGCAACATTAAAGCTCTGCTATGAGTATCCTGGAGTACTAAATTGTTGTCCCTCCACCATGTATACCTGTTACATTTTTGCTTGCCATCTATTGTTTTCTTTGATGTCATTTTACATGATGTATCTCTGTAATGTGTAGCATTTTTGTCTTGTACTCTATCGGAGTGTGCCTGAAAATGTTATATTTTTGCTTGCAATCTATCTTTTTATTTTTTTCTCTTCTCCTCCTTAATGTTATCATGTCTTGATGTATCAACTGTGATATTGTGGCTCCTATGTCTTGTACTCTCCCGGGTCGTGCCTGAAAATAGGCAGGATTGTTTGCCTAGTGCACTTACCCGGTTACCAAAAGCTAATAAATACAGTATGTCCTAGTCCAGACAAATACAACTAGTCTAAGAACTAAAATGAAAGGCCTTTCATATTTACAAAACATGTTGTCATGACAGTAACCTTTGTACCACATGAATAGGCAATTTCATAACTTTGAGTAATACTATAATATTAATCCATGCAGTACCAACATTATTCAACCTCCTTTTTTTACCCTTTCTGTGCCTTCCGCTCTGGGTGATATGGTGCAGGCTTTGCAAAAGACGATACAAGGCAGAGATCTCTGTGTACTACGTGCATTGTCAAGTTGGTATGGCCACGGGCACTTGGAAAGACATAAGATAACTTGAGCAAAGGTTTGACAGCTCTCTCAGAGTGACAGAGTGAAACAGTCACTTGTTTCTCGGCATCAGGGCATGCACTTCCTGTTTCATTGACCAGCAATGAAGCATCTTCAGTCAAAATGGATTCTGTAACTTCTGTAGTTGCTACCATTTCTGTTGTTTCTGCAGGCTCAACAGGTTCTCCATTTTCTGCCTCTGGCACTTCCTCAGATACATGCCCCTCATCCAAGGGCATATCTGGTGTTGGTTCGGAGTCCAATATTGTTGCTGGGGGCTCTGCACGAGGCACATCTGACACATTACTTGTTCCGTTCAAATGTCTGAACAGTCTGGCAAGATCTCTTGTAGGGTAGTACACCCTTCCATCTGATTAAGAGTCCAAGCCATCAGTTTCTGATAGCCTTGTCTTTTGCTTTGTGTTTTGTCTGCGTGAAGCAGATTGAGTAGTTGGGGGGTTTGGAGGTTCAACAGAGTTCACTACATCAGTGGTGATTAGCTGTCCAACAGGCAACAAGTGATCTTGGTGGATAGTCCGTTATCTAGTTCATTCTCATTAAGGATGAATCTTGTACAGTACACAGGCACATCTCACACATTTTCCATTACAACATGAGGAGTATTGCCACAGCAATGTTGTGCTTTCCTGGCAGTCATACGTTTCTTAACAGAACATGGTCTCTGGGCAGCAGTTCACATGCTTTTACTCTTTTGTCATACCTATCCTTATTATCTTTGTTACACTGCTGTGGCATCCATGGCCAACTTGTAGGCAGCATTTAACTGGTCTTTCAGTCTTTGGATGTACTGTAGTTAGTTCTCTGGCCTAGCTCAATCAGCAGAGACACCAAAACACAAGTCCACAGGGAGCTGAGCTTCCTGGCCAAACATCAGGTAATATGGAGAGAATCCTGTGGCATCACTTTTGGTGCAGTTGGAAACGCATGGACTAGTGCACTGACTTGCTGACTCCACTTACTTTTCCTTTGGGTCCAACTTACCTAGCATGTTCAGCAGGGTTAGGTTGAGCCATCCAGGCTGAGTACCGCTGTATCACCTTGAGAGTGATATGGGGTAGTACGTGACTTGGTTATTCCCCAGAGGGAGAGTATTTTTTTTACTTGATGGCTCTCGAAATCTTGACCTTGATCTGAATGGATCCACTGTGGGGGCTCCATAGTGCACAAAGAACTTTTCAACTAGGACTTTTGTAACAGTTCTTGTCTTTTTAGTCCTTTGTCGGATAGACTTGGGCATACCTTGAGAAATGATCTAGCTACTACTAAGATGTTTGCAATGTTCTTAGAGTCTGGTTCTAGGCTGAGAAAGTCTATGCAGCAGTTCCATGCTTGCACTTGTGACTACTATATGTACACTAGAGGAGCTGCCCTCTGTGGCAGAGTTTTGTGTCTACATATTTGTTGCAGTTTTTGCAGTATTGTTCCACATCACTCCCCATATGAGACCAATAGAAGCAAGCACAAGCAAGGTCCAAAGTTCACTCACTTTCAAGGTGTCACATGTTGGCCTGGTGGCGCTGAGGGTTGAAGCGCTGGATGCCACACCTCGTGCTATGCCGGTGATCCAGGTTTGGGAGCTAACCGGGGGTCAGCAGGGGGAGGACAGGACTGGACATCCAGAGGACTGCTCTCCTGTCCTGGGAGGGTGGGGGACATCGATCCCAGGCTCTGGTGGCTCCTGGCAGTGGCTGGGGGCACAACAAGCTCACAATCCAGTAACCACAGGAATTGGCTGCAGCAGCGATGCTGTAGGCATGCACGGGAGCTTGCATACACATGCTGGATGTATTGCATGTCCAAGCCAAGGGGGAGGGAACCAACAAGGAAAAAAACCCTCCACCTCAGAAAGGCGATAGAGGCCTCCAGGAACCACTGCATTCACGCCAACACCGGACTTTCCTCAGGCCATCATCCCAAGCCCCTCACCTGTCCTTCGGACCCAGCTGCTTAGATTTCAGAAGGTCACCCAGGTAAGAGTTGGTGGTCCCGCCCAGGGGCTTAGGTCAGGGGGTTGGCGGCTCAGGAGAGGAGGGAGGTGGGGTGTCTCAAAGATACTCCCTCAGGCCAGGAGAGGTTTCAGGTGGGTGGAAGATGCCAAGGTTGAGTGTGGCACTCCTGAGAGATGCTCTGAGGTTGCAGGTGAGAAAAAAAAGATCCAAAAAAAAAAAAAAGTGTCACATGTCATCATGCAAGGCGTGCAACACAACTCTTTTAAACTTTGAGGATAAGACTAATTGTAGCTTTGGAAAACCTTGTAATCCTTGGACTTCTTGGTACAGCAAGTTATCTTTGACTCAATTCGGGCCACTCCCACAGCAGCACCTTTGTATCAGGATCATTGGTATGAAACTGAGTGGCATCACCCCTTTTCTTCAGGGTGAAGACAATGTCTTTAAAGCTAGAGCTCATTCTTTGCTCTCTTAAATCTTGAGGAGTTAGCTGCAGGAGAGTAGTCAGATCTAGTGCAGCAAGGTGATGGTAGGCATTTGGTAGACAGTCACCATGGGTGCCAAGACTATGAGACAATGAGCATTTGCAGTCAGCTGTGGCTCAGCTGTGTCAAACTTTTTGCATAGTGTTTTTACAGTTTGTTCTGTGATCTGTACCCATGTTTGATCATCTGTGGATGTTGCATTTGGTCATCTTGACAGGGCATCAGCTTCCACATGATTCAAGCCAGGTCTGTATTCTACACCAGGGGTTTTCAACCTTTTTGTGTGCACAAACCCCCCAGAGCAAACATTAGTAGTTGCTGGGACCCTTTCTCTGCAACAGCAGACAGAGGGTGTGTGGGGAGGTGGAGGTTAAGTTTCTTACGCAAATGGTAATGAGGGTATGGAGTTTGAGCACAGAACCTCTGGCCAGAGACCAGATTTGAATTCCATATTCACTGTGTGACCCTGAGGAAGGGGAAGTGTAGGAGGTGTTAAGAGTGGAGAGTTGTGAATAAAATATCCAGATCTGAATCCCGTTTCATATTTAACATTTATCCTGCTCACTCCACAAACCCCCTATGCCTTCCTCAGGGTCCCCCAGAGGGCCTAGGACCCCGGATGAAAAACCCTGTTCTACACAATAGTTATGGGTTGACAAAGTGGATAACATCTATATCCATCAGCCTCTAACTTTGTAGTTATTTTTACATGTCAAGGTGTTGTTACTTGTTTTGACAATGATGTGTGCCCCGTACAAGTACTCATGAAACTAGTCCACGATGACCCACTTGAGTGCAAGGAACACCAGTTTGTGGATGGGGTAGTTCCTTTTGGCTGTGTTCAGGCTCCTACTGGTGATTGCGGCTTGCCTTAGCCCTTCAGGATAACTCTGATACAGGACAGCTCCAAGTCTGCAGAGGCTGGCATCTATCTGTAGAACATAGGGCTTTGTTGGGTCAGTGTATGCTAGTACTGGCACATTTGGCAGACAGAAGAGGATTTCTTTGAATGACTTGTCACACTGGGCATCCCATTTCTGGCTGACCGGGTCACTTGGCTGAAATACTTTTTTTCATTTGTAATTTATCCTCCTCCTCCAGTGAGACTCCCAACCGGTGGTTTCGGCCCTCCTACTGGAGGGACACTATTTCCGAAACATGCCAGCACCTGCGCCTGCTGACCCTGGAGTTTCCCCTGCACATTGTCCACCATGGTGGGGCCTGGTAGGAGGTGGTGCACTACACCTCCCCCTGGAGACCCAATCCAGAAACCCGGGTTGGCCATCAGGTGCATCGGCCATCACTGAGAGACGGCCAGGGCTCTCCTCCTTTTCTGTTTTTCACCCTCCCCCCTCCTTACCAATGCAAGCATGTTGGAAACATGCCTTCCGACCTATACTGCCCTCTGGCCATCGCTGGGACAGTTAGTGAGCAGGACAACATGCCACCTCCCCGAGAGAGGAGAGCAGTCCTCTGGATGCTCGATCTCTCCCCCACCGCCCCTGGCAGCCCAAGCTCGTTCCCGAGTCCAGGTTGTCAGTGTGGCGTGAGGTGTGGTGTGCACCGGGCTTGAAATACTTTTTGGTTGGATCTGTAACACTTCTTACCTTTGTTTGTTGGTGGGTAACCTTGGGTTAGATTCAGCAATGGTCTTACTGCTTGAATAGAGTCTTTAATGAAACATCTGTAATATCAGCAGAAGCCTAGCAAACACTGTAAGTCTTTCAGGCTCTTTGGGTCCAGGTGGTCAAGGCTTCAACTTTGCTTGGATTAGTTTGAATTTGTTGGGCTGACACAATATGTCCCACATACACATATTTTACAGAGTTTTGGAAAAATTTGCATTTATCGATAGAGTTTGAGTCCAGACTCTTTCAGTCGATCTTGCACCTTCATCAGACAAACCTCGTGCTCCTCGAGAGTCTTTCCAAACACAATGACATCAACAAGGTGGACCAGGCACTCTAGGAGATTCATGTCTCTGACTGCATGTTCTGTGAGCTATTGGGAATATTGCTGTGGCACCAGATACGCCTTGGGGCAAACAAAGGAATTTGTAGAAGCCAAGTGGACATATGAAAGCAGTTTTCTCTCTGTCCTCAGGGGCAATCAGGATCTGGTGGTACCCCCTCTTCAAATCCAGAACTGAGAACCATTTACTTCCACTGAGACAGTCTAAAGTGTCCTTTATCCTGGGCATCATATACTGATCAGGGTGGTTCTCTTTTTCAAAGTTCTGTAGTCAACACACTTGGGAACTGTACCATTCTTCTTGCACACAATGATAGGCAAGGCATGGGGGCTTCTTGATTCTTGGATGATTCCTGCTGCAAGCAATTCCTGAAGATGTCTTCTTGCATCATCAATGTCTGCTGGGGCCAGGTGACAGGACTGTTATTGAAAAGGGTGATCATCATGCTGTCTGAGGTGATGTTCCTTTCCGGTGATGCATCCTACATCCCATTTGTTAAAGGATAAGACTAAATTGTTTATCCAACTTCCAGCTCACTCTGGTCTTCCATTTTTCAGCAGTGATTCTCCAGTGTCAAGGAACTCAGGGTCAAGTCCAGCCATCTTATTCTCTAGGTTAGTTTAGGGCTGTACTGCTAGGTCTGTACAACACACACAGGCAAACGTTCAACCTTTACTTGCTATGTTGTTTTGATCAGTCACATTCTTCACCTGGATGGTGATTCTTCTTGCATAGGCATGTGCTCTCACAGGCAGCACATTCAGTTTGTCCAGCAGCCCTTCAGTCAATCCATGCTGTTCAGGGGCATCTGTCACCAGGACCTGGTTCTTTACTACTTATTTCAGTCTTATCACTTCACTGATGTTACACTCGTCATTCGAAGTAAGACATGTTCTTTGGGCTGTTGGAGCCAGATGATACCAACAGGATCTTTTCAGTCCTCTAGTCTCTTCTGCATCTGCTTGTGGTAGGCCTTTCACCAGTTCGTGCACTTGCAGTGCTGTTCCATTCTATTGTGCCTCTCGCTCCTGGCAAAGCTGGGCTAGGCATCCAGCCATGTGTGCATTTGTTCCGATGAGGACTGGCACATTGTTAAACATTTCTGACTGTGTGCAGACCAATGCCAACATTTCAGCTGCATCACCAACTCCAGCTACTTTGATGGAAAAGCAATCCAGACATTCAAATAACCAAAGTAGGGGTAAGACTTGTCACTCAATCTCCACATGTTCAGACCTTCTGAAGGCTGTAGCTTACACTTCCTTGCTAGATGCTTGTCATACCAATCCTTGAAAATGATGGTGATTTGTGAGCCACTGTCAAGAACAGTTCTGGATGACACTCCATTAATTGCGATAGTTGTCTCAGTTGAGGGTCCAACTAACTTATCAAGGTACTCTGATAAAATCTCTTACAGTTTTTTGACAGTGGACTTGGCTGCTGTGGGTTTCACAGGTTTGGAGCAGCTTGCAGACGAGACCCCAGTGCACTCCTTCACTGGTCCCTGGGGCAGTTTCACTGCTTCTGGGTTCTTTTGAGCAGTTTAGTGTTGACCCTTGGCAGGTCTTCCTGTGACCGATATTCTCTCTTCAGGTGTCCATCTTTTCCACAGTTGTAACAGAACATGGCTTCTTTGTACTGACATGGTGTAGGTGGTGCTTCAGGAGGTAGTCTCCAGTCTCTGTTGCTTTATTTTGGAGGATATGCATTTGGGGCTCTGACAGAAATGCTGACTGCAATTTGTCCTTGTTCTGGGGTCCTCTCCCTCTGCCAGACCATGGACTACATATTGCTGCTCTTCAGTTGGGTTATCAGACTGCTCAATTCATTGACTTGAGTTTGGAGGTCACAATCTAAAGATGGTGTCTGGACTTGCTCTCCAACTCCCATAACAGAGAGATTTTGTCTATCTGGAGCAATACTTTAGCGTTAATGGGCATCTTGTCCTCTATTTGGAGCAATTTTGGCTTTGGCGATCACTTCCCAGTGTTCTTTCAATAGTTCTTTCAATTCTTGAGTCTTTGTAGTGGGTACATTTTGTATGACTTGTGTGACAGCTGTTGAGGTGTGGTAGGGACCCCATCATTCCTCTTCTTCCTCAACTTCATGGACTTCTCTCATTAGCACTGTCTGAGATAGAGGGTTGTCCTCTCTGCCAAGCATAACTTGAGAATCAGCAATGTAGAATGGCCAACCCTGAGCACACATTCCAATCTCATCTGGTTCAAGTTCTGGGATGCCACACCTCCCTTCTGAAATATTGTTTGCAAGACCCTTTCAAGGGAGTTCAGAAAGACTGACAATAGTGTTCTTTTCCATTGCTTTATCATCTTGAATTTCCATGAGATCTTCACCGAATTCCGTGCATCTAAAGACATTCTCCAACACAGTCAGACACTCTTGGGCTGTAGCGTCTGGATCTGTGGACCTCAGAGAATGAATAGTCTCTAATACAGAGTCTCGGAGGCTTTCCTCAAGTCATTTTCTCTTCTCAGCTTCTGAGCATTGCCAGTCTTGGATCAATAGAGCAACACAGTCCATCCACATTTCTAGGTCATCTTCTCTTGCAAGAGTGGGCTTCGCTCCTGAAAAGATTCTCAGTCTTCTCTATGAATCGGATATAGGTGGCGCCCAGGCAGGTCTGGCTCCTACAGCCTGAGGTAGAATACCCCCTTGGTCACCTAACGGCATCCAAACTTCACCAGCTGACTTCCCTTTAGCTTGTAGCCACTAGTGAAACCTTTCTTCAAAACTTTCGTTCATGGACTGGGATTCTAGCTTGGGGGGGGCACACTGGCATGCATCACTATGGTCCACTCAGCACTGTCTACTGTATGTTTGGGTGCAGTACATTGGGCATCCTAGTGGCATCCATGGCATTGTGGCACTCTACCTATACTGTTAAACTATGGGTGTTGCTATCCAGGGAGCACCCTCACACAGCTACTTTGTCAAGACACTCCACTCCAGACAGAACTTCTTTAATTTTTTTCAGTATCAGTCTTAGGTGGGCCTTCAAGGAGGAATATGGCTTTTAGAAGATCCAAATCCTCACTGGCACATGAACTGATCATCTTCTCACATGCCATGGTGTGTGGTAATATTTATGGAGTTAGGGGAATCAAGATGTTCTTGGTTGCACTTGACTCCATGGGAGGTCAGCTGGTAAAACAGGAGATTCCATTGTGCCTCCAAAGTTGTAACCTGGTTACCATGACTGTTGCTGTTACTACCTCTGCCTTGGTGGCTCAAACAAGGTTGAGGGGCCTAGATTCTGATTTTCCTGATTGAGAGGTTCGAAAAGTGCCTCTGAGTACCGATCTGTATTCTGTATCTAACTACTGACCTGATATGTATATCCATTGTCTGCACTGTATTTAATCATTTACTTATGCACTATATGTTATTATCATCTGTATGTATTCTTTCAATGTATTTTATGTAATTAATTCCAGGTCACTTCTGAAAAAGGGACGGTTTGTCTAAGTGAGATTACCTGGTTACCAAAATCAAATGATTAAAAAAATCCAGGGACCAGATATTCAATTATAGGCAAAAGCAGAGTGCAAAGGTTTGTGCTATGTTTGCCCTTGAGCCGACCTGGAGGTTGCAATATTCAGTCAGACTGACTATAGGGCCATGTCAGCGCAGTGCTAAGGCAAGTAGCACTGCCCCAACATGGACCTGGGCTGTATGCAGCCCATAGGAAACTGTGCCCCCCCCCCCCTGCTCATACAGCACCAGGAGCCATGGTGCAATGTTCAGCCAAAAATGCAATGAACCCATTTTGCATGCAAGGTGCCATATGCATGCCCATTACAGGCTCATTTTCATGGGAAGCGGTAGCAGGTTTGCGCTGTTCTGTGGCTGCCTGCAATGTCAGGCATGGTGGCAAGCAGCCCTTCCACCCCCAAATGACCATCCCTCAATGCAAATGTCCTTGTTGTTGTTAAGTGGCACCCCCACCCACTGATTGCCCGTCCCAGTAATTGATGTGATGTCCCTGGTGTCTAGTGGCACCCCCAACTTTGGCTCACCTGTCCCAGTACTATTTTTGTGTTCCCTGGCATCTAGTGGCACTCCCTACCTTCTGATCATAGCACTGTAATTGATGTGCTGTCTCTGGTGTCTAGTGATACTCCCCACCTTCTGATCATCCATCCTCATACTAGTCTTGTGTTCTCTCATGTCTACTGGTACCCCTGCCCTCTGATCACCCATCTCAATCATATTCATGTTTTCCCTGGCATCTAGTAGAACCCTCACCCTGCCATGGCCTGTTCCTGTAAAGTAACTGTTGGTCCTAGGGACTAGTGGCACCCTCCACCCACCGATCGCCCATCTCTGTAAGTAATATGATGTCCCTAGTGTCCAGTGGCACCCCCCACCCTCTGATCATCCATCCCTGTAATATTAGTGATTTCCTTGGTGTCAAGTGGCACCCCCAACCTACCGATCCTTGTGCCGGTATAGGTAGTGTTAGGCCTGGTGTCTAGTGGCCCTCCGGTCCCCTGACTTGTCATGCTTAGTTACTTCCTGGTGCCTAGTAGTACCCCCCACCCATCGAGCACCCATCCTAGTGCCATCCTGACACTCCATTTGCAAGCAGCCCCCCACACCACCTGCATCGAGCACACCACTTAGCCAGTCCTCTCCATACATCTGTAGCCGGTGCCATGTGGAGGGTTTGATATGGTAACTGGCACAGCCTTCCTCTTACCTCCTCAGCCAGTGCGCTCCCTGTCATCCCATATGGTGACCAGCCAAGAACACCGGGATAGGTGCTCAGTGGATGGGGTGGGTAACACTAGGCACCAGGGAGAAACTAAGCATGACAGTCTGGGGAGCGGAGAGCAGTGGGTGCCACTATGGCCAACACTTCCTATACGGGGATGGGGATTGGCATGTGGTGGGGCACCACTGAACATCAGGGAAATCACTACTATTACAGGGGCAGGTGATCAGAGGGCAGGGGTGCCAGTTGACACCAGGAACATCACATCACTTACAGGGACAAGTGATCAGTGGGTGAGGGATGCCAGTGGACACCAGGGCCAATACCTACTTTACAGAGACAGGTGATTGGAGGGCAGGGAGTGCCACTAGACACCAGGGAACACATGAATATGATGGGAACAGCTGATCAGAGGATGGAGGGTGCCACTAGACACCATGGATGTCACATCACTTATAAGGATGACTAATTGGAGAGTGGGGGTTGCCACTAGACACGAGGGACATCACATCAATTACAGGGATGGGTTATCAGTGGGCAGGGGATGCCACTGGACATCAGGGCTAACACTTATTTTACAGGGATGGGCGATCGGAGGGTAGGGGTGCCACTAGATCCAGGGAACACATGAATATGATGGGAATAGGTGATTGGAGGGTGGGGGTGCCACTTGACACCAGGGAGCACTCACATATAGTGGGGACAAGTGATTGATGTGTGGAGGGTGCCACTAGACACCTGGGACATTACATCACTTACAGAGATGGACGATCATAGGGTGGGTGGTGCCACTAGGCACTAGGAACAATGTGAACATGATGGGGGACAGGCAAATGGAGGGTAGAGGGTGACTCTGGACACCAGGGTGTCCATTTATTCAGTGGGGTGGGGGATGGCTGCAGTACTACTGCCGGCCACCAGGGCCTTGAGCCCTGTTAGGCTGGGATTTGCAAAGATAGTAACTTGCACCTGTTTTGGTGGCATTTACCACCAGTGTAAACCTCTGAATTTGCCACTGTGCCTGTATGCAGTGGAGAACCCCCTTATTTGCATGGATGCAGCAATAAGTTAGCACTCAGGCACTAATGGATTTTGCCCACACTGTGTGGGTTTCTGAATATAGACCCTGCCCACGAATCAGGTGCAAAGCTCAGTTAGCACGGGCAAACACCTTATTCAGCCCCCACTAACGTTTGAATATCTGGCCCCATATCTTTTAAGTTTAACGCGGTGCCTCCACCCAGAATAAAACTTAAGTGGGCCTTATGTCAGAACAGTACAACCGCTAGGATGCAGTACCACCTCACCTCCCCACAGTGTCCCTCTGCACATAGAAGATCCCAGTGCAGCCATAAATTCAACAAAAATGTAATTAGTCATGTACCACTAATAATATGCCCATGAGACAAAATGTAAAATACCAGTAAAATATTTATTGTGGAATATCCACAAGGGATGGGAGAATGCACAGCAAAATGGTTTTGGCAGACATTCCTTAGCTCTTGTTGCAGGATCGAAATTAAGTGCCTGACTTGGCTCAGCCAGTAAAACCCTTTAAAACAGAAGTAATAGTAACAGTGACAGTAACAGTAGCAGTAACAGTGCCCACCCCCCACCAGGCAAAACAATACAGTAGCAAATAAGACTGTAAACTTTTTAGTATTACCAGTCATCCTGTACTGGGGACACCACCAACTGGTACTTAAATATGGGACTTCAGAGGAGCTGACTTTGATAAGATGGCCAACAGAGTTAAGCTAGCCCTGGCATAAAGAAATACAGGTGATGGGGTACAGGGAAAGTGGGCAAGCATTAAGGAGACAATACTTATAGCAACATCCCATTGTGTTAGAGAGAAAAGTAAGTGCTAAAGAAGAAGGAAACCATTTTGGTTCTCAAAAACAGTAGCAGAAAAGGTCAGAGCCAAAAGGTTGGCCTTCATGAAATATAAGGGAACGCAGCGGGATGAAGATAGGGAGGCATACCAAACTTCCCTAAGGGAATCAGGGAAGGCAGTAAGGCAGGCAAAGGCCCAAACCAAGGAAACACTAGTATGGACGGTAAAAGAAGGGGAAAAGACTTTCTATAGATAGATTAGTGAAAGGAGAAAGTTCAGAGGAGTATTGCTAAGATCAAAGGGGATAAGGGGGAGTGTGTGGAGGAGGACCAAGGAAAAGCATCTATCCTAAATAGACACTTCTGCTCAGTATTTGCTGAGGAGAAGGTAGGGCAGGACCCACAGCTCAGCACCATGGACACAGGGGAGGGAGGTGTGCACAAGCCCCTTCACAAAAGAAAGGGTCCTACAAGAGCTTAATAAGCTCAGGGTGGACAAGGCAATGGGACCTGATGGCATACATCCTAGGGTACTAAAGGAGCTAAGGGTAGAACTCACAGAGCCATTATCAGAACTGTTTAGTGAGTCTCTGAGCACAGGAAAGGTCCCAGAAAACTGGAGAAGTGCTCATGTGATCCCGCTCCACAAGAGTGGCAGCAGGGAGGAGGCAGGGAACTACAGACCAGTCAGTCTTATCTCGGTAGTGGGAAAGATTATGGAGGCACTCCTTAAGGAAAGGATAGTGCAACACCTGAAATCCATAGGAGCACAGGATCCAAGACAGCATGGGTTTACAACAGGAAGGTCCTGTCAAACTAATCTCATAGATTTCTTTGGCTGAGTAACCAGAATGGTGGACCAAGGGGGTGCAGCTGATGTCGCCTACCTTGACTTCAGCAAAACTTTCGATACTGTTCCACATAGAAGATTGATTAATAAGCTGGGTAGGCTCGGGGTGGATCAGAAGTTGGTCAACTGGGTGCCAAACTGGTTGACAGGCAGAAAACAGAGAGTGGTGGTAAATGGTATACAGTCAGAAGAGATGTAAGTCATAAGTGGGGTACCTCAGGGATCAGTCCTGGGGCCAGTCTTCTTCAATATCTTCATCAGTGACATTGCAGATGGACTGGAGAGTAAGGTTTGCCTGTTTGAAGATGACACCAAGATCTGCAACAGAGTAGGTGATCCAGTTGGGGTGGGCAGAATGAGAAGAGATCTGGAAAAACTGGCAAAATGGTCTGAAAAGTGGTAACTGGGGCTTAACACAAAGAAGTGCAAGATCATGAGCACAGGGAAGGAAACCCTAAAGCTACCTGTAGGTTGGGAAGGGAGTTGCTGGCAATCACAAGGTAAGAAAGAGACTTGGGCATCATCATCACAGATGACCTGAAATCATCCAAACAGACCACTAAAGCAGTAGGTAAGGCTAGAGGGATGTTGGGGTGTATTAGTAGAGGTATCAGAAGTCGTAAGAGGGAAGTAATCCCTTTACAAGACACTAGTTAGGCCCCATCTGAGTACTGCGTGCAGTACTGGGGGCCGCACCTGCACAAGGACATTAACAAAATGGAGGCAGTCCAGAGAAGGGCAACCAAAATGGTGCAGGGACTGCATCAGAAAACATATGAGGACAGATTAACAGAGCTCAGTATGTAGACCTTAGAGCAAAGGAGGGAGAGAGGTGATATGATCGAAACATTCAAACATCTTAAGGGCATTAACAAGGCGAAATAGTCTAGCATGTTTCAATGTAAGAAAAATAGCAGGACAAGAGGACACAGCATGAGATTAGAGGGAGGTCGATTAAGGGGTAATGTGAGGAAGTTCTTCACAGAAAGGGTGGTAGATGCATGGAACGGCCTACCTCAGGAAGTGGTGGATATGAATACAGTGCAGGGTTTCAGACAGGCATGGGATAGGCATAAGGGAGCAATACAGATGAGTATGAATAAATAGGCCATTAACAGAGTAAAAGCCTATGGCACATTCATAAGGTAGGAAAAATGGGCAGACTAGATGGGCCTTGTGGTCCTTAACTGCCATCAAGATCCATGTTTCTATGTACCCATCTAAATCCTTAAATCTTAAAGGAAGCTGCCTGTGCTTCACAGGGTTCTCAGCTATAGGAACAGTGCAGGCCCGGTGATGTTGCAGCTGGTTAGCCAGCAGTGGTGCACTTTAAAACAAGCAGAACACTTAAATACCAAACCCTATAGGCCATACAATTGCTTAAATGGCAAAACCTCCAAATGAGGAATTTTTTGCTCCTGGCTCAGTGGCCAAATCTGTAGATTTGCTGACAGAACTTTGTTCAGATTTCCCAATTGCATGGCAAGCCCTGAGAGCACCCACTGTTCTGAGGTACTAGCTTCCCTGTCATTATTAGCTCTTCTTCCTCCATCCTGCAGCTGCATGTCTTTTCAGGCTGATGGTTCAGTTGGTGCAGATGGGGAGCAGCTAGAAAATGCAGGTCTCAGTTACCTCTGGATGTAGATAGACTTTAACTTTGACTGCAGATAAGGACCGCTTGGCCCACCCAGTCTGCCCATTTCCTTACCTATTTGATAAGCTGCAGATCCTATTTAACCAACAGCCTATTTCTTCCTAACCCTCACCAGAATTGCCTTATGTCTGCACCATGCATTCTTGAATTTCCCCCACTGTGTTTGACCTAACGACCCCCTCAAGAAGGCCGTTCTATGTGTCCTTCACCCTCTCCATGAAAAAATACTTCCTCATGTTGGCCCTGAGCCATCCCCCGTCTTCAAATTGTGCTCCTTTGTTCTTGCACATCTCTTTTTCTGAAAGATGCTACCCTCTTGGACTTAAAGGTACTTGAAAGTTTCTATCGTGTCCCCCTCTCCCTCCTTTTCTCAAGGGTATACATACTATGCTCCTTTAGTCTCCCTTCGTATGGCTTCTGGTGAAAACCCTGCACCATTTTAGTTGCACTCATGTGGGCTGCCTCCATCCTGTCTATGTCCTTGCAGAGATAGGGTCTCCTGAACTGCATGCAGTACTCCAGATGGGGTCTCATCAACTGTCTGTACAGAGGGATAACAACTTTCTGTTTTCTACTGGGGATGCCTCTCCCTGTGCATGCCAGTATCCCCCCAGCCCTCCTTACTTCCTTCTCACATTGCTTGCTTATCTTTAGGTCATCTGATATGACTACCCCAGGTCCCTTTCTTTTTTGTTGTTGTTAGTACCTCCACCCCCATTGTATACTCTTCCCCTGGATTTTTGTTTTCCAGGTGCATTACTTTGTACTTCTTCACATTAAATCTAAGCTGCCATACTTTTGACCATTCCTCTGACCTTGCCAAGTCCCTTCTCATCCTTTCCACCCCCCCTGTGTATCAACCCTGTTGCAGATCTTTGTGTCGTCTGCAAAGAGGCATACTTTTTCTTCCAGTCCCTCCGCAATGTCACTTAAAAAAACATTAAAAAGGACCAGTCCTAGTACTGAACCCTATGGTGTCTGCAGTTATTTGGACCTCTCTGGCTCATCTCTCTTCCACCTCCACAGGACAGTTCAGTATAAGGAATAGAGGTCACATGCTTGCAGTCCACAATGACTCCCAGATTATGGACCCTATTCACAGCTCTGAATATACTTCTGAAAAAAAAGTTGGTACTGCAGTTACAACACCCCTCACTGCTGCCCCATGGTAACCTGATTCCACCAGTATACCTCAGTGTTCGCTGGGTTGAGGGTGAGACTGCTGGAGGCCATCCAGTTGTTGATTTCTCAAAGACAACTGCTCAGCACGGAGGTAGTAGATGGCCCATTAGGCGTACAGTGTAGGTACAGTTGGGTATCATCTGCATGGCAGTGAAAGTCCATGCTGTACCACTGAATGTTCTCATCCAAGGGCAACATGCACATGGCAAACAATGTAGGGACCAGAACCGAGCCCTGTGGCTCTCCACCGGTAAGGGCAGTAACCTTCTATATGAAATTACCCAAGGCAACCTGCTGCACCCTACCCATGAGGTGGGATTCAAACCAACACAACAGCATGCCAGTGTAGTGCCTTAGACCATTCTAAAGGACCCCATGATCTACCCTGTTAAAGACTGCTGGGAGATCCAGAAGGACCAAGATGGAACTGTGCCCCATCCCTCGCGATGTGGAAATCATTACACCTTTACAAGGGTTGTCTCCATGCAGAGCCAAGGCCGGAATCCTGACTATAGAGAGGCTCGTAGATGTAAAGAAAATTTTAGATGCATCTCAAGCTGCATAGCCATCTTCCTCTTGATTACTTTCCAAAAGAAGGGAAGATTTGAGATATATCTGTAATTCAGAAGAGAGTCTGGGTTGAAAGATGTTTTCTTCAGGAAGGGAGTCATCGCTGCCAATTTCAAGACAGTTGGGAAGACACCCTTGTTCTGGGAGCACCTGACAATCTCAGTAATGATGGGTCCTAGAGCCTCCTGACAGCCCAAAATCAACAGGTGGGTCTCAAGTCCAGTGCACAATAGGTGGAGCACAGCCCAGAGATCACCTGGACCACATTGTCCACCAACACTGGCTTAAACTCACCCACTAGATGCAGCGAACACACGAATATGATGGGAATAGGTGATTGGAGGGTGGGGGTGTCACCCCAAGACTGGAGGTTGCCTCTGTCCATCTCTGGCTCAGTATCAGTGGCCCATACCAGACCACCGGTGGCAATCCCACTCATAATGGAGGAAATTTTGTCCAGAAAGAACAGACTGAACTCCCAACAGTCTGCTGTTGAAAAGACTGTTTTGAATCATAGACAAGATAGATTTAACAACCTGTTCAAGAAGAACTGAACTGGTCTGTTCTTCCCTACAGGATGAGTATTATTGCAGCAGATTGGTCATGTGTCCTGCAGCAACCAGCAGGTTTACTTCCAAGAACTACACGCAGTATAACTCCAAATATAAATGCGTTTTCATCCTTCTGTTTGTTTACCTTGGATCCCAGGTCCACCCCACCTCCTGACATCACCCCCCCCAGCCTTGTCACTGACCTTTTCATGGATTTACTGGCTGTCCACCATTCACCTAGGGCCATTCATGGTGGTGGGTGGCCTGTCACATTTTTTTTTTGTTAACTCTTTTTATTGCCAGCTTATTCAGGGCCCTATCAGGCAAGACCCACTTGAATTGCCTGCTAACACCCTGCCTGAATCCCCTGCCTGGCAAGGAATCAGGGACAGAGTCCCCCCTACAGAACCGGGAGAGTCAACCAGGTAGGAACTGGTGGTGGGCTTGTGCGGTGCTCCCTGGGGACTGTCATCTTCCTCCTGGAGGCCAGGGGTTTTCCTTGTGTGATTGCCCCCTAAGCGACGGATGTGCAATGACATTGGCATGGCGAGGGAACGGCCGCCCCCTCCTGCAGATGCCCACTGCCTCGTCCCCATTTTTGAGTCTCCACCTGATGAAGTGCCCCCAGTCTCCACCAGGAGTCGCTACAAGGTGGGGAGCCCCATGGATCCCACCCCAGAAGAGAAGAGCAGTCCCCTGACTGCTTGATCCTCTCCTCCCCCACCAACCCTCGATGACCCGAGTCTGCTCCCAGGCCCGGGTCACCAGTGTAGTGCAAAGTGTGGCATCCAGTGCCTCAGCCCTCAGTGCCACTGGGCCGGCAGACCTGTCATATTGATTGTGCATGGGCCGATGGAGTGCCAGCATCAGCTCTGGATGGGCCAGTGCAGTTTCCTCTGCTTTTCTCAAGGGTGCTGGCATGCAGAGATGCCCCCACATGCACCAAGTGGGACTCACAGTATCTGGCAGCAGTCCTGTCCCATATAGTGTGCACTCACTGCACTACCACATAGCTTCTTCCAGATGGCAGTCAAGCAGCAGGACGAAATCTGCCCCCTTCCCATCCTGAGGGAGGTGATCTGTCCCAAAACACTTGATCCTCCCTTCTGTAGTCAGCCACCGAAAAGCCTGAGGTAATTGCTGAACCCCAGTCGCTGGTATAGCAAGTGGTAATGCTACTAATGTGCCAGAAATAAATGGATTTTCAACAGTTTGACATGATATATTCTCCCTGGGCATACATAGCACACTGTGAGAGGTGCAAGCTGCTAACTGGTTAACTTTATAGGTGACATATAAAATAATGATTGATGCCACACCCTACCTGCTAGGCATGTAACTCAGTTCACTAGTATAGGTTGGAATGTCATCTTTGGGTCACTGTGCAGTGGGTCCTCGGTCACCGATATTAATTTGGGTCTTCATTAAGAACAAAATGGCGGTGCCTCTTCTCAGAGAGCCCTTTGACTTATCAGGAATCATGACAACAGCAGTCAGATTGTGACTCCCTGCGGAAATACTACTCTGGACCCCAACAGATTCTCCACAATACCAACAATGACTATGCAACAACAACAGGAATAAGACAATGATACAGCCAAACACAGTCAAGACAGTCAAACGGGATAGGTTTTGTTAGGGTAAAGACTGGAACAGGGTCCTGGGAATGGAAAGATATGGGTTCATGCAAATAAGAAAAATCAGCAATACAGTAATTTAATGTAAAATATGAACTCACAGGCTAATCCCCCTTGCAGTCCCCACTATCTCTCCCACCAATGCAGTCCCACACAGAGTCACTGAGTTACATTGGTGCACCAGTACTGATTTACCCTAACTCCAGGGGGCTCCCTTGAGTTAGTTTGTAGTGCCAAATAGTCTCAGTCAACACATGATGTAGGGCAGATACAGGATGTTTTAACAAGGTACTTACTAAAAGCAATGGTGTCATGCAAACAGAAGATTTAGAGGTGCACAAAATCTCAAGTTCCCGGAGCGGGGGTCTGGGGGAGGTCTTCTCGGGAACATTTTGAAAAATTGCAGTCAAATGGTGCATTTTGGTGGCTTTTAGCAGGTCTTGAAACTGTTTTACAACATGCTAATTGTTATCAGAATGATAAGCAAATGTTTCATTTCTGATGTCTCTATTTAGTTTGTGGTGGTGCTGGATGTTGACATTTTGTGTTTTACAAGAAAATTTTGAAAAATACCGTCTAAACAGTGCCATTCTGGTGGCTTTTAGCAGGTAGGGAATCAGCTTCACTGCTTCTGAAAGCCAACCGAATGGTGAGGCTTTCTGGCTTCCACACAGTTTTAAAGATACTGTTTGTACTAATCACGTTTAACCCTTTACTCATGGTACCTACAAATAGCAACAGAATCATGTATGCGGACAACCTCATTATTTTCAAAAGTGGTAACAACATCCCTGGGCTACACCGAGACCTAAACACAGAGTTTAATGCAGCTGCACACTTGTTCACACAGTACAGACTCCTTGTAAACATTAAAAAAACAAAATGTATGTTGTTCGGCTCTACACCAGAGCTCACAAAGGGCACACCCAACAACACCAAAACTCTCAGTATACTAACCCCTGATGGCTCGACTCTTGAACAAGTAAGAGACTTCAAATACCTGGGGGTCATGCTCAGCCCATCTCTTATGTATGAGCACCATGTTAGCTCAATAGTGAAGATGGTGAACCAGCAAATAGGACTGTGTTACAGACTGAGGCACCTACTGACCTCCGAAGTAAGAGTTGTGATTGGGCGCAGCCACCTCCTCCCCATTCCTGAATACTGCTCTCCAGTAATTGCCCTCACATCCCCATCACTACGAAGTTGCTTTAACACAGCCTATAATAACATCTGCAGATTCATCATCCTTGCCCCATTCCAGACTCACCACTGCCATCTCTATCAGTCCTCAGGATGGCTCCCCCCTGCTGATCGGAGAGACCTCATGCTTGGATCGTTCATAGCAAGAGCCTCACAGGATGGTGTTAGATCGCTTCTGTCAGGGCTGCTAACATTAAAAAGTAACAGTCGGGAACTGAGGTCATCCTCCTGCGGACTGTTGGAATGCCCCAGGTGCTTTACTGAGATGGGTAGGAGAGCTTTCTCATATGTAGCACCCAAGTATTGGAACTCCCTTCCTAACGAATCTCAGGTTCCAGTCTCTTCCCACATATTCAAATGGAACCTCAGGGAAGCCAGGTTAGGAAAGCCAATATATAAATGCCACACCAAATGATGGCGCTCACCACCATCAGCACATGACTAAGCATGACAACATATATATGCACTTACTGCTGGATGCCAGTGGCATGTAAGGGCAAACTCCTTGGAGGCTTTGACCACTTATCACATGTATGTACACCGTATCTCCACTGTATTGCCAACTCTGTGCTGTTTACTTGTTACTACTTCTTCAACTGTGATTGTATTGCAACTGTACTTTGTAATGGATGTGCCGTCTGATTGGCCTGGGTCATGCCTGAAAATGGTCCCTGGGATCAGTATACCCACCCTGTTAACAAACAAACAAATAAATCAATAAATAACACTGTTTTGCCCTGTGAGAATTTTTTTTTTCAATAAGCATAGTCCAATGGTGCCTTCTTCTGCATTTTAGCAGGCTGCTGTATTGCAATAACTATTATGGAAGAGTAAATTAATGGCACAAGTCACTTTATTTTTTTCATGGTGATACACTGTTCTTTTACTACTTTCTCACTTTCTTAGTCTTCGTAGACTATAAATAATACATTATGTTACCACTAGAGGGCAGACATGTTAAAGATACAATTATGCATTTATTTATTTATTTATTTGTATTTCGGATGACACCTTTGAGCTCTTTTACAAAGATTCCATGTCAAGGCAATAAGGACAATAAGGTACAAAACATAATATGATCATTACAATGGAACTTACAAAAAAACGACAAATAAGGTTACAATAATAGCAGCCAAAGGCATTGTCAAGGAATTGTGTTGCGAGTTAATTATACAGTACAAGTCACAGGCGGCTCAGTGAAGCTTTGTTAGGAGTGGGTTAGTGGGAAAAGAGAAAGAAGAGTGGTGGTGAGGGGGTGGTATGGGAGACAGAGAGAGAGAGGGAGTAGGGGAGAAATGGGGAGGGCATTGCGTTGGGTATGTGGTAGATGGGAAACTGCAAGGGAGGAGGAGGAAGGGGGGGTGAAAAAGAAAAGGAGACAGATTCATCCTATACCCAGTAATGGGAGGTAGGAGAGGAGAAGGAGCTGAGGTAGTGAGGAGGGATGCTTGAGGGTACATAGTAGCCTTGTTCTACAGTCATGTACAGATCAGTGTTTAGAATAGAGAACAGCAAGAGGAAGGAGGTTCTGTTAGAACTTTACTACTCTACTGGGACTTAAGAACTATTTATTTATTTATTTAGCTTTTGTTGACCAGGTAAGTGCACTAGACAAATCCTGCCTATTTTCAGGCACGACCCGGGGGAGGGGGATACAGATGAATGCCAACTGACCTTGAACCAGATTAAGCTGTTGGTGGTATTTTTAGTGAATGAGGGAAATTTGGCGGGACACGGGAAATTCCCTACTCTGTTGGCAGCTATGCGAGGAGAATGTGCTGGGTAATCCGGTTTTGCCAGTTGGCCCCTCAATTTGCATGGAGGGGACGTTGTGTTACCTGGCTCGTTGGAGCCTGATGCAGGACGATCAAATGAAGAGGTTTCCTTACCTCGAGAAATGGACAGTGTGCTTTGTTTCCCAGAGAAGCCTCAGACTGACTCACGGTCTGAATCGAGAGCTGTTCCTTTTAAAACGAATTCTGCTGGGTTTTTTTCTCCTTTGGCTGTCGCGATGTCCGCCGACCAGGTGCATGATTCTAGTCGGGCCCATTTCGTGGATACACCACAGGAAACACAGGAAGGGACTGCTTTGGAAGCGCAACTGAGATCGGAAGCTACAACGGACCAGGAAATGCGGCTGCTGGATTCTCCTACTGCTCCTACAACTACTCAAACTTTGAGACAGCAATTTGGATTACAAACAAGGAAATCATCGTATCCTACTATGGACTGGTCCTCGGAGGAGGTTTTGAAAGACGCTGGGTGGACTAAATCTACATCAGGCACATGGATTCCAGACCCTACATGGACGGACAGTTTCCAGACTACAACTATGCATGCCAACGGTTCTACAAACCTGAGCTCAGGTATGGACATTCAGGATAAAGGGGGGGAAGTTGTTGTTACTACTCAGAGCTCTGAGGCACGTTCTTTGGCCTTACCTGGGCCAAGTTCGTTGGGGGGTAATGTACCTGTTCAGGATTCAGCTCAGATAGGGGCACAAACTTGTTCTCAGCAGCCTAGAACAGTAATGTCTGACTTATTTAAAAATAAATTGGAACAGGCACCTAGAAGAAACGCTGTTCGTCTACGTTATAGGGGTGGCCTGCAAACTCACCCTGATAGATACTATATTGCTAATTCTCTTCTAAAAGGCTCCATGAATTTTCTCCCTGTAGATATCTTTGCCTTGATTCATATTTCAGGGGAAGATTCTTATGATATCAGTTTCAAGTCTTTTAAAGGTTTAGAGAAATTCTGGGATAAATATTCCATATTGAAAAATACCCCTTTGTGGGTTCCATTCTATGCTATTCCCCTTACAAAACCAGTGTTTCGATATGTTACAATTATGTTCCGGAATGAAGGTGTAAATTTGGGTAACATTCATTTATGGTTGAAAAATAAATGTGAGGTGATGGGACCCCCCGAAGCTATCCTAGATTTGGAAGGTATTTGGACAGGGAGCTGGAAATTTAAAGTGAAGTTACCCCAAATAAACGGTGAAATTGTCCATTTACCTAATAGCTTTTTCTTAGGGAAGGACAGAGGAGTCTTTTTATAGTGGTCAGCCTCAAGCCTGTTATAAATGTGGTGCTCAGACACACTTAAGTAGTTCCTGTGATCTTTGAAGTGTCCATTATGTGGAGGGTTTGGGCATGTGGCTGAACGATGCCAGAACATCTTTCAATGTAATCTCTGTGGTGATAAACGCCATGCCTTTCACCAGTGTCCATGGGCTTCATAATAAATCTGAGGTTGGGATTCTGATATCTTAATTAACAAGGCTCAGGAGAAACAGTTATTGATTCGGGACCCCTACATACATCTGGCAGCCAGGCTGATCCTTCACCTCACTTGGTGGATCAGCCTCCTTCTTCGGATACTAAGGTAACTCCTTGGCTTCAGAGGTCTCTATTTCATCCTCTCCACTTGATACTTGATTCTCAACAGGCTTCTTCCTCCATGCCCCCCTTGAGATAGTGAAACCCCGCAGGTTTACTAGGCTTCAAGTAAATCCTCCTGCTACCTCTATTTCTGTGGATAATTTTTTTCCCTTACAAGTGGAAGGAAGGGACTCGATTTAGAATCTAATACTTCATCTTTCAGAGTTAATTTCAGAAGAGGAAGATAGCAAAGCAACAGAACTAGCAAAAGAAAAAAGGGAAAGAAAGGAAAGAAAAGGAAAGCAAGTCATTCCTAGAAGTTTGGAACCTGATGTTAATACTCCCTCATTATGGCAACTCTTAAATAGCCTCCTATAATGTCTGCAGTATAAAGAATTTCAAGAAGAGACTTGCAGTCCTTTTCTTTCCTTAGTACTTTACAGGTAGACATAATTCTCTTACAGGAGACTAGGCTATCTTCCCTTGCTGAAGTTAAACAAACACAGAAAAGATGGGTTTGGGGTCCTTCTGCTTTGGACTTTTTGGCCTGACGAGCTGATGGGATTGGTGTTCTCTTTACTTCCACTGTTTTTAGGGTTCCTAAATTGGTTGATATCTGTCCTGGGCATGCTTTGCTTCTAGATTTTTCCTGGCATGATTTCGATTACAGATTACTGAATATTTATGCCCCTCAAACGAAATCTGCGTGTATTAAATTATTTGAGGATGTTAAGCCCTTTCTCTATACACAAAAACATGTTATTTGGGGGGGGCGATTTTAACTGTGACATCGATGTTAAATTTAAAGGTGACTTTAAGCAGAAAATGTATTGTGATTCCCTAGCTTTACGAAGATTATTAAAACTGCTGGGTTATCTGACGCTTACAGGACATTACATAGTATGGTGGTTCTTCATACCACAGAAATATATTTTCCCCGTATTGACTATTTTTTGTATCTAAATTTCTGAAACCTTCCTCACCTATGTAAAACCAACTGAGTTTTCGGACCATCATCTTTTAATAGGGGTTTTAAGTTTAGTGGATATTCCTCCTAAACTACTCTCAGCTGACCCCAGATGGTGTTTAAATGTGTCTACCCTGGATGAAGGTGATTGTATTTCTGCCTTACAGGATCTATTCATTGCACGTTATTCTACACTCTGTCTTTATGAGAACATTTTTTCTTGGTGGAGGGATACTAAAACTGAGATTAAATCTCTTTTAATTTCTAGAGGGAAACACAAGGTCAATTCTAGGTATCTTACATACCTAAACTATCGGGATCAATTCTATAAGCTGATGTCACTACCACCTGGTGACAGACTTCCTTTGTTATCTCAAATTTCAGAATTAAAAAACAGATGTTTGAATTTCAATATAATAGGGCTAAGTCTCTTGATATGGAATTTAGATTTGGTGTTCAGGCACAACCTGCTTCTGATCCCTATTTGGCATGTAAGGATCGTCTTGATTGAACTCTAATGTCTAGACTGACTTCCTCTGCTGGTAAAATAGTAACCTCTGAAATGGACATGATGTCTGTGGTACAGAACTTTGTTTCGGATTCCTTTGGGGGAGATCCCGATATTGGTGGGAATTTGCCGAGGCCTTTTGCCTTATCTTCCAGCTATGGATACCACATATCAATCTCACTTGTTGAAACCCATTTCTTCTTTGAAGTTGAAAAGGTTATTCGATCCCTTAAACTTAAAACATCCCCTGGTTTGGATGGCATTCCAAATGAATTTTATAAAACTTTCATGACGATATGTGTATTTTTCTTCCTATAGTATTTAACTTTATCTTAACTCTGGCTTAAGTTTTCCAGAGTTTAATGTAGCCTTATTAAAATTTATTTTTAAAAAGGCGATTCCTCCTTACTAACTAATTGGAGGCCTATTAGCATACTTAATAGTGATTATAAGATTTTTGCCAAAATTCTCACAAATAGGTTGTCCTTTGTTTCAGATTCCCTTATTCATCCTGCTCAATCCTGTGCAGTTCCACACAGGAAGATTCAGCATAGCCTATATTTGTTACGAGATTTATTTGACAACAGTAGTAGGGGAAGAGGGTCGGGCTTTATTGTTGCCTTAGATCAGGTTAAGGCTTTTGATAAAGTATGTCACTCTTACTTGTTTAAATTACTATTAACTTATAAGATCCCTAAGCTTTTTGTGTATTGGATTTCTATTTTATATTCTGAAGCGGTGATACATCCTTAGTGAATGGACTAATGGGGCCTGCTGTTCCAGTGATTAGGGAGTTCACATAAGGTTGTCCCCTGAGCCCTCTCTTGTATGTGTTCATCTTAGATCCTATTATTCGATATATTCAGGAGCATTCCGGTATTATAGGTCTGGCCCTGATATATCCTTGCCACAAGTAAAAAATAACTGCCATGCAGATGATGTAACTCTATATGTTAAGGATAAGCGCCTCCTTCAGAGGGCCTTGCATTGTTTCCAGACTTGGGGAAAGATTTGATCAGAACTTAACGTTTCAAAGAGTTTTATTCTTTCCTTAAATCCCAACAAGATACCCTTTTGATACTGGGCATCTCATTTCATCACAACCAAATAAAATTTTAGGTATTTGGTTTTGGGTTGATGATATGGCTACTTTTAACTGGGAACAGCAGTTAAAAGTAGGGAATCTAAAGTTAATATTTGGAAACAGTGGAAATTTGGGAAAAGGAAAAGGGTTTACATTGTTAAACAGTTTTTGTTCCATCTTTTTATACCTCAGCTACTTATATCCACCACCTGTTTCATTAGAAACACGACTTTACAGTGTTTTCTTTCAGATGATTTGGGGGAATCGTCTAAATCCAGTTCGCAGAGATTTCCTTTATTTACCAGTAAAGAAAGGTGGCTTGGCCATGATAAACCCAATAGTTTTTTTTCTTTTTTTTGAACTTAGATTTTTATTAATTTTTCATTATTAGACCATTTACATTTGATTCTCTTAACAGGGTACACATTACAGAATTCCATTCGTCTTGAAGTTAAAATCATTTTGACAGGACAATACATAAAAGCAAATGACATAAATTTCCATTATATTTCTTCTTGGGTATGGGAGCATCCTCTTATACATTTTTGCAGGCTGGACTGAGTAGTGGGAGTCCTCACTCAAGGTGGAGAGGTGAGCCCCATTTTCTCATATCGAACCAAGTCTATAGTTCTCTCAGTCTTCTTTCTCTGCTCATCTAATAACTTCCTCCCTTATCCCATCCGATTAGTCCTCATACAAAGTAATAAAACTGTGGTGTCCTTCTTTGTCTTATTAACTGACTGCAACCTTCCATTTCCTATTGCCCTTCTCCTCCCAGAAGATATTCTAAGGTAGGGGACGAGAAAGAGAACCCCCCCCCCCCAACCCTCATTTTAATTTATAGAGGGAAAAAATGGGCCTTGTGTGCCGGTCTAAGGTATACTAAAAAAAAAATAAAAATAAAAAAAAACTAATCACGGACAGTTTACCTCTGTTGTCAGAATTGATTGGTTAAGAGCAGGCATCTGTAGTTTAATGACATTTCAAGGCCTTCTACCCGGATATCTATCTAGTTTATTTATCCAGCTCATTTTGTCAGGAACTGGTCGAGCACCGGAGTGCCACTTTTGTTCTCCACATATTCATAGAATGAGAGCCATCTTGAGTTAAATTTATCTGTTTGCAACCTCAGTATAGCTGTGAGGGCTTCATTTTCTTAATATTAATCACATTAGACCACCATTTTGAATATGTCACTTTTTCCCTGGAAAGCCATCTTTGTGTGATAGCTTTGGTAGCAGCTGCTATTAGTATAAAGAACAAGTATCTTTGGGCTTTAGTTTTAACCTCGGGGGCCCCAATACCACATGAGGAAAGTCTGGCCTATCTTTTAACTACAGTATTTTTTTATAGCTAGGTTACTCTTCCCAGTACTCCAGCTTCCAACAACTCCAAAAATATGATATTGAGACCCTTTCTCCGTACCCCTCCAACATTTATCATTTCGGAGGTGTCAAATTTGATGGAGATCTCTGGAGTTATAAAGTATCTAACTGAGATTTTCCATCTAAACTCTCTCCATACTGGTGAATTGGTGGTTTTATGTACTCCTCGCCATATAAGTGACCAGTCCTTGTCTGATACTTGGCCCTCAAATTCTGCCTGCCATTTATTTTCTACAGCTTGAACCTGGAGTATCCCTGAGCCCTCCTGCAGAGTCTGCTGTAGATATGAAACAAGTCTCCTTTTTGGCTTCTCAGGTGCATGCATTTTAGCGGTGGGGCGGGGCCGTTTTGTATAGCACTTATCCCAACAGTGTTATTGATAAAGTGTCTACACTGAAGGTATCTAAAAAAATCTTTTGGGGGTAGTTCAGATTCCTCTTGGAGCTGCAAAAATGTTTTAACCCCCTCCACACACACTATCTGGCACAGATATTGGAGTCCTCTGTCTGACCATCTTTTCCAGCAAGCATCAGCTTGTGTTGCTGGGAATTGTGGCAAGTACTTCAGTGGGATATACTTCCAAGTGGGGGAAAATATCTCCCACCACTGTCTAACTCTAAGCCAAATTTTCAAGGTGTTTCTAGTGCAAATGTTACTTAAATTTTTAAGGTCTGCAGCTCTAATTACCCATGGCAGGTACGTCAGGGGGACCCGGGGGTGTGCTCCTTCCTCCATTCCATACCATCCTTCTCCGTTCTTAGGCGACAGCATTTTTAGTATAGGAACTGTCTGGGCTGCTGAATAATATTTCAACAAGTCTGGCACTCCCATTCCCCCCTTTTCTTTCATCTCCGTTAGTATGCTCCACTTCTTGCGTGGACGACGTCCTGCCCAAATAAATCTGGACAGCTTTTTCTTTAGTTCTCGCCATACCCCCTTATCGATAAGAATAGGTAATGTCGAGAATAGGAACAAAAATCTAGGTACAATGTTCATCCTGATAGCTTCCACTCTGTTCATGAAGCTAAGGGGAATGCTCTGCCACCTCTGCAAGTCTTCAAATATTCTTCCTTTTAGTATCTGGTGGTTATAAGAATATAATTTGTTGATGTCTAATGGAATCGTCACTCCCAAATATTTAATTTTGTCCTTAACCCACTTAAAGGGTACTATATTCTTTAGCTCTGTATCTGGCGGTCCACCCAGACTCAAACTCTTCGCTTTTTCTATGTTCACCTTAAACCTGAAATTTGGCCAAATCTACCAACAATTGAGCACCGCTGGCACAGAACTAACTGGGTCCCCAAATACAGCACTGTATCATATGCATATAATGAGATCTTATTTTCAATATTGTTTATTAGTATCCCTTTATATCTGGGCTTTGGCAATAGCCTGTGCCAGTGGTTCCATAGTCAGTGCAAACAGTAGGGGGACAAAGGACACCCTGTCTTGTTCCCGCTTTATATCAAATCTCTCTGAGCACAAGCCATTAACCCTGACCTGGGCAGTTGGGTTCTGGTAACACATGTTCACCCACTTAAGAAAATTTCCCCCCAACCCCATTCTCGACATCACCTCCTGCATATACACCCAGTTCACTCTGTCAAACGCCTTTTCGGCGTCAAGAAAAATTGCCACTGGGTTTGTATTGCTGGTGTATTTGTACGAGACCATATTCAGGAGTTTCCTGATATTGTCTTGCAAGTGCCTGTCCGGTATAAATCCTGTTTGGTCTGAATGAACTATGAGCCCTATACATTGCTGCAGTCTAGAGGCCAATATTCGGGTTAGGAATTTTAAGTCTTGGTTGAGGAGAGAGATGGGCCTATAGGATGAGCACTGAGATCTGGGCTTACCAGGTTTTGGGATAACTGTAACCAAAGCTTCTTGCCATGATTTTGGGAGTGACCCCTCTTCCAAACTAGCGTTATAGATCCGCACCAATTTGGGTACTAATAACTTACTGAATGATTTGTACCATTCCGCTGGCAAGCTGTCAGTCCCTGACGTCTTACCTGTCGGAAGGCTTTTAATAGCTATATAAATTTCTTGCTCTGTGATTGTGGCTGAAAGTGTCTCCTGTATCTTTGCCGGAAGGACAGGTAATTTTATGGAGTCCAGAAAGGCCGAGGTCTCGATCTAACTCTTGTTTCCTACCTCTGTGTAAAGTTCTTTGTAGAATGCTCTGAACTGTGAGGCAATTTCTGGTGGCTTGACCCAAATTTTATCCATATTCACACTGTCCCTTATCATTGAGACATGTCTCTCAGCTTGTCTCTTCTTAAGCTGAAGGCTAATAGTCTCAGGGCCCTCCCACCCATTTCGTGATACTTTGATTACAGAACCTAATGAGGCCCTCGGCCTTCCTACACTCCAGATCATGTAGCTCTTGTCTGGCCTGATTTAAATCTTTTAGAATCTTTTTCGACCCTGTGTTTTCTTTATGTCTTGCTTCTAAGTTTGAAATTTTTTCTCTTAAGGTTTTTTCATTCTTTTTCATCTGTTTTTTCTTTGCCGAAGCATAGCTAATTATTTGGCCCCTTACCACTGCCTTAAGGGTGTCCCACCACAGCATAGGTGAACATTCTCCTACAGGTGAGTCCTGTTCCAAGTTGGAAATTGTCTTGTCAATAAGTTTTTAAAAGATTCATCATTTAACAAGGATACGCTTAGCCTCCAAAGGGAGTTTTTCCTCTTGCCCAAGGGTAAGTTTTACTGAAATTGGGCTATGATCCGAAAGGGTGATGGTATATCTTAGATTGTTCAACTGTGTGTAACTCTGTTTTTGGCATTAGGAAAAGGTCTATTCGTGAGTATGAGTTTGTGCCCCGAGTAAAAGTATAATCTCTTTCCCTGTGTGTTGTTCTTCCATACATCTACCAGACCTGATTCCGACATCAGGGCTTTAAGCTTGCTTGCCATTTTGTTAGTGTTCTGGTTGCCTGATGAGCGGTCTAGGTGTGGTGAGGTTACTGTATTAAAATCACCCCCATCAGTATTAGTCCTTGAGGTAGGCTAGCCACTTGCTAAAAACTTCTCCGAGAAATCTTTCAGTTCCTACATTTGGAGCATATATATTAACTAGGTGTATTAGTTTGTTGTACATTGAACAGATCGCCTAACAAACCTTCCCTGAAGCCCTTCTTCTGTTGAGTCAACCTTCAAGGGCTGTCACGCCTAATAAGTATCGCCACCCCTGCCTTTTACTTTTAGGGTGTGAGGCTGCCACCACCTGATTCACCCATCTCCTCCTGAGCTTAAGGTGCTCCATCTGTGAGAGGTGTGTCTCCTGTAGAAAGGCCACATCACAACCCAAGAGCTGAAGTTCTGACAATAACCTAGCTCTTTTCACTGGAGAATTAACTCCTTTTACATTGTATGAGATTATATTCAACCGAGGCATTTGATATCTGGAGGTTTATCCTTTATGCACCAGTAGCCAGCCCTATGCAGTCCATGAGTCCTCAGTCCAGCCTGCAAAAGCCCAAAATTAAACCCAAAAATTTCAAGACTTTAAAACATAAAAAGTTGTGATACAACTTGGTACCTAATTCCGGTACTATTAAAACAGATAACATTAAAACTATATACATTATATTGGTGTTGTTCTCGATGGCTTCCATGTGAAACCCACGGCAAAACCGTGGGGGGTCTTTTCGATCCAAATGGTGCCCCCTAAGATTGGGGCAGGAGGTCTCAGTGAGTTCCTGTCAGGAGCCCCTACCACCCCCTTAGGCCAGTCACTCCGAGATCAGGCCGAGATGTAAACGACCAACTTCAATTTCCTTTCTAGGAGCCCCCGCTCCCACCATCTTTTCCCCCTTCTCTCTTTAACTCTGTCTTTCTCCCTAACCATGTTGTTACCTCTTAAGACTCCACATACTTATCCCTGTCTTCTTCCCCTTAATTTCTACATTGTCTCTAGGAAATTGTTTCATCCCTGCCCAGTCTGACATTATATTAAGTTTCTTATCTGTCCCCCACTTCTACATCTAGACCTTCTTGGGTTACTATTAGCTTATAGCCCTTTCCTTCTTTATCACTTATCCTTTTCTTCTAGGGCCTCTTACCCCATTAGAGGATAGTTCCCCCAGTGAGCAGAAGACTTCTTCCCTCCCAGTTCCTCCCTCTTTATACCTCAGGTTACTTCAACCATCTCGGGTTTTCATTCTGTAGGTTATCCTTGCTTCCTGTCCCCCCCTCCCACTAATGGAGCTAGGTCCTTTCCCTTTACCCTTTTAAATTTAGTTGTCTTTATCCATCTTTCTATCCTTAACTACTACGTCAATATCTGGTATTCATCTTGGGTTGCCTTCCCCGGTAAAGATAATTCTGTATTTTTGCCACTTTGTTAAGATTGTCCTCCTATTTGCCCTCCCATTAACTTATTTTCTTAGTGTGTCCACCCCTCCCCCAACTTCTCTCCTTGCTTTTACTTGCATATAACCACCCTCTATGTATCTATGTTTTCCTTTCACCATTGCTGAATCCTTTTCCTTTTCCTAATATTTTGTCCCCCTTCCCTTCCCCATCTTCTACCCACAACCTTAACTAAATCTCTTTTGTCTCAGTTTTCTTCTGCTCTTACTGTGTTCCATTTTACCTGAAAGGGGCTCTTCAATGTTGTCCAGGGACCCATCTCCACCAGCAGTCGTTTTATAATAATGAGAACTCTTGTTATTTCTATCATTCTCAAATGTCTTTTCCATTTGAAGGGATCTGCCATTAGGTAGACCTTAAAGTCTCAAGTTTATATGCAGCGAACCCTCATTCCCTAGGTCCAGTAATTTAAAAGAGTTATTTCTTCAGTAAGTCTATGATGGTTCCAAACTCTTCAGTCCAGTCCTTTATCTTGCCCATTTTTTCTCCTACTATGGCGGTCCTTTGCTTCCTTGTAAACAAGATTTTATTTTGATTATCAAGTCCTGGATATCCGAGAGCTAGCATGGGTAAGAACCTGGGTTAGCCTCTTCTTCCTCTGAGACTCGAGACTCTAGTCCACATTTCTGCTTTCAATTTACTCTCCAGCCTCTGCATATCTAGGTCAGGGACGCGTATTTCTAAACTTTGGAGAACTTGTGCTGCTTCCACCAAATCTGAAAAGACTTTGACTCCACTCTCTAGATGTATTTTGATTCTGGCTGGGAATAGCATTTGGGCCCTTATGTCTTTCTTGAGTTTTAACTCTCTGATAACTCCCCTGACCTTTTGTCTCTCTAACTGTAGTGCTGACGAAAAGTCTTGGTCAAAAAAGATTTGAGCACCTTCATATTTGAGGTCTCTTTGTCTCCACGCCTCCTGTAGAATCCAGTCTTTACTTTGGAAAAAGACCATCCTGACAATAATAGACCGCGGTCTTGCAGCAGGGTCTTGGGGTTTAGCAACTAGAGATCTGTGAGCCCGATCAATGTCCATTTTGATATCTGGGGGCGAGAGCACTACCCGTAATAAATGCAGTACCATGTCTGCTGTTGAGGGGAATCCTGCCTCCGCGTCCTCTGGCATTCCGTGTATTCGAAAATTATTTCTGCGTGATCTGTTTTCCAGATCCTCCAGTTTGCATTGGGTTTCTCTGTCCCTCTGTAATAACAGCAAAAGGAGCCTATCTGATCTCTCTTGTGTTTCTGAGATCAACGTAAGGTTGGATGCATTAGTAGTTACTTTTTTATTTAAAGTTTGCACCTCTTTTTTAAGGTCTGATAGAGATAGGTCGATTCTTGTGACTGTGGAAAGTATTTGCTGCAAAGTCCTCTGCGTCGTTTCCGAGTCAGTGCTTTCGGCGTAATCTGGCTCCCCAGAGGACTCGGAGGCTGTGCGTCTATGGCGTGACTGGGCCGCGAATCCCTCCATGTCCTCATCTAGCACAAGCTGTTTCAATTTCTGCAGGCTACTCGCCGATTTAGCGCTTTTGCTTCTCTGCTGCTTGCCTGCCATCCTCTTTCCCTTCGGGGATCGATCGTTTTTAGCTTACAGGAGTCGCAACTTGTTTGGGAGGTACTCTTTTTAAGACAGCGGGAGCGGAGCTGCTGAAGTTAGCTTGTGGCCATCTCCGTGACGTCACCGGAAGTCCCCCCAATAGTTTTTTTTTTTCATTCCATTTTTTTATTTAATTCTTTTGGTTTCCTTTGGAATCACACCTGTTCCCTTTGGCAATCTTGGTCTCATTTCCTCTGGAGTCCTTATTTCCAGAAATGGACTACATCTCCTCCGAAAGTTTTAACACAAAATCATTTACCCCTTTATGGAGTATCAACTTAAAAAAATGTAGGCAGTGGAATTTATTATTTTCTGTTCTTATCTCACATTCTAGGAAAACTTTTTATAACTATATTGTATTTACCGTTCAGGGCACCATTTTACTTTTTCCAGAATGTGTACCAACCAAAATGTCTTTTGCTTTACGTAAATTAACTGACTATAGAATACCGTCTTTTATTTGGGACATTGTTTGGATATCTTTACATGGGAAATTGGGGGTGCGGGGGAATCTTAAATATAAACCGATAACTGAAAGACATTGTTTAAGGCCTTCCTGTATTTCGCTTGAAGAAAGCCTTACTCATTTTTTTCTTGATTGTCGTTTTGCAAAAGATTTTTGGTATGAGGCATCTGACCATTGGGGGGTCCCTATGTTACAACAGGTAACATATAATGTTTTGTTTTTAGGGGATTATACAGGAATGTGGCAGTCTTATCATCCCAGCACTCTGAATGTTTTTTTTTCCTTTATTCAATTTTATCTTTGGCAGGCTAGATGTCAATTTATTTTTCAGCAACAGTTAGTTCCTGTATCTACAATATTGTCTCAAGTGGAGACTGGCTTATTATCTGTTAAATCTACGGACAAACAGAAGTGTTCTGAAGTTAAATTTGTTTCTCTTTGGAAATCCTTTTTTGTTTAAATACGTGTATTTCTGTATATCATTTTTGTATCATTTTGTACATATGTTTGATTTGGTGATGTTGTGTTCTTTTCAATAAACTTCCCCTACTCTTTTCGATAAGTGCCATGGGATCTTTAACATCCACCTGAACTACCACCAATCCAGGAAGATGGATCTTGGTTTAACGTCTCATCCGAAAGACGGCACCTCAGAAGTTAAGCACCCCTCTCATGCTGCACTACAGTGTCAGTACTGGGATATTAACCCAAGTACCAGATGTGGGAACTGAACCCACAGCCCTCTGATCTCCCGGCCTCAGAGGCGAGTGTGCTACCTACTGAGCCACTGACACTGACTAGAACTAGAACTAGAACTCTATTACTGGGACCTTCAATTTAGGGTAATAAAAAAAATAAGAGTTAGTGTGTTTGAGTTGGGTTTAGGGAACTGTTATCTGTGCAGTTAGCTAGGCAAAGAAGGGAACTGTGAATTAGAGGGAGTAGCTTAGGCAGCAGGTAGTCAGGTGTTTGGATTTAAAACTGCCCTAGATTGCTTTTGGCAGAGAACAGCAAGAGGAAGGAGGTGCCGCTAGAACTTTACTTCTCTACTGGGACTATATAGCCCTCCTTTAGCTAGTTCCACTTTTATAGGCACAGGATTTGACTGACAACAGGAACTTCCTCTTTAGGAGCAGGAAGGGAGTGATCGCAGTGGCATAAAAGACTCACCATCCTAAAAGGAAAAGAGTAGCTCTCCACCCCCCCACCCCCAGCTGCCAGAGGTCTGACTCTGAGCAAATAAGAAGGAGACTACTGAGGAATACAGGAACTTCCTGTCCCAGAACAAGAAGAGCAGGAGCTTTAAGGGCATGGAGGCAGTAGTTAAGTAGGAAGGAAAAAAATATATATATATATATATATATATATATATAAACAGGGAGAGGAAAGAGTAAGCATACAAAACAACAGTTGAGGGGCCACAAATAAGATGATAGGAGTGGTGCAGTGCAGTGGCTGCAGAGCGTCACTCTTTCGGGAGATGTTCTGGAGGATGCGATGTTGTCCCATCTGCAGGCACCTCTCTGGGCTGAGGGAGGAGGTTGCTCATCTCTGGGCTGAGTTGGCCAGGATTCAGGGGACCTCCTCTCCCACCCAGGGACCACTAGGGCCACCGCTGCTGCCTCAGAGGTTGCCAAGAAAGAGGAGTGGTTGGACCACAGTGGGCTCAGGGAGGGTGAGGGTGAGGGTGGTGGAACAGAGGTGCATCCCTCCAGTTGTACCTCTCCACAATTTGTACGTTGTTCTGGCAGAGTGTGGTTACTCTATGGAGGCACCCACAGTGGAGACTATGGAGGATGCTGGGAACCTCCACAAAGGAGACCCACAGGAGGGTGGCATGGGACCCCTCAGGGGAAGGAAACAACTCCTGGTGGACTCTATTGTTAGGAAGGTAGAACTGGGGGATGGGGGGAGATGGTGGTAAGGTGCCTGCCTGGTGCCATGGCTTGGAGGGACAGGGAGCAAATTCTCAGACTCGCAGGAGCAGCTGCGCGGGGCAGGGAGCTGGATGTCATTGTCCACCAGGGACAAATGACCTAGCTGGGAAAGGGATCACAGCAGTGCAGGAGGAGTTTCTGGAGTTAGGGAGGGGCCTTAGACAAGTAGCACACACGGTAACTTTCTCAGAGCTGCTGCCTGTCTATGGCATGGATGAGGCTAGGGTGCTCTGCACCATGGGATTCAATCAATGGTTGAAAAGCTGGTGCAGAGCTCAGGGTTTTGGCTTCATTGGGGACTGGGGGTCCACCTGGAGGGATACAGGCCTATACTGGCATGATAGTCTGCATCTGTCCGAGAGGGGAAACAGGATCCTAGGTGATATGTTTAAATGCTTCATTGGCAAGCATTTAAACTAGCCAAAGGGGGAGGCACTGAAAAGGAACAGAGAAATCCTAGCACACCCAAAAAAATCAGAGTAGTTAGTGAGGTAAACACCAAGATAGAGAAGTCGATAGGGAGAAGGACAGGGGTAATGAGTACCAATGCCCATTATCTAGGTAACAAGCTCTCTGAACTGGTGGTCTTGATGGAAGAGGGATGCCTGAATATCGTGGCAGTCACAGAAACATGGTACCCAAAGAACCATGACTGAGATATCAACATACCAGGGTACACAATCTACAGGAGGGACAGGGAGGGTAGAAGAGGAGGAGGAGGAGGAGTAGTAGCTCTCTACATAAGGGAAGGGATCAAAGCAATGAAACTGAAGGATAAACAGGGAGAAGAGGAGGCACTGTGGGTCACCCTTGAGACCAGAAATGGCACTGCAGTCCGCATGGGGGGTTGTATATAGACCCCCGTCTCAAGGGGAGGAAATGGACAAGGAAATGATAGAAGGCATCCTTAGGATGGCAGGAAAAGGGGAGATACTGTTGATGGGGGACCTGAATATGCCAGATGTTAAGTGGAGCACCTTTGCTGCAACCACATCCAAGAGCAGGGTCATTCTTCATGTCCTACAGCGGACATGCCTCAGACAGCTAGTGCTGGAACCCAGTCGGGAGGGAGCAATCTTAGACCTGGTACTCTCAAACAGGGATAGAGAGAGGATCTCAGATCTAGAAGTGAGTCGCCATCTGGGAACAAGTGACCACCAAACAGTGTGGTTCATGATAAACACAGCCGCAGTGTCAAGCCATATAAAATTGAGGGTACTGGACTTTAGGAGGGCTGACTTTGTCAAAATGGGAGAATGCCTCAGAAAAGCACTAGCAAACAGGCAAGGAGGGGTGGAGGAACAAAAGTGAAACATCAAAACTGCAATCACAGAGGCAACAAGCCTTTGTGTGAAGCAAATAAACATATCAAAATGAAAGAAAAAAACACTATGGTTCTCAAAAGAGGTGGCGGGAAGGTTAAGGAGAAAAATATAGCATTTAGGAAGTATAAGGAAACACAGAAGTAGCAGGACAGAGAACTGTACCAGTTAAAGCAGAAGGAAGCAGGGAAGGCAGTCAGAATAGCAAAGGCCCAAACCGAGGAAAAGATAGCTAACTTGGTTAAGAAGGGGAATAAAACCTTTTATAGGTGCATTAGGGAGCGAAGAAAGACCAAGGGAAGGACAGTGAGGCTTAATAAAGGGGAGGGAGGATGGGTGGGCAGAGAGGGTCAGTAAAAAAGCAGAGATACTGAACAAATAGTGCCCCCTCAGTAGCCAACTTATATGTGGGAAAATGAGAGGAGGGCGTGGTATTAAACAAGACTGCCAATATTTATTTGAATAGACTTATCATTTGGAAAAGATATATTGACGATGTGTTTATTGTTAGGCAAGGCACACAAAGCAATTTCGAGGACTTTTTAATATTTCTCCATGGGACAAATCCGCACCTTAAATTTACCTATTCTTGTAGCCCTGATGAGATCTCCTATTTGGACCTCAAAATCTCTAGAAATTATGTAAGGGGACTGGAAAATGACATTTTTAGAAAAACAACAGATGGCAATACCCTCCTGAGAGCCAACAGCTGCCATCCACCACATGTGGCAAAAAACATTCCTACTGGGCAGTTCCTCAGAACGAGACACATCTGTTCAGCTGAAAGAGCTTTTAAAAGAGGGGCCAAGGAGCTGACCAGTAGGCTGCTGCAAAGGGAATACAAACAAGAGTATATCCATGAGGTAAGAGGCAGAGCCAAGGGCATAGACAGACAAATGTTGTTGCTTGAAAAAGAAACCAGAGTCAATAATGACATTAGGTTTAACTTTGTGACTGAATTCTCAGCACAAGCTAAAGAACTTAAGATTATTTTAAATAGACATTGGCCCATTTTAGCCATAGAACTAGGACTGAAAGAAATTTCAAGTGCACCATTTAGAATGTGCTACAGGAAAGTGCCAGTATTAAGGGATTTACTGGTGCACAGCCACTTCACTGACAAAAGAAACAATACATGGCTAACCAGACCAACAGGTTGTTTTAAATGCAAAAGATGCATGATGTGCACCAGTATTGCCTCTTGCAAAAGTTTCACTACCATGAACTCAGAGAGGAACTATCAGATACGTCAGTGCGTAACTTGTGACACTGAGGGAATCATTTACCTGGCTACCTGCTCATGTGGATCATTTTATGTAGGAAAAACAAGTAGGACCCTTAAAATCAGGGTTGGGGAACATCTGAGAGCCATTATCAGAAAAGATGATACTTATGCCATAGCTCTACATATCGTGACCAGTCCTGATCCTAATTAGTATAATTTCACTTTTACAGCTATCGATAAAGTCTGCAGGAACCCAAGTGGTGGTGATCTTGAAAACCTGATTTTGATAAGAGAGAACTTTTGAATAATAACACTGGGCACCACAGAGAAGTCTGGACTTAATTGCCATCTAGATATAAAGCCATACTTAAAGAAGAAGAAAACACAGTAAGAACATTGGCCCTGACCTTTGAACTGATCTTGCTCTTTTGGAGAAATTCCAGCTTGATGCTTTACAGGAGTCTGTTACTAAATGCATTTAGGTTCATACAATATTTTTGTTTAATAGCAGCCCACCCCAGTGGAATATACAATATTTTATATTTTAAGCTTCAATTGTAGTTCCCTAGGGGTGTGGGTTCGGGCCCCACCAATGCCATAGTAAAATGTAAGTTATGATACAGCACGTGACAGTATTTATTGCATTAGTGCTATTAATATCTAGTTGCTTTGCTGCTAAACAAGGCGCAAGATTATTTTTGAATGCAAGTTTTCTAATGGGGCTGATGGGCTAGAGTCCCACAACTGAAATGTTTAAGCCTGTTACGTTCTCCTACATGTCCTTCTTCTGTCCCCACTCTTTTCCGTTCCCTAGTGTTTTTGGTTTGTGTTTGCAGCATATAAACAATTAATAGTTTTGAGGTTTATTGCAGCTCCCATGATCGATGTTACATCTTAAAGGATTCTGTGTTTTAGCCTTTATATATATTATTGGAGCTTACGCCTTAAGTGGTAATACTTTTTAACATTTCTACTTGCTCTTTTCCCCTATCCCACTTCATCGTGTCCCCCCCTCATCTCTTTGCTCTTCCTCTTTGTGTTCAGGTGTTGTCCTGGCGTTGCCTTGTCTTGTCCTCATTACACAAACCTCCCACCCCCACACCTTTTCTACCCCTCTTCCTTCCTATCGCCCCCATTTGTTTTGTTTCATACTTTTTAGCTGTTTGTTTACAGAATTTTTATAAGTGTTTATGGGTCTGTTGTTCACGTATTTATATGGTTTTAAATTCACTAATGAGATTCTCTAATTAAAGTCATATGACATTAGCATATTCAATTGCTTTTTAACCTTTCACAATGTATTATGTCGTAAGGTGTAATCAGTATTACATGCTCTTGTTCTGTCTTTATAATGTGAGCCTTAGGTTGATGTAGTAGCCTTTGAGAAAGGACATGTTGTTTGAAACATGTCAGGCATAGATTACTGTTGGTTGTGTTTAAATTAAATGTGAGTTTTTTGCTACTATTTTTGGCATCCCAGTATTGGTTTGTGTATGCTGAAAACTTTGTGTTACACTGTTACTTGGTGAGTTTTCTTGCACCACTTCCTTGTGCACACTCTATGAGATATTTGATACTGAACAAACACTTCTGCTCAGTATTCACAAAAGAAGAGGAGGGGGAGATACCTAATCCAATTAATAGAAGCACTCGGGATAGTAGGGGTCAATACCAGTCCTTTCGCAGAAAAAAGGGCTCTGAAAGAACTCCTAAACTGCAGGTGGACAAAGCAATGGGGCCTGACGGGATTCACCACAGAATTCTAAAAGAACTAAGGGGAGAACTAGTGACACCACTCACTACCCTTTTTAACTAATCATGGGAGGATGGTGTGGTACCTAAGGACTGGAGGAGGACGGACGTGATTCCCCTTCACAAAAGTGGGAACAAAGCAGAGGCAGGAAACTACAGACCTGTTAGCTTGACCTCAGTGGTAGGGAAAATGATGGAATCACTTCTGAAAGAAAGAATTGTTGAGTACCTAGAGGCCAGCAGGGCACAGAACCCAAGGCAGCATGGATTCACAGCAGGAGGGTCATGTCAGACAAATATAATAGATTTCTTTGACTGAGTGACCAAAGTAGTAGACCAGGGAGAGGCTGTGGACATGGCCTACCTAGACTTTAGCAAGGCATTTGCTATGGTCCCACACAAAAAATTAATAAACAAATTAGCCAGCCAGGGAGTGGGCCCCAGGGTGGTTGCCTGAGTAAAAAATTGGCTGGACAACAGGAAACAGTAAATGAGTCCACTCTGAAGAAAGCGGGGTTACTAGTGGGGTACCACAGCGTTCAGTACTGGGTTAATGTTTTTATAAGTGACATTGCAGAGGGACTGGAAGGGAAAGTATGCCTCTTTGAGGACGACACAAAGATCTGCAATAGGGTTGATACACAAGGGGTGTGTGTACAGGATGAGAAGGGACTTGGCAAGGTTGGAGGAATGGTCAGAAGTATGGCAGCTTAGATTCAGTGCAAAGAATTGCAAAGTAATGCACCTGGGAAACAAAAACCCAGGGGAAGCGTACACATTGGGGGGTTGGGTATTAACAACAACAAAAATGGAAAGGGACCTGGGGGTAGTCATATCACATGACCTAAAGGTAAGCAAGCAATGTGAGAAGACAGTAAGGATGGCTGGGGGGATACTGGGATGCAGAGGAAGATGCATCACCAGTAGAAAACAGGAAGTTGCAATCCCTCTGTACAGACAGTTGGTGAGACCCCATTTGGAGTACTGCGTGCAGTTCTGGAGACCCCATTTCCGCAAAAACATAGACAGGATCGAGGCAGTCCAGAGGAGGACAACTAAAATGGTGCAGGGCCTGCAACAGAAGCCATACAAAGAAAGACTAAAGGAGCTTAATATGTATACCCTCCAGGAAAGAAGGGGAGAGGGGGGACATGATAGAAACTTTCAAGTACCTCAAGAGAATCAACAAAGTCCAAGAGGGTAGCATCTTTCAGAAAAAGAGATGTGCAAGAACAAGGGGGCACAATAATTAGATAGAGGGGGACGGCTCGGGGGACAATGTGAGGAAGTATTTTTTCACACAGAGAGTGGAGGACGCATGGAATGGCCTTCCTGAGGAGGTCGTGGGGTCAAAAACAGTGGTGGAATTCAAGAATACATGGGACAGACATAAGGCAATTCTGGTGGGGGGTTGGAAGACGTAGGCTGTTGGTTAACTAGGATCTGCAGCTTATCCAATAGGTAGGGGAAATTAACAGACTGGGTGGGCCCAAGTGGTCATTATCTGCTGTCAAAGTCTATGTTTCTGTGTTTCTATACAATACATCTTATTACAGCAACACAGCAATACAGACCACCCATTCTAGAGCAGAACACCAGGAGTACCCCACTACACAATCACATATGAACATGTGGTGGGATAATAATTTAAAAGAATAACTGTATGGCTTCTGCAACCATTTTGGAAGACAGCTATAATACATACAGTATATCTTACAATGTGGTAGGCGAACCCATGCAGGAGTACATTTAGGTATTCCACAGAGGGTGCAGTGGCACTGTAGCTGGGTCATCTATTTACTGTAGAAACCTTTTCAATTGGTGTTAAGAAGTATGGGTTTGCCTGTCTAACACATTTATATGTTTATTTTCAAAAGTTTAACCAGGAAAGACATACTGAGTTGCAAACAGCTCGCTTCCTGATACGTCCTGGGGAGGAAGGGGCAGACGTCTGTAGGAACAAAATAGAACAATTAATTATACACTAAAACATAAAGCACAATGCAGAGATACAAATTAAACAGTACAAAATGAGGTTCATCAGACAATAAACATTATAGGCAAAAATGGTTTACAAGGGCAGGGTGAGGGTTCTGTCCCATAGGCACAATCAAAAGTACAATACAACGGTGAGGGCACCAGGGGATAGAGTGCTGTTGGAAGGAGTACAGATGGGGATGAGGAAGGGAAAGTGTAGAGTAAGTGGGGGAGGAAGAGGAGAAGGGTTGGTGAGGGGAGGGGCGAGGAAGAGGGGAAAAGTGGGGAAGGACAATAACTCAAGGACAGGCACAGGAGGGAGTGGTGTGGTCATGGAAGCAGAAAGGAGAGAGAGAGGGAGAAAGTGGCGCAAATGATTAGTGGGAGAGAGTTCCAGAGTTTAGGAAAGTGGAAAAAGAAGGCAGCTTGACCAGTGAGGGACTTTTGAGATGGAAGTATGAGGGAACGATAACCAGAGTTACGGAGGGAATATGAGGAGTGAGGCGGAGGAAGAGGAGAGAGCTAAGGTAAGAGGAGAGGGAGGCCAGCCAGAATTTAGAGATAAAAGAGGCACAATGGATTAGGTGGTGGCCTTCCAGGGAGGGGAGAGAGAGGGCAGAGTATAAGGAACAGTGGTGAAAGCAAGTCAGGCAGTTCAAGGCAAAGTGGTCCAGTCTGGCAAGGGTGTATTTTGGAGCAGCACTGTAGACAATGTCGCCATAACTGATAATGGGAAGGATCATCTTAGTGATGATATCTCAGCGAGCAGAGAAGAAGGATACAGCTTTTATTACTACTGTATATAGTGCACTGAGTTTGAGATGAAGTTTTTTATGTATGGCATCCATGTGCTGCGAAAAGTCAAGCTGCTGGTCTTGCCAGATCCCAAGGTACTTAAATGAGGGCATGTTGTCAATTGTGACCCCATCAATGGTGTGGAAAGAGGGAAGGGATGGGAGCCTGGAAAGCCTCTGCTTAGTGCCATAGATCTTGGAGACCATTTTTTTGGCATTTAAGGATAGCTGGTTTGACCTGAACCATTGCTGGACATTGTGTAAATCATGTTGTAGTCTGGCCGTTAACTTAGAACACAGCTAAGATGAGCTGTGCCGTAGCATGATAGCTGCAATGAAATCACCAAAATGCACTGTTTAAGCAGGTGAGCCAGACCATTTCCCCTAGTTTTTTTTTTGTTGTTGTTGACTTTATTTATTCACCGTATCCACACTGGACTCTTTCCAGCAAGGTCGTGGGGCTTACTGGCTGATCCCGTCCGCCAGAAGCCAAATGCTCTTCTGGTCCAGGGCACTCCCCATGCCACATCTCCGAAGCCCCCCGGATCTGAGCCCCCCAGGAGCAAGGACTGCCTACTTCAACCGGCACTCTATCTAAGTGTCTTGTGGAGATGGATGAGGGTAGACCAGGAGTATATCTCAGCCTGGCATTGGACGTGGTGCCGGTGCTGCTAGACCCACCTTCGCCTACCAATGGGAAGGGGGTATTTTCTTGTTACTGTCCCCCCATTGGCCTGGCAGTGCAATGCACTCCAGTGCGGTGCATAAATGCTCCTATTCACACCTGCAGAAGCGCTGCTGTGGCCATTCACCTGTGCTTGCCAGGACCTGACAGCTGCTTGGCTCCCAGTCTCCACTAGGGGTTGCCAGATGGTGAGACCTATGTCCCCCCTCCCTCCCAGGAAAGGAGAGCTGTCTTCTGGATGCTCAGTCCTGTCCTCCCCTGCCAACCCCTGATGACCTGAGTCTGCTCCTGAACCCGGGTCACCGGCATGGTGCGAGGTGTGGCATCCAGCGCCTCAACCCTCAGCACCACCGGGCCACATTTCCCCTAGTTGAACAGTATGTTTTTGTTTAATAGCAGCTATTACTCTACACTACAACTCACCAGAGTAGTTAGATGTGGTATGTAGGTAAGACCGTACTTCTCAACACTAACTGAACAAGTTCCTACAACACGTTTACCAACCACTGTGCAACTGCACTGTCCGTGTTGTGGTACACCTAAGTACTCATGTAAGTTGTACTGCAGTCTGACATCTGTTAAACCATAAAAAAAATACTGTTTAAGTAGGCAAACCAGCCCATTTCCCATGGTAAACAGTACACTTCTCTGTTACTGTGGTTTAAATCAGTTGTCAGGCTGCAGGACAAGTTGCCTGAGCTGCAGTAACCATGCAGATATGTATTTTCTGCCTCCTGCTTGCCAAGTGGGCTATTTATTTAGTTGAGATAATATAAAGGAAAATAAGTTGTTACGCAAGGTCCCTGCACCCTAATTGGCACCCTCAGAGGTACACCGTAGACAGCTAGTACTTAAGCATATGTTATATTAACATATAGGGCTAAGGGCATCTACCGTACAAGAGTAGATATCAGGATATGCATGCATATTGTTGTAATACACTTTGCTTGCTAATGCATATATTCTTCTATGTATTTTCTGTGTATTTCTTACTTGTAAGATACCAAGACACTTGTGTCCTTGGAATAATAATGATATGAAAGTCGGCATTGCCACCTTTTGGTGATTTGTACTACTACACTGAGTTATGTAAGACTCTGTATAAGAACTCTTTTGTTTCACAAACTGATGACTATTACAAAATTGTATAATGTTATCTTGGACCGTGGAGCCACCTCTAATTTAGCCAATAGGGCTCATCTCTGTAACTAGAAATGTTTCTATCTTACAGTAACCATAGTAATTATCATAGGTATATAATATAATACACTAGTCTTGTACCTCAGAGATCCCAAGAGACACAAGAGACACAAAGAAATCTTGAGGTATAGGGAACGCTTAGCACTGGCTCCCGGTTCGTATTGGTAAGAACTGCTTAGGGCAACTGTGATTTTATCTTTTTTTTGGTAGTAATAAACAAGTTTATTACTCTTATGCAACGTGTCTGTGATTACTTGCATTCCCAGTATTGCCAAGTACCTGAAAGTGAGGTTTAGACCTCCTGACAAAGTACTCTAGTTGTATCAGGTTGTCAGAACTTTTCTTTGAAAAGCTACACATGCTTACAGAGAAATAAAATAAGAACTTTCAATAAAGAAACTTATGTTTTGTTGGCAGTAAAACATTTGAACCAATAGGATGCAGCATTATTACCCGTTATATACTTATATGTAAAAAAAAAAAAAAGTTGAAATAAAAACTTGAAGGGGTATTCTTAACTTCCATACCTTAATACTGTGGGACATAGAGTTCCTTGATTAAGAAAACTGCCCAAAAAATTTTTTTTAAATTTGTGACACCTTAGAGTTCTTATTTACTCTCCCACTGTCCCCCGTGGCCTGTCTTGTGATGACGTGAGCGATGGGCTAAGCTGCTGGAGACATCTATTTGCCAGCACTTAGTAAAGTAAGTTAATAATTAGTAACAGTGCATTTTTGCACTTACTCTATCGATACCAATCATGCAGACTTAGACTAGTATTGTCCCACACAGTGATTTAAGAGTGTCTGTTCTATGTGAAGCACTGTTTTTTTAAGAACTCTTCCTTACAGCAAGAAACATTGTGTCTTTCAGTTGAATTTTCAATGAAAGTGTACAGGCAGTGAAACAAAGCTCTGCCTGCTTCTGACATCTTCTGGCCCTAGGTCCACTGTGCTATAACAACTGCCAAGTGACGTAAGAGGTCTGTGGATTCCTGCAAGAACTGCACTGTGAGAACTGTGTTGAACTTGAGACAGTCTACAGTTCACAAGGTCCATGAATTGTACTGTGCACACTAACTAATTTTGATGCTTCCCTCTATGAACTAGAATCATTAAGTGATATTTGCTTTGCTTGCAGTGAAACTGTTGCTGCTTCTCCTGTTCAACTCTGCTGGGCAATCAGCCTGTTGCTGTTGATTACTGCACCTGTAACGGCACTCACCCATAAACTCTTCCTTCAGCCCTTTGAATCTGCCGCCTGCCCAAACCCCACCAATCAACTGCAGTGGCAGGGCTGCTGCAGGTGCGGCATCGGTTTGATTTAATTTTGGGCTGTAAGATGCAGCAGCATCTTTGTGGTGGTGGCTGATTCTGGCAGCTGTGTTTGACGGCAGAGTATGGAGCCTTCTAGAATCAGCCGGATCAGCTGGGGCATAAAACTGCCATTCATTTGATGTATTGTGGAAATGATTTCTTATGCTAAATTATAGTAGAAGGTTAACATGGGTTGCTATTTTATGATGTTGGCTATTTTTGGGTCTTGGATTGTTCAAGTTAAATTAAACAGGAATGAATGCTTCATTGGAAATGTTTGTAAAGGTTATAACGTACACAGGGAAACAGATACAGGTTTGAGTGTTAGGGTAAGTCAGAGAGGGCTGAGTTTTGAAAGAGTGTTGGAATGTTTATATTACTTAGTAGCTGAAACCTTGATATTTAATTTACATAATGGAGAAGTGGTACGGTTAATGTTAAAGGATGTAGAATGTAAACAACTTAGTATCATAAGGTATAGAAGAGTTTATAGAGAAGAATGAAGGCTAAACATGAGATTATTGATTAATTTATTATTAATATACAGAAATGTGCACATCAATACAGGTCCAGAAGATATAACTGCAACTTCAAATGAGAAGAAGAATGGCTTATATCTGGATCTTTAAAATACTGACTTTTATTGAAATTCTTTGAGTTCTGTGTGTGGATTGAGATGCCTAGACCCGATATTATCTTGTTAACCAAAACATGATTAACCTCCAAAATAGGTGATGCAGAGGTGGCAATGAAACATTATGCAATAATCCACCTAGATAGGCAGGGAAAGAGGAGCTGAGGTTACGTGATGTACATAAAAATTTTTTTATCAATAGACAATGCACATATTTCTGATAGTAAACTGGAATTTGAATTTTTGGCAATTACTTTGGTAGTGGGAGGGACTAAAAAGATAATTATCAGGATATCATATATTCCACAAGGTGCAATCTGTGGGAAATAGAACTAATCTCAGTTTTTGGCTTCGCCCTTGAGGTATTTGCCACTGTGAAGAACAAAGAAAGGTGAGGGTCCTCTAAAATTTCTTCAAGAAGAACAGCTCCCAGCTGGATATTCACTTCTTGTTAAAATTTGTTCATAATACCCCGATGTTTCGCTAAGAACGTTGAGCTTTTTCAAGGGAATTTAATTTCAACAGCATCTCAGTGTGCTAGCTTGCTGCTTTCTTTATCAAACTTTGTGTCACATTCTGTATCTGTCTGCATCCATTTTGAAAACTTAATTAATAGTACTTGAACTCTCGCCATTATGAACAAGCATGATTTGGAACTAGTAAGGACGTACAGCCCGAGAGAGAGCTCAAGTGTTATTAATTATGTTATCAAAACATATGTACTGAGTGAAACGTCAGGGTACTATGAATACATTTTAACAAGAAGTGAATATCCAGCTGTGAGCTGTTCTTCTTGAAGAAATTTTAGAGCAATCCACACCTTTATTTTTTCTTCACAGTAACATATATTCCCCCAAAGTTGAGTGAGGCAGGTATAAATTCATTTAGGGAAAATGTAGCACAGATAAATGGGAACTATAAAAATTGCTGTTTGGGGATTTTAATAGAGATTGGTCAAAGGGGACTAATAATGGTGTTAGAAATAAAACAGCTGCTTTAAAGGTTATGCAAATGGTGAATAAGGCTACTAGGTTGAATTATAAGACAAATAAGGGTACCACATATTTCCAATGAAGTAATTACATGGTTTATACATCATTTACAAAATAGGTCACAAAATTACTCTGATTAATAGTCACTTGTCCAAAGAGTCTCATCTGCATTGTGGGGTTCCATAGGGTTCCGTCCTTGGACCCCTCATATTCTTAATCTTTGTGGACTTCCTTTCAGATATTTGTCAACATACCAAAGTTATACTGTATGCAGGTGATGTGCTTCTGTTTTGCTCTGGTTCTAATATTTTTAATTTACAACAAAACTTACAAAAGGATTTTAGTTCTTTACACGCATGGTTCAATACACATAAGTTGGTGTTGAGTTTCTGTAAAAGGAAAATAATGTTTTTTTTCAAATGTAAGAAAAACTCCTATTACTGATCTTTTGCTTTTTGACAATTTTGGAAACCAAACTGAACAGGTTACTGTATTTAAATATCTGGGTCTGCTTTTTGACTTTCACTTGACTTTTGAACAACATATATTATCTGTAATTGTGAAACTTCACAAAATATTAGGCATGCTTTATTGAATGACCAGATGTCTTGCTTCTGATGCCAGGTCAATATTAACTCATAGTTTATTACTTTCTATTGTTGAATATGGGTCTATTATTTATTCATACATGTCGGATAAAATGCTTACAAAACTCAGAACCACCTTTAATAGCATTTTTCATTTCACCACCAGTCTTCCACGAATGACACATCACCGCCTACTCTATAGGTCATTTGACTGTTTATTACTGTCAGAGAGTATTAATTTTAGAACATTAATTTTCTTAAATAAGGTCTATCTTGGGTTACTACCTGACATTGTCATCAATTTGTTTCCATTCAATACTAGTATTGTTAATACTAGATCTCATAGTAGAGTCTATTTTCAAATTCCTCTGTTCCACACAACCTTTGCTCAAAATTTTATGAATTATCTGGCAGTAAAACTTTATAATTCATTACCTAGTTGTATAGTCAATACTAATAGTACGTCTTTTTTTAACAGGTCCCTCAGGAATAATCGTTTGGCCAGGTTTGACTGTGACTGTTTTAATTGATTGCATTATGTGTTTTTTATTGCTCTGTTAAAATAGCTGGTCTAGGTAATCTCTGTCCACCTAGGGACACTATTCTCATGGGTATTCTTAACCTAAACTGGCTAAGCCCCCAAGAATTCAGGAGGCTGTGATTCTGGCTGGGTACTCGGTGATACACCACTCGAGATCGGACTGCGGGGGGGGGGGGTTGCGATCTGTTTCAAGACCGAACTGGGCCTCATGAGTGTACCAGTTGAGGAGACTGGGTCATTTGAGTATACTGTAGTAGCAGGTGTAGGCCGCTGTAGGATCGCTCTCATCTACCATCCACCCAGGGATGAAAAGTGATTCCTTCAGGAAGTACAGTAGCTGACTTCATGATTGACATGGCATTTGAGTCACCCAGGCTGATGGTCCTGGGCGACTTAAGTGCCTGGGTTGATGACAAACTCTCGCAATTTGGACAACACTTCCTCCAGTTGATGACATCACTGGGCCTTACACAGATTGTTACCTACCTCTGCTACTCACAAACATGGTCACTCTCTTGACCTGGTCTTCCTCCTGGGGATCGAAGCCTCTGATTTGGGGGTGGAACCTGTCGGATGGTCCAATCACTCCACCGTGGGTTCAGTTTCTGTGCCCCCCTTCATAGGCCTACCCCTGTGGAGATGGTCAGATACTGCCCATTATGGGATGTGAGCCCTGATGGCCTTACGGTGATACTTGACCTATCGATGTTTCCAGATGTAAGCAGGAGCCAGAGGCCTTGGTTCTGGCCTACAACAAGGTCATTACTACAGCTCTGGACTCTATCGCTCCTGTCCGGGTTTATCCTCTCTTCCTTCACCCTTGGTCCCCTTGGTTTGATGGGACCTTGAGGGAGATGCAGTGACAAGGACAGAGGTTAGAGCGTTGCTGACAGAAATCCACCTTGGAGGCTGACCATCTTAGATTGATGGAACATTATGAAGTCTATCAATCAACACTCTCCCATAAGAAGGCAGAGTTCCTATTTGGGGAGATTGCTGCTGCTCAGAACCAACTGGCTCAGCTCTTTCAAACCATGGACAGGCTGTGCAACCCAGCTTGTCTGCAGTTTCGAAGAGCTTTTTCACAATTGGAGTGTGATGAGCTCGCTCAGTTCTTTATAGATAAGGTGGCACAGATCCAACTAGCACACTCTATGGGGGATACTCTTGATCGGTGCCCAGTCACCCACCCTCACTTTTCGTGGAGTACCTTTGACTGGCTGGAGTTCATTGACATCATGCGGATTGTCCAGGGCATGTGCCCTACGTGCTGTAGTTTGGTTCCAGGCCCAACTTCCCTGATCATGGGTTGTTGCAACATCATTGGCCAGGTCCTGGCATGAATAGTATGGTGCTCCCTTGAGTCAGTGAGTTCCCTAGTTCCCTGAAGGAGGCGGTGGTGACACCCCTCCCAAAGAAAGCTTCTCTGGACCCAGACTGTCTTGCCAATTACACACCTATCTCTAGCCTCCCCTTTGTGGGGAACGTGATTGAGAAAGTAGTGGCCCTACAACTGGAGAACCATTTGACCATCCATGATGTCTACGAGCCTCTCCAATCTAGTTTCAGAAAGAGGCATAGTACAGAGATTGCACTGGTTCAATTGCTCAATGATCTCCTGATGGCAAGAGATCAGAAAAGCTGCTCCATCTTGGTCCTTCTTGATCTCTCCTCAGTATTTGACACTGTGGACCATGGGGTACTAATTGAATGCCTGAGGTTCATCTGTGGCCTATCTGGTACAGTCCTCAGGTAGTTTAAGTCCTTCCTCACTGGCAGAACCCAGAGGGTGGTGTTGGGGATTTATTCCTCCGACCCTCTCACTCTGTCATGTGGGGTCCCTCAGGGTTCAGTGCTGTCCTCCATGTTGTTTGCGGTGTACATGCTGCCCCTCAGAGACATTGTAAGATGGTATGGGCTGAGGTTTCACTGCTGTGCTGATGATACCCAGCTCTACCTGTCTTTTGCACCCGACCAGGATAGAACAGTCTCGATATTTAATAGCTGCCTCGCTGAAATCCAGGATTGGATGAATTCCAGCTGCCTGAAGTTGAACACAGGAAAGACTGAGGTGATGGTTGTGGACCCAGGTCACCGGACAGAGAGGTAGGGGCCGGTCAGCCTATGGGGCTTTTCCTGGGGGGGCTTCCAGCTTCTTGCCTCTGAACAGGTGCGGGACCTGGGGGTGATCCTTGACGATGGGCTGACACTGCGATCTCAGGTGTTGGCAGTCATCAAAGTCATCCTTTTACCATCTGAGGAATATCACCAGAGTCAAGCACTTAGTTCCATCCGGTGATCTTCCCACACTGGTCCATGCCTTTATGACCGCATGCCTTGATTATTGCAACTCCCTTTATCTAGGGCTACTGCGGGTTGATATCCGCTGCTTGCAGCTGGTGCAGAACGCTGCAGCCCGGTTGTTGACAGGGATTCCTCAGACATGTTACATCACACTGGTGCTGCACAAACTGCACTGGCTGCCAATTCAGTGGTGGATCACATTCAAAGTCAGACTTCTGACTTATAAAGCCCTACACGGCCTGGGCCCGGACTACCTGAAAGAGCTCCTGTCCCCCTACTGCCCCGAGCGATCGCTCCGCTCAGCTGACGAGGGGTTGCTAGAGATTCCAAGGAAATTTTTAAAATCATCAGGGGCCCAGGCATTTATGTATGTGGCTCCAGCCCTTTGGAATTCTCTACCCCATCAGCTACAGCAGTGCACAACCTTGGGGGGCTTCAAGCAGGCCCAAACAACTTATTTATGGCACCAAGCCTATTCAGACTGATCTTATTGTACTTACTGAATTTTACTGATTTTTATGCTTGCTTGCACGCATGTGCAAGAAACATAGTGCTATCATCCGAGTTTTCGGAGGTGTGTCACCCCCACCAATTCAGTCAGTGTTGGGCAGGCTACGCTCCAGTCCACCATCGATGCTGGAGCTGTCTATGACAGCTCCAAAATGGTGGCATACAGTTGAAAGGAGCACGCCCAGTGAGCAGCAATCAGATATCACCTGCTCACGCGCAGCTCCCCTCACACACACACACAACAAACACACGCACGCATACTGCATGCTGCCCCCACACACACACAGGTATAGCCGACGGGGTGCCCAATCCCCATCGCCAAGCGCCCCCAAAGCCTTCCACATGCCATGCTGGGTGCCCACCCCAGCGTGGCAACTCATAGTATAGCCAACGGGGTGCCCAATCCCCAGCGACATCACTGTCCTCCCCTCAGAGTACAGGGTGCCACGCTGGGAGCCCACCCCAGTGTGGCAATAGATGCGCGGCCGACGGGGTGCCCAACTCTCGCCGGCTCCACTCCCCCAACCAGCCATCCTTGTGCACGCTGGGAGCCCACCCCAAATGTCCCATGTCATCAATTTAAAAACAACCCTGTAAATTAAAACAGTCCCACACAGTCTTCCGCCCCCACAACCCACACCCACCCACTGCGCACCCTGCCTCCCCACACCCCTCACCCCATACTTACCTCCGGAGTCCGCATGACGATCTTCGGTGGACCGGGAACACGTCTGCACTCTTCAAAGCCGACCGCGAACTGAGGAAATGCCGGTAAGCTGTATAATGGGATAGATAGGGTTTTTTCAACTTTGTTGCATATCGCAGGCATTTTTTGGAATTTTTGCACCAAATTTTCAACATGGGGTTTTTGGGACCTCTTCTCATGAATGCTGTCACTGTCATGGCGTTATTCAGGCCCAAAGGGTGATTTTGCAGTCACTGCGCGAAATCACCTTTCGGGACCGATTAATGAAACGACACTGCCAGTGTTCATAAGGTGGGCTCTCACAGCCTCATTTTGAAAATTTGGTGGCAAAATTCAAAAATGATCAGTTTTACGAAAGGCGGCGTTGCACAGTTCTAATACATCGCTTTTGTAAGTTTGCGAATTTTCAATATTTTCACTCCAGATTTTCAACATTTCCATTTTACCACACCTTGTTATGAGTAGTACAGCTGTCATTTTTCACATCTCACCCAAAACGTGTTTCCGCCCATGTAGCGCACAATGGCGCAGTCGGTGTGCGAAATCACTGTATGGGACAAATTAAGAAAATCACAGTGACACTGTTCATGAGCAGATGTTTTAAAATGGCTATGTTGAAAATTGGGTGAAAAAATTCCTTAAAATGACTGTTTTACGAGCGTGCGTTGCGCAGTTCCTACGCACGCTTGTAAGTTCGCGAATTTTCAATATTTTCACTCCAGATTTTCAACATTGCCATTTTACCACACCTTCTTATGAGTAGTACAGCTGTCATTTTTCACATCTCACCCAAAACATGTTTCTGCCCATGTAGCGCACAATGGCGCAGTTGGTGTGCGAAATCAGTGTTCATGAGCAGAGGTCTTAAAATGGCTATGTTGAAAATTTGGTGAAAGAATTCCTAAAAATGACTGTTTTACGAGTGTGCGTTGCGCAGTTCCTACGCACGCTTGTAAGTTCGCGAATTTTCAATATTTTCACTCCAGATTTTCAACATTGCCATTTTACCACACCTCCTCATGAGCAGTACAGCTGTCATTTTTCACATCTTGCCCAAAATGTGTTTCCGCCCATGTAGCGCACAATGGCGCAGTCGATGTAAAATCAATGTATGGGACACATTAAGAAAATCACAGTGACACTGTTCATGAGCAGAGGTCTTAAAATGGCTATGTTGAAAATTTGGTGAAAAATTCCTAAAATGACTGTTTTACGAGCGCTAGCGCAGTTCCTATGCATGCTCGTAGTTTGCAATTATTTTCACTCCAGATTTTCAACATTGCCATTTTATTACACTTCCTTATGAACAGTACAGCTGCCATTTTTCATATGTCGCCTAAAATGTGTTTTCGACATGTAGCGCATAATGGTGCTGTTGGTGCGGAAGCAATGTTTGGGACAGATTAAGAAAATCACAGTTACATTGTTCATGAGCAGAGGTCTTAAAATGGCTATGTTGAAAATTTGGTGACAAAAGTCCATAAAATGACTGTGTTACGAGTGAGCTTTGCGCAGTTTCCACGCACCCTCGTAAGTTCATGACTTTGTAATATTTTAAGTCCAGATTTTCACCAGTGGCATTTTTCCACACTTCCTTATGAACAGTACAGCAGTCATTTTTCACGACATGGCCAAAGTGTGTTTTCACACTTTCAGCGCAGAGATGCGTGGTCGCTGTGGGAAATCATTGTTCGGAACAGATAAAGAAAATCACAGTGACACTGTTCATGATCGGAGGCACCAAAATGCCTGCGTTGATAATCTGTTGTAAAAAAATCCCCAATCTAATTATATTATGAGTGTGCGTTGCACAGTTTCTATGTACTCTCGTGACTTCACCATTTTTTTAAATATTTTTACTGCAGATTTGCAACATTGCCATTTTTTACACCTCCCCATGAACAGTACAGCTGTCATTTTTTACATCCTGTTCTGAATGTTTTTGCACCTGTGGTGCTAAATGCCGTAGTCGCTGTGAATGAGCAGCTTTTGGCTAACAAACTGATATTCCCCCTGTTCATGAGGTGGGGTCACAAAAAAACCATGTTGAAAATTTGGAGTGAAAATACCAACGAATGCCTGAGGTATTAGGGTTTCCAACCATAACGCCCAACCCTGTAGAGAATGACAGGCATCAGGGTGTGACTTGGGATTCTTGCCTGTAGTGCTCATACCATTCCACACCCTGCAGCCAGTGAGAGGCGTCAAGGTATGCCTTGGACTCTTCGGCCCCAAAGTTCACCCCATTCTCCTATACCGCACCCATCTCACCGTATTTCCTAATGGAATGGGGTGCGCATAAGGGCCAAAGACCCCAAGGAACACCGTGACACTTATCAGTGTCTGCAGGGTGGGGTGTGGTGAAATGGCGTGGCCGTTATGCCTGACGACCCAAAGGCACACCCCAATGCCTGTCACTCTCTGCAGGGTGGTGGTGGGGTTGGCTTCAGTTCAATACTTCACTGCCATTCCTTTTACACAACTCTGTAACTTCTACACTACCACTGCCAATGCCAGCAAGCAAACATTCGGCATTGACAAATGCTTGTTGTATGTATATTTTGTTTTAACTTTATTGTGTTGTAACTATTTTATGTCAAAGCGCCTTGTTAACTGTGAAAGGCAATGTACAAATAAAGTTGTTATTCTTATTAACTCCACTATGCCAATCTTCTTGAACAGCATAACCTGGTGCAAGTCATCACTATCCCCACTGGGCACAACACTCAAACCCTCAATCACTTGCTTCTTGATTGGATGGCCACAAACAGAGAGGACAGGGTTCTTCAGGCTGGAACCTTGTCTGACTCCATCAGTGACCACTCTCCTACTTATATTCTCTGGTCCACCAAAAGTAAGTGCCCTTCCCCCAAGTATCTGTCCTTCTGAAATTTCAGCAACCCCAGTCCTACTAACCTCCTACATGATGTCAATGCAGTAAACTGGTCAGCTCTTTACTCCCTGACTGATGTGTCAGTGGCAGTGAGCTTCTTCACTGACGCCCTCCTCACGATTCAGGACAGCCACTTCCCACTCACAACTAGAAGGGTGAGAGAAGGTTGCACCAGATGGGTTACAAAAGAGCTCTTGGCCTTCATGAAAGAATGGGATTCCCCACGGGTCACTTACAAACAGTCGCCCACCCATGACCAATATAGGAGACTGTGAAATAAATGCAAGCAGTCTGCCCAGTCCCAAAAATGCAACTACTACCAGAGACTTCACACAGATAACCTTGCTAATCCTCAACATCTCTGGAGCACCCTTGGCTCCTTCCTTACCCCAAGATTCCATAGTTCCACAATCAATCTCAGCTCCCCTACTGCTCCCTTTACAGATCTGTCGGATGTTGCCCAGGCATTTAATATAAAATTCACTGACCTCTCTGCCCACCTATGCAAACTACCCTCGCAGCAAACCCTTACTCCTGGAGTTTGCGCTAGCAACCCACCCCTTTCATCCTCTCCATCTGACACTCCCCACTACTCGCCTTTCTATTTCAGGGCCATCTCCCAAAAGCTTACTACCAAACTCCTTTAGAGCCTTCCTGCCCTTGGTAGCCCTGGCTCTGATGGTCTCTACCCCTTCGTGCTTAAGATCATAGCCCCTGCTATCTCCAGACCTCTGACTTTCATTTTGAACCTCGCTTTGACTTTGGTTTCCAAGCCTACTCCCTGGAAGGTTGCCAAAGTTTATCCCCATATTTAAAGCAGGGTACCCTCTCTCCTCTGACAATTACATACCTATCTCCTCTTCCCCACATTACCAAACTTCTTGAAAAGATTGTCCACTGTCAACTATCTGATCACATTGATAAATATAACCTCTTGTGCTACCAGCAACATGGGTTCGGGAAGAACCACAGCACCACCTCTGCCCTTGCCTTCCTTACTGATCATGTCCTTAGGAACATGGATCAGGGAAAAGCCACTCGTGCCATGTTTGGGAAACTGACTAAGTCCTTTGACCTGGTCAACCACTCCTTGCTCCTTACTAAACTCCACCAGCTTGGCTGTGCTCATGAGATTTGGCTCTGGTTCCAGAGTTACCTGACTGGCCGCTCCCAATCAGTGACAGCAGGTGCCGCCACCTCCCCTGAACTGCCCATCTCTCTGGGCCCCTTATTCTCCCTATTCATAAACTCTCTCCCTGCTGAGAGCCTAAACTGCCTAGCCCTGCTGTATGCTGATGACTTAGTCCTCTACCATAGTGACAAGTCTACTCAGAACATCTTCTCTGTGCTCACTCAAAACTACATCTCTGCCCACAATTGGTTTGTGTCTAACCTGCTCCTGGTAAACAAGAAAAAAAACAAGGTGATGCACCTTGGGTCAAAGCCCTATCTGGCAAGCACTGCGAAAACTAACTCCTCCCTATTGGTGCTCTCCCCATTGGGGCCTCCTATGGAGATTGTCTCTGTCAAATACTGTACCTAGGTGTTACCCTTGACCCATCCCTGTCCTTTACTGCACACATAAACACTGTTATTTGCAGAATTAACCAAAAGCTAGGTGCCGCCTATCACATAAAAAAATTACCTAACTTGTGCCACCCAATTACCATTGCCCATGGAAACCTGCTCCCTATCCTCGATTATTGCTCTCCTATCTACTCCTCCTCTTTGTCCGTTAAACTTTCGCCTTGGAATAAACTTGGTTAACAATAGTGTTTGCTGTTTCACATTACTGGCCCCTTTCTCCACCCACCATTGTGAATTATATCAGTCACTAGAGTGGCCCTCTGTCCAGGGCTGTCAAGATTACGCACTAGGATGCATTATTGACGGCACTCTGCATGGTGGTATCAAGTCCCTGTATGCATCCCTCCTCAAGGTCCGTGCTCCCCCAAGGTGTCTGCATGAAACATCAGTTCCCCCCAGAGGTTCTCAGAGTCTTCACTGCAACGGGAAGTAAAGCTCTGTCGGTAGCTGCCCTTTCCCTCTGGAACAGAATTACGGCATCCCTCCACACAACTGCCTCGCACCTCTCCTTCAGATCAGATCCTGGCTTCTATCTGAATCTACCTGGTCTTGCTTTCCCAGATAACCCCCCCTGGGTGATCCCTATCCCCCCCTTGAGCCTGCTCTTCCCATCCCTCCCCTCACCCCATCACCTACTGTCTGCCTTGCTTCGACTCTCCTCTTCTCACCTCTTTCCCTTCCTAGCTCTCTTCACTTTTTTTCCTTTTACCCCATGCCTCTGCCCAACATTTTCTTCAGCATTACCTATTTGCAACCTAGCTTCCATGCCGTGTGTTTCTACCTACTTCTGGCACTTAACTTCTCTGCACTTCTCCATCTTCTCAACTATCTTCCTCACCCTAGGTATCTTCCTTGCCTTGCTATTATCCCCATCTAGCCTACCGTGCTTGCTGTTTACCTTACTCTGTTAACTAGCATAGTATTTTGCTTGTATAGTGCATCTTCTACTTGTATTGTAACTGTATTTTATGTATTGTTACTTATCCAGCCCCACTGTTTGCTCTTACTGTTGTTGTATATGTTGAAACTTGTGTTGCGCAGCCTGTATACTGCTTTTCCTATGGCGCTGTCATGTGTTTGAACTGCTGTCTGTGCCACTGTTGTGGCTCGTGTCATGCCTGAAAACGGTCCATTGATCAGTGCACTTACCCGGTAAACAAAGACTTAAAAAATAAATAAATATGTTGTTATTTATAGTGTAATTGTAAGTCTTGTCTTTACAAACCCGGACGCCTTTGAAAATGGGCATTCATTTGCTCACAGGCCCTTTCAGCATAAAATAAAAATGAAACTAAATGAAACGACATTGGACTGAGGTTTAGTGTCAAATTGTAAAAATGTAAAGAAAATAGAAGTACTTTCAGATGATCTTAGTGATCATTCTCCCGTATTCTGTAAATGGGCAGTAAATATGCATAGACCCAAACCAGGGACAGTTAACTTTAGGAAAATGTCAGGTAATAAAATAACAGCCTTTAAACAGGCATTATGGAATGTTGACAGGTCCTATGGACTATATACAATCGGTGAATCTGGCCTTAGATTATTTTGTCATTGAATTTAACCAAGTATGTAACAGATTTGCACCAGTAAGGAATCAAAGGAAAAAAGGGGGTGGGGGTTAACATGGTTAACAGGGGAATGCAAACAATTAATGAGGGATACTACTGATTAAGCAGAGACACTAAATGAATACTTCTGTTGCATCTTCACCAGGGAGAAGGATGGACCAGTGTCTTCAGGAGGGAAAGAGGAGTTGGGGGGGGACACAGATGTAGTGATAGAGAAGGATAGAGTGAGGGAGGGGCTGCTGGCATTGAAGGTGGATAAATTGCCAGGCCCGGACAGAGTACATCCATTCAAGAGTACTAAAGGAACTGGCTGAGGAGCTGGCAGGGCCACTGGCAGACCTGTTTAATAGTTCACTAGAGTCAGGAGTGGTACTGCAGGACTGGAGAATAGTACATGTAGTTCCCCTTCACAAAAGCAGTCCCAAGGATGACCCAGGGAATTACAGACCAGTCAGTCTGACCTCCATTGTGGGCAAGCTCATGGAGACCATACTAAAGGAAAGGTTGGTGGAATATCTAGAGGAGCATGGTCTCCAGGATGTGAGGCAGCATGGGTTCATGTGGTGGGGGGGAGATCACGTCAAACAAATCTGATATACTTCTTTGACTGTGTCACTAAGACAGTAGATGGAGGCCAAGTGGTAGACATCCTCTATCTTGATTTCAGCAAGACCTTTGACTCTGTGCCCCACAAAAGGTTGATCAGGAAGTTGGTGGATCTCGGAGTTGGGGAAAAGATGGCAAGATGGGTAGAAAACTGGCAGAGGAACAGAACCCAGAGGGTGGTTGTTGGGGGAGAGTTATCTGGCACCAGAGAGGTAACCAGTGGGGTCCCACAGAGCTCAATGCTGGGGCCAGTGTTGTTCAATATCTTCATCAGTGACATTGGGGATGGCATTAAGGGCAAAATGTGCCTATTCATGAATGACGTGAAACTCTGTGGGAGAATGGACATTGCTGAAGGGATACAGGACCTACAGGAAGATCTGGAAAAGCTGGGGAGGTGGTCCAGGATCTGACAGCGTGGCTTCAATGCCAAAAAATGCAGTTATGCATATTGGAGCTAAGAATCCCAGGACAGAGTACTACCTGGGTGGAGTCCGAGTATCTACATCAGAGGAGGAGGAGAAGGACCTGGGAGTGATGATCACTAGTGACCTGAAGCACTCCACGCAGTGCAAGAAAACAGCAGCAAAGGCAAGCAAGATGCTGGGATGCATATCTAGGGGGATCAGTAGTAGGAGAGAGGAGGTTATACTGCCCTTGTACAGGTAACTGGTAAGCCACATCTAGAGTATGGAGTTCAATACTGGTGCTCACACCTCAAAAAGGCCATTAACCTGCTAGAGAAGGTCTAGAGGAGGGCTACAAAGATGATAGCCAGGCAGCAGGGTAAGGCATATGAGGAGAGGTTGAGGTCACTGAACATGTACTGCTTGGAAGACAGGAGAGAGAGCGGGGACATGATTGGGACCTTCAAGTACTTGAAAGGGATAAATAAGGTTTTAATTATTTATTTAGTTTAGTCTTTGGTAACCACATAAGGCCCAACAGGCACAAGTGCCTGTTTTCAGGGGCGACCTGAGAGCACTGGGCAGTTAAGGTTGATAAGGAGAGTCTCTTTAAGCTGGGTGACAACCATAACATGAGGGGGCACATTCTTTTTTTTGCTTTAATACTTTTTATTGTTACCTTCAGATATACAAAGGTATACAACAACAAGCAAATAGGCAATGAACAGGAAATGGGCAAGCAATACAGAGCATTCCAGGCCAAGAGAATAGTGCAGAAATAAAAGAGCTTAGGCATGGTTATAGACTAGGAGCCAGAGTGTCTCTAATGTCCACAAATAAGGTCTAGGGAAATGGCAGTAGGACATCTCCACCTAGATTATAGGATGGTGTAGAAAGGAAAAGATTAAGGAGATGTTACAATTGTCCATGAGCATCGGCAAATGAGTGAGGGGGAACAGTCTTAAGCTGGAGGGTGGGATGTTTAGGAGGGAGGTCAGGAAGCACTTCTTCACAGAGAGTGTGGTGGACACTTGGAATGCGCTTCCGGAAGAGGTCATCTTGTTGAAGACAGTGGGCAGCTTTAAGAGAGGCTGGGGTAGGCATAGGGGGAAGGTAAACATCATGGGTAGGGAGGATGGGAGGAGTGGGGAAGGAGGACAGGGACATTATCTCAAGCTGTGGGCCCTGCAATACGAGCAGACTTGATAGGCTGAATGGCCTTCCTCTGCTGGCTTCTTTGTATGTTCGTATGATACAAATAAAGCGTGGCTGAGATTTAGAAGTAGTGGTCTTGATAGGGACAAAATAATGTATAAACAGCCGCGAAATAAATGCAAATTGCTGGTTCCTAAAGCCAAGGCTTATTATTTTCAGTATAAGCAAAGGGAGGAGGCAAACATCCTAAAAAAAATTGGGAAAGTATTAATCATATTTTCAGCAGAAGCAAAAAATCGATTCCAAACAGTTGTGCAATGTAGAGGGGATAAATTAGTTGATACTTTGGATATATCCAATCACAACATTTACATGAATGGCCATATTCTGAATACAGACAGAATACAAAGTATTATACAATGGGGTCTAAAAATTCACTTTCCTGATTGGTCTGCTGCTACTTTATGCCATGAGGTAATTTTTGCATAACCACCACATAACATACCAGCTGACCGCACATTTCAAAAATCGTAGCAGCATTTACATGAATGGCCATATTCTGAATACTGATGGAATACAAAGTATTATACAACGGGGTCTAAATATTAATTTTCCTGATTGGTTGGCTGCTACTTTATGCCATGAGGTAATTTTTGCATAACCACCGCATAAAGTACCAGCTGACCGCACATTTCAAAAATCATTGCTAAAAATCACTCTTCTCAGCATCCATAGCATTTCAAAACAAACTCACAAAGCCGCCATATTTACGTTCCGCTAACTGTACTATTCTGCAACAACCAAGTCAGTCAGAGAAACTGTAATTTACAAAAAAATGTCAAACGTTAGCTGCAGTTTCGATCTTGGAGATATTTGAGAGCTGACTGCATCCTAGCTCAAGAATAAGAGTCCAAAAATCTGAACCCGAGTCAAAATTCAAAGCTAGCTCAATCACCAAAGTGCTTGGTTGCTCAGCCTGCCAAACCAGCCATGTCAGTTGCTGGTAGTGATTGGTCTCAGCTTGTCACTGTCACTGTCACTCTGTGTTACATTAAAAGTAGTTCTATTGGGGGGGGGCGCTGTGGAGCAAGATGACTGCTTACTAGCTAAGCACAGAATTACAATCTATTACTGTAGCATAGGAAAAGAATGTGTCGATTATATTTAGCGCTAGCCAGGAAGTGGCCATATTTGTGTAAATTTATTTTCACTCTAAACTAGAAGTCTTCCATTCACCTTAATGGAAAAAGTGCTGATTAGCGTAATTTTATTTTCATGCTTCTGAGCACTTCTGTGAATATAGTGAAAATTTATGTACAGAGAATATTTCCTATTCTACCGTATTTTCTTGTTAGAAAGTTAATTTTTCGTCAAATATTGAACTACAATTTATACCAAATTGCATTGGAACTCTCCAGGAGTAAGATGGGTAACCCCAGAAAAGATCAGCAACATGGAACGGGAACTAAATCGAAAAATGCTCCCTCAGCTCCAACCACGAGGTTAACGCTGAGCTGCACTGAAGATCTCTCGAATGAACCCTTGGGAAGAGATCCTGCAAACACTGGACATGAAGATTAATAGATTAGTCAATATGGTGGCTGGCCTCTCCAATAAATCTGATGGACTAACAAACCAAGTGGCAACTCTAGAAACAACAGTTGAAACCATCCAAAATGCCACCACAGACTCCATGAAGATATCTGATGCAGCAATGGGAGTCGTAACTAATGTGATCCGAGAGAGCACACTTTTAAACTCTCGTCTGGAGGTGCCTGAGAACCAGATAAGGGCAACGAATATTCATATACTGGGAATACCTGAGGGGTCTGAAGGAAACCACTTGATCTTGTTCCTGCAAGAGTGGCTAGTCCAGCAGCTGGGAGAGGAGGCATCCTATAAGGTTCAGTCCCTGCAGAAGGCCTACAGGATCATGTCACGAGGCCGCCAGGATAACCCGGATGCCCCACGTACACTTGTGATGGTTACCAATGGCATCGGCACGCAGGACATTTTGCTTGTGATGTTGAGGCAAAAAGGAACTTTACAGTATGGTGGTCAGCAAGTTCGCCTCTACTCAGGTATTGTTTTTTCCATGAGACAAAAGCGAAAAAAAATTCAATGGGGTATGGGCTGTGCTCCAGGAGGCCCGCATTCCACATGGGATTATATTTCCAGCTCGATTTTGGATGCCCTATAAAGGAAAAATGTACCTGTTCATGGAACCAGCTGAAGCTCTGAAGTGGAGCCAAAAATATGTGGTGCCAGAAACAAAGGCAAATGCTCTGGAGGATCGATCATCTGACGAAGAAGAGACCTGAAGGGACATGAGGTTACACATCCTTGAAAGGCGTTGGTGGATTTATTCGCTGTTCCTTGGTAGGACTAGAGACTTTGGTAGCTGTTGCAGTGCGTTTTCTCCCTGTGCTCTGGGAAGGTGAGATACCACCAGAGGGGGAGTCCTGCTTTACCTCCCCTTCAGCTTGTTAAGGACTGCTGTTCTGCTTATTTTGTTTAATAATGTTTATACAGTTGTCTGAGATGTGTCAGTTTAGACACATTTTTAAGTACTTTACTAGTGGCAGTAAGCCACGAGGCTTAATTTGCTAGTAAATTCACATTATTTTTTATGTAATAGTGACCCCTTAAAGTCCTCTGGTCTGCTTTAAAATGTTGCAAGCTGGATTGCCTTATTTTCATTAAATTCACTGGAGCGATGTCTAGCTCCCATAGTTACATATATTTTAAGTTGCTCCTTGCATATTCAACAGCTGTAACTGTAACCTGAAAGCTTTATACATTAGGGTCTGGATAGTCAAAGCAGTTGCACATGTGCAACTGTGGAGATGCGCCAAAGAGTGATATTCAGTGGGAGCAACTGCGCAGCACAAGTAGCAGTGCACCAGTGAGCAATAGTAATGTATGCATGCACAGGGGCAGGGGGCATACCCATGAATATGCGGCACAGCACGATATTCAACCTCCAACCAGTGGCACAAGTGAGGAGTAACTGCAAGTTGCATGGAGCAGACTTGAGCCTATAAAAACAGGGAGCAAGTAGGAAGAGGGCACTTGCACCAGAGGGGAGCAAGACAGAGGGAGACAGACAGGCTGTTCAAGAGAGGAAGAAGGAGACAGGAGAGAGAAAGAGAGAGAGAGAGAGAGAGAGAGAGAGAGAGATACAGGGGGGAGGGAGGGAGGGGAGAGTGAGAGAGAGTGAGAGAGAGAGAGAGGAGACAGACAGGGAGGCCGATGGAGGGGTGAGAGGGAGTGGGTGCCATACAGAGCCACCAGACCCAAGGGAAGTGACACAGGCACCTACAGGGGTGGTTGAGAGTGCCTGCAGGCAATAGTCAGCCAGGGGCAGGGTACGCAGAAGGGGGTCCAGCCAAGCAACAGGTACTGCCCCACAGTGCCGGGGGGCCAGTGGAGCCAGACACCCAGGGGGTGACAGGACAACAGGGGCCATGGCCTGTGAGGCATTCCAGATGGAGGCCGTAATGAGGGGTGTGAGGAGGCAGTAGGCAGAGCAACATGGCCATGGAAGGGCCTGCAGTGGTATGACTGGAACAGGTGGTACCGGCCCCGCATCAGCTTCAAGACCCACACTGACACAGAGATCATGGGCCGTTACTGCCTGAACCGGGCGATTCTAAAACAGCTCTGTGAGCTGTGCAGTGAGGAGATGCAGGCACCCACTAGACGGAGCCACGTCCTGATAGTGGAGACAAAAGTAACAGCTGTCATGTGCCTGCTCACCACAGGCACCTTCCAGAGACTAACAGGGGACACCACAGGCACAACTCAGTCAGCCACGTCATGGCTCCTCACACAATTCCTCAACGCCCTGCTACCACATAGAAACATAGACTTTGACAGCAGATAAGGACCACTTGGCCCACCCAGTCTGCCCATTTCCCTACCTATTGGATAAGCTGCAGATTCTAGTTAACCAACAGCCTACTTCCTCCAGCCCCCCACTATAATTGTCTTACGTCTGCGGAACATATCCACTTCCCCAGCACACAGGCGGAGTGTACAGCAACCATTCAGGAGATCCACAGGGTAGCATGTATGCCTGGTGTGCTAGGGGCCATCGACTGCCCCCATGTTGGCATCCGCATGCCACCTGGTGTAGAGGGGGGTAGCCTACAGCAACAGGAAGGGCTACCCTACCCCAGCATCAACTGCCAGGTGGTGTGCAATGCCAGGGGGTGCAAAACCAATGTCTGTGCCACACACCCTGGGGGAGCACATGATGCCTACATCTGGCACAGCTTGGCACTGTGCCACAGGTTTGAGAGTGGGGACATCCCCACAGGACATCTAGTGGGTGAGTATGGTGAGACTACAGGCAGCAGGGTACAGTGGGGCGTGGGGGGGGTGGACAGGGTGGGGGAACTGCCGTGTGCGACTGGGAGGGGCATGGGGCACAGTGACAGGGGTTACCAGGCTAACCTTTCCTCTCTCTCTTTCTCTCCCTCTGTCCCCACACACAGGTGACAGTGGCTACCCACTCAGGACCTAGCTGCTCACACCCTTCCCGCGCGCCCGTCATTCCCAGCGGAACAGCAATATGATGAGGCACATGCCAGCATGCGGAACATCATTGAGCATGTGTTTGGGATGCGGAAGGCATGGTTCTGTTGCCTGGACAGGTCTGGTGGTGCCCTAAAATACAGCCCCTAGAAGGCCTGCGGCCTTTTCCTGGCCTGCTGCATGCTGCACAACATGGCCATTGACCGTGGAATAGCTGTCGAGGCTGATGAGGCAAACAGCAGTGGGGATGACGCGGGCGTTGGGCCGGGAAGTGGTGGGCAGCCCCTCCCGGGCGGAGTGATCCCCAGCTCATGCGGCTGGCATGCCACTGGCGAGACACAATAGTGCAGGAGCATTATGGTGCACGCAGGTAGGTCGACACACATGTGCACAGAACCGACACAGTGGCAGGGCACATAGCCATATGTGGGCATGGCCGGGGCCATGCACACACAGGCGTGACGCAGTGGCTGGCCAGTGCCACATGGCCACATGCAACACCACACCACACAGCACCGCACAACATCATACACACACTCACACACAGTGGCACCCCTATGCACGTGACCAGGCACCAGCGCATGGCGTGGATCAGACGCAGGGCACCGGTGCACAATGCACAACCAGCGTTGAGTTGGCATCATCTCGCACTCGCCACACAAGCCAGCGGCCAAGCAGGTGCACATATGAGCAGCGTGCAGTGCACCACATGGCTGACACGACCGTGCCATGCACACATGCACAATGCCCATGTGCACACAGGGCAGGGGCTGCAGACAGCAGACAGGGGGGCATGCACATCAGGTCCACTGTGCAGTCACATGGCCGCCACAGACACGGGACAGCTGTGCTGTGGCTGCCCAGCAGTCACAGGCTGCGCGACGGCTACAGGGGGGTTCTATGACTGTCCCCCAGGGGTGGGACTGTGACTAGGTCCTTGCAGGGTTCTGCAGGCTCCCAAACAGGCCTGCACCAGGCGTGCCTGGGATGCCCACAGCAGAGCCCGGCATCAACACGGATGGGGTCGCCTGACGCTTGAGCCATGGGGTGGACATTGCACTCCACAGTGTCTGTGGTGATCAGCCATGTCCTGTGGCAGCCAGTGGGGCAAAACCCACCAAGATCACATTGGCAATGCAGTCCAGGGCTGCGGTCATGTCCTCCCGCAGGCGTTGACTGGCCTCCAGAACCTGCGTGGTGTCCCTCTTACACTGCTCGGCTGCCTGGCGCACCTTTGTAAAAAGTGCCCGCACTCCAGCCACGAGCAGCACCTGTTGCTCCATGGAGGCCCACAGCAATCAGGTGTGCTCGGCCAAGGGATCAGCGCCCTAGGGCGCATGGACATGGTGCCAACCCACCAGTGTCATACGAACGCGCTGCATGGTCCCCTGCTCAAGTGGGGCCTCCCGGCCCCCCAACATCTCCAGCCATCTGCTGCTGCTGCCCCTCCAGCTCCTGTGTGCTGGCCAGTACCTGTGTGGGTGCCCCACCACTCTGCGCCACTGTGCCTGTGTACACAGCAGTACCAGGGTCAGTGGTGGGCAACTGTTCCACCACCAAAAGGCTACCAGCCATGCAGACAGTGCTAGTGTCTGGTATGGGTGACTCCTCCCCGACAAGCCCCCCGCCGACCAGGACAATGGTCTGATCATCATCAGTGTTGGACCCCACCCCCATCTGTGTCTCCGAGCAGAGCACACCGTGGCTGGTGTCTCACTGGAACACAGCCAGGGCCTCGTCTGCCAGCACACCCTGGACATTCGACTGGATGGCGGTGTTGGTTTGCAGCCTATCAGGCCCCCGGATGCCCGTGGAAGTGGATGGCCGGTCCTCCAGGGCTGGGTGGGCTACCATGACAGCCGCAGGTGCCCCAGCCACCGCATGCTGGTGAGCCGGTGCTGTAAGGGAACACAAATGTATTAGAGCTGCTGACCTGACAGGCCCCCCCTCCCCTCGCCTGCCAGACCTACCATGCAGTGATGGGCTCCCTCCATTCTGGAAGCCACCGCCTGGCACACCCTCTACCACACTATGCCGCATGGTGGTCACCACATCTCCTGCGGCATGAACTGTGTCATGGCAGCCTGGCCCCCACCTGTGGCTAACATGGCGGCCCGGATGGCCGCTGCCTTCTCCTTTATCCGACGCCTGTCAGTGCCCACCTTTTTCTTGCACTCCGGTGCAGATCACTGGTGCCTGCCCTTCTGGTTCATGGCCTCCACCACCTCCTTCCAGATCACGGCCCTGGCCAGGGGTTTGCCAGTGGCACCACTCAGCAACGGCTCCCTGTCAAGGTACGCCCCAAACAGGGTAGACCCTGCCTCCTGCTCGTAGTTGGGCCTGCGCAGTTCATGCTCCCTCACTCTCGTGCTGGACATGTTTCACCTGTGGACATGGACATGTGGTTAGTGGCTGCAGCGGCCCACCCCAGCCAACAAGCACCCTGTGCTGGCCCTCCCGTGGCAGGCGCATCCTACCTCTGATGGTTGCAATACCGGTTCATGGCCTGTGATGTTGTGTGGAGCTTTTATAGCGCATCGCATGCAAATGAGCTGATGCACAACTATAATGACATGCAGATGTCCTCATTGAACTGCAGATATGTTGATGAGCTAATCTGCATATGTTGGCTGAATATCGCGCTGTTGCACACTGTGCAATGGACTTGCTGTGGCACATGTTATTACACAATGCCGTGACATGCACAGTGCGGACTTGCCAATGCGCATGTGCAATAGCTTATGCTGCCACCAATTGTGCAGTGTGCGCTGTAGGGTCCATCACACTATGCACCGTGGGCCCTATGGTGCTTGGGTGCTATTGGACCCATGGAACATGCTGTCCACACGTCCCTATTGTGCAATATGCATCATGAGCCCAATAGCGCACCCGCACACGACCCCTGCCTTGACCTATGCCCCCAGAGACCTCTGCCCCATGTGCTGGTGTGGCCACACCCATGCTGTGCATCCCTGGGTATGAGCGATTGCTGCTGACAGCGCATCTCCGTGTGAGGCACGCATCCTGTGCACGTTGCGCACATGCACTACTGGGTGCCATTTTGGCCATTTATAGTACTGGCCAACAATGCCACTTCACACAATGCCCCATGCCCACAATTGGAGCCAGGTAGAGCTTGTGAACCTGGTGGCCCAGGTGGAGCCCCATGCTGTGGCCTGTTTGGCCAGCAGCCCCTCACTAGGCCCAGGACAGAGGTGTGGCAGGACATTGCAGATGGGGTGGTCCAGGCCACTGGGGTGCAGCGCACCAGGGAACAGTTCTGCCATCGGTATTGCGACCTACTCAGGAGGGACCTAGAGTGGCTGAGGGTGCTGCAGGCATGCATCTGCATTGGGGCCATGCCACGGCCAGATAAGTAGGCTCATACTGCGTCTGTGCACGACCACTGTTCCATGAGGCTTGGCAGGGCCGCATGCCATGCTGGGGGGGGAGGTCTGTTGTTGTATGCCCCATGGCATGGCATTGCCAGTCACTGGGTGCGCTCTGCCACAACCCTGTGGCCTTGCCCGGCCGGGGCGCACACTGTGCTTGGGGATGGGGGCAGTGGGCTCATGCTGTGGCTGTGTTCTGATGTGTGTCTGTCTGTGTTCCTGTCCTAGGGTCTGAGGACTGGAGATGTACCAGAGTGGCAGGGGCACCTGGTGGATCACAGCAGGCTGCAGCAGGTCCTACGACTGGGGGTGTGGGACCGAGTGGAGGTGCAGCAGTGGATCCAGCACACGCAACACCATGGCAGGCAGGTAGGCACTGTGCATTCCTACATTGTTGTGCTGGGTGGTCAGCGGGGATGGGGGTACAGCCTTGGCCTCCTGTGCCTTGTGCCATTGCAGCTGTGTGCAGCACATGGTGCAGTGTGCGTGGCACTGTGGGGCGGTCATTGCACATGTGTGTCAGCTGTTGGTGGGCTGGGTGTATGTCTGGCTTCCACCAGTGCCACTGTGGTTCCGCTGCATCACCATGCCACCTGCCTGTCACTATGCTGTCGGGTGGCCCTTGAGCAGCAGTCTCCAGTGCTGTGCACTGACGTGGCCTGCCGTATTGGTGGCAGGCATAGGCCCACCCACTGCAGGTGGCAGGGGTGCCACTCCTGGGGTGTGTGTTCCCACTGTCCGCTGAGCACGGGGGGGGGGGTAGGGAGCTATGGATATGCACTGATCACCTTTCCCTTCCTCTGCCATAGGTGTCCAGAGGGGATCCCGCCTGCCACTGTATCAATGTCTCCTGCATGAGATCCTTCTCATCACCTCCCATATCATGGAGATAGTAGTGCAGAACAGGAGGTGCAGGGGGAGGCACCAGCAGGCTGTGGCTGGCCATGAAGAACACCAGCCCCCATCCCACTTCTGTCCTCCCTTCCTCCATCTTCCCCCTTCCACTTGTACAGACCCTGTCCCCTGACCCCTTCTCACCTACGCCTACCCTCCCCTTTGTTTATTGTGTTATGTTTAGCTGTGTTGCTTTCTGCCATTAAATTTCTTACCGGTTTACCCTTCTGTGTCCGTGTCTGCTTTGCAGCTGGTGAGTGGGTCCATACTGCATTCATGTGGTGGGTGGCTGTGTGGTGCGCCTGTGTCATTGGGTGGTGCGTGCATGGTGTTGGCATGCCCCTCGGTCAGTGGCTGTGCCTTGGCGCAGCCCTGGAACTTGCAGTTTGGGATGTGTGGTGTGTGTGTGTGTATGTGTGTGGTGGGTGCCATGTGTTGGGGTGTGACTTGTCATTGGCTGGGCAGCTGCATGCCCTCCAGTGTGTGGTGGTCTAGGGTGCCCACCCCTGTATGTCAGTGCCGCCTGTATGCTTGCACTCCATGTGCAGTGTTGACCTGTGTGCTAGCTGTGTCCCTGCCAGTGTTCCTGACCTGGTGCTCCCACCTTCCTACACTGTTCCACCCCCCCTTCCCCCTTACCTCTCTCTCTGCTGTGCCTCTGGCTGTTCCTGCTGTGTCTTGGCGCATCTTCCTCTGCCCCTTGCGCATCCCTGGTTGTGCTATGGTGCATTTCTGGTTGCTCCCTGGTGCACCTCTCATTGTGCCATGGTGCAGTGCCTGCGATATTCAGCCATGTTGCGCTGGCGCATGTTGCGGCGCGCAACCATTGAATATCACAGTCACTGCGCCATTGCTCAGTTGACTTGCGCTGCGCCAGGGTTGCACATGCCTTTGGCGCATTTCTGAATATCCCACCCATGATGTGTAATGAGTTTATGTTGAAGATAAGCCTTCTAGGCTTTATGTTTCCTATTTTCCCACAGGGACCATTTACAGTTTGAGGATTAAAGCGCCTAGAGTACAGGTTAGCCTAGTTGTTTTTTCAGCTTTCTTTCATGTTGTAAGTGTGCATAGCAGTAGCATTATTTCACACTTATGGGCACGTTTTATGCACATCAACAGACAGCATGGTGTATAAGCCACCTACTGGACAGGTGGAAAGTACTGGAACTTTTAGCATCTGACTTTTGTTTTAGATTAAAAACCGTGCAGCTCATGGGCTTGGATCGCAGCCCAAGATGTACTTAATTCTGGATATTTTTAAGGTTATTCCCTCCATGGACATATCAGAAAGTTTGGGAGGGTCAGATTGAGTGCATTTAGAGGAGTGGCACCCTCAGAATGTAATTTTACTGTATGTGTAATGTTATGGCTTGGAATTGTTAACTGTATGTGTTGTTGATTGAAACAATAAACATAAAGTTTAAAAATAAAAAGTAGTCCTCTTACCATATTTGTTTGTTCAGCTATTGTCCAGATATTTACAGTTACTATAGTGATGCTGATGACCTCAAATTCATTCTATGCCATTTCAGAATAGGGACTATTTTATGATGCGTATTAATACTTTACAGTTTTAAGCATAAACTTATAAAAAATATGTTTTTTTCTTCACAAATACTGCTGTACTTCTCATTTTTCTGTTTACTTAATTGGAATAATCCACAATAGGTTGTGGGTTGGGTTGGGATTTACCAACGCCTGGCGTGGTTGGTCACGCAGCCTAAAGCCTCGTGACTGAACAATGCCAGGCGTGGTTAAATCCCAGCCCAACCCACACCCACTGTGGATTATTTCTTAATTCAGAATTGTCATTTGGAATAATGTTGTCCATGTAAATGTGATATTCAGAACATAAAATAGAATATGCCAAGTGTTAGTATTCTGAATTTTAGACGTGGGATATTCTGATTATAGTCAGAATATTCAATCTTCCTGTATCTTCACATACACCACATTTACAGTACATTAGAGGCAGTATTCAGAATATGAGTGTATTCTGAATACTCAGAATTCAGAATACATAGTGCAGTTACCTGTTTGCATGCATCTGGAATATTGTATTCTGAGTACTGCTACTGTTTATGAGACTCGGAATACTGCTGACTCTTCTACTTGAAATATTTGGAATTAACAGGTGTTTAAATTATGGAAAGATGCAGGAAGATCAAATATTCTGACTGTAAACATAATATCCCAGGTCTAAAATTTGGAGTACTAACACTTGGCATATTCCATTTTATGTTCCAAATGTCATGTTTACATGAACATTATTCCAAACAATTCCAAATACTCCAAATGACAATTCTGAATACTGAGCATTCCATCAGTATTCAGAATATGGCCATTCATGTAAATGCGGTGAAAAATATTTGAACACCTGTTAATTCCAGCTATTCCAAGTAGAAGAGTCAGCAGTATTCTGAGTCATGTAAACACTAGTAGTATTCAGAATACACATTCCAGATTCATGTAAACAGGTACTGTAACTGTAATACGTATTCTGAATTCTGAGTGTTCAGAATACTTTTGTACTCTAAATACTGCCCTCATGTAAATGTGGTGAATGTCTGAGAATGGTAATCTGCTAGACCAGCACCAGTTCAGTTTCTGTCAGTTAATGAATTGTGGTGTCTCTGGAAATGCAACGTAACATAAAACTTCTGGTAACTGGTCTGGCTTTGTAGCATCAAGAGATGCATCAAAACAAACTGCAAATAATACAGAGGAATTACTGTACATCCCTGCCAACACACATGATTAAGTCATTTTGACTTTGAGCTAATAAGTAACTTGGGTAGCCTTTGGAATTTTTCACAGCCAAATCTAAGTGTTGTTTAAGCACTAGGTCATATCATACAAGTAAAGATGCTATTTCTCTGAACACACCCCTGATCTTTAAATCCTTATCCTCATCGTGACCTCTAAATGGTAATTTTACATGAGCCAACATAGCACTGTACCCAGTCTCTCTCTCTCTCTCTTTTTTTTGAAATCTCCTTTTTTATCACCTCCTGGTCACCCTCGCCACTCCTCTCCTTCGGGCTTGCTCAATGCCCTCCAGTCCCTCACTGAGTCTGCCCCTAGAGTGCCTCTCTGGTGACTCCTACCTGCCTCTTTTCCCTCCATGGAGCACCTTGCACAGCGGGGTCTGCCTGTGATTGCAGACTGGGTGGCTGGAGCAGCCGTCATCTGGAATGCCACTGGGTTTTTTTTTTTTTTTTTCCAGTTTTCTGTCCCTCCCCTCCATCCCTCTGAGGATGCCGGCTCGGGTGGAACGTGCCTACGCATGCCTGCCAAGTGCCAGATGGCATCCTCCCCTCCCCGGCTCCCCCCAATGGAAGCCGCCATTGCCCTGAGAGTCGGTGCTTCCACCGGCTCTCCCGGGCGTCAGGTGCCTTAAACACCCCTGGTGTCTCTCCCTGAAGGAGGAGAGCATCCGTGGGGACGCTTGATCCTCCTTCCCCCTGCCCACCCCCGGCGACCTGAGTCTGTTCCCGAACCCGGGTCGCTGGCATGGTGCGAGGTGTGTCGTCCAACGCCTCAACTCTTAGCGCCACCGGGCAGACTTCTCTCTCTCTTTTTTATTTTAGCTGTAGTTACTTCACCTTCTGATCAGATAATAGCTCATTTAGTGATCTAACAATCATATGGAGCTGCCATTTTTCGACATTTTCAAAGTGTCATTGGCTAGTACCGTGCTTACAACAACCTCTTCCAGACACCAAAGCCATTGTTTCAGTCCCTAAACCCTTCCACGGGGAATGTTTTGTCATATTCTGTTGTATCAATTTCAAATACTCTACATGGGAATCAGAAACATGCATCTGATGCGCTGTTGTATTTTTTTATTTATTTCGTTTTTGTTTATGGGGTGGGGTGCACTAGGCATGTCTTTGCCTATTTTCAGGCAAATGTTCTGTTCTAGCTAACCAACTGTATTTAGAAAACCATCCTTTGTTAAAAGATCGTCTCTTGTTTCCAAACATTGTTAGAAGGTACTTTTCTAAACATTTCTAAATGAGCCCTTTCTTGATGTACTCCTCCTTAGACTTGCATAATGAAAGTGCACAGTGGTCTTACTCTGTGGCAAAAAACGTGAACGTTGATGCTTGTGGTTTCATACTGTATTAGACGCCTGAACACAAAAGTGTGTGTGGGGGGGGCATGGAGCAATTTGCAAAGACATGAGGATTACTGTATTTACAAATACTACAAGAAAGCAGTTCCCTCCTTGCATGGAGCAAGTGGCACAGCAATGTGGCATGGCTGTGTTGAGGAAAATAGGAAGATAAGCTTACTGCCACGGTTGAATACTGCAGCTGGGTCCCCAAACACGGTAGTGTGGAGCAACTGGTCAAGAGAGGAAGGTTACTACATTTACAAATACTAAGAGAAACCAATGTATTCCTTGCATGAAGCGAGTGGCACAGCAATATGGTATAGATATGTGGAAGACAATATGAAGGCACACTTACTGACATGGCTGAACAGTGCAGCAGGGGCCATGAACACAGTACTGTGGAGCTACTGGCCAAGATATGGAGATTCCTAGATTTGCTAATGCTACGAGAAAACATAATGCCTTCATTGCTTGATGCAAGTGCTTACAATGAGGTGTGGTCATCTGGAAGAGAACTGGTATGGAATGCAGAACCCAGTGTGTTTACAGAGTCCAGTTAGACAGTATATGGTATGATGGCTGAGTTGACAGCATAATGTCCATGCACAGCACTAGATCAATACGCCCCTGATAAAGTACTGCAGTTATTCTGTCCTTACATGTTAGGTGTTTGGTTGCTTGCTCCTCAGGAAGATGTTTTATAACAAATCAGTAGCTTCATATTATGGCCTGTCCTCAGACTGTTACAGTTTACTTCTACAGTGGCAACACAGCTGAGATGACTGAGGATTAGTTCACTGGCTCGGAAACAAATGGAAAAACATAAAAAATTATGTCAGTGAGCGGGATCTGGCCAGACCATTTTATTTCTCTATGCTACTGTATCACACTTTACAACTCCCAGAAGTGGATGCATTGCTAACACAAACAAATTGGGAGGCCGAATTGTTAATCTTCCTTGAATCGTCGGATTGGGCATTAATATGGTTTAGGCAAAATAAGGTAACACGGTTATATGAGTGGAAAGAATATAGTTGGAAGACAGTGAATAGATATTTTTGAATGCTTCAGATCACTGCAAAACTCTCTTCCATCTATGACTCCTTTGCTGGCGAGGCTGTAGATGTGCAGTCTCCACACACACTTAAGTATTTTGGTTCTGCCCATCATTCTGGCCCTTTTGGATCAGGGTAAAGCATGAAATTCAAACTATGATATCAGACTATGGTACCTTCACCCCATAGGCTGTCTTCCTACTATATCCAGCCCATATTAGGAATACAAAATATTTATATCTTTGGCCTGGTGCTGCTGAGGGTTGAGGCACTGGACGTCACACCTTGTGCTATGCCGGCGACCTGGGTTCAAAAACAACCTCAGGTCATTGGGGTGCCGGCATGGAGGGGGGAGGCAGAGGAGGATTGAGCATGCCAATGGGCAGCTCTCCTCTCCCAAGGGTGGTGAGGGTGGGTTGGCACCCCCCCTCATAGTTCTGCTCCCACTGGGTGGAGGTCCGGTGGGTAGCGTAGGAGGAGAGGCGGCAGCAAACAATTATGGGGGTGGAAGGGGCTGAGCTGGTGTCACAGGGTGTGTAGCATGCCTCACATGCTTGCACGGCCATGTGCTGGGCCGAAGGGGGGGCCAGAAACCTGCAAAATACCTCTGTGTGACCTCATCAGCTATTGGCAGTAGGAGGCGATGGAACCAAACAGCTATAAAAAATATATATATATTTATATCTTTTAGCCTTTTCTTCTAGCAGCCAAAAAGGCAATAACCCATCTCTGGCTTAAACCAGAACCTCCTACAATAACTCAGTGGTAAGATATCATTTCAGATATTTACAGGATGGAAAAAATGACATATCATCAGAAAACAGAAGATGTGATTCAGAATAGATGGAACCCATGGCTAATTCATATTACTTCAAGTAGATCTGGCAATATTCCTTGAGTGATGTAGACCATTGAGAAACAGAGGGCAAATACGGTGGTATTTCTCTGGGACACATATCCAAGAAAAGAGTCCTCAAGTGTCTCAGGGAGATTTTTATATTCAAAGGGAAATTAACTGTTGTGAAGCTCGTAAATGAGAACCTGTAAGTTTACTTTATTTTGCTGCTGTTAAAAACCTCTCATGACCACCATGTAATATTGCTTTATATGTCTGGTGGTATACAAACATTTTCTAATAAAATTTAAGTTAAAAAAAGGATTATGTCAGGAGTAGATGACATAGATGCACATGGACTGGAGGGACTGACAGTGATCAAAAACTGGTACTCAAAATAACAGTTCAGTTCCACAGATCACAAACTCCAAACAGAAGCACACTATTTGCTGTACTACAGGATAATACTTTATGAGCAGTGGCTCTGACAGTCCCCAGAAGTAGAGAGTGTCAGAGCCACTGCTGATTCTTTTGAAATAAAGTATTATCCTGCAGCACAGCAACACAGTGTGTTTCTATTTGGAGTCTGTGACCTGTGAAGCTGAGCTGTTCTTGGGTTTACCTTGCCTTCATGTTGCTTTGGGCCCTGGGACTGTTTCATCAGCCTTAGCCAGCTGTATGCTGCAAAAAAGTGATCAAGAAAAAGAAGAAGTAGAATCAGCGTTTATATAGTGCTTTTCATACACAATGTATCCCAAAGTGCTTTACAAGAAATGCTAGACTCGTAGTGAAGTGATTGAATGTGTAGTGGCGACCATATCACACATCAGTACCCACTCACAGCCTGGATCGGTTTTATGGGAAAGGGAATATTGGCCAAGACACTGGGAATGTACCTTACTCTTTGCGAAGAATACCTTGGGTTCTTTTATTTCCACCTGGACACACACAAGGACAGCACCAGGATGGGTAGAAAGGACCTCAGTTTAATGTCTCAGCTGAAGGACGGCACACCCCAACAGCATAGCACCCCCCAACACTGCACTCAGGCGCCAGTGTTTTTAGGTATGAGTCCAGTCCCAGTGTGGGACTAGAACCCACGACCTTCTGGCAGATGTGCTACCAACTGGGCCATGCTGACACCTAACTGACATATGTTCAAGCATGGTTATCAGGTAACAGACAGAATGAGAAATGATTGATAAATAGGTGGCACAATCTGTACCCACCTTTTTCAGGCAGGGTAACACTATTGACTTTTACGTTTAGAAGTTATCTTGATGACAGATCTCAGCATATGAAGATATCCAACACTGTCTCGGAGCAGATGCCAGTATGATCTGGTGTATCCCAGGGTTCAATTCTAGGCCCACTCCTCTTCAGCATCTTCCTTAACAACTTGCCGTTTGCCTGCCGCCAACAAACCCTGCTCTATGGAGAGGATGCTGTCATCTTTTCAAGTCACTCAGACCCAAACATACTTGACAGCAATCTTCAAAATGGTTTCATGGAAGTTGAACACTGGCTTAGTAAGCATAAACTGGTTCTAAACTACAAGAAGACAAAAGTTCTGTTGTTTTCATCCACCTACAGTAAACACAAAGTGCATGCCCTTGCTATCAAAAATAACCAAGGATCACCCCTTGAACAAATACAGCATTTCAAATACCTTGGGTTTACCCTTGATAGTCACCTCACCTATGTGCCCCACATTGAGAATGTAGCCAGAGCCTTCACTATTATGATTGGTCTACTCTATCGACACAGAAAGAGCCTAACCCCTGAAACTCTCAAACTGGCAATTCACAGCACAGTGCTATCTATTATCTATTATGGCCTAGTCATATATAGAGCAACCTCCACTGCTTCACTCAAAGGCTCACTGTTGCCCTGAACCAGGTCTGTAGACTCCAAACCGGTGCCCCCCATTTCACCCACACTTGTGAGCTCTATGCTCAGGCTAGGTGGCTCAGTTTAAATGGGAGAATTAAATACCAAACATTCCTTCTTACTAAAAAGGTGCACCTTAGGCTCATGCCATTGGGAGTGGGATCTCTACTTCACAAGTCTCTCAAGACCCAACACACGCAGACCTCATCTACAGAACTCCTCCTAGTTCCAAGATGCCAGACTACCCAATGCAATCACTCCTTTCTTTTCAGAGAACCTATCTGATTCAATAGGTTGGGCACTGAACTGGTTAACCTCCCTGAACTCGGTCAGTTCAAGCATAAACTCCGACATCACCTCCTAACTGAATACCCCTGTGACTGCAGCACCTAACTCCCAGGGTCCCAATTTCCTTTTGTCTTCCTTCCTCTAGTGTACTGCCACGCAACCTTTCAACCCCTCCTGCTTAGCCACAACACCTCCCTTGCCCTCATCCTCTCTTCTCCCCACTTTCTTTTTCTGCTTTATACAACTTGACAATGCCTTCAGCTGCTACTTTCTCTTCCTTGGACATAGAACTCCCTCTTTCCTCGCTTAACCTCTTCTCTACCTCTCTAAAGTAATGTTGCTGGTTGATTCAAGATGCATTTAAAGATTATATCAATTGTTGAATTATTTTTGTAATTCATTTGTTTACCCCATGTCTGCTTGTTACCCCACCCTATTGATGTGGAACCTTTATAAATGAGCTGCCTGGTGCTCAAAGGTACTTGTAATCCTAGACTGAATAAATAACTAAATAAATAAATGTAAAGTGGCACACTTGTATGGCGGTGGAGCAGGTATCAGCTGATTTGGCAAGCATTTGAAAATACAACTTGTAATTGCTTTACTATTCAAGCAATTGAAAATTTTGGCAACTGTCCTTCAAATCAACAGCACGGTTCTTCTACATTATTGAAAAGTCCCACTTCCCTGGGACTAGAGTACTTAGATATGTAATTTAATTACAAAGAAAGGAGTTGTCAGCTCCGTTGCACCAGGCGATGGTGGATCACCTAGCATGCTGGCGACACAGGGTCGCGCCCAAGCCTGGAGTGTCAGGAGCGGAGGCCAGTAGGAAGGGCCCAAGAGCATCCCTTGGATGCTCTCCTCCTGTGGGGGAGGGTCATGAAAGGCATTGCCCTTCAGCGGCTCCTCATGACCGAATTTGGCCTTGCACTTTGTGATGTGGGCGACCACACACCGCATGTACAAAAAACAAGAAAGTCATGGCGTGCCTCCTAAGAGGGGGAATGGGAAACAGAACGAAAAAAATGGCCACCCGTGCTGACTGGATGATGGCGGCCCACCTCCCCTGGCCACAAAGCCAGGATGCCCCCAAGTTCAAGTTCAAGTTTATTGCAGGAAAACTCCATTGAGCAAGCTCATTCACAAGGAGGTCCTGAGACATATACAACATCATAAAGAAATTACATAAGGGATTCCTTAGCAAAAGTTGCTGAATAAAGTGCATACATTGATCACAAATGACATTTCATGATAAGGTGCCGCCTAGCAGCTATTGGTATAGTTAAGGAGTTATTTCTTCGAACAAGCCTACACAAGAGACTAAGTATACACATAGCACAGGTATGGGAAATTAATATGGATATAAACGAAAAGACAAGTGAGAATATGTAAAAGAATAAAGGAAGGGAAGGGTAGAGGATGGGGTAGCAAAAGTGGGCAGGAGTATGATATAGATAGGAGAACTGGGACTGGGGGAATGAGAGCAGGTAAGAAGGGGTCTTAGCATTTAGCAAAGGTAGGCCATATGCTGTTATAGCAGTTTTGATACTGTCAAGGAGAGGACAGTCCATTCGGTACACAAGTGATTGTCATGGAATGGGGGGTAGGCTTAATGGCAGTTGCAAATATCAACCCACGTCACCTGACTAAGATCCAAGATGCGAGGGGGGTGCTGAAGGGTACCTCAATCTCCCCTCCCATATGCCTCCACACGGGTGGGGGTCCCCCTGATGAAAGGATACATCGGGGCAGATGGACGGCAAAATGGGGGAGCAGTGGAGGGTGAAGACTAGGGCACCCGAAGGAGTGGACTGCCGGGTGGAAGGAAGGGGGCATAACAAGAACATGCAAAAAAAAAAAAAAGTTAACAAAATCAACAGCCTAACCAATATAGGCAGATGGCACAGTTCACTGCATTCTCTAAGGTGAAGGATTATTAAATATTACAACTGCCAGACCAGTACAGTACGGGCAGAGGGCAGTTTATGTTGCACTATAAGGTGAATTACTAAATATTAACTCCCTGAACAGTATAGCATGGTTAGGAGGCACAGTTCACATTGCAGTCTATTGAGGCAGGTTATTAGGGATACTATTATCAATATTTACAACTGCTTGCCCTGATAAGTAGGTAGGCAGCACACTACTTTAACAACTGCCTGGCCCTTAGGAAGCAGGTGGCACAGTTCACAGTGCAGTCTGAGCTGTATGATTACCAAATATTTCAACTTCATGACTAGAATGGCATGGTCAGGTGGCGCAGTTCACATTGCAGTCTACTGAGATAGGTATTAGTGATACCATTGTCAATGTTTACAACTGCCTGCCCTGACAAATAGTCAGGTGGCATGGCACTTTAACAAGTGTGTGACCTTTAGGCAGCAGGCGGCACAGTTCACGTTGCCATCAACGTCATCCAGATGTTTTAAAACTGCCTGAATCATTGGTGGCACAGTTCTTGTTTTTGTTTTTTTGCTTAAATCTTTTATTAAGATTTTGTACATGTAGAAACAGTTACAGACTTTGTTAAAACACACAGACTATATACACTTATGTAACCCCTAGATGGCGCTATCCCAGGGGCTACTACCCCTGCCTGATTTGCCACTAACAGGTTGAGGGGCCTGGATCCAATGGCGGGTGCCTCCACCCAGAGGTCAGGGTTTGCAATAGTTAAACTAACTTGGTCACAGCCCTCTGGGACACTGCAACCCCTTCTTCCCACTAGTGGCCCACACAATATATCAGAATTACCTTCACGGTATACACTTACCCCCAGGTCTGGTTCCGCACTGGGACCTCCTGTGAAATGAGATACAGTGCAACAATCACAGTACAGTACTTTAACATAGACAAATACCTCAGGCAGTATAACTTTGCTGAAACAAGCAGCTCTGATTTATTTAGGGGATATAACAAGGACAGGGGAAATCAGGTTAATTAGCTTATCACTCTAATAATTCATTTATGGCTCTGTGCACAGGCCTATCCCTATCAGTTACTGTCCCTGGTACCCAAGCCCTAGTGGCTAGTCCAAACCGTGGCAGCTGGTAGGGGCCCTGTCACACAGAGAAAAGGAGAATTAAACAGTCAGCAGTACAGTAATTCCATTTGGATTTAATGTGGCAATTCAACAGGGAGCAACCCTGAATTAGTACTCACGACCTCCAAATAAGATAAGGGTCCTTCAATGTCAGCAGGGCTCACTTGAGGTACACAAACCTCTTCACACATCCATATAAAAGAAAGTACTATACCAGGCAGGCTGCATCTGTATCCCATCGCAATTACTGCACAATACCCGGAGAACACACAGCAGATTCAGTTCCTGACAGACCGAGTGCAATTTTCAGCAATTCTTCCAGTCTTCTACAGGGTGAGCCTGGTTTCTACTCTTCAGAGATCCTTTGATTCTTTCTCAGGACGGATTCAGTCCTAACAAGCTGTTACACAAGCTGCAGACCGGAACTCTGGGCCTTACACACGTTTTTTTTGACTAAACTGCACACTGAAAAGCACAAGGGCTCCTTCCTTCTTCACTGCCAAAGCTCAACTGAACTCCAACTGACGAAACGGGCACTTCCTTTGAGTTCCTCCCAGTTCTTGACTGGATTGGCTGTCACTCACAATAGACTGCTGCTGCTGGTCCAAGAGCACTGAAGTCTAAACTACATCTCCCAGAGTCACTGCCCATACAATCCTCTTGTGGCTGGCTCAGATTATGAGTCCAAGTTCTGATTCGTCCAGGCATCATTTTAGAGCTAGCTTACCCTCACTGATTGGTCCAGTTCAGCAGTTCAAAACTAGAATGGGAACTAGCAGACACAGTTCTGACTGCAAAGAAAGCAGGTTAGACAAACTGTAATTTCATTATTACTCTAAATAATTTCTGGCAAACAGTTACATCTTTCAGATAGGTTCCTTTGCACTCCTAGTGACTGCAAAATGAAGTGAATTGGCAGCAGCTCGAGTGGTACTCAGAGAAGCACACATCCCCCATACAAACTAATTATGTCTGCAAGCAGACAGCTCTTAAAGAGACAGTACCAGAGGCTCTAAAACACTCACTGATAAATGGCTTAAATGCAAACACCATTCAGGCTTGGAGCATTCAAGCAAGCTCCTGAAGTCTTTTGGGAACCCCTATTTGCAGGGGTTACACCCTTCCTGGCCTGGGAAAGCTTTGACGTCCGCACAAGCAAGTACCCATAAGTTTCAACTGCAACCATATACATTTGCATTAGGCTTCGCACATGTAATCATCAGTCAATATATCATTTTACCAAGAACACATTTCTGAAACATTGCAGTCACGTCACTCTTTACACAGTATTACATACACATTGTACCATAACACAAGTTATTACCTCTTGTACATGAAACCTGGAAGAGAGGGGCCCTTCCTATCAGTTACCTTTAGGGCTGGATGGGGCAAGGGCACCATACTTAGAGGGCAACACAAGTAACTTGGAGTTAGCACTGATGCTCAGTTTGGGCAATGAGCTCGGGGACACATACACTCTTTATGGACAACATTGAGAGGCAAGTCCACAGGCCTCCCAAGTGAATCATAACTGAGGTGCACCAGGCTTTGCTCCGACCAGTCTTTCTAGGGGAACTGTTATAGTCTCTGCACTCTGAGCCTCATTTTCAGCACTGTCCTCACTTGTCAGGAGTCTCCATGGGGGTAGAGAGGCTAGAACTTGGGGCACTTTCAGCTCCAGGAGTTACAGTTTCTGAGTCCACAACATTTGGCTCGCATGGAGAGCTTTCGGACACTGGCAGTGGACTGTCAGGGCACTCAAAATACTCTTCTTGTTCGGGTGTATCACCAGTCTGCCCCTAATCTATCATTTTCTCCCTGAAAGCTCAAACAGTTCAACCATGCACAATGATTCCATTTCATCTGATCTGATGCTTTGCACTTCACTTTCTGGGAGCATTGGCTCCAGGGATGAAGCTGGGGCTTAGACAGTCCAGAAGGCCCAGCTTCATCTCCAGTATTGACTAGGGATTGCCGAAACAATTGACTCAGTTCAGTAAGAAGGATAGTATTCAAAGTCACTCACTTTCTTCCGATATGGACTGACAGTCATGCTCAACTGGGACTTGTGGAGGGGAACACTTTAACTTTGCTTCTGTAGGTGCAGACTTTCTTGATCTTTTCTAGCAGCAGCTCTAGTCACTGGTCCAGAGGCATCTTCTAGGGCTCAGACTAATTAAGATTTGTCCAATGGGCAGTAAATGATTTCTATGCATTGTTTTACATCTTTTGAATTATTCTCAGGCCTTACTTTGTACACTGGCAGATCATCTAGTTTGCCCACTACAATGTGAGGGAGATGGTGCCATCTGTCAGCAATCTTGCTGCCATGCAGTCCCAGATTTCTTAGCAATACCGATCTCCTCCTGGAGTTCCTGTGCTTTCACCTTTTATCATACCTTTCTTTGTTGGCCAGATTTTTTGGCAGCTATGGTTTGAGCCAGTTGGTACGCATGAGTTAGTTGGGCCTTTAACTTTGCACATACTGTAAATAGTTGTCAGCTTGAACCCCATCAGGAGAGACCCCAAACACACATCTACTGGTAGTCGAGCTCTCTTCCAAACATCAGGCGGTAGGGGAGAATCCAGTGGCATCACTTTTGGTGCAGTTATAAGCATGTACCAGGGTGCTAATTTGTTGGCTCCATCTAGGCTTGTCCTTGGGTGCAGGGTGCCTAGCATATCTAGCAAAGTGGTTGAAACGCTCAGGCTGTGGGTCCCCTGGGGGTGGTAAGGAGTGGTTCTGGACTTGCACTCCCCCACAGAGAAAGCATCTCTTTGATCAGACGACTCTCAAAGTCTCCTTGATCAGAATGGATCTTTGTGGAGCCCCACAGTGAACAAAAAGTTTTCTACAAGCACTTTGGCTACAGTGGATGCTTTCTGGTCTTTGGTGGGAAAGCTTGGGCATATCTCGTGAAATGGTCAGTGACCACCAGCACATTACTGATATTTCTTTGATCTGACTCCAAACTTAGAAAATCAATACAGACCAGCTCCATGGGTGCACTGGTGGTTATGTTAACAAGGGGCAGCCCTCTGGGGCAAAGCTTTCTCTCGTAAGCAGCGACTACAAGTTCGAATGTGTTGCTCCACATCAGCCCCCATCTTAGGCCAATAGAATCTGGATCTCACCAAGTCAAGTGTTCTGTCTATACCAAGGTGCCCCATGTGGTTGTGCAAGGACCTCAATACTGAGTCTCGAAGGCAGCAGGGCAGCACTAGTTGTTGTTGTCTACTTGTGTCCCCTCTGTCTACTGTTTCTCTGTATAACAGTTTATTGATCAGTTTCAACTTAGGACCTTCTTTGTATAACAGTGCAGTTCTCAGATCAGTGGGCGTAATTTGGACACATCTTTCCTGCATAGAAGGGCTTCAAAGCTGCTTTGATCATGGGATCGCGGATTGAGCCCGCCGAATACTGTCATTGTCCAGCTGAGGCAGTGCACCAATGTCTATTGCAGAAAAGTGGCACAAGCAGCAGGTATGCAATTCTCAGAGGCTCCCAAGCAATCCACCATGCAGTCCATCGTCGTGGACATTTGTTCCTCCCTGTCAAACTTCGAGCAGAGTGCCCGAATGTCAGGTTCTGCCAGTCGGACCCAATCATTCTGGGGAACAGGCCTCCGGGAGAGAGCATCAGCATCTATGTGGTTCAGACCTGCTCGGTATTCGAGAGCATAGTCATATGTAGATAATGCAGAAAGCCACCTATGGCCAGTGGCATCCAACTTAGCTGAGGTCTGCACATAGGTCAAAGGATTATTGTCAGTTTTTACTAGTATTTTAGCCCCATACAAGTACTCATGGAATTGGTCAACAATAGCCCACTTCAAAGCTAGGAACTCTAACTTATGTACAGGATAGTTCTTTTCGGATGGGGTCAGCTTCTACTGGCAAAGGCCACTGGTCTCAGGCCATTCTCGTCTTTGGTCAACATAGCCCCAACCCTTGCAAGCTAGCATCAGTGTGCAGGAATGGTTTTCTTTTGATCGGCATAGGCCAGCACTGGAGCATGGGTAAGTTGATATATGATCTCATGAAAAGCAGTCTCACAATCAGGAGTCCAGCGGCCTCAAATACTTCACTGGATGAAAATACACTCTTTCAGTCTTGAGGGATGCTGACTTTGGTATTTTTTGTGGGTTGGGGATACCCTTGAGTAAGGTTAAGTAAGGCGGATCACTCTTGAATAGTCCTTGATGAAGCTCCGATAATAACCACAGAATCCCAGGAATCTTTGCAGTTCTTTTAGATTTTTGGGCTGTGGCCAGTGGTCAAGGCCTCAACTTTACTTGGGTCGGTCTCTATTCCTCGGTGGATACTATGTGTCCCACATACTTTACTGATGTTTGGTAACGACACTTATCAATGGACAGTTTAAAGCCAAAGTCCTCCAGTCGGTCCAATACTTAAATAATCTGCTCTCATGTTCCTCCAGTGAGCTGCCAAACACAATAACATCATCTAGGTATACCAGGCACTCTAGTAAGTTCATGTCCCCCACTGCACGCCCATCAATCGTTGAAAAGTGGCTGGGCACCTGAACCCTTGAGGCATATCCTCATGATTCATAGAAGCCAAGCGGACAGATAAAGGCTGTCTTTTCACGGTCCTCTGGGGCCATCGGGATCTGATAGTACCCACTGCGAGATCCAGACAGAGAACCACTTGCTCCCGCTTAGGCAGTCCAAAGCATCCTGAATGCGGGCATTGTGTACTGATCAGGATAGTCCACGGTTTAAAGGTCGCGATAATCCACACACATCCCTAGTTCCATCTTTTTTCCTCCTACTACAATGGGGAAGCATAAGGGCTCTGGATTCTTGTATTACACCAGCTAACATCTCTTGCAGATGCCGCCTCACATCATCTATGTCAGCAGTGCCAGGCGTCGAGACCTCTCTCACGAAATGGTCTTTCGTCATGCAGCCGGATATTGTGCTCAGCCCTTGCACGCATCCTACATCCCATTCCTTTAAAGAAAACACCTGGTCTCTCTGCAAGCTTCTCACTGATCTTCACTTTCCATTCAGCTGGCAGCGGAGTCTCGAAATCAAACAAGTCAGGCGTTACTCTGTCATTCTTCCTGAACTCTTGCTGCGGGTAGCACTGCAGTGTCTGCACAATGCACATTAGCCAGGATGCAACCTCTGTTTACCGAATGTCTCTTTCAGACACATTATGAACTTGGACCATTACCCTTCTGGCATAAGCATGGGCTCTAGCGGGCAAAATACTAGGCTTGACCAGCAGTCCCTCTGGCAATTTTCCATCGCCTGGTGCATCCAACATTAATATTTTATTCTTAACATCCTTTCTGATTGGACCTCCCTGTAAGGTACACTGGGCATTTGGCGCCAGGATCAGAGACTCAGGATCCTTCTTCCATACAATTCCGACCGTTCCTCTGGTTCTGTTTTCAGCATCTCTCTGTGCCTCATAGGCCTTCTTAATTAAAGCCGAACTCTTAAAGCTCTACTAGTCTTTGACCCTGTTTTCATAACACAACTGTGCCAGCCTTCGAACATATGAGCATTTGTTCCAATCAACAAAGGGACACTCATCATACAGTCCAGTGGGGGGACACACTAAGGCTAGGTCTCACTTGTTCGGCCACCCAGCCATGGAGGTGGGGAAAGACAGCCAAATTCGGATATACTCCAGAATAGGGGTAGGCCTTCTCACCTAACCCCATACATGCAGTCCTTCTAATGGTTGTAAGGTACGTCTGACAAATGCTTCTGATACCAATCTTGGAACATAATTGTCACTTGGGAGCCACTGTCTAATATAGCTCTTGTAGACACTCCGCTCACCTTTACAGTGGTCTCCATGGAGGACCCACTATTCTGGACCAGTCTGGAGAGAGGCGGTAGTGGGGGCCTGGGCAACTGACCTTGCCACAAAAGGACGTGAATTACATTTTTGGTGCCTCACTGGGACTGCGTCGCACCTCTTAACCACTGATTTTCTTCTCCCAAGCTCTCTCCTTGTAGCCTATATAACTTTGTCAGTGTCTTTTGGGACTGGCATTCCTCATGTGCCCATCTTTCCCACAATTATAGTAAAACATACTTTCTGGAGTTTGAGTCACGAGAAGCGCCACACTGGGAGCCAGCGCGGGTATTACTAACTGGAAACCTGCAGCCATCTCTGTCTCGTGCGTGATAAGCATTTGGAGACATCTCGTCAGTTTCTCCACTTCCATGGTCAAGGAATCGAGTTCGAGCTGTTATCAGCAGGAGATACATGGGTGGGTACCCCACCCCATACAGCAGATGCAGTCGGATATAGGTCAGCCTGTACTTGCAGGCGTGGCTTCATAAAGGGACTGTTTTTGAATTCCCGATCTCTCTCAACAGTTCGCCTCCATTGTGACATATCTTTTTCCTTGTCAGAGCACTCATTGACTGCCAACCTCTGCCCTGAACTTCACTTGATGGGTCACCCTCAGTCACTCGAGGTAGCCGAGCCATGGTGCAGGTCCCTCCCCAGGTCGCCTTTTCTCAACTCCTCGAATTTCTCTCATTAACTCATCATAGGAGGGTGGGGTTCCAGCCGATCTGCCAGGTGTAACTGAAGCAACAGCAGTTCTGAGAAGGGGAGACTTAAGGATCCTGTCCAGCCTGGTTCGGTCCAGTTCAATCGCTGGCAAACTACCTTTTCTGAGGCATTCTTGCAACAATTTTCCAGCAGATACATACACAGACAACAACTCCCCTTGGTACTGTTGTGCATCTCTTACTCTCCACCATAGGTCCTCATCAGAATCTGGGCTCCCATACATTCTCCAAGGCCTCAAGATAGGCCTGTGCAGTCGCTCAGGGTTACTGGTCCGCTTAGCACGGATGGTAGCCAGGGCAGGACCTCGAGGCTCTCACTAACCCTCTTCGCTTTTCACCTTCCGAGCATTGCCATTCTAGCACTTGGGGCAACATAGTCTATCCAGGTCTCCCAGTCATCCTCCCCTTGGGGGTGGGAGGGTGCCAGAGAAGATCCTCAACCTCGGTAAGAGTCGTGACTAATGGCAGGTGCAGAAATAGGAGTCTGCATTGGTTCAGCCACCATTACGGGCACTGGAGCAGGAGAGGGTGTTGGGGAGGAACATTCCAGGTGGCAAGAATAGTTTCTTCAAGTCCTCCACAGTTTTCCCTCCCAGCAACCATTCAGCAAATTCTCCTCAAAAGTTTCAGATAGTGGTGGGGCTGATCTCCCCGGGTCTTTACTGTCCTAGTTATCACTCCAAGCAGTGAGGGCCCCTCTGGGGTAATGGTCTGTGGCACTTGGAGCTATCTATGGGATCCTTAAACTCTACTAGGGCCAGGAAAGTGTGGGTGAGCAGATTAGCATGCCGACCCACCACCACAGGGTTTTGTAAACCTTCCACCTTGGAAAGTACTCCTGCACAGTGTCCGTATTGATATCCAGAGGATGTCCAGGATAAGCATAGCATTTGGGGATCCACCTCCCCAGTACACCACTCCACCAGCGTGCACAGCCACTTCTGTCGGGTACCCATTTTTTTCTTAACAGTGGTTAGAATATGGCCACTAGAGGACACACAATCCCAGCGGTGAGCCTCCAAGATGTAACCCCTAGATGGCGCTATCCCAGGGGCTACTACCCCTGCCTGATTTGCCACAACAGGTTGAGGGGCCTGATCCAATGGCGGTGCCTCCACCCAGAGGTCAGGGTTTGCAATAGTTAAACTAACTGGTCACAGCCTCTGGGACACTGCAACCCCCTTTCTTCCCACTAGTGGCCCACACAATATATCAGAATACCTTCACGGTATACACTTACCCCAGGTCTGGTTCCGCACTGGACCTCCTGTGAAATGAGATACAGTGCAACAATCACAGTACAGTACTTTAACATAGACAAACACCTCAGGCAGTATAACTTGCTGAAACAAGCAGCTCTGATTTATTTAGGGATATAACAAGGACAGGGGAAATCAGGTTAATTAGCTTATCACTCTAATAATTCCATTTATGGCTCTGTGCAGGCCTATCCCTATCAGTTACTGTCCCTGTACCCAAGCCCTAGTGGCTAGTCCAAACCGTGGCAGCTGGTAGGGGCCCTGTCACACAGAGAAAAGGAGAATTAAACAGTCAGCAGTACAGTAATTCCATTTGGATTTAATGTGGCAATTCAACAGGAGCAACCCTGAATTAGTACTCACGACCTCCAAATAAGATAGGGTCCTTCAATGTCAGCAGGGCTCACTTGAGGTACACAAACCTCTTCACACATCCATATAAAAGAAAGTACTATACCAGGCAGGCTGCATCTGTATCCCGATCGCAATTACTGCACAATACCGGGAGAACACACAGCAGATTCAGTTCCTGACAGACCGAGTGCAATTTTCAGCAATTCTTCCAGTCTTCACAGGTGAGCCTGGTTTCTACTCTTCAGAGATCCTTTGATTCTTTTCACAGGACGGATTCAGTCCTAACAAGCTGTTACACAAGCCGCAGACCGGAACTCTGGGCCTTACACACGTTTTTTGACTAAACTGCACACTGAAAAAGCACAGGGCTCCTTCCTTCTTCAAAGCTCAACTGAACTCCAACTGACGAAACCGGGCACTCTTTGAGTTCCTCCCAGTTCTTGACTGGATTGGCTGTCACACAATAGACTGCTGCTGTTGGTCCAAAAGGCACTGAAGTCTCAACCACATCTCCCAGAGTCACTGCCATACAATCCTCTTGTGGCTGGCTCAGATTATGAGTCCAAGTTCTGATTCGTCCAAGGCATCATTTTAGAGCTAGCTTACCCCACACTGATTGGTCCAGTTCAGCAGTTCAAACTAGAATGGGAACTAGCAGACACAGTTCTGACTGCAAAGAAAGCAGGTTAGACAAACTGTAATTTCATTATTACTCTAAATAATTTCTGGCAAACAGTTACATTTTCAGATAGGTTCCCTTTGCACCCTAGTGACTGCAAAATGAAGTGAATTGGCAGCAGCTCGAGTGGTACCTAGAGAAGCACACAGTCCCCATAAAAACTAATTATGTCTGCAGCAGACAGCTCTAAAGAGACAGTACCAGAGGCTCTAAAAACACTCACTGATAAATGGCTTAAATGCCAAACACCATTCAGGCTTGGAGCATTCAAGCAAGCTCCTGGAAGTCTTTTGGGAACCCCCATTTGCAGGGGGGTTACACCTAAAACTCTAATAACTATTTACACAGGTCCACATATACCAGATAAATCATGTTCTCTAGTCTATTACAATTACTTTATAGTTTCTTGCCAATTTCATAAACTTGAATTTAAATTTATATGCCACATGTACCCTTTTTCTCTTTTCACTATTCACTATTGGTACCTCCATTTAGGTCTTAAGTCCCTGTCTGTAAGATCATTGCTTCCTCCACAGTTAATGTTGCCAGAAAGGGGCTCCATATAGACATGAAATTCTCTATTCTACCTCTAATCTGATAGGGCCTCTTTTCCATTACCAAAGGCCCTATAGTCAGAGCGCACCACTGCTCAATGGAAGGATCTCTTGCTGACACCCAGGTGTTCAAGATAGTCTGTCTGGCCTGTGAGACTAGCACCCTGACCCATTTTCTGTGTGGGGACCACTCCTCTCCCCCTCCTGTCTCTATGCCAAACAGAAGATCAATTGGGTTGAGAGGTCTGTCAGATCCCATATTCCCACACATGGTCTGTGCTATCTTTTTCCAAAATGTTTGTAATCTGGGGCAAGCCCAGAAACAGTGGAGGTATGTACCCCTCTGTTCTTTGCACCTGTTACAAATATCAGTCACTTCCGGCTGGTATCTATGTAGGACCACCGGGGGGCAGTAGAGCCTATGTATAAATTTATAAGCTGATTCCTTATATTTATTTGACTATAGTAGGCCCATATGTATTTCTAAAATGATTCCCCAGTTGTAGTCAGAAACTGAGAGTCCTAGGTCCTTTTCCCACAGACCCCTGGTGTTACTTGTCATATCTCAAAGATTGTCCCAAATTATATGGACCATAGCCCCCACCATACCCTTGGTATCCCTCCTGGCTCTGCAAATCAGGGCCTCTGCCCATTCCAGTGAAGATGTCTGCGGTCCTAGCTTCCTTATCTGTTTACAGTAATCCCTGGCCTGGAAAAATCGAAACATATGATTATTTGGTACCCCTCTGTTCTCCTTAAGCTCCTGGAATGAGCATATGTCCTTCCCCCTAAAGAGGTCACCTAACATTGCACCCCTCTAGTGTTCCATTCCTCAAATCCTGGGTCCTTCAGTCCCGGGCAAAAGAAGGGGTTCCCACATAACGGCAGGAGCATCGTTTCTGCCTCTGGACTTCCCAGAGCTTTCTTGTTCTGCGCCCAACTCTCCAATACCATTAGCACTAGGAGGTTTATCTGAGCCTGAGCTACATACGCTTTCTTTCCTCCTCTAGCTAAATATGCCGAAAGCCTACCCTGGGCCTCCATTTCTTCCAAGTCTATCCAGCTGGCTGCTTCAGGTTTGGCAATCCAGTCTTTGACAATTCTCATTTGCGCAGCCAGATAATAGTTCTTCATGTCAGGAAAATTTAATCCCCACCCTTTGAATTTGCCTTTAGCCTGCCCAAGCTGATTCTAGCCCTTTTCTCTTGCCATAGAAATTCAGAAAAGCCCCTTTCCAGTTTATTATTATCTCTCTTATTCAGGCCTATTGGGAGCATCTGCAGCAGGTAGAGGATCCTTGGTAAAATATTCATCTTTATTAAATTCATTCGCCCTATCCAAGACAGCGGCAATGCTCTCCACCTCCTCATTTCTGCTACAATGCCCCCAATCAGTGGAGTATAATTCAAGCCATAAAGTTCCGGGACAGTCTTTCCAATAGTTACCTCCAGGTATTTAAAGGATGAACTGACCTTCCTCAACCCCCATGACTCCTTCCCTCTTACCATCCCCTTCCTAAGATACATTATCTCGGACTTATCTAGGTTTATCTTATGTCCTGAGTAGGCAGCGAACTCCTCTACAAGTTCTAATAGAGGGGGCATGGAGTTCTCTGGTTCACTTAGATACAAGATCATGTCGCCCGCATAAAGCAACAATTTGTACTGTTTGTCTTCCAAACCCCTATTCCTTTGATATGTGGATTTTGTCTTATGGCTATGGCCAAAGGTTCAATTGCCAAATCAAATAATAGTGGGGAAAGCAGACACCCCTGCCTCGTCCCCCTAAACAGGGTGAACCTCTCCGAAAGCACCCTGTTGGCCAGCACCGCGGCCTGTGGATATCCATACAGAGCCCCAACCATAGCAATGAATCTTTCATCCAGTCCAAATCTGTTCAGCACCTCAAAGAGGTATCCCTATTCAGTTCGGTCAAAAGCCTTCTCGGCTTCCAGGGACAAAACCGCTGTCATCCCTGGACGCCGAGAAGAGCAATGCACCACGTTTAAAACCTTCCTCACATTATGATAGGAGTGCCTACCCTGTATGAAACCTGTTTGGTCTGGATGTACTATCTGCGGTAGCAACACATCCAGATGGGCAGCTAGAACCTTAGCATAAATCTTAGCATCTACATTCAACAGGGATATAGGCCGATATGCGGCACAGTCCTGGGGGTTCCTTCCGGGTTTCGGTATGACACATATTGTCGCTACCTCCATGGTAGACGGCAGTGAGTTTCCCTCCCTGGGCTCCTGGAATACTTCCCAAAGCAAGTCCACCACTTCCTGTTCCATTCCTTTATAAAACTCGGCTGGAAGGCCGTCTGGCCCAGACGCCTTGCCTGGCTTCATACGCTGTATGGCCATTCTGATCTCTTCCTTAGAAATTCCTCTGTCAAACTCTTCCCTCTGCTTCTAAGTAATTCCCTGAATTTTGACCTTATTTAGAAATTCTCTTGCTCTATCCATTGTACCTTCACACTTGGCCTTGTATAGGACCTGGCAGAACTTCTTAAACCTCTCCCCTATAGCTTGGGGCTCTCTGATTAGGATTCCTCCTTCTCCTCGTACCTCCTGGATTCTCGCTGTCCCCCTTCTACCTCTAACAAGGTTCACCAGCATGGGCCCTGGTTTATTACCCCACTCATAAAACTTATGTTTCACAGACCATATCTGATTTCTTGCCTGCTCAGCCAGCATATTATTAAGTGTCCCTCTTGCCGTTGCCAGCATCTGTATAACCTCCCCCCCCCAGCTGCTGTACGCTCCAACTCTTTAACCTGCTGGTGCAGCTCCTCTTGGCACTTAAGCTGCTCCTTCTTATATCCTGCCACATAGCCTATAATAGCCCCTCTTAGATAGGCCTTCCCCGCATCCAAAAACACCTGTCTGGATGGTGCAGTCTCTTTGTTGAGCTCCACATACCTCCCCAGCTGCTCTTTCAGAAAGGTCTGAAACTCCTCCTTTCCCAACAGGTACAGTGGGAATCTCCATGAGGCAGGCTTTAGCCTATTGGTCTCAAGTTCTAGCACCATAATCACCATGGCATGGTCTGAAATGTGTATGGGCCCATGTCTAACCTCTGCCATCTTGTGATACCAGCCTCCTTCAATGTAGATGTGGTCCATCTTGTGGGGGTTGGAGTAAAAGGTATATTCCTTATGTGTGGGATTGGCCGTTCTCCATGCATCTAGTAAATCTAAATCCACTAAGCCTTCCTTCTATTGTTTCATGCAGCTTCCCCCACTGCCCCTACCTCCCGAGTGATCCATGGTTGGGTCCGGAGTACAGTTGAAGTCCCCCCCCCCCATTATCAGCCCCTGAAACTGTTCTCTTATGAGCAGATCTAGAATGGACCGATAGTACGAGGGCTCAAACACAGCAGGAGCATAAGTACTCCCAAACGTGACCTGTGACCCATGCAGCATTTCCTCAACAAACACAATTCTCCCCTCATTCTTGTCTTGCACCACTCTTGTAACCTTAAAGGGAAGGTGCTTGTGTATCAGTGTCGCCACCCCCCTCTTATGCGAAGAGAAGGAGGCAGAGTGGCATGATCCAACCCAATTCCTTACCAGCTTCTGGTGCTCTGAGGGAGTCAAATGTGTCTCTTGTAGTAAGGCGGCCTGAGCACGCACACTCTTAAGAGCCGTCAGAAGACTGGTGCGCTTAACCGGGGAGGAGAAGCCTAGAACATTCCACGAGACAATATGCACCCTCTCCTTCTGATCCATCTTACTATTAATAAATGCAGCTCTCCCCTCTTTGAATCAGGGTTCAGATCTGTGGCCAGCTTAATATATAGCATTTCTTTTCATATTCTATATCGTATTGTGGACCTGACAATTAATTCTAAGTCTAAACGCATAACATATAACATTTGAACTGTCCCCGAACTATATACACTACAGTCTCCCCTTCCCCCTTTCGAAACATACAACATTACTACAACGAGTATGTTCTCTCCCTTATGGTTATTCTAAAGGGCTTGATACAAAAACAATTTTGATCAACCTCCCCGGGTTATTACATTCTTTTTCCACCTATCTCTCATTCCTCCATCTCATTTAGGCATATAGTTAGTCTTAATCCCATGGTGTTCCTCTTTCTCTTCATTCCCAAATATTATCATGCTTGATCATCTGCCCTTTCAGCTTAGCATCCCCTCTTGCCTTATCACTGACCTCTCCCTACCCTCTTGCAGTCGCTCCAGTGTATATCAGCGCTTATATGCATCTGTCCCCACTTTCTCTTAGTCAGGTTGCCTCTCTCGTTTTCTTCCTTCTCCCCCCCCCACAAGGCTAGGCCCTGCGATTCAATCATAATGCACAGGCCCTCCTCGTGAGTTTGATCTCATTACCCTGCTCGTTTGGCAGCATGAGAGACCAAATGTGTGCAGGCCACATTTAAAATCTTTCCCTCATGGTCTTGCTCAATGACTCTTCCAAGATTAGGAACCAGAGCGGTCATTCCTCTTCAACCTCCCCTCGATACTACCAAATTTTAATTCCCAAATCAGCATTGAACCCCCCAACCCCTTCTACCCCTCCTTCCCTTCAAATGCAGATATACAGATTCCTCCTCTCCCCATCGATTAAGAAAGACTGCTGTACCTTTTTCACTCCACCAGGCTAGGCCGCACGAATCATTTTCAACATGCAGGCCCCCCTCGTGGATCTGGTCTCCGTGGCCCTCCAGTTCAGTGGCGCAGGGGCTATTATTGCGTGTGTCACAGCTTTCAGTCGTCCCTTGAGGTCAAGCTCAGCCATCTCGTAGTTGGGACATTCTTCCTGCTTCCCCTCATTCCTCCCACACACAGTCCAGATTTGCTCGTGGAGAGCTCAGGAAGTTTACAGTCCAGCCAGACACTCTTAAAGGGGAACCCCCACCGACTGTATCCCTCGATCATCCGAAGCGATGATCATAACAGGCAGCCTCAATTCCTCACATCAAACTGCTGCAACCAAATTTTAACTCGCCATTTTGCATATTTTCTTTAACTATTTACAGGGCAAACTGAACATCTTCTCCACCTAACCAGCGTACTCTTTCCTCCTTCTTTCTTTCAAGGCAGTCAGCTTATCTTCTTCTTTAACGCCGTCACAAACTTAGTTGCTTTCTCCACTTCCCAGAAGCTATATGTAGCTCTTTCATGTTTAATTTTCATGGTGGCCGGGAAAATCGTATACCATTCGAGCTTTGAGCACTGACATTCAGCATTCACTTCGTTGAATTCCCGCCTCTTTTTTCTGACCCTTGCAGAAGGATCCTGGGATATGAACATATGTATTCCCTCAAATTTAAGCTCAGGCATGCTTTTATACACCTTCCACATCTCCCGTCTGTCCTGGAAATTATGGAAGCGAAATATTACTTGCCTCGGTGGGTGTCTATCCTGGGGAAGCGGCTGCACCAATCAAGCTCACTCCAATTTATATGCGCTCCCCTTGAGCTTCAGTCCCAGTAATGCTGGCAGTATCTTCCCGAAGAATCCGAGCATGTCTGACCCTTCTGAACCTTCAGGAAGGCCCTGGAGCTGCAGATTGGACCTTCGATGATAATTTTCCTGGAAGTCCAGGGCCTCCCTTAGGTCTTATACCTGCTTCTCCAGGTCCTCCACCTGTCTCGCCATGGGGTAAAGCGTGTCCTCCGCTGCTGAAATACGAACCTCCGCCTCCTTCAGCCGCTCCTGTTGCTGCTCTAGTTGAGCATCCATGGTGGCCAGCCTGCCTTCAATTTTGTTTTCCAGCCTCTCTAGTTGTGGGGACAAAGCGTTCATGAGTTGATCCTTCAGTTCTTGGCCTATTGCTGTCATTTCGGCGGCCAAGATAGAGATGGGGCCTGCATTATTCGGCTGACCTGTGGCTGGTGGCTTTCTGTTGTTTTTTGTGCCTGCCCGTTGTGATTTACTCCCTGTCGGCATGATATATTCATCCTTGATGTAATGTTGATCTTCTTCCTATACACAAGAGATTCCAGTGGATTTTCTATTTTTATTCACCCGGGGAACGGAGCTCGATAAAGGCACGTCCTCACGCTATGAAGCGGTCACGTGACCCCCCTGGCACAGTTCTTGTTAAAGTTACAGTTGTACTGCCTGGTGTGGTCGGCCGAACAGCAAAATGGCGGCAGCAGCAGCAGTTCAACTCAATGACATAATTATTATTAAAACAGTCTGTGGCTGAACAAGTGATTTATTGGTTCCCTAAACCCTTTAGTCATAATAGAACTATAGTAAGTTACTTCATGTTCACCATGTGGTCGCAGCAATTTTTTTGTCATTGCATGTGCAGCCTAACTGAGGATGAGGTGACTGGTCTCACTGTCTGTCTGTCTGTCTGTCTGATTACAGGTTGCTGTCCTTTCACTTTGCAGCATCAACATCTGACCACCACCACCCTGCAGAAAAGACTGACAGGTTAAATAATGTTACCTACACCTGACAAGCTCTATACAGAGCAAAACCAATGTCCTCGTTTGTCCTGTAGTAGTATACTAAAACACTAAGCACTCTATATGTGTGACAGTGTCACATGACAGGAATACACTGTGTACCTACCTGCTTCCTCGCACACTGGATGATGACTGCAGTTGTGGTAATTAGACCTAGCTCAATTAAATTTTTTCGACTTAAGTGTCCCGGGGTACTACTGAGAAGTCATGTGATGATAATGACATGACTGACTTCAATAGTGCCTCATGGAATAACAAAATTGCTCCCCCCCCATGGCAAAACCATGATGCATAGCCACATACTTGTACAGCATCATATGGTTAAAGTACATTGAAAATAGAAAAAAAATACTAGCCCCATCCCTCTATTACAGCATGGCCTGGACCTTGGTCCATGTCCGCCGCTCACAGTCCAAACACAAATTAGCCTGATGGGCCTGACGGCCATCCTCCAGTGTGTCAAATGGCCATGCAGACTGCTGGCTGTCTGCCAGCCATCCTGATGCACAACTTTATATACTATGTCTGTCTGTCTGTCACACCTTTGATGATGATCTGCATGGCGCTTTTTTCCAAAATCTCTTCATTCTCTGACCATAAACTGGTCATTGAAGAATGTAGAGATCTGGGGGCGGGGGAGGCAACACGGTGCAGATGATCAGCGGTGGTCCACTGGGGAGTGAGCACAGGCGCTGATAAAGATGGCAACTTTAGAGTAACGCTCCTTGGCTCTGCTCTTTTTATATTTATCTGTCATTATAATAATTTTTGATCCGCTTGAAATCACTGCTTTCGACCAATAAATATTCTGACAAATGAACTAGTACAATACTAACTCTGTTCTTCATCATTTTCACAACAAAACAAATTCTGTCAGGAATAGCAGCTATGGCCCAAGGAAAGGGCAAAGTCATAAATGGCAACACAGCTCCAGAAAGAAAAAACAAGTACAGGGAACAATGTTAATGACTCATCTTCAAAAACGGACATGCAGGCCAGCACACTGGCACAGCGGTAGGGCTACCGCTCGCGGCGCTAGTGACCCAGATTCAGGAACGGACTCGGGTGGCTGGAGGGTTGGCTGGGAGGAGGAGGATTGAGCACCCAGAGGCTGCTCTCCTCCTCCGGGGAGGGTGGGTTGCTTGTCCCACTGCTCTACCGCCACCTGGGAGACCACAGGTGGAGGTGCAACAGGACAGCAAATAGAAGGGAGGGGGGACATCGTCCGGGAGCCAGAGCGTCCGACCATCATGATATGCACTGCCCCATGGCTTCCCAAGCATGTCGAAATCCTGTGGGAGCACCAGAAAGCAGGGAAAAAACCCACAGTGCCCCATGTAGAAGGAGCTCCAGGCCACAATCCCCATGCCCCTGCCGGCACTGGTGACGGCATCCCCGACGAACCTACAGACACGTCGGGGCGGAGGAAGGGGGCCCCGTCCCGTACCCACCTGGGAGGGTATAACCAAGGTTTCCGTGGGGGGATGGACTGCACTGGCGACTGGACGGATGAGCAAAGTACCGTGGCGAGCAGTGGGCATAAAGAGAAAAAAAAAAAAAGGACATGCAGATTGTGAAAGACAGGCTTACTGATTTTAAACTAGAGATCACAAGCTTTAAAAGTGCATTGAATGATATCAAGAGGGACACTGAATTTTAACGGGGAGGATGGAGCAACACGAAAGTGAAATTGACCATATACAAGACTCAGTTGCCTTTCTGAGAGAAAAAGTTGCCCATCAAACTAAACAAATTAGTTATGTAACCTCCCCTCCCACTTAACATTTGCAGATGGCACTTTAAATACTTCAGCGAGATAATTACTTTTACTTTTACTTGCTCCTGCTCAAGCAACTTTGGGGGTCCACTCGAGTCGGCAGAAGCTTCAGTCCAGGCACAGATACCAAACTCCAGAATTTACCCCACCCCCCTCCCTGTCTTGGGGTTTTGACAGTGTTTCTGTCTCTGGGAAAGGGAAGGAGTATCCTCTTGACTGTAAGCACACCGGGAGGGGATACAAACAAAGTACCTTTTAAATTGCAGATTCAGGTTCCTCCTGGTAACGACTCGAGCTCCATCTGAGTGCAGACTAGATGTTGACTTTCTCCTCCCAGCACCTCAGGTGGTCGCAGGCTCTCAGGTACAGGCTGTAAAACAATTTGTTAGGCAAGCAACAAAGCAACACAATTTTTCAAAGCATTTTAAATGATTCTGTCCCGAAATGGGCTTGTAATCTATGGGTCTGCCACTGACACAGCTCTCTGACGCATCGCCACAGCACTAAACAATGCATGTCATCTCCAAACATCTGCCAACCGCCTTACACACACCTGCGAGATCTATGAACATGCAAACTGGCTCCAACTATCTGGCAGAATTAAATATCAAACCTGCATCCCAGCAAAAAAGCAAACATTGGACCTACTATCCCCGGATCACAGGCACTGCTGAGATCATATAACGGCCCACGACAAACCAGGAATTCAAATAACTTCTCCTTCACTGTTCCTCTTTGCAGAACTACCCAAGGCCAATGATCCTTCTTTTTCAGAGCCTCCTCCTGGTTCAACACCCTGCCAGCAGAAGTTACCAGCAAAGCAACCCTGGGTGTCTTTAAGTTCAGCCTGCGTCAATACCTCATCATCTGTGCCTCCTGCGACTGCTACACCTAAGTGGTTTATCCCCCCACCCCATACCCCTCTGTACTCCTTTCCTCCTCCTCTACTCCCTCCACACACCTCCTCGCTGACCCTGAACGTGACCCACCCACTACTCCCTCTCTTTCCCCCTCTTTACACCAGCCTCTGGCTTCACCTTCCTCTGTCGGACGGCTACCTATACAAATCTATATTGTTTAAATTGTTATAGAAGTGATTTGCACAATTGTGATGTTTTGGTAACTGACAAAGCCCTCTGGCTGCTATGTTTATTTCTCTTTTGCACAATACCACTGCCTGTCCTAGTGTTTCAAGTAACCTGACATGGAACCTTTGTAAAAGAGCCCCTGGCTTAAAGGTGTATCTGATTCCCTTAAATAAATAAACTATTTAAAATGCAACAAGCAGCACTTATTTTTCTTCACAAGAAAGGCTCAAGCATAAATTGACAATTTCTGAGGATCCTCAATCGCTTTCTAGCACAGTTCCATCATTTTCTATGGCCCTTGGCAGTGGCACAGACTTGGGGGACTCAGGGTTTGAACCTGGGACCTAGCAACTTTTCCCTTGCCATTTTGAGCCAAACGGGCTCTGATTCCTCTCAGCAACTTTTTCTCTGACCTTGTATTTAACTTCTCTATTGACACCCTGCCTATTTGAGTGGAGGCGCAATTCCTTTAAATTTCAGGCAAACTCTCCTCTCCAGGGAGGGAGGGGGGTACAATGGTACACATTACAGGCAATTCCAGTCCTTTCCACTAGTGGCCACCCACACTGAAGATCCACGGGCAGGGTTCTCTCAGAAGCAGGGGCCTAACGCTTCCCTCACAGCAGTCCCAAACCATAAGCAACACAGTACCTTAAGTGGACATTTATTATCTATTTATTGAAATATTTCACCAGGAAGGCACACTGAGCGACAAGTCACTCATCTCCTGGTGCAACCTGGGGAGAAGGAGTACAATAGGAATGAAACATTAAACATTCAAGTTACAAGATCAACATTAACGTACAGTTCTAAGGCAGGTATTACAAGCAGTGGTACAACAGTGTTGTGCATAATAGGTAGAAAGAGTGGACAATAATAATTGCTGGTTAAAGAGATTCACCAAGTTATGGTATTCCACCCGATATATGGGTGCCTTACCTCCAGGGTACTTTTGTAGCTCCACATGGCGTTCTATAGTGCAATAGTTTTGGGGAGAAAACACTTGAAATTTAGGAAAAATGGGTCCCAGAGGACTTCCCGGTCTGAAGAGCCGCCCAAGTTCCACCCCTCTACTCAGCAATGTTATGACGTGATGCCAGGGAGAGCACGGGAGCGCGCTCCATTATAGTGTATGGGCGGCAGCTTTTCTAGTTTTTTTTATGTTATTATGATCAGTTTGTGGTGAAACGTGAGCACTGGTTGGCTAGCAAGGCCCTTGTTAATCGACCAGTGCCCATGTTTCACCACAAACTGACCATAATAATATAAAAAAAACACTAGGAAAGCTGCCGCCCATACACTATAATGGAGCGCACCACCGCGCTCTCCCTGGCATCACGTCATGACGTTGCTGAGCGCAGGGGTGGAACTTGGGTGGCTCTTCAGACCGGGAAGTCCTCTGGAATCCGTTTTTCCTAAATTACAAGCATTTTCTCCAGAAACTATTGCACTATAAAACGCCATGTGGAGCTACAAAAAGTCCCCTGGAGGTAAGGCACCCATATGTCAGGTGGAATACAATAACTGTGTAACTTGGTGAATCTCTTTAATAAGTAAACAAGTGCTTACGTGAAAGAACAGAAAAGGGGCGGTGAGAGGGGGAAAGGAAAAGGAGGGGTGAGGTGGGGGAAGGGGAAGAGTCATGTACAAGTTACATTCAAGTTACAAGACCAACATTAACATACAGTTGTAAGGCAGGTGTTGCAAACAGTGTTAAAACAAAGTTGTGCATAATATGTGGAAAAAGTGCACAATAATAAGTGCCGGGTTAGTAAGTAAAAAAGTGCTTACGTGAAAGGAAAGGGAGAAAGAAGAAGGAGGAGTGAGGTGGAGGGATTTAGGGGGAAGGGAGTAGATAAGGGATACAAGCCCCTGAGGGGGTAGGAGTAGGACTCATGGAGAGCATTTGGCATCCCTTACATTCTGAGAGAGATCAAGGGAGGCCAGTAAGGGGAAGCAATTTGGGGGAAGGGGAGGAGAGCAAGAAATTTGGTGGGTGGGGGTGCATAGGGTAAAATGAAGGTGATGGTAGAGGAGTAGGGTTTATCCAGGGCTTATAGGAAGGAATTAGGGAGGGACATGGCAGGAGCAACTAGGCGCAAGGTAATTTTTGAGGGCAGAGCTGATGGAATAGGCGGAGGATGAGTGCCGGATTTGGGGGTGAATTCAAATTTTTGGGAGGCGGAGAGAGTTAGCAGATTGGATGATTAGGGTGGATCTTCAGGGGACTACCAGGGTGCGGGAGTTGGTTGATCTAAGGGAATGGGAGGATGGGGGGTTGTTATAAAGGAAGAGGTTAGGAAGGAAGGAAGGGAGCTCACCCAACCAGTGCTTGGAGGTGAATTTAGCACAATGGGAGAGTCGTCTATTTGTAAGAGAGGGGAAGGATAGGGCATGATGGTGGGTGCAGGGGGGGTCATCCAGGGCAAAGCAGCATAAGGAATTGAAGAGAGTGTCCAGTCTGGCCAGGGAGGACTTAGTGGCAGCACCATAGATCACATCACAGTAGTTGAAAATGGGTAATATCAACTTCTGAACAAGTTCACGCATAGCCGTAGGAGGGATGCAACTATGGTTCCTGAACAGGGCACCAAGCTTGGGGCGCAGTTTTTTCTGGATGGTGTCAATATGTCCAGAGAAGTTTAGGTGTTGGTCCAACCAAACACCTAAGTACCTGAAGGAGGATGTGTCCTCAAGTAAAGTCCCATCAAGGGTGTAGAAAGTGGGTAGGGATGGAAGCCTAGAGAGTCCCTGCCTTGTGCCAAATGTCATCTAGACAGTCTTCTTGGCATTGAGGAAAAGCTGATGGTTAACAAACAAGAGCTGAACCTTGTCAAAATCTTGCTGTAAGCTGGTTGTAACCTCAGCAGAACAGGAGCCAGATGCATACAGAACTGTATCATCGGCATACATATGTATAGTTGTGGAGAGGGAGCAAACAGGGGGAAGGTAATTTAAGAAGATGGAGAATAGGAGGGGCCCTAATACTTTGCCCTGGGGGATGCCAGTGCTAATTGGGAGAGGAGGTGAATTGGCATCCAAAATCTTAACTGATTGGGTTCTGCCAATAAGGTAGGTCTTGAACCAGTTTATGGCGCAGGGAGATAGGCCAGCTGCTGAGAGTAAGTCGAGGAGAAGAGAGTGAGAGATGGTGTTGAAGGCCTTGGCCAGGTTGACAAAAATGGTAGAGGTAATTTGCCCATTGTTCATCCTGGTTAGGATGGAGTCTGCGAGCTGTAGGAGAGAGGTGGTGGTTAAGTGGTTTTTCCTGAAACCAGAATGGAAAGGGGTGAAAAAGGAGGTGTCAGATAGAAATGAGGTGAGTTGGAAGAGAACAATGTGTTCTTGAAGCTTGGCAAGGGTAGGGAGGAGAGAAATGGGGCAATAGTTGCCAGGGGATGAGGGGTCACCCCCTTTGGGTAGAGGGAGACCACTGTATGTTTCCATGAAGAGGGGACTGAGGCAGTAGAGAATGAGAGATTTAGGATTAATGAGAGGAGGGAAGGCAATTTCCGGAGCAGAGATGGAGAGGAGTTTTGGGTCGAGGCCATCAGGGGAGGCACCTTAAGAGGGGTTGATGGTGAGGAGGGCACTTAGGGCATCGTTTGGGGTTACAGTAGTGAAAGAGAAGGGGAGGTGGGAGGGTGGTGAAGGGGGCACACTAGTAGAGGGTGAGAAGGGTGATGGATAGGAGGGGAGGGATTTCAGCAGCTCAGTGGTGCAGGAGGTACAGTAGGAGTTAAATTCCACTGCTATGGCTGGTGGGTCAGACACTAGTGAGCTATTTACTTTAAGTATCGGGGGTGGGTGGGCGAGATTATGTGGTGATTAGGGCGTTGACCACCTTCCAGAACTTAGAAGGGGACTTTATGTTGGTGATGAAGGCAAATTAGAAATATTCGGACTTGGCTAAGCTTGTAGCACTGGTGCAAGTGTTTTAGAGCATGCGGTAGTTTGCGAGGTCACTAGGATGCTGGGTAGTTTTATGATGCTTCCAGGCCCGATCTCTAGCCCTGAGACAGGCCAGATGTTCAGGGGTTATCCAAGGTAAGTGGTTACCTCTGACTCTGGTTTGTTTTAGTGGGGCAAAGGCATTCCAGTTTGCAAGAAAGATTTCTTTGAAGTAGGCAAGGGCCTTATCAATCAAGGGGAAGGTGGTTAGGGGAGACCAGTCAGAAGTGGCAAGGGTATTGTTAAGCTCAAAGGAGAAAAGGGGGCATGTGAGGAGGAGGAGGACTCTGTAAAAGCAACTATCCTAAATAGATACTTTTGCTCAGTATTTACTGAAGAGAAGGTAGAGCAGGGCCCAAAGCTCAGCACCACAGACACAGGGGGGAGGGAGGTGAACACTACTCCCTTCACAAAAGAAAGGGTCCTACAAGAGCTCGCTAAGCTCAGGGTGGACAAGGCAATGGGACCTGATGGCATACATCCCAGGGTACTTAAGGAGCTAAGGCTAGAACTAACAGAACCATTAGAAGAACTGTTTAGTGAGTCTCTGAGCACAGGAGAGGTCCCAGAAGACTGGAGAAGGGCTCATGTGATCCTGCTCCACAAGAGTGGTAGCAGGGAGGAGGCAGGAAACTACAGACCAGTCAATCTTACCTCAGTAGTGGGCAAGATTATGGAGGCACTCCTTAAGGAAAGGATAGTGCAACACCTGGAATCCATAGGGGCACAGGATCCAAGACAGCATGGGTTTACAAAAGGAAGGTCCTGTCAAACTAATCTCATAGATTTCTTTGACTGGGTAACCAGAGTGGTGGACCAAGGGGGAGCAGTTTATGTCGCCTACCTTGACTTCAGCAAAGCTTTCGACACTGTTCCACATAGAAGATTGATAAATAAGCTGGGTAGGCTCGGGGTGGGTCAGAGGTTGGTCAACTGGGTGGCAAACTGGTTGACGGACAGAAAACAGAGAGTGGTGGTAAATGGTATACAGTCAGAAGAGATGCAATTCATAAGTGGGGTAGCTCAGGGATCAGTCCTGGGGCCAGTCCTCTTCAATATTTTCATTAGTGACATTGCAGATGGACTAGCGGGTAATGCTTGTCTGTTTGCAGATGACACCAAGTTCTGCAAGAGTAGATGATCCAGATGGGGTGGGCAGAATGAGAATAGATCTGGATAAACTAGCAAAATGGTCAGAAGAGTGGCAACTGGGATTTAATGCAAAGAAGTGCAAGATCATACACATGGGAAAGAGAAACCCTGTAGCCACCTATAGGCTGGGATGGGAGTTGCTGGCAGTCACAAAGGAAGAGAGAGACTTGGGCATCATCATCACCGATGACCTGAAATCATCAAGCGACCTCTAAAGCAGTAGGTAAGGCTAGGGGATGTTAGGGTGTATTAGTAGGGTATCACAAGTCGTAAGAGGGAGGTACAACTCTCTTTACAAGACACTGGTTAGGCCCCATCTGGAGTACCGTGCAGTACTGGAGGCCACTCCTTTACAAGGACATTAACTAAATTGAGGCAGTCCAGAGAAGGCAACCAAAATGGTGCAGACTACATCAGAAGACATATGAGGACAGATTAGCAGACTCCAATATGTATACCCTTGAGCAAAGGAGGAGAGAGGTGATATGATCGAGACATTCAAACACCTTAAGGGCATTAACAAGGTGAAAGAGTCTAGCATGTTTAAATATAAGAAAAATAGCAGGACAAGAGGACACAGCATGAGATTAGAGGGAGGCCGATTAAGGGGGAATGTGAGGAAATTCCTTTTCACAGAAAGGGTGGTGGATGCATGGAACGGCCTACCTCAGGAAGTGGTGGCTATGAATACAGTGCAGAGCTTCAAACAGGCATGGGATAGGCATAAGGGAGCAATACAGATGAGTATGAATAGATACGCCACTGACAGAGCAAAGGCCGATGGCACATTAATAAGGCAGAAAAAGAAGTGGGCAGACTGGATGGGCCTTGCAGTCCTTATCTGCCGTCAACTTCTATGTTTCTATACTCAGGAGAGGGTCAAGGTCAAGAGACTTGAAAGATCGTAGTTGTATGGTTTTGTGTGGTGATTTAGTTCTGTGGACTTTCCTAACTATGAAGATTGGGTTATGGACGGTCACTGAGAGCATCAAGGAGGATGCCAGAGGTGATGATGCGGTGGGGGTGGGAGGGAAGGGCCCAGCTGAGTAGGGAGTGTTGCTGTGTTTGTGGTTTGAATGGGTGGGTTCAGAGATCAGTTAGGCAAAGGGATATCTTGTCACCTATCCCACTGGAGACATTACTGCCACTTCAGTCTACAAATGGGCCCTCCATGGCAGCCACTCGGTCAGCCTCATTGTAGAGCCTAGCAGGGTCCTTCACGATTCCTCAGTCATTGCTGCTTCCTCATGCTGCAGTTGTTCCCCCATACTGCCACTGGGGGGAATCCCTCTCCACATTTGGGAAACGGGGACCAATCTCCCAACCCCAGACCTGAGCCTTTCTGGCCCCAACTGTAGGCCGCCCCTCGCGGGCCTGCAGGCAGGCTCTCACTCCTCCTCAATGCACCTCCTTCCTCCTCGAACACTCACTTGACTCTCTCCCTATTTGCGCCAAATGGTGCTTTTTTAAACAACCGCAAATGCCTAAGCTGAGCTCAGCAACATGCGCGTGCGCCTTCCACGATGCTGACTGGGCATCTAAAATTAATAACCCCCAACTGGCACAGGGGTTACACCTCCCCCCCCCAAAGAAATGCTTCACCTCCCGGGGAAGCCATCTCCACCCTGGCTACCCATGGCTGCTATACACCGTGTGATAATGCATACTCTCCCACAAGCCATCACATCCAGGCTGCACCAGGCTGACTGCTTAATAGCAGTCTAATCGAACTAGGTGGGCAAACCCACCTACCTGTAGTTCTCTGGCTCTACTAGGGGCACAGCTACTCGACCTGGTCTTCCCAGCAATGGCTGTTCCACCAGACCAATGTCCCACCCCCAAGGACACCCCTAATCTGACTATTTCTGGCTCCAATACTGTTCCCCATTGGACCCTTCAGCAGTACCCAACCGGGCCTAAACTGGCACCCCAACACTTATTTAAAACAGCAAAAACATTTCCTATCTATCTTTCTAACTAACGGCTAGTAATATACTAAACTAAGCTACACCGCCAGGGGGCAGCAGGCTAACCTCTACACTTATTACTAACTGCAAAATACAGGTGGCTAGCTATAATCTGACTACACATTTTAGAAACAGGACATGTACCCCCCCCCCAACAGAAAAGGCCAGCTGCTTTTCTTATGATATCTAACTTACAATTACATGTCTTTTCTAACCTACGTAACAGTGGGAAGCGGGAATCACACTTTTCCCCTTTTACTGTCCTTTGCAAACTGCCTAGGTGCACCTTAAAGTCTATGGAAAACTGTCTTTGTATTTTAAAAGTCCAAGCAATCGTCTCTTCGGCACCAGTTGGTAAGTGTGCTTAATTATCATGGAGTCCCTACTTAACATTTCCTAAAATTCCTAGCTAACTACTTAGACTACATTGTAAATGATTTTCAATGAAATGGTATATGAGAGTAAAAAAAAGTTAAAATTTTGTGAAAACTGGAGAAAATTCAAAACACTATCTAAAAGTTCTTGTAATTTTTTTTTCCTTTTTACCCAGCACAAGCCGATCAGGCTACTGTCCATGCTAAAGGCAACTGTTCAGATTTTTTCAATTTCACTACCAAACAACAGTTAAGAGTAGCAGTAGTCCTCAGATGCAGTCTCTGCTACACCAGGGGGCGTTTTGGCATCTAAGGCACTTTTGGTTTCCAGGGGGTGTGGTATTTAACTGCAGGGTCCTCTGGTGCAAAACAGAAACAAAGGTCAGGTTTGATGCGCTCTCCCCCTCTGCAATGGTAGCTCACAACAGAATACTTTAGCCTGTGTCCAACTTGGTCCTGCATAAGTGCAAATGTTTTGAATAAAGTGAGTCCTTCCCAAGCTGAAGAGTTGCACATGGTTTGAGCTATTCTGTTTACCTTGGTCCTGTCATAGGCCATGTCTCTGATATCCACTTTATTCCTAAGATGCACCTTTTCCAAGGCTCCCTGAATACCAAATCTGACTTCTTGCATGCAATTAAGTCCCAAAGTCTCTCACTGATGTGGGGGTAATTGGTTCCAGGGTTCTCTATTTTGAGGTACCGCCTCACCCATCTCTCTGCCTGTCTCCAGTTGGGCAAAGTCCTGGTGCTTTGGCCGTGGGACTACTCCTCTCGGCAACCACATTCCTTCCCTGTAGTTTATTACCGTAAGGTTGAGCTGATGTCTGGCATCCATGTCAATTAAATGCCTTTTGCATATTTCTGGGAGCAATGGAGTGAGCTCAAGAATTCCTAGAATCGGCATTGCATATTACTTTGGAATATCCCTTTCTATCACCATGTCCTCAAACATCCGGGTAATACCTTCGTATGACTGGTCATAAATAGAAATGGCTTCCATAGATCTGGTAACACTTTCTTCATCTGACCCATCACCTTCTTCTACAGCTTCGATAACCACCTCTGAATGGTCAGAGCCAGTGATTCCTTCCTGTGCCGTGGGGAGCTTCTTGTAAGTTCTTACGCAAGGTTTTCACCATCACCATGGGTTCCTGGGTGGGTTTGGCTTTAGATGGACTTTTCTTGGCTTCCTGCTTGCCTCGCACCACGACCTCAGGTGATCCTGACTGCTCCATCATGTCCCTCACCTAGCCTGCAGCAGTACTCTGAATATGTGAGACCCATCCTTGGCCCCTTCCTTTGCCACTGGGAAGTTCTAGGGCACTCGGTGGCAGTACAGGGCTGGGCAGATGGCTAGGCCCTGGCACCACCTCTGGCTCTGTTGCTTTTCTGATGACCGTGACCTCCTCCCACTGCTCAGATGGCTCCACAGTTGTGCCCACACTAGTCACAGGGGACAATATTCTGGCTGATTGAGGACATTGCCATGGTGCAGGAGTTGGTGGCTCAGAAGCCACATACTGTCTCTCTTGCTGCTGCATTTCTGCAGACCTCACCACCCTAGGAACATTCCCACAAGCACATGACACACAGACCGGCTGCTTAATACCCCCACTTTGACACTGTCCACAAAATATGCATGACTCACCCGAACTGCTCCTTTTTCCACAGCGCTCCACAGCTAATTGACCAGTCCCTCTGGAACATTGGTGGTCCAACTTCTGAATCCAGGGGCATAAGTCATACTTGCTCTCAAAAATTTCAGTGTAGCTGATTAATCCACAATGGTTTGCCTGTACAAATCTCTCTAACTGCAAAGATTTTATTTTAATTCTTCCAGTCAACAGAACTTTTCTTCTCTCAGCAAAACTTCCCCACCATTAGGTGATGGACACTAAAAACGATTCAACTCTGACAGCAACACTCCTTTCTCCTTGAAGGTTTCTAGCAATCTGGGGCTTAGACCACCTGACCTTCCTTTTCTAGTGCTGCATCTCATTAAACGCATCCACCACTCAAATCGCTTCCTTTTCTCATTTGCATTCATCACGTTTTTTTCCTTCATGTGAGGAGGCGCCATTTTGTCTCTTCACGATGCAACAACAACAATGGCTCAAACTTCTAACACAGGCTGCTGCCCTTCAACATTCCAATCCTGCATAACGGCCATCCCTTGTGCCAGGTAGGTGCTTGCGTTTCTTTTCCGAATCTTGGACAATGGCCCCCAATTTTGTAAACTCCCTCCCACTTAACTTTTGCAGATGGCACTTTAAATACTTCAGCAGGATAATTACTTTTACTTTTACTCGCTCCTGCTTGAGCAACTTTGGGGCTCCACTCGAGCAGGCAGCAGCTTCAGTCCAGGCACAGATACCAAACTCCAGAATTTACCCCACTCCCCTCCCTGTCTAGGGGTTTTGATGGTATATCTGTCTCTGGGAAAGTGGAGGGGTACCATCTTGACTGTAAGCACACCGGGGAGTACAAACAAATTACCTTTTAAATTGCAGATTCAGGTTTCTCCTGGTGATGGCTCGAGCTCTGTCTGAGTGCAGACTGGATGTTGACTTTCTCCTCCCAGCACCTCGGGTGGTCACAGGCTCCCAGGTACAGGCTGTAAAGTAGTTAGTTAGGGAAGCAGCAAAGCAACACAGTTTTTCAAAGCATTTTAAATGATTTATTTATTTTATTTATTTTTTATTTATCAAGTCTAGGATTACAAATACCTTTGAGCCTTGGCTCTTTTACAAAGGTTCCACGTCAGAGAAATACAAATTATGGGGAACATCAAGACAGACATTACAACAATGTGGACATTGCAAACAGAGTACAGATTAATACAATTCAAGGGTAACATTGTAACAAGGCAGCCAGCGGCATTTGTCAGAGAAAATAGACAACAGATAAGAAGTGCCAGAGTCATAGGGAGAGAGAAGAGGGAGGGGAGGAGGGGAGGGAGGGAGAAGGAATGTAGGAAGGGTGGGAGAGGGTGAAAAGTGCAGCACTAGGTACACAAGATGTGAGGTGGAGAATCCAGTGAGGAGGGACCACTAGAGCAGTAAGGAAGTGGAGAAACAAGGTTAAGTTGGGCAGTCACAGGAGCTGTTGGTAGTGAGATAGTCCTGGAGCCTAGTTTTAAACATACCAGTTGTTGGGGCAGAGGAGATGGTTGGGCTGAGGTCATTGAACCAGAGTGGCGCTCGATAAGCAAAGAGCGTTGTCCCTGTGAAGTGTGACAGTGGGGACTTTCCGTAGCTGTGGCGTGGATCTCCTAAGGCACCATTTGTTAATTCGGTGTTGTAACAGAATTGAGACCCCAGAAGGTGCAAGGCCAAGGTAGATTTTTTTCGCCATGGAGCAGGTAAGAAACTTTATGCGGTTTGATAGTTGGAGCCAGCCGGTCTGAGTGTACAGGTCACATGTGTGGGTGAGACGGCGAGCACCAGGGATGAGCCGACATGCCTTATTTAAGGAAGTTGAGAGGTTTCTAAGGGTTGTGGTTGTGGCCGAGCCATAAATGATGAGACCATAGTCTATTACAGAGATCACAGAGCTCAGGACTGCAACCTTCAAAGCGTCTGGTGTGAGGTGTGGTCTGTGTTTGTAGAGGAGACCAAGCCATGTATTAGCAGCTCTAGCTTCATTGTCTACATGAAGTCCATAGGAGAGATTAGGGTCAAGCTGTATCCCTAAGTATTTGAAGGTCCCCACCTGATCTAGAGTGTTCCCTGGGTGGTGAGATAGATAGCCAAGTGGTGTAGCTTGTGTGGGTTATGAGAGCTGCAGAAGAGCATAGATTTGGTTTTCTTGTCATTGAGGACCAGTTTATGATTAAGAAACCATGTCTCTACAGAACTGAAATCAAGTTGAAGGTTGTGTTGAAGAGTTGCAGGATCTTTGTGAGTGGAGGATACAACAGCATCATCAACATATAGTACGATCTGCTCAGAGGAATGGTAAGGGAAGGAGTTTAAGAAAAGGCTAAAAAGGAGGGGGCCCAGTATGGATCCCTGTGGGACACCCGAGCGAACAGACAGGGTGTCAGAAAGAGCGTCCGCAATTTTTACTCTCTGTGGCTGGTTTTCTAAGTAGCTTTTAAACCAGAGAGAAGAATCAGGTGATAGCCCGGCATTCAGTAGTTGGTGTATTAGTAGTCCATGGTGTACTGTATCGAAGGCCTTGGAGAGGTTGACGAAAACGGCCCCTGTGAGAAGGCCGTTGTCAAGGGATTTGTGCAAAGCTCCAGTGAACTCAAGAAGGGCTGTGGTGGTGCTGTGACCTTTCCAGAAGCCGTGTTGTTGTGGACACGGTATATTGTATTATCCTAATGGTGATAGAGTTGATCAGCCACAATGTCGGCGCCTTAGAGTGGGGGCAGTATGGAATAGGCGATAATTTGAGTGATTCTTCTTATCCCACTTTATGGACGGGTGTCACAGTGGCTGTTTTCCATAGGTTTGGGAATTTTCCACAGCTGAGAGAGAGAGGTTTAGGATTTTTGGTAATGGATGAATTACCTCATCGAGGGTGAGCAACAGAAGCTTAAGGTCCAGGGTGTCGCTACTAGATCTAGATTTAGAGATAGCTGCAGTAATATAGCGGTGAGCTTCATTCAGCCTTACCTCCCTGAAGTAGAAGAGGGGATGGTTAGACTGAGGGGCTGAGGTATTTGGGGAGTAGGCCCTGTTTTCAAAAAAGTCATGGGGTAGCACAGCACTAAGGTCTGAAAAAGCCGTGTTAAAGATGTTTGCGATCACCTTGGGGTTGAGGGTTGAGGATCCATCAACCATTAACATGGCCAGAGATGTTTCTGGCTGCTTCCCTGTGACATCCTTGATATTGTCCCAGAAAGCATGACCATTTCCCCATGTATTGGTGAGAGCATCTTTGTAATAGGTGGATTTCATTAGCCGTATGGCTTTAGCGCAGGCATTTCATGCTTGTTCGTAATTTTGGATGCCCAGTTGTTTGCCAGTGGCACTGGCAACTGCCCAGAGGTGATCCCTTAGTTTCAGCTGTGAGAGAAGAGCCGCGGTGACCCATGGGTTAGAGACAGATTTTGTTTTGCGCCTTTTAGCAGGGGCAAAGCGGTCTCATGCTTTGTTGAAAATTGAGATGAAGTGATCAAGAGCCAAGTTAACGTCTGTTGCTTCATAGATGGGTAGCCAGTCTTGTAGAAGCAGGTGTTGTTTGAGATGTGGAAGTTTTCCATGAGGAAGGACTCTGCTAGTGATAATTTTGGGAGGGGGCTTAAGGAATTTGTTAGACCATGCACACATGACTGGGGAGTGGTCACTGAGAGAGTCCGGGAGAATGGTCGCATAAGAAATCCTTGTGGGGTGAGTGGTGAGGACCCAATCCAAGAGGGTACTGGTGCCAGTCTTGTAGTTAATCCTAGTTGGGAAGTTTACCATTTGCGTGAGGTTAGCAGCTGAGATGGAGTCTTTATAGGCACTGGCGCTCGATGCTAACCAGTTTGGCAGAAGACACCAGGAGAAAGGACTGCACTGCTGGGTGACTGAACTTCTCTACTGGGACTATATTGCCCTCCTTCCCCCCACCCAAAGCTAGTTCTATTTTTATAGGCACAGGATTTGACTGACAACAGGAACTTCCTGTTTAGGGGCAGGAAGTGAGTGATCACGGAACCACCAAGGACCCACCATCCTAGAAGGGCAAGAGTAGCTCTCCGGCCCCCTCTAGCTGCTGGAGGTCTGCCTCTGAACAAGTAAGTGGTCTACTGAGAAATATAGAATATTCTTGTCTCAGAACAGGACAATCAGGAGCTTAAAGGGCACACAGGCAGAAAGTAAGGAGAGAGAAAAACCAGAGGAAAGAGTAAGGATTGCAAACAGTTAAGGGGCCAGAAATAAGACATGATTGGAGTGGTGCAGTGCAGTGGCTGTGGAGCAGCAGTCTTCGGGAGATGTTCTGGAGGATGCGGTGTTGTCCATCTGCAGGCACATCTCTGGGCTGAGGGAGAAGGTTGCTCATCTCCAGGCTGAGTTGGCCAGGATTTGTGGGACCTCCTCTTCCATCCAGGGACCACCAGTGCCACTGCCGTTGCCTCAGAGGTTGCCAAGAAAGAGGAGCGGTTGGACCACAGTGGGCTCAGGGAGGGGTGAGGTGGTGGAACAGAGCATCCCTCCAGTTGTACCTCTCACAATTCCTATGCCATTCTGGGAAAGTGTGGTTCCTCTATGGAGGCACCTACAGTGGAGACCAAGGAGGATGCTGGGAACCTCCACAAAGAAGACCCACAGGAGGGTGGCAGGGGACCCTGCAGGAAGAAACAACTCCTGGTGGGGGACTCCATTGTTAGGAAGGTAGAACTGGGCAAGGAAGGAGAGGGAGGTAAGTGCCTGCCTGGCGCCATGGCTTGGAGGGACAGGAGTGAATCCTCAGGATTGCGGAGCAGCTGCACAGGGAGAGGCTGGATGTCATTGTCCACTTAGGGACAAATGACCTGGCTAAGAAAGGGATTAGAGAGTGCAGGAAGAGTTTGTGAATTGGGGAGGGGCCCTAGTCAAGTAGCACGATGGTAACCTTCTCGGAGGTGCTACCCATCTATGGCATAGGAGAGGCTAGGGTGTCTGCACTACATGGGATTCAATCAGTGGTTGAAAAACTGGTGTGGAGCTCAGGGATTTGGCTTCATTGGGGACTGGGGTCCACCTGGAGTGATGCAAGCCTATACTGGCATGATGGGCTGCATCTGTCCGGGAGGGAACCAGGATCCCAGGTGATAGGTTTAAATGCTTCATTGGCAAGCTTTTAACCAGCCAAGGGGAGGCACTGGCAAGGAGCAGGAAAATCCTAACCCCCAAACAATCACGGGTAGTAAGTGTGGCAAACACCAACATGGAGGTGTCGATGGAGAAGGGCAGGGTAAATGGAGAAAGTGACAAAGGCAAGAAGGACAGGGATGGGGCAAAAGGGGTAAGGCCATCAGGAAATGGAGGGTAATGAGTACCAATGCCCGTAGTCTGGGCAACAAGCTCCCTGAGCTGGTGGCCTTAATGGAAGAGGGATGCCTGGATATCGTGAGCAGTCACAGAAACATGGTACACAGAGAACCATGCACTGGATGTTAACATACCAGGGTACATAACCTAGAGGAGAGACAGGCAGGGGAGAAGAGGGGAGGAGTAGCTCTCTATGTAAAGGAAGGGATAAAAGCAACTGAACAAAAGAGTAAACAGGGAGGAGAGGAGGCACTGTGGGTCACCTTGGAGACTGGAAAGGGCACCACAATCCGCACAGGGGTTGTGTACAGACCCCCATGTCAGGGGGAAGGAATGGACAAGGATATGATGGAAGGCATTCTTAGAATGGCAGAGAAAGGGGAGATACTGTTGATGGAGACCTGAATATGCCAGATGTTAACTGGAGCACATTTTCTGCAGCCACATCCAAGAGCAGGGCCATTCTTGATGCCCTACAGGTGGCAGGCATTAGACAGCTAGTTTCGGAACCCACTCGTGAGGAGCAATCTTAGACCTCATACTCTCAAGCGGGGACAGTGAGAGGATCTCAGATCTAGAAGTGGGTTGCCATCTGGGGACAAGTGACCATCAAACAGTGTGGTTCACATTAAACTCAGCTACAGAGTCCAAGCCATACAAAAGTGAGGGTACTGGACTTTAGGAGGGCTGACTTTGGCAAGATGGAGAGTGCCTCAGAAAAGCACTATCAAACAGGCTAGAAGGAGGTGTGGAGCAACAATGGGGAATTATCAAACTGCCATCACAGGGCAACAAGCCTTTGTGTGAAGCAAATAAACAAATCAAAATGAAAGAAAAAGCCACTATGGTTCTCAAGAGAGGTGGCTGTGAAAGTCAGGAAGAAAAAGATATCATTCTGGAAGTATAAGGAAACACAAAAGGAGCAGGACAGAGAGCTGTACCAGTTAAGGCAGAAAGAAGCAGGGAAGGAAGTCAGAATAGCAAAGGCCCAAATGGAGGAAAAGATAGCCAGCTCAGTTAAGATGGGCGATAAAACCTTTTATAGGTACATCAGCGAGCGTAGAAAGACAAAGGGAGGGATAGTGAGGCTGAATAGAATGAACGGTGGGTGGGCAGAGGGGGACAGTGAAAAAGCAGGAATACTGAACGAATATTTCTGCTCAGTATTCACAAAAGAGGAGGGGGAAGTGCCTAATCCAATTAACAGAAGCACTCTTGATAGGGGGGTCGATCCCAGTCCTTTCTCAGAAGAAAGGGTTCTGCAAGAACTCCTAAAACTGAAGGTGGACAAAGCAATGGGTCCTGATGGAATTCACCCCAGAATTCTAAAAGAATTAAGGGAGGAACTAGTGAAACCACTGGCTACTCTTTTAATAAATCATGGGAGGATGGTGTGGTACCCGAGGACTGGAGGAAGGCGGATGTGATTCCCTTCACAAAGTGGGACCAAGACAGAGGCAGGAAACTACAGACCTGTCAGTCTGACCTCTGTGGCAGGGAAAGTGATGGAGTCACTTCTGAAGGAAGAATAGTTGAGTACCTGGAGGTCAGTGGAGCACAGGATCCAAGGCAGCATGGGTTCACAGGGAAGGTCATGTCAGACGAATCTAATAGATTTCTTTGACTGGGTGACCAAAGTAGTAGACCAGGGAGGGGCTGTGGACATGGCCTACCTAGACTTTAGCAAGGCATTTGACACAGTCCCACACAAAAGATTATTAGTCAAATTAACCAGCCTGGGAGTGAGTCCCAGGGTGGTAGCCTGGGTAAAACATTGGCTGGACAACAGGACACAGAAGGTAATTGCAAATGGAGTCCACTCTGAAGAAAGGGCGGTTACTAGTGGGGTACCGCAGTGTTCAGTATTGGGTCCAGTCCTTTTTAATGTCTTCATCAGTGGCATTGCAGAGGGACTGGAAGGAAAGTATGCCTTTTTGCAGATGACACAAAGATCTGCAACAGGGTTGATACACAGGGCGTGGAAAGGATGAAAAGGGACTTGGCAAGGTTGGAGGAATGGTCAGACGTATGGCAGCTAGGATTCAATGCAAAAAGTGCAAAATAATGCACCTGGAAACAAGAACCCAGGGAAGAATACACAATGGGTGGGGAGGTAGTAACAACAACAAAACAGGAAAGGGACCTGGGGGTAATCATATCAGATGACCTTAAGGTTAGCAAGCAATGTGAGAAGGCAATAGGGAGGGCCGGGGGTATACTGGGATGTATAGGGAGAGGCATCAGCAGCAGAAAACAGGAAGTCGTTATCCCTCTGTACAGACAGTTGGTGAGACCCCATCTGGAGTACTGTGTCCAGTTCTGGAGACCCCATCTCCACAAGGACTTAGACATGATAGAGGCAGTCCAGAGGAGGGCAACTAAAATGGTGCAGGGTCTGCAAGAGAAGCCGTATGAGGAGAGACTAAAGGAGCTTGATATGTATACCCTTGAGGAAAGAAGGGAGAGGGGGGACATGATAGAAACTTTCAAGTACCTCAAGGAATCAACAAAGTCCAAGAGGTAGCATCTTTCAGAAAAAGAGACTTGCAAGAACAAGGGGACACAATTTAAAGATAGAAGGAGGGCAGTTCAGGGGCAATGTGAGGAAGTATTATTTCACAGAGAGGGTAGTGGATGCATGGAACAGCCTTCCTGAGGAAGTTGTGGGGTCTAAAACTGTGGGAGAATTCAAGAATGCATGGGACAGACATAAGGCAATTCTTGTGGGGGGCAGGAAGATATAGGCTGTTGGTTAACTAGGATCTGCGGCCTATCCTGTAGGTAGGGAAATGGGCAGACTAGATGGGCCTAGCGGTCCTTATCTGCCGTCAAAGTCTATGTTTCTATGTTTATGTTGAAATCCACTAGTAGAATAAGTTCAGCTTCAGGAGGATGAGAGTTGATAAAGTTTAGGACATTGTTGAATCCATGTTTAGGGTCCCTGGGCGGGATGTATATGGAGACAATAGTCAGGGCTTTATAGTTGGGACCTAGGACGATTTTTATTGGCAGAATCTGGGCCGAGGCAGAAAGTGATGGAGTTGCTACAGGGTGCCAAGACAGGGAGTCTTTGATATAGATTGCGCAACCACCGCCTTTTTCAGATATCCGGTCCAGCCTGTGGACATTGTAGCCCTGTATTGTTACTGCTGAGCCAGGAACTTTAGGTGTCAGCCAAGTTTCCACCACTGCAAGGATGTCAGGGTTGTGTTAGCATATGAAGGCTTGGAGTGCATCCAGCTTTGGTAGTAGGCTGCAGATATTAATGGTTGCAAGGATAAGGGCACCTGGTGTTTGTGTGTGGCCTGAGCTTCTAGGGCCAGGATTGGGATGGACACTGCCTGAGATGAGAAGGAGGAGGAGTAGGAGTTTTAAGGAGCAGAGTTGCAGCTCTTTGAGAGATAGTTTTGATCGTTGTTTCCGGGAGTAGAGGTTGCAAGGTTCCAGGCAGTATCCCATGTGGACTGCAAGGTGGTACAGTGTAGAGAGGTGGCCACACTTGTTGAGAGTAGTGGTCGGGTTAAGTAACCAGGAAAATGCAAACGGTGCACCAAGCACAAGACTCGAGTGGAAGTGGAGAGTTCCTTGGAGTAGCAGTGGAAACCAGAGTAGAGGGGTGGGGGGTGGGGTGGGGAGGGGTGGCTAGGACCAGGGAGAGAGAAGGGGGGCAGGGCAAGGAGGAGGAGGAGAGGCGAGAGAAAGGCAGAGAGAACCCACATGGCTTACGTACTAGATAGAGATAGAGATAGAGATTGAGATATAGCCCTCTAGTGGTGAGAGGATATAATCTGCTAATGGAAAAGTCAACAGAGGATTTCTGAAAAACTGTTTAGGTTCCAGAAATTGAGGGGTCCGTGGCCTGGTCAAAGCACGCTGAATCCCTGAAATAAAGTAGAAAAACAGGATTTTTAAAGGCTGGAGGAGTAGGCTTGTTACATCAGAACAAAGAGAATAATAGAAGTGGGCAGGGTCAGAGAGCAAAGCAGACGGTTTGGGGGTTGGGGAGGAGAGAGGTTGCAGGGCAGAGAGCAAAAGAAGGATTTACACAGTCAAGGCTCAAAATTCATTTCTAATATCAACTCAGAACTTAAAATGACTGTAAGGATTAAACAAATTATTAAACCCTGGCACATAACTAGAGACACAGAGGGAGATACAGTAGTTAGAGATGTGTTCAGCAGGAGATAGTGTGGGCCACTTGGAAATGCAACAAGCAGCATTTATTTCTCTTCACAAGAAAGGCTCAAGCATAAATCAACAAATTTTGAGGCTTCTCAATCAAATGGCACTCGGCCCTGGCACAGACTTGGGGGACTCAGGGTTTGAACCTAGGACCTAGCAAATTTTCCCTTTCCATTTTGAGCCAACTGGGCTCTGATTCCTGTCAGCAACATTTTCTCTGACCTTGTATTTAACTTCTCTGTTGACACCCTGCCTGTAGGAGTGGAGGTGCAATTCCTTTAAACTTCAGCCAAACTTTTCTCTCCAGGTAGGGAGGGGGTATGATGGTACATATTACAGGCACTTCCAGTCCTTTCACTAGTGGCCACCCACAGTGAAGATCCACGGGCAGGGTTCTCTCAGAAGCAGGGGCCTAACTCTTCCCTCACAGCAGTCCTAAACCATAAGCAACACAGTACCTTAAGTGAACACGTTAGGCAAAGAGGTATCTCGTCACCTACCCCACCGGAGACATCACTGCCACCTCAGTCTACAAATGGGCCCTCCATGGCAGCCACTCTGACAGCCTCCTTGTAGAGTCTAGCAGGCTGCTTTGTGATCCCTCAGTCATTGCTGCTCCCTCAAGCTGCAGTTGTTCCACCACACTGCCTATGGGGGGAATCCCCCTCTATATTTTGGAAATGGGGGCAATCTCCCCGCCCTGGTCCCAGGCCTCTCTGGCTCCAACTGTGGGCCGACCCTCGCGGGCCTACAAGCAGGCTCCCACTCCTCTTCAATGCACCTCCTTCCTCCTCGAACACTCGCTTGACTCTCTCCCTATTCATGCCAAACAGCGCTTTTTTAAACAACCGCATGCGTCTGAGCAGAGCTTAGCAACATGTGCGTGCACCTCCCGTGATGCCAACTGGGCGTCTAAAATTAGTAACCCTGATTGGCACAGGGGTTGCAGTTACTTGTTGGACACAGTTGATGATGACCTTGAAAATTGTGGCCGTAGGCATAATGTCAGAGATTTGGAAGTACCGGAGGGAGAAGAAGAGGGAAACATCATTTGGTTTTTACAGCAATTCATCCCAACTATTTCAAACTACCAATGGCTGTGGGCTCTTGATATTGAAAAGCCCATAGATCTTTAGGACTCTGATCATAAAAAAGGAGGCAAGCCTAGACCAATAATTGCTTAAAGTGACTTATCAACTTCCCTCGATGTCATGTTTGCAGATCACCTTCCCTTCATTGAGTGATGCAAAGCTCAGCTGCCCTGAAGTTAAGTATTAAATATATTCAGATGCTTAGTGTTTTAACATTTTTGTGCCACAATTGTCTCTGCATGTTTTTTTTCTTTGTTTGAAGTTCGCACATGAGCAGTGCATCCACATGCATGAGTGACATCAGCACAGGGAAGGTGTTCCCACTACACCTTTCTCACTGCTTGTTCATTCATCTTTCCAGGACCCAGCCTCAGTGAGTGCAGATCCAAAACTGAACTGACAAACATTACAGCACTGATGACTGAAACTGTTTGTTATATTGGCAGCTGAGGCGGTTACTTGCTTTTGGGATTGCAGAAGTGGTAATTTCTCCTGATTTTCAATTTTACTCATCTGACTAAGCTCTATGTCCTAGGTCCATCGGTTCTAGGAACATCACAATCAACATTGCTTGAGTACAGTGTTACAGTTTTAATAAGTGCTGCAAGTACAGAATTATAACAAGTCTATAAAAAAATACATTTTTTTAACTGAGTGGAGCTGTAATCTGGAGCGTATTGGGACACAAAAGGACAACTTTTGAACTGGGCAGATCTATAAATTGCAGTAAGCTTTTCAGTATCGATACATAGAGGTCTGTGTTAAATGGATGACTTTTTCAACAGTTCAGAACTGTAATGTGCAGTAAGAGTATAAGCACTGAGCTGCACAGTCCAATACCAGGAGAACAGTGCAATAAACTGTGTATTTTTGGCTAGTGCTGCTTCCAGTGTGATTGCTTCAGTAAACTGCCTTTGCTATTGCATTTCTGATTGTCACCATCATTCTGGACAGTTTATATTTTTTCTTGTGCTCCTGTGTTTTCTTGGGCTCATTTGGTGTTCTCATGCAAGCACCATAGCACTGATCACCAAAGTATGCTTAGATGTGCATGAATAAAGGGACATGGTGCACTGAATTGTTTCTCCAGCTTGCCAGCTCGTCCTTAAGTTTATAAATGAATGCAATAAAAGCAGTTATATACTGTACATAGTTATACTGTACATAGTTTACAGTGTATCTCAAAATTAAACACTTAGGCCCAGATATTCAAACTGCGCCCAAAAAGTGCGCAATAGCAGGAGCAAGCGCAAGTCTATTGCGCCCATGCGCAAGAGACGCGATATTCAAAAATGGAGCAGGCCAAACTGCGCCCACAGCCGATGACTGAATATTGCACCACCTGTGCCATAGCGCAACTAGGGAGGGGAAGCTGAGCATATCTGATGCACCATAGCGCAACAAGGGATGTTCAGCTGAGCAGTCCAGAGGCGCCACAGTGCAACCAAGGACGGCCCCCAGCAGCAGAGCAATGCAACTGCACAACCAGGGAGGTAGGGACCCACCACCCATGCCACAGATGGGCACTGAAACACACAGCAGAACAGACATCATCCCTCCACACCCCATGCACTGCATAACTGGGGGAAGGCTGGAATAACCACTGGCCCATGGAGACAAGCAAACAACCCACAGCTGGGCCATGGTGCCCCATCACACCTACTGGCAAGCTGACTGGCACACAAGAAGGGCTGACCACCCCGTGCCACACCATCCCCCCCAATGCAGAGCACACCCTTCACCGTGACCCCCAGACACCCCCCCATGAGCAGTGACCACCACTGCAGGAAACCCCATGCATGCCACCACCCCCACTGTGACACTGCAACCCTGTGCACCACAGAACCATGCAAGCCAGCCCCACCACGAGCACCCATCATCGGGTGGCAGCACACAGCAATGCAGCAACGGCAGGCACAGTGCCACCACGCACAGTCCCCCTGAGGTACTGCAGAGAGACCAACCATGCGTTGGTACATGAGGTACCCCACATGGGACAGGGCATGCCCCGGACACCACCACCAGTGGTACGGCACCCTGCACAGTATTCCAATGACACACCCCAACCCACCACTGGCCACAACAGCCAGCACAGACACCCACAGTGGTGCGTGGAAGCATGCACCACACCGGATGCCACACAGTGTATGGACAGACACCCACCCATACCCAAGGGCACAACAACACAGGGACGCATTAGTGGGGCAACCAAGCTCCCAGTGTGGGCCCATGTAAACTGTGTACACACAACCCGCAGTCCTCCATGGCACTGGAGTGCCAGCCACCCTGCGCAGGCACCGTGGACCCGTACACCACCATCAGTCACCCGGAGCACAAGTCACACACAGTGGGGCACATCCCCTGCAACACACACAAGGCACAGCATGGAGGTGGGACAACAACTGTGGTGCCCACAGTGCCACCCGAGGCAGACATGCACCACACCAGTGACAGGAGGCAGCCCAGCAATGTGAGAGGTACAGTGGCTGCCCTGCAGGGACTGCCACCATTGACATGCCAGCGGACCGTGCAGATCACAGACATGCATGTGTGTCAGCTGCACAGGCCATGGACGGGCCGATGCGTACGCCATGGACACAGAGCACGCACCATGGACCACTGCACACAGTCATCCAGTGTACAGGGCACAACACACACACATCACAGACACTGACTGATAGCTACCCCCACACCATAGTCACCTCCACATGGACACACACACATACCCATGACCGCACCACCCCTGATGCCATGCACACTACTGCAGCTGAGCACCTATAGCCCGCTGCAAATCAGAGACCACCACAGTATTCATATCAAAATTAAATGTATTGAACAAATATATAAAATTCAACTATATACAATATTGCATAAACTATGTACAAGGTGGGGGTGGGTAGAGGGCAGGGTTGGACAAATGGGATGAGAATGGAAGGGTGTGAGGGTGGGTCCAGGGGGGTAGGGGAATACTGGGACCGATTGATCCCTAGCGGGTGCGTCTCTCCCCGCTCTGACTCCTCCGGGCTCTGTGCCTCCTCAGGACCTCGGTGTCATCAATTTGTCTGAGGATGTCCAGCGAAGCCCTCGCCACCAGTAATATCTCCTGCAGTGCCTCCCTGATTTCACGTAGATGGCGGGTACCTAGGACAAGGGAGCACAGTCAATAGGTGTAAATGCACAACCCCATACAGCCCACCCACTGTGCATGGCATACGGCCGTGGGACATACCTCTGTGATGGTGTGTGACCACCCGCAGTGATCACGTCCACATGACCTGCCCACCCAGGCGCATACAGCCATGCGGAATGCTGCACGCACCCACTGGCCAAGTCACGCACAGCACCACCATGGCCATTTAGTGACATGGTTATGTGGTGCAAAGGCAGTGGCACAACCACGTACCTGGTGCACGCATGGACCAACCATTGACGCACTCCCAGACATGCATTGCCACTGGACAGTGTTGACTGTAACAAGTCGCGTGCATGGCAGTGGTGTCAATGGATGGTGGCCATGCCCCGCTGCCCACCCTGTCACACAGCATGCAATAGTAATCATGGATGTATGGCACTCACCTTCATCGGGCCGGTCAAGTGGGCGGTGAGGGCCCACGCCCCACCTGGCTGCACCCTGCTCTTCCTGCCGCCGCTCTTCATGTGCACGGCGGCAGTCCTCTGGGCCTGTGGGGCAAACATGGAGAGAGGAACATCAGTACAATCCCATAGCAAAGTCCCCTGCCCCAGGTGTGTGCCCCCACCCAGCCAGACCCACCCACCCCACACCCTGTGAACACCACCACAGCCATCCCCGGATGGTCCCTCCCCCATGTGCTGGACACATACAACACTGTTACCCATATGGAAGATAAAAGTGTGTTGATGTAACCCCTACCTGGCCGTGGCACCATGCCCCTCCTGGCATGTGCCCACAGGCGTGCCAGTAGCTCCGACTCCCTCTGCCGCAGGTCCCCGTATCTGTAGCAGCACTGCTCGGTGCTCCTCCCCCATCCTGTGGCCTCCTCAAGTGCAGTGACCACCTCCTGCACACCTGGGTCCTGGCCCTGTCCAGGGGCACCTCCCCGAACAGTGGCCCATGGTGTGGCTCCACAATGGCCACTAGGTTGGCCAGTTCGATTGCAGACCACTGGGCGTCCCTCCTGCGTGCCATTCTCGCTGCTTTATTAGGCAATATGGTGCTCTGCAGCATGGCTCCCCATGTGCAGATGCTGCGCGGTACAGCGCTGCCATTCCCTATCGCACTGTCACCGAACAGCGCAATAGAGGTGCACCCATGTCTGACATATTGGCACCTAGGGGGCAAAGGTCGGGCACAGGGTCAAGGGTCTCTGGCGCATGGACACGCACAGCACCACTGGAGCCCAATGCATGTAGTGCGATTGGTTGCCTGTGTGCCACCGCCATTAGCGGCCTACCGTGCAGTTGGCCCAGTGCACCTATGATGGCCCAGTGCCACAGCACCATGTAGTGACCATCACTATTGTGCCACTGGCACAATGGTGGCCATGCCCTGCATTGCCTACCGTGCACAGCACATCATCAGCGTGGCAGACGCCTGCGTCAGCAACCCAGGCATGCGCAGTGAGGTGTGTACTACGCATGTCACAGAACTGTGCCATTGGCTCAGCAGGTTCAACACAATTACGCAAAGCACAACAGTGCGATATTCAGCGTCATATGCAAATCATCTAATCAGTCATTCAATGGCGCAGCACTGCAATTTGCATCTACTTAAAGTTGCGCCTCGTCTCCTTTGCATGGGTTGCACTATAAAAGTGCGTCATTGGGCTGCAGTGCCATAGTCAGTTACTGCAGTCTATTGGTGAGTTACATGCTGTTTGAGAATGTGGACTGTGGATTTAGGGACATGCATGGGACTGCACAGTCACAGGTAACAACTGCCATTCTTACAGGCTACATAATGATCGAGCACGTTGTTGGAGAGGAGGAACACAGTGGTGAGAGAAGAAGGAGGCCTAACTTTACCAAGGCCGAAACCAAAGGCCTGTTTGAGGCCTACCTGGATCAGGAGCCACTTCTCAGTGGACGGCGGGGAACGTCTCAGGCCCGTGCTGCTGTATGGGAGGAGGTGGCACGTGCTGTGAACCTGCATGGCAGCCACCAGCGCTCCGTGCAGGAGTGTAAGATAAAGATGGGCACGGACAGGAGGAGGATAAAGGAGAAGGTGGCTGCCATCAGGGCAGCACGTGCTGCAACAGGTGGGGGACAGCCAGAGGTGGTACAGCTGACCCCGCAGGAGGAGAGGCTTGCTGGAAACATGCAGTGCAATGCCATTGAGGGTGTTCTGGGTGGTGGCTTCCAGACGGGTGGAGGCCCATCACTGCATGGTAAGTCATGGTCTGTCTATGGGTGGGGCAGGATAGGTCACTTGCAGTAACGCGACTTTGCTTTCCCTTACAGATCCTGAGCATCTGCATGGGTCAGCGGTGGTGGGCCTATCCACTGAGGACAGTCATCTGGAGATGGAGGAGGGCCCATTGACCTCCACGGGTATACGTGGATCATTGGGACAGTGGGGCCACCTGGCTGTCCACACTGATGTCGTTGTAACAGGTGTGGAGGAAGCCCTGCCTGTGTCCCAGCGTCCACGGATGCCAGCATGCTGTGACTGGGGCCGGTGCAGAGTCTGTCACCGATGATGATGATGCTAACATCATGGGCAGTGACGTGTGTGCCACAGGATGGCCACACAGCAGGGCACTCCGCGCCCATGGCTGTGGGTGGTGCTGCCGTGGAGGCCTGCGTGTCAGCACAGTCCCAGCCTGTGCCTGTCAGCACCAGTGGGGCAGCACTGGTGTCTGTTCCGGACAGTGAGACTGTTGCGGCCACTGCGGCAGCACCAATGAGCCCTGGGGAGCAGCAGCCAGAGGGACAGCATCAGCAGTCGGCCAATGGGCTTGGGGGTACAGGGTTCAGCGGCGGTGTCTGTGCACCGCCTGTGGACATGCCCAGACCTGGTCCTGGTGCACAGCACCCAGCGTCAAGGGGTGCTGATCATCAGGGCTGTGCACACCCTGAGGGACAGGATGCTGAGGAGGCAGATGACCTCTTGGATGAGCACACCCGCCTACTGCAAGCATCAGTCCAGCAGCAGATGTGGCTTGCGACATCGGTGGATGCACTGCGTGTGGCTCTGGAGCGGGCAGAGGAGCGTCACAGCAGGGACACCACTCTGATCCTGGCAGGGATGGACCATTTGCGGGAGGATGTGACCACTGCCATTGACAGGCATGCATAGGCATTCACAGCTGTCATGGCCACAATGGGCACACAGTCAGGTGCCCATGCATTGCGGACACCACGCAGTGCACTGTCCACCCCCCCCATTCCTGGTGTCGTGCGACTCCCACCCTGTTGACACTGGGTTCAGCTGTGGGCATCCCGAGCACTCCTGGCACAGGCATGTTCGGTGTGCTGCAGACCCCTGCTCAAGCACGGTCGTGTTCACACAGTGGAACCCCTGGGGGCCCATCGGTGCCACCCCATGAGGCCAGTGGTCAGCCTGTCAGTTCTGGCAGGTCTCAGTGGGGCTACCCACGTATCCGTAGCAGCCGGGGCACTGTGTCGCGTGACTGACCTGTCTCCCAGCGCGGCTACTGTCTGGTGCTGCCCTGTGTGCATTGTGTGTTTCAGTGGGCAGTGAACGGGTGGGTACCCGGCCCTGCACGCACGCGGACACACAGTCCACCTGCACACCCTCCCGGCTGCTGTCCGCAGTTGCATGTCCATGATGATGCCTGCATTGTGCTGTACATCAATGTGCAATGGTGCTCAGCATCTGACACACGCACATGGACAGGCAGTGGGCATGGTGGCCTGTGGACATGTGTGTTGCTAGGGTTGGGGACTGGGTCAGTGTGCCTCCTGCCCTCTGTGCACTTTGGTGCATTGTGTGTGTGCGTGTGTGTGTGTGTGTGTCCGTCCGCGTGGCATGTTAATCCTCACCCATCCCTGGTTGTGTGTGTGCTTCTGTGCCCTGCCACTTCCCTTGATGGCATGCACCCCTGGTGTATGTCCATGCGTGTTTGTGGGTTGTGCCTTAGCCACTGGTGGTTGCACATGGCCCCATGACATACCTGGGTTGGCTGAAGTGCTCCTCCATGATGGTGTCCCGGTGCAGCTGTGCCAGCCGGATCAGTCGAGGTCCCGTTGGCCAGGGGATGCCATCACCATCGTCACCGGCATCCTCCGCTGTCCCATTGCTGTCCCCTCTTGACCTGTGCAGGCTATCCCACATTCGTTGGCCATGTTGTGCAGGATGCAACAGGCCAGGAATAGCCTGCAGACCTTTGAAGGGCTGTACTGTAGAGCACTGCCAGAGGTATCCAGGCAACGGAAACGTGCCTTCATCATCCCGAACACCCGCTCGATGACATTACGTGTGGTGGTGTGTGCCTCATTGTAGCGTTGCTGCGATGGGGTAGCGGGCCGCTGGTAGGGTGTGAGCAGCCAGGGACAGAGTAGGTATCCACTGACACCTGTGTGTAGAGGGCGGAGGTTAGTTTGGTGATCAGCATCGCCCTGCCCCAGGCCATGTAGGCCACTACCCATGTCACCTCTGGCCATGCCCCCCCAGGCCCTATGATTGTCCATGTGGTTTGCATACTCACCCACTAGGTGTCCAGTGGGGATGTCCCCACTCTCGAATCTATGGCACAGTGCCGACTGGTGCCAGATGAAGGCATCATGTGCTCCCCCAGGGTGCGTGGCACAGACATTGATTATGCGCCCCCTGGCATCGCACACCACCTGGCAGTTGATGCTGGCATACCCCTTACGATTGATGTATGCGGCCCCCTCAGGGCCAGGTGGTGTGTGTATGGCCACATGAGTGCAGTCTATTGCCCCTAGCACGCCAGGCATACGTGCTACCCTGTGGAACTCCTGTATGTTTGCTGTACGCTCTGCTGGTGTGCTGGGGAAATGGATGTACTCCGCAGCATGTGGCAGCAGTGCGCTGAGGAGTTGGGTGAGGTGGCGTGACGTGGCCGACTGGGTTATGCCTGTGGTGTCCCCAGTTGGTCTCTGGAAGGTACTCGTGGTGAGCAAGCACATGCAGGCTGTTACTTTAGTCTCCACTGACAGGGCATGGCTCTGTCGTGTGGGTGCCTGCATCACATCACTGCACAGCTCACAGAGCCACCTCAGAATTGCCCTATTCAGGCGGTACTGGCCCACAATCTCAGTATCAGTGTACAGCTCAAAGCTGGTGCGGGCTCGGCACTGCCTGTTGGGGGCATACCGCCAACGGGCCCTTCCACGGCCACGCCCCCCTACTGCACACCTTCTCACCCCTCATAATGACCTTCATCTGGAAGGTGGCACTGGCCATGTCCCTGGCTTGTGTTCACCCCCCCGGCAGCTGTTACTGTATTCCCCCTGCTGTCCTCCCTGCTACTTCTCCTGCACCGGGAACACCTGCCTGTGGTGGCCTCTGTGCTGTGTGGCATTTCCCCCTTCTGCACTAGCTGTGGCTCCCCACACCTTCCCTGTGCCTGGGTGTTCAGGGTGCCCTTTCCCTGGCCTGCCCTGTTCGTCCCTCCTGCCCTGTCTGCCTAGGGTTCTGCCTCATGTGGCTTCCCTGTAGCGTTCTTGCACCTCTCCCTTGCTCCTTTTTATTTTGGCTCATTTCCGCTATGGCGCAAGTTCCGCTTGCTCCCCTATTGCGCATGGCGCAAGTCGTTGAATATCGCACTAAGCCATTTATGCATGGTTCCTCCCCCTTCGGTTGTACATGCCTTCATTATCATTGCGCTGTTGCTCAGCATGATTTCGGGGGCGCAACTGCCTCCTGCTGAATATCGCAGAATGGCACAATTTCAGACTTGCACAGGCGCAACCCTATTGCGCATGGCTCAACTTTTTTGAATATCTGGGCCTTAGTTTTTTAACATTTTAACATACAGTCTTTATTTATAATTAGGATTATAGCATCATTGTATGTGCTCTGGAGCATCAGCAAAAGTAGAGACTGCAGTTGCCACCCTCGCCCGACACTGTGGTACCAATGTATGGCTTCTATGGTGTTATATTGCAAAGTGTGCTAGTCAGTTCGGCATACTTAAGGAATAATGTCTGAACCAAAATATGGGCTACACAGCAATGAATGCAGGAGTCTACAATGCACCATGACATCGGTAAGGCATGGGAGACAGTATAGTGCAGCATCTGTTGTATTTGCTGTACACTTTACGCATGTGCATCAGAGATCCACTGTAATGGAAAAAATGGGAAAACACAAACGGCTTGACACAGACCAAAGTGGTAATGAAGTATGGTGACATAAGTGAAGAAGGGTGGTTCAAATACAGTCTAATACTTGAGTACCTACAGCAAGGATATGTCCCTTTTTGTAGTGGACTATTCAAACGGTACTTAGGCTACCTAAACATAAATGCGGTCTCTTTCTCCAGGTGAAGGGTATTGGCAGTGGCATTTTTAACCTTGGGGGGCCGGGGATGATCACCGACTGTACTGTGTATTTTTTGCTCAATTCATAGTGCATCTGGAGGCACACATGTAGCGGCAATAAGCCAATGCCAGGATGGTATTACAGATGCTTATGCAGACACTAATGACAGCTGCAGTCTGTATAGTTCCTGAGCGCTTAGAGGTAACACAAAGCTGGTGCAATAATTTGTAGTTTTAAATTTATAACATGCCGTAAACGAGGGAACCAGTGACTTCAGCACGTTACTCAATCACTGATACTTCTAAAGGGGAAGGTACAAGCAGGCCCCCCAACCCGAAACACACACATACAAAGAGAAGAAAGCTATAGCGTAGACCAATTGGCACTAGGGCAAAGATAGACCCAAACAGTATAAATAATTTACAGATAATAAAAGTTCTTTGCTGCAGCATTTTTCTAAGTGTATGTGTGCAGCTGGGGGTTTGGAGTGGTTGGGGTACAGGGTGCCTGCTTGTAATTTCCATCCTGTGCTCCATCAGAGTGAGTGGCTAATAAATCAATTGGTGGGAGGTCACTACTAACTAGTACCAGGTGAGGAATTTGGAGAAATTGGATTTGGACAAATTGTGAGCCATTTATCCTGCTCAAGCAATGCCACCAGATTGAGCCGTACTCTCAGTGTCAAAGCTGGAGTGGCCAACAGCTCATTCGCATAGGGAAAGCAATCCCCTCCCCCAAAAAAAAGAAATATAAAAACCCAGGATTCTATCACTAGCATTTGTGTGGGCAGATCGATGCTGGGAGTAACAAAACACAAACCATACCTCGATTTTGCACAGTAAAATGACAGCAATGACAGGAACCAAACCCTAGCACTAAGTAGCAAAATATAATAACAGTCCGTGTTGCTAAGTCTGCTCTCGCTGCTGTACTGGAATGGATTGAGACTACTGCTGTGACTGCCTGAGCTACTACCCACATCATTCTCACTGTTGTCATAGGGTCATCCCTTTGGGGATCTACTGTGCAGCAGCTGTCAAATTGTGGCACTATGTCAGTATCCGAAAGATCACTATTAGTGCAGGACAACATAATGCTTTCATCATCGGACCCTTAAAATGAACTGTTTGACATTGTCATTGTTGTGCTGCATGCTGCGACCAAGAGCTCTGTTATCAAGATAGAATTGCTGTGACCAAGAACTCATTTTAATTGCAGAGCACAGATCTCCCTGTGGTGACATTGCAAAGGTAATGAGTATCAAAGATCACCAAATACAGGCTCCAATACACAAAATGACACTTCCTGGTTTGTGAAGGTGAAAACCTGATTTAATTTGCGAAAATAGGCTATGCATCCACCAAAATACATTGCAAATCAGTTCTATATGTAGTCACCTTGCACTATATGTGTTCATATATCCAAACTTAGTAAATCGCTTTAATTTTTGCGTTACTCAGTGAAAGATGAAATACTAAAAATTGCTAGGGATCAGAGATAGCTGTTCTGGAAAGCAGGGAAAATCTTAATATTCCAAGATTTCTCATCTGAAATAGAAGGGAGACCTCAGGCTTTTTTAGAAGCCAAACAAGGACTGCACAGATTGGGTTTAACATACCCCTTCAAGTATTCAGCCACTCTCACAGTTAATGAAAATAATGGTACTGTTCATACATTTGACCACGTGCTATACAATTTGTACAAGGTTGGGACTCTGGAGAACATAGGAATTCTCTGTCACTTTCAAATGGAAAGTCCGTTCAAATGGCTCATGCACTAGTGCTGTTGTGAGCCCCATTATCCAGCATTCTAAAACAAACACGGTCTTGCCTTCAGATAATCTCTCAGTTGACATGCAGACTACCTCCAATCAATATGTTTCTCCACAGAAGCACTCAACAAATCAGGGTGCCACTGTTATTTCTACACCCAATTTGCACTCACAATCTGTCCAGCATGGTTCCAAACTCAAACGCAACTGGAGATCAAATATCTTCAGGCGTAGTAAAGCTCCAGACAGGAACAGCCAGTTACCAGTGCCGAACTCTAGGCACACTAGCAGCAATCCCAAGAAGAGAAACAGGTCCAGAAGTCAGGACAGTCAGAGGTCCAGCTCTCCCTCATTAAGTAGCCCTCCCTCTGATGCAGAAATCTTAATGTTCTCCACAATCGAGTCACATACCTGACCTTTAACCCGGGGGGGGTGGCCCCACGGAAGCATTCTGACATTCTGACCAAAGACAACATGACTTTCCATCTCTTCCAATAACTGGCATTCATCTCCTGCTTTGTTTTTTATTGTTTTGCAAATGTCTGCATCTGTGGGGTCATTCTTCATTCACTGCAGCTGCCTCGAAGTGGAGTGTAGGTAAGACGATATTGCTTGCAAGTCTGTTCAACACTTTGGCTTGTATCAGACTTACCAGATGCTACAAGACTCTCACCCCCTCTCTGCGAATTATCATATGTGGTGGTGGTGTTTTACACTTTGCCTGCTGTATTTATCTAACTTTCTCACCATGCCAGGCAGCTGTCAGAACTATGAACTACTCTGTATGTCAATACATTGATTCTGTTATTCTAAATTATTTTGCATAGCGTTGTGTATTGAACACTCAAATTTACCCTTGCCCCCTCCACAAAGATTTACTGATGTTCCTTATAATGTTATAGTTATTTCTGGACACACTAAATATTAAAAAAAGAAACTAGATAGAAACATTCCTCAACACTAACCATATGAGGCCCATGTAACTTCCCCCTCAGGAGGGGGCTTACCTGGACTGCATTGCTGCCACCCTCCCGAAGCTCTCAGCTGCTGCTGCTGCCCTCCTGGCTGTTACCAAACTCATGTCAATTTCAGTTTTTAATTATGGGTAAAAGCACTGAGCACAGCTCATTTGCAATGCCATCCAGGCAGTAACATTTCAGCGACTGGAGTAAATCACATATATATATATATATTATTTTCAAATTCTATTTTTTTGCCCCTTACCGGTTCCTCCAAACTCTCTCCGGCAACCTCCGACCCCAGTCTCTACCTTCTTACGTTTCTCAGTGCCCCTCCAGCTCCCCTCCGGCACCGGGCATCCCCAGGGTCTGCCCTCTGGGGAAGGGTCACCCCAGCCCAGGGCACTCTATTTATAGTCTTCAGCCACCAGGCCAGAGGGGGGAACCAAGCCAAAGGGCAGAGTCCGATTCCTGGACTGTGTACCGCGGAGGGTGGCGCCATCACCTATCGGGGGGGGGGTTCTGTACTTAAGTCCCCTGTGGAGCCTGGCCCATCACGGCAATGTACTGCTGTGGATCCATCCCCAGGTACTATGCTGCGCCATTGCTTTTGGCTACCCCCAGCCACCACCAGGGGCCGCTCCTCGAGTGAGCGAAGTGCCCTAATGCTCCTTAGAAAGAGAGAGCAGTCCACTGGATGCTCAATCTCTTCCCTCCCCTGCCGACCCACAATGACCTGGGCTCGCTATCGAATCTGGGTCACCGGCGTGGCGCAAGGTGTGGCGTCCAGTGCCTCAACCCTCTGCGCCACTGGGCCACCACGTAAATCACATATTAATTGCAGACATAAATATAATGATACAGCATGCAGTAAGCAACATTACATATATTAGGCACAATACACATAATAAAATTGTTGCACATCAGTACTCTACATCATTTAATTTCCAAGAACTCCAGATAAGAAACATATAACTCTGGAACTGACTTTAAAAAAACACAACTTTACCCTAATTGTTTGTTTTTTACTTGTGCGGCTCTCTTGCTTGACCACGTGTATTGCGCGGTGAAAGACAGCCATGTTAACAGTAACATTTCTGTGCCTTCCACACCGAATTTTCAATGGCTATGGCTGTGTTTCTTCACCCCCCCCCCAGTCCCCTGATCCAGGCAGACGGAACTGGGAACAACCAGGGATACACCACATTTTTGGCACCTTCTGCACCACAAGGATGCTGCCATTTCTTCAAGTCAAGCGCCTGCTGCAATGGGGTTTCTCCACAGTGCTTCCACTCCACTGACCCCAGCATATTGTGACTCTCCTGCCACTGCCCCCAACAGACACCACTAGCTGACCAGATAATTGCCCTTGGGGTCAGAATAACACCTTGGGGCCAGCACATCAATTAGAGGTACGTAAACAAATATAAACTAGAAAACTTGGAGCATTAGGCTCCTTCACACATAGGCACAGCCATGGTTGTGCCCCCATGACCCTGTGAATCAGCCAGTCAGAGGGCTAGGAGGCCTACAGAGAACCCAAGGCATTGTGGGCAGCACAACCCTCAGAGTGCCTCCCTCATGAACTGGCAAGCTGAGAAGTGCCTATTAAGTAAGCTACAGGACAGGGCAGTAGGACCCTGCCTGTGAAATTAGAGACTGATTTGGGGAAAGATGTTTCTAAGCTCACAAGGAGCTCATGGCAGTTGGGGAGAGTCTCAGAGGTGAGCAAACCTGCTGCTGCTTGATAGAGCTGGAGGCCTATAGCCAGGCCCGGATCTTGTACGTCCTATCCTGGGCACATTGTGCCAGACACTGTGAGCTGTATCCTGGGCTCATACCTCTTCGACCATGCCAGAAAGACATCTGCAGAACAAAGCTGCTGTGAGAGAATTTAAGATGTCAAAAATTTGGAAAAAGCTGCTAAGCTGAGGAATCTGTGATAGAGACCTGCACCTCCATCAATCTACTGCAGAGCCAGGAAGGGAGCTTGCTAGCCCTTATCCAGTGGGGTGAATCGGGGAATGGGGAGCCATGAGCATGTGACCTAAGTATGTGGGTACTCTTGATTCTCAATCTGAAGGGGAGTTGGGCCATGGGGGGTGGCTCCTTGGGTCTGGGCTCCTCAGGAACCAGGAAGCCACTGCGTAGTACTTGTGGGCGTGTGCTGTGAGAGTTGAGTCAGAAGGACTGTGCTGCTGCGAAGTATCTGAGGGAGCCCAGAGTGCTTCACATCCAAGTCACTGGGGCTTTTTCCAGAATGCTGCTTGACCTGCTGCTGTGTGCTGGTTCCCTCCTCTTCTGAGCTGCTGCATCCGTGGGTCATGTGAGTACTGGTGTGGTTGAGTGGGGTCTTTTGTACTTTTCCATACTGGATTACAATTACTTCAGTGGGATTACAAGGTTGGCTTTCAAATACTTTCCTTTTGTAGTTTCAAGTTCTAAGTAGTGCTACCACAATACAGCCTGTTGAGGTTTAAATGCAAGCTTGCTAATATACCGAAAGAACCTAGGCCAGTTAGCTACCAGGCTGGCATCAAGACTTATTGTATTTCCTGGGTACCCAGAATCATTGGATCTTCTTCGAGATACAGCTCTTGCAGCAGGTTACACCATTAGGACTGTAGCCGGCAGGTGTCAGGACCCCACGGAAATCTTCTAGCTAGCAGTCATCAGCGGAGACCACCTCCGACATCGGTCCCGCCCCCGACGTCAGGCGTAGTACATAAGGAGGCGGTCCCGCCAGAATCCCCAGTTCTTTCCCGCTGTCGACTTGCATGTCTTGACCCTTCGGTCAGTGTCTAGCGCGCAATGTTTGGAAAAGTTCTTTTTCGCGTTTCTTCAGCAAGAAACTTCTTTTTCTTCAATTGTCTGCCATCTGATGTCCTCACCAACATCCGCAGAGGGCCATCCATCTAAGTGTGCCAGCGGGAAGCAAATTCCCTTCAAAGATCCACACTCGGCCTGCGTGCGGTGCTTAGGCCCAGACCATGACACCTGGGCCTGCTCCTTTTGTCAAGGCTTCAACAGTTGGACCCGGATCCATAGTCAGAAGGCCCTCCAAGCTTAACTTCTGGAAGAAAGATTGAAGGCCATGGATCCTGCCTCCAAGGGGGAATCTCTTTCGAGAAAGCCCGCAGGCACCTCGAAAAACACAGGGAGAGGGTGAGATCTAAATCCCCTTCTAGGGCTTCAGACTCCCGCAGCTCTGGTTCCCGGTCTGACCGCTATCCATTCCGGACCCGCTCTCAGCCTCCCCCGGTCGCAGTCAAGTCTTCCACCGGTTCCTCCACTCTGCTGCCTGTTAAGACCTCCAGGCCTTCTTCTTCCTCGTCTAAGGCCTCGCCGAGGTCAGGGGACTGCCATCACCACAAGTCCGGCTCCCGCCACTCGGCTCCTGACGTCCGGTCGGTTTCCTTGCCTCCTCCTCCCCAGTGGAAAACCAAGGAGCTGACCTCGCTTAAACGGACGTCAAATCCGATGTTGGCCCACCCAACGTCAGTCAAGCACCACCGGTCCCGGGACCCGACGACAGCCAGATGCCCGTCGCCGGCCAGGCCTTCTCCACCGCGGATGCCGGCTGGGGGACTGGCGCCCATTCCAGCAGAATGGAGGAACCCCAGCGCCACCACGGCGTCGGCCAGGAGGCTCACCGGAGAAGAGTGCGACCAGCCTGAGGATCAGGCAGGTGACCCCAGTCCTGTCGAGCCCCTGAGGAACCCTCTCTGAACCAGAGATCCCTCGAGGCCGGCGCCAGGACCCGGCCTATCACACGCCAGCCCGCCCGCCATCGGGCCTGGAACATTGCTGAGGTGAAGGAGTTGTTCACTTTCTGGTGGGACACTATTAAAAAGGACGTGATTCCCACACCTCCTCCTCCACCCGTGACTCCACCGGCCCCAGCGCCCCCCACTCCATCCGGGGCAGCAGGCCGAGCACCTTCACCCCAGGATCCTGTTGAATCTCCTAGGGGCAGACCATCGGACAAGAGGAGACCTCCGTCCAGATCTTCTTCAGGGTCACCCAGTCCCAAGAGACCCAGAAGACGCCGCTACTCGCCGTCGACGGAGGACTCAGGATCGGACTTCTCGGGTAGATCCAGATCCCCTTCTTCCATCAGCGTCCCATCTCCAGACCCACGTGAGCTCCCAAGATCTCCTCCGGATAACCCATCGTTCTCAGAGATTATGCGGCATATCCAGGAGAACATGGGCTGGGACGCAGAAGACCTTGACCCCGAGAGGCTATGCCTTGCGCGTTATCTTCGGAAAAAGGACCCAAAGCCTGTGGTGGTACCACCCTTGGTGGACACCTTCATGGACATCACCAAGGCAGCGTGGAAACATCCACATTCGCTTCCGGTGATGCCAAAGAAGGCTGACCGCCTGTACAAGGCCCCTAGGGAGGACCAGTACTTGGCATATCATCCTCTGGCCGATTCCCTGGTCATCACAGCCTCACATGACCGGTCCCAGAGGCTGCAACATCTGAACACCCTGCCACCGGACCCAAGCAATTGGATGCGATGGGTAGGCGCATGTACTCAGCTGCAACCTGCGCAATTAGGTCCCTCAATTATCTTACCCACATGGTCCAGTTTCAGAACACCTTGTGGGAGCAGGGACAAGCGCTGGCAGAAAAGATGCCGGAAGGTGAGCAGAAGGAAGACCTCCTTCAGCTCCTCCGCACAGGTTCAGACATGGGAACCCAGGTGCTTTGAGCCGCGTATGACTCTGCGGACTCCTCTGCCAGAGCAGCAGCCTCAGGCATATGCCTCCGGAGACACTCATGGCTCTGTGTCTCCGGATTCACTGCGGATGTCCAGAAGAACATCCTGGACGCCCCCTTTCACGGTGAAGTTCTCTTTGGTGAGTCCTCGGAGAAGGTCATCACCAAGCTTCAGGAGGCCAGGAAGGCTGTGAGATCTGTCCAGGCTATGTACAGATCCAGGCCCCGGTTCCTTTCGTAGGAACCAGAGCCATTTTTGTGGCCGGACTCAGAGACAACAGTCCCGGTCCGGCCTGCAACAGAGGGGCTCCTTCTCCCGGAAAGCCCAGGGTAAGTCGTCCTCAGGTAGAGGCCAATGTCCTACCAAGTCGGCCCAAACCTGCAGGACCCACAGCTGTCACAGCATGACTCCTTCCCGGCCCCCGCCCCTCAGGATCAACGGGACACCAAGGTCGGGGGGTCGTATTGCGGACCACCTGCCAGGGTGGCAGTCGATCACCACCGACAGGTGGGTACTCCAATTGGTCAAAAAAAGGCCACTTTATAGAGTTCACAGACAAGCCACCCACAAGGCCTCCTCTGCTCTCCCGCTACTTGAGTCAGCACAGATCGCTTATCAGGCAAGAAGTACTCGCGCTTCTGCAAAAAGGAGCAGTGGAGTACATCTCGGGGAACCAGAGAGGAACAGGCTATTATTCCCACTTCTTCCTGGTTCCAAAGAAAATAGGGGACCTCCGTCCAATATTGGACCTCAGTGACCTCAACATGTTGGTCACCTACAAACGGTTCCGCATGGTGACCCTCCAGGGCCTTATACCCATACTGGAGAAGGACGCATTTCTGGCGTCACTGGACATGCAGGATGCTTACCTGCACATCCCCATAGCTCAAGCGCACAGGAGGTTCTTGTGCTTCGAGTTTCTCGGCCACCACTTTCAGTTCCAAGCGCTTCCTTTCGGGCTGTCATCGGCCCCCAGGGTCTTTACCAAGTGCATGGCAGTCGTTTCAGTGTCTCTAAGGAGACAGGGCCACTACGTGTTCCCATACCTGGACAACTGGCTTCTCATGGCCGCCTCCCGGGAGGCGCTGTTGTTGGCTATCCAGAACACCCAAGTTCTTTTTCAGTTGCTGGGCATACTTATCAACTACGAGAAGTCTCTCCTGGTACCGTCCCAGAAGCTGCAGTTCATAGGTGCAGTTCTGGACACCGTCCAAGGGAAAGCTTTTCTTCCTGAGGACAGAGCGGAATGCATCAGGTCCCTCATCAGGAACCTTTCGGCAAAGAAGACCGTCCCTGTCAGACTGGTCCTTCGCCTGCTCGGACATATTGCTGCGGCCATTCCAACCGTCCCAATGGCAAGGCTCCACATGCGGGTAACCCACTGGATGCTCAGAGTGCAATGGGACCAGAAGCAAGACCATATGCAGCAGCCAGTCAGAATCACGAGGGCTGTGATTTGGGAATAGCAATGGTGGCTAGACCCGGGGACCCTCTCTGTGGGGGTCCCATTTGTAGCACCGTCCCTGGAGGTAATCCTCTCCACAGATGCCTCAGGGCTGGGGTGGGGGGCACACCTGGACGGGGTGAGGTCTCAGGGAACGTGGACCCCTCAGGAAGCTCACCTCCACATCAATATTCTGGAGATGAGGGTGGTCCTGTATGCCCTGCAGGCCTTCCAGTCAGACATTCCACCGAGTACTCTTCTGCTTCAAACAGACAATACGGCGGTGATGTATTACCTCAACAAACAAGGAGGCACACACTCCTACCCTCTCTGCAGGGAGGTCATGAGGGTGTGGGAATGGGTAATTCGACACGGCGCAAATCTGATCGCAGTTCACGTTTCCGGAGTGGACAACACGGTCGCAGATGGCCTGAGTCACTCCCAGGCCAGAGTCCATGAGTGGGAACTTCTTCAGGAGGTGGCAGAGGATCTGTTTCATTGATGGGGCACTCCAGAATTGGACTTGTTCGCTTCCCCATTCAACGCAAAATTGCCCAATTTTTGCTCACTAGATCCAGGGCCTGGTGTTTTCTGGTGAGATGCGTTGTCCCTCTCCTGGGCGGGCAGATTCCTCTACACTTTTCCTCCCTTCCCGTTGATCCAGAGAATCCTTCTCAAACTTCGCAGGGAGCACGCAACAATGATCTTGGTAGTGCCTTTCTGGCCCAGACAGATTTGGTTCCGCTTTTAGCGCAATCATCCTGGGAACCTCACTTCCGTTCCATCAGCTTCCATCTACTGTCTCAAGAGGAAGGTTCGCTAGTCCACCCGGACTTGCGCTCACTGATTACTGCATGCCTGGCTCCTCGAGACAGCCATTCTGTGACACGGGGTCTCACAAGAGGTGGCAGAAGTCCTTTCTGCCGCCAGAAAGCCGGCTACGCATGCGACATACGCCATGAAATGGAGTTGGTTTTGCCTGTGGTCTCAGGCACGCAGTCTCTCCCCTTTAGAATGCCAAGAAAAATCAGTTCTAGAATATCTGCTTTCCCTTTTTCACTCAGGTCTGGCCTACTCCTCAATTAAGGTTCACCTCTGTGCGATTTCAGCCTACCATTCCCCGATAGGCCAACGCACAGTGGCACAACTCGATATTTCTCGTGACTTTTTGAGGGGGGTGCTCCACCTTAGACCACCCATTAAGGATCCCGTCCCTCCTTGGGACCTGCTCTTTGTCCTGGAGCAGCTCACGCTGCCACCTTTTGAACCTGCCGCAGATTGCAAGCTACGTTTTCTGTCATGGAAAACATTATTTCTGGTTGCTGTTAGTTCAGCAAGGAGAATTTCTGAGCTACATGCCCTCATGTATAAGGAACCTTATCTAATTTTTCACCAGGACAGGGTGTTCCTGAGGACGAATCCAAAATTCCTGCCTAAGGTGGTCTCAGCACTCTCCCTTAATCAGGACATCGATTTGCCGGTGTACTTCCCCAGGTACACCAACAGAGGAGAGGCACTGCTTCACACCCTGGATGTTCACTGCTCCTTAAGATATTACTTGACCAGGTCCAAACAGCATCACAAATCTGAACAGCTATTTATTTCCTTCGCTGAGAGGATGTTGGGCCAACCAGTCTCAAAGCAAACTCTTTCTCGCTAGCTTGTCCAGTGTATTTCCTTTTGCTACAACAAGAAGCAGAAACTCATTACGGGTTCAGTCAGGGGCCACTCGACAAGAGGGGTGGCTACTTCCTTTGCAGCACTGTGAAATGTCTCCATTTTGGCCATTTGTGCTGCAGCCACATGGAGCTCAGTGCACACCTTCATTAGGCACTACAGCCTCGAAATTGCCTCACGGCGGAGAGCCAGTTTTGGCCTCGCTGTTCTGCAGGGTCTCCTGTCCTAGAATCAGGATCTCCCAGGATCTCTGTTTTATGCCTCCTCCCTAGGGCGTCTCTAGGTGCCATTGCTTGGGAATCAGTCCTAATGGTGTAACCTGCTGCAAGAGCTGTATCTCGAAGAAGATAGTACAGTTACGTAAGAACTACTGTAACAGTGAGTTTTAGAGAACAGCTCTTACGTAGCTATCCACCATTCCCCTTGGAGGAGGTAGGTCTAGCCAAGCTCGGCGAAAGCCTCAACCTGAACTTCTGATGGCGGGTCCTCGGTCTCCACTTCTGATGTCATTCAGCGCCAGAAGTCTCCAGCGGGAGAACTGGGGATTCTGGCGGGACCGCCTCCTTATGTACTACGCCTGACGTCGGGGGCGGGACCGACGTTGGAGGTGGTCCCCGCTGAAGACTGCTAACTAGAAGATTTCCGTGGGGTCCTGACGCCTGCCGGCTACAGTCCTAATGGTGTAACCTGCTGCAAGAGCTGTTCTTGAAGATCTACTGTTACGGTAAGTTCTTACGTAACTATACTTTACCTTTTCATATTGGGAATTAAAGTTTAAGTGCTAATAGCATCTTAATGGTATTGTGCACCCTATGTAGAGTAAATCATCTTACTGTACCCCTTGTTTGGGCAGGTGCATTAGTGACTGTGTGGGGTTTGAGAGGGTAGTAATGACTCACAGTACAGTGGCTCCTAGTGAGTACTGTTACCATGTGGGAGTGCTTAAAGTGACATGCAACTGGTTAACTCCATCTTCATTTCCAGCTTCCAGGCCTGTGCTGCAAAATAAAAGCATAATTAATGTGTTGAATTCTATGCCTTTGTGTGTGCACCCCTTTTGTTCAATGCTATGCCTTTGTGTGTGCACCTCTTTTGTATAACCCAGTTTGCTCCCATTAAGCCTCTTCATAAATGAAGTGCCCAATAACTGTCGTGCAGCCAATGTATTCCTCTATGCTGATGAAGCAGTCATCTATTCCCAAATGCCCTGACCATGACAGCCTTACCGCTGCTCTGCAAAGTAACTGTAGATCCCTTTCTAACTGATCCTCAATTACAGAAAAACAAACAAAACAAAATATAACAACCATGCTCTTCTCTAGTCTTCCCACAGAAGAGGAAAGATCCACCCATCGTCATCTGAAATGGCCAAGGACAAAACCTTGAACAGGTGGAGACCTTCAAATACCTTGGGGTACCTCTGGATGACACCTTATCTTTTACACCCCATGTTGACAATCTGTTGCCCACAGTTAAGAGAGACTGGATGCCCTGTACCATAACCAGAACTATCTCATTGGTGATGCTAGATGCCTTATTGTGGCCAGCTCCATTCTGTCACTTGTTGAGTAAGAGCTCCCTGTCTATGCAGCTGCCTGCAGTATGGTGCTAAACAAAGTAAAGTTGATTTGTAATGAGGTGTGCCACTTTGTACTTGGTGCAGATAACTGCACAGCATAGTTGTATCCTTTACGCATTCACTATATGCCTGCTTTTCACAGCAGAACAAAGCTACAGACCTGTTTGCTAACCAAAAAGACACTTTTGGGCCTAACACCCCCTGCTTTAATAAACTGCTTCTGTGCCATCTTCAACCAATGCAACACCAGGAACATGGCCAGGAATGACCTTAAGCCTCTTTTCCGGCGTATTCATCTGGCCAAGCGGTCAGTTGCTGTCAGGCCACCAACTGGTTAAATGAATTGCCTGATACACTGCTGAATCTCCACAAGTTTAATCAGTTTAAGGGATCTTTGTGGTCTGCCACTGCAGTCCAATGCAACTGTTACCATTAAACAGTTTTATTTGTTTTCTCTCTATACATAACCTGTGACCTTTTATACAGTGATCTGTATCGATTTGGTTTTCAGCACTATATGTAATTGCCTGGCCTTAACTGCTTGGAGCCTGACTCAGCTGCATTTCCTCTGGAACTGCTTATTGTACTTGTCATTTTTTTTTTGTAACTATGTAATTGAGGCATACCTCTCAACTGCTATGAATTTCGCATAGCGCTATGATTTTCACACTTAAGTTTACCCTGGCTACACATAGGTTTACTGATGTTTGTCATAATGTTAGAGATATTTCTGGACACAAAAATTATTAAATCATTGAACTAAGTTGCTGGAATCATTCCTTATCACCAACCACGTGGGGCCCATTATTTATAGACATATTATTGTTTAAAATAAGAAAGTGGTACACATTCTGGCTCTTTGCTCTGATTTTTGACAGCCAGTGCTATGATTTTTAATGCTGAGAGGATGAGGGGTATGAAGTGACATGGAACCTTTGTAAATGAGCACGTGTGCGAAAAGGTAATCGCTGAAGTTTTCAATAAATAAATAAATAAATAACCTGCTTAAATTGTCTATTGGTGAAGGTAACAACTGTCTTATTGCTTCCCAAGGGGTGGGCCTGTCCTGTGTAGGAAGGTGAGTAGGTACTGCATCCCAGGGGGTTGTACTGCACACGACATCTGACCCACTTATTTTCACTCACTATTTCTTATTTGTTCTGGGAACACCCCCACCCCCACAGAGGGAGACAGAATGAACCCATCCCCTCAACAAGGTGGGTCCTGTACAGTCATCAGACAGGGGTGTGAACCCAAATATGGCAAACTGGGGATGGGGGGGCGCACATTGGAGGCACTGCTGGGATCTCCTGTTGAACATCTGGACACACCTAAGGGCTTTTCAGAGACTTTTGCCTTTGACCCCCATCCCCCATATTTCTGTGAAAGTAAAAATTGCATTTTAAGATGTAGAGGACTGGGGGTGGAGCAGGCATCCAGCAAGGAAAGATGTGATTTTGTGGCGCTCCAGTTCAGTATTTGTTACTTGCAAACTAAATAATTTGTTTGCCATTTAATTTTATTTTTGTTCAGTGCATATTGTAACCTAAAGGCACAGCAATTGCACAATACCTCTCTTGAGCCGGTACAAGATGGTAGGACTCTGCCAGATAACCATTCAATCTGGTGGTAAGAACACAGCCCAGCAGCTGCCTGAACAGGTGGGGAAGAGTGGCACAGCACAGACTAGTGGTGACCTGACAGAGAAGTCTAACAATGCAGCCTTATTAAAGGCAATAAGAGGGCCAGCCTGCTGGCGCAGAGGAAACATTTATTGCTGTGTTGTGGGTGACCCAGGTTTGGGAATGGACTCGGGATGCTGAAGTGCTGGCTGGGGGGGGTGGATTGAGTGGCCATAGCATGCAGTCTACCTCTGGGGGGGTAGAGTGACTCTGGTCTGGTGCTCCTGGGTGACCGCACTGTTACCAGAGCATCAGCTAGTGCAGCTCTGGGAGAGCATGTCAGATGCATGATGTGGTTACTCTCTGGCATCCACTTCACATGCACCCCCTCCCCCCCAAAACACAACATCTGAAAAAACCCTCTGGCATGCCCAATGATGCCCCCTGCCCTGTAGCAGACCTGGGTGCCCACTGCAACTGAGACCTAGATCTGACAGGGCCAAACCTGGGGGAGGGGGGCTCTGGAGGCTCCACTCTTGGGGGGATAATCCAGGGGGCACCGCAAGTGAGAATCCCGGGGTCCACCTGCGGAAGCGGGGGCCAAAGGGGGTTGCCTCCGAAAGACTCATAAAGCATAGTAAAAAAATGAATTTATTTAGCTTTTGTTGACCAGGTAAGCACACTAGACAAGAACAGATGCCTATTTTCAGGTGTGATCTGGGCAATAAGAAAGCTTGATTAATAAGAAAGCTTGATCACAGGGTGGACAGTTTCAACACCCTGCTTGTGAATGTAGAGACCAAATTGTGACAGAAATGGGAAGGATGGAGTTAATGACTTGAATTTTTGGCTTGGATTCTTTGGCCTTCTGAAAAAATAGAACCACTGGGATTCCACTACCTAGCAGCATCTAGATAAGGTGATGGTCTGAGTAATAAATTTCAGACAGAGTGACCAAGAAGGGGAGTGAACATACACACAGACACACAGAGTTTGAAAGGATTGGACCACTTAGATATAAACTGAATGTTAAAATGAATGTAATTGGACACTTATAGCTGTTCAAACTGATTGGAACAATTAAATACATACATGGTAAATGGTTGGTGCATTCAAAGGGGACAGGAATTACCTACTCTAAGGGAGACTATAAGATGCTGAAAGACAGTTACATGAGGCAGTGTTCTGCTAGGGTTACCATTGGAGAGAAGAAGCTTTGAGCCTACTCATTTAGCTACAGAGGTTCGTGGGAGCTGATAGATTGCATAGGAATTCAGTCTTTCTCTCTCCAAGTGTAGCAGAGGGTAAGACAGAATAGCATACCTTTGTTAATAGCCTTTTTCTTTTGTCATCTGTTATTTAAAACCATATGTTTACTTTTTCTGTAACAGTGTTCTTCGCCTGTGTTAGACATATATATCCTGTAATGCAGCCTTTGACCTTCTTTAAGTGAGACACTACTTATTTACTCAACAGTTGTGGCTGTGATTTAAATTATTACTAAGGTATTTCATGATTTACACTTGCTGGGGAAAAACTCTGTTAGCATCTGCCACCCAAGAGACACATTACCAGATTTTAACCTGTACAATTGCATGTTTGACTGCCTAGCTGTGTGCAGGGGGGAATGATGATTTTGCTGGTGGAACCAGCTAGTGGCAGTGAAAAACAGAGACAAAAACCCTTCTGAAAGTTGTTACAGCCCAGAGAGAGAGAGAGAGAGAGAGAGGGGTGGTTTGTCACACAAGGTAGATGTGGTTTCCTTGGATGCAAAGCCGACAAATGAGAGTGCTAATAAATCCACTACAGTTGTGGCTGGAGTACTTAAAGATAATGAAATCTTGAGAAGCCGACTGGAACATCTAGAAGAAGGTGGAGGATGGCGCATGTTCAGTTACTTGGAATGCCTGTAGAGATGCAGGGAGATGACCTAACAGGTGTTATAGCTGAACATTTTACAAACATTTTGGAACTTGATGTCTCAAAAAGTGACTATAAATCTTACTGGATTATGCCTCGGTGATGGATGGCTGAATCAATCCAACCTCGTACAATGGTAGTTATTACCCATGGCCTACACATCCGTGATCAAATCAAGTACGTGGCCAAAAACAAAGATGCACTAACTCAGACAGATGAAAGTCCTGTGCATGTGTTCCATGGCCTGAGCTAGTCCAAGCAGCAGCACCACAAAGCCTTTGAGCTGGTGACTCACTCACTCCAGTTGTCTGCCAAATTAAGACTTTCCTATGCTGGATGCACTATTCTTTTTTGCCATAGAATTGTTTATTAAAGTTTTCAATTTTCTTTTCAATTCATAATGTACAGATACCAGATAAAACGTACATGCCACATATGGAACAGTAACTGGACAATATAGAGTTGTGCTACTAATTGTAAACAATCATGGATATAAGTTGGTTGAGCAGTACAATAGTATATTATCATACAGAATAAAGTTGATAAACAGGTTTCATTACTCTGGAATAACGTTATATTCTATTCTAATGCAACGGTAATGTTTACATCAATGTTGAAGTTACAAACTAATTGGAGGTACACAAGTTTCAAATAAAGTTGCAACACTATTACAGGAGGCCAATAGCCAAAGTTATCTTCCCTGTCTCCCAGGTGTGTGAATAAACTTGAATTCCTATAATATACCCAGTGTTTCTTCTAATTTTTGAGGTGTTGATAGGGTAAAGATGCTGCCGGACTTTGGTAAAGTCTCCATAAGCTTCAGAGGGAGTGGGTGGTCCCATATTCCAAACAGCAGGGGAGTTTCCCATGATGCCCATGGGATTCTCTTGGTGGGCCCATGTGTTGGGGAGGGGGCAAGGGTGGGAAGAGAGGAAGAAAGGGAAGGGAATAAAATAAAGAGGAGGGAAAGAGATGGGGGGTGTACCACAGGTAGGCCATGTAAGGCCAGTTGTATGCCATGGGGAAAAGTAAAGGTTTTTCTGAACATCAGTATATTCAGTGTAAAAGTTCAGAGGGGTATAATGAGTGTCCCTCAAGCTCACCTGCATGGAGGCCTAATCAGAACTTGCTGTGCCTCTAGGTAGAGGCTCCAGATTGCTTAATTTTACTCCTGTTTATGCTGGGCCACATGGAAGTCTTTCATATTTGGCAGTGAGTGCAAGCAGGTTATCCCATTCGTTGTGTGAGGGAGATTCAGGATCCCGCCATCTACGCAAGATGAGCTGCTTTGGTGCAGAAAGACACTGTTAGTCCAAGTAGTCTGGTTAGGGGTCAACTGCACCTCTGTGCAACAGCAGAACCCTGTTTAAATGTTTAATATTGCTTTTGTCTTTAATACTTCCCCTCTTAATTGCTAATGCCATTTTGATGACCTTTCTTAGGTTTGTGGACTGCTTGAATTCTGGTAGTTTGCTATGTGGAGGGCTCAGGCACTACATAACAGGGCAGAAAAGGGATTTCCCTGGATTTTGGCATCGTAATCACAGACATAGGACCCTGCCAGCCACAAAACGCTAATATTAAATTTATTAATATGGGTTAATAGTTCCCACGGTGGGTGCATTTTCTTTCTTGATGGGAGCCATAGGAAAAAAGATGGTGCCCATTACATGGCCGGGATGGTTCGAACACACTAAATGTGTGCAGTGGAATGGTTCCTACATGAGCTTCTCTTCTCCCAGGGGAAAGGTATGCCTTGATCCTCATATGATGAAGTTTTACTGTTTTTATCTTAGCATCTGCTGAGATATGATAGCCCATTTGAGTTTAAAAGTTGATACACTTTGAAAGTTAGTAGTGAATTATCTTATTGCTCCCTGTATATCTTTATGAAGCTAAACAACACAAGCTGCATATACAAAGTTGTATATTGGGCAGTTTGAAAAAGCAGCATGGTGGTTGTGATGTGTCACGGTAAGCAGTATCGAGTAAAGGCAAGGAAAGTGGGGCTACTCGCAGCACTTGAGCCAACTGACAATGCAACTCTGATGGCAAGTTGTAAAGCTTCAGGCACTTATTCAGCAGCTTTAACAAGGCACAAAAATGCTCAGAATTTCACTGCCCTCATGACGATAAAGTAAGGGGAGTGAAACATTTCATTTTTTGTACCTTGTTAAAGCTGCTGAATAAATGCCTGAAAGTTTTACAACTTAGCATCACAGTTGTATTTTCAGTTGGCATGTGTTGTGTGCAGCCTGGCTTTCCATGCCTTTAAAATTGTATATTGTTAGTGGCTGGCCCGCCGGTACAGCAGTTGAATTTCTGTTTGCGACACCAGTGACCCGGGTTCGGGAACGGACTCGGGTTGCTGGAGGGCCGGCTGGGGGGAGAAGGCTGGAGCGTCCAGTGATGGCTCACCTTCTCCGGGGGGAAGGTGGGGTTACGACCCGGTGCTTGCTGGCCCCTAGCGGAGGCTGGGGGCATGGCACAACATCAGGTCTCAATGTCTATGGGGAGTGGCAGACGTCGGCGTGAGCCATGATGTCTGTAGCATGCCACTCCTCAGGGAGAAAACCAGAAAAATGGCACCTTGGTCGGGTTGGATGACGGCCTCCCTGACCTTCACCACGGAACTCCCGGACCCCCATCACCACCTCAGCAGCACCCAGGAGCATTTGGATAGCCATACAGGTTCTTTCCCTAGGAAGGTAAGGGACCCACCCAATGAAGGGATACATCGGGGTGACCTGGGCTGGCTGCGATATGAGGTGGTAGGGTCAGGGGTTGCCGAGTGAGGTACATGCGAGGCCTGAAAGAGAGACCAGGCTAAGGTGCGCGGGGGGGGGAGTAAAAAGAAATAATGCAAAAAAAAAAATTGTATATTGTTTACTGTTTCCTTTTTCAATACAAATAACACCCTAAATACTTTAATATGGGCTCTGGATTAGCCAAGTTAGATCTTGTTTGTTGCAGGGCTATACAAGACTCTACTGAATTATGTCCAGTGTTTAACAGGACTGATTGACTACCTGATATTATTTTACCAGCACTCTGGACAATTTCACCACACATTATTGATGGTTATTCGGGTGCTTTGCACCATCTACTGACTTTTCAGACATTCTTTATGGATATAATCCAATGGACTGCTACACAGAGCTCATCTTGTACTTACACTGAAGTTGTATAACATGTTAAGCTAGGCCCTCAGATGCAGTAACAATAGATGATGAGTTCATATGTTGTTCTGAAATTTCTGATACTTTGAACTGAATAAAAATAAATAATAACAAAAAAAAATGAAGTAGCGGACTGGTATGTGCTTGAGAGCCTAAACTCTCAGAAAGTACCCCAGTTAAAGACTGATGTGGGACAAGAGATTTATCTTGAAGGTGCTAGAGGATGCCCAAGAGGACTGTGGGAAAATGAAAATTCAGAAAGTGACCCGAGAACCAGGTACCCCATTTAGAAACCTAATTGTGGAAATGGAGAAGGAATTAGGGGCTGAGAACTTGCCTGCAATGGTGATTCCTGAGGAGTCTCAGGAGATCTAAGTGGTGATAAGCAAAGGGAGTCCTGTCAGCCTGAAGCTTCTTTCACCCCACTCAAATTCTGCTGTGGATTTCAAGACCAAACTTGAACTGTTGTTGACTAGTAAAGGAAAGACCTTCAAAGATGTGCAGGCTTTGTTACTTTCTTAGGCAACCGTTGAATGATCTGGGATAGCTCACCCTACCAGCTCTGACTATTACCCACACCTAAGATTTTTTTTATGGCACCCTCCCCACCACCACTGGAGAAGATGATTATGAAACCTGAATCAAATATGCTGTCCCAGTGCTACATGAATAGCAATCCACTTAGGTGGAAAAACATAAAGACTGGCAGAGAGTTTGAAGGGAGTGGCATTGGATGCCATCTGATCCTTACATGCCACAGACCCAGAGGTGCATGCAGATGAACATCTTGCCATCCTAGACAGTGTAATTGTAAGTATGGAATCCTGTGGTGACCTGTACTGGAAGTCTAAGGCCACCAAACAATGCTGGGGAGAGCCCCTCTCTGTCTGTCTACACCAGCTTGAGAGGGCCTTGCAAAAAGTGTACCGCAGAAGTGGAACTGAGTCCAAGGACCTGAACAAGGTGCAACTAGAACAAGTGCTGAAGGCCACCAATTTTCAGAGTAATTACTGTTAAAGTTATGCTTAAAAGAGAGACTGGTTGATCCACCCTCCCATCGAGTCCTTGTGCAGGAGGTTAAAGAGCTGAGGAACAAGAGGAACAGTGGGGACCCCTGCCTACTTCTACCACCAGTGCCCAAGTGTTGGACAGTGGGGGCTCACTTGATGTCACAAAACCACAGAGACCAATTCAATGAAAAGTGTGATAGTTCCAACTAGTATGACCAGCCCACCCCTCGGGGGCCTAAACCCTTAGTCTCCAGCATGCCTGTGTCAAGTAATGTTGTGTCAGCTGCCTTGAGCACTGCAATGTGAGCATCAAATGCTATCTCACTGGAACAAGTCCATGCTCAACTGACCAAACTAAAGAAAATGATGAGAGAATCAATGCACTACCAAGACCTGCAATTACCTAAGACCCCTGCCCGGGAGGGAAGGCACCCATGGAACTCTGTAGCTGGAACTTCTCCACAGCCAATGCTTAGAGACTATGTTTATTGCTACCATTGTGGTGAGGATATATGTATGTATGTAAAACATCTTTATTTATACAGACATTCAATTTGACAATCAAATTTCTCCATAGGTCAATAACGCCCTGTCTTCATGGCGGTCCTGTTGATTTTACAAGTTTTAGCACTAACACGTCTGAAAAACATTTATGATATAAACATAAATTAACAGTCAGATACACATACATTACACAATCAAGTACACATATACAAATCAAAATTGTTTTTAAAAACATTGACAAACATGCACAGAATCCTGTCTGATTTTATCTCTAAAGGCTTTAACTGTTAACTCGAGAGTTCTCAAGTCAGTAGGCAAATTATTCCAAGTATTAGCAGCATGATATTTAAATTTAAGCTTTCCATAGTTATTTCGAGGCTTAGAGACCAAGAGAGTTTTACTTGAATGTCTCAAACTACTATAATTATGGTTAGACCATCTTACAAGATTTATAAGCCTGTTTGTTTTTTTGGTTTTTAGAATTTTATATAACAGAATAGCTCATGCCTTGTTTCTTTTATGTTGTAATGAGTTCCAGGACAATGATTTGTAAAGATTACAATGGTGAACAGTGGGATCACATCGCAAAACAAATCTCGCTATCTTATGATACAAGACATCTTGTACATCTACAACTTATGTAGTGATCTCTTAGTAGAAAAGTTATACACCTGGCACCCATAGTCCAGTATTGGAATAAGCAACTGATTTGATATTAATAATTGATCCTTTTTAATCATGCAGAAGGACACCCTTCTTAGGGCACCTAATTTCATATTCATTTTCTTTATTAATTTATCTACATGTTGTTCAAAGGTAAGACTCAAATTAAACTCCACCTCTAAATATTTGTAGGTTGTTACTTGTGTTAAAATCTTCCCATCTAAGGATTTAACCTGAAGTGCAGACTCAACTGGAGGTTTTCTCCGTCATGAGTTAAATATCATTGTTTGTTTTTTATATTCATTAATATTTTTTTAGCCTTAAACCACTGTTGTAATATATTAAAATCAGCTTGGAGTTTTTGTTCCACTTCAGGTAAATTGCTTCCCTTAGCTACAAGCACGGTATCATCGGCATATGGTATAATGTTAGACTACAGAATAAATTTTGGTAGAGAATTCATGGGCATATCCAACCTTAATGTCAGTCAGAAAGCAACTTTCAGAGGGCTGATGATAGGCTAATCTGAGAGAAACTGGCCAAGAACACCACCTTTAAGCTTTGGTTGACCCCAATAGAGGAGTGCTCTGATGCCCTGGGAACAAGTTGCCCACCAACAACCATTGCTAAAGCTACAGTCTGTGTCAAAACCAATGCATTAGTTACCAAAGCCAAACTGTCAGGGAAATGGGACCAGATTGTGGGTCCTGCTGCAGATGTGGAAGCTTGAGTGGATGGCTGACCCACCTGAGTACTCTTGGATAGTGGTTCCTGAGATCCTATAGTAGTCAAAGACTATTACGATAAGTATCTCTCACACAGAAAGTTGAAGCCATGGAAGACTTAGCTATGTGGGATCTCAGTGAAGCTTCATACCCCCATCTGGGCTTGATTAACATCTGGATCTCCTTCCTGGTTAACACTGCTGGAACTCCTACTGCTGTGGAGACATGTGACCTGGTGTGCTCACTGATGACTGTACAAAGAGATTTTGATCATCATAAGAACCAGTGCCCATATGTTCCACTGCCTGGGACAGCTGTATAAAGAGTCTGAAGCCTGACAAGGAAAAGCACTACTGCCCCTCCATGGACTTGTCAAACAAGCTTACACTCACAAAGCCCTTGTCCTATCCAAGAATGAATTTGTTGGAACTGTCTGGTGCCTGGACCAATCTGAAGTAGTGTTACTCCCAAAGTAGAGTGTGCCATCGAGGGAATAATGTGCCTCAAGGGATCCTGCCACAATCAGCTGCTATTTTGGAAAGCCCAGAGGAAGCCAGTTTGCCAGAGCGACTCACAGTCAAACCTAGCATACTGCCAGCTAAAGCTCATGCACATGACTGACAAGTAACAGCTCATGTGATGAATGTAACAGATGACCAGTGTCCATCTGAATGGGAAACCCCCACCATGGTATATTGTGTCGATCTCGCAGTGCAGCCGCAAAAGAGAGATAACCCAGCTACAGGATAATTGGAGCCTTTCATTATTCAGGTTTGGAGACCCCTCTTTGCCCACACAGTGTCGGAACAGAATTTGAAAGAAGTTGACACAGCAGATCGAAGTTTTCTCCCTGAAGGAATGGTATGTTGGGTGTGCCAGGGCTGTATAGCACCAGATAGGGCAATGATGAGAGGCCTTTTTGGGAGAATTTGAGATGACTGGCCCCACCAGTTCTGATGATGTTTAGAAATACTTGCAGGAGATGCTGGCTACAGACATCATCCAGGAATCTAGGAGCCCCTGTGTGTCACTAACTGTTGTTGTTAGGAAGAAAAGTGGGGCTATCCAAAAGTGTGTGGATTACTGGACTCTAAACAAAAAAACTGTACCTGACCAATACACTATGCCACAAGTCCAAGATGCCCTAGATTGCCTGAATGGAAGTCAATGGTTCAATGTGATGGATCTGAGATCTGGCTGCTATCAGATCTCCATAGCCAAGCAAGATCGAGAGTGTTCATCTGCCCCTAGAGTTCTCCAAATTTCTCCAAATGCAGGGATCTCAAGGGTGCCAGCCACATTTCATCAGCTGATGGAGAGAGCAGTGTGCAACATGAACCTGTGGGAATATGTTGTGTACTTGGATGACATTGCAGTATTCAGTAAAACCCTAGAAGAATACAAAGCCCGGTTGATCAAGGTACTCAACAGAATGGAAGAGTATGGCCTCAAGCTGTCCATCTACAAGTTCTAATTCTTCAGGACCTGAGCCAATTACATGGGTTACATTGTGTCCCAAGATGGCATCTATACCAGTCCCTACTATGTTCAGACCATTACAACCATGGCCAAACCTTTGGAATTCTTTGGCGGTTACTGCAGGCTCATTAGAGATTACACCAAGACCTAAGCTAAGTGTATCCTTCTATCAACCAGAAACACAAGAGGGAGGGGGGCATAGTCCACGTCTGAGAAAGTTTACTGCAGAGTGCATGAACCATTTGACCCGAGAGTAATCTGAGCTTGTGATGAAGCATATAAAGAGATAATCAGGTGGCTGACTAATGCCCCCATTTGACCTATGCAGACCTCAGAAAGTCACATATGTTGCAAACTGATGCCAGTTTCAGTGGTTTGGGAACAGTGCTATACCAGTAAAATCCACAAGAACTCAGGCCAATAGCTTATGCCAATTGCAGTTTGTTACCATCAGAAAGAAATTATCCTGTCTACAAGCTGGAGTTTATAGCACTCAAATGGGCAACTGTCAATAAATTCCATGAACATCTGTATGGGGTACACAACACAGTCTGCACTGATAACAACTGCCTTACCTATGTGCAGATGATAGCAAAGTTGGATGCTGCATGCCATCCTTGGTTGTCAGCCCTCTTGACATACAATTATTGGATGGAGCATCACCCCGGAAAAAGCAATACTGACACTGGCATACTATCCAGAAGACTCCATCAGAGGATGCCAAGACCCAAATGGATCCAAATTCCACAGACTGCCATTCAAGAAGAACTGACAAACTCCAGTGAACCACCTTGCTTGCTGGACAGCTTGGGTGCCTCACCAGGTTGCATACCTGTGGCCTACTGCAATGTTATGTGATTCAGTAAACCCACTTTACCACAAATGAGTCCTCAAGACTTGAGAAAAGAACAAGTGGAAGATCGTGCAATCAGAGACATTGTTAAAACCCTCCAATGAGGGAGAAGCCCAGAATCTGTCAAAGTGAATCATCATGACACCTCCCTGACACTGAGAGTGTGGAGCAAACTTAAAGTGCATGAAGGCATGACTTGCAGGGAGTCATACAGCAATGATGGGCCAAGCCTAAAACAGTTGTCACTGCAACTCAAGTTCCAAAAACTGGCTCTCAAAGCCCTGAATGATGATTTGGGACACTTGGGCATTGACAGAACATTGGGACCAAGTTAAAAGAAGGTTCTATTGGCCCTGGATAAGTACAAAGTGGAGAACTACTGTAAACAGTGTACGAGGTGCATCCAGTGGATACACCGTTTACCCATCCGACAGCGACAGTTCAACAGTGAGGTTCCCCACAGCGACTACAGCGCCTTGTGCTGTAGGGGACCCGCTGGAACGGGGCACTGTCTGTCAGTGGTCCTGCATGCCCCCCCCCCGAATCAACTCCAACTAAGAGAAAACACAGCCAACAAATAGAAATCTGCAGTCGACTGCAAACTGTGGTCAACCTGCCAGTTTTGCTGTCAGGGCGGTCAATGGGAAATTTGTTGACCACTTGCCGTGGATCCTGGAAACACTACGCACCTGAGCAGCCCCTTTGGTGAACATAATCACTAGTGTCCCATTGACTTGGTTTGCATTGACTTTTTGACCTTGTAGCCAGACAAAAAGAACACTGCTAACATATTGGTGGTGACAGGCCACTACTCAGGTATGCCAAGCATTTTCTGCAAAAGACCAAAGGCCACAACCATAGCCAAGATTCTGGTTGAAAAGTCCTCTATTTATCATGTGCTGCCAACCAGAATTCTTTCCAATCAGGGTTGGGATTGATCAAGGAGTTGTTGTGTCTCTGGGGAGTTAGGAAGTCAGGAACTACTCCCTACCGCCCTCAAGGCGATCCACAACCAGAAAGATTTAATAGAACCGTGTTGAATATGTTGGGCATGTTTGACCCTCATAAAAAAAAAAAAAAAACACACACTGGAGTCAACAAGTAAGCATGCTCGTCCATGCATACAACTGCACTCGCAGCAATGCTACACAGCAATCCCCATATCTGCTTATGTTTGGAAGGGAGGCCAGGGTTCCAGTGGACCTTGCATTTGGAGTGTCATCTGATGGAGGCAATCTAGAGACTTATACTAAATATGTTCAAAGACATAAACAGTAATTGGATGATGCCTACAGGCTGGCTGCAGAATTGTCTACAAAGAGAAACCTGGCAACAAAATAAGATATGACAAACGTGCCAGAGCTCAAGAGTTACTCCCTGGAGACAGGTCTTGGTCCAGAACTTGGGGTTATCAGGAAAGCATAATATCGCAGATCAGTGGGGTAACATCCCCTACATGGTCACAAAAAATTGTAGATTTGCCAGTGTACAGAGTTTGTCCAGAGGGGGAGCCCAGTAGAAGTAAAACTTTGTAGCGCAACCATTTGTTCCCCATTGGATACTTGGACAAGCCAAATTTGTACAATAGCCCAGTAATCCCACAGAGAATGGAAACCAGAGGTTGTTCTAAATACAGTAGCAAACCTCGTCAATCTGCCCCCAACCTGGACACTAGTCTACTCAGGCTTCCAAAGAGGCCTGCACCTGAATCAAAACAAAATACAACAGATTTATCTGATGAAGAAGATGGCCTTGTTTGTTGCCATTCCACAGTGGACATTCCCCATCTGTTGAATGCTTCCTATGATTGGTGGGTGCCAACTACTCCACCCACTCAGTTAAATTCGGATGCAGAACCTTTTGAACCCTTAGTTAGACCAGCTACCCTTGAACTAGAGCATGTGGAAGATCATGTAGAACCCAATAGAGAGCCAGATATTATAACAGAAACAGTTCATTCTGTGGAACCTCATTCACTGGCCAGAGGGGAAGGAAGTGCACCCTCAGTTGTTAGATAACCAGAAGAAGTCCCATTGTGATGTTAAAAAAAACTGTAATACCTACTTTGAAACTCAGTTATGATACCCCTGGTGCCTCCACTGAACTGCTCCTGTATGTAGTGCTATGTGGAATCTATATCACACTCCATTCCATTCCCTATATTGTGTTTAATAGTTCTAGGTTATAATGCTGGGATGCAGAGTATTGAAAATGTTGGTCAGATAGGAACCAATTGTCTATATAGAGATGTCTGTGAAACTGTTGCTAATTCTGAACCTGTTTGTGGTCGCTCACTCCCCTCCTCAATGTCTAGGGGCAGACAAAAAACACAATCTTCCCAGGGAGGTGGTGGGCTGCCCAAACACACAGAAATATCACCAGACATAATCTCACAGGTTCAGAAACTTGGAAAAAACATCTGGGCCTATCTGAAGAGGTCTTCAAAACAGCTGAGAAAACTTCAAGGATAATGGCCACAAAAACACACCGGGCACCCCAACTCCACACAGAGGTCCTTGGCTTCTAGGCGCCTTTCTTCTTCAGCCTCAAGCCCACCCCCCTTGACCCAGAAGCCACAGAGGTGCAGGATTTTAAGCTAGGCCCCCTGAAATGGAACTCATTTGGAAGGTTAAAAATCTTTCAGAAATCACATTTCATTAGGATCCTCAATCACAAATTGAGACCAACTCCCGATGCTTTACTAAAACAAAATCACTTTATTTCTTCTGAGTCCAAATGATTTAGAGTGGTTGCTGGGGTACACTTAAGACTTGAAATCAAACTTCAGCTCCATAGGGCTAAACATTTATACAAATAGGGATGGCAGAAATGAAGGCAGAGCAAGATCTTTTACAGTTTACTCATACAGCAGATTCGATTTTTCCCCAGGAACCTAACGACCTACTTAACCTGGACCATGAAGCTCCAAAGATCCCTATGGCACTAGCAAGTACCTGATGATTCACTGATCAAGCTAGCTGGGGCTTTATCCTTTTTCCTTTCTTTCCATAGGAAAGCATACAGCTTCTCCCTAATCCATTCCCTGTCCCTTTCTTCCAGCCTTACAAGGGACACGTGATGGTGTGGTACCAGCATAAGCCACCACACCATACCTCAATGCTCTCTCACCCAGGTCACTCTCCTTATCTAAGAAAAACCAAATTTACAGCAATACACTCAGGCTGGAGTCAAAGATGAAATTTGAAGTGCTTTATTCAGACATACAAGACTATCCTCTGGTGCTTCGAGGCAGCATAGTGCAGTGGTTTAAGGCTCTGAGCTGAAAATCTGAAGACCTGGGTTTGAATCCCACAGCCCCCACTTGCATATACTGTGTGACCCTGAGCAAGTCATTTAACTTCCCTGTGCTCTCAGGTTGCACCTGTAAAAAAGCTTTTAGCTTAGTGTGTCTCACCTGGTTAAACAATTGAAAAAAAAAACAACCCTCTTCATTGGGGAGCCATCAAACATTGCACAGTATTTAAATACATTACACAGTTAATTACATAATTAGTCACTAACTGTATCATTGTCCAACACACTAATTGCTTGTGAAGCAGCATAAAAATGCTTAATATGAATACAGTCAATTTATCATCACCTAAAAAAATGTATAAATGTTAAAAGGCCTTTCAATTTCCAATCTAAGTGTTTGCCAAAATACAATCTGAAGTTTCACAATACAATTTAATTTCTCAGCCTTCATTCATTTTCATGTTCATACTGTCTTGTTACTTTATAACAATTACTATCTCAAATGTATTAAATAATGGCAATATACGCACAACCTTTTCTTAAGCTATACAGATGTATGAAACCTGTCTAATATTATTTCTATTACTTTTAGGATCTGCTACCAGCGATCACTTATAAAGTATAGCCATCTATATTTTTAACTTATCAACTTAAGAATTGAAGAAATAGGTTAGTGTTTTAGCACTTAAAATGGAAAGGAGGAAGGCTTAAAGGAGAGCACAAAAGAGCCAAAACATTTTGTCTAATATTCTATAACAAGCAAGAAAGAATCAATTCCTGATTCATATAGTACAGGATGGAAAGGGAAAAGAATAGAAATGGAAGAGAACAGAAAAAAAAGAGACAGAAAAAAAGGGAAAAATGAAAAGGGGGAAAAGGATGATGGTGGTTGGGAAAGGAAGTGAGAAAGAAAGAATGAGAAAATGAAAAGAAGTGAAGTAGAAAAGAAAAACACGTAGGAGAGAAAAACAAAAAAAGCAGAAGAAAAAGAAAGAGAAAAAAGCAGAAGCATAGTGAGGAACGTATGGAAATATCAAGTTTGTATCATTTAATTCATTTTTTCACCTAATGTTGTATAATCCGTCGCAGATATACAGATAAGTTCACATACTTGTTTAAACCATTTGGAACAAGACTTTTAAGGGTAGATATCCATCTATATTCCTTTTGGAGTAACATCTGTTTCCTATCACCTCTTCTGGCCTGTGGTCTCACATCAATCAATCAATCAATCTTTATTTAGCCAGGCGAAACATCGTTGAGAAGAACTCATTTACAAGATGGACCTGGTAAACATTACATATGAGACATAATAACATTGGAGTATTCAATACACATCCTCATAGAGTAGATATATTAAACATTTACAACATACAATTGGGTGTTTATACAAAATGGTTAGGAAATATACAGATGGGTTGAGGCAAAGTACAAAAAGAAAAAGAAAATGAATATGATAGACATTCTATTGGCTAGATTGGTAGAGCTAACACAAATTGGTTTAGAGAATAATACAATTCGCAAAGTACTCAAGAGTTCTAATAGCTAGCTGTACCAGCCCATACTGATAGTGTTAAAACTGACTGACGGATGTCAGGTCAGTGCCAGTAGGTCAAGGGTCTGCACGGAAGAGAGGTCAACTCTGAATGGTGAAAAAACAGATCTAGAGAAAGGAGTAAGAGTCCAGGGCAATGGCTATCTGAGGTATTGTAAATGTGTGGGTCAGAAGACATAGGGATGCTGGATCATTTATAAGGGAAGTAAGAGACAGAGAGAAGACATGGGAGGTGATAACATAAGGGTTTTATGAAGCACACTTGTAAATTTCTGTAGCCGTCATGACCAGTGGACATTTTGTGAAGCACCCTTATAATTTTCTGTAACACTCATGTCTAGTAGACATAGGTAGGGGAAAGAGGAGGGGGTGTTAGCATAGGGGTTTTAAGATGAACAATTACAGTTTTCCATGGCTGTCCTGGACAGTAGGGTTTTGAAGGTAGCCAGGGGAAGTGAAGAGGCTATTTGTAGTACTTTCTGGAGCTTGTTCCATAGGGTAGGAAGGGAGTAGCCAATGGAAATTTTGCCAAAGAGAGTTTTGACTTTGGGAATAACAAGAGTGATATAGGTGGATTTTCTTAGTGCATACGAACCAGGGGTGCAGATAGGGAGGCAGTCCAAGATATACAAGGGTAGTTTCTTGATGATAGTACGGTAGGTCCAGATTGCGGCGTTTTTGTATCGCCTTATGCCAAGGGAGGTCCAGCCGACCAGGGCATATAAGGAACAGTGGTGTGTAGCATAGGGGGCTCCCGAAATGAATCTTAAAGCCCGGTGATATAAGACGTCCAGCTTTTTTAGCATTGTGATGTTCCCATGTCCGTACAGAATATCACATAATCTATAATGGTGAAACAAAGATCTTTTGGATCACTGCTATGGAATCTTTCAAAATGTGCACCTAGAACTGAATTCAGTTTTACATTTCTGATGTCCCATAGATGCTCAATAAACCTTTCTTTAGCTGGCCTAATCGTTTTGCCTACATAGAGTAGGCTACACGGACATACTGCAACATATACTACAGTGTGTTCAAGTTCAAGTTTATTGTAGGTTATACTGTATTGAGCAAGCTCATTCACAAGGAGGTCCTGGTTTACATAATCAGAAAAATATCAGTTGCAAAAAAGATAGCTAGATTAAATAGGGGTTACAATGGAGTAAGATCACAACAAGGTAATACATTGGCAGTTTGAGGGCTATCAGGGAAGACTACAGAGTATGAGGGCAATATGTTCACATAGGATAGGTACTTCCAGGGGGTAGGGGTAGCGTGATATAGGGTAAAAATATACAATTTATACACAACAGGTCATAGTACAAAGACAGAGGTATTAGTAATACCAGAGAAGTGCTGGCAGTATTGGCAGTCTGTTAAAACAGGCAGCTAAGTGCATTCCATGTAAAAATAAAAAAATTAAAAAAAAATCATGAGCAATACATACACTGGTATCAGAATAAAAGATAACTGAAGTTAGGAGCATCAAAGGTAGTGGGTAATACTGCAAGGCATAGGTCAGGTTATAACCATCAGGCACGTAGGAGGCTTGCGAGTGGTTTGAAGTGAGCAGGAAAGGAAACCAGAAAGCATGAAATAAATAGGGTGACAGGGTGTGCATGGGGGGAAGAGGGGGGAGAGTTAAAGGGGGTAGACATAGGGGAGGGGTACAGGTAAGAGAGGGTTCAGAGAGCCTGAGTGCTTGTAGCGGGATTGTTGTGTAACGGTGTCAGAGTGGGTAAGGCAGAGGGGAAGTGGAGGCTGGTAGTAGGAGCCAGGCAGGGATTTATAGGAAAGTGTTTCACTCTTGGGACAGTGGCAATCTACATAAAAAACTTTTCTGGCTAGTGTCTTGAAACAGTTGACAGGGACAAGCCCAGTGAGTCTGAGTTTCACTTGCAATTTGTTCCAGACTGATGGAATAACGAAACTAATGGCATCTTTGCCGGATTTGTGTGCACTCTGGGTAAGTCCAAGAGAATAATATTTACTATTTGGCCTGTGCATAAGTGAGCAGATGTATTCTGCCAGTTTTTCCAGAATGTTTTCATTGTCCAGAGGCCAATATTAATGGTCCACCTTGCAGCTAAGGATGTCCAGCCAATGGTTTGATAGAGGTGGCAGTGGTGTGTCTTAGGTGGGGCATTTGTTATAAAGCGCTGTGCTCTGTGGTAGAGTGTCCAGTTTATGAGTGTGGGTCACAGAACTACAATTACATATGATGTCTGCATAATCCAACAGGGGAGAATGGTGGCTTGCACCAATCTGCATCTGATATTTGTTACGAAGAGGGATTTGTTCCTACACAGGAACTCCAACCTCACTTTTAGCTTTTTAGCAAGACAGTCTATGTGAGTGCTGAAGGACAGTTTGCTATCCAGCCAGATTCCCAGGTATTTAAACTGATCTACTACATCTAGGGTGTCCCAGAAGATAGTTGTGATGGGAAGGGGAGAATCCTGAGTACTTAGGGTCATGGCCTGATGGGTGGAGGTGAAGAACATTATCTTTGTTTTCTTTGCATTCAATAGCAGTTTTGAATGAGCAAAATTGAGCTGTAGTTGGTTGAAGTCAGACTGCAGTTCGCTACATGCTTCACGAAGTGATGCTTTAGAAGTGTAAAGCACCATATCATCGGTGAAGAAGTGAAGCTTGGACTTTTGAATGTCTTTGCCTATGGAATTGATGTATATGGTAAATAGCAAAAGCTCAAGTATAGACCCTTGCGGTACACCCCTCGTAACTGGCAAAGGATCTGATGAGAACCCATCCACTTTGATGCATTGCTGCCTACCGACTAGGTAACTAGAGAACCAGTTCAGGGAGGAATCAGTCATGCCCATAGATTTGAGACAAGAAAGAAGGAGGCTGTGGTCCACTGTATCAAATGCCTTGCTGAGGTCGAGGCACTTGTAGTTTGCTTGGTGTCAACAGTAGTAAACCAGTCGTTGGTCACTTTGGCTAGGACTGAGACAGTGCTGTGTTTCTGCCTGAAGCCAGACTGCAGCAGGTTGAATAAATTATTGCTCTCCATGAATTCCTTAAGCTGTGCATGAACTAGTTTCTCCATCATTTTAGACAAGGTTGCCAGAATAGATATGGATCTGTAATTGTTGAGGTCACTCTGGTCTCCAGACTTAAATAGTAGGAGAAGGTACGCTGTTTTCCAGCAGGTAGGAATGGTGGATCAGGAGATGGATGGATAGATTGAATATATGCATAATGGGTGCAGCTAGAAGGTGACTTCCTAATTTTAGAAAAAAGGCTTCGATTCCATCTGCCCCAACACTTTTCCTAGTGTCTAATTTGTTACGGAGGTCTTCAACTTGCTTGTAAGAAGCTGGGGCAAGTTGAAAGGAGACATGGGGTCTCTTAGGCTGATGGTTGCACGAAGGGGGCATGTTGCCAACCAGCCCTGCTGCAGGTGATCAGTCAAATGCTAAACCTGCTGTGGCAAAGTGGGCATTCAGCTTAGCTAGGATGATACCTTGGTCAGTGATCACGGTACCATCTGTAGTGATTTTTGTTGTAAGGAAGGGGAAGATTTATAGCCTTTGACTGCTCTGAGTGTCTGCCAAATTTTGGTTGAGTTGCCCTTAGCCTCCGCAAGAGTTTCTACATAGAAGGTGGCCTTGACAGACCTGATGAATTTGGTACAGGCATTTCTGGAGGTTCTGAAAGTCTGCCAGTCTGCAGCAGCTTTGGTTTGCCTTGCAGGGCCCCAAAGTTTGTCACGCCTTGTCAGGGCGGATTTCAATTCTGGAATAAACCAAGGGTGAGACTCCGTCAATCTACACTTTACAAATGGGGTGTGTTTGTTAGCCAGATTTGTAATGACACAGTTCAGAATGGAGATGGCTGCATCTACCGTGGTGGCCAGATAGAAATTTTGACAGTTTACACAATTTAGGTCAGCCAAGAAGTTGCTGGTTTCAAACTTATGAAAATTTCTTTTAGTTATGAATTTCGAGCAAGAGGGGCGTTTGTCTTGGATTTGTGTGCATACGGCAATATTATGGTCACTCACATCACTGTGGAAAACTGCAGTGTATTTAATGTGTGGGTGACTCGTAAGGATTAGGTCAATGATTGAGCTATTATCCTTGTTTATTGTGTTGTTCCTAGTGGGTTCAGTTACAAGCTGAGAAAAAACAAGCTCATCACATATTTCCTTTAAAGCGTTTGCTTTTGGTGTAGGCCAATCCAGGTTCAGGTCGCCAAGGACAATGGTTTCACTAGTGTTGGATTCAATGAAGCCCCTAAGAGTTGCCAAGATTTCCATGCCCTCTGATGACGATCTATAGCAGCCTACTACGTTGAACAATGCGATTGAGGGAAGTAAGATCTTTAGCGCTAAGCATTTGAATTCTTTAGGCTTAGTTTCTGATAATATTTCGGTGGCATTGAATTTTGAGTTCATGTAGATGGCTACCCCTCACCCCACCCCTAGTGGGTCTGTCTGCTCTGAAAATGTTGTAGGAGGGGATTACAATCTGTTGATCCATGACTGCATTATGTAGCTATGATGACTTGGTGATAAGTAGCACATCAGGATAAGTGTGAGCGGCCCAAATCCTTATTTGGTCAAATTTTTTTTAGCAAGCTGCAGCATTAATTAGCATTATTTTTAGGCCTGGGGCTGTTGCAAAGTCTGTGAGTGAGGGGACCTGGTTTGACCTCCACATTTCCTGAGCATAAAAGTAACAGCAGGATTAGTTTTTCCAAGGAGGCTATTAATACTGCTTGTTCTTTTTATGTTTGCTTGCGGGCATGCGCAAAAAACATTTTGTGGCACCTTGTGGTAGTAGCAGGTTTTAGAGGTGCGGCAGTGTTGTGGCCAATGCCGCAACTGCTTTTTTGGGCTCATCTGTGTGGCACCAATGAATGAGCATGCTGTCTATGACAGCAGTTTAGAAGCGTGCCACCAACTTGAAAGAAATTTGCTGCTGCAATCAGGTAGTGTCCCGTCATTGTAGCATCAGCTTCTCATACATTTCAATAAACATGGTGGCTGTCACCATCCACCTCTCACAATCCCTAGAAAGCTGACTTTGGAGGTGCCCAATCCCCCGTCGGCATGTTTGATAACCCCCCAAGGTTGTGTGGCACACTGGGAGCCCACCCCAATGAGCCTCTGTGGTGTTCAGAAGCTGACCGCATCGGCATGTTCTTTCCTCCACCCCGCCCCCATTGTGTGCCACACTGAGAGCCCACCTGAGTGTGGCCAACATCACCCCCCAGAAATCATGGGGCACACTGGGAGCCCATCCCAGTGTCTCCAACATTTGTTTCATACACCTGTAAAGAAAGAAAATGGTACGCGGTGTTCGTTTTTTGTTTTTTAAAGTAACTGAAACAAAGAAAATGGTCCCTCACTGTCAGTGGCGCCCCCTCCTTCAACCCGTGCCCACCCTCTGTGCACCCCACCTCCCCATAAAAGTCATAGAGCACACTGGGAGCCCACCCCAGTGTCCCCAACATTTGTTTCATACACCTGTAAAGAAAGAAAAACGGTCCGAGGTGTTCGTCTTTTGTTTTTAAAAGTAACTGAAGTAAAGAAAATGGTCCCTTACTGTCTACAGCGCCCCCTCCTCCAACCCGTGCCCACCCTCTGCACACCCCACCTCCCCACACCCACCCTCACCCCATATTTACCTCCAGAGGTCGGCATCACGATCTTCGGTGGAGCAGGAACACATCTCATCTGCACTCTTCAAAGCCAACCGTGAACTGAAGAAATGCCGGTAAGCTATATAATGGCATCAATGGGGACTGTTTCAACTTAGGTGGCTGTCTCTGCCATTTTTTTGACTTTTGGCTCCAAATTTTCAACATTGTGTTCTTGGGAACCCACCTCATGAAATCAGTCACTGTCATTTCGTTATTCGGTCCCGAAAGGTGATTTTGCAGCCACTGCACAGAATCATCTTTCGGGACTGATTAATGAAACAACAGTGCCACTGTTCAAGGGATGGGCTCCCAAAAAGCCTAAGTTACAATTTGTTTTCGCACATCTGGCGTACGATGGCACTGTTGCTGTGGGAAATCAATGTTAGGGACAGATTAAGAAAATCACAGTGACACTGTTCATGAGCAGAGGTCCCACAATGCCTATGTTAACAATTTGGTGAAAAATTCCAAAAAATGACTGTGTTACAAATGTGCGTTGTGCAAATTCCACGCACACTCGTAACTTCAAGAATTTTTAATATTTTCACTCCAGATTTTCAACGCTAACATTTTTTCACACCTCTTTATGAACAGTATAGCTGTAATTTTTCAGATCCTGCTGGAAATGTGTTTTGCACATCTGGCGCACAATGGCGCGGTTGCTGTGGGAAATCAATGTTCAGGACAGGTTAAGAAAATCACAGTGAAATTGTTCATATACAGAGGTCACAAAATGCCTAAGTTGAAAATCTGGTTAAAAATTCCAAAAACTCGACTGTGTTACGAGATACGCTATGCTTTCATCGCGACGCCAGAATCTCGCAGAATTTTTAATATTTTCACTCCAGATTTTCAACATTGCTCTGGTGTGAAAATATGAAAAAGTGGCGAAGTTATGAGCATGCATAGAAACTGCATAATGCACGCTTGTAATGCAGTCATGTTTCGGAATTTGTTCACCAGATTTTCGACATGGCATTTTTGGGACCTCCCCTCATGAACAGTAGCACTGTGATGTTATTAATTTGTCCCAAAAGTTGATTTTTTTTTGTAACTTCTCTTTATTCCTCCTCAGCCCCAGCACTATTGTCCGACTAACCACCCCTCAGGCTACCACAGGGAGACCCCCCCCATCCTGCCATGGATTGCTCACCAGGCGGGGCTGGGGCCAGGGCCTCCCCATACCTTAAATCTCATCGGGGTCTCCTTCTGCAGCGAGCTCAGAGATAGCGAGGGATAAATGCCCCTTGTTGGTGCCGAGCCAGGATGGCGATTTTTCTTGTACTCTCCCCAGGGCTAAGCCTGCCTTACCACTGGCCTCCATGAAAGTCGGTATGTGCCGAGCCCAATCCCCCTCCTTCTCGGAGGCAGGCAGTCACCCGGATGCTCAAGCCTCCTTCATCTGGCCGACCCACCAGCGACTCGAATCCATTCCTGAACCCAGGTTGCCGGCGCGAAGCGCGATGGCATCCAGCGCCTCAGCCTCAGTGCCACTACAGGTTGTTTGCAGTTGATTTTCACAGCGACTGCACCATTCTACACCACAGGTGCGAAAATGTTTTGGGGCCATTTCGCATCTGTGGTGTAAAATGGCTGGTCGCTCTGCAAAATCAACTTTTAGGACAGATTAATAAAATCACAGTGCCACTGTTCATGAGGGGAGGTCCCAAAAAGGCCATGTTGAAAATTTGGTGACCAAATTCCAAAAAATGGCTGCATAACAAGTGAGCATTACGCAATTTCTACGCATGCTAGTAACTTCACCACTTTTTCATATTTTCACACTAGATTTTCGACATTGTCAATGTTTCCCACCTCCTCATGAACAATACAGATGTCATTTTTCACATCCTGCCCAAAATCTCTGTTCACTTCCTGTTGCGCTGAAAGGTGCATTCGCTGTGCAAAATCACCTTTCAGGATTGAGTAACAAAATTATAGTACCACTGTTCATGAGGTGAGGTCCCAAAAAGCCCATGTTGAAAATCTGGAGTCAAAATACCAAAAAACGCCCAGGGCATTAGGATTTCCAATTGTAATGCCCCACCCTGTACAGATTGACAGGTGTCAGGGGTGTGGCTTGGGGTCGTCAGCTGTAATGCTCACGCCATTCCACTCCCACCCCCACCCTGCAGCCATTGACAGGCATCAAGGTGTTCCTTGGGGTCTTCGGCCCTAACTTTCACCCATTCTCCTATACTGCACCTATCTCAGCTTATTTCCTTATGGAATGTGGTAAGAATAAATGCCGAAGACTCCAAGGCACACCGTGACACCTGTCAGTGTCTGTAGTGTGGGTTGAGGTGGAATAGTGTGATTGTTATAGCCACTGACAGGCATCGAGGTGTGCTTTGGGGTCTCTGGCCCTACCTTTCACCCATTCTCCTATACTGCACCTATCTTAGCTTATTTTCTTATGGAATGTGGTGAGAGTAAGGGCCAAAGACCCCAAGGCACACCATGACACTTGTCAGTGTCTGTAGGGTGGGGTGAGGTGGAACAGTGTGACTGTTATGGCCGACGACCCAAAGGCACACCCCAACACCTGTCAGTCCCTACAGGGTGGTGGTTGGGGTTGGCATTAGTTCAATACTTCACTGCCATTCCTATAATGCATCTCTCCAACTCATGCAGTACCAATGCCAATACCAGCAAGCAAACATTCGGCATTGACAAATGCTTGTTTGATATTGGTCTTGTTGTTCTGACTAGATCATTTATGGCAGTCAGGAGTTGATTTAAAGTATGAGGAGTAAAACATGCCTATTAGTGGCAGAGTTTTTACAACAAACGGCTGTGACTGTATAAGTGTATATGCCAGTAAACTACTAGCCTTGTCCCATAGGGATTGGTGGGGAGGGGAGTGGCTCTCCCTTAAGTATGGGTTGTGTACCGATAGGTTTCACCCACCGTGTCATGACCTATACCAGGGTACAATGCCAATAACTGTAGCAGTGCTATTGATAATACAGGGATGTATGCCATTTGAGCAAGTCCCTCTGCTGGGTATGTCAGTGAGATACCAAGGTGGAAGAAGCGTTTGAACGGTAATATCCACAAAAGGGAGCAGATGGGATACTCGTAGGACAGAGGGAGGGGGCAATAGGACAAATGATGCAGTAGGTTTTCTAACTAGTCAGAAGAAATTAGGCAGCAGTAGAATTGGGCAGGGTTAGATAATGTGGCTTTAATGGCCCTCTAGTGGTTTGCTCATAAAACGCACTGAATAATCAGCAGCAATTAGGCAGCAGTAGAGTTAGGCAGGATTAGGTAGCATGGTTTTAATGGCCCTCTAGTGGTTAGATCATATAGTGAACCAATGGCAGATTGGACTGTTAGTGCACCAATCAGATTGCAGCACAAGAGCTATAAAAGGAACAGGAGTTAGCGCTGAGCAGGCAGACTCAAATAATGACGTTCAACAGGCTGAAGTAATTAAACAAGCTCAAATAATGAAATTCAGCAGGCTCAAACAATTAAATTAATACTAGCAGCGCTGAGCAGTCTCAGGTACTTAAAATTAGTAAAATAGCTGAAGTACAAATTTAAAATGGAGCGCTGCAGCAGGGTTCTGGAGTCTGAGAGCAGAGTGTAAGCAAAAAGGCGCCAAGTTCAAAACGTGAACAAAGGCAGGGGGCATCAGGTCTAGGATTTATTTTATTTATTTATTTATTCTAGGATTACAAGTACCTTTGAGCCAAGGCTCTTTTACAAAGGTTCCACATCAGAAATAACAAACAACAGGGAAGCAACAGTGAAATAACAGTAAACAATTCATGTACAACAGTGCTATTGAAAGGGGTCAATTGTAGGAAGAGTAAGGTGTAGAGGAGGAGGAGGAGGAGAAGTGTAGGTAGTTAACAGAGGCAGCTATAGTAAAAAGGTGAACACAGCTAGGATGCATGTGCCCACAAGGAATGGGTAGGGTCAGGCGCCCGGGGGTGGCAGAGAAACAGGGATGAGAGGAAAGGGGGAGGATGAAGATGCAGCAAGAGGCATTTGTCGAAAAATAAATGGGAAGGTGATAGAAGAGAAAAAGGGGCGGGGGAATAAGTGCTATAATGGGGCAAGGAGAGACTAATGAGGTGGTATGAAGACCTGAGATTTGAAGTTGCGCTCGGGAGCCGGGGGCTGGGGGCCTGGGGTTAAGCAGTATATAAGTTAGGATTAAAGCTGTGTAGGTCATCAGCTAGGAGAGGCAGTCACAGGAGCTAGAGGCAATGAGAAGGGCCCAGAGCCTGGTTTTGAACAGACCTAGTGTTGCGGCAGAAGAGATGGTGTGGGTGAGACCATTCATCCACAGAGGAGCCCTATAGGCGAATGAGAGTTGGCCCTGCGTAGTTCGACAGTGAGGAACTTGTAGAATCTAGGTTGTTGAGCTCCTGGTGTTCTGTCTGTTGGGGTTTTGATGTAACAAGGCAGTAACACCGGGGGGTGTGAGGCCAAGGTTGATTTTTCCCATACCTTAATTTCTCTGGCGGCTGGACAGGGAGCAGCTTCATGTGGGCAGAATGCCCAAGAGTGGTGAGGGCAAGCTGAGGAGAAAGAGAATTGGGGTAAGCAAATTAATGTATTTTCATCCGAGGGAGGTGGACTGAGGAAAGAGGCAGGTAGTAGGATCTGGTTACATGAGGAGGACAGAAGGCAGCTAGGAGCGAGTGAAAAGACTGAGTTGGGGATAAAGAGGAGCTATGCAGAGGTAAGTCAGAAAAAAAAGAGAAAAAAATCCATCAGAGACAAGTAAGGAGAATAGCTCTAAATAGTAGCCAAAGAGGGAAAAAATGCACTTAAACTCTATATTCAGCAGAACTCAGCACTAAACAAGCTATACTGTAATTCTGTAACTTAGAACAACAGGAGCATATTATAAAATAAATCTTAGCGCTGAGCAAGCTGGCTGTATAATTAAAATCAGGCACAACTAATTTGATTCAGCAGGTTCCTAGTGCTGAGCAGGCAGGCTCAGATAATGAAGTTCAGCAGGTTCAAACAATTAAATTAATACTAGCAGCGCTGAACAGCCTCGGATACTTAAAATTAGTAAAACAGCCTAAGTACAAGTTTAAAATGGAGCACTATAAACTGTGTGGAACAGTTAACAAAATCCCAAATAGTTACTGTAATATTTTCAGTCGGGTGATTGAAAATCTTTCCTTGTGTTCCATGTTTACGTGCCTGACAGTGACCACATTTATAGCAGCCCACAGGCTTATCTGGTAACCAGGATGTCCTCTGTCTCACCTCAAGCATCACATGGCGATGGCTTATCATGTCACCCAAGTTTTTAGCTCTGCTATGTGTTACCCTTGTTTTTTGTGTGAACAAATCCAGGACATCACAATGCTGTAACCAGTTCCAGTTTTGTAACAAGATATTTATAACCTTTGGTGCTACACAGTTGTACTCCAAAATAAAGGTCATGTTCCCTTCTCTCTCAGGTTCCCTAACTTTTGGTTTCAATAAGGTACTTTGATCTTGAATTTTTGCCCTTTGATATGCACTACCTAACGTGTCCCTGCTATAGCACCTATTTAGGAACCTTTCAAACATTTCAGATTTCGTATTTCAAAGGACTCTGGTTCTGAGCAGTTCCTTTTGAGGTGTAAAAATTGTCCATAAGGTATTGATTGAACCAGTTTTGGTGGATGGGCACTTGTTGCATATAGCACACTGTTACCTGCTGCTTCTTTTCTAAAGCATGTTGACCTTATTATATCCCCATCTGTTGCTGTTAGTCATAAATCCAGGAACTCTCCTTATCTGCCTGGTCTCCCAACATTTCTTGCCTCTCCAACCAGCACCCCGGCTCTTCTGTGGGACTGACCCAAAGATAACTGCTGCCCAACCGTCCCTTCCTCACCAACCACTTGCTACCCGATGTGTGCAGACCAGCACCCAGGGGATACCTCCAGGACACTCCGTGGCCCACTCGGCTAAAGACCGGCAGCCCCGAAGCCAGTCCCTCCAAACAGGCCCTTTACATGGATAGAGGCTCCCCTTGGCCCCCTCACCACTGTCCCTGGGTCACCTTGCCAGCCCAGCTGCAGCGGTCCTGCCACAACCAACCTCAGCCCCAACAACCCAAGACCACTTCCAGTCTACTAGGGCCTAAACCGGGCCCTGGGGCCTACCTATCCTGTACCTCCATTACTCTCCCTACCACCTCCCAGAGCCCAGGAACCCACAATAACTGGTTGCAGCTACTTGACTCTTGGAGCCCCTCCCACGGATGCTCACCCAGGGGACCCAACGCATCGCTGCTGTAGAAGCCGGCCTGCCTAAAGTGTGTGTGTGTGTGTGTGTGTGTGTGTGTGTGGAGGTGGGGGTCTCCCCAAACTGCACTGCCCTGCAGTGCCCATTGAAGTCCTGCTTTCTCCTCCTTCTCAAAGGAAAAATAAAATCCCCCATTCTTCTCCCTGTCTTGACAATTTATATCCCTAAAACACTACTCTCTGCTACCACCAAGTGGTGGCTAACAGAAATTGCCCCTCCAGGGCACTAAAATCCCTAAACCCTGAGGGGCAACTGAACGGGAAAGGGGTCTCTAAACGGAGCCTAAGCCTCTCTCAAAATGAGAGGGGGCTTACATGTTGATATTGCTATGTGCCTACAGACCCTGTGAATAGCCTAACTAGGAATCATTTGTCTAAGTAGAACTGTTAGATATTGCTGTTGTCTGTTTTGTGCCTTTCAGATATGAAATGGGTGGAACTTGGGGAGCATACATTGCAAAGTTCTCCGATGCCATCACCCCAGCATGCTGGGACTTGCCACCCACTGCACCAACAGACACTCCCAGCTGACTGGATAATGGCCCTAGAGGGCTACAGGGGCAACAGCAAGATTCTTAAATGGGGGGCATGCCCCCATCAGTGGCTACTTTCCCAAAATTTGGAAGAATCTGGTGCCCAATGGCGCATTTTAGAAGAATATTCTGGGGCTAGAAGAAATACCCAGTAGGTATCAAAGCAATGGTGACAGTAAACCCAGCTGTAATTTAGTTTCTGGATCTATGAAAAATACCACCCATGTAGGCAACAGATCTGCTGCTCAAGCTCTCTAGTTTGGGAGCTCTCTAGCTGTGAGACCTGCTACTGCTGGCTGTACTATGTCTCTTTCCTCTTCCCTCCCCTTTCTCACAGTCGCTCTCTTTTTTGTACTCAGCATTTTTATTCATGCTTCCCATTTTTTTTATTTAATTTCTGTTAGTGCTGCAGACTCATGCACTACAGTCTTGCCTGGGCACAGACAGCCTGACCTGTAGTGGTGAACCTACTGGCCTCAGTGGCCTGCTATGTCAGTCCCTCTCCTAGTCCTTCTCCCTCCTCTAAAGCACTCTTTTTTCAATTTTCTGCTTGCCTGCCTCCCTTACTAATTTAATTGGTTGTGAAGGAAAAAGGCAATTCTAGCAATGCAGCAGTGGTGATGCCAAACATAGAAACATAGAATTTGATGGCAGATAAGGACCGCTTGGCCCACCTAGTCTGCCCATTTTCCTACCCAACAGATAAGCTGCAGATCCTAGTTAACCAACAGCTTACTTCCTCCTACCCCCCCACTAGGATTTTTGTTTTAGGTGTGTGAGGCTCTCTCACACTGCATTGTCCACATTCACTGTGCTCAACTCAAAATGATGATTATTGATAACGCAGCAACAGCGGCTCATTCTTGCTGACCCTGTCCTTGTCAATCTCCTCGTCTTGCTCCAATCACGTGTAGCACAATGCTGATGGCCGCACATTATTGGAGCAAAACAAGCTGATAGATAACTCACTGATCTCCCCATCCACATTAGTCACCCTGCCTCCCTCCCGAGTAGTTCTCCTGTCTGACCCTGCTACTGTTGTAATTCTCCCACCCACAATGTGCCTGCCTTGCACCGAGTTTAGACCCTACCTCCCCATCTCAACCATGTCACAACACCCCACCAGCCACCCACACACCAGGATGGCAGCAGCTTGTACGGCCATGAGGAGGACCAGCAGCACACACAAGGTAGAGGGATGGTGGAGAATGGAGGAAAAAGGCAGGACTGGCTGCCTGCCAGAGGCAGTTCTAGAGTTAACTCAGGAGTCAGGGGAGTAGGGGGCAAGTGTAGACAGGGCGGGCCCCCGGTGAGTGAACTGTCACTCAGCTCAGCAGCTGAGACAGCTAGCTCACAACACTCAGTCAGCTCGCACTGCAGTGCATGAGTGCAGTACATCCCTCGATTAATTCCCTGGCTGCTGGTAAGTGACGGACAGAGTGGCGAGCATGATGCTTGTGCTGCTGCTTGTTTACTTGCAGTCTGAAAAATGTGTGGGCACGGCCCCAAACTGGGGGGGGTGGTTCCCATTTTTTTTAAAGCATAATCTTTTTATTAAGATTTGCATAAACACCATACATCAATACATTAGAGCCATGGCCCCTACAGGCTTACATTATATTGATAAAACATGAACAATAACAACAGAAATACATAACAATTCTGTGCCATTTTTCACCTACCAGATCTTATTCAAAGACACATTATTGTACTAAAAATCCATATATTACAGCTGCTTACATGTTAAGTTTATATAGGGTTAAAGCTATGTATGTGCCCTGTGATATCAGCTTCTTTAAATTAAAACCAATTTATTATTTTTACCCTCTTGTGGATCTGTAACTGTGCTCACTCCCTTTGAGTGTTCCAAGCCATTTCTTTTTCTTTACCTCCTATTCTGTGGGTCCATTAAACCCCTTCCCTCAGATCGGCAGCCTCCCCTGGTGTAAGGGATGCCAACACAGGTTCCGACACCCTCAAGAAGCATTCCTCTTTATTCTTGATGGTAAATGTAAGGCATTCCAGGGTGAGCACCTGTACAGTCATAGTATGCCACTGCTGGACTGTAGGGGGAAGAGCTGACGCCCATGTATTTAGTATACAGTGCCTTGCTAGAACCAGCAGCACCCACACCCATCTGGGGTATAATCCCATTCATCAGGACTCATTTCTTCGACCTCAAATAGCAGACTCAAAGGATTTTTCTCTAGCTGTCTTCCCCACACCTCCCCAATCTCATGCGCTATTCCCCCCAGAACCTCTGCAAAACCTGGCAGGCCCAGAAGCAGTGGATATACAACCCCACCTCAATTCCACACCGCTGACAAATAGGGCTGACTTTAGGGTTAAACTTATGCACCCTAACTGGTGGGCAATATAATCTGTGTATAAATTTATAAAATGATTCCTGGTACTTATTACATAGAAGTATCCCATTGTGGAGTCTCAGGAAAATTAACCAGTTCTCTTCTGATATAGTCTTATTAAGATCCTTTTCCCACTGCTTTTTGTTTTTTTGTGTATATTCCGGGAAGAACTGCCTACCCAGCTTAGCTGCTTTCCCTATTAACCTTCTTGAGTCTCTTCTGGTACTCAGTACCAGGTGTTCAACCTGTCCCAGAGGGGAGTCATTCTCTCTCCCCCAACCCAAGGTGTTCACATAGGCTCATGCCAGTAAGAAGCAGAAAATGTGCTTTCAGGCAATCCCAACCCTCTTTGTAGGTCTTCGTAATTAGACATTTGGCCCCCTTTCCATATGTCTTTAATACACTTCACTCCGTTAGCCTCCCACTTACGGAAACCCCTATCCTCAAGTCCAGCCAGGGAACCAGGGTTACCAGCCACTGGAAGTAGCAGCATTTCCTCCTGCCCCACCTTTATTGTTTTTAAGATCTGCGTCCGACTAGCTAGTACTGCTGCCATTAAGGGGTTTCCAGATCCCACCATGTGGTATGTCTTTTGATAAATATGCTGAAAGCCTAACTGGGCCTTCACCTTCCTCCAGGTCCAACCACCCTGTTGCCTCAGGCCTTAAGACCCACTCACTTAAATACCTGTATTGGATAGCCAGATAGTAATTCTTTAGGTCCGGGATGTTTAACCCTCCCCTGGTACTGTCTGCTTGAAGTCTCCTCATACTGGTCCTTGGGCGTCCACCCCTCCACATAAATATGGAGAAGATCCTTTCCACCCTCTTGATATCTACCTTAGTGAGTCCTAAATGCAACATTTGCATTATATATAATATCCTTGTCAGGATATTTATTTTTATCAGGTTTATACGACCCAGCCAGGACATGGGGAGCTCTCTCTTTTTTTTTTAATTGTTTAACCAGGAGTGGCACACTAAGCTGAAAGCTTTTTTACAGGTGTGACCTGGGAGCACAGGGAAGTTAAGTGATTTGCTCAGGATCACACAGTATGCAAGTGGGGGCCGTGGGATTCAAACCCAGGTCTCCAAATTTGCAGCTCAGAGCCTTAAACCACAGCGCTATACTGCCTCCCTACTGCCTCTCCATCTCCTTAGTTCCTATTCTATTGTCTTAAGGAGTGGGATGTAATTCAACCGATACATTGACCCCAGATCCCTTCCTAGTTGGATTCCCAAATATTTAAAGGAAGTTGTAATCCTCTTGAGTTCCCATATTCCTTGCCCCTCCTTCCTTTCTTTAGACCCCAGTAGCATATACTTTGACTTATCAAAATTGATTTTGTATCCTGAGAAGGTTGAAAAACTCTAATAAGGCTGAGAAGTGGTGGGACAGAGGCTGTTGGGTTCATGATGTAGAGCAGCATATCGTCTGCGTAAAGCGTAGCCTTATGCTGCAGTCCTGATTTACCTTGCACTCCCTTAATTTCCAGATGGTCTCGTATCCCTGCCACCAGTGGATCAATAGCCAAAGCGAATAACATGGGGAAGAAGGGGCACCCCTGACTTGTGCCCCTGGATAGTGAAAATGGAGCCGATAATGTTCTGTTCACTAATACCCATGCTGTTGGCCCACTATACATCTTTTGGATTAAACCCACAAAACCTCTCCCCAGACCAAACTGAGATAACACCTCCATAAGGTATTCCCATTCAATGCGGTCAAACGCCTTCTCAGCATCCTTTGATATCACCGCCGTGGCTTCCATCCTAAGCGAAGCCAGCCATATAACATTAAATAGTTTGCATACATTGTGATAGGAATGCCTGCCCTTTACAAATCTTGTTTGGTCTGGGTGGGTTAACTCTGGGAGGAGCCACTCAAGCCTCCTCGCTAGCACCTTCGCAAGTATCTTAGCATCACAATTTAATAATGAGATAGGCCTGTAGGAAGAGCATTCCTGTGGGTCTTTTCCCGGTTTAGGCACCAGGCAAATAACTGCCTGTCTGTTCAAATGAGGCAGGAAGCGTAGCCCTACCTCCCCATGCATCCTCGAACACCCTCCAGAGAGCATCAGCCGCCTGGTTTTGCATAGCTTTATAGTACTCGATTAGGTATCCATCTGGGCCAGCCGCCTTACCCTTACTGAGACTCTGTATGGCCTGCTTAATCTCTAGCTTAGAAGTTTCCTTTCCTGTTCCTCCCCTTTTTGTAACATAGCCCGGGGTAGATTGACTCTATCTAGGAATTGCTTAGCATTTTCAAGCATTCCCTGGTACTCTACCCTATAGAGCTGCTGACAGAACTGCTGAAACTGTGTTCTAATATTCTTTTTGTCCTGTGTTAGATTCCCCCTACTATCTTTCACTTCAGGGACACAGTATGTGTGTGTGGGTTCTCCCACCCTTCACTAGTTTAACCAACAGTGGCCCAGATTTATTCCCCCATTCGAAGAATCTGTTTTTGGCAACAAAGCAGGTTGTATGTGCTTCACTTAATAACAGAGAGATGAGCGCCTCTCTAGTTGCTGTCAGCTCTTTCAGTGTTTCTTCTGAGAAGTTACTAGCAAGGCTATACTCCATTACCTTGATCTGCTGTTCTAGCTTCTCCCTTCTTAGTTTCTTCTCCCTCTTATATTTTGCTACAAAGCTTATGATAGCACCTTGCATATAGGCCTTACCAGCATCCCAGTACGCCCCTGCTGAACGCACAGACCCTTCATTAGAGTCTCAGTATTGCTCCCATGGCCGTTTAAGATACTCCATAAAGTCTTGATTTCCTAATAGATATCTTGGAAATTTCCGAGGAGGAGGTTCTGCCTTCTTTTCCCCCACACTACAAGTTAATATTACCGTAGCATGGTCTGAAATAAAAATGGGGCTATGTTGCACATTTTGTGCTCTCTCCAGCCACGCCCTGGGCATGTAAATGTAATCCAATCAGGACCATATCTTATGAGGATTAGAAAAGAATGTGTATTCTTTTGCCCCAGGGTTACTTGCGCTCCAGCTGTCAATCAGATCCAGTTCCATGAGCCCCTCTAACCAGGGCATCAACCCTCCCACAATACTTCCCTTAGACTCTGAATGGTCCAGGCTTGGATTCTTTGTGGCTTTAAAATCTCCCCCCAAGATTAGTCCTCTGAATTGTTTCTTAATTATAACATCTAACAGTTTTTGGAAAAAGGTGGGGACGAAACTGGCCGGGGCATACACACTGGCAAAAGTAACCACCTCCTCACCCAGAGTTCCCTCTACAAAGATATATCTGCCATCTACTGGATCCGGTATTATCTGTGAGGAGATAAACGGCAGATGTTTGTTCACCAGAACTGCAACGCTTCATTTTTAGGAATTATATGACGCAGCATAGCATGCCCCCACCCACCCCCTTACCAACTTTTGATGTTCCTTGGGGGTTAGGTGCCTCTCCTTCAGGAGACCTATCTGTGCCCCTTGCCTAGGAATAGCTATAAGCAGGCTAGTTCTCTTGATCGGGGAAGTTACTCCCCTCACATTCCAGGATATTACATTAATTGTTTTAGCTGTAGTGGCCATGTTGCCAGTGCCATCATTTCCCAACCACCCCTTCTATTATAATTGTCACTCTACCCCCAAGCAGCACTTGTTTACCCAGTCTACCAGTATCATTGTTTAGATTCAAAGTATAACATTTCTCTAACATTGTAAGCATATATATCCTAAAGGTACAGGTTAACAGTACAAACATGTGAACTTCAAAAATAGTATGAAACAAACGACAACCTATATACATATATTCCCCTTCCCCAACCCTTCCCTCCTCTGCATGGAAAGACATAAGAAAGTAAGAGATATTGAACAGAAGATGTGTTTCCCACCAAGTATACTCCCCTCCCACACACCCCTTTCGCTATCTATATCTCTTGCCATTTGAAGGAATAGCCACCCACCCCAGACTTTAGACGCATTGACCCCCGCTCCCACCTTTCCACCAACTTTCACCATCCACCCATCGAGTCCCCTCACCACCAGTACATTATACCATCCTAGTATTTTCCTTCCCTTATTCACAACCAAATGAACCTTGCACCCCCACGGATCAGCAACTGAAGGACTGTGTGAGCAACAGAGGCAGCGGTAGTGCATCCAAATGCTACACAGTTACACACACCCCTGCCACTCCCAGTCCCCCGGCATCCACCCTGCAGGCTCTTGTGTTCAAACAATTTAGCTCCATTAATCCTGATGTCCTGTAAATTTCTATCCAGCCAGATGCGGACAGGGTAAGAAGAGCCCGCAGTTTCTTAATGTCAGTTAAGGGGAGAGTACAATTTGCACGGAGAAAGAGCTCCATCTTGCCCCCTCATACCATGTGTGTACATCAGTGCTCTCATCTATCCCATACAGTCCAGATGCTCAAATCTCCCTCACAGAGCCCTCAACGCAACCAGGGACTACTGTCCATCTCAAATTAGATGAATAATAATAATAATAATAATTTTATTTATAATACGCCTTTCTATAACCAAGGCGCCATTACAAAGTTAAAGCACACAACACAAAATATAAATATACATAAATACTTATAAAATGCAGAAATAGAACATATCACTCAGAATAGAACACAACAGTTTGAAGATTTAGGTCCAGCCATCCAGTCAAACTATACCCATAGTGGGATGAAAAAGATCCCCTCAAAATACTTAACTCCTCGATCCACCACAGATATGCTCCGTCTTTATTTACACTCCACTCACCCCACTTTCTTTTTGGGGTCTTCCACAAAGCTGGATGCTCACTCTAGCTCCCAAAATGAATAGGTAGCCCCCTCGTGCTTCACTTTCAGGACTGCTGGGTACACCAAGAATCCTCTGATTTTTAACTCAAGCAGTTGGGCTAGAATGAGGTTAAACAGGCATCTTTTTTTAGCAAGCGCGTTGAATAGTCCTGGAAAAGGAAAAGTCTGTTACCCTTGTATTCCAACATCGCCATCCCCCTGTAAGCCTTCAAGACAGCCTCCCGGTCCTGGTAATTGTGGAATCTGAATATTCTTTGTCGGGGGCGCATGTCCTGCTGGAGGCTTTGGCATGTCTGCCTGTGGGCCCCTCTCCTTGCTTCCATGCGGTCGTTTTTAGGGGTCAGTCCAAGTAGTTTCGGCACAAAAAGTGAGGGGGTCCACGTCTTCCCAACCCTTCGGGAGCACTTTCAGCCACAAATTGAGATGGCAGTGGTAATTCTCTTGGTAGTCATGGAGTTCTTTGAACTCTGCCAGTTCTTTTTCCAGTGCCTCTAGTCTATGTGGAAGGGGGTCCAGGGTATCCTCCAGAGTGGATATTCTTTCTTCTGCTTCAGTAATTCTCACTGCTTGACTAGTGGTTTGCTCGATAAGTGCTTGCAAATGGGTATCTAGTTTGCTCTCCATCTTGCTCAAATGTGACTCCAATGCACCCATTATTTGGGTGGAGACCTCCTTTCTGAGCGACGCCATCTCCGCAGCAGAGAGTGAGATATGGCCCGGGGATTCAGCCTGCTTAGCAGCCTGTTGCTTCTTTGAGTTTTTAGTCACCACTCTCGGCCTTTCCCTCAGTTTGCAAGCAAATATTCCTCCATCTGGGATTCACAGTTTTATCTACGAACTTTTCAGGTACTTTTAGTGAGGTTTCGATGGCTTTGTTTTAAATTAATTATTGTATAAGCAGGAGCTGCAGGAAACCGTGTGTCTACTTGTTGCTGCTCATCAAAGCCCCCGCCCCTACTTTTTGGTCTCCCTATGTCACGGGCTACAACAACACCTTTGGGCCAGCTCACTAACTGGGTGTGCATATGTAACCTCTAGGTGGCGCTATCCCAAGAGCTACTACCCCTGCCTCCTTGGCTAGTAGCAGGTTACGGGGCCTGAGTTCTGAAATGGGTGCCTCCACCCAGAGGTCAGGGTTGGTAGTGGTCAAGCTAACCTGGGCACAGCCCTCCGGGACACTGTAACCCCCACTTTTTCCTTACAGGTGGCCGGAACAATACACAATAATCACTTTCACCTTACCCCTGATACACCACATAAGTACCCACACTGTTTGCACTTACCACCAGGGCTTTCCTCTGGCTCGGCCCTGGGGACCCCCTTTAAAACAAGGTTATACACAGAAAATAACAGCAGTATAGTACTGTTGCACAAACTGGAACCACAGTCAAGGTAAATGCAAAAAGGAGTTAGATCTGATTTATTTAAGGGATTTGAACAAGGGAGGGGCGTAATCAGGTTAATTTGCTTAAAGGCTCTATCAATCAAACAAACAGTTATGCATGCACTTTTGTGTCCATAAACAGTCACACACTCTGGGTACCCAGATGGAGAATGGTGGGCTAACCAAGAACATTGCAGCTGGTTGGAGCCCTGTGATGGAAGAAAACAACATGCACAACACACACTATTTGTAATCTGAAGCCGGAGGGCTCAGTTTGTGAAAAGAAAACAATAAGACAATCAGATGACACAACTTTTAGATTAGTCTGTTGTTGCAGGGAGCTACCCTGATGATTACTCACGATGCCCAAGACTGGACACAGGCTGGATGAAAATTGAGACAGCAGGTGGTTAATCTGGAGTGCCAGGAGAAGCAGGGCCCACACAATTTGCTGAGGTGGCATTCCTGTTCAAGCGTGGAGCAGGAGGCTGATCCCCAGGCAGGTCTCTCGTCGGTGGCTTTCTCTGTGAGGTGCGGTAGTCTGGCAGGACCAGCATGTCATGACCCAGGCTGAATGGAGATGAACACAGATTCAGTCCGATTAGGCTGGATAAAGCTTCCAGCAAGCAGAACACAGTTCACACAGTGGAGAACCAAATCATGCCCCACTTTTAATACACAGCACATTTACATGTAAAGGATTCTACTGTACCAGGCAAACCACTCTCTGGTCACGATCGCAAAGTCTCTGCACAAACCGGGGATTCAAAAGCAGCTGGAAATCCTGACAGGCCAATCGCATTCAGCAAAATCTTCTGTCTTCTTCAGGTATGAGCCTGGTAAAAAATCAGTGGCTTACTTCGTTCTCACGCACTTGGATTTAGTCCGAAATAATTCTCTTCTCTCCCTCTCAGGGACAGCAGCCAGACAGACAGGCCAAAACTCAGCCCTTTCACAGTTCTCCCATGCAAAACTACACAGAACTGCTGCTCAAAAATCACTTGAGCTGTTACTTCTTCACTTCTTAGCTCAAAACTAAAACTAGCTGCAGCAGCCTGGGAAATTCTCCAAGATCCAAAAGGTTCGGTTGGCTGATCCTCCTGTCAGTCACAACAAAGCCTCCCCTTCAGGTGCAAACAGGCGCAAAAAGCCCAAAACTACAATTCCTACAGATTTTGACTCCAGACAGCTTGTGTAGTCCGGCTCCATTTTAGGTCCCACCAGTACTGATTGGTCCAATTCGCAGTCCAGGACCAAGACAGTGGAGATAAACAAAACAGTCCTTGCCGCAAAGAAGGCAGGTTAGACAAACTTACATTATCATTATCACTGTAAATGATTTTCAGCAAATAGTTACATCTTTCAACAGAGCTCCCTCTCAAATTACTTATGACTGCAATCCAGGTAGCTCTTAAAGAGACAGTACACAGAGGCGATACAGGCACTCTCTGGCAATAACATTTAAACTGCTAAAACATAGGACACCAGCCTGGAAGTGAGCATTTAGGCAAGCTTGAGGAAGACTTTTTGGGAACTCCCATTTGTAGGGGGGTTACACCCTTCCCTGCCTGGAGAAAACTTGGCGTCCGCATCAAGTCTGTACCATCATGCATCAGTTAACATAAACTTATTACTTTACTATACATATTCACCACACTTCATGATACTATATCCATTCTGACAACACATTGTGCATATTTCACACAGGTAAACTGAACTTTACTATACTGAATCAGGTAATAACTTCTTGTACCTTAAACAATGCAAGAGGGGGCCCTTCCCTATCAGCTAACTTGAGGCTAGAGGGGGCAGGGGCACCATGGTGAGAGGGAAAGACAAGAAACCTGGAATTGGCTGTCAAGCTCAATTTGGGCAGTGAGCTTGGTGAGACATAAACACCTTTGTGCACCACATTGAGAGGTAAATCCACTGGCCTCCCGGGAGAATCATAACTGAGGTGTACTACTGTCTTGACAGTTCAGCCAGTCTTTCTGAGGGGGACAACTACAGTCACTATACTCTCAGCACTAGTCTGGGACTCTCGTCACTTGTGAGGGGTGCCTCTGTCTTGGTGGGAATGTCCAAACTTGGGGCACTGTCAGCTCCTTGCTCTGCAGGCTCTATTTCTACAACACTTGACTCATTTTGCAAAGGCTCAGGCACAATCAAGCTTTGAGGCACTGAAGGAGGGTGGTCAGCATTCTCACAGTATTCTTCAAGTTCTGGCATGTCACCAGAAAAACTCATACCCTCAGCCCCTCCCTCAGGCAAATCATACAATTCCACAATACACAGAGACTCAGCATCTTCAGACGTGATACTTTGCACTTCACTTTTAGGGAGCATTGGCTCTAAGGACAAAGCTGGGGGGTTAGGCAGTCCAGAAGGCCCAGCTTCATCCCCACAATTAATCATGGCATGGGATTACCTCAAAACAGCTGACTCAGTTCGGTTCTTAAAACTGAAGGTGGACAAAGCAATGGGGCCTGATGGGATTCATCTCAGCATTCTAAAAGAACTAAGGCTAGAACTAGTGACATCACTGACTACCCTCTTTAATAAATCATTGGAGGATGGGGTGATACCTGAAGACTGGAGGAGGTCAGATGTGATTCCACTTCTCAAAAGTGGGAGCAGGGTGGAAGCAGGAAACTATAGACCTGTTAGTTTAAACTCAGTGATTGGGAAAATAATGGAATCACTTCTGAAGGAAAGAATTGTTGAGTACCTGGAGGCCAGAGGAGCACAGGACCCAAGGCAGCATGGATTCACAGCGAAAAGGTCATGTCAGATGAATCTAATAGATTTCTTTGATTGGGTGACCAAAGTATTAGATCAGGGAGGGGCTGTAGACATGGCCTACCTAGACTTTAGCAAGGCATTTGACACAGTCCCACACAAAAGATTAATATACAAGTTGACCAGCCTGGGAGTGGGTCCCAAGATGGTAGCCTGGGTAAAAAATTGGCTGGAGAACAGGACACAGAGGGTAATAGTAAACAGAGTCCAATCTGAAGAAAGGGGGGTACAGGTGGGGTACCACAGGGTTCAGTACTAGGACCGGTCCTCTTTAATGTCTTTATAAGCGACATTGCAGAGGGACTGGAAGGAAAAGTATGTCTCTTTGCAGATGACACAAAGATCTGCAACAGAGTTGATACACAAGGTGGGGTGGAAAGGATGAGAAGGGACTTGGCAAGGTTGGAGGAATGGTCAGACGTATGGCAGCTTAGATTCAGTGCTAAGAAGTGCAAAGTAATGCACCTGGGAAACAGAAACCCAGGGGAAGAGTACTAAATGGGGGGTGAGATACTAACAACAACAAAAATGGAAAGGGACCTGGGGGTAGTCATATCAGATGACCTAAAGGTAAGCAAGCAATGTGAGAGGGCAGTAAGTAGGGCTGGTGAGCTACTGGGATGCATAGGGAGAGGCATCACTAGTAGAAAACAGGAAGTTGTTATCCCTCTGTACAGACAGCTGGTGAGACCTCATCTGGAGTACTGCGTGCAGTTCTGGAGACCCAATCTCCGCAAAGACATAGACAGGATGGAGGCTGTCCAGAGGAGGGCAACTAAAATGGTGCAGGGTCTGTACCAGAAGACATATCAAGAGAGACTTAAGGATCTTAATATGTATAGCCTCGAGGAGAGGAGGAGAGGGAAACATGATAGAAACTTTCAAATACCTCAAGGGAATCAACAAAGTCCAAGAGGGTGGCATCTTTCAGAAAAAGAGGTGTGCAAGAACAAGGGGGCACAATTTGAAGCTAGAGGGGATGGCTCAGAGGTAATGTGAGGAAGTATTTTTTCACGGAGAGGGCTGTGGATGCATGGAACAGCCTTCCTGAGGAGGTTGTGGAGTCAAAAACAGTGGTGGAATTCAAGAATGCATGGGACAGACATAAGGCAATTCTAGGGGGTGGAGGCTGGAAGAAGCAGGCTGTTGGTTAGCTAGGATCTGTAGCTTATTCATTAGGTAGGGAAATGGGCAGACTGGGTGGGCCAAGCAGTCCTTATCTGCCATCAAATTCTGTTTCTATGTTAAGTTGATAAGAGGGGAAATAGGCATAGTCACACTCACTTTCGTCAGAAGTGGACTGACAGTCACTATCATTCTGGGCCTGCTGCAGAGGAAACCTTAAATCTGTGACCACTGGGGTAGGTTGACTCTGTCTCTTTCTTGCAGCAGCACTAGTCACCGGCTCAGGGGGATAAATTTCTGGGGGTTCAGCCTCAATCATGACTTGGCCAATAGGTAGCAAATGGTTACGGTGCATGGTCTTAACAGCTTTGGAGTTGTTCTCTGGGCGCATCTTGTACACAGGTAATTCATCCAACTTTCCAACTACTACATGGGGAAGATGGTGCCACCGATCAGCAATTTTGTGTTTACCATGCAGTCCAAAATTGCGTAACAACACACGGTCTCCAGGTTGAAGCTCTTGAGCCTTTACTTTTTTACATGCCTCTCTTTGTTGGCTAGATTTCTCTTGGCGGCCATTGTCTGGGCCACTTGATAGGCATGGTTCAATTGAGCTTTCAGTTTTTGTACATATTGCAAGTAGTTTTTGGCTGGGACCCCATCTGGTGAGACCCCAAAACCGACGTCAACTGGCAGCCAGGCCCCTCTCCCGAAAATGAGGCAGTAGGGGGAGAACCCAGTAGCATCATTTTTCGTGCAATTGTATGCGTGTACCAAGGTGCTAATCTGTGGGCTCCAATTATGCTTGTCTTTTGGGTAGAGGGTGCCCAGCATGTCTAGAAGGATGCGGTTAAAATGTTCTGGTTGAGGGTCTCCCTGCGGGTGATGGGGGTGGCTCTTGATTTTCGCACTCCCCATAGAGACAGCATTTCTTTGATTAGCCGACTCTCAAAGTCTCTGCCTTGATCAGAATGAATCTGCTGGGGGGGGGGGCACCATAGTGAACGAAGAAATTTTTCACTAGCACCTTGACCACGGTAGATGCCTTTTGATCTTTGATGGGGAAAGCTTGTGCATACCTTGTGAAATGATCCGTAACCACTAACACATTTCCAGTGTTATGCCGATCAAGTTCTAAACACAAGAAGTCTATGCAGACTAGTTCTATGGGGGTGCTGGTAGTAATATTAACAAGGGGGGCAGTCCTCTGAGGCAGGATTTTTCTTTGCAGGTAGCAACTACAAGTCTTTACATGGTGCTCAACATTGTCCCCCATTTTGGGCCAGTAGAAGCGAGATCATACCAGGTCAAGGGTTCTGTCAATACTGAGGTGCCCCATGTGACTGTGAAGGGAGCTCAGTACCTAATCTTTAAAGGCCCTGGGCAGGACAAATTGTTGCTTGACTACTTTGCCACTATGATCTACTGTCTCTCTATGCAACAACTGATTGAGCAACTTCAATCTGGGGCCTTCTTTAAACAATAAAGCAGTTCGCAAGTCAGTGGAACATAACTTAGACGCATCTTTTCCCCGTACGCAGGGCATCAAGTGCTGGCTGAATCATAAGATCTTGGGATTGAGCCCACTGAATGCTGTCATTGTCAAATTGAGGTAGTGCACTAATATCTAGAGCAGAGAAGTGGCAATAAGCAGCTGGTATGCAGGTGTCAGAAGGGCCCAAGCAATCTACTAAACAGTCCACTGTGTCCGCAGACATCTGTTCATCTCTATCAAACTTTTGGCACACTGCTCGAATGTCAGGTTCAAACAGCCTGACCCAATCACTCTTGGAAGTGGGCCTTCATGATAGGGCATCAGCATCAATATGGTTCAGGCCCGGTCTGTATTCAAACAGCATAATCATAGGTTGATAATGCAGAAAACCATCGGTGCCCAGTGGCGTCTAACTTAGCTGAAGTCTGTACATAGGTCAACGGGTTATTGTCAGTCTTCACCAATATCTTTGCCCCATAGAGGTATTCATGAAACTGGTCAATGATGGCCCAGTTTAGCGCAAGGAACTCCAACTTATGCACAGGGTAGTTTCGTTCTGATGGGGTCAAGCTCCTACTGGCAAAAGCTACTGGTCTCAGGCCATTCTCATGGTCTTGATACAGCACTGCTCCTAGACCCTGCAGACTAGCGTCTGAATGCAGCACAAAAGGTTTGGTGGGGTCAGCATAAGTGAGGATGGGGGCATGGGTGAGCTGCTATATGATCTCATGGAAGGCTGCTTCACAGTCGGGCGTCCAACGGGGCCCGAAGAGTTCACCTGGGTGGAAGTGTACTTTTTCTGGTTCTTTAATGGCCCCTTTTTTGTATTTACAATTGGTAGGAGGGTAATCCTGAGTAAGGTTCAAGAGTGGGCGAATCACCTTAGAATAGTCTTTTATGAACCTGCGGTAGTAGCCACAGAACCCCAGGAAACGTTGTAGTTCTTTCAGATTATGGGGCTGGGGCCAAGTAATTAGTGCTTCAACCTTACTGGGATCAGTATCTATTCTTTTTGTAGATACTATGTGCCCCACATACTTCACGGAGGTTCGGAAAAACTGCTACTTGTCAATGGACAGCTTGAGGCCGAAGTCTTCCAGTCAGTCTAGGACTTTAAACAGTAGGTTCTCATGCTCTTCTAAGGTGCTCCTAAACACAATGACATCATCCAAGTACACCAGGCATTCCAGAAAATTTATATCTCCCACTGCACGTTCCATCAGTCACTGAAAGGTGGACGGGGCACCTGATATCCCCTGTGGCATCCTCAGAAACTCGTAGAACCCCAATGGACAGATGAAGGCTGTTTTCTCATGGTCTTCTGGGGCCATTGGGATCTGGCAGTATCCGCTGCGAAGATCCAACACCGAGAACCTTTTGCTCCCATTCAAGCAGTCCAGGGCACCTTGTATACGAGGCATAGTGTATTGGTCTAGGATGGTCCGCCGGTTCAGGGTTCAATAATCAACACACATCTTCACAGACCTATTCTTCTTATGCACAACCACAATGGGAGAGGCGTATGGGCTCCTGGATTCTTGTATCACGCCAGCAGTGAGCATTTCCTGCAGGTGTCTTCTCACATCATCTATGTCTGCTGGGGCTAGGTGTCAGGACTGCTCTTGAAATGGCCGTTCATTGTGCAGGCATATGTGGTGCTCTGCACCCTGGACACATCCTATATCCCATTCCTTCAACGAAAACACTTGGTCTCTCTGGGCAAGTCTCTTGCTAATTCTAGCCTTCCATTCACCTGGCAATGGGGAGTCACCAAAGTCAAACAACTCTGGGGTCACTCTCTCCTTCTCACCAAGATGCTTGTTGCTGGGCAATACTGCAGTGTCTGTGCAGTGTACCATAGCTAGGGTTCTCTTGGATCTCCCAATCTGACACATTGTGAATCTGGACCATCACTCATCGTGCATAGGCATGGGCATGAGCAGGCAAGATGCTGGGCTTGACCAATAATCCTTCTGGCAATTTTCCATTGCCTGGCGCATCCAACATCAGTATTTTGTTCTTGACATTTTTCCGGAGTCGGACCTCCCCTTGAATGGTACACCGTGCGTTAGGGGCCAGTACCACTGAATTGGGATCCTTCTTCCGCACAATCTCCACCGGTTCATCCTGGTGTACTTCTTCAGGTTTCTGTTGCAAATCATAGGCTCTCTTGATCTGAGCCAGAATTCTCAGGGCCCTCCCAATCTGTTGCCCTTGTTTCTCGTGTCAGAGTTGTGCCAGTCTCCCACACATATGGGCGTTTGTTCCAATTAACAGGGGAACCCCATCATACAGTCCAGTGGGGGGCCCACTAGGGCCAGTGTCTCTACTTGCTCCTCTACGCCAGTGATAGTTGCAGGAAAAGACAACCAGAGTTGGGCATATCCTAGATATGGATAAGACTTTTCACTCAGCCCCCACATATGTAGGCCTTCCAGGGATTGTAAGGGCACATCAGATAAGTGTTTGTCATACCAGTCCTGAAACACAATGGTCACTTGCGACCCACTGTCAAGCACAGCCTGAGTAGGAATACCATTCACAGACACATTAGTCTCCATTGAATACTGATGTTGGATGCCCAGCAACAAGCATCTTGGTGAGAAGGAGAGAGTGACCCCAGACTTGTACCAGTCTGGAGGGACAACAGCAGGGGCCTGGACAGATGATTTAGCCACAGAGGGGTTTGAGTTAGGATGGCCGAAGCTTTTGCTGTGGTCATTTCGTGCACCCCTTGACCACTAACTCATTTTCCGGAGCTCTCCTAGAAGCTGGTTCACAACTTTCTCTAAGTCCTTCTGAGACTGGCATTCCCTCTTCATATGGCCATCTTTGCTGCAATTGTGACAAATGACACGCTCTCGGGGCATCCTTGGGGAAAACATAGCAGGGGATGCTGGAGCATCGATGGGAGACTGTGATCTGACTTCTGCGGGCAGTGTACCATTTCTCAAAAGTTCCTTTAGGGTGGCAGTCAATTCGTTGAACTCAGCCAAGAAGCTACCCTCATACAGGATGCCTGAGAGTGCACCCCACCCCCATAACAGTCACGTTCTGACAGGGTCCAGGGTCTTTGTCAACAGGGGATACCTCAGTGAGAACATCCAGTTGTACCTTTCTGACTTCCTTCAGCAACTCCTCTCCCCACCATTTAGCCCACAGCGGGACACCCTTAGTGGTCTCCATTTCAGAGGGGCCTTCCGGTGCCATGATCGCTTGAGCTGCACTCATCCCATAATTACAATCTCCCTCTTCCCCTTCAACCTCCTGGAGTTCTTTTATCAAGTCACAGTAGTCAGGTGGGTTACCTCTCCTATCCTGGAGCCTTAACTGGAGGATCTGCAATTTAGAATGCTTTGCATGTTGCAGTATGTGCCCCAATCTCACATGGTTCAAGCCACTGGTGGCTACCCCACCTTTCCGGTAAGCTTTCTGAAAAGCTCTTTCTAGATGGGTAACATACGTAGACAAACTTTCCCCTTTCCATTGTTTGGTACCTTGGAATTTCCACATCAAATTCTCCCCCGACTCAATGCTCCCAAAATTGCATTTTAGTGTAGATAGGTACTTCTGAGCAGATGCATCAGGGCTTGTGGACCTCAAAAAGTTAATCGCTTCGAGGGTGGGAACCCCTCAAACTTTCTATGATTCTTTTCCACTTCTCAGCCTCCGCACACTGCCACTGGGGTACAAAGGGGGCAACATAGTCCATCCAGGTCTTCCAGTTATCTTCCCCCTTGGGGGTTGGGAGGGTGCCCGAGAAGATTCTCAGCCTTCTGTAGGAGTCGTGACTAATGGCAGGTACAGATATAGAGGCCAGCATTGGCATGGGCACAGAAGGCGGGGCAGTAACAGGTGCTGGAGTGGGAGGGGGTGTTGGGGAAGGAACACCCCCAGGTGGCAGGAATAGTTTCTTAAAGTCCTCTACGGTTTTCCCTTCCTCCAGCAGCAACTTAGCAAATTTCTCCGAAAAAGACTCAGATAATGGTGAGAGCTCATCCTCCCCGGGGTCTTTACTGTCTTTTGTTATCACTCTCCGGGCAGCTGGAACCCCTTCTGGGGCAATAGTCTGTGGCACTTTAGAGCCGTCCACAAGGTCACTTCACTCTACCAAGGCTATGAAAGTTTGGGCGTTCAACTTTGGAATGTGCTCCCTCTACAGTGCATGGGTGTAGGCAGGCATACTCCAAGCACTCCATGGTGTGCAATTCTATTTAAGGGGGGTAGCAAATAGGCTCTGAACTGCTTCCTTTTTCCATGAAAACTAAAAGAAAATACTGAACCTTTCTGTAATTGTATTCATAGGAGTCGAAACTAGAAGGACTGGTCACTAATATTCTGTTTGCATCTCAAGGACAATACAACTTTATAGGCTCTGGGCTGGTATATGGGGGTCTTAGGGAACAATGCATGGCATTTGTATTTACCCATGCATGGCAACAACCACTGTCATGAGATACAAAAGTTGTATTTATTGTGTCAAATGAGGCAACAAACACGGTCCTGGTGTACATTTGTACATTGTCTGGCTACACCTGGGGGGGGGTAGCTCACCCTAATGGGGGGGGTAGCAGTGAATCCACTTGGTGTGCAGATCTGAAATCCCTGGCTACATCCCTGCTACAGTGTCTTTACTGGTACCCAGGGGAATATCCAGTATAAGTACAGCATTTTGGGGGTCGATCACCTGCCCAGTACACCACCCCACCAACTGGTGGTCGCCTGAGTCAAGCGTTGTCAAGTCTAAGGGGATGCCTTGTCAGGAGAGGGGGAAGTGGGAGAAGAAAGAAAGCGTGAGTAGAGCAGAAGGAAAAGGAGCATGGAGGGGGGGATGAAGTAGAAAGGGTGAGGGTGGCCAGGAGCTGGGGGCCAGATTATGAGAGATTTAAAGGATACCTAAACAACATTTTGACAACAAACTATTCAAAAATCTGACCTCAAACAGGACTAAAGGAAAGGATGCTGAATTCATTAATGTTAACACTACATTTATATAAGTTACCTAAATGTGGTTCCAAAGCAATTGAAAAATGTAAAATCAGCCTTCCAATTTCAAAACAAACTGCCTTACCTGCTTCTTAAAATGGCTGCCAAATGTGTTAAGTGATGACATCATCTGAGCCAAAGTCAGAGAGCTATATGGCTCTCTATAGTGCTAACTAGTTCTTTTTTCCCTTTGTATAGAATTGTTTCACCAAAATGGTCAAAACCATGTGCATTATTTAGATCAATACGCATGTTAGGCTATGGTTCTGTTCATTTTGTTTACTTTAACATGCTGAAATTGTGTTTTAATCCAACCGACTTTCTCTTTGGCAAACCAGAATGCAGTACACATCTTGAGTAATCTGGTGGTCTAGTGGTTATGGCGGTTCCAGGATGCTACTACGGTGGGGGGCTGGGAGTGTGTGCATACTTGATATGAATTTTTAACAGTTTTATGAAACCTTTATATTTTCTGCTATTATGCATTTCTAGTATGTTTTTGACTGAAACTACAAATGTAATCCATATTTTTGAATGTAAACATTTGTACAATCTATAAATCGGACTTCTTCAACAAAGTGAAATGCAGCAGCAGTAAGCGAGTACTTTACAATAGGGGGGTTACAGCCGCACCCTTCACCACCCCATAGATCCACGCCTTGTTTGTAGCAAAGTTCTTCTGTAGTCCAATGCCAGAGTTCATACTTTCTTGGAAATCAAAAATATGCTTGTCTTGTCTTCTCGTTTTTATCCATGGGAAATAATAATAAGAAGAATCAGTATTTATATAATGCTTTCATACACATTGTATCCCAAAGTGTTTTACAAGCAATGCTAGACTGGTAGTGAAGTGACTGATAGTGTAGTGGCAGACAATGCACACATTAATACCCACACACAGCCTTGGACAATTGCATGAACTGGTTTTATGGGAAAAGGAATGTTGGCCAGGACAATATGGTTAGGTAGTGATCATGGTGCTGGCAGCCCCACATCTTATTTCTCACAGTGATCTGCTCATATTTCTCCCCTTCTGTCTTCCCCCTTCCCTGAATATAGCAGTACCTTGCAGGAGTGGCCTTCTCAGTCCCTGTCTGGTATTCATTCTCACTACTTTCTCCCCAGACCAAAAACTGGTGAGCTTATCACCCTTGTGCAGCATGAATGTAGGTAGTACAGTCCCCAGGTTTTTTGATATATCAACAAAAATATATATATATATATATATATATATATATATATATTTCTAGTAAGTCAGGCTGATAGCAGCAGGGGACAAGGGGAATTATAAGCTTTCCTATCCTTAAAAGATCAAAGCTACCTTTGATTAGGCACTATTAAATGATGGGTGTGCACATCATTATGCATGTCATTTAGTAGTGCCTAATTATAGGTGGATTAGATCTTATATGGGTAGGAATGCCTATGTTTCCCCTTGTGCCCTGCTGCTTACCAGAAGAGATCATGTTTATTATTAATATGTAAAAATGACATGGGTGACCGTACTAACTGCATTCTTCATGCAGAAGGGCAGTGAGCTCACCAGTTTTTAGTGTGGGGAGCAGAAAAGAAGAATGAGTGACAGAGAGAGACTGAAGAGGCCATTCCAGCAGGGTACAGCTATAGTCAGGTTAAGGGAAGACAGGAAGGGGGATGTTTAGCAGATCATTGTGAGATCTGAAATGTAGGGCTGCCAGCACCATGATCACTACCTGACTGTGAATGAGAGCATCCAGCGATGACAAATACTCAGTGGCAGGGCTGCACTTAAAGTGTTACTTGAATTTAGTGTAGGGAGATTACCCTCAGGTTGGGGGGGGGGGCTGACATTTGTTAGGACAGTATTGAGGGAGCTGTGTATAGATCATTCAAGATTTAGAAGGGTGGCAGCCAACCAGCTTGCATTGTGGAGTAGGGCACTAAAAAGTGCTGGAGAAGATTTGCAGGGAACTGTCCTGTGGAGTTCTGCAGATCACAGGTAAAGGAGTAGACTGACACTAGAAGTCTGGTGGATTCGCTCAAGGCATTAGTATGCCTCTCCTGCCAATAATATTGTTATCCATAGTAAGTACAGCCCTTATGAGGGCATGAACAGCAGTTTTTCTGGTGAGTACTGAGGCTTAATGCTTGGCCCTCCACGAAAACCCAACTGTTGGTTAATGAGGCAGGACAAAAACACACCAGGGGAACTGTACATACTGCCTTCACTGTGCAGAAGGGTAGTGATCCACTCAATGTTTACTGTGGGAGCAGAAGTCAAACATTGAAAAAGTGGACTTAAGTGTGATTTGGGAGGTATTTTTTAACAGTGCCAGCTGATGATCCGTATCGGTGTAGGTTTGCACAATTCTCTGAGGTATACGATTATAGTCTAAGGTGTGATAATTCTCTTCATGAGACCGCAAGCTCATATGCAGCCCCAGGCAGTACTAAGGACATGGTAAGGATGGTGGGGTGTTCAACAGAAGTCAGGCTAGGTGAAGGGGGTTCACTTCGGAAAAGAATACAAGAGAAGCGTTTTTTGTGGGTTATCAAGAATGCATGAGCTTTGGAATTGGACCAGACTAGTACTTCACTGTGTGACCCTGAGCAAGTCTCTTAACTTCCATGTGCTGCCAGGCCACATCCGTAATCAAGGTTTCAGCATAGTGTGTCTCTCCTGGTTAACAAAAAAAATTCAGGGCATCACATAACCACTAGATCATCAGGTATTTGAAGGGTTGTACTGTTCTGCAGTTTGCCAAAGAGAAAGTCAGCTAGATTGCAAAACATTTTCAGCAAGTTAAAGTAAATAAAATGAACAAAATCATAGCCTAACATGTGTACTGATCAAAATAATCCACATGTTAACACATGGTGTTGATCATTCTGGTAAAACAATTCAAAACAAAAAGGGAAAGATGAACTAGTTAGCCTATAGGAATATATGTTGGTCTCTGGCTCTAGCTCCAATGATGTCATCATGACTCATCACTTAACACAGTTGGTAGACATCTTAGGGAGAAGGCTAGGCTGTTTTTTGTAAGTGAAAGGCTGGTGTTTACATTTTTCAAAAGCTATGAAACTGCATTTATGTTATTTACATAAATGCAGTTTTAGCATAAATGCAAACAGTAGCCTTTACTTTACCTTGCAATGAAGCCAGATTTTGGAGTTTGCAGTTGTGAAAAACTGCTTGTTTAGGTATTCTTTAAGGAGAGGAGCGGGGTGGTTTAAGGCCAGGAGCAGGATGGGGAGCAAAGGAGTGAGCGGCTCACTGGACGCAAAGTCTGGGAGGCAACAGAAGGCAGCGGGACATGGAGGGGCCCCAGGTAAGCTCCTGACTTTGGGGGGGGGGGTTACACACAGTACAGTGGCTCTTAGGGGTACTGTTACTGGGTGGGAATGCTTAAAGTGATGTACAACTGGTTAACCCATCTTCATCTCACATCCTCACATCCATTTTGGGAAAGTTAATGGAGACAATGCTTAAAGAGAGGTTAGTAACCTTTCTAGAAGGTAATGGTCTCCAGGATGGGAAGCAACATGGGTTTGTCTCTAGCAGATCCCGCCAGACCAACCTGGTGGACTATTACTATATTATTATTATTTTCTGGTGCCCTGTTCCAGCCCGAAGCACAAATTTAGCCCTGCAGGGCCTAAAGTAATTAAAATCATGATCTCTCGCTTTAAGCATGCCCTCAGGGCAGAGGGAATCATGCTGGCTTGAACAGCACCTTTGATCTTTTGACAGCTCCGATTTGCAGTCAAACCAGAGGGTGTTCCGTTGGTCCTGGGATCTCAGTCAGCTAAATGGGAACCGGTGACCATGGAGAGGCCACTAAGCTGCCGCTCTCCACAATACTAAGAGAGAGATCCACATGGAGGTTCATTCGGGGCTCATTAATATTCATGAGCTAGGAGCCACAATAATTTAAATATTCATGAGGGCCTGTTCTGCCCTCGGGGCAGCTTGTTCTCAGCTGTGGCCAAAAAGGTGAAAAAAGAAATTAAAATAAATATTGTAACTGCCTTGAATGTTGGAGAAAAGTGTGGTAAAGGGGAAAGTGTTTGAATAATTAAAATTACTGCTCCTGGCTGCACCAGCTAATTTGGGACTCAGAGAAATGTCAGCCTGTCTGCAGTTGCGTGCAGGGAGCTAAAACATCGGCAGTAGTGACAGGAAACAGGCTGAGCAAATTAAAAGCTCTGTGCAGCGACAGCAAGTACACTTTCAGGACAAACAAACTGTGGAGCATTGGGGCAAATATTCAATTATTTCTGGCTGCACCAGGACTTTGATTCAAGACTGTACTTGTTCTGCTAAGGAACTGTAACATTCAGCAGCCATTGCAAGTAGCCACAGCCAATAGGAAAGCCAGAAAAACAAAGCCAGTACTTGTGGGACATTCACAGAAGCTCATGGGTAAATGCCAAGTGCTCATGGGGACTTATAGAGACCTAATTGTGGATGCCAAAACAGCAGACTAACAGTGCATCGAGTGAGGTTCATGCATTGTTTATTTTACTGATTGACAGGTTCTCTAGCCAATCGGAGGCCCTGAAACCAAAACCCACAGCCAATCAGGAGCCTCAGGAGAGCCCTTTAAGAGACAGTGTTTTCCAGCATTTTGCTAGATTCGAGAGGGAGATTTGAGCAGAAGCCCCCCCCCCCCAGGGGTGGGGGCTCAGGCCCCAGCCATGCTGCCAAGCCTGGAGATCCAGTTAATCCTCTTTAGCCTAGAGAGAGTTTGCCTTTATTTAGCTAAATGTTAAGTAATGTAGTTTGTTAAACTGCTACTAGCCCTCCCTTCCACGTTGGGAGAAGATGTGGACCGAAACCAGGTGACATCAAGCAGCTGTGAGCAAGCTGAAAAGACCTCAGTTGTGAGAGAACTGAAGACCTTCAGGAGCCTTCTATAGTGGGGATCGGAGTAGGTACTTTTGTACCCTCTGGTGCAAGAGCGAAAACAATGCTAAGAAATATGGGCAGTCATGCCCTAGTAACTGTTCAAGTAACCCGAAAGTGAGCATAATAAATCTGGGCCGGCTTGCCCAAAGTGACTGTTCAAGATAAGATAGTTCTTCAGTTTGCACCTTGCTAAAGCTACCAACAGTCCCTGTTTTCCCAGGACAGTCCCTATTTTAGGCAGCATGTCCCAGTGTCCCCCCAAGTTTGCAAAATGTCACTTTTGTCCTGGTTTTTACATACTTGTCCCAGTGTTGTCCCTTTTTTTTTTTTTGCTGACTGCTAAACCATGAGTGACAGTTATTTCAGCACCACTGTGGTGCTGCTCGGGCTGGAAAGCAGTTTGCAACTTCAATCCCTGCGCCTGTGTTGCACCGAAAGCATGTCAGTGGGAACACAGTAAAGCATGTTCCTTCCTGTTAGATTAGACTGGGTAGTAGTGCAGACAAGCACATGTGAACGTCTGCCTGCCAGCAGCTGAGAGGGAGTCCTGACAGAGAAGACCGGCAGCAGAGAACTAAGGTACCAGAACCTGATCAGCTGTAGGGAAATGTGTGTAAAAACAATCTGGTGTGGTGGGAGTCACTAAAGCGAAGTTTACTCAGTAAATGAGGTGAGTGTAAGCGGGTTGGATGGTACTGTCAGGAGGGACAATACATGCAGCTCGAATGCCTGATCACAATTTAACGCAGGTTTGCTACTAATGAACTTTCTGTACATCACGATTTGGAACTTGCTGCAGCAGAATGATGTATTGTTTTAATCTGGACGTTTGTTACTTGTGTTACTGTGGGGTGGCATGGCCGAGACAAGCAGCAAAATTTTGCTGATTGTGTGCAGCATTGTCTGTGGTGGTGCCTGTGGGAGTGACATGATGGCGGGGGAGAGGGGTCATGGTCAGGGTGGACCGTCCCCATTTTAGGCCTCGGAAAGTTGGTAGCATTACACCTTGCCTTGCCTGCCCTGTGCGCAGCACGGGTGGAGCTCTGGAACTGTTTTGCAGATTATAACTGTTGCTGAGGGACCCAAGAGAGTTCAAGTGTTCATTTATTTGAGGGACCCAAGAAAGTTCAAGTGTTCATTTATTTGAGGAACCCAAGAAAGTCCAAGTGTTCATCTATTTGAGGGGCCCCTGTGATGTGACAACCATGTAGTTGTGCTGAATATTTCAGGATTGATTCCAACTAATGTAACCTGGCTGGTTACTGTCCTCTTGAAATGTTCAGTGTGCAACAAGCAGGGCAACCCCTGCTATTCTGCCAAAAGCAGGGCAACCTCTGCACCTATGCTATGGAAATTTACTGTTGTGTTGTTAAGTGCTTTAAAGTTAAACCTCTTTCCTCCTTTGAATCAAAGCCGGCCAACGCCACCAGTTGCGACATCCTCCAGGCCTGGAACAATCCAGGACTTTGGTATCTGGGTACCCAGGGTATAGTGTGAGATTGCAGGGTTTCATACGTATCTTGGAACTGGTACCAGTGTGGGAAAATAAATGTGTAATATCTGATTAGTCAGCAGCAGCTTAGATAGCAAGGGCACTGGATATCTTTGGGTTGGTAAAATGTGATTCTCTTTCTGATAATCTGAAAGCTACCCAGCTGGAGGGTTCAAAAGTTCATTCCAATATTTTCACTCAATCATTGGTTCATAACTTTCTTTTATTTTGATAAAAATCCCCTAAGTTTCGCTCCTTTGAGCTTGTTCATGGGGCATTCAGAATCTGTATCAAGTACAAAAAATATAATCACATTTTCATTTACTTATTTAGTTTTTCATCACATCTCTTTTTTTATACTTTTATATTAAAGGACACATTTCACTTATTTACCATCAGTAGAAACATAGAAACATAGACTTTGATGGCAGATAAGGACCGCTAGGCCCATCTAGTCTGCCCATTTCCCTACCTACAGGATAGGCCGCAGATCCTAGTTAACCAACAGCCTATATCTTCCTGCCCCCCACAAGAATTGCCTTATGTCTGTCCCATGCATTCTTGAATTCTCCCACAGTTTTAGACTCCACAACTTCCTCAGGAAGGCTGTTCCATGCATCCACTACCCTCTCTGTGAAATAATACTTCCTCACATTGCCCCTGAACCGGCCTCCTTCTATCTTTAAATTGTGTCCTCTTGTTCTTGCAAGTCTCTTTTTCTGAAAGATGCTACCCTCTTGGACTTTGTTGATTCCCTTGAGGTACTTGAAAGTTTCTATCATGTCCCCCTCTCCCTTCTTTCCTCAAGGGTATACATATTAAGCTCCTTTAGTCTCTCCTCATCACGGCTTCTTTTGCAGACCCGTGCACCATTTTAGTTGCCCTCCTCTGACTGCCTCTATCCTGTCTATGTCCTTGCGGAGATGGGGTCTCCAGAACTGGACACAGTATTCCAGATGGGGTCTCACCAACTGTCTGTACAGAGGATAACAACTCCTGTTTTCTGCTGCTGTTGCCTCTCCCTATACATCCCAGTATACCCCGCCCTCCCTACTGCCTTCTCACATTGCTTGCTAACCTTAAGGTCATCTGATATGATTACCCCAGGTCCCTTTCCTGTTTTGTTGTTGTTACTACCTCCCACCCATTGTGTATCCTTCCCTGGGTTCTTGTTTCCCAGGTGCATTATTTTGCACTTTTTGCATTGAATCCTAGCTGCCATCGTCTGACCATTCCTCCAACCTTGCCAAGTCCCTTTTCATCCTTTCCACGCCTCCTTGTGTATCAACCCTGTTGCAGATCTTTGTGTCATCTGCAAAAGGCATACTTTTCCTTCCAGTCCTCTGCAATGCCACTGATGAAGACATTAAAAGGACTGGACCCAATACTGACCCTCATGTCCCACTAGTAACTGCCCTTTCTTCAGAGTGGACTCCATTTACAATTACCTTCTGTGTCCTGTTGTCCAGCCAATGTTTTACCCAGGCTACAACCCTGGGACCCACTCCTAGGCTGGTTAATTTGACTAATAATCTTTTGTGTGGGACTGTGTGAAATGCCTTGCTAAAGTCTAGGTAGGCCATGTCCACAGCCCCTCCCTGGTCTACTACTTTGGTCACCCAGTCAAAGAAATCTATTAGATTTGTCTGACATGACCTTCCCGCTGTGAACCCATGCTGCCTTGGATCCTGTGCTCCACTGACCTCTAGGTACTCAACTATTCTTTCCTTCAGAAGTGACTCCATCACTTTCCCTACCACAGAGGTCAGACTGACAGGTCTGTAGTTTCCTGCCTGTGTCTTGGTCCCACTTTTGTGAAGGGGAATCACATCCACCTTCCTCCAGTCCTTGGGTACCACACCATCCTCCCATGATTTATTAAAAAGAGTAGCCAGTGGTTTCACTAGTTCCTTCCTTAATTTTTTAGAATTCTGGGGTGAATTCCATCAGGACCCATTGCTTTGTCCACCTTCAGTTTTAGGAGTTCTTGCAGAACCCTTTCTTCTGTGAAAGGACTGGGATCGACCCCCTATCAAGAGTGCTTCTGTTAATTGGATTAGGCACTTCCCCCTCCTCTTTTGTGAATACTGAGCAGAAATATTCGTTCAGTATTCCTGCTTTTTCACTGTTCCCCTCTGCCCACCCACCGTTTATTCTATTCAGCTTCACTATCGCTCCCTTTGTCTTTCTACCCTCGCTGATGTATCTATAAAAGGTTTTATCCCCCTTCTTAACTGAGTTGGCTATCTTTTCCTCCGTTTGGGCCTTTGCTATTCTGACTTCCCTCACTGCTTCTTTCTGCCTTAACTGGTACAGCTCTCTGTCCTGCTCCTTCTGTGTTTCCTTATACTTCTGGAATGCTATCTTTTTCTTCCTGACTTTCACAGCCACCTCTCTTGAGAACCATAGTGGCTTTTTCTTTCGTTTTGATTTGTTTATTTGCTTCACACAAAGGCTTGTTGCCTCTGTGATGGCAGTTTTGATAATTCCCCATTGTTGCTCCACACCTCCTTCTCCTTCAAATTTCAATTGCTTTTTCTTGTTGTTCTAGAATAGTATCTATTCCTATAGTATTCTCTCTAGAATAAAACATAAAAAATGATTTAGAGATATGGTCAAAATGAAATCACATTCTATATTGTCGGATCAGTTTAAAAGGAGCAGGATGCTCGTAAGGAGAAATATTATTAACAATATGTTTATGGTAGATGAAGAATTGATTTGATAACAATAAAGTAGCGGCTATATAGGCATGTCAGTGATGGGGGATTCAAATTTAAACGATTGAAGTCACAAACAGGAGCTAATATTATGGACTGTGCTACATGTTGTATAAAAGTGTTTCTGTAAAATGTTATTTTTTATGTTTTATTCTAGAGAGAATCTATAGGAATAGATACTATTCTAGACCAACAAGAAAAAGCAATTGAAATACTGATGGTAAATAAGCGAAATGTGTCCCTTAATATAAAAGTATAAAAAAAGAGATGTGATGAAAAACTAAATAAGTAAATAAAAATGTGATTAAATTTTTTGTACTTGACACAGATTCTGAATGCCCCGTGAACAAGCTCAAAGGAGCGAAACGTAGGAGATTTTTATCAAAATAAAAGAAAGTTATGAACCAATGATTGAGTGAAAATATTGGAATGAACTTTTGAGCTCCCAGCCTTTGGTTTTTTTGGATGACTATAGAACACCTTCAAAGGAGCTCTACTCAAAGGACTTTCAACACCATTACCCATTTTGTACTATGGTCAGCTGGAGGGTTCACCAGCACAAACAAAACCAATCAGGTGTATATTTATAAATATTCGAATCACTACATAACCTCTATTCCTCCTGTTTTCCCATCCTAATTCCTATGCCCCCTAAAATTACTCTTTTTGCAAATGGTTGTTGTGAGCATATTATTAGAGAGAGACTTGAATTCCGAAATGTGGGGAAATATTAAAAGGGCATGTCTTGGGGGTGGCAAATGGTTACTGTGGGTGGTATAACATCTCAGAGGGTTGTACCAGGTAACTGCTAGCCCACCTTAAAGGTAAACTCTTAGTGGAGGCACTGTGCAGTTTAGAACCTAATGTAAGTTTACCCAAACCCCTCAGCCTACCTCATAGGTAGTAGGCAGCAGGGCTGTTACTCTAGGAGTAGCGCCGCCTAGGGGTTACAGTTGTTTCTATCGTTTCTTATAATTTTAAAGTATTTTAGTTTTCTACAACGTTTAGAAAAAAAATTAGATCAGGATATGTAGTACTTGTTTTGCAGGACACAGCTTCTCAACTCCTAACTGTCCCACCAGAGCAGGGGCAGAGTACCAGCACTCCAGCTCTGTGACGTGACTAACACCACCGGGGTGGGCGGGGATGGTTTAGATGATGCGCTGCCGGAAAGACAGGTTGGAGGACCACAGTCTCCGGGCAACGCAACAAGAAGATATCCGCCCAACACCTGCTGCGGCCTATGGCGGCGGCTGGAGGAGGAGAGAACAGCGTTTTACCGTGATTAACCCGGGCTACCAGCAGATTGTTCCCGTCCTGTGACTACATATTGCAAAACTGCTTTTGGTGAAGGGAGGGGCTACTGCTGTGTTGTGTTTCCAGGTCACCATTAAAGACAAGGAAGCAGGAAGAGAGCATGAAAGAGAGATTGGAGGAGCTGGTGCCCGAAACAGGCGAGCACTGATGTCAATACAGGTGAGAACAGATGAAGTCTAGAGTCGAGTTAGAGACCCCGTCCGTCATGGGTGGCTCCTGTCACTGAGTCGGCAGACGTTAACTAACGTGGCACGGAACGGCGGGGTGTATTAACATCACATTTTGTTTCAGACTGAGACGCCGGGAGAAAATTCGGTGGATATTAGGTGTATGGAGTTGGTCTTCTGAAGGTAGATTTATGGCTCCAAATACCGTGTCACCACTGAATGATGTGGCCAGGGAAATGTGATATAAAGCTGAATGCGATGAAACGCCGGCAAATTGCTGTGTGTTTTTTTTTTTTAAACCAGATGGTGAATGGTGAGTTCCTAGGCTGCTGGACACTACTGTCTTTCTCAAATCTTAAGGTGTATTATTCTTGTGTTGGAGCCTGGTTGCTGTAAATGAAGTCTCTGGCTAGCGGTCATGTTTGTACTGACATCAAGGTCTGCAGACCGTATTGCAAGGGTATTATAGTATACAGCATCAAGAACAAATGTTTTTGCTGATGGCTACCAAATTTTATAATAGACTCTGAAGCTATTGTAAATGTTTATATTTGTGTCTTGTTCCGTCACCTCATTATGTACTGTATATACTCTGTATTTATTTCATTTTACTTCTCTCTCCCCCCCCCCCCAAGATGTATCTGGAAACAAGCAGTTTTCACAGTTTAGTATGCCTTTCCTGGCGAAACCTTTGAAAATAAAATGTATATAATTTTTTTCAGTCAGTAGTCTTCCCTCCAGGCTGCCCGATGGCGCCACCCAACTCAGTCACTGACTTCAGGGACTTATCCGTTAACCACCACTTGCTCAGAACCTTGATGGGTTGGTGGCCTGCCATGCTGGTCATGTGAAAGCTGTGGGGGGATTCCAGCCATGGGCAGCCTGGCATCTTTTTCTTATGTTTTTTACCCTTAGGGTTTTAGTGTCAGGATGTGTGTGCCAAGCATGTCATGCTATGGCTGTGCCCCTCATGGACTTCCACTGTGCTGCTACCCGGCCTCCGCCAGGTGGTAGTCTCGGCAGAGGGCCCTGGTGTCCTCCCCACCCCCCCCAAGGGAGGAGAGCTGCCATTGGATGCTTGATTCTCTCTTTCCCTGCTGACCCACTGAGCAACCCTCTTCTGTTCCTGAACAGGGGTTGCTGGCGTGGGGAGTAGAAGAGCTACTGCTGCTTCACTGGGCTGGCTAATGAATGCCTCAAAAGCTTAATGATGAATAGTCTAAACTAAACTGATAGTGTACGGTACGGCCACCTCTTGTGTATAGATTTCTATAAATACGTAGAGAATACTGGTTGGGCAACCATGCACAATCAGCCTGTGCTGCCACAGAGGGATTCTGATTACATCACACCTGGAGCTCGAAGCTTGAGAGGTCCGATGTGATCAGAAGCCTGAGGCAGGGATGTAGCTCAAAATTTTCATGTTGTACACACACACACACACTCCATCTACAACCCCCCCACATTTAAAAAAAAAAAAAAAAAATACACATCCTCTCCAGCTGCCGCCCCCCATCACAAAACAAATTAGATTCTTGTCAGATGAGTCATCTCTACACAGGTTGTACACACATCTATGTCATAAACAATGAAGATTTAATCAGATACAGACGCTATTCTGTACCCTACGCTACCTCTAATACTCTGGATTAGAATGATAATGGTAGCAAAAAAAGCATGTGGTTTGGGACAGGTACTCAAAACTGTACACAGCCGAATCTGTGGCACAGTGATGGAGTATCACAATGGCATGCTGGCGACCTGGGTTTGCACCCTGAGCCTGGAACAGCAAGAGTAGAGTCTGGCAGGGAGGGATTCAGAGCATGCTTTGGACACTCTGCTATGGGGGGGGGGGGACTTTGCTTCCATAGCGGCTCCTGGTGGTGGCGCTGTGGAGGTGCACTTGGTGGCATGGGAGACCACATGCTGCCGAGCATCCTTTCCCCCAGGATGCTTCAGCAGATGCACGTATGTACACTACCGGTCAAAAGTTTTAGAACACCCCCATTTTCCAGTATTTATTGAAATTTAAGCAATTCAAGTCCAGTGAATAACCTGAAATGGTACAGAGGTAAGCGGTAAACTGCTAGAGGTTTTAAAAAAAAAAAAAAAAAGATTAGGTTAGCAAAAACTGCTTTAGAGAAATTGCAAAGAAAGCCAAGGTGTCAGTGAGTACAGTTTCCTACACCATCAAAAGGCACTTGGAAACTGGAGGAAACTCTGACAGGAAGAGGTCTGACAGACCCAAAGCCACAACAGAATCAGAAGACAAGTTTCTGAGAGTCAACAGCTTGCGTGATAGGCGGCTCACAGGACAACAGCACAGAGTGACTGGCACCCTGAACCAAAGGGCTACCACAGCATTTGCAGCACCATGCAATACCTTCTGGTCTCGCCCTAGTTGGTCAGGGGTTCATCCTACAACAAGATAATGACCCAAAACATACCTCCAGGCTATGTAAAGTACCTTAGGAAAAGAACAAGATGGTGGGCTTCAAATCATGGAATGGCCAGCACAGTCTCCAGACTTAAACCCCATCGAGCTGGTTTGGGATGAACTGGACAGAAGGGTGAAAGCAAAGCAACCTACAAGTGCAACACATTTGTGGGAACTTCTGCAACAGTGTTGGGAAGAACTTCCCAAACAATATTTGATGTCCATTGTAGGAAGAATGCCACGAGTGTGTTCGGCGGTTACAGTATGTCTGCAAAAGGTGGCTACTTTGATGAGTCAAAAATTTAGATAAAATTTTGTTAAACAAAATGATTCTATGATTTCTTTTTTATCTCCAATTGTTTATTTGTTCTATGCTTTAATTTCAGAGTACATTGAGACATTAACCTGCGTAAATTTCAATAAAAACTGGAAAAATGGGGGTGTTCTAAAACTTTTGACCGGTAGTGTAGGTGGTGGGTGGGGCCCTGTAAATTGAAAATACTGCACCGCTGCAGGATGCCGCCTGCCTCGCACTGCAGGTCCCACACCATCAACCGTGGTGCCACCAGGAAACCGAGTACAGAATTCGCCGGGGGTCGTGCTCCCCACCCCTGTAGGCCTTGCCCTGGGGGGCAAGCAAGGAAGGAACACTAGAAAGGCAGATGATGGGAATGGGTGTGTAGTAGGACCAATGGGGTCTGCTCCGTGTGGGAGCATTAAAAAAACAAAACAAAACAAAAAAAATGCACTCAAATGTGTATAGTGAGTAAGCCTGCCTACACCATTGGCCCGAAGTGGCAGCATAGGCTGGTTACACATGTGGCTGCCCAACCAGTAAATTTGTTTTGTGTGTGTGTGTGTGTGTGTGTGTGTGTGTGTATATTTTGTAAAAAAAATTTTTTTTTTTTTTAAATGAAAGTGTTTTTGTAGTGCTCCCACAACCTCGAACGTGCTGGAGGTTTTATTTCAGAACTAACTGGTGGCTCTGTGTGCAGCACTGTGACGCACACCAGCAACCTTGAAGATTTCTGATCAGCTGGAAGCTTGTTGAACCGCAGTAGGGAAACACACTGATAGAAAGTGGAGCAGCAAGCAGGAGCTAGCAGTGTCTGGTCAACAATCATAAAATGTGTGCTACAGCAGTGGGACTGGCGCCTGCTATAGGCATAAGAGCTCAGTGTTCCTTCAATAGCTTAATTTCTTACCAAGAATGATTCAAAAACAGGTACCTGGATCCCCCAAAAAGTACTTGTCTTGTATTGAGTGAAGGCACACAATGCCATGCAGGATCACTTCCAGGCAACTAATTAATAAGTTACAGATGACTGAATTTTCAAAGAACAGGAAAACCAACAAAGTAGGTATAAATGACAGCACAAATCTATTAAACCTGTTGCAGAAATCACTGGGGCTCCCTCATGGAGTGCCAACTGAGCCCCCTCCCCCCCCATTGCTTCCTTCTCTGTTATGTCACCAGGCGCATTTTACGCATGAGTGCTTTTTTTTTTAAAGGTGAGCAGTAGACACATGAAGGGCCCCTTATAACTAGCATGCTTTAAAGAAACAGAACAATAAAGTGAAAGGTGCATACAGGTATAAAATGTAGAATAATATATAGGGGGAGTGCCTAACGAGAATTTAATGCATACTCAGGGGGTGGGCTTCTACATAAGCATCCCACATCGAGGGTGTGCATTGAATTCGAGTTTTGCATTCCCTCCCATATGTAGTTTTATGTAATTTTTGGGGAGCGCTTCCTCACCTTGTAAACACTACACAGTAATTATAAAAATCAGTGTGGGCAGTGGATGGTGTTTCTGATCAAAGCATTTAGGCAGCATAATGTGGGGTTTAAAGCCCCCCCCCCAATTTATTTCCCTTCTCTTTTAAGAGCCCTGAAGGTCCCTTCTGTCTCACCTCTCCTGTCTTGGTAGCAGCTGTATTAGTTGAGGAACAGTAGAGGCAAGTTCCATTTCAATAATTTTTTTTTCCCTCAAGCGTGAAGTGCGAGGAGCACGATGTGTAGCTTGTGGGGTTGTTACATTTTAAAATGGAAAGCTAAAAATCTTTAAAAGTCTAGAGAGCTACAGCTGGCTCCAGGGCGCTGAGGAAGGGGTTTGCTCGGCACGCTTGTGACCAGGTTCGCCTTGAGCTGGCGAAGTACCAAGGCGGGAGGAACCGTCAGGGAGGAATGCACAGCGTCCATTGGATGCTTCCTCTGGGGGAGAGTCTGCCTTAAGCACCTACAGATTGGCGTGTGCTTGTGACATAATGCCTCAACGAACACCCCGCACGCCCCTGCCCAAGGATGCCAACCCACAAGGCCGAGAACTTGATGAGATGGTTCACAGAATATGGAAAAAATGGCACCTCAGCCAGTTGAATGATGGCCGCTGTACACTCGCTGCCATGGAGCCCCCGGACAGCTGGAACCAGCCCCAGCAGCACCCAAGACCAAGCAGAAGTCGATAAGGCACATCCTCTCTGGAAGGAGAGGACCTGCCCCTAAAGGATACATGGGGTTAACTTTGGGGATGCACATGGCAGCACCATGACGGGTTGCCTGGGACGGGCAGGTCTGAGGCAGCCCAAATGAGAGTCCGGCCGAGGTGCAGGGGAGGCCCCCAAAAAATATAGTCTAGAGGGCTGCTCTGAAACAAGTCCTGGAGACACTGAAGAGATTGGGGGGTTGGGGAGAGACCGTGTTTGTGCACTTGAGAAGCAGCAAGCGTAGATCAAGGGAGACCTGGCACGTATTCGCAGTTATAACCTGCGGGTTATAACAGCGAATTGTAGCCAGGTTTCTCCATGGGAGAAAATGTTCCCCAGTTATAAACACATTAAAAACATTTAAAATGTGTGCAGTATATGGGGCGCGTCTGTACCGTTAAAGACTCTGCAAAGCAGAAAAGCACATTATTAAAAAGATTCTTAATTTCATATCTAGTTTGTGTTGCCGAGATCTGAATTCAGAAATATTGCTGAAGGAAAAAGGTGGGCCACTAAAGGTCAAATGCAGTAGACCCACCAAAGTTACACCAGCTGTTGAGATCCATATGGTGCCCAACAGTGGGGAACAGTGCATGGAACATGACAGTTTCATAGTTGGAAAAAAATATTCAATTACGTTGTGCAATGAAAGAAGTTTTCCGGATCCAAATAGTGCACAAAGAGGCACACTGATTGGAATGTTGCATCTAATTAGAATGCACGTTGCACTAGTAACATTTTTTTTTTTTTTGTAAAACAGCCAGGGAACTACAGGAGAGCAAGCAAATTGTCCAAAATCAGATACCTAACAAAACAGTAATTGTTGAGATATTCTTTCCCCTCTTCCTGCACAGGCTGATATAAATAATGGCTTGTAAAAGACTCCATTGGCAAGCGAGGCAGTGCAGAATGGGGCACAAACTGGGGAAAAATAAAATGGAAAAAAACACTAAAATTAGTACACCAGGTAAAAAGCACATGATCATGAAAATGAAAACGGTAATGCAAGCATTGTTCAGAGAGCTCATACAGTGGCATAGGTGAACCATCATTACACGGGGGGGTTCCAGCTGAGCAGAGCTTGTTGATAAAATTAGTCTTGCTTGTAGCCCATCATGTATGACCAGGTTTTTATAATGCCCAAATCCCAACCAGGTATAAATCAACCTGAAATGCACTGTGGTCTCGGTGAAGTAAAATCACAAAACTAGACTAACTTCCAGCCTGTCATTTAGATCAGGTTTTTGTGTGGCACCTGTTGAAAAAAAAAGTCAGTACTGCTCCATTCTAAATAGGAACCTATCATAATCTCTATCCCTTCTCTTGTTAATAGGCTTTTCTATGACAGTGACTATTTATTGAATTTTTAACGGGTGGGCCCACTGAGACAAGACAGTCCCTTTTTCAGGGCGACCTGGGAAGTTCAGTGCATTGACAGTGCCTTGCGTTGAGAACAATACATTCACTTTAACACCTTGGTAATACAGCACAAGCTAACAAGTGAACAATACAGATGCAGGATACATATGGAACAAATACAGTAATTTAGAGCAAATACAGTAATATATTCAAAACAGGCGGTAGTTGGAGAACACAGATACCTTGTGCACGACTCTTTGGTAAAGTCAGGTTTTCACTAAATATACACTAAACACAGTTAACAATTATAGCTGGCAGGATGGGAAGCCAGGCACCGGATAAGGTAGAGCAAAATTTATCAAGGAAATCCAGAATGGCAGGATGGAGATAACAGACTCCAGGAATCGGCAAAAACAGTTGCATTATGTGGCAGCAAGGAGAAGTAGCAGAGACACCTGAAAAAGAGGAAGAGAGGTGATAGCCAGAATGGTTGGGGGAAGTGAGTTCCGATAGGATACAGCTGAGAAGGCAAAAGACCTCTGGGCCATGGCTAGCAGAGTTTAGGCAAGAGGAGGAAGGGCAGCGAGGCAGATCTGAGATTTATGTATTTGTGAATTTTTAAACAGGAAGGCATACTGAGCGAAGTACTGCTCGATTCCAGATGTGTCCTGGGGACAGTAGAAAATAATGTGAAGCATACAGTTTAACAAGGTGAGATAATAGCAGGCAATATAGCCTATAGGTTAGACTCTAACCATTAGAGTAATGAGCTGTGAATAAACTTGGTACATCCAGCGGACCAGACCTTGGTTTGATTCTCACAACCTCCACTTGCATACTGTGTGACTCTGAGCAAGTCACTTAACTGCCCAATGCTCCCAGGTCACCCCTGAAAACAAGCACTTGTGCCTAGTGGGCCTTACCCAGTTACCAAAGACTAAAACTAATAGGTACAGGCAAGATAACAGCAAGGATACATGGTATAGGACAGAAGTGCATTTACCGTACAAGTTATTACAGCTGAAGGGAAAAAGACAGGTACAAATAATGATGCGGGGTGCGGTAGTGCAACCAGTGCAGCCATGACTGTGGTTCCAGACAGGGAAAAGAGGCATTGGGATCACAAACTGAGTAAGGAATGAGGTGGGAATTACAATAAATGACACTATGGGATAGATATTTAAGTTAGCCCAGGTGCTAAGGTTTTGCACCCAGTTTGTGGGTGAGGTCTATATTTGGACACACCCACAGTGTGGGCAAAACCTGTTATGTTCACGCCTGAGTGCTGACTTACCACTGTGTCCATGCAAATGAGGTCCTCCCTTGCATATGGATGCAGCGGGAAATCCAGAGGTTTGCACAGGTGGAAAAAGCCATCTGAATGGGCACCGTTTACCACCTTTGCAAACCCTGACTTAACAGGGCACAAGGCCCTGGTGGCCAACTGCAATCCTGCAGCTAGCCACCCCCCCATCCCTCGAACCCCGGCCGATAGAAGCAGTGAATGCCTTGGTGTCCAGAGGCACCTCCTGCTCCCCCCTCCATTCAGCTGTACCTGTTAAAATCAACTTCTCTTTGGTGTCTGGTGGCACCGTTCTCCTACCAATCTTTAGTGCAGTATTATGATCGACTTCTGTGGTGTCTGGTGGCACATTCCGATCTCCATCCCTGTGTTATGATTAACATCCCTGGTGTCTAGTGGTACCCTCTACTTGCCAGGCATCGGACTCTGTGCTAGCCCTAGGTCCCGGTGGCTAGCGGCCCCTCCTCCGCATTGGGCACACCACCCAGCCAACCCCTACCCATACCTGTGTAGCGGATGCCATGCAGAGGGTCTAATATGGTGACCGGCACAACCCTCCATCTCCTCAGCCAGTCACCATATAGGATGCCAGGGAGGGCACGTCATCCCATACTCCGGCCAACTGAGGAGGTGAGCAGAGGGCTGTGCCAGTTACCATATTGGACCATCCACGCAGCACCAGCTACAGATGTACAGGGGGTGGACTGGTGTGGGAGGGCCACTAGCCTAGAAGGGATATGATAGAGGTCTTTAAATATCTCAAGGGAATGAATAGGGTAAGCCTTGAGGGGGTGATTCAGCTGAGGGAGGTAGGGGCCACCAGAGGACACTTTGTGAGGCTGGACGGGGAAGACTGAGGGGGAAAACAAGGAGTCACTACTTCACTGAGAGGGTGGTGGAGCCCTGGAATGCGCTGCCTGGGGAGTGGGTGGCTGGTACAACTGTGGAGCAGTTCAAGAAAGACTGGGATAGGTATAGGGGGAGGGTGCATCCCGGAGCCCCACTGGGGGTTGGGGACCCTGTAAGGAGGGTTGGGGCTATAACAGTGCCCTGGGAAGGCACTGATCCTCGAGCAGACTTGATCCAGCTACCTGTACAGTATATGAATCTTTCCTGGGAAAAAATAGGCTGTTTAAGGAACACTAGTCCCACTGTTGTACCTCAGAAGGATATAAACACCATGATCTTTGAACTGTGATACAACAAGGTTTCAGTTGGCATAGAAATCCATGCAGAACAAACCCTCACTATACACTGTAATGCTGTTGTACCACAGTTCACTGGTCATAGGATGCTGTTGTAATCTCCTTTTTCAACACTTTAGAATGAACATTTGTGCCACTTGTCATTTACTTTCACAGACGCAATACACACGCCAGACCCTTCCCTAACACAAAATCTTCTGTTGTTCTAACAGAAAACCACCCCTCACCTGGGTGGGCTTGCTGCATCTAGGTGAGTGTGCTCCTGCTTTCTTTTTAAATTGCAAATAAACTGTAGATTGTTAGAAAAATAAACAACAATTTTATTTAAAAACATTTACTAAACAAAATTGCACATGGGGAACCATACACAACTCGGCTGTGCTTCTTCGGGGTTCTGATGATAATTGCTCCCTTTGTGGTTGTGTTGGCTAGCTTTTATGAAGAAATTCACAAAGAAGTGACCACGAATATAAGCTCTTAAGGTAATAGTGGCAAACAACTAGCAACTCATTACACACAATGGATACAAGTAGGTTACTGAGACATGCGTCTCTCAAGCAAAAGTACTGTACCTGGAATAAATGTACAGTATAAAAGAAAGGACAAGATCGGTCATTTCAGTGTAAAACATACGAGTCCTGGCATCATACTCTTCTATCTATTGATATGATCCTGAAGGTGAGGAAAGAGTCCAAAAAGCTCTCTTCCAGCCACCACTGTCTTTGAGGCTTTAATTCTAGTATCTTCTCTCCTTGTTCTTCTCTGCTCCTGGAGTGGCAAATGAAAGTCGGTATCAGGATCCATTCCAGACACTTACACAGTTACAGAGTTCCAGATTTTAGTCCATAGTCCAAGGTTCTAATCTCGACCACTCACTCAGGTGAGTGAGCCTTAGTTATGCCTTTATTGTAGATTGTCCCTACAATCAGCCACTCTCACAGGCAAAGCAGGATTCCAGCTCCGGCATCATTCCCTCACTTTGGCAGTTAAGAGTCTCTGCACTGCTCCTGCATGTAGCTCTTATTGGTGGAAAGCTCTGTTGGTTGTACAACATTTGCCTCAGCAGCAGATGCAATGTGCAGTTTAGACAGTAGATGGCTTCGGAGGCACTGTATCCTCTGTCTGAGCTGCTTGTGCTTCAGCTTACCCTGGATATCATAAGTCGGAGGATGTCAGAAGGGCTTACTTCTCAGTATTGATGTACAAGTCCCTTTACGTTCACTGCAGTTCATGAGTGCACTGGGACACCTATTCCAAGTCAAGTTAGTCCCTGGTTCGAATCAAATCCATTATTATGTGCTTTTTTAAATTCTTCTAACTGGAGGGCAAAGTCCTCAGAAAATCTTTACACCTTATCTGTGAGCAGTCCCCTTCTGAAGGTATAATGCCAGAGCTGTTAATTTCAGCAGTTCAAAATATAACAGTAGACCATGTTAATATAATTGGTAAAAGACATGCAGGTGTTCATAAATCTCACTAACAAAACAAGTCCCTATATTTTCTCAGGCCCAGACCCTAATTGAAATCTGCTTCGTTCAAGAAAGAGTGTCTCAGCTTATATGCGAGTCTGAAGGCTGCTGACTTACGTTCATTACAACATTCTGAAATTTCCATTTCAAGCTAGTACTCTGTCTTGACCTGACTTTCTATGGCCTAGTGTCATGGCATAGGACCTGTATGCCTAGTACAAAGTGCGGAGTGTACATTTCATATTTTCTATTACATATGACATGCAAATCAGTATTTGAGCAGTTTTCCGTACACCCTTTGGATGAGATGTTAAACTGAGGTCTGTCTGTCTTTTCTGGTAGTTCTGGTGGTACTTCTTGAAAAGAGTAGGGCCGTACTTTACCAGACACGTATTACGAAATTGTAGGCAAATTAGGTCTTGTGTAAATACAAAGAATAGGAAGAAAACATAAAACCCAAAGGAAAAATCAAACTCCCCACCAAACCTGTAAGAAGAACCTCTTTAATAAGCAACAGATAGTTAAGACTTGCTGCATCTCAAAACAACCAATGGCTATCAAGTGTTGCTCAACTGCATTGCTAATCTGTCTGCCCTGTCCTGAAAACCACCTCCTGCTATTGTCTCTCTCTGCTTGGTGCCTAGGTTTCTAGCATCCATTGTCCCTGTTAGCCTTAAATTAACAGACCCTTCTCCCCTCCAGAGGCATCCTGCTCTGGATAGGCGACCGCCTACTCCTGCAAGCTGCGGCAGCTGCTCTGACTCCGGTAGCGGTTCTGCGCTGACTCACCCGCCTCCCAGCCTACAACCAAGTACGGATTTTGAAGAGCAGCCCAGAGTCACTGATGGGATTGAACTTGGCGCTTTTTGCCTTTCTGGCCGATTGGCTGCTACTACTACTGCTCCTGAGCTCTGACTGAGCACAACGCTATTCCCCCTTCTCTTATTGGTTATCGCCTCTACTCCTTTTAAGCTGTCTTTTTTTTTTTTTTAATACAAAAACTGCTGATGCTGAGTTTTCCAGTACCGACTGTCAAGTAAAACAGGATGGTTAAAACAAAAAAAAAAACTATAATTTTGTCTTTGTTTCTCATTTGCAAATTATATTGCAAAGCCACTAGAGGGCAACAACTCGAGGAGGATCCATACCATCAGCCTGTACTGTTTTATCTCCAATACTGCTCTCATGGCTATCCTTGGCTGGCTAGTAACCCTGGCCTGCCTTATTCTTCTCTGCTCTGCAGACCAATTTATGGCACACTCCTTAAGATTCCATCCTCGAGTCAGTACTCCTCCCCCTCCGTGTCACATCTGTCCTGACTCCCCCTGCATAGTCTTACGCACCCCTTGCCTTCCTAAACCTGGCACTGCCCTCCTTGGGCTCTGGCTCTGCTAGTATTTGCGTGTACCTACCATACAATTTTCCCCTGGAATGAAGCCTTCTTGTGCCTCTCTATGGGTCTGTATTTCTCGAGCAGGGGATATTGAGTTCAGTCCTAGGCCTCCTTTTCCAGCCTCTACACAAATCCCTGTCACTAATACTCAGCCCGCTCCCAAAGGCTTGAAAATAACACACATGACTTTTCGCAGTCTTCTCCCTAAGATAGCTGAATTAGAAGCCTGGGTTTCCCAGAAGAAACCTGACATCCTATGCATCTCAGAGTCGTGGCTAAAGCCAGCTGTCAAACAGCATGAGGTGTCACTACCTGCCTATAATTACTTTAGGAAGGATGGGCAAAAGAGGCTGGTGGTGTCCTTTTGTACACTCGGGCTGACTTGGATGTCATCGAACTTCCTGAGCCTGACTCTGGATCCCAGTCGTGGCATCCATATTCCTCTGTTTTGACGCTTGGAAAGGTCAAAAAATTAATTGGGTGCGCCAACTTGCCGCCCAGCAAGGTTTCTGTTGGCCTCCCTCCTTCTCTTTAACTCCCTTCCCAATCTCCCATGCCATGATCTTACTTTGTGGTGGTCTCAATATCTATTGGCTTAACCCTAATGCGGACAAGGTGTGTTCCACACTTGCAGATTCTAATCTAGTACAATTTATTCAGGATCCTTCGCGTCTCAATACCAAATCTGGTAAAAATACTTTGCTTGATTGGGTGATAACTAATTTCCCCAAGAAGGTCAGAGCTGCTGGATTTCTTTCAGATTGTATAAGCGACCATTCTCCAACTTTCTGTGTATGGAGGAATAACTGCCCTAACCCCTGTCCCAAGATTATCCTTGTTAGGGACATAACCAAGTTTGTCATCAGTAGCTTTTGTACCTCGATCATTAACACTGACTGGAGCCCAATTAAGACTCTTCCTGATATCAGTCAAGCCCTGGATTTCTTTATCTCCACTCTCACTCAAATCATTGATAACTACGCCCCCTTGAAAAAATGCAGGTCCAAGGGTGTCGAGGCTCCATGGCTTAGCTAGGACATTAGGGTGCTTATGTCCTTCAGAGACCGGGCATGGTGGACTTGCAAAAAAAGTGGGCTGCCCTCCGATTGGCAGGTCTATAGGCAACTCGGAAATAAACGTAAACACACCCTCCATCAAGCCATGTGGTACCCTATCAGGATACTGAAGCTGAGGGTCCCGACATGTACGGGCCTGGATTCGGTATCCTGAAATTAGGGATGCCCAACATTTCAGCCCGACAGCAGAATGTCATTACGCTGGGTGAAATGTCATTTTGCTGTCTGAAATTGTATTTCGCTTGGCGAAATGCTGAGTTACGCCCACGGAACATGGTTCTACCTGGCGTAACCATATGAGGATGGTGGAGTGAGGTGCTGGCTGAGCTGCCTGTGGTGTGGAGCACTAATGCTCCTACAGCTTGGACAGCAGGCTGTTGGGGACATGGTTCAATTCCCGCCATGGAAACTTTTATAAAAAAAACGAAAAAAACCTAACAACCAACTCCGAAGTCCGCTCCCCTTGGAGTTGGTGATTTTGATTAGGGCTGTGGGGTGAAGCGGAAGCCCCACCATAACACAAATCCTCATCAAGATTTGAGTTTCCGGCCCCACCTCAGCATAGTGTAGGTCGGAGACTGAATTTTGGGATTGCATAGTAATCCAGCCAAATGCCACCATTACAGATCCTTACATTCTGAACACCTTTGCCACTCCAAAGAGTTTTGGAGACAGGTTAATTCCCTGGTCAAAGGGAAAGCTGCTGAACTCCCGAGCTCCTCACTGCCCAGGGTACCACCCTAACTGACCCTCCTTCTGTTGCCAATGGATTTAATTAATTCTTTACAGATCTCCAAAAGTACACTTCTCTCTTCCAGAACTCATCTGTTTGCCCCTTGGCCCCATCATCTTTGGCCTGCTGTGGGACTCTGCCTGCGTTCTACTTGAAGCTGGCATCTCTCAAGAGGTCCAGAGGCTTCTTGGTAACTGGAAAGCTGAGAGCTCACCTGGTCATGACACCCTGAAGCCCAAGTTTCTTAAGCTGGGTTGCTCCTGCCCTTGCTCACCCTGTTCGTGACTTATTCAAGAGGTCCTTCCTCTCAAGTACAGTTTCCGACAAGTGGAAAGTAGCAGCTGTTGTGCCTGTACATAAGGGGGGCCTAACTCAGTGGGCAAAAATTTCAGACCCATATCCATCCTTTTGCCCATTGGCTAAAATTCAGGAAAGTATCATATACATGTAACCCCTCACCCCTGCCTTTTTGCCAAACGACAGGTGGCATGCTGTTGGCGCTGACAGCAGTACCTGGTGGGGACCTGGGTTCGGGGAGGATGAGGTTACTTGGCACAGGGGGACCTAGGTTTGGCTACTCTGCACAGGGGCACCCAAGTAAATCCGGACACAGGAAGCAGTAACTGTAATGTCCAGAACCAGGAATGGGATTCTACAGTGTGGCTTTTATTCACAAACTAGCTGAACACAACAAAGCATAGTTGGACCCCCATGGGGCTACATTTACTGGTAATGCAGATTAGAGACTACAATGCGGTCCACTTGAAGAATGAACCAGTTATACGGTTTTCAGGCTCTGGACCCACCAGGCACACAACCCGGACTTGCACGCGCTTTGGGTACACAGCCTGACTGGCCCGGCTCCCCTGCCGGCCACTTGATCAGCGGTCCATTTAAAGAATGAACCCATTTTCCTGTCGTGGCTTCCCACACCACCTAGAGTCTGCGACTCCTAGAGAGATTTTCCCATTTGCAACCCACGTCTGGGTACTTCCCTCATCACTGGCCAAGTGCATGAGGCAAAGTAGCAATCACAGCAGAAATCCGTAGAGGTGGACCTGGTTACTAAAGATGGGGGGTGTTCCCACCTCCAGCTCCGACAGCCCATACCCGGCCATTTCTCTGGAAAAACTGAAACTTCTGAATGTAGATTAAATGGTGGATGACCTGTCGCACCCCTATTACTTGAATTCACACAGCACTCTACCTTTTGACACTGCTCCATTTGTTTGTCTTAGTCCTATAGGCCTCCCAAATAGTAGTTCAATTCCTAGAATTCTTCACATATCCCGGGCTGAAGAAACACATTTTTTGGCCTCTCGTTTTAGAGCAAACACTCACCCTTTTGCAGGTGCCCCACAGGCGAATCACAACTCTTCCCACTTTCCAAACACAGACTGAACTGAAATAGGCAGCTTTCTTTCTTCTTGCCGAAATAAGGGGATTGCCCCTGGAATCTACATGGGGATCTTTACATCTCCCCCCCACCATAGGGAGGGGCACTGAGACCTGAACAGCGGTCTCCACCACTTGAACTGACTCCTTACTTGAAGACAAACTGGAACTGAACACTATCTTTGAAAACTCCCAACGTTCTATCTAACTCCCTCTGCTGCAGATTCCAATGTGGCTTATGCAGCTGCGAAAGTTCTGTTGGTCATGTCATCCCTCAGTCTCAGCTGAGACTAAGAACAGAGTGAGACAGTGTGAAACCCATTTAACTGGAGTTTCACAAGCTGCCTTCCCTGCCTACCACTAGGTCTTACTGGGATTCTAGTAACCCCGGGTAACAAGGGGTTACATAAAATCACCTTCAGAATTAACTTAACCACAACTTGCTATCCCCCTTCCAACATGGGTTCAGAAAGAACCATAGCACCCTCACTGCCTTGTTAAAAGTAACCGCTGACATTGTAGGCCATGGACTGTGGTTCTTCCATTCCACTGGTGCCATATTTGTTGACCTTATGAAACGTTCGACCTGGTGAACCACGATCTCCTGCTCCAGCAACTTTATATACTTGGCCTTGACACTGGTGTCCTAAGCTGGGTCCAGTACTGGAGGCAACACCTTCACAAGGACATTAACGAAATTGAAGCAGTCCAGAGAAGGGCAACCAAAATGGTGCAGGGACTGCATCAGAAGACATATGAGGACAGATTAATGGAGCTCAATATGTATACCCTTGAGCAAAGGGGGGAGAGAGGTGATGTGATCGAAACATTCAGACACCTTAAGGGCATTAACAAGGTGAAAGAGTCTAACATGTTTAAAAATAAGAAAAATAGCAGGACAAGAGGACACAGCATGAGATTAGAGGGAGGCTGATTAAGGGGAAATGTGAGGAAATTCTTTTTTTTTCACAGAAAGAGTGGTGGATGCATGGAATGGCCTACCTCAGGAAGTGGTGGCTATGAATACAGTGCAGGGCTTCAAACAGGCATGGGATAGGCATAAGGGAGCAATACAGATGAGTATGAATAGATAGGCCACTGACAGAGCAAAGGCCGATGGCACATTTATAAGGTAGAAAAAGAAATGGGCAGAGTGGATGGGCCTTGCGGTCCTTATCTGCCGTCAGCCTCTATGTTTATATGTTTCTATGTCTAAAGCTACCTATCCTGCCGGTCTCAAAGGGTCAAGCGGGCTGGTTCTCTCTCTAGCCTCAGACCCATAATGCATGGTGTACCCCAGGGCTCCTTTTTAGGTCCTGTGTTATTCTCCTTATTTATTAATGATTTACCCAGTAACTGCGGAGGGGCCTCTGTGCATTTTTATGTGGATGATGCCATCATCTACCGCTCCTCTCCGGATGTTGACTGGATAAACCGAGAACTAGCATCAGACTTTGCTGCTTTTGTAGGTTGGTTCAGACAGAACCAACTTGTCCTTAATACGAAAAAAACAAAAAGCGTGTTATTTTCCCACTCATCCTCCTCATCACATACCATCTCCCCTCTCTGTATCGCCTTTCTTCATGGTGATTCCCTTGAGCCCGTTGCTACCTTCAGATATCTGGGCATCACTTTAGATACTTCTCTATCCCTCAGTGCCCATGTCTTAATCATAACTAAATCACTAAACCAAAAGCTAGGTGGTCTTTATCGCATCTGCCCTTTCCTCATCTCTGTCTCTTGCCATAAGATTTCTTCCTTGTTCCTTCTTCCACTGCTAACCTATGGTGCTCCCTTACTGCTCTCCACTAATGCTGCTGCCCTGTGTCTCCTAACTCGGGCCTACCACAGGGTGGGAAGGTTCGTCTTGGGGACCAATGCCTGTCACCACCACTGTTGACGTCCTTGCACCATTGAGCTGGTTGCCCTACGAATCTAAACTGAGGTATACCACCCTGTGTTTCATTCATAAGCTGGTGCATAAATTTACCCCTCCTTGCCTAACTGAGATCATCAGCCTAAGACAAGCTGTCCGTGCACTAAGGTCTGCCTTCTCATTAGACTCAGTGTGCGACTAGCCACTGCCCGCAAGTCCTTCTCATGGGCAGCACTGTCTGACTGGAACTCCTTTTCCCCCCTCCCCCATCTTATCATGCTCCCCTCTTCTGAGTTCTGAACCAATCTGCTTTTCTTTCTCTCTGCCTCTGCAGAATGCTCCTGCCTTCATTGATGACTGATCTTCTCTTATACTGCTCTATATCCTTCTCCTCATCCGACCTGACCCCTTATCCAGGCCCCTCTTCTTACCTCCCATCCTTATCTCATGGTATTCTTGCCATCTCTTCGCTCCCTCCTGTATCAGTACTACTTATCAGCCTTCAGATTTCGCTGCTTCTGGTCATCCTGAAACTGACTTGTAATATGTAATTACCAATGTGTAAATATCTATTTTGTTAGCTATTATAAACTGTTACTTTTAATATTTCTGTATGTTTTATGATTCTTTATCCCCTACCTGCTGTATGTTAATTTTATTACTGTAACAGAATTCCCTTGTTTTCGCACTGTACTGTATTGTTTGTTGCTGCACTCCCGGGTCTACCCTGAAAAAGGGACTGTAATTATCTCAGTGGACTTATCCGGTTACCAAAACTCAATAAATTAATTAGAGCTGTGGTAACACATTTTATTCTTGTTATGGTATCTAAAGCACTGCTGACCAGAAATTTCTGAATGTATCTAGAGTTAGTAGTTATAGTTCTTTATAGTAAAGCTCTTTTAAAGCACCTTCACTGAATTTGGCAGTAGATACATAAGAACACTGTACCTGCTGTAGCACTGATTGGCACCTCACCTGCCACAAATAAAACTTCAGGCAGGCAAAGATTACCACTGAAGTGCTGGTATTGTACCTACTACTCCTCTGAGGAGGGAAGTCACCCAGTACAGTGTTTGCATGCATTAATCTTTGTAGCCATGGAGTTTCCCAGCGTGTGGCTAGAAATGTTGAAAATCCTTGTATGACAGTGCAGTCCAGTAAGAAATGTTCTAACGTGTGTACTTGGGCCAGGCAGTTTGGCTTTGGGCATATATGTTCCTCCACACTTTTTTATGTTTTTTGTTCCCCTTTACACTCAAATGACCATGTGAACATGACTACAGAACATCCCACATTTTTGTGGGATCCTGTGATTCGTCAGCTGATCGGCCTCTGTTCATACTCTATATGCTGCTGCCCAAGATGGTTCAGGTGCAGCAGGATATCCCGTATGAACAGAGGCTCGTGAACCTGAACATGTACTCACTGGAGGAGAGAAGAGGGGGCATAAGACCTTCAGATACCTTAAAGGCATTAACAAGGTGAACATAGGGGCTCTTTTTGCAAAAGTGAGAACAGAAACACCAGAGAACACAACTACAAATTAGTGAGGGGGAAGGTACAGGAAGGAAGCCAGAAGGCATTTCTTCACTGAAAGTGTGGTTACAGGATTGAATGCACTTCCAGAGGGGGTGGTAAATCACAGTAAAGTTGTGGTAGTTAAAAGAGGGTGGCATGGATTCAAGGGGAAGGTTAGGATAGAAACATGGGAACAGAATTTGTCAGGAGAAAAGGACTGCTTGGTGACCTAGTCTGCCCAGATGATCCCTGCCTAGTCTGTCTTCGCAGCCGCTAACTGGTTTCCAGCGACCCTCCCTCCTTTCTCCTCCTCCCTGCCAGTTTACTATTATAAAATAGTGTTTAAAAAAAAAAAAGCTCACCAAATCTAACATTTTTGTTGGTTAAAAAGCATCACCTGACCATTGATTAATTTATCTAGAAACTGCACAGTTCATAACTAACTTGTACTTATCTAGTTAGCAACCACCTAATGGGATGAAAATGACCCTTTTCCATTAAAAATAAAAAAATGTTTCTTCCTTTTAAACACACACACAAAAAAAAAAACCAACAGCAGGGCATAGGTTTCTTCAGAATAAATGCACTTCTTGGGTTCAAAGGCAAATGGCCTTTGTTACCAAACTCGCATATTCTGCCTAGCAACAAGTAAAAAAAACAAACTGGGTTTGTGGCAAAGAGATTGTGTCGCACCAGCTTGATTATTTTCAGTTTCTTTAACTAGGTCATTATGTCTGTGGATAAATGCCAGGTGTCAGTATACTGTACCTCAACTTCAGCAAGGCCTTTGACTGCAACACAAGAGGCTACTAAGAAAGATGGGGGATCTGAGAGTGGGGGTTTGGCTGACTGGGTGGGTAGGCAACTAGTTGGAGGAGAGACGACAGGGGGTGGGGATAAATGGGAGGGCATCTGAGGCGAGAGCATTCACAAGTTAGGGTACTGTGAGGGTCAGTCCTGGGGTCTGTCTGGTTCAAAAAGGTTTAAGCAACATAGGTGAGGATATTAAGGGGGTTATGTCTCTTTTTGCAGACAACACAAAACTATGTGGCAGGGTGGATAATGAGGAGGTGGGTCAGAAAGTTGTGCCAAGATCTGGAAAAGCAAGGGAGATAGTCAAAACTTTGGCAGTCATGCTTCTGTGCTAAGAAATGTATGGTAATGCACATTGGTGATTAAAAACCCACGTAAGGAATACTTGATGGGGTGGGGTGAGGGTAGCCATGATGGGGGGGGGGAAGGACCTGGGGTTATTTGATTAGCGATAGCTTCATAGTCTCCACACAGTGCAATAAGTCTTACAGCAAGGCAAACAGGATGTTGGGGTGTGCATGCAGAGGCTTCAGCAGTAGAAGGGGGAGGTGATCTTGCCCCAGAACAGGATCCGAGTGAGGCCACATTGTGACAGGGAGCTCCTGCCACTCTTGAGGACTGACCTTTTCTTAAATTTGTTGCAAAAGTTCTTCTATTTCTTAGCCTAATCTATCATTTACAATTTCTAGTCCATAAGGTTGGCCACCTGCGGGCACCCTCTTCCCTTTGTTGACTATGCTATAGTGTCCTCTTTAATGTTCCTTTTCCCTCGCAGGTCCCCTTACAGGGAGGTTATTGTGGTGACCTCCAAGCGTATGTAAAACAAATTGTTTATCGTTGTTGGATTTAGTATATAACACTGTGTCAAAAAATACCTTGATGTATATATCTTATGGTTATGAAACCTGTAAATGTTGAAAATATCATGGCACTAGGTGTTTTTGATAATGGTAAAAAGTACTAAGTGACTATCATAGAAATTTAGTTGTGCTATTTAAAAGGCGTATAAATTGCTGTAAACTTAATTCTAAAATTTAATGGTGATTTACATATATCCCACGATGCTTTGCATTATGGAAGTATGTATGATGGTGGATGTCTTTGAAACTTGATTTGTTGCCAATGCCCTTTGGGGTAACCCTTTTTTCAGTGATTCTGCATTGAGGTTCTTTGTCTATAAGCTTGTTTTTTTTTTTTTCCTTTTGAGCCCCACTACCCAAGCAAACAAGGCCCGCATAGCGGCGGAGGCAGTCTCTCAACTGTTAAGTTAGATCAGAGATCAGCATCATTAGGTGCTAGCTAAGTGCAGAGAAAGGACATTTATCGTCTTTTGCTGCAAACTGAAGTACTGAAGAAGGAATATGCCATTGCTGAAGGTTATTTGCTGTAGTTTCAAATCAAATTAAGCTTTTATAAAAAGCGCCTTTCCAAAACCAAGGCGTCTGTACATAACATAATAAATCAGTGAATAAAAAATTTAAAACTATATATAAAATAAAATTCACGACAGCGACATTAAAACTCATTATATGCTAGGCTAAAAAGAAATGTTTTTAATGCTACTTTAAAGCTTTGGATGGTCGGGCAATCTCACGCCTGATTAGATAAAGAATTCTACAGGTTTGGGGCCATAAAACTAAAGGACCTGGCCCCAGATGTCTTTAAACGAACCCTGGGAATCTCTAGCAATCCCTCGTCAGTGGATCGGAGAGAGCGGGAGGACAGTAGGGATGAAGGAGTTCTTTCAGGTAACTAGGTCTCTGATCGTGTAGGGCCTTACAGATCAGCAAACTGATATTGAAGATGATCCTCCAGCATATAAGCAGCCAGTGCAGTCCGCGGAGCACAGGCGTTGTATGACTGGTCCTAGATGAGCCAGTCAATAGCATGGCTGCTGCATTCTGCACTAGCTGCAAGCGGCGGATATCAACCCCCGGTAACTCCAGATAAAGGGCATTGCAGTAGTCAAGATGGGAGGTGACGAAGGCGTGGACCAAAGTTGGAAGATCGTCGGAAGGAACCAGGTGCTTCACCCGGGCGATATTCCTCAGGTGGTAAAAAGAGGCTTTGACAACTGCCGACACCTGAGATTTAAGTGTCAAACAGTCATCAAACACAACGCCCAGGTTCCGCACCTGGTCTAAGGTAGTTAACTGAACATCCCCAAGCCATAAACCTGAAGGTGATACCCACCAACAAACCCACCTCCCGGCGACCTGGGTCTACAACCAACACCTCAGTTTTTTTTTTTCTGGGTTCAACCGCAGCCAACTCGCATTCATCCAATCCTGCATTTCGGCGAAACAGTTGTTAAAGACCGAAACAGCAGCATCTTGGCCGGGGACAAAGGACATGTACAGCTGAGTATCATCTGCATAGCAGTGAAAACTCAAGCCATACTGCCTAATAATCACTCCCAATGGCAGCATATACACCACAAACAACATGGGTGCCAAAATGGAGCCCTGTGGCACCCCACAGGATAGGGGGAGTGATGCCGAGGGGAAAAAAATCCCAGACACCACTATCTGAGTCCTACCCTCGAGGAAAGATCGAAACCAAGTGAGGACTGTACCAGACAGCCCACAGATGAACCGCAGGTGCTCCAGTAGCACACCATGGTCCACTGTGTCAAATGCTGCAGAGAGATCAAGAAAGACCAAGATGGAACGGGTCCTTCGATCTCTCGCTATTAGGAGATCATTTAGTACCCGGACAAGAGCTGTCTCGGTACTATGTCTCTTCCTAAATCCAGACTGGAGAAAATCATAGACATTATGGCTGGTCAAATGATCATCCACCTGCTACGTGACCGCCTTCTCAGTAACCTTACCCACAAAGGGCAGGTTAGAGACAGGCCTGTAGTTAGCCAGACAATACGGGTCCAGGGAGGACTTCTTAAGAAGGGGCTGAACCATGGCCTCCTTCAGAGGATTAGGAAAGATCCCCCTCTCCAAAGACCTCCAGACTATCTCGGCAAGGACCAGACCGATTTTATCCACACAGCCCACTAAGAGACGTGTGGGGCCCGGGTCCAAACTACAGTTGGTCAGACGCAATGACTGGATGATAATCACATTGTCACTGACTGTGTGAAGGCTGAAGTCAAACCACACAAACTGGGTGTCCAACATCTCCTGCCGACCACTACAGCTCCCATTAGGGAGGGACAAGCGGATACCAGACCTGATTGTGGCAACCTTATCTGCAAAGAACTGAGCAAACTCCTCACACCGTTCTTAAGAAAAAGTACTTCCAGGCTGAAGACAGATTGGATTCTATAGTCAGGAAAAGCTGAGCTGGTCGACTTTGTGCAGCAGCAATCTATCTGGACAGGAATACTACCTTCTTACGGGTGATTGCTAATTGATAGACCATATAATGACCCATCAAACTAAGTTTGTCACAATCCAGGCCCGACTTCTGCCAGCGCCTCTCTAGCCTTTGTCCAACTCTCCTTAACTCCCTCAGAGTCTCATCAAACCAAGGAGACCTGGGACAAGGAATGAGGGGACGAACGAGAACAGGAGCAATGGAATCCAGGGCCCCTATCACCGCCTTATTATAGGCAAGTACCAGGTCCCCTGGATCCATGCATTCACTCGGTGAACCAGATAGGTCCAGTACCGCCATCAGGATTTCTAGGGAAACGCCCCTCAAAGGGCGGTACTGGATCATCTCCGTAGGGGCTGGCTTACTATGGGTGGCCTCGAAACTGAACCCAATGGTATGATGGTCAGACCACCCGACTGGTTCCACCACCAAATCGGATATCTCCATCCCCAGTAGGAACACCAAGTCCAATGAATGACCGCTAACATGGGTTGAGGAGGAAATAACCTGTGTAAAGCCCAGTGAAATCATTAACTGGAGGAAGTCCTGACCAAAATGCGAGAGTTCGTCGTCGACCCATGCATTGAAATCCCCCAGAACCAAATATCTGGGGGATCCCAATGTCAGTTCTGCAATGAAGTCTACGACTTCCCGCAGGAAAACAATCCTGTCACCTGGTGGACGGTAGACGAGAAGTATCTTGCACCCCACACCCTTGCCCATAATACATTCAAAAGAGTTGGTAGTTCCCACTGGTACCTCCATTAGGCCTAGTTCCGATCTAAAGCAGATGGTGACACCCCTGCCCCTACGATCCATCCTAGGGCGGTGTATCACAGAGTACTCGGCCGGAATTTCTGATGCCAAAACTGGGCCAGCATTCTCATCCAGCCAGGTCTCGGTGATGCACGCCAGGTCAGATCCAACAAAATCCGCTATTATAGCAGTTTTGTTCTTAATAGACTTGGCGTTGCATAACACCACCCGAGTAGGATGAGAATCTGAGGATGACCGTGCTTACCCGCCTGCTACAAGCAGAACCCTTGGGTATGTGAACCAGGCAGGGTGGAACCCTTTCCTGGACCCATTTTGCCCCAGCGCGTCTCCTTGTCCCCACTATCTCTGTCCGCCCACTCATTTCCGTTCCCTCTCCAGGCCCAGCCCCCATCCTCCTCCTTCTAACAATCCCCAAAGCCCTACACCGTCTAAATACCTCTGATGACAGTGGAGGACAAAAAAAAGGACGGAGGTCCCTGAGCCTGGAGGGGGAATAATACCAGACCGTCCTCATGCCTTCCCAACACATTTTCACCACACTAAGCAGATACCAGCAACTAAACAACCACACTTTACCCCAAAACTAAACAAATACAATGCCCTATACTAAAATGTTTAGCAGCACAGTATGCAAGTCCAAATCAGGAAACAGTCACAGTCAAAATAAGTCTCACAGTTTTGAGTTATTCTGGTCTAAAGAGCTGCCACCTCTTTAAGACGTGACCAGATAAGCTCAGCCAGATCCAGCTCTCACTTTAAACCTGACCAACCAGTCAGGAAATTGATGGAAAAAATAAAATTGTAGGGCACTCTCACTGACGGTATATTTCCAGTAATTTGCAGAATCAATCAGTTCCGACTCTTAGTTTTTTAAATCAAAAGATCCCAACTCTGAATGCATAACAAGAAATCCGAAACAAGTTCAGTTCTCACCTGAACCGGCCCATGACTCCACAGAGAGTCCTTTATGTATCCAGTATCAAATCCAAGGCCAATATGCAGATCTTCTTCAGAACTTCAGATTGAAAAACAGGTTCCACACAGTACCTAACCCCCCACAGCTGCCTCCACAGCTATCGAGGTAGGCACAAACAGTAACTAGAGTACAAGTTAGGACTGATTAAGCAAAAGGCCCCCCAGCACAGACCCAGGAGGCAGCCGCCTCCTCACCTGCAGAGTCTGCGACTACAGCTCCCAGGCTAAGCCAGCCCACTAGCTGACCTCCCCGGGATGCTTAGGAAACAAATAAGCCCCTGTCCACTTTCCAGCAGACCATAAGCCCATGCTTCCTGCCCGACCCGGCAGAAGTTCAAAGGCTGCCCTTCCCAGGTAAGGCAAGGGGATCCCCACTCACAATCCTCTAAAATACCACAACTCCAACTCAGTAGTATCCCTGCTCACAGTTCCACGGAACCGATGCTGTTCCTGTTGCGATTCAACCACTGAGACAGTCCGACTCTCCGCGAGCCCTGCTACTACGGTTCCTTCTTCCGGATGATAGCTGCTCACTGAAGACTCCAAACTCCCGTTTTAGCCCTCCGTTCACACGTCTCAATACTCCTGACAGGTAAGAGCTGTTAGGCTAATCGGGTTACAAACTTTACCACAATGTCCTATACGACAACACTGGATAATAAAAAATGTTTTAACTCCGTGTCAAACTTGAGGTTAAAATCCTTCTCTTAAACCCGTTATGCCACCTAGACCTTACTCACTTTTCTTTTCCTAACTTACTACCGAAAGCTACTTCACTATCTAAATAAATAAAATAAAACTGTAAATAACAAAATACTATATGAAATGAATAAACTAACAAAATAAAACTAAGCTGTTCTGCTTCTTGTGGATGACTAGCCCAGCGTGGCCGCCATCATTTGAATAAACATCACACACAGATTGTGTGTTGAACTTGAAATTCGGTGTCTGGTCTATCTGTTGTCCCACAACCCCTCCACACACACCTCGAGTACTGTGCCCAGTTCTGGAACTCACACCTGAAGAAGAATATGGCAGGATTGAGGTGTAGCAGAGGAGGACCACCAGGATGATCCAGGGACAGCAAGGCTGGACTTACAAGGAACATCTTGTGAACCTCAATGTGTACTCACTGGAGGCCGGAAGTGCGATAGGGAAGTACAAGTTTCTGGTGGATATAAATAAAGTGGATAGTAGAGACCTGTTCACCAGGAATGAGGCGTGGATATGAAAGGGCACAATGGGAAATTGGGGGGAGAAGGTTTAAGAGAGGATGTCCGAAGATTTTCTTCAGAGTGGTGGAGCAGTGGAATAAGCTGCCTGGGGTGGGATGAAGGCGGGGACAGTGCATAGTTTCAAGGTTGACTGGAGCATATTTGGGGGATTGGTAAGGGTAAAGTGGAAGTGGAGGGATGCTTGTCCTGTACAGTAGACCTGTGGGAAAATATATAAATAACAGCTCTCAAGGGCAGACTGGATGGACTATACGGATGGGATTTTTAAATGCTTGTGCTGCATCCATGTAGATGGACCCGGGTCGTACCTGAAAAATAGGCAAATGTCTGCCTAGTGTACCCCACTAAGTCAACAAAAGCTAAATAAATAAATAAAAATGTGTCCAAATGTCTGCACCTTATTCAGAGACATTTGGATGGATTTGCAACAGTTTGCACCGTTTACAGCAATTTCTGCCATGACTGTGGGAATCGTGTCCGTTTTTTTTGGATGCAAATGCAGAGTTCTGTCCCGGTAGTTGGACTGGCTCTTTGTTATCTAACTCCTGGGATGGATTTCGGCAGCTGCATTTGAAAGCTAGACGTGGCTCTTTGAAAATGCTGCTCTAAGCCTTTTTCTACCTTCACTTTCTATGTACAGTGATAGCCATCCTTATCTTCTGTTTTAGCACAGAAACGTTGACCACGTTAAGGTATTACAATTCTGCATTTCCCCTTTATGGCAGTATTATTTCAAGTACCACATTCAATGAAGTGTTACCTTATTGTGCAGAATAAGCACAGTAAGGTAACATTTCCGCTTATGAGATACCTCGACTGATGCCTCTGTAATAGGAAGTGCTTTATTGCAGTATCTTAAAGAGCTAGTGTACTGCCTAAAACTAATATTAGTTTTTAAAAGCAGTCAGCCATTACTTTTTATAGCTGAAAAACGTTATACTTTTCCCATTGGGTAATTAGAAGATTGTTTAACTGATGTTAGTAGGTGTGATGTGTGGAACAGCGTCTGCCTTGCAGCTGACAAAGCTAGTTCTTCTATTCCCTCCACTACATCATCAGCACTGTGACATCACAGATGACTGACCTGGCAGCTACTAAGTGGCTCTTCCTGAGCACATGTGATGTCGCAGTCAGTGAGGTCACAGTGCTGCTGCTGATGTGGCAGGGAATAGACAGATGGGGAGTAGATTCAAGAAGGAAACGAGGAGGCCCTTTTTCACTGAAAGGATGGTAAAAGACTGGAATGTGTTGCTGGGAAGAGGTGGTGGCTGTGAAGATGGTGGCCAGTTTCAAGGGTGGGTGGGATAGGGTGAAGAGGAGGATTGGGACCAAAGGGGACAAGGGCACTACTGGGAAGGGGGTAGGGGAGGAGATGTGGATGGTGGAGGTTGACTTTGGGATGAGTTGGGGAGGGGGGCCAGCTCCAGGGAATTAGCTGAGCTGCACACTCGGGCAGACTAGAGAGACCATTAAGGCTTGTTTCTGCTGGCAATTTCTTATGTCAGCTACCAGGCTGAGAGCTCTTCCACACAGCCAGCACATTATATTAGATAGAAAACTTTCTTATGAGCAAAAGGAAAAAGAAAAATACTTCAGAAATAAAGGGTTACAACCAGGGTATGAGATTCGTGAAAAAAAAGTACATGCCCACTTGAGCATGTAGTAAGCAAAAGTACATGCCCAGGAAAATATTTACATTATTTTAAACGTCTTCATTGGACCAAGCATTTTCGTTATCGCCATCCCCACCACCATCATCACCGCTAGTGCTGGGCCTGGCAGAAGCAACATGCAGTGACAGTGATGTTCTGGAGCCATAAGCTTTGGCGGTGGGCCTTCTTTTGCCATTTTTCCACCACTGTGATATGGCATCTTCAGGGTTATGTTCACTGAGCTGGGGTCCAGTGAGAGAGATGGACATTAGGTCGTGAAGGGTGTCTGGGCATAATCCAACCCTCCAATCCTCTTTTATTCTTCCCATTAGAGAGAAGCCTTGTTCTGCAGCAGCAGTGTGAACGGGAATCAGGAGAATTATCTTGACAACAGCCGGCACATTTCGGAATTGTTGATCCTGCATGTCTGCAAGGATCACTTTCTGCCACAATTTGAGAGACCTACAATTGTCAACAGACAGCAAGTGAAGCACGTTTTTTTTTTTTTTGAGTCTAGCCACTCCAGCAGTACCAAAGTAATATCAACTCTACGTGACTCTAGGACAACTTTATAGTGATCAACAATTGTTTGAATTGCCTGATCTCCATATGTTTCTAGTGCCTCTGTGGATGTTGGCCAATACTGAAAATTAAAAGTTCTTGCTGCTAGCAGCACTTTATTTGTTGTGAAAGACTGAAAGCGAGATTCAATGTGTTGTGATGTTTTCTGAATAATTTTTTTTTATATTTGAAATTGTGGCTTCTACAATGTCTGAAGGAGAACCTGATCTGTGTTTGCTTACTTCATTTGTCAAGTCAGCAGTGCTGTACTGAGTTAAATTATCATTTACACCTGCAAGTGTTATGCGGTGCAGAGTTTCGTGATTCGAGAGACTGTTTCGTTTCTGAATTGTGCTGTCTGCTCTGCTGTGAACCTTTTCCACAGAGGCATCCTCTTGCTGAAAGCAGAGATAAATAACCAAAAAACACCTTCAGAAAGTTCTTATAAATGACACATTTTAAAGTCTTAAGCACTTTAAGTATTGCTAGTGCTTTCTGGCCATTATCTTGCTTGTTTGTCAGTGAGATATGTTCGAGATGAGGCACTAATGCAGCCCAGTTCCTTTCAAGGGCAGAAATGGCCCTTTCTCTGTGTGCAAACCACCTAGTGCCACCAGTGTTAACTGGTCTGACCACATTAATATTTAAAAGGGGATCCCGTTTCCTGTAGGCCTTTCCAACTTTTTGGTGACCTGTGGTAAAAGGAGCAAATGTTCAACAGAAGTTGTTCTACCGACTTGTAAAAGGGACAGTCTTTGAAAGAATCTTTTACAGCTACGCAAGGTGGGGTGGAAAGGATGAAAAGGGACTTGTCAAGGTTGGAGGAATGGTCAAATATGTGGCAACTCAGATTCAGTGTAAAGAAGTGCAAGGTAATGCATCTGGGAAACAAAAACCCAGGGGAAGAGTACACAGTGGGGGGTGAGTTAATAACAACAAAAATCGTAAGAGACCTGAGAGTAATTATATCAGATTACCTAAGGTGGGCAAGCAACGTGAGAAGGCAGTAAGGAGGGCTGGGGGGATACTGAGATGCATAGGGAGAGGCATCAACAGTAGAAAACAGGAAGTTGTTATCTCTCAGTACGGACAGTTAGTGAGACCCCATCTGGAGTACTGTGTGCAATTCTGGAGACACCATCTCCTCAAAGACATAGACAGAGTGGAGGCTGTTCAGAGGAGGGCAACCAAAATGGTGCAGGGTCTGCACCAGATGACATACGAGGAGAGACTAACGCAGCTTAATATGTATACCCTTGAGGAAAGGAGGGAGAGGGGGGGACATGATAGAAACTTTCAAGTATCTCAAGGGAATTAACAAAGTCCAAGAGGGTAGCATCTTTTAGAAGAAGAGATGTGCAAGAACAAGGGGGCACAATTTGGTGATAGATGGGGGACGGCTCAGAGGTAATGTTAGAAAGTATTTTTTCACAGAGAGGGTTGTGGATGCATGGAACAGCCTTCCTGAGGAGGTTGTGAAGTCGGGAACAATGGGAGAATTCAAGAATGCATGGGACAGGCATAAGACAATTCTAGTGGGGGGCAGGAGGAAGTAAACAGTTGATTAACTAGAATCTGCAACTTAATCCATTAGGTAGGGAAATGAGCAGACTAGGTGGGCCAAGCGGTCCCTATCTGCCGTCAGTCTGTTTCTGTGTTTCAGCCAGCTCTAAACAGTGTGCACAGCAGTGTATGTCAAGTCTTGTTTTATTCGAGTAGGGACACCTGAGGTGGATCGTAACATGATAGCAGCAACATCAGATGCTGCACTGATCAACTTTTGTTTCCAACCACCATCCTTTAGACCACCCTCACTCTCTAATGCATCAGTGATGACATTTAAAATGCTTTCAGCATCAGAAACACTAACTGGTTTCAGTACAAGAAACCTTGTAACTGGCAGGCCATTGTCAAAAACACGCACGTAAATGCCGTCCTCCTCTGTCATACTTTTATCTGTGCATGAATCTAGAAAAAAAGAGAAGTAATCATTGTCTTCTAAAAGACGAGCAGTAGTGTTTTGACTATCTTGAGCAATGTAGTGAATAAAGATATGGCATTGCTTGTCACGACTATAACTTTATCCCATTACATCATCTCCATGATTTCTTTTTTGCAAATCTGTTAGCCCAGGAAAATTCCCTGAAAGACCTTTCAGTCCTAGCAACATAATATGTAGTACAGAAAAGCTTAGCAATTTGGTCCATTTCTTTTTGTTCCATTAATTGTATGGACTTCTACATTGGTCTTTCTCCAGCTTTTGTTTTGTTTTGTTTGCAATGTACGCCCTCTCAGTATTTTTGTGTGCTATAGACACTTCATGTGCCGAGATGATGTGTACTGTATAAATACTGCATCCAGTTCTAAAATTATTTTTGCTTTGGCTTTTATCATTCTGACACCATGTACAGAACATGGCACATTTATTTGTGTCCTACGTAAGCCACTGCCTGCCCTTTTTCCATGATTCCTAACATTTTCTAACTTTCAGGGCCTTAAATTGGCTTTCAGTACAAGCAGTGGCACTTGAAGAAACTTCAGTGGTCACAACAGTTTCACTGTCTGGGCAAGGAGGTGGTGGGGTTGTAGCTGTAGTAGTAGTAGTAGTACTAGGTGTTGGGGAATCCGAGTTGGCTCCTACGGTCCCATCAAGACGCTTTCTCTTAAATCCAGATTTAAAAAGACTCGTGTCTGCCTGGCTGTTCGGAGTTGAACTTGTGAATACTGACTTTGAGAATCTTTAATTTGTGTTACTCAATGTTAATAAATGTAACAAGGAAAAAAGTGTGTCGTGTCTTTTTCTTTTTTTTTTTAATAATAAACAACAAGAAAACATGGCTGTGTTGTCTGACTGTTTTTTATAGCAGGTGACAACATTGACAAAATTCAGATTTTAGATAGTCCACAGACAGCGTGGCTTGTAAAAAGCTTGAGATTTTTTTTTATAATAGTATTCAGATTTTAGATAGTCCACAAAATTGTATTTAGAGTTTAGGTAGTCCTAGTCCCAGACTCCCACCCACTCCCACAATAATACAGAGTACTAACATTTTACCTTTAATTAATAATTCGTAACACAACATATTCTTTTTATTTGGATTTTCTTAGGTAGCCAACATGTAGCTTAAGTGTAGTTGTAAAAAAAAAAAAAAGATTTCAGAATCAAGCAACTTTATTGAAAAGATCCTTTTTATTTAGATTTTCAGGTACCATACTCCTCCACACAAGAAGCAGCTGTTAACAAATGCTTACTTTTATTAGGAGACTTTAATAGAGTGAGAAGAATCCCCTTGCATTTCAGAAGTTAACTGAATTATACAGACTGTACAAGATACAGTAGGTGGCAACTGCAGATGAATAGCTCCCAGTCCCTGACTCCCTCCTTCCCTTCACAGTCTTTTTCAAATAGCTATCGCCTCAGCTCAAAGAAGTTGAGAGAGCGTTTTCTATTTGGCTAGGATTAGTTAGGTTTATTATGTAAAATAAGCAGCAGGTTACAGGTGTAGTCTTGTAGCTGTAGTTTAGATTTCAATTTGCAAAAGGCAGATTTTCCCTGCAAGTTCAGGTACTACAAGGCTGATACTGGGACTGATTAGATAGAACTGTCTGCAATGAAAAAAAATAATAAGACTGGTCTGCAAACTTAGTCTCCCACTCCTCCTTCCCTCTGCTTTAGCCAGTCTATAAAAGTTGCCTTTTATTACTGCCTCAGAGACTGTAGGTGTCCCCTCACCCTCCTGTTATAGGCACAGACTCGTGTTTTTTTTTTTTTTCTTCTTCAGCCTAACAGAAAGATTAGCTTCAGTCAGGACTGCTTGGTTGCTTTATTTTGTTTGTTTAAATCTAGGATTACAAATACCTTTGAGCCGAGGCTCTTTTACAAAGGTTCCACGTCAGAAATGGTACATAAGTAAAAATAAGCAGAACTGCAGCAATTTATATAAATCAAATACATAAGTTAAGTTAACTTTAGTTAAGTTGCTTGCTTTCTAGTTAATTTTTCCCTGATCAGTGCTGTCGGTTCTCTCCTGCAGATTCCCTCCCTCCCTTCTGACTGGAGAGACCCTCGTGGTCTCAGACGCACTCCTCTGCTGACTACCAGCTATTTAGTTAAATCCCCCCTTCGCACTGCAGTTTATAATTTGTGTTGCTTTGCTTTTTTTGTATTCAACTGAGCTCTTAAAAGAGCCTTTTTTTTTTTTTTTTTTTTTTTTTAAGGCAGATCAATTCATGAGCGATGATCGATCGGCAGACTACCACTCCTGCAACAGATAACTGTCTCCACAAAAGAAAGCCAGAGAATGGCGCGCTGTGGAGAGTCCTCGTGTCTCACTCTCTGGAGGGGGCGGGCGAAAAGTAAAAATATTGTCACCGATTGGTGAACGAGCCTGCTGCAGCCCGCCTTCAGCAGTGACCAAGAGACTTCGGAAGACTGGCTGGCTGATCTCTGTGCCACTCAAATGGCACATCAGCCTACTCCTCGGACCTCCTCTCTAAGCTGCAAGCAGGCAGCTGACATCCCAGATGAGCACACTCGTGATCTGCTCCCGAGATGTCAGCTCTAGCGCTGCACTCCTTGGACAACCCCCAGCTCCAAGGAAACAAAAAAAACAAAAAAAACGAGCCTGTACCAAAACGCAACCCTGGAAGAACGGAACTTGGCTGAAAATACCTTGGGTGCCCAAAGGGGCAGGCACAAAACAGCTGTAGGTGTCCTGAAGCAAAAGTGCCTGCCCTGGGGCACCTAAGGTATAGGAATTTCGCACCCTGGTTACAACTGTCTACTCCTTAAAATGTGTATAATTATCCTGTCTGTTTTGGTTCCCCTAGCTCTTTAATGTTGCAGAGTGTTCTGTGGTAAAGTGGAATATTAGGATGGCTACTACTATATGTATGTGATTACCTTGATAGGCAGTAATTTCTCCGGGCTTACCTTGAAGGTCTGTACTGTGTTCATGTCCACTGTCTCTGCTGGTAGGCTGTACCATAGGTGGACCGTCCCCTGGGAGAAAGAGTACTTCCTGATGTTACCCCTGCATTTATAACCTCTGAGCTTCAAGATGTGTCCCTGTGTCCTGCTGGAGGACACCAGATGAATCGTAGCTCTGTGTTTATTTTGATACCCTTTAGTATATAGAAGACTGTGACCATCTTCCCCTCTCAGCCTCTGTTTAAACAACATGAACACGCAAAGGGCTACTTGCTATTCCCCATAGTAGAACAACTGAGCACCACATATATTTACCTGCAGGCAGGGCTCCAGATAAGAGGCGTACCAACCTATTTTACTCTCCTCATTTTTGGAAATACTCCTCAGAAATTTTTTTTAATGAGCACCAGTACTTGCCCAACATTTGTAAATACACCACACTCCAAAGAATGCTGCTTCCTAATATAACTGGTGATTCATAAAGAGTTTTGTTTCCTGATTTACAGCACTCGTACACATCCCAATTTTGTTTAACTCGCTATGTTTAACTGGTGAGTAAATTACTCCCACTTGCCAACATTATCTGGAGCATTGTTGGCACGTGATCAGTTCTTACTTGGAAAAAAACTACATTGTGTTTAAAAATGTACGTACTCCACTCTGTCCAGACTTTTGCACACATCTGAATTTGGTTTTACTCACCTCACTTTCAAAATGAGGAGTACAATACTTATCCAGAAAATCTTATCTGGAGCCGTGCTGCAGGAGTCCAAAACAGCTGAATCCAGTAGGTATCTATAGTTAGGGTAACAAGTATTGTTTTATGTTAAAAGCCCTATTTTTACACCTTAAAAATGTGTCTGTCTCTTGACAGAAGAGCCTGAAATTTAGCATGCATGTTCTGGGGCCCAGGATCTCTGGATCCTCAAAGTTTGATCATGATCTGTACAGCAGTTTAAAAGTTCTAAGACGGTTGAAAATTACATAACTGTATGAAAATTAAGACTTTCTTTGCTCAGCACTGCCTTGCTCATAAATGGCTTACAGCTGCAACCTGAAACTTTCACTTTCATCACAGTTTCTTAAGGAGATGCCTTTGATAGGTGGTTTTACTGAGAAATGTTTAGCTTTTAAATTAATAAGGAAGGGAAATGTCGTTGTCATGCAATCGCATTATGTTTTTTTTTCAACATTCTATTCATAAGATGTTTTTCGTGACAACAGCAGCTTTTAGTGTCACTCAAGCTGTTGACATGAGCCAACTTCATTACTCAAACCAGCTCACGGCAAGTTTCGACCAACCTCCCACCCAACCAAACTGTTTATGTGAATTGACTGGTGAGTGCCCAACCCCGCCACTGGCTTCTTCCTCTCTCCCTCCCTCCCTCCCAGTTGAAATTTTCCTCGTGTCCATGCCATATTTTTAGTACTGGTCATTTTCAGTTTTTTTTCCTCTGCTTAAATTTCCTCTTGCAAGTGCTATCCAGCAGATTTCACGCATATTTCCATTCAAATTCTGTAACTTACTTTTTGTCCCCTTGAGGTTGAGCTAAGCCATCGGAGACCCACACCGCGCTTGGCATGTTGCTGTCACTCCAGTTGAGCAATTGCTACTAGACTGTACTTCTCGAACCCAAGTCTGACTCTTGCTCTTGACAGTCACTTTTTTAATTAATTATAGTTTTTCAGGGCAGTTACAGCAGGTGGGCAAGGTCACTCGTGCAGTCACAGGTCTGACTCCAGGACAGCAGAAGACGCACAGACTCCAAGCCACTGTTAATTAGCGCTTCACTCCCTACTGAGTGGCTGATACAGTTTCAGACTGAACCTGTGTGTGGTGTCGGTAGCACAGTCAATCAGTATCTTTATTTATCCAGGCGGACACCATTGAGCAAGCTCATTTACAAGGTGGACCTGTGGTCGTACAAACAATAATACAGTTTGTCAAATTACAATCCTATGAAGCAGTAAAGATACTAGCTATTACAGTAATAATACACATATACAGACAATAGACATCATACATAGTTCAGAGAACAGTCGTAAGTATAGTGCTTGTGCTGGATCCGTGCCCAAAACTGTGCAATTGTGAGAGGATTTGTTAAGGAATTGGTAGGCACTCTGGATAAAAAGAGGCCAGTAGTGAATAATGATTTTGGGGGGGGGGGGTGCAGGTAAGCGAGGTGGGTTGGGAATGGGGGCTGAAGGTCGGGGTAGAGTGAAAGAGGGGATGAACAAAGAACCGTTAGAGGGGTCGAGAATAGCAGTCGACTGGACTCCTATGCAGCATCGGAGGAGGGGTAAAAGCTGCAGGGTTGCTGTGCGCGATCTGTAGTGGTATGGCAGGTTGGCGGTGGGAGCCGTAGGAGGGTTAGTGGACATACGCATAACTAGAGGCTGGAGCACAAGAGGGAGTAGAATTACAGTGAGGGTGCCACCATGTAGGGGAGGGTGGTTAGCTAGCGTCGAGCAAAGCAGTTACAGGTTTCCGTTATGCCATCACGGTAGAGTGTTTTGAACAGGCGAATACTAACTGGAGACCTCAGGTTTAGGATTTTCTGGGTTTTGTTCCAGAGTGATGGGAGTGAGAAGCCAAAGGCGGTTCTCCCGAAGCGTATGAGAGCCCTAGGTACAGTATATATAGCGAGAACAGGGAGCAGCTTCTGAGGGTATAGTTTCTGGCCACAATCGGAGTCAGTCAGCTATGTATTAAGGGAGTTTGCCACTGATGGCTCTGAGTGTCCAGAGTGCTGCATTCAACTTGTGCTTATATTGAAGGGAGGTCCAGCCCATGGCGGCATGGAGTGAGCAGTGATGGGTAGAGAAGGGGAGGTCGGTGATGAAGTGTATAGCTCTGTGGTAAAGCGTATCCAGTTTTCCAAGGTATGAGGCAGCGCAGCTACTATATATGAAGTCCGCATAGTCAATTAAGGACAGGAACGTAGCTTGGACTAGCCGTTTCTTTGTGTCTGCAGTTAGGAATTGTCTTATCCTATAGAAAAGGCCAAGTCTTTGCCTTAGTTTTTTCAACAGGTCCTCCAGGTGGTCCACAAAGGAAAGTTTGCAATCAATCCAAATCCAAGGTATTTGAATTTGGAACATACTCTAAGCTCTCTCCCAGTATCGTGGTAATTGTTGGGGCAGATTGTAATTGGGTGAGCCAGATGGATGGCAGGGGAAATTAACATGGCTTTTGTTTTCTTGCCATTTAATAACAATTTTTTATTGATTAGTTGGAGTTGCAGCAGGTTGAAGTCTTTCTGTAGATCAGCGCAAGCTTCTTCAGGTGTTTGGTGACTCAGATAAAGCACTGTATCATCTGTGAATAGATGAATACTTGCCTCCTTGATTCCCACATGTATATTGTTGATGTATATGGCAAAGAGGAGAGGTCCCAAAATAAATCCCTGGGGGACACCTCTTTGTAAGAGTTTTGGGGCAGAAAGTTCGCCATCCACTTTTACCTGCTGGAATCTGTATGTCAAATATTCATGGAACCAGTTTAGAGAGGTAGAATCCAGCCCTATTGATTTCAGAGAGTCGAGGAGCAGGCTGTGGTCAACTGTGTCAAATGCTTTGCTTAGGTCAAGAAACACAGAACAGACATACTTTTTCAGCTCCAGTTCTTGTTGCCAATTATTGGTTACCTTGGCTAATGCCGAGACCGTGCTATGGTTGGCTCTGAAACCAGATTGTAGGGGGTTCAGTAGTTTTTCGCTGTCAATGAAGGATCTCAATTGGCCATTCACTATTTTTTCCAGGAGTTTCGAGAGTGTGGGAAGGAGAGAGAGTGGTCTGTAATTATTAAGGTCGCAAGGGTCTCCAGATTTGAATAATGGGATGACATGTGCAATTTTCCATATTTGGGGGAGGGTACCTTGTACTAGGGACAGGTTAAATAGATGGGTGGTGGGCGCAGCCAGTTCATGACATGCTATCTTTAGGAAGTATGGTTCGAGTGTATCTGCGCTGGCGCTTTTGAGTATGCAGTTGGAGAAGGTCTTCCACTTCCTTGAGGGAAACAGGTGATAGAGAAAGGCTGGCTTGAGGAGCCAGAATTTTGGTGGGGGTCATGCCAAGCTAGGTTCGCAAGTTGCATGCAGGTGAGTTGTCAAAGGCTAGGCCTGCTGTGGCGAAGTGTGTGTTGAATACCTGCAGTATCTCTCTCTTGTCATTGATTTCTGCATTGTCAGAGATGATTTTTGTTGGAAGTGTATTTTGTGACGTGTACCCCGACAGCTCTTTTAGTGTGGCCCAGAATTTGGAGGGATGATTGGATGCAGTATCTAATTCTGCTTGGTAGAATCTAGCTTTAGTTTCCCTAATCATTTTCATGCAGCGGTTCCTGGCTGTTCTAAAAAGGCACCAGTCTTCCTCTTTTTTGGGATTTGCGGGCCGTTTTCTTATCCCTGGACAGTAGTGCAGCCTTGAGATTGTGAGTAAACCAGTGGCATTTCCTAGCTTTGATGTGTAATTTTGTCAGTGGCGCATGAAGGTTCAGGGCACAAGTTATAATTTCTTGTAGAATGGAGTATGCTATTTCCACTGATTTTGCTAGGTAAAAACTCTGCCACAAAGGGGAGGTTTTTAGGTCAAATAAGTATGCCCTTGGGTCAAAAGACCTGGTGGTCCTTTTGGTGGAGAATTTGGCAGTGACTGGCACTTTATGGGCTGCCCATACCCCAGCTACTAGGTGATGGTCGCTAATATCGGCGTCAAAAGATCCAACTTGGGAGAAGGAGTGAGGCTTATGTACCAGCAGGACATCCAGGAGTGTACTTTTGGCTGGGTTTTTCTTGTTGATACGGGTGGGCTCTTCGTTGAGTAGGTTGAAACCATGGGAGTCGCAGAAGGATTTGAGGGGATGTCCGGCTTCTGACAGCCAGTCGTAATTAAGATCCTCGAGTATAATTGTTTCCAAGGGGCTGGTGTCCCAAGATGGTTGTAAGGTAGGACAGGAGCTGTGGGCCAGCGGATGCTGGTCTATAATGTCGAATGACTCTGAGTGCCATCGACAAGCATAGTTCAATTTTGATACCCAGGCACTCAAATCCCGCTGCCAATGAGCTCGAATTAAGGGTTGTTTGTCACAAATTTGTCTTTGACGTAGATGGCGGCCCCACCACCTCTGGATTGTCTATCGCATGTAAAAATCTGGTAGTTGGGTATATTGATCTCGCTGTCTGGCGTAGAGGGTTGTAGCCAGGATTCTGAGATCACAGGCACATCTGGCATCGTATGCACAGTCCATGCCTGGATTAGGGTGAGTTTTTTTTTTTCAGAAGGCTACACATGTTGATGTGCATGAAACTAATTCCTTTGAGAGTTTTTGACTCTGAAGGGGAGGAAAGCTTATTCATAGGACCAGGATTGAGCTAAACATTGCCAGAGCAAAATAGGAGGAGGAGTAAAAGTTTTTTTTAGAGATGCAAATAAGGCAGAGTGCTCGAGGCGTTTTCCAGCTAGGCGTGAAAGAGGAGCCGGAGTGCTAGGCTTTACTTTTTAATTTGTGAAAGCCTAGGGACACAGAGGCTAATACTCTGGCTGTGTAATACCAAGGGGAGTATTTTGAAGTAGTAGGAGATAGGGAGGGTGGCGTGAGAGGCTGTGCGCTGGTTGCACTTTGAGGAAGATAGTCTGTTTGTTTCAGCTGACAAGGAGCAGGGGCATTGCATGGGTTATGTGGAGTCTGGGGGATGTGGATACTATGTACCCCCAGTGTCAGACTTGTCTGGTATATAGCCAGTAAGGGATATGGTGCACAGGGCAGCGAGAAGGAAGAGCTGCCACCTGCATGCCATAGTTGCAGTTGAGAGGTAATTAAGTAAAGATTATAATGACACAGATAGTTCACCAGCTGCTGGGTGAAGATTTCCCCTAACGGAACCCTGATGAGATCAAATAAAATTAGGGAGAGGGAGAAGGCAAATGATATGTCAAGGACAGCAGTGGGTGGTGCTAGTGGGTCTATACAAATACCCACAGGAGGGGGAATGGGTGGGTGGGCGAAAATTTGCGGCTTTGCCGTACCTCTCTAGCGGCGGCTACGGAAGCGGTGTCCGCGATTCTCATGGAGGGTGTCTGATCTGGAATCCCTAGCAGGTTCTCGGCTAAAGAAGAGGAGAGAGGAGCAAACATTAATACTGAGGCTTCACAAAGGCCAGCAATCAAGGAGAGGACAGCAAAATTTGCAAGTGAAAAAGCCAGTGATTTCCTTGGCGCCTTGCAGTCTGGAGGGAGTTACAATGGCATGAAGGGGCTGTATCACTTGGTTGCTGGGAACAATTTCAGGCAGTTTCCACAGATTTAGACATATTGGGCACAATACAGTCACTTAAAATACAATTTTTAGTAAAAACAGTTCTTTTTTGCCCAGTTTCAGAGAGTAAGGCAATGGGGAGAAAAGCAGACCAATCGGAGTGGGCCACAGAAAAGGCGCTCTCTCTCCGATTGGCTGGTGGCTTTGCCGTACCTCTCTAGTGGTGGAGTCGAGGAGGAGGTCTCGGGTGGCGGCTCAGGCGCCGTCCGCGGTATCATGATCCCTCGCAGAGGGTGTCTGCGCTGGAATCCCTAGCGGGTTCTCAGCTCACTAGTGGTGGAGTCCGAGGAGAAGGTCTTGGGCGGTGGCTTCGGATGCACCATCCGCCTGGTGTCCGTGGTCCTCGCGGAGGGTGTCTGAGCTGTTGAGAATCAGTTTACAACCTTTGAGCCAGAGGCTCGTTTCCGAAGGTACCTCGTCACATTGAATCCCTAGCGGGTAGTTGTTTGGTCAGCTGGTTCGCAGTTCACTGTGGGTCACGATCTTTATGGATCAAGGATGAACAATGATATTGTCGGGCTATACAAACACTAAGTGATTGCTGCCTGCCGCTGAGCTCCATAATGGCATTTTGGCAGCAAGTCCTAGGCTGCATGTAATATGTTGTTTGCCTGGGCGAGTCCACGTTATGTGACTGCCGTAAGGGAGGGGCTGAAGGCGAACACTGACTGGCTGGCAGGCAGTAAGGCAGCCAAGTTTAACAGCCAGTTGAATCACAGTAATTGCAAAACAAAAATAAATGAAGTGTGCTGCACATCATCATGTACATAGGGAAATGTGCAAACTTTTCCTGCCTGGTGAGACCCCTGCCCAGGTCTCTTCCCACACTGGACTGTCCCCGTGGTCCTAAACTGTTGAGCAGAAATTAAAACCAGCAGTGACATGCACATTTTTAAGCCAGTTGCTTGACTGTCTTAGCATCTGGCTCACATAAGCTGGTAAAACTACTTTAAAGATTGAACAGCTGGCTTGTATGAGCTGTCTGCAGTTAATCACTGCTGTGGCGAGAGCTGCAAGCAGCCACCTAGGCATCTATTCACACCTTCATATTGTTTAAGGGAAAGGGGAAATTGTTTAACTAGGAAAAGGCACACTAAGCTGGAGCTTGTTTCCAGGTGTGACCTGGGAGCACAAGGAAGTTGAGACTTGCTCAGGGTCACACAGTATGCAAGTTGGGGCTAATGGGATTCAAACCCAGGTCTCCAGGTGACTGTTTGCAGCTCAGTGCCCTTCACCACTGCGCTATACTGCCTCCTATACTATGCTATATCAAACTATAGCATAGACCTACAGTCTCTTAGGAGCACGACTTTGGGCCTTCTGGTCTGAACAGCTTGTTCCCCCAAATAGCTCTTGTGTAGCTCCCTCCTTCCGGTGTACTGATCTTAATATCTGCCAGTGTGTGGCTATGAATGAATCTGTGTTTACTTAATGTATCTGTAATGTGTTCTTCTAGTGATATTCGTTCTGAGCCACACCCAAACTCCCCCCCTCCTCCCTGGTCTGTGCCATGCTTGGAAATGTTTAGGTGTGGATGGGGCGGGGGGGGGGAGACAAAATGAGTGAAATACTACTAATTTATAGATTGTTATAATCCTGAGATGTGTGTTGCCACATAAACCACGAGAGCAAAGTTGAGTGATTCGTGAAGGCAGCACGCACCAAGGGTGTGTGATAAAGCAAACAAACGAAAAAAACAGCAGTAGCACAGTTGTCCAAAATTATTATTTTTTTTTTTTTGTTTATCATTACTGGTCCAGATAAGTCTGTCCAGAGGAAAGTGGCTGCCGTTGAAAAAGCCACAGTGCACTGCTCCTCCACCCACTGAGTGAAACCGGAAAAGCAGAGTATAAGACAGAGCTCTCTGATACACGGAACGTAATACAAACTTGTGTGTGACAGAGTTTTAGGCTTGTTTTTCAGGACATTATTGGGGGCAAACCAGTAATTGTGAGTACAATAATTTTATTTATATATTTATTTGAAAGTTTGTGACCGGGAGAGGCACACTGAGCCGCAGCTCGTTTCTAGGTGCGACCCGGGGGGGGCAAGGGAAGGGGGAATATTTGTACAGATGTAGACTGATTTACAGAACCAGATTAAGTTGGTGGTATTTTTAGTGAATAATACACAGGATTGGGGGAAAATATGGAAACTTTCTGCTAAGGCCTTTATTGCAGTTAATCTCAGATTGACTCATTATAAAACCCTTCACAACTTGTATTTTGTACCACATCTTAGATTTAAAATCGGCTTGCAAGCTTCTCCTAATTGTTCTAAATGTGGAGTAAAGATTGGGACTTTGAGGCATACAGTATGTTTTGGGAATGTACTTTGGTTAAACCGTTATGGGAACAGATTAAGAATTTCTTTCAGAGCTCTAATATGATTTCTGATAACATAAATATAGAAACTTGTATTTTAGGACATTTTGATGAAAAAGTTTGCAGAAGTATCCTCTTGCTAATTGGGGTTTCAGTCAGAAATGTATTACTTAAATATTGGGTGGAGGAAAACTTACCTCTTCAAGAAATTAAGGCACAGATAATTGAAAATCTTAAAGTTGAGAAGTTAGCTCTGGGAGTTAGAGACTTAGATGACAAGTTTAATTCTAGATGAGGTACTTTGTGTCAATTTTTCTCAGAAGAAAATGTTGCCAGAAAAATAATTTCACAGCACAGTGATCATTAAGGTTGTGGTGTTGTCCATTTTTATTAAATGGTTTGCATAGAATTCCATTATCCTGACTATTGAGTTCACACTTCGGTAAAGCTGGAGCAATAGTAACACTCATTTTATATTTATTTTTATATATGTGTATATATATATAAACAATTTTCTCTTTCTCTCTCTGGTCCCTGTTTTCTTCTCTTTGTCTTTCTCTCTCTTCTCTGTGGAAAAAACAGTATGTAAATAGTTATGTTACAGCCATAATGATTTATGGTAATGTAAGTATAGATGTTCTTTGCTATTCTGTATTACATTTTTTCTGTAATGGTTCAGAGTTGATTGTTCGTCATGTTTGAACACTGATGTTACAACTTGTAATTTATTAGTCTGTATACTTAAAAATGTTATTGACCAAAAAAAGTTACAGAAGGAATGGAAAATGAATTACTTTGAAATATAAATGACGAACAGTTTCTTTACTCTTTTACAAAAAAATAATTATTGTGCTTGTTCGGTTTGGGGCTGTCAGACTATTCTGATTATTGACACTTTTTTGTAGAAATAATATGCATTTTTTTGATGCTGAATTGCATCTATAATTCACCAAAATGCTGTTTGTTTTACTGTATTCTTGATTATTAAAAATATGTGAAAAATACACAGCAACAAAATACACATGCTAGGCATGAATACACATCTAAAACCATAATTCAGTGTATATGGTAGTGAAGAGGTTTAGGATCCATATAAAAATTTGACAGTTCAGAGGGAGTGCACACATTAGGATTGTCTGTAGGAGCAAGAGCACACATGAAACGCTAGGAGTAATGTAAAAAATATTTTATAAAAAGGAAAATCTCTGGCCTTATGGGACAACAGCACTGGCAGTCAGAGATGGATTTTATAATATAGTTGCAAGAAGATGGGAGAACTGTGGGTGCATGGGGGGATGTGAATGACGGAGAAAAAAAAAACAGAAAAAAGTGAAAAGGGAGGAAGGGGTGGAGTGGGGGAGCTCAGGAGACAAAGGGGGGGGCAGAGGGGTAGCAGCATCAAGATAAAGCTAGCTGCATGAGCAGGAGGGGACAAAATGAGTTTTAGAAGAGGCATCCAGGAAGGAACAGAGAGGAGATGTGTTGGGAGAGGGAGGGAGGCTGTTCTAGAGGTTTGTGAGATGGACAGAGAAGGCTGGCTGACTCATAGGAGCTTGGCAGTAAGAGAAGAGGGTAGACATTAGTGGAGTAGAGAGTAGAGTGGATGAGGGAGAGGAGGAGAGCCAGCATTTAGCAAGAAAGGAGGAGCAGTGGAAAACATGCCATGACTCGGGGCAATGGAAAGCAAGATTGAGCTAAAGGATGCAGTGGTGAGTATGACATGGGTTACACAGAGCAAAGCAATAAAAGGAGTTGAAAAGTGTTTGCAGTCTGGCAAGGATAATTTTGAGGACAGCACTGTAATCCGCAATCCTGCACTGACAAGATTACCCCGGTATGGTGTGTAAAGCTTTGGGTGGAGTTTGGTATGCATGGTGTTGCTATGGATGGAGAAAGCAAGGTTTTAATCTGAACACACACTGAAATACTTAAAATTGGGTACTACTTCATCTGGGGTGCCCTCAAGGGTCAGGAAGATGGATATGGTTTGGCACATTTGGACTGCAGAACTGTGCTCATTTTAGAATGCTTTGCAGCACAGATCAAAAATCTTTAACTTGTAAACACCTTGAGAACTGATAAGAAAGAAAAAAAAAATGTACGTAACCTTTTACTAAAAGGCTTCCTCAGTTGTTTGCTTAGGTAGCCTTTTGTCAAAACATTTTGTTGGGGTTTGTTTCCTTTGCTGACCAGTTCCTGTTGTGTGACACAGAGGAGTGGGCGGTGGCCATTTCTTATAAAAAAGCACTGAGTGGTGGGACATGTTTTATTTATTTTTAATAACTGGTGACCCTCCTTTATCAACAGATTAATATTGTTTGGGTTGGTGCCAGACACTGTAATAACTGGGTTTGTCATCACACCCAGTTATTATGGCGTTTGCTGTGATGTCGCTCCCAGTTAGTACAGCTTTTGCATAAACTTGCTGTCAGGTTCCCTTCCTTAAGCAGTGGGAGATTGAAAGCGCGAGCATCACACCATGGCCAAAAACCATTGCAGAGAAAGACAAAAAAGTCTGTGTTTTTTTTTTTTTCACATAAATTCTTGCACCAGTTAGAAAAAATAACACATCTGAAATGTGTGTTTATGAGGGTTTTAATTTTACGCAACCATGGTGTCTGATGACCTCATAAACCTCTTGAGCTTCGCTCTCAAAGTTTATGGGTTAGTGTGTAACAAAAAAAAAATTTGCAACACACAGATTGACAGGTTTTTATATATTTTTTATTTTTAAGAGGTGTCTTGTATGTTTGTTTATGTTGATTAGCTGTATATTTTACCTTTGATGTGTGTTTTTTGTATTATGAATTTTTCTGGTTTGTAACTGTCTGTGCCAAACTTGAAATTGGGTCAAGTCTTGTCCTGTTCCCCTGCATCCCTAGTACTTACCCATCTGCCTTTGCAACCCAGCGAGCTTGCCTCTTGTGTCAGGGTCCGAACAGTCCCAGACACACTTTTTCTACCTCCGGAGGGTGATGAAGGCAGGTGAACCACGAGTGGAGAGGGTGGCTAGTGGCAGTACCACTGCAGTTTAATGTACAACACCCTGCTTATGGAGGGGGTAGGGTGGGAAATACATCTTAGTTTTTATTTTGTGTGGGTACTTAATGAGATTTGTGAAATATGATTTGAATATGAATGTTATAAGGATGTGTGTGTGTGTGTGTGTTTCTGGGTCATCCATGAAAATAGACATTTATGCTCTTGGGTTCTTACCCTTAGTAACCAGTTTTAAATAAAAATAAAACCTCTCCAGCCACTGTAAGTGGCTGATACTCAGAATGTACATTCATTGTGAGGCTTGAATGACAGATTTGAGACACCACAGGGACAGTCAAGGCACTGAGCAGGCATTACACCGAAAGCTTACCCACACTATGATGAAAATGGTTTGGTGAAAGGTGAATGACTGACAGGACAGTAGTTTAAAAACTCCAGGTGGAGTGTTCAGGTACACTACGGGCTTCCCAGCACTGTGATGGAATTGGTGCTGATATATGGTGAAGAGCTAACAGCACTGCAGTTTGAAAATCTCTTATAGACCAGGCATAGTGTGGGCAGGTACTGTACAGTGCAGGCTTCCCCACACTGTGATGTAGTCCGTTTTGGAGAAGGGTGACTGATTAACAGTACTGGAGATGGCATCCCTCCTGGCCAAGCACAGCATGACGAGAATTAACTTCAGTGTGATTTCTGCACACTAGTTAGCGCACTGACAGGTATAGAGGTAATTGCACAAGCCTGGATCAATTTGCAGTCTCCCTGGTCTAGTAAATAAATTTTAAGATTAATCACTGGAGGAGGAGGTTGTGTCACAAGACTTCTGAGCTCAATAATATACAGTTACTGCACTGAAACCTTGAAATATAGAATTTATTAGCAGAAAAGGAAAGCTTGGCCCATCAAGTCTGCCCAGATGTTCCCTGCCTAATCTGGTTCCGCTGACCCCAGCTGGTCTCCGGCAACTCTCTCTCCTCTCTGCCTATTTACTTATCGCCTTATGTATATCCCATGTGAGCTTGAAGTCCCCCACTGTTTTCATCTCCACCACTTCCGTTGGCAGTCTGTTCCAGGCATCTACCACCCTTTCAGTGAGGAAATATTTATCTAAGGTGTGGCCTCCAGAACTGGACACAATACTCCAGGTGGGGTTTTGCCAGTGAGCGAGTGGCAACACTACCTCTCTGCTCCTGCTGGACATACCTCTCCCTGTGCACTCAGTCAACCCACTAACCCTACCCACAGCTTTGTCACACTGCTTTGCCACTTTGAGATTATCACTTACAGTATGATAACCCCAAGGTCCCTTTCCTGCTTTGTGACTGTTAGTACCTCCCCCACATATTCATCTGCTGGACTCCTATGCTCTAGGTGAATGATATTGCACTTTTGGCATTGAATCCCAGTTGCCATGCTTTTAACCACTCTCACAGTTTCCAAGATTCCTCGCATTCTCTCCCCGTCTGAGTTTCACCCTGTTACAGATTTTGGTATCATCTTCAAAAGGCATCCAGTTTTCCAGCAAAGTCACTTAGGAAGACATTGAAGAGGACCGGTCCCAGTACTGAGCTCTGTGGCACCCTGCTGATCACTGTCCCATCATTAAAGTGAGTGCTGTTAACCACCACCCTCTGTCGCCTGTCGGTTAACCAGTTTTGCACCTGGAAACGAGCTTCAGTTTAGTGTGCCTTTCCTGGTTAAACAATTTCCCCTTCCCTTTCCCCTTCTAACCCAGTTCACTACTTTGATCACATCTCTAGGCAGCTCAGTTTCTTAATTAGTGTTCTGTGCAGCTTGGTGTCAAAGGCCTTGGTAAAGTATAGCTAGGCAGTATCCACTGCCCTCCCTGATCTATTTCACTTGTCACCTAAAGAAGTCAATCAGATTTGTCTGACATAACTCTCTCCCCGTGAATCCATGCTGCCTGGTCTTGCAGCCCATTGGATTCAAGACACACTGCCAGCCTTTCCCTTAGCAGGGTTACCATTAATTTCCCCTCCACTTAAGTGAGACTACGTTGCTAGCCTCCTCCTTGCAGCCGCTCTTATGTAGAGGGACCACATCTGCAATTCTCCACTTCTCTGGAACCATGCCTGTTTCTAGTGAATTTTAAATAAGGCTGTCAGTGAGGCAGCTAGCACCTCCTTTAGTACCCTTGAGTATATCCCATCCGGTCCCATAGCCTTGTCCACCGTAAAAGCTGCAAGTCCCTTCTGGACTCTTTCCTCTGAAAATGGAGTTGTCCACCCCCCCCTTTTTTTTTTCCTTTACCTCTTCAGCCACTTCCCTAGAGACCCATAATGGTCTCTTTCTTTCTGCATTTACTCCTTTCCCTTATGCAGGGGCTGGTTGCCTTAATTATGCTCTCCTCTGCCAGAACATTTATTGTTACAATGACCTGTGAAGAATGCACGCATGGCAGAACCGATTTCTGAGGAGTGCAAATACACATACACTCCTGCTAACCGGCATGGGTAAATAACTCCAACATACAGTCTGCAATTCTAAGGCATAAACTTCAGTGTTGTTGGCAAAATAAAAGGTAAAAATAAAAAATGACCTCTAGTCCACTATCAGCAGCTCGGCTAGCTAGCCTGTCACGTTGCACCACTGTTTTTTAGCAGGAGTGTATGTGTATTTGCAGTGCATTTCTGCTGTGGTGCTGCACCCATTCTGAGAGGCCTAGAGCACCACACCTCTGCTCTCTGGTCTGATTTCTGCAGAGCAGTGTGAACTACATAGTGGGTGCTACATTGCAGTCACAATGATAGTTTTAATAACCTGCCCAGTAGTCATTATAATGAGAAGTGCTCCCTCCCCATACAGTATGTACAGTGCACACCGCCGTCACAAGACCAGCCTTGTTTAGCACAAGCCAGCTCTTGTCCCCAGTACCTGTTATTGGGTGGATATGCATCAGTTCTCAAGCACATGAATTAAACAAAATTTTTTTTTGTTATTTTGCTGCTGTGTGTGCTTTGTTCCTATGAAAGTTGGGTCTGGCAAACCCGAGTGGTAGCAGCATTTAATTGTTGTATTATGTGGACTATTAAACTTTGCAATATTGCAAAATTCCTTGTATCTGGAGTGCTGTACCTTTCATTAAAAAAAAAAAAAAAACTACAGTTTTTTTTGCTGAAATGTCTCTATTTTTTTAAAACAGGGTGCATCCAGCGTGAGGAACTGGTCCTTGCAAGAGTTCGAACACCCCTGGAGAATGTGAATTACAAAATGATGCATCTTGGAAGTTCATCAAAATGAAGATTACTTTAAGAGAGGAAACTATGAAAATTACAGATAATTGGAAGGCCATCGTAACAATAGAGTATTTTCATATTTTCTACTGATAGATAAGATAACTCTTCCCTGAAAATGGGCGTCCTGTGTTCTCTGATCCGATTTGAAAATCTCCATGAACTGAAGAGATTGTGCCACTGGGGCCCTATTGTAGCCATTTCAGTAATAGCAATATGTTCCACCATGGCAGTGATTGACTCCATAATCTGGTACTGGCCCTTGGATACCACTAGCGGGAGTATTAATTTTATCATGCTGATAAACTGGACTGTCCTGATTCTTTACAACTACTTCAATGCCATGTTCGTTGGTCCAGGATATATCCCCCTAGGATGGAAACCGGTAAGAAGGGGGAGAAGCAGCACTGACTTAAAATCCACTTATTCCTGTAGGCCGGCCTGGTGGCGCTGAGGTGCTGGATGCCTTACCTTGTGCTACTCCGGCGACCCTGGTTTGTGAACCACCTTGGATCACTGGGGAGCGGGCATGGGAGGGGGAGGTTAGAGCGGGTTTGAGCTGTCATAGATAGCTCTCCCCTCCCGGGGTTGGTTGTCCGTCCACCCCGGGTGGAGGTCCAGTGGGAAGCGCAGGAGGGAGGGTGGCAGCGAATGCCAAGGGTGGGGTGGAAGGGCCGAGCTGGTACCCAGCATGCGCCTCACTTGGCGTGTCTCTTACGTGTCTGCCAGGGTCCCAGGTTTTGAGGCACAAACAGGGAAAAACTGAAAAATTACATATAGGGGAAAAAAAAAATCCACTCATTCCTTTCAAACTACATGCAGAATTATAAATGCACATGCTGTGCATTGTGTTTTTGTTTTTCTGATGGTCCCTGGCATTCTGTTCCATGTGTCTGTGACAAGGTTTATTTATTTGTTTACCTTTTCCCTGCAAAATTAATGTCCCTGGGGGTAGCCAGTTGGGTTTCTGTTTTTGCCTTTGATCTTTTGGAATTTTCCTAGAATGCCTCTGGGAATGATATGAATTAGACCCAAGTCCTTCAACGGTGTATTGGCTTCATTATAAGCTGGAGACAGTACTTTACAAAGAAAAGTGCCACACATCCAGAATAACAGCAGTTGGCACTTAGGCCCTGTCCACACTACCCCTCTGTAACATTACAGAGTGCCCAAACCGTTACCACAACGGTTTGCGTTTACACCTGTAACGTTACAGAAGGCATTTGTAACCGTTGTTGGAAACCACATATGGGGTGGTTTTCAGCAGCGTTTATTAAACTTGATTATGCCTCTGTGCGTTACGTTCATGATAGACGCACGGCACGCGTCCCTAAGCGCGCACGAGCTGCATTGTGGGATCGGGTGCCACGGTAATGGTCGCCCGGCTCCTGAAGTGTGGACCAGCGGTGCCGGTCCCGTAACTGACACCGTGGCAGTGAGAACACACTGCACCGCTCTCCGGTTGTAACAGTTTTTATCTGTTACGGGGTCTGAGCGGTGCAGTGTGGACGGGGCCTTGGACAACCCTGAATTTGGCTGGGGAAGGAGGGTAGACTCTTTTTCAAAGCAGTTAACTCACAAGCAGTTGTCGTTAGATGGTGCAACTTGATTATAACTAGGATCCTTGGCTCTTGGTTCTAAAGGAAGGTGTAATTTGCAGCATTCCCAGAGGTATTCTGGGAAGATTGCAACAGCTCAAAGGCAATAAAAGAAGCCCGAATAGCTACCCCTTCTCCCGGGGCCATAAAACTTGCAGAGAAAAATAAAAAAAACACCACCTTGCTATGGACGCAGGTAACAGAATGCTAGGGATCATCAGAGAAACAAAAACCCAATGTACAACATGTGTTTCTGTAATTTTTGCATGTAGTTTTCCTTTAATTTAATTTTTTTATTTAAACATTTGTTGACTGATTGGCACACCGAGCAGAGGCTCGTTTCCAGGTGCGACCCAGGGGAGGGGGGTGTAGGAGAAACACACAAACATAGGCAGGCATTGTAGTGCAGTGGTTTAAGGCTCTGAGCTGCAAACCTGGAGACCTGGGTTTGAATCCCACAGCCCCCCCACTTGCATACTGTGTGACCTTGAGCAAGTCACTTAACTTCCTGTGCTCCCAGGTCGCAGCAAACAAGCTTTTAGCTTACTGTGCTTTTTCTGGTTAAACAATTTAAAAAAAAAAAAAAAAAAAAGGTTCTTAGTTACAGGCAGTGAAATACAAACAGGTATCCGCACACAGCAGAGCCTGACTAAACATTTCTGGTCTTAGGGACAGAAAAGACCACTGTTAACAGTTCTAGAAAGTTCAAATTAACTTAATGGGCGAATTGATTACACTAGATAGCATTTCCATGACGTGAGTCACTGGAAAACCCAGTGTCACTATTATACGTGCGTGCAGCAAGGGCTAGGACAATTGTAGGAGCTGTGATGAGGAGCTAAGTCATCTGGGACAGCAACAGGGTAGAGCTCGGAGGAGGCGTAGCTGAGCTTGACAAGCAGAGTAAGATGATGCATTTCTAAGGAGGAGAGGAGTTCCATAAGCTTGTGAGCCGGTAGGAGGAAGCAGCTTTTCCAGATGAGGATGGACTGGGTGTAAGAAAATATTTTTCATTTCAAACAACATGAAGTCTTGCTGTATTCTGACTATTGCAGTTAGGTCCTGCCTTTCAACTGCCCCAGAGAACAAAGAGTTAACTTTCCATGGCCAGCATGGAACGTTCAGTACGAGCTTGGTTGAAGCCCCTGTCTGCTGTTGTTTAAACTCCAACTGTCAGATTCTTTACTCCGCCTCACTGAACAGCCACTCCGGAGATTTCTCCTTTGCTCGGTTCAAAAAAGTCGGTTAAAGTCTTGTTTTTTTCGCTCGGTTTCTACCGAATTTCTGCTACCGAATCTGTCTAAGTCTCTGGTACCATGAGTACTAGATAGGTTTTACATTTAGTTTCTGTGTGGAGCTTGTAAATTTGGGATGGGTTCGGTTTGAACCGATCAGTTTGGTCTTAAAAGTTTTGAATTTATTAGAGTGTGGTAACGGTCCGTATCAGTTCTAAGCAGTTTTAATTACGTTTTTTCTCAAGACCTGTAACATGGTCAGGAACTGATAAGGGTGTCTTTGCCTGGTGGATTGTCAAAAAGGGTAAGTTTTGGATAGGATTGGCCATGTCTGAGAAACCCAAGAAGAAACCAGGCCCACTGGGTTTCAACACTGCAGTGTGTGTGGGGAAGCCTTTGCTAAGGCTGATCCCCACACCACCTGTGTTTATTGTCTGGGGTTTGACCACCACGATTCAGACTGCCAAATTTGTAAAAGTTTTCCCAAAGCTACCCTGGATAAGAGAGTAGGTAGACTGAGGGAAAGGGAGGCTGAGAAGTCCGCTGACCCATATGGCGAGCCCGGTTCGGTTCAGACCGAACCAGAAGGAGTGCCCTCTGACCAGGGCGAAACTTCTTCGGGCAAAAGGAGAGGCGATTCTGAGGAGTCTGTTATGGTTAAAAGAAAGAAAAGAGAAAAATTATCCGGTTTGGATCCACAAATTCTTTCTCCGACCACTGATGAAGTAGCCAAAGCGATAAGGATAGTTCAGTCGCTAACTTTGGTTCCGGCTGAACCGGCACCATCTGGCAGGGGCTCGGTTTGGTCGGTTCCCCCGGTTCCGGATTATACTTTAGAAGAATTTTATGAACCGGAGGAGGGAGAGGATGACGATGGTGATTATGAAAGTCTGGATGTGCCTATTGACCCGGACATCTCCCCAGACAGACCTTCAAGTGTTTCTCCTCCTAGGCTTTCTGAGTCCCCTTCCCACTTTATGTTTTACAAGAAAGTGGCTGAACCCCTCCAGCTTCCAATGGAAGAAGCAGTAGAGGATCAGGAGGAGCCTGATTTTGTTGAAATGATGGACATCCCAGAGTCCAGGAGACTGTCTGTTTCCCCTCCATAAATCTTTTTAGAATTTTAAATGTCTGTTTCCCAAGACTTCTAACTGCATATCTCCTGTGGACAGACGAATGGACAAGAGGTATACCCTTTCAGGCTCGGACACGGAGTTCCTTGCTCAGCAATGCAGCCATGTTGGGGTAGTGCAGGCTGCTGCCTGTGATAAGGCAAATATTCCCTTGGCATCACACCCCCCCAGATAAGGACTCCAGGAGGATTGATGCCATGGCAAAGAAGCCGTACATGGCAGCATCTTTGGGACTCAGGTAGGCTAACTATATGGCCTACACAGCTAGATACCAGAAGTCCAGGTGGGACACTGTGCTGGCTCTGGCTAAACAAGCCCCTGACCAGCTTGCCAAGGAGCTGGAGCAGGTGGCTGCGAATGGGATTGAGGCATCCAAGGTGCAATTTCATGCTGCTGTGGACTCCTGTGATGTTTCATCTAGAGTTATCGCTACATCTGTGGCCCTTCGGAGGATGGCTTGGCTCAGATGTACTAGCCTATCACAGGATACCCAGGCTAAGGCCATGGATTTCCCTGTCATTGGTAATTCTCTGTTTGGGGAGCAGACAGAGGATTACGTGAAAAAGATGGACGAGTACAGGACCACCTACAGGAGTGCTCAGGCCAAAGAAAGGCAAGCCACTCCTCAGAGACAGCATTCCAGGGGCAGGGGCAGGCCCTTTCAAAGGCATTTTTACCAAGCCCAGGCCTCCTCTTCTGCTTATGCTCAGAGGGGGTTCTTCAGAGGGAGAGGCAGACGGGGAATGAGCAGGCCTGCTTCCACCCCTTAGCCTACAGCCCCTGCCAAGCAGACACCCTGATGGGTCTGCCTGGGCCGATTCTCCAGTACCTGTAGGGGGCAGGCTGGCTTACTTTGTCCAGGACTGGAAGTCTTGACATCAGACAAGTGGGTCCTGGAAGTAGTAAGACAGGGACTGGTTCTCAGCTTCAAAAAATTTCCCAAGATGAGAACCAGATCCTTTCCACCTGCAAATCCATCAGAGACCCTTGCCCTAGAGGCAGAGGTTTCTTCTCTCCTGGCTCTCAGAGCCATAGATAGGGTTCCTACCCTACCCTACACAAGGGCAAAGGATTGTACTCCAGGTACTTCCTAACCCCTCAAAAAACAGGAGAATGGCCCTTCCTGGATCTAAGATATCTGAACAAGCACCTTTTAAAACCAAAGTCCAAAATGGTGACTCTGGGAATAATTCTGCCCCCTCTAAGGCCAGGGGACTGGCTAGCTTTCCTGGACCTCAAAGATGCCTATTTTCACATTCCCATCAGGTGCTCCCACAGAAAGTATCTCTGGTTCGAGTTGCCCTCAGGCCACTATCAATTCAGAGCAGTGCCCTTTGGCCTAACATCAGCCCCAAGGGTGTTCACAAAGTGCCTGGCAGTAGTGTTTGCTTTCCTAAGGAGAAAAAAGATCTCCATCTTTCCATACTTGGACGACTGGCTCATAGTGGGTCAGTCTACAGACCAAGTCAAGTCACATTTGCAAATAACTCAGCAAGTGCTCACTTTCTTAGGATTCCTCCTCAACCTTCCAAAGTCAGTTCTCGAGGCCAGTACAGCTCCTCACCTTTTATAGGGGCGGAGCTGGATACAATAAGGGCAAGAGCCTTCCTTCCCCTGGACAGGGCAAGGACCCTTATGGAACTGGCCTCTTCATTCACCCTTCAGGTGTCTCAACCAGCAAGGCATTTCCTGCAGCTCCTGGGCCACATGGCAGTCTCTACAGCAGTGGTCCAGGGAGCAAGATTTCAGATGAGGGACATTCAGTTCCACTTAAGAGCCTTCTGGTCCCGAAGAAAGGATTCCCTTACCAAACTAGTCCCAGTGACTCAAACCCTGATCCAGGCTTTGCAATGGTGGCAGGACCAGGACAATTTGAGACAAGGAGTTCCTTTTGTCACTCAGTTTCATTCAGTGATACTCACCACAGATGCCTCCCTGCTGGGCTGGGGAGCCCACCTGGGGGATCTTACCACCCAAGGGCTGTGGTCACCTCAAGAATCTCTGCTTCACATCAGTCTCTTGGAAATCAGAGCAGTGTTTCTGGCACTGCAAGCCTTTTCCAAATCTGTACAGAACAAGGTGGTCCAGATCAGAACAGACAATACCACCACAATGTGGTACATCAACAAGCAAGGAGGCACTCGGTCTATGGCCTTGTGCACAGAAGCAATGAAGTTGTGGTCCCTGGCCTATTCCCTGCAAACCTCTCTGATAGCAGTTCACCTCCCAGGGAAGGACAGTGTCCTAGCAGATGCTTTCAGCAAGATATCCCAGGGCCATCACGAATGGACCATAGATCCCCTAGTTTTGAAAGTGATTTTCTCGAAATGGGGCACTCCACAGATAGATCTTTTTGCAGCCCCAGACAATCACCAACTTCCTCTTTTGTTGCAGACCCCCAGTCTTGGACTCAGTCCCCCTGGATGCTCTGATTCTGAATTGGGAAGGGAAATTTCTGTATGCTTTTCCCCTCTTCCCTCTTCTGTTCAAAGTGTTAGTCAAGATCAGGTCTCAACCATGCGAAGTGATTCTGATTGCTCCAGACTGGGCCAGACAGCCCTGGTACCCACTGTTGCTGTCCTTAGCAGTCCACCTTCCCCTGTCTCTTCCCAGGAATTACAACCTGTTGACATCCTCTCAGGGGAGGATTTGGTATCCGAACCTCAAATCTCTCAATCTCAAGGCATGGCTCTTGAAGAGTTAGTTTGCTGATCTGCACCTTTCGCAAGGGGTTCTGGTTATCCTTAAGGCTTCTCGAAAGCCTTCCACCAGAAAGACTTACAACTCCAAATGGAAAAGGTTCACTATTTGGTGCTCCAATAAGCATATTTTTCCAGAATCTGCTGGGTTACCTACAGTCCTGGACTATATGGTTCATCTTAATGGCTTAAGACTTAGGCCAGCTATACTTGAAGTGCATCTGGCAGCTGTTTCTGCCTTCTTGTCAGTAGGCAAGCCCTCTCCTCTGTCAGCCCATCCTGTGTTTTGTAAGTTCTTCAAGGGATTGCTGCACACCAATCCCCCCTTTAGAGACCCTGCTCCTGCTTGGGACCTTAATGTTTGCATTGCTCAGCTTATGCAACCACCCTTTGAGCCTTTGTCCTCTGCAGAGCTTAAGTACTTGACTTGGAAAACTGTTTTTGGTAGCCATTACCTTTGCCAGGCGTATCAGTGAATTGCAAGCCCTGTCAGTGGAGCCTGATTTCATCTCTTTCCATAGAGATAAAGTGGTCCTAAGAACTAACAGGAAGTTTTTGCCTAAGGTGGTTTCAGATTTCCACCTTAATCAGTCTCTGTCTCTCCCTGTTTTCTTCACTGACCATTCCTCCTCTGGAGAGAGGAGGCTGCACAGCTTGGATGTTAAGAAGGTCCTCAGCTACTACATAGAGCGCACCAAGGGTCACAGGTTTGAGTCCCTCCAGTTGTTTCTCACACATGGAGAGGTCGGTAAGGGCAAACCTGCTACTAAGAGATCTATTGCCAGGTGGATTGTCTCTTGTATACAGTTCTGCTATGAAAAACTGGGGAGAACCCCACTCTCAGGCCTGAGGGCTCACTCTGCTAGAGGTACAGCTGCTTCCCTGGCTGCTGCCAGGGATATTCCTATCTTAGAAATTTGTCAAGCAGCCACCTGGAAAACAGTCCATCCATTCACCAAGCATTACTCTCTGGATATCCAGGCTAGGAATGATGCTTGGTTTGGCACAGCAGTACTTCAGAGCCTATTCCCAAAGTAGGTTCTGTCCCTCCTCCATAGAGGTACTGCTTGGTAATCTGCAATAGTCAGAATACAGCAAGACTTCATGTTGTTTGAAGAAAAAATGACTCACCTTAGTAATGTTGTTTCTTCTAATGGAGTCTTGCTGTATTCTGACCTCCCCCCCCCGCCTCCACTCTCAGAACCTGTTTTTTGGGATGTGGGTGGGCAGGAGCAGTGTTGGCACCCTAGAGGTGCCCCTTTTTCACCCTCCTTTACTTTCGGTGTGTGTTGTGTGTTTTGTTTTTTTGGGTTTCCTGACTTGAGTCTTTGGTTTGAAACCAAAAAACCCTTTTTTAATAAATTTAGTTGCCAGTTGGCTAGTGTGAGTTTTACAATTTCCACACAGAACTTCTAGTGAGTATTGCTCGTAAAGATCTGATGTTTGGAGTTTAAACAACAGCAGACAGGGGCTTCAACCGAGCTCGCGCTGAACATTCCATGCTGGCCATGGAAAGTTAACTTTGTTCTCCGGGGCAGTTGAAAGGCAGGACCTAACTGCAATAGTCAGAATACAGCAAGACTCCATTAGAAGAAACAACATTACTAAGGTGAGTAATTTTTTCTTCTGTGTCTCAGTACATGGGTGTCTGGGGCCAGGGAGAGACTGTCCATCAAGTAGGAGGGTAGCATGTTATTCCCCAATTTTGATATGAGGTCGAGAGAGTGGATATAGCGCCAGTGGAACAGCGGGGTAATGTCTATGAGGGAATATAGATCACAGTGATGAGTTCTAAGGGGTGAGTTGGTAGCGAAGTGACAAAAAGAGGTAAGGAGGATGACTAATTTGTTTAGGGTGGTTACTGGGGCAGTGCTGTAGACCACATCTGCATAATCAAAAATGGGGAGGATCATTTTTTGGTTAAGAATTGACGACTGGCAGGAAGTGGGAGAGAGTCTCTGTGCCGGTAGAGCATAGCTTAGAGATGATAGCCTCTGTGTAAGGTGAGAAAGATAAGTGGGGGTCAAGCCAAACACTTGGGTACTTGTATTTAGTGACCTGGTCTAGAGGTGTACCATCTAGGGAGATGATGGGGGAAGGGTGGGAGGATCTGCCGATTTTTCTGCAATGTGCCATATAGCATGGATACAGTTTTGGAAGTATTTAATTTTAGTTGGTTTTGTCTGAACCAGTGTTCTATGTTGTCGAAGTCACATTGGAGGGTAGTTTGAATTTTGTCTACTGAGGGACCTGAGGTAAAGAGGATAGTGTCATCTGCATACATGTGTTAATGGCACCAGGAATGTAAATGTATGTTGATAGCATTTAATTGTGAGATCTTGTAGGCAGTCTCTTGTGTATAGCGCTGTACATTCCAGAACCAAAACATTTCTTCTACATGGCTTCAGGCATAAGGGTATGTGACTAGTTCAGGGGTTCTCAAATGGTGAGGCCAGCCTCCCTTGGGAGGCCCCAAACTGTTCCAAGGGAGGCTCAGGCAAGTCTGAAAAAGTACAGTATTTAAATTTTGAGTTTTATGTATTTTGTGTGAAGAGATTAAGCAAACTGAAAGGGGATAACAGTAGGTGAATTTTATGTATTTATTTACTAATAGGTGACAAGGAAAGGTGAATGAGCCAAAGCTCATTTCAGGTGTACCAGGGGAAGGGAAGGTAGTGAATACATTTCAAAAAGTAACTGCAAAACAATCAAAAATACACAATGAACTATAGTGCAAACAAATATGAACAATAAACTGATAATGAGTGGTGGTAATTGATCAATTTGTAGACTGATGGCAGAACAGTCCAAATACAAGGGTTGAGCATAGAAGTGCTAAGAGCAATAGCAGGAAGACAAAGTAATCCCAGAGAAGTTGCTTAGGAGCAGAGAAAGAGGGAGAGGCAAAGTATGCAGGAAGGTTATTTCATGTAGAGAAAACAAAGAAAGTAGTCTGACCCATGAAGGTACTGCAACAAGGGGTAACAATGGTTCAAGAATGAAAATAGCAGAGCAATGTAGGCTGACCGGGGTGTGTGTTACAATAAACTGAATAATAATATTTGTTTATTGTATTTATTTGTTATTCAGATAACACCTTTGAGCACAAGAGCTCTTTTTCAAAGGTTCCACATCAGTATAAGACAAAGAACTGAATGTGAGCCAAGTACTCAAAGGGGTTTCAATTTATTCATGGTGTACTGTGCAAAGTACAGCATGTTATTTTTCCTTGGGGAGGCCCAAGATTATTTCAGTTTTTTGGGGAGGCTCCAAATCTTTTCCACGGATTTGGGGAGGCTCACTGTGATGAAGTCTAAGAACCATTGGACTAGTTGAAGGAACAACAAAGACTGGAAAAAGTTGCTGTTTTCAGCCTTAGCAGACTGTTTTCCCACATGTATATTTTCTCCTTCTCCTTCTCCGTGCCATTGCCCAGGGTTATATCCTGTAAGGTGATTGCTGTCATGCATACGGTAGGGATGTTTTATTCCTCTTCCTCCCTCCCCTTTGGCATGGGACGTGCCCTACAGTCTCATCGGCACAGTGTGAACCTGCAGAGTCCAGAGAACATGTGATAACCCCCCCCCCGCCGCTTAAAGAGGGATGTTAGGAAGTATTACTTCACTGAAAGAGTTGTTGACATCTGGAACAGACTTCCAGTGGAAGTGGTGAAAGCAAAAACAGTAGGGGGACTTCAAGCATGTGTGGGCTAGAAGTAGGGGAACATTAGTAAATAGGCAGGAAGGAGGGTCCCTGGAGGCCAGTTAGGATCTGAGGAGATGTACTAGGCAGGGACCATGTGAGCAGACTGGGTGTGCCGAGTGGTCCTTTTCTATCGACAAATTCTGTGTTTCTTTGCAGAGGAGTAAGCTCCCTTGCCTGCCTGTAGGGGTCGCTGTGTGCCAATACCTGCTGGCAGTTCTCTGGCTTAAGTATGCTGCCCTGCAGCCTGGCCTGCCTCCCCATGTGGCAGCTGGAGCGATTCCTGAACAGCAGTATTCTGCATGGCAGCGTAATTCGCTGCTGCTGGGCCATCGGGATGGTCCCTTAATAGACTTTGAAGCCTTTGGCACCTTACAATCCAGCTTTAAAGCAGTCGGCACATATCACCCATGATGCCTTGCACTATGGGTTATGTGCAAGTGTTTTTTTTTTTTTTTTATGGTAAAATAGATGTCACTGTCATCATATACTTATGGTCCTTGAAAGTTAAAAATGTATCAACCACCGTAGTGAAAGTGATGGAATTATGTAGCTGATAACTTCTGCTAATGCCATATTAAGGGTCCCTGAAACATTGACTCATGCCCAAGACTTTTCATCTGAAGATCAGGGGTCCAAGGAAAGACCATTCTCTTCATACAAAATGCCTAAAGTCACCTTCTGTTCCATAGTTTCTACAAAAAAGGAATTTTCTCAAGTGGGGACCCCTTGAATGTTTGTAGAAGGGGCTCTGGACCCATTAGAAATTGATGTACCAGTTCTCTGGAGCTGTGACTCCTGTTATGACAGCCTCTCGTATGTAGTTTTACCTACATTATGGAGCCATACATTTTTAGTGGGGTGGAGTGTACTTCTGTCTGTGACAGCCACCAAGTAGAAAACAATTCAATGCAGAGTGGCAGTGCTGAGAAATCTGAGCCCACCAATGCTGCAAGCTGCAGTAGCCCCTCCCCCCATTGTCAGTATAGTCCCTTTTCTCAGTGTAGACTGATGTTTAGGTATGCAGTCCCACCCTTACAGGGAACGTGGTGATACAAAAACCAAGCTGATCCCATTTTAAGTGGTGGAGGATAGAATTGTCCGACAATCTGCATAAGAGCACAACTGCACGTGGAATAAGGAAAAGGAAAGGAATTTGGATTTATATTGGACATTTGTAACAGACTGTAACCTGAACCACTTAACGGGCCAGGAGAGAGTAATTCTGCCAATAGATGCACTCTGAGCTGCTCTAGACAGGACAGAGATTGACTGTAGCCACATTGCATAGGAATTTAGCCAGGGATGGTACCTGGTTTGCTAAGGGTCATACTGTCAGTATATGGAAGTTGTGAGAATCATACTTTCATCTACAGGTTCACACTTCTGAACTCAGACCACTAGGTCAGTTTGCCTGACATAAGAGACTGGGTCTCAGATCTGGTGAGTACAGCTAAATGGACCTGTCTCCTATTTTGTTTCCAGACTCTCTTTAATCACAGCCTCTGGTCCGCTAAAGTGGGAAGGTGTCATTTCTTTTGCACCTCCAAGACAGAGTGCATCCTTTAGGCCACTGCTGTACCTGGGGCAGCCCTGGTTTGTTTATATGGCAGTGACTCTTTAGCAGCTAGGGTCATAACTCTTAACCTTTTGTTACTGAAATGAGGGACAGTGAGGGATACGGCCTTAAACCTTGCGGTACAAGTTCAGAACACTGCTGAAACCATTGTGTTCACCAGTACAAAGTGCATTTTAAATATGAATTTCTACTTTAAAGTCTGAGTTTACAGCGCATTCTGTCTGTGCTTGGCACCTCTTCCATGAGTGAGAGATGAGGGGCAGAGCAATTTTGGGACGAGGGACGTCCCTTGTAATCAGGAACTGTTGAGAGTGTATGATTTGTCCTCTGAGTGCTTCATTCTGCGATGAGTGAGAGAACCTTGAAACGATGAATGTGGTACGGCTGGGAATGGTGGGAGAGGTGGGAACTAGCTAAGTTTACTTTTTTTTTTTCTTCCCTTGATAAGTACATCACTCCAGAATACCCAGGGCTTTCTGCAGGATTTTCCTTTTAAGAGGACCTGGACTCTGTAAAACAAACTTTTTCCCAGGACCCTTTTCTGTTGGTTTTGTGTGCGTGTGTGTTGAAATTCTGATAAATGTCATGAGGGTTCTATTTTTTTTAAATCCGAGAGTGTACATTTGCATTTAAAAAAACTGGAGGGGGTGGAATTGCTAGTTAGCACTTTCTACCACAATTGAAAAAATGTTTCCAGTTAAGGGCAGAAGTGCTGAATCACAGAATATTTTTGCCACATTTTTTTTTTTTTTTGGTTTTGTTACGGTTGCGTTAAATTGCTGATTCCGCCTCCGACAGCTAACTAGGGCAACTGTGTATCTGAGGAATGCACATGGACTCTGCACCTGTGCCCTGAAATGCTGACTGTGTGTAAGGGAGCCCAGACACCTGATGGCTCTGCGCTCGTGTACTAGAATGCCAGACAGCAGAGACTTCTGATTGGTAGAGCTGCTGACAGCCAGTGGGTGGAGCTTAGAATGTCAGTTGGGTGATGGCTTGGAAAGTGTAAAGATGGCAGAGTGATAGGAGGGGTACAAGTGTGCCTTCGGGACACCCTTGCTTCAGGTCTCTTAAGTTACTCGAGGAGGCAAAGACCCCTCACTTGCAGCAACTGTCTGTGGATCAAATGCGTGAGAACAGCAGAACTGACTGCCAAACTGTTTCGTAGTCTCCGGGGACAGACATCAGAACGGCAGTGTTGACTGTGGGATCTTGGAGTCTGAAGGCCATTTAGTGTAGTTCACCATTAATTCTGGTGAGAGTGCAAGGGAGTTGGACACTGGGAGGGGCTGCTCGTTAAGGGAAGTTCCTGGCGATCTTGAGGCACACTTAGGATCCCGCTGAAGGTGGGTGTTCACCCTTTTGTGGGGGATTATGGTCATATTCCCTAGAAGAGCCACCAGCTGTGCTGAAGATGGTGAGAGGCTTGATGAGAGAGACTACACTGCTGACCTTGGTAGGCGATAAGGCAATTATTTGTAACAAGATTCCCATGTCAGGAAGGACATTGGAGATGCTGCCTCTGGCAGGTGGTTTGGGTTGATTGCCAACCTCTGCCAGAGGGCAGGCAGCGGTATGTGTTGCCGCATCGGTGCCCTGCACACAGTCCGGTGAGAGTAAGGAGCTGCGTGATGTGAGGTGTCTAGAGCCGGGGTGGTTGTCAGTGAGAAGTGCCTTAGTGAAAGTCCTTATGAAGGTGATGCTTCCTGCAGATCAGTTGGTCAGTTGAACAGGTGCTAAGTCGCCATGTAGTTTTTGTGAAATTTGTGAACCCAAAGCTCATAGTAAGGTAGGTGGTACAGCAGGTAAATTCAGAACCAAGTAGGAAAGACTTTTTATCAGAGTATAACCTCACCCCCTGATGAACTGCTAGGAATGAGAGAGGTCATAAGGGCTTCTGAAGGAGATGTAGAGGGTACATCCTCAGGCTCAGAATTATTTTCTTTATTTTGTCTTGAGCGTGCACAAGCAACATCTTGTGGTAGTAGGAGAAATGCAGAGGTGTGTCAGTGTTGGCAAACGCAGGGCACACTTCAGTAGGTGCGGCCCTCATTCTCCAGTTAGCCAGCATGCTAGCACTGACACAGGTATATGCAAAGTGCCACTAACTTGAAACAAACGTGCCACTGCAATTGGAGGCAAGCTGTTGATGCAGCGGCACAGATGACACGCCTCCCGTACCTGCTTTTCCTGATAAAGCTTTTAAGTAAACATGTTGGTGGCTCCTGCCATCCACCACACAATCCCCAGAAAGCCAACTTCGGGGGTGCCCAATCCCCCGGTCAGCAAGCTAACCCCCAGTTCAATTTGTTTGCCAACGGGGGTGCCCAATCCTCGTCGGCATAGTGCCCCCCTCAGTTGAATTTGTTCGCCGACTTGGGTGCCCAATCACCATCAGCATAATGCCCCCCAAGTTTAATTTGTTTGCCGACCGGGGTGCCCAATCCCCATTTGCTTCAGTCCCCTGGCGATCTTTGGTGGAGCGGAAGACATCTGAACTCTTCAAAAGCCGACTGCAAACTGAAGAAAGTCACGGTGAGCTGTATAATGGTATTAATGGGGGGTTTCAACTTAGGTGGATATCTCAGCCATTGTTTTGAATTTTGGCTCCAAATTTTCAATATTGGGGTTCTTGGGACCCCACCTCATGAACACGTGCACTATCATTTCGTTATTTGGTCCCAAAAGGTGATTTTGCTGTCACGGCATGGAATCGCCTTTCTGGACCGATAAATGAAACGACAGTGCCACTGTTCATGCGGGGTCCAAAAAGCCTGTGTTGCAAATTTGGTAAAAAAAAGTCCAAAAAATGTGTTACTAGCGTGCGTTGCGCAGTTTCCATGCATGTTCGTCACTTCAGCAATTTTTCATATTTCTACTCAAGATTTTCAACATTGACATTTTTTTCAAACCTCCTTATGAACAGTATAGCTGTTATTTTTCACATCCTGCCCAAAATGTGTTTTCACACATGTGGTGCACAATGGCACGGTCACTGTGGGAAATCAATGTTTGCGACAGAGTAACAAAATCACAGCGACACTGTTCATTAGCAGAGGTCCAAAAATGCTTATGTTGAAAATTTGGGTAAAAAAAAATCCCCAAAATAATTGCGTTATGGGTGTGCGTTGTGCAGTTTCTACGTACGCTCTTGATTTTACCAATTTTTATTATTTTCCTCCAGATTTTCAATATTGCCATTTTTTTAACACTTCCTTAGGAACAGTACAGCTGTCATTTTTCACATCCTGCCTGAAATGTGTGTTTGCACATGTGGCGCACAATGGTGCGGTTGCTGTGGGAAATCAATGTTTGGGACAGCTTAGCAGTGACACTGTTCATGAGCGGAGTTCCTAGAATGTCTGTGTTGAAAATTTGGTTAATAAAAATCCCAAAATAATTGCATTGCAGTTTCTACACACGCTCATGACTTCACCAATTGTTCGTATTTTCACTACAGATTTTCAATATTGCCATTTGTTTTACACATCCTCATGAACAGTACAGCTGTCATTTTTTCACATCCTACCCTGAATGTGTTTTCGCACCTGTAGTGCCAAATGGCGCAGTCGCTGTGCAAAATCACCGTTTGGTTAATGAACTGATAGTGCCACTGTTCATGAGGTGGGGTCACAAAAAGCCCATGTTGAAAATTTGGAGTGTAAATACCAACAAACGCCTAGGGCGTTAGGGTTTCCAACTGTAACACTCCACCGTGTAGAGATTGACAGGCTTCAGGGGTTTGACTTGGGATTGTCAGCTGTAATGCTCACGTCATTCCACCTCCCCCCCACCCTGCAGCCAGTGACCAGTATCGAGGTGTGCCTTGGACTCTTCGGCCTCCAAAGCGCACCCCATTCTCCTATATTGCACCCACCTCAGTTTATTTCCTTATGGAATGGGGTGCGCGTAAAGCCAGAAGACCCCAAGGTACACCGCGACACTTGTCGATGTTTGCAGGGTAGGGTGAGGTGAAATGGCATGAGCGGTATGGCCGACGAACCAAAGGTTCACACCAGTGCCTGTCAGTCTCTGCAGGGTGGGGTTGGCGTCAGTTCACTACTTCACTGCCGTTCCTGTTATGCATCTCTCTAACTCCTGCACTATCAATGCCAGTGCCAGCAAGACATTTGGCTTTGACCAATGCTTGTTTAATTAAGTTGCCCTCGGCATCCTTGACCCTGACTTTGGTTGCCCAGCACCAGTTTTCTGTTGTCCTGGAATTTTGATGGAAATTTGATGTCACTTATCATTATGCTAGCTTGTACAAAATTTGTGCCCAGTAACATGCTGAGCACAGATTTACAATGCAGCAGAGTTATGGAGGACCCATGCCCACCCCATGGCACCCTGTGTATAATACATTATGACTGAGGCCCCTTAAAAGTAACAACTGTGAGGTGCAGTACTTCAGTTTTTAATGCCATGATGAACACTGGTCTTTAAAGGAGCAATGCACTGAACCTGTAAGTCATTTTCCCTTGCCAAAGCTGAATTTTAAACTTCATTTTAATAAAACATATATAGAATTATACAGCAAATAAAACTGCTTCCAAAGATTGGTTAGAAGTGAACATAGCAACCTTCTACAAACATAACCTCATTGTGGGGTCAGTGATGCTCAATCCTCTATCAGTGGAGACATTCAAATGAATAAAACATGTTCCAATACATACTACAAAACTAAACTATAGTGCAGCTTATGCCTGAGAGACATTAAAATTTTTTTATAAACAAACACTCTAACCATGCCTTTTTGGCTTATCTCTCGCCCCCCCCCTCCCCAAACATTAAATCAGATATTTAAACCATTCTCTGAGCTCTCTATGTACATAATACACATCTTGGGCTAGAAGCTCCAAGAACTCCTTAGAAACTTATTCGGCTGATATCTGATATTGAGCAAAAACCTAATTTTAAGAAACATGGGAATTTTCCTTTTAAATTGAAAAATTTTACAGTCTTACTGGGAGGAGCTGATGAGGGTACAGGATCACTTTGGGGGTCGTGCATGTCAGGGGAGCCAAAGGCAGAAAACTGTTTGTACCACTCGTAGTCGGGTCAGATAACCTGCTGTGTATTCCCACCCGAAGCCTGCATTGGTGCTCTCGTCCTGGCAACCCCACCCCCTCCAAACATAGATCACGGCTCCTCTCCAGCTTCTAATCCCACAGCTCGTTCAGCTGACCTGTGCTCATGTGTTCTTGTGACCTGTTCCCAGCACGGCTGTGCATCTCATTTGGACCCCCCCCCCCCCGGGAAGATCACAGCTGCCTGAGAGAGATGGTGGAAGACAGACCAACACAGCCCAGGAAAGCAAGTCACTCCACAGGGCTAAACATTTTTTTCGTTTTGGCAGTCGCTCATGCGCTGGTCTCTCACAGTCACTGTTTTATTTTAACGTATGCGCAGAGTGCTGAAAGTCTGTGTTAGATGTTGATTGCCCTGTGGGCAGGAAGAACACAGATTTAGGTTGTCCTGATTGGGATTTCTTTTGTCCCGGGCTACTGGGCAATAGGATTTTTCCTAGCCTGTACATCCTAAACAAAGGGAACCTGAGGTTCTGGCTCTGGTCCCGGGACAGGATCAAGCTTGTCTTACAATGCTAAATAGGAGTGTGAATTGGGGACTGGTGTACCTGAGTGTGTAAACTGTAAGTAGTTCAGTAAAAAAATGACAAGAACTAATGGCTTTGCAGTGTGGCTCATTAGTTTCCTAATAGAAAGTATAGAGGTGGCATACAACTGGGAGTGAGAGAGAGGTGTAAGCACTTTGGTTTTTGATGTTGCAGGAGACTCACCAGAGAGTAGTTGTCACCTCACCCTTAGACAGGGAAGGTGTCCTCAATCTCTGTCCAGCCGTGCTGATGGAAAGCGAGGGGTACCACAGGGTATCAGCCCATAGCTGAAAAAGCAGTGGTACAGCAGGAGATGCGTGGGTTGGAGGACTGCATAACATCTGACCCAGGGGTTGCAGTTGGAGCCCTTCTCTAAACAAGCCTGGTGCCAAGGCATTTGCATGTGAGTTACTCTTACAGAATAAGAGTACCCCAAGCACAAGAGAAAAGTGTGTTCCGATTGGTTGGAAGCACTCCCTCGCTCTATATCTGATACACTGATGATACACACATCAATTTTTTCTTTTCCGTTTTTTTTCTGATGGTTTTAGAAACATAAAATTTGATGGCAGATAAGGACCGCTTGGCCCACCTACCATTTCCCTACCTAACTGATAAGCTGCAGATGCTAGTTAACCAACAGCCTACTTCCTCCTAGTTCCTACCCCCACTAGAATTGCCTTATGTCTGTCCCATACATTCTTGCATTCCCCCACTGTTTTTGACTCCAAACCTCGTTAGGAAGGCTGTTCCATGCATCTACAACCCTCTCCGTGAAGAAATACTTCCTCACATTACCTCTGAGCCATCCCCCTCTATCTTCAAATTGTGCCCCCTTGTTCTTGCACATCTCTTTTTCTGAAAGACGCTACCCTCTTGGAGTTTGTTGATTCCCTTGAGGTACTTGAAAGTTTCTATCATGTCCCTCTTCCCTCGAGGTTATACACATTAAGCTCCTTTAGTCTTTCTTCATACGTCTTCTGGTGCCGACCCCGCATCATTTTGGTTGCCCTCCTCTGGACAGCCCCCACGCTGTCTCTGTCCTTGCAGAGACTGGGTCTCCGGAACTGCATGCAGTACTCTAGATGTGGTCTCACCAACTGTCTGTACGGAGGGATAACAAGTTCCTGTTTTCTACTGGTGATGCCTGTCCCTGTGCATCTCAGTATTCTCCCCCCCCCCCAGTTCTTCTTACTGCCTTCTCATGTTGCTTGCCCACCTTAAGGTCATCTGATATAACTACCCCCCAGGTTTCTTTTCATTTTTGTTGTCAGTATCTCGCCCCCTATTGCATACTCTTCCCCCTGGGTTTTTTGTTTCCCAGTTGCATTACTTGACTCTTCTTTGCATTGAATCTAAGCTGCCATACATTTGACCATTCCTCCAACCTTGCCAAGCCCCTTCTCATCCTTTCCACGCCATCTTGTGTAGCAGATCTTTGTGTCGTCTGCAAAGAGGAATACTTTTCCTTCCAGTCCTTCTGCAGTGTCACTTATAAAGACATTAAAAAGGACCGGCTCCAGTACTGAACCCTGCGGTAATCCACTAGTAACCCCCCTTTCTTCACTGTGGACTCTGTTTACTATTACCCTCTGTGTCCTGTTGTCCAGCCAATGTTTTACCCATGCTATTAACCCAGAGACTCACTCCCAGGCTGGCTAATTTGTTAATTAATCTTTTGTGCGGGACTGTGTCAAATGCCTTGCTATAATCTAGGTAGGCCATGTCTATAGCCCCTTCCTGGTCTACTACTTTGGTCACCCAGTCAAAGAAATCAATTAGATTTGTCTGACATGACCTTCCTGCTGTGAATCCATGCTGCCTTGGGTCCTGTGCACCCACTGGCCTCAGGGTACTCGACAGTTCTTTCCTTCAGAAGTGATTCCATCATTTTCCCTACCACTGAGGTTAGACTGATAGGTCTGTAGTTTCGTGCCTCTATCTTTCTCCCACTTTTGTGAAGGAGAATCGCATCTGCCCTCCACCAGTCCTCCGGTATCACACTATCCTCCCATGATTTGTTAAAAAGGGTGGTCGGTGGTGTTACTAGTTCTTCCCTTAGTTCTTTTAGAATTCTGGGGTGAATCCCATCAGGCCCCATTGCTTTATCCACCTTCAGTTTTAAAAGTTCTTTCAGAACCCTTTCTTCTGTGAAAGTACTGATATCAACCTACCTATCCAGAGTGCTTCTATTGACTGGATTAGGTATCTCCCCCTGCTTTTCCATTTGGAATACTGAGCAGAAGTATTCGTTCAGTATCCCTGCTTTTTCACTGTCGCACTCTGTCCAACCACTTTCCTCTTTATTCAGCCTCAGTATCCCTGCCTTAGTCTTTCTTCGCTCCTTAATGTACCTATAAAAGGTTTTATCCCCCTTCTTAACCGAGTTGGCTATCTTTTCCTCGGTTTGGACCTTTGCTATTCTGACTGCCTTCCCCGCTTCCTTCTGCTTTAACTGGTACAGTTCTCTGTCTTGCTCCTTCTGTGTTTCCTACTACTTCCTGAATGCTGTCTTTTTGTCCCTTACCTTCCCCACCACTTCTTTTGAGAACCATAGTAGTTTTTTCTTTCGTTTTGATTTATCTGCTTCACACAAAGGCTTGTTGCCTCTGTGATGGTGGTTTTGATGTTTCCCCATTGTTGTTCAACCCCACCTTCTAGCCTGTTTGCTATTGCTTTTCTGAGGCACTCTCCCATTTTGACAAAACCAGCCCTCCTGAAGTCCAGTACCTTCACTTTTGTATGGCTTGACTCTACAGCTAAGTTTATTGTGAACCACACTATTTGGTGGTCGCTTGTTCCCAGATGGCTACCCACTTCAAGATCAGAGATCCTCTGTCCATCCCCATTTGAGAGTATGAGGTCTAAGATTTCTCCCTCCCGAGTGGGTTCCAAAACTAGCTGTCTGAGGCATGCCCCCTGTAGGGCATTGAGAATGGCCCTGCTCTTGGATGTGGCTGCAGCAAAGATGCTCCAGTTAACATCTGGAATATTTGGGTCCCCCATCAGCAGTATCTCCCCTTTCTAGGGACATGGATATGTTGTTCATCCACACTTATTGGCAGGTTCCTTGCCGCTTTAAATCTTGCCAGAAGGTCTTCAAGCTGGCTCCTCCCACCCACCTGGGTGGTAAAACTCTCGGCTCCGCCCCATGACGCCAGATCTTCCTTACCGCTTGGAAGCTCAGGTTCCCTCCTTAACGCTCTGCGATTAAGACTGGTTCCTAATTCTTGAAAGTTGAAATCAAAAAGTTTTTGCTAAAAGACTTTGGTCTTCTCCTCCGGCCTGGATGGACAAATCGACTCCCGGTTTCCGGAGGTGCCCTTGCGGGCAGAAGATGTCTAGGACGGATCCGCACTCCACGTGCGTCTACTGCCTGGGCCTTGAGCACGACCCGCAGGCCTGCGACTTGTGCTCTTCTTTTTTGGCCTACATCCTTGAAGACCGTGCTGCCCGATTACAACTGGGGCGCCCCGAGAAAAGAATTCCACCGGTGAAATCTAAAGAGGCCCGGTTGGTGGTGTCCGTCGGCGGATCAGCTCGAGCAGATGATCGCCCTCGAAGAGGAGGCGGCGCGGGCCGCTTCTACCTCGGCTGCGGCATTTGTCCCGCTCTCTCTCGGTGCCTCGTACTCTGCTTCTTTTAAGGAGCTTTGTCTGACCCTCTCGACGAAAGGTGAGGGTCCAACTTCGGGACCTTTTCCAGGTCAAAAAGAGCAAAGTAAGTCTCCGTCGGCGCTCTTGGGAGCGGGAAAGATCCCTCCCTTGTGAGCAGTCATTCAGTTGACCCTCAGCTTGACCACTGGCTTCACGGTGTCCCGTCAGGCCAGTTGGCCGAGACTCCAGACGCGGTCGAGATTTTTCTCACCCGTTAGGACGGGTTGTCGGCTGGAGAAGCTGAGAATCCTCTCCCGGTTCCCCGGTGGGAGTTGAGGATCCTGTCGGCTCGTCTGTGCCTCTGGTTCCGAGCCTTCGGTGGGATCAATCCGGGCGAGTGCCGATTTCAACACTTCTCCTTGCCTTCCTCGGCCTAGTCGAGACTCTCGGTCTGTCTCGGACATCCTCACGGTCCAACCGATCCGCCGCCATAGGCGGTCTCGGTCTCAGCACCACGGCAGCGGCGCCGCGCTCTTCCTCTTCCTCGGACGAGGAGGCTTGCGCAAGTTGCGCCGCAGCGCAAGGAACTCATGTGGCAGCAGCTCCTTTTGACCGGGAATAGGCCGACCCAGTCGTCTTCCCCGGCCATTAAGTGGCTGTCACCGGAGCTGCCGAAACAACCCCTCGCTGTAGCCGAGGAGCCTGTTCCCAGGCCGGTTGTTTGGCCAATTCCAGCTGCCCCACCGATTTCTGGTGGAACCTCCGCCTCCACAGCCATTAGTTGGGGCTCCGACCAAAAATTCTCGGTCGGCCTTGGGTTTGCCCCATAGGCTGTCTGTCACCCTCACTCCCGATAAACCTCAGCAGGTGGAGGGTAGCTCAGGCCCGAAGCAGCTCTTTGAGGACTCTTCCGAGTCTGATGATGGTTCCTCCCTCTTCTCCAAGCGCTTGGACTTGGAGTCCTCGGGAGGGCAGTCAGTGGACGATAGCCCTTCGTCCTTCTTAGGGTTGCTTCGACTCATCTCGGAGTCCACTGGGATGAAGCTCGAACCCGTTTCTAAATGGGCCAGGTATCCCCTCACGGAGATTCTGGACCGAGGGGATTCTCCTACGGAGGCCTTTCTGGTGGCCGAAGCCTAGTGGGTCCGGCCTTGGAACTTTGGCAGCGTCCTGCTTCCTGCCCTGCGCCTTCGGCCAGGATGGCCAGGAAGTATGCGGTCCCTATCGGTTCCCTGTCTGGTTTTTCAGAACAGCCCTCGGCCGAGGGGTTGGTTACCGACAGCGTTTTCCGGCGTGCCGGGAACACCAGGGATGTAGACAAACCTCCCGACAAGGAATCCAAGAAATTGGATTATGCCGGGCGAAAAGTCTATGCTGCGTCCTCTCTCTGCCTTCATCAGGCCAGTTCGGCCGTCCTCATGGCACATTTTTCTCACGCCTGTTGGGCTCCCCTGGATGAGGTTGTCCCTCATCTTCCGCAGATCTGCAGACTACGGTCAGGCAGGTGCGGGACCAGGCAGTGGCAAAACAGCAGCTCAGACTGCGTTAGACGCCGAGGACTCATGTGCCAGGTCTGTGGCGGCCGCGAGTGACATCTGGTCGTCGGGCTTGGCTGAGGATATCCACCTTTACCTTGGATACCCAGCACAAGTTGGCGGATGTTCCCTTTTTGGGGACTGACCTCTTCGGCCCTGGGGTGGAAGGTCACCTGCAGAGGATCGAGAAGTCCAATGCTACCTTGGACTCGGTCTCTTCCGCTCAGGACAAAGGCCGCAAGCCACAGCCTAAGCCCTTTCGTCCTTCTGCGCCCGCGGCGCGCCCGGTCCAGCAACGTCAGGGCCAGCAGGCTCGAGCTTGGCATCCCAAACCCAAGCTGTTGGCTTCCTCCAACAGGAAGCAGGGAGGAAAAGGCCCAGGTGGTCCCTTGGCCGGTCCTTCCTCCAAGCCTGCCCAGTGACGGGCTGAGGGGTGTCGCCCCCATCCCTGTCACCTCACCCTGGTTCCCCCCGTGGGGGGACGGCTCAGACACTTCCTTTCCGCCTGGTCCGCTGTTACCACGGACAGGTGGGTACTGGAGGTGGTGGGAAAAGGCCTACCTCTGGAATTCGAGCAGGCCCCGCCCTTCAGAGCCGTCGCACCTCGGGGGGCCTCGGGGTCCGCAGCCTCACTGGCGGCTCGCCGAGCCGACATTGCTCTCCTCCTCCAAAAGGAGGTGATCACGGAGGTGGAGGACCCCCCTTCAGACCCGGGGTTCGTGTCCAGGTATTTCCTGGTTCCGAAACGGACGGGGGGCTGGCGCCCCATTCTCGACCTACACGACCTGAACAAGTTCCTAAGGTCTCGAACCTTCAGGATGGTCACTCTGGCGCAGATAATACCATCTCTGGAACACGGCGTGTGGTTCTGCTCTCTGGACCTACAGGGGCAGCGTTCTTTCACGTCCCTATCCGTCCTTCACATCAGAGATTCCTCGCTTTAAGCGGAGGGATCCTCTTCGTTCGAGCCATGCCTTCGGCTTATCTCCAGCTCAGGGTCTTCACCAAATGCATGGCAGTGGTGACAGCATTCCTCATGGGCGCCCGAGGTCCGGGTGTACCCTTACCTGGACGATTGGCTGATAGCAGCCCCTCCAAGCAGGAGGTGGAGCGGTCCAGAGATCTGGCCTCCAGGTTTGCTCTCAAGTCGGCCTTCTCATCAACGAGGCCAAGTCGAACTCGAGCGAAGCAGGTGATCCTGTTCATCGGGCAGAACTCAACTCTCTTGAGCCAGAGCACGGCTCCTGGCGGACAGGGCCGAGGTTCTTACCTCCTTTGCCCAATCATTTCTGGTTGGCAATCGCTCCCCTGCCCAGGACTTCCTCGCGCCTCCTGGGTCTCATGGCGGCCTGTACCAGCGTGGTCCGTTGGGCACGCTGGCACATGCGCCCCCTTCAGTGGGGACTGGCCAACCAGTGGTCACAACGCTGCGATCCTTTGGACCAGCTAGTGATAGTGACCCAGGAGATGTGGAACACTCTCCAGTGGTGGACCATTCCATCCCATCTGCAGGAGGGCATCCCGTTTGTCCGCCCCGAGCCGACGGTCTCTCTATCGACCGATGCCTCTCTGATGGGTTGGGGTGCCCATCTGGGGGAACACAGAGTGCATGGCCTCTGGTCCCCACGGGAGTCCCGATGCCACATCAACCTGCTGGAGCTCCGAGCGGTCCGCCTAGCTCTCACCGCCTTTGCTCCGTTTCTCCGGGGTCAAGTGGTCCGAGTCCAGACGGACAATACCACAACCATGTACTGTCTAAACCGCCAGGGCGGGACGCGCTCCATGCTTCTGTGCAAGGAAGCTCTCCGCATTTGGTCACTCATGCGCAGCCTGGAGGCGGATCTCCTAGCCATTCATGTGGCAGGAGCCTCCAACACCCTGGCCGATGCCCTGAGCCGGATAGGGGCTGCATCTCACGAGTGGTCTCTCCTGCCGGAGGTAGTACAAGATCTGTTCTCCCACTGGGGCACACCTCAGGTGGACCTGTTTGCCTCCAGGGAGAATGCGTAGCTGAGGCTGTTTCATGCCCGCCCCCCTCAGCAGGACTCGCTGCAGGGGGATGCCTTCTCGAGGCTGTGGACCCCGGGCCTCTTTTACGCCTTTCCCCCATTTCCCTTGATTCACAAGGTGCTTCTCAAGACAAGGAGGGACAAGGCGCAGGTGATTCTGATAGCCCCAGACTGGCCCCGCCAGTTCTGGTACCCAGATCTCCTCAGCCTCAGCTCCAGGCTCCCGAGGCAGCTTCCAGCTCGCCCGGACCTGCTCTCAGTCAATCAGGGGAAGGTGTTCCATCTGGACCTTCAATCCCTGCACCTGACGGCCTGGTTCCTGAGTGGCTAGAGTTCCAGGCCTTGGGTCTTTCCGACGAGGTCCTCAATGTTGTTGAGGCGTCCCGTAAGGAGTCGACCAGAAAATGCTACGCCTTCAAATGGAAGCGATTCTCCATTTGGTGTCAAGGCAAGGGCTTGGACCCTTCCTCCTGTTCTGTGGCAAGCATTTTGGACTATTTATGGTCCCTTTCTAGTCAAGGGCTTAGGTCGATGACCCTTAAGGTGCACCTGGCAGCCATCTCTGCTTACCGGGCGCGGGCCGGGGAGCAGTCGGTGGCGCAGGAAAAGGTGGTCGGGCGCTTTTTCAAAGGCCTTGATCACATTTCCACTCCGGTGCGAGAACCTTCACCTCCGTGGGATCTACTGCTGGTACTGGCAAAGCTCATGGGCAAGCCATTCGAACCAATGCACAGGTGTGATCGCTCTCACCTGTCGTGGAAGACCGCCTTCTTGGTGGCTATCACGTCCGCCAGAAGGATGGGAGAGCTCCAGGCGCTTTGCATCGAGTCTCCTTACCTGGTCTTCCACAGGGACAAGGTTGTCCTCACGCCCCACCGAAATTCCTTCCGAAGGTGGTGTCGGAGTTTCACCTTAACCAGGTGCTGACTCTGCCGGTGTTCTACCCCAATCACACCTCGGAGGCCGAATATAGGCTCCATACTCTGGACCCTAGAAGGGCGCTCGCTTATTATAAGGAGCGCACGGCTGAAATTCGGGGAGAGGTTCGCCAGCTGTTTGTCACCTACGCTGAAGCCGCACCTGGCAGACCTGCAGCCAAGTGGACGATAAGCAGGTGGGTCACCTCCTGCATAGATCTCTGCTATAAGTTGGCGGGCATGGAGCCTCCCAGAGGGATAAGAGCTCATTCTACCCGTCATACTGCTGCATCGGTGGCTGCTTCCAGGGACGTCCCTATCCAGGAAATCTGCAGGGCTGCTAACTGAAAGTCAGCACACACCTTTATTACCCATTACCACATCGACCTTGAGTCACGCCGGGATGCTGGTTTTGGGGCCTCTGTTATCCTGTCTTTATTCCCTAAGTAGGGGGTGTGCGCCTTGCCTCCCTCCTCCCGGGGAACTGCTAGGAGTCTGCCAATAAGTGTGGATGAACAACATATCCATGTCCCTAGAAATACAGGTTACTCACCTGTAACAGGAGTTCTAGGAATGGTACATGTTGTTCATCCACACAACCCATCCGACCTCCCCGGCTTCGACGCACAACCTGAGCTTCCAGCGGGCCAGATCTGGCGTCATGGGGCGGAGCCGAGAGTTTTACCACCTGGATGGGTGGGAGGAGCCAGTTGAAGACCTTCCGCAAGATTTAAAGCGGCAAGAACCTGCCAATAAGTGTGGACGAACAACATATACCATTCCTAGAACTCCTGTTACAGGTGAGTAACCTGTATTTCTCTGCCATCCTAAGGATGCATTCTATCATTTCCTTGTCCATTTCCTCCCCCTGAGACGAGGGTCTGTATACAACCCCTGTCCAGATTGTGGTGCCATTTCCAGTTTCCAGGGTGACGCACAGTGCCTCCTCTCCTCCCTGTTTACCCTTTAGTTCTGTTGCTTTGATCCCTTCCCTTACGCATGAAGCTACTCCTCCTCCTCTTCACTCCCTGTCCCTCCAGTAGATTGTGTACCCTGGTATGTTGACATTCCAGTTATGGTTCTTTGTGTACCATGTTTCTGTGACTGCCACGATATCCAGGCATCCCTCTTCCATCAAGGCCACCATTTGGGGGAGCTTTTTACCTAGACTACAGGTATTGGTACTCGTTACTCTCCATGTTTTTTATGACTTTCTTTTTGCCCCATCCCTGTCCTTACTGCCTTTGTCTTTTTCTCCATTTACCCCTGCCCTTCTCCCTATCGACTGCTCTATCATGGTGTTTACTTCACTAGCTACTGATTTTTTTTTTTTTTTTTTTGGGGGGGGGACTAGGATTTCCTTTCTCCTTTTCAGTGCCTCCCCCCTTGGCTAGTTTAAATGCTTGCCAAATGAAGCATTTAAACCTATCACGTAGGATCCTGGTGCCCGTCCTGGATAGATGCAGACTATAACACCAGTATAGGCCTACATCCCTCTAGGTGGAGCCCCAGTCCCCAATGAAGCCAAATCCCTGAGCTCTGCACCAGTTTTTCAACCAGTCATTGACTCTCGTGGTGCGGAGTACCCTAGCCTCACCTGTGCCATAGACAGGTAGCACTTCTGAGAAAATTAACGTGTGTGCTACTTGTCTAAGGCCCCTCCCCAACTCGACAAACTCCTGTTGCACTGCTCTGATCCCATTCTCAGCCAGGTAATTTGTCCCTAGGTGGATAATGACATCCAGCTCACTCCCCCTTGCAGCTGCTCCCACGATCCTGAGGATTCGCTTCCTGTCCCTCCAAGCATAGCACTGGGCAGGCACCTTACCTCCCTTTCCCCTTCCGGCCCCAGTTCTACCCCCCTAACAACTGCATCCCCTACCAGGAGTTGTTTCATTCCCCTGTGGGGTCCTGTGCCACCCTCCTGTGGGTTTCCAGGAGATTACCAGCATCCTCCTTGGTTTCCACTGCGGGGTGCCCCTGTAGAGGAACCATGCTCCGCCAGAGTGGTGAAATGAATTGTGAAGAGGCACAACTGGAGGGATGCGCCTCTGTTCCACCACCCTCACCCTCCCTGAGCCCAATGTGGTCCAATCACTCCTCTTTCTTGGCAACCTCTGAGGTAGTGGTGGTGGCCTGGGTGGGGGCAGCAGGTTTACCAAATCCTTGCCAGATCAGCATGGAAACTAACAACCTCCTCCCTCAGACCAGAGAGGTGCCTGCAAATAGGGCAGCAGCGCAGTAGTCATCCAATGCATTGCACCACTCCTCACATGTCTGTGTCCCTTCCTGTTACAGACGCCTTTTTTTTTTTTTTTAGTGTTTTGCAAGCTTGTGAGTGTGTCTACCTCATTTTCAGTGTGCTGTGCCTTTAAGGATATGAAGAGGTGTATGGTAGTTTTGGGGAAGTGATGTCAGAACCCCTGCTATAGAGGAAGTTAGGCGCTTGGCATGGGTGAGGGGTTGGGTGCATGGGAGTAAACCTGTGTCCTCTAGAAACAATCAACTACAAGTCTGACCCTCCACCCCGGGGAGTGCCTTCCTTCCTTTCAGACACCTATTTGACAGAGGTTAAGTGTCGGGTCTAGTCACAAATGACTGCAAATATCTCCCAGCTACAGTTCCTCCCTGGCAAATTAAAGTTAAACTAAGAAAAGCAACCCCAGAAACAAAGAATCAATACTAGTTACTTAAACAGGTCCAAAAAGTAATAATTAAATTCAGTGTGGTCTAGTTAATAACCTCCCTGATTATAAGGACGCTTTGGCTGCTTTCATTCTCTCTTTCTCTCACTCTGTTTACCCTTTAGTTACGTTGCTTTGATCCTTTCCCTTGCATAGAGAGCTGCTCCTTCTCCTCTTCTTCTTCCCTCCCTGTCTCTCCTATAAATTGTGTACCCTGGTATGTTGACATACCAGTCATGGTTCTCTCTGTACCATGTTTCTGTGACTGCCGCGATATCCAGGCATCCCTCTTCCCCATCAAAGCCACCAGTTCAGGGAGCTTGTTACCTAGTCTACGGGCATTGGCACTCATTACCCTCCATTTTTTGATGGCCTTATTCCTTTTTGCCCCATCCCTGTCCTTACTGCCTTTGTCTTTTTCTCCATTTACCCCTGCCCTTCTCCCTATCGACTGCTGTATATTGGTGTTTACCTCACTAACTAGCCTGATTTTTTTTTTTTTTTTTTTTGGGGGAGCTGGGATTTCCCTTCTCTTTTTCAGTGCCTCCCCCTTGATAGGTTTAAATGCTTCATTGTCAAGCATTTAAACTAATCACATAGGATCCTGGTTCCCCACCTAGACAGATGCAGACCATCGTGCCAGTATAGGCCTGTATCCCTCCAGGTGGAGCCCCAGTCCCCAGTGAAGCTGAAACCCTGAGCTCTGCACCAGTTTTTCAACCACTGATTTGAATCCCATGGTATGGAGTACCCTAACCTCACCCATACCTTAGACAGGCAGAACCTCCGAGAATGTTACTGTCTGTGCTGCTTGTCTAAGGCCCCTCCCCAACTCTACAAACTCCTCCTGCACTGCTCCAATCCCTTTCACAGCCAGGTCATTTGTCCCTAGGTGGACAATGACATCTAGCTCCCTCCCCATGCAGCTGCTGCCGCGATCCTGAGGTTTCGCTCCCTTTCCCTTCGAGCCATGGCGCCAGGCAGGCACCTTACTTCCCTTTCCCCTCCCTCCCACGGTTCTATCCTCCTAATAATAGAGTCCTCCACCAAGAGTTGTTTCCTTCCCCTGCGGGTCCCATGTCACCCTCCTGTGGGTCTCCTTTGTGGAGGTTCCCAGCATCCTCCTTGGTCTCCACTGTGGGTGAGTCCGTAGAGGAACAACACTCTGCCAGAATGGCATATGAATTGTGGAGAGGTACAACTGGAGGGATGTGCCTCTGTTCCACCACCCTCACCGTCCCTGAGCCCACTGTGGTCTAATTGCTCCTCTTTCTTGGCAACCTCTGAGGCAGCAGCGGTGGCCCTGGTGGTCTCTGGGTGGGAAAAGAGGTCCCCCGGATCCTGGCCAACTCAGCCTGGAGATGAGCAACCTGCTCCCTCAGCCCAGAGAGGTGCCTGCAGATGAGACAACACCGTATCCTCCAGAACGTCTCCCGGAAGACTGATGCTCCACAACCACTGCAATGCACCACTCCCATCATGTCTTTATTTGTTGTCCCTTAACTGTTTTGTATACTTGCTCTTTCCTCTCTCTGTTTATTTATTTATGTATATATTTTTCCCTGCTTTCCTACTGCCTCCATGCCCTTAAAGCTCCTGATCTTCCTGTTCTCGGACAGTAAGTTCCTATATTTCTCAATAGTCTCCTCCTTACTTGCTCAGTCAGACCTCCAGCAGCTAGAGAGTGTTGGAGAGCTACTCTTTTCCTTCTAGGATGGTGATTCTTTTGTGTCTCTTGTGATCACTCCCTTCCTGCTCCCAAACAGGAAGTTCCTGTTAGTCAAATCCTGTGCCTGTAAAAGTAGAACTGGCTAAGGGTGGAGGGGGGAATATAGTCCCAGTAGAGTAGTATAGTTCTAACAGCACCTCCTTCCTTTTGCTGTTCTCTGCCGCAAGCTATCTAGGTAAGTTTGTTTCTTCACCTAGCTAACTGCACAGATAACAATTCCTTCACCCAACTTAAACACGCTTTTTTTTTTGTCTGTTTGTTTTTACCTTAAATTGAAGATCTTGCTTTTAGAGGGCTCTTGCAGTAGGTATTCACATATAGGCATCAGGACCCCACGGAAAAATTTCTAGCTAGCAGTCTCTGGCCACCTTCCAGTTCTTTCCCACCATCGGCTTGTGAAAGTTCCTCACGGTAGAACAGTGCTCGTCAGTCATTCGTTGGTCTCTTAAGTTTTTTGAACTTTTCAACCCTTTTTCTCTATTTCTCGATTTTTTTCAAACAGTTTGCTGTGTATGTCGTCCCCGACGCCCTCCGAATCTCATAAAAACAAGTGTGACTCGTGTGGTTCGCAACTTCCACACAAGGATGGCCATTCCTTGTGACTCTTCTGTCTTGGCCCAGACCACCCCGTGGAGAAGTTAATCTCTGCTACCCGCAAGAGAAGGCAGCAGTCACTGGAAGCCCATATCCTTAAGAAGAAAATGGCCTCCATAGAGAAAGAGTTAAAAAAGCTCAGGCAGGCATCTACTTCCCCGATGGTCATAAGAAAAAGTGTGACAAGGAGAAGCACTGGGAGCGGGAATCGGCTTCCACAGCAGCCGCGACTTTGTCTGGAGTCATGGCGCTAAAGGTAACATCCCTTCCGGGGGATCGCTCCACGGCGCCCGTCTTGGTGGTTACCAAGATGGCATTGCCCCTCCCATCTGGCTTGCACTCTGGCCCTTCAGGAGCCTCTGGGGCAAAGGAGGCCTCCGCTCCTGTGAAGGCTGCTGCTTCCTTGCTGCCCTTCGGTCAAAGCTGGTCTGGTAAGTCTGATGTCGGTCCCACAGACGCACGCCCGGACAAGGCTGCTAAGCCGCTTACCCCTCTGGGGGAGCACCCAGCCAAAACAACCCCCGACAAGGCTGCATCCCCTATGCAGCCTTCCTCTGGCAGGGAGTCCGATAAGTCGGACTCCGGCTCTGATGTCTGCCCAGATTCGGAAAATAAGTTGGACTCCCGGCTCCATCGACACCCACCCGGCCAGAAAGCCTGCTCCAGACCCCATCGAACAGTCTGACGCCCCAGGCTCTCCACAACATCTCACCACGTTGCCCTCTGAGGTCCCTGTATCTCCTTGGCTGACCCCCGGGGTTATAACCCTCCTTCCCTGGTCGTCACCGAGGACATTGAGATGCTGCCTTCAGGACTCCCTCTCCCTGGGCTGGACCCCATGACGCCGGATCCTCAGATGCCAGTCCCGACGCCGGCCAACCAGACACCATCCTGCGTCCCTTTACCTGACGACAGGCTCATCCCTCTGTCAGACCTGCTCGATGGTATACCCATGCCAGGCCCGACGCCCGCAGGGTCCTTGTTTTCACCATCTGGCCCACCAGCAGGGCCTCTGCCAGGTCCCTGTGCTCCGTCAAAGCCCCAGGTGCCCGGGTATCCAATACTGTAATATCTGGTGCCGCAGTACCCGGCCCCTTAGTACTAGTCGCCGCAATACCAGACACCGGGCTACCCGCCGTCGGGTTATGGATACTCTTTTTACGGATACCTTCAATATCCGTAACCCCAGCCTCTGCCACCCACCCCTCAGCCACCGGCGGATCTGAAGGAGACCTTGGCCTCCTGGTGGGCTGAGGCCAAGGCTCAGCTCATCAAGGAGGTCACGAGTCGTGTCCCGATGCCGGACCCTATACAGGATCCCTTTCATCTGAGATGGGAGACTCCCTCTCCCCTACCTGACAACAGAGGAGAGCACTCTGGCACCCGAGGCGGGGAGGATACGCGCCTCAGGGAACTCCCAAGAGGGGCTGTCCCTCCCCCTGATGTGGAGGAGTCTTCTTCCTCTTCGTCATCCTCGATCATGGACTCTGAGTCCAGCCACTCTGATCCCGAAGACGAGCCCCATTCTCTGGAACGCCCCAGGCCAAGGGATCCTCCGAAGTCTCCTTTGGAGGACCCTTCTTTTCTGGAGTTACTGAGGAAAATCCGGGAAGTTCATCAGTGGAGCCAGACCCACAGCGTAAAACCTCGCTGCTCATCTGTATCTGTCAGAGACCGCTCCTACCCTGGTTCCACACTGGATAGAGCCTCACACAGATCTTGTCTTCACCATTTGGAATCAACCATCTGTGTTAGCACCCCTTCTGAGGAAGGCATATAGGCTTTACCAGGCTCCAGAGGATGTAGACTTTCTTAGCTTTCACCCCAAGGCGGATTCGGTTGTCATCAGTGCTGCTCATGGCCGCTCCGTCAATCCTAAACACCTCAGCTCATCTCCATCTGATAAGGGACCCCGGCTTCTGGACCAGTACAGGAGGAAAATGTATTCCTCTTATACTGTAGGCATAGGGGCTCTTAACTATGTGGCACATATGGGGGATTTCCAGAAGGCCATCCTTAGCCAGGTGGAATCTAAATTGGACTCCCTTCCTGAGTCACAGACTAAACAGGAAGTACGTGACTTTGCCCATCCCACTCGCTTGGCCTGTAGGCACATGCTCGGTGCCACTTACAATGCAGGGAAAACACCACTGGAAGAAGCTCGGCTTTCGCCGTAGGTCTGTGGCATCATGCCTGGCTCTGTGTGTAAAGTTTGGTCCCTGAGGTACATACGAAGAAGCCAGCAAAAGAAGGCCATTTGGTCTATCAAGTCTGCTTGTGTTGCAGGGTCCACAGCTTGAGCTAATGTCCCTTTACTCCTTCCCCACTCCTCCCATCCTCCCTACCCTTGATTCTTGCCTTCCCCCATGCCTATACCAGCCTGTCTTAAAGCTGCCCACCGTCTTCAACGAGATGACCTCTTCTGGCAGCGCATTCCAGATGTCCACCACCCTCTCTGTGAAGAAGTGCTTCCTGACCTCCCTCCTAAACATTCCACCCTCCAGCTTAAGACTGTGTCCCCTTGTGATATGGTTACCACTCAGCTTAAAGAGACTCTCCTTATTAACTTTATTTATTCCTTTCAAGTACTTGAATGTCCCAGTCATGTCCTCTCTCTCTCTCTCTCTCTCTCTCTCTCTCTCCTGTCTTCCAGGGAGTACATGTTCAGTGCCCTCAACCTCTCCTCGTATGCCTTGCCTTGCTGACCAGCTATCATCTTTGTAGCCCTCCTCTGTACCTTCTCTAGCAGGTTAATGTCCTTTTTGATGTGTGGGCACCAGTACTGCACTCCATACTCTAGATACGGCTTTACCAGTGACCTGTACAAGGGCAGTATAACCTCCTCTCTCCTGCTACTGATCCCCCTAGATATGCATCCCAGCATCTTTTTGCCTTTGCTGCTGCTTTCTTGCACTGTGTGGAATGCTTCAGGTCACTAGTGATCGTCACTTCCAGGTCCTTCTCCTCCTCTGATGGAGATACTTGGACTCCACCCAGGTAGTACTCTGTCCTGTGATTCTTGGCTCTAATATGCATAACTTTGCATTTCTTGGCATTGAAGCCAAGTTGCCAGATCCTGGACCACCGTCCCAGCTTTTCCAGATCTTCTTGTAGGTCCCTTATCCCTTCAGCTGTGTCCGCTCTCCCACAGAACTTGGTGTCATCCGCAAATAGGCACATTTGACCCTCAATGCCATCCCCAGTGTCATTGATGAAAACATTGAACAACACCAGCCCAAGCACCGAGCTCTGTGGGACCCGACTGGTCACCTCTCTGGTGCCAGATAACTCTCCCCCCACAACCTCCCTCTGGCTTCTGTCCTTCAGCCAGTTTTCCACCCATCTGGCCATCTTTTCCCCGACTCCAAGATCCACCAACTTCCTGCTCAATCTTTCGTGGGGCACAGAGTCAAAGGCCTTGCTGAAATCAAGATGGAGTGTGTCTGCTGCTTGGCCCCTGTCTACTGTCTTAGTGACACAGTCAAAAGAAGTCAGTTAGATTTGTTTGCCACGATCCCCCCCAATATGAACCCATGCTGCCTTGCATCTTGGAGACCATGCTCCTCTAGATATTCCACCAATCTTTTCTTTAGGATGGTCTCCGTGAGCTTGCCCACAATGGAGCTCATACTGACTGGTCTGTAATTGCCTGGGTCATTCTTGGTACCACTTTTGTGGAGGGGCACTATATGTGCTGTTCTCCAGTTCTACGATACCATGCCTGACTCGCTAGTGAACTATTAAATAGGTCTATGTATATTATTGTTTGGCTGTTGCATTTTTAGTCATAATGTTGCTTTGTATCATGTGAGAAGTGTATAATATTTTAAACACATAAAAAAATCTAATAACAAAGTAAGGTTCTTAAGAAAGAGATGTCCTGGATAATCAGTTCTTGTAACATCCTTCTCGGTTTCTCCTAAAATCGGAGCACCATGCGCTAACAAAATCTTCAGCAGGAGCAAATCAGAGGCGTTACCCTGTTTGTTGGCTCCTGTGGGCAGTCAGATGGATAGGGCTGTCCTCTTCTGCAGTCTGGGATAGGTTGCAACAGTTGGAGAGAAATCTTAGGACACACATTTCCCTCAGTCTTTTACAGCCTGCCCTAGCTGGTATACAGGGACCTTCAGAGGTTTTCAGACCAGGGGTCTTCAGGGATTTTTTTGTTTTCGTACAAGTGATTTATACTGCAGCCTGACTCGTTACTTCTTTGACTGCTTTCACTACATGCTGCTGTAGCTTCAGCAAGGATGCACTGTGTGCAGGACTGCAACTTTTTTGTTGGATTCGGACAGCAGGATTAAAACTCTGGGTCTGTGGTGCCCAATGGGGGCTATATAACATAGAAACCTAGATGTTGACGGCAGATAAGGACCGCAAGGCCCATCCAGTCTGCCCATCATAGTCCCCACTCTTCTTGTGGTTTCTGCTAAGGGCAACTGATCACCTCCCTCAGCCTCAGAAAGGCAGGCTCAGGGAGGTTTGGCATAAAGGAGTTGATCTGGGCACTGAATTTCATCGCAGGTACAGAGTGCGCAGCCAGGGGTTCCCACATGCCTGTCTGAACACCATCTTTACAGGCCTTTTCCTGCATTGAAATTACTGGTGGCCATCTTTGTACAAGCTGCACATGTGTGATTTGCATGGCTGCCCTGTTGGTGCAGTCTTCCAGTGCATGGTAGAGCACAGCAAAAGCCATCTTTGAGACTTTTTTAGCATGAAAACGCTGCAACAGCTCTGACTGGCAATCTTGCCAGTACTTCTAGCTGTTTGATAAAGCATCCTCCTTAAATGGGAATGACATGCAAAGCTCATCCTGCATGTCGCCATCTGTCCAGTCCATGATGCCCCTTGTTCCATTTTCTGCTGTTCCCTTAGAGCAAGCGTATGATGCTCAAGATGCCAGCACACCTGATATACCACCAACCACTTGCTTTCCTCTTACTAATACACTTATCTGTTTCCACTGCATTATCATCTGTGGTTACTCAGAATGACACTGTAACAATGGAAGAGGTTGCCCACCTGCCTCGGGGGAGAAGAGGGCCCAGTAGATGCTGGAGTCTCCCTGGGCCACTCTCCAGCATACCCAGGATATAAAACTGGGTCACCAGCATTGCACACTGCTGCTCTGCTGCTGTGCAGACAGGCTGGCCTGAAAGTCTACTCATTGAGTTTGCAATTGCACTTCTGGGGGCAGGGTAAGAGAAGGTTGTCTGTGGCGGGGTGGGGGGGGAGTAAAACAAGTGGTTGGCTGTTAATAATAATAATAATAAAAAAATTACAAAAATAAAGTCAGGAGGAAGGACATCCCAGGTTTTGTCTGAGCAGTGCCGTCAGTGCTACAGAAGGGGCAGCTGCCTGTATCTGCAGTCGACTGATGGAGATATGCCTTACAAAAGTGATCATTTTTTTAGGTTGTCCTTGGCCCATTTGATGTCATGATTGACAGACCTGTGTGCTGAACTGTTGCTACTGTAATAGGAGTGGGGGATAGTGACACAATGTGAGTGTGGGTGTGAGTGTGGCAGTGGCACAGCTGATAATGGAAGGGGACAGTGGTTCAGCTGGTGACACGGCTCAGTGACAAAGCTGGTAGTGGGGGCCATTGATGGAGCCCTGTGAAATTCTTTTAATTTTTTATCGTGTTTCTTTTTATTTTTCTGGAATTTTGTGTTTCTTTTTATTCATTGAAAATGTCGTTTTATTTCTTGTTTTCACATTTACATTCATAAAATACCTCAAAATGACCTTATGCACACTAGAAATTACATTAATTGTATACTACATTGTATTAAACAGCATTATGCTATGGTCTTGAAAGGTTTTATGAATCGGACAGTTCCGCTGCTCCTTCCTTGCCGACCATCTCTGTGGTAACAGTGGATCCTAAACAACAACTGCTGCAAGCATTTATTCAGTTTTTGCCCAAAAAGACAAATACATTAACTTTTCTCATGTGCTTGTATTTGTTTTATTTATTTCTATACCTTAAATTTCTTGTTATTTTTTTAAGAAAAATACAGGTCCCTAGCCAATGATAAACCTGGTAAGGGAGGGCCTGAGACAGCTAGTAACTGGGGAAGCAGTGATACTGCTTTTAATGGGTCAGAGAGAGATGCAGCTGGCAATGCAGGGGCTGTGAAAGAGTTGGCATTGAGGGGGCAGTGACAGTTGGCAGTGTGGGCGGGGCTGGGTATTGACTCAGCTGTGATTGGGTGGGACTGAGACTGCTGGCAGTGAAGGGAGAGTGACACAGCTGGTAATCAGGGAAGAGAGACTACTGATAATGAGGGCACTGCTAATGGGGCAGTGACACAGCTGGTAATGCGAGGTGTGTTGTGGCAACACTGACTATGAGGGGCCAGTGACCCTGCTGGAAATGAGAGGTTTAAAAAACTCCGTCCAAGAAAATTCAGCACTCGGGAAGAAATCACCAGACTAGATGAATAGCAGTAAGTGACTCTGTTTATTCCATTGTGGTGTGTCTGGACACAAAAACAGTAACCAATCAAATGGCAATGCCAAATAAACAAACAAGAGCTACAAAGAGCTACTTGCCCCGGTGCTTCAGCTACCCCAGCCTTCCTCAGGGGGCACGTCAGGAAAGAATCGCATGCTATACTTACTGTATATAGCCAGCTAAATGTGACATTGCCATCATCATTCATTGCAGTTTTTCTTAATTTGTGTTACAAAGAACAAAAATTCAATAATGTGACATAAAAATAACAAAAGTGATTTTGTGAAACATTAATACTTGCAAAAGCACATACAAATATACAGCCATGTCAAGTTCTATTATTTTTAAGAACTAATACAGGCTACAGGGTCGCTACTAGTATTCTAGTATAAATACAATTACTTAATTAGTAGGTATTACGTCAAGTCATACTTTTCATAGTGGGACCCCATTGCAATTAAGATATATAACAGCAAAAAAAATATTTTTCCACAGTATTTTTTTATTACAGTACTTTTTTATTTTCAACTAGGGTGAATGTAGTTAGACATTCAAATTCCATTATTTTCTAAACATTTGGAGAAAAGAAAGTTAAATAAGAATGAATGAAAGAAAAAAGATTAATAGATCAAAGCTAGAGACTGAAAGGATACCTTTATCACCCAAAACTTGCTGTCCCATGTAAAATGGGATTGACATATTCACAACTCCAGCTGTCATAACTGTGCAGAGAGGGAGCCACAGATCTGTAAGACAGAAGAGAAAACAGTGTTCATGCAGTTTCACAGTAAATACAGTTTAATATCCCATTGTTTGTTTTAAGCTTCTTGGTTTGGCACGTCTAAAAAAAAAAATCCAGAAGCTCTCTTGTTTCAAAAGCAGTTTTTTTTCTGTCTCCACCAAGGGCACCAGAGACAGTGTACTACAAACTGTGTAGCGCATGTAATAAACGCTCTAATTTCAACTTTTTTCTGATTTGCTGGATGAATAAATATTTTTCCTGTACACAGTGTTTGCATATGTTACATTTATGGCATTTAAAATTGCCATTTGGTTTTCTTGGTAGCCAAGTCTGTTTCTCCGGTGGCCCTGTTTTTTGCCTACTGTGAACCAACCTGTCCTTTTAAATTAGAAGCTCTGACAAATCTTACTCCTAGGTTTCTGTCCCACATTCCCAACTGCATCATCCCCAATAGACTAGACCAGTTTTGGAAAATAATGTGTCCAATTTTCCTTGCCCAGTCATTATACACTGTAATAAACATGATGGGCTGTGAACCTTTTACCTTGTCATTTGTTTTATTTAGGAGCTGACATCTGTCAATCCCTAGTACCTTGTTTTTTGCTTCTTTCAGAAGGTCCCTGTTATTGCGTCTTCTCAGGAACCTAGACTGCAATTCGTCAGCCTCTGTTTTAAACACCGTCCTCGATGTCGCTACAGTTTCTGTGCAATCTTAAATATTAGGCATACGGGATTGCATTTTTAAGTGTAGCAGGATGTGCACTAGTTGCGTGCAATACTAAGTTAGTAACAGTGGCCTTCCTGTAACTTTTTGTCTTGATCTTATCTGGTTTTAACTCTGAACTGTAGATGGTGACATCCTGGAAATTCTGGGTCTCATTTCTGGCTGCGTAAGTGAAATTCAAATTTAGATTATTGTTATTGAGCTGCCACTTAAACGCTGGAATCCCTGACATGTCACTGTGTCATATGCAAACAATGTTGTCGTCTATAAAGCGATACCAACATTCTGTATTTTCAAAAAATGGGTTTACCTGTGGGTTTAGAATTTCTTTTTCCTCCCACATGCCCAAAAACAATTTTGCATATGACCGGGGCCATGGATGCCCCCATAGCTGTTCCGCAGGTTTGTAAATAATGGTCACCATTAAATTCAAAATGATTTTGTGTTAGAATTAATTCCCAAGCTGATAATTCATACTCAGCCAGAACAGCCTCATTGGCCCTTGTCTAAAAAATAGCGACATGCCTCAATACTTTGGTGTTTGATTGAGGGTATACAGTGCCTCTTCATCTATACCGAGCCAGATGAAATCCTGTTCCCACGCAATATTCGATGGTTTCTGCAAGAGATCAGTAGTGTCTTTTAGGTATGTACTTAGATTTTCTACATGAATTCTGAGAAAGAAATCAAATGTTTCCAGTTTTTCTGTGATAGAATTTACCCCCGAGACTATAGGTCTCCCTGGGGGATCAGTGACACTTTTATGGACTTTCAGGAGTAGATAAAATCCAGAGGTAACTGGGCATTCCTTCCAAATATAATAACTGTGCTCTTTTTCAGAGATGCTTCCATCCACAATAGCTCTTGTAATAACAGGTGGAACTCTCTTCTAAATTGCTGTAAGGGGTTAGATAAAAGTTTTCTGTATTTTTCTTCATTATTCAGTAAACTCATCACAATATTTATATAGTGATTTTTGTCAAGGATCACTATATTGCCATCTTTATCAGCAGATATTATGACTAATTCGTCACTTTTCATTAATTCTTTCAGTGCCTCATTCTTAACTTTTGATGAGTTGAAATGACACTTCTTGTTGTTGTTCTTGCCAGTAAAGTCATATACCTGTTTTAAAACAACTCTCTCAAATGCATTAATGACAGGATGTGTTAAATGAGGTGTAAAAGGTAGCTTTACCTGTAAAACATTCTTGTGTCTCACTTCTCATTGCACTAACATACTAAAATGCCAGCAGAGGAGGCCTATTGGTCTTTCGTGTCTGCTCGATAGTTGGCACCCATAATGGGTGCTGATTTTGCTGTCCCCCATGTCATTGAGGCACAGGTCAGGAAGCATAGGGAAAACCAGGAGCAGTTGTAGAATTCACCAAAAATATTTATTTACAGTAGCAGTAACGTAAAAAAATAAACTTGCTCAGTGTAACTATTTACAAAGGCAAAAGAAAATAGTTTTCCTTCAGTCTGTGTCCCCTTTTTCTTCTCTCTGCAGTTGCAGCTCAGTTCACTTATAAGTCCTTCCACCCCCATTCTAAACAAACATCCTGTTCTTGTAAATATCAGGCAGGAGCTGCTAGAACACAGTGTGCTTCTTGAGTTGAGGCCCCTTTGGCACAGTTTTTGCAAAAGGCTCAAAGATTTGCACTAAAGTAACCTCTAGTTTCCAACAGCTTTTTGCAGTCATCTCAAATTATAAATATATACATTTCAACAGTAACACTATATATTTTCTAAACAAAAGGGATCCCAATATCAGTTACATTTCCGTACAGTGATTTGCACATATTTTTATATTAGTGTATATGCAAGGGAGGAAAAGACAGACAGTAAGAGAGGACTGAGACAGAGGCAAAGAATTGCGAGACTGTCTGGTTGATCAAGTCCGAAGTATCACAGGAAAATTTGCTTCTGCAACCAGATAGAGAAGAGGCAGAAGAGGAAAGATCCTTGCATTTAAACACTTTCTCCATAACAAATGGAACAGGGTCCTATTCTACCCTGTCACCCCCCTTCGGGTTTCTTTGTCTCCAGTCCAAGGTGTTCCCCTTGTACTGGACTTCGTCAGCATCACCCTCCCCCCTTCAGCACAATTTTTGTGCATTGGAATCCTGGTTCACCCGAAATAAACTGCTACTCAACTACAAAAAGACAAAGAGCATGCTCTTCAGCACCCCACAGAGCAAGATTTGAGGGTCCTCACTGCATATACTTAGTAGCGAAGGAGAAGTACTAGACCAAGTCAATACATTCAAGTACTTAGGGATTCACCTTGATGACATCCTCACCTTCACTGCCCATGCTGAGCAACTGGTAAAGTCCACCAACATGAAGCTTGGCATCCTGTACAGACATCGTACCTCAATGACACCGGCTGCCCTGAAACTTGTTACGTGCAGTTCAGTTCTCTCATCTGTGGATTATGGACTTGTCATATAAGGGCAGGCACAGACACAGTGCTTCAAAGGGTCAAAACCATCTTCAACAACGCCTGCCGCCTGGTCCTGGGAGTACACAAAATGACTCACTCTTGTGACCTGTACAAGGAAACTGGCTGGCTCTCACTCCACCACAGACTCCAATACGAGGCCTGCCTCCTTGCGAAAAAGTCCCTGACGCGGTCCATGCCTATGGCTACTTCAGCCTCTTTGAGCCTGCACAACCATCTAAATGCACAAGGCGTGCCTCCAGGACTGTTCTAACTGTTCCCTTCAAACGGACCACCCTTGGCCAAAGATCCCTCTCCTACTGTGGGCCTAAATGGTTCAATGATCTGCCTGCAGACATTGCCAACTCCCCCAGACTTGGCTACTTTAAAAATGGGATTTGATCTCTTCTTGCCAGCAAATCTGACTGCCAGTGTTTCTGTTTACCCATGGCCTCTGAAGGCGGTTCTCACACCCATCAAACGCTACCCTCTTTCAATCCCACGATCCTGTTCCACAACTGCCCTCTTCCCCCTCCCACTACCTACTACCGTCCCCTTGACAAAGCCTCACCTTGGCTACTAAAACATGCATTTCTGCAGACTGGGAGCACCCCGTCTGAACTGTAACATGATTGTTAAACACTGTACTGCACTTAATTAGTGCTGCATTAATATGTTTCTCTGGAAGTGTGGTCCTGTTTCTCCTTACTTCTTGTACCCTGCTTAATGTTGTAACTGCGCACTAATACCACTTGTTAGTTGATGTCTTTCTGTTCTGCAATTTTCATCACCTGTAAATGTCTTGTATTCCTTGTTGACTTGGAGCCTTTGTAAACGAGCCCCCGGCTCAAAGGTATTAATCCGAATTTGAAATAAATAAATAAAAATAAAAAAAAATGCCTGTCCCAGCTCCTCTTAAACCCCTCCACAGTCTCTGCCTCCACCAGTCCCTTGGGCAGTGCATTCCATAGTTCCACCACCGTCTCCATAAAGTAACACCACCTTCTCTCCCCCCACCAGATTCCACCCATGCCCTCTAGTTGCCCTCCCCTTTCCTTTGGAGCACCTCGACTGAGCCTGCCTTATTGATCCCCTTCATGTACTTGAAGACCTCTATCATGTCCCCCCGTCCCTCCTCCCTTCCAAGGTGTACATGTTGAGCTCCTTGAGCCTCTCCCCATAGGTCCTTTCCCCCAGGCCCCAGATCATTTTGGCTGTCCTCCTTTGTGGAAAACCAAAAAAGCAGCTCCACACTGGAGCTGTGCAAGCCCAAATCAGTCTCAGTCAAATCCAAAAGCAGCTAGCATCCATCTCAGTTTATGAAAACAACATTTTGCACTAAACCGGTCGGGCTTGTGAGTCTGCCTTTATTGCCATTGCTTCTTTACAGGCATGTAATACAATAAATGTTGTTTTCATAAACTGAGACGGATGCTGGTGCTGCCCTTTTTTGGATTTGACTGTCCTCCTTTGTACCTTCTCCAGGGGTGCAGTGTCCCTCCTCAAGTGCGGGTTGTTAATTCTGGCATCCACCACAAACCCCAGGTCCCTCTTGCCCTCTGAGACTTGTGGTGTGGTCCCCCCCACCAGGGTATACCCTTGGCCCAGATTTCTGGCCCCCAGGTGCAGAACCCTGCACTTCCCTGCATTGAACCTCAGATCTTACTTCGAGAGGGCTCTTGCAGTTGGTAATTACATATAGGACTGACGCCAGCCGGCGGCAGGACCCCACGGAAAAATTTCTAGCTAGCAGTCCCTGGCGGGGACCGCCCCCACGTCAGGTGACCGCGCCAAACCACGTCGGTATAACGGGCAGTCCCAGACACTCACCTTCCAGTTCTTTCCGCACGCCTGCTCATGCTGCGCCCGCGTTAAGTTCTTATTGCTCAGTCCTGTTACTTCGCTGCTTTTTCCATTAGTTTCAGAATTTTACTCTTTCGTCAGGTGAACGTCGGTATATGTCGTCCCTTTCAAAGAATAAGTGCGACTCGTGCGGTGCCCAACTGCCTCACAAAGATGGTCACTCCCTTTGCCTCGGCCCCGACCACGCGGTCGATAAGTGTCTGCACTGCCTCCGGTTCAACGCGGCCACCCGCAGACGACGCCAGCAGTCCCTCGAAGCCCATCTCCTCAAAAAGAAGATGTCTGCAGTGGAGAAAGAGCTGAGAAAACTTTGGCAGGCGTCGACCTCCCCTGAAGAGCACAAAAAGCAGGATAGGGAAAGGCACCGGGAGAAGGCCTTCTCTTCCGTGACTCCGGCCGGAGTCGGGGGCAAGGTAACATCCCCTCCGGGGAATTGCCCGACGGCAGCCTCCAAGGCTTTGGAGGAGGTGTCGGCCCGCCCGACGGGTTCGAGTTCAAGCCCACCGGCGTCTCCGAGCAAAGGAGACTCCAGCCCCAGTACTGCCACGGGCCTGCGGCCTACTGGTGCGGGCATCTCCCTTAGCTGGGCATGGCCCTTCCGGACGACGCCAAGAAAGCCTCTAAGACGCCGACCTTTCAGGGCGGCGCTTGACAGCGACCTCGACTGGGCTCCTCTCATTCTCGGCCCGCCCAATGAGGGACTTCAAGTCGACGCCGCCCTCTGGCGTCCGCCGACTCCTGCCCAAAGCCACATCGCCTGCTCCTCCGACGCGCCTGGCCTCTGAGCTTCACGGCAGAACTTACTACTTCTGTCGCTCCAGGCTCTCCAGAGTTTCACTGCCAGGGGAGCCCCAGTCCCCCCTGCCTGACCCCGGGGATTTTTCCCCCCTGTCCCCGGACGAGACTCGGGACCATTGGCTACCGTCCATCCTCTTCCTGAAGAGCCGGATCTGACGCCAGTTCCCCTGATGCTGGCTCCAACGCCCGCCCCGCCGACGCCGGTTCCGACACCGGCCCCTCTGACGCCGACGGGGGATTTTACTCTTCTTTCGGGCCCTCCACCCCACGGGCCTATCCCGGCTGATCCGCCCATGGAGTACTCGGCTGGGCTGTCTGCTCCGGCAGCTCCTTCAGCGCCTGGGTATCTGCCATTGTATCCAATGCTGGTTTTCCCAAGTCCGCAGTATCCTGCACCGCCGTACCCGGTGCCGACTCCTTCAGCGCCGCAGTACCCGACTCCGGGATACCTGCAGCCGGGTTACGGATACTCCCCCTACGGATTTCCTCCATACAACTATCTCCCTCCTCTTCTTCCACCGCCCCCTAGGCCGCCGGTGGATCTGCAGGAAACTCTTGCTTCTTGGTGGGCTGAGGCCAAGGCTCAGCTCACCAAGGAAGTAGAGAGCCGTCTTACGGCGACAGTGCCACCCCTGGCTCCTTACGCCCCAGACGGCACACTCCCTCTCCACCTCCGGATTTCCGGGCTTTGCCCTCGGGATCCAGAGAGGGGCAGGACACGCGTTCTGGGATCCCTCCCAAGGAACCCGTTCCTCCTCCTAGACGAGTTAGGGAGTCTTACTCTGCTTCAGACTCTTCCTTCCCTTCTCTCTCTGACTCCTCAGAGGCCTCCGATGGAGGTACCGAGAAAGACGACAAGCCACGCTCTCCGTCCAAACCCCGGCCGAGGACTCCTCCGAAGTCTCCTCCGGAGGATCCTTCCTTCACCGAGTTGCTCAGAAAGATCCAGGAAGTTCATCAGTGGCATTCTTTAGAACCAGATCCTCAACGGGTAAAACTCGCCGAGCATCTGGACTTGCCCCTTACGGCTCCTACCTTAGTGCCACCCTGGATTGAGCCTCATGCCCACCTTGTTTCCACTATTTGGAAACAACCGTCAGCTTTAGCCCCACTTCCCAGGAAGTCGAACAGGCTATAGCAGGTCCGGAGGGGCTAGACTTTAGACCTCACCGCAGCAGACTCGTTGTGATTAGCGCCGCCACAGCCGGGTCAGCACATCCAGCACTTGAGCTCGTCTCCCCCGGATAAGGAATCTCGCCTTCTGGATCAAGTATGGAAGGAAGATCTATGCTGCTTCCACACTGGGGATTAGGGCCCTGAACTATGTTGCATATATGGGGGATTACCAGAAGGCTGTCCTTACCCAGGAGGAATCCAAGATCGACTCTCTGCCTGACTGTCAACTCAAGCAGGAGTTGGCCGACCTGGTCCATTCTGCTCGTTCGGCCAGTCGTCACATTCTGAGGATGACCTATGACGCAGTGGACACCGCAGGACGGAGCTCTGCGTTCGCTGTAAGTCTTCAGCGTCACGCATGGCTCCGTGTGTCAGGTTTGGTCCCGGAGGTGCAGCCAGCCATCCAAGAAGCACCTTTCAGAGGTTCTGTGCTTTTTGGTGGTGATGTCAAGGACATCATCACTGATTTGCAGGAGAAGGGGACGGCCCTTAAATCCGTTGATTCAATGTACCGTCCCCATCCCCCACAGCGCCGTCCCTTTCGCAGACGCAGCCAGCCTCAAGCGAAACCTCAGGGAAGGCGGGCCACTAAACGTTGGGCCCCCATAGCTGCCAGGCCCCGCCCGCCCAAAAAGCAACGGGTGCCCCAGCTGCGGCGCTACCGCACCACCTGACTCCTTTCTCTCCCACCATCCTCCGGACACCCCTGGAGGAACCGTGTGGAGGGAGGTTCTCCTCCACCTTCCGGGTTGGGAGAGGATAACTTCAGATTCATGGGTGCTTCAGATCATAGCAGAGGGGCACTCCATAGAGTTTCTACAGAAACCTCCACGTCACCCCCCTCTGAACTCCGCTTACTCAAGGGACCATCTTCCTTTGGTCAGGGAAGAAATCTCAGCACTTCTTGCGAAACAGGCTGTAGTACCCGTCCCTCCTCACCTCTACGGGACGGGGTACTATTCCCACTTTTTCCTTGTACCAAAGAAGACGGGAGATCTCAGACCTATTCTCGATCTCAGCTCGCTGAGCCTGTATGTGGAGTACAAGAGGTTCAGGACGCTCTCCCTTCAATCCCTTTTGCCCCTGCTTTGGCCGGGCCAATGGCTTTGTGCACTAGATAGGCAGGATGCGTACCTGCACATTCCCATTCGCCCTTCGCACCGAAAGTACCTCAGGTTTGCATTCCAGGGGGTTCACTACCAATTCCGGGCCCTCCCATTTGGTCTTTCCTTGGCTCCCCGATTCTTTACCAAATGCCTGGCGGTGGTAGCGGCTCACCTGCATTCTCTGGGAGCTCAGGTTTTCCCCTACCTGGACGACTGGCTCTTGGCGGCCCCGTCCAGGGAGGAACTCTTGCATTTCCTGTCCCTCACCCGGTAGGTTTTCACTGGCCTGGGTATTACCATCAACAATTCCAAGTCTCACCTGGATCCTTCACAGAGGCTCCAATTCATCGGGGCAATTCTCGACACAACTTTGTGCAAAGCCTTTCTGCCTCCGGACAGGGGGGGCCTCCCTCCAGTCACAGATTTCCCTCCTGTCGGAACACAGGAGGGTCCCGGCGAGGTCAGTGCTCAGTCTACTGGGGCTTATGGCGGCGGCCATCCCGATGGTTCCGCGCACGCCTCCACATGAGAATCTCTCAGTGGACTCTTTGATCTCAGTGGGATCAACAAGTAGATGACCTAGATCATCCGGTTCTGATCTCCTCGCCGATGGTAAGAGACTTGCAATGGTGGATGGTTCAAGAGAACCTCTTCCGGGGGGTCCCGTTTTTTCATCCTCCCCCCCGATCAGATTATGACCACGGACGCTTCAGGCGAAGGTTGGGGAGCCCATCTGGGTCCTCGCCGAACCCAAGGCCTTTGGTCAAAGCTGGAGTTAGTTCTCCACATCAACGTGCTCGAGCTTCGAGCAGTGTTTTATGCGCTCCAGACCCTTCACTAATACATCCTTCCCGGTCACCTAGCTGTCCAAACGGACAATATGTGCGTGGTGTGGTACATCAACAAGCAGGGAGGAACTCTGTCCTACCCGCTGTGCAGGGAAGCAATGAGGGTCTGGGATTGGGCAACTCTCCACAACCTTCACCTCACGGCGATCCATGTTCCGGGAGTCGACAATGTCCTGGCAGACAGACTAAGTTGCTCGTCGGCTCTTCCACATGAGTGGGAATTGGATGAAAAAGTCCTAAAAAGCATCTTCCAGGTTTGGGGGACTCCTCAGATAGACCTGTTCGCTTCCTCCCAAAACGTAAAGCTTCCAATCTTTTGCTTGCGCGCTCCAGAGCGAGGCGCTTTCTGGAGCGATGCTGTATCTCTAAGCTGGAAGGACAGATCTGCCTATGCTTTTCCCCAATTCCTCTCCTCGTGGTGTTACAGAAGTTTGCCTCAGCTGAGCGAGAATGATTCTGATCGCTCCTTTCTGGCCCAGGCAAATCTGGTTCTCTCTTCTACAACAATACTCAGAGGTTCCTCCTCTCTTCTTCCCTTATCTCCAGGATTGCTGACCCAGGATCAGGGGACCCTGGTCCAGCGGACTCAAGTCCTTCAACTTCATGCATGGCTCCTACAGACCTGGCCAATCTGCTTTAGCTTTCTTCTAAGGTGGCCGAGACTCTGGTGGAGGCTAGAAAACCCTCCACTAGGTCCACCTATGCCATGAAATGGAAAAGATTTTCTATCTGGGCTGCGTCCAGGAACATGGAACCGTTTTCCTGCCCTGTGTCTTTTCTGCTTGAGTACATGCGTCATCTTTTCGACCTGGGTCTCAGTCACTCCTCTTTGAAGGTCCATATGGTGGCTGTTTCAGCCTACCATGTCCCTTTCGCTGATAAGGCATTTGCTCAGCTGGAGGTATCCAAAACTTTCCTCAGAGGGACCCTTCATCTTAGGCCCCCTATCCGGACTCCAGCTCCGCCTTGGGACTTAAACTTTGTCCTCGAGAAACTTACCCTTCCTCCCTTTGAGCCTGTGGCTTTCACAGACCTGAAGTTTTTATCATGGAAGACGCTCTTCTTGGTGGCCATTACTTCTGCTCAAGGATTTCCGAGCTCCAGACCCTGATGTGCAAAATCCCCTACTTGATTTTTCACAAAGAACGAGTAGCTCTTCGCATGAATCCTAAGTTTCTCCCAAAAGTGGTAGCAGAGTCTACCTTTAAATCAGTCTATTGAATTATCTGCCTTTTTCACGCAGTACTCCAACCAAGGAGAATACTTGCTCCATACCATGGATGTCCACAGGATTCTGAGATACTACACCGATAGGACGAAGGATCTCAAAGACTGATCAATTGTTTGTCTCTTTCGCTCACAAAAGAGAAGGCAATGCTGTCTCCAAGCAATGCCTATCAAAATGGTTGGCCCATTGCATCACTTTCTGTTATGACAAGTACAACAAGACCCTCCCGGTCAAGTCAGAGGTCACTCCACTCGTGGAGTTGCCGCCTCCGCAGCTTGTTTCAAGAACGTGTCTGCGGCAGACATCTGTGCTGCTGCCACCTGGACTTCATTCCATACCTTTACTAAACATTACAGTTTGGACATTGCCTCTCGCCGTAGAGCAGGCTTCGGGTTAGCTGTCTTGCAAGGCCTCCTTTCTTGTGTCATGCTAGATTATTTTCTACTTTTTGGAGTAGTTCCTCCTCCTGGTGCCTTTCATTTGTTCCAGACTGCTTGGGATTCTGTCCTATATGTAATTACCTACTGCAAGAGCTTCCTCAAGTAAGATAGTACAGTTATGTAAGAACTACCGTAACAGTACTCATCGAGAGAGGCTCTTGTAGGTAATACCTTCCCGCCCATCCCCAGGCTTTTCAGCTACTTTTCCATTGAGGAAATATCTGCTTCTCTCGTCCGGTCTTCTCGGCCTGTGGCGGAAAGAACTGAAAGCGATGACGCCTGGGACCGCCTTATACCTACCGCCGCTTGACGCCGTCACCTGAGGTGGGGCAGTCCTGCCAGGGACCGCTAGCTAGAAATTTTCCGTGAGGTCCTGCCGCCGGCCGCCGTCAGTCCTATGTGTAATTACCTACTGCAAGAGCCTCTCTCGAAGATCTACTGTTACGGTAAGTTCTTACGTAACTGTACTTTTCCACTTTCTTGACCACCTATCCAGAGTCTTCTGGTCCTCCTACAGGGCCACTTTTCCCTTCCTTCCCATCCACCACCGTACCCAGCTTCGAGTCATCCGCAAAGAGACTTATTTCTCTCCTGATACCCTTCCTTATGTCAGACATATATGTGTTATACTAACGTACTAATTGCCAGCAGATTAGGCCTTACGGTCTATCGAGTCTGCTCGAACCTCAGATCCCTAGTTGGGTGCTGAGGCCCCCCCCTTGTGTTCCAGAAACCCCGATCATCCATCCCCACCCCCCTTGGACAGGCCATCATCTGATACATCCACTTTCTGTGTCTGTCCCACCCTCTCTTGAAGCCCTCCACTGTGGATCTCTGAACCAGCTTGCCAGGCAGTGCATTCCAAGGGTCCACCATCCTCTCAGTGAAAACCTCCTCCTCTTTTCCCCCTCACCTTCCACCTTCTAACTTCAAACCATGCCCTCTGGTGATACCTCCTTGCTTTAGTCTAAAGATCCTCCATGTTTACCCTATTTATTCCCTTGAGGTACTTGAAGACGCCAATCATGTCCCCCTGTTCTCTCTCCTCTCCTCCAATAAAACAGGCAGAGCTCCTCAAGTCTGTCCTCCCACGCCAAATCCCCTAGTCCTGTATCATCTTAGTTGCCCTCCTCTGTACCCTCTCCAGGAGCTGTATGTCCTTCAAGTGTGGTCTCCGGTACTGTACACAGTACTCAAGGTGTGGTCTAACCAGTCTATTGTACAGCGGCAGAATCACTTCCTTGCTCCTAGAGGTGATCCCTCTTACGATGCATCCCAACATCCTGTTTGCCTTGCTAGCTGCTCTCCTGCACTGCTCAGAGTTATTGATACATGCATCCACCATGACCCCTAGGTCTTTTTCCCTATTGAGGCCTCCAGCGCCTCCTCCCAGGGTGTACCTGTGTTTAGGTTTCCCGCCAAGATGTAACACCTTGCACTTGGTTATATTGAAATTTAATTTCCAAGTGTGAGCCCAGCTTTCCAGGGGTGTACAGATCCTTGCAGGCCAACCTCCCTCTTCTCCTCAACTACTGCTCCCATCTTGGAGTCATCAACGAAGAGACTCATTTCACACCCTATACCCTCCTGATGTCCGATATGTAGGCATTAAACAGGATCAGACCCAGAGTGCCCCTGCGGCACTCCCACTACCAACCTCTCTAGGTTCGAGAGCCCCCACCAACCACTACTCTGCGCGCCCAGCTAGCCAGTTTTCAATCCATCTGACCATCAAAGGGCCTACTCCCAACCCCATCAGTTTCTCCACCAGACCATTGGGGACAGAGTCAATGCCTTGCTTGAAGTCCAAGAATAATACATCCAGACTTTTCCCTGTCCAGTTCTGATGTTACCCATTCATAGAACTTCACAAGATTGGTTTGATATGATCTACCTAGCACAAACCCATGTTGCCATATCCAGACCCCCACCACCTCCAAGTACACCCCAATCGCTCCTTTAGTATACTTTCCATTAATTTTCCCACCACCGAGGTCAAACTGATGGGTCTGTAGTTACCTGGTACTTCCCTCGACCCCCCCTTTATGGATTGGCACCCCATGTGCCTCTCGCCAATCCCTAGGTACCCTCCCTGTCTCAGGTGACCTGTTGAAGAGCTCCGCCAGGGGAGCAGCCAGTATGTCCGCCAATTCCCGTAGTACTCTCGGATGAATGCCATCTGGCCCAAGAGATTTGTCTTTCTTTAGGGCCTTGAGGGCTAACCACACCCTTTTGGCAGAGATAGCATTATCCGTCCCCTCCACCTTACTGGCCTTTTTATCCTTATCCTGATGTGACACCCCTGGGGTACCTCTCCCTCCCGCTTGCTCCATTTCTGTTGCTACCCAGATCCCACTCACTGCCGCTTCTATCCCCATCGTGCCTTGCTTTGTAGATATCCCATCCCCCTCCCTTGTGAACACAGAGGCAAAGTACTCGTTAAATACTTCTGCCTGGTCCCTCACCTCTTCCACCCACCCTCCTTCTGATCTCAGTTTGCTGAGATGGCCCTTAGTTTTTCCTCCTCTCCCCAATGTACAGGAAGAACCCCTTTCCCCTCCATGTATCCTCTGTGCCAGCCGCTGCTCATGGACTTTGCCCTCACCATCCGGTGACTTTTCTAGATGCAAGATGGTACATTTCTTATCCCTATCCCCTCTTGTTGTTTTTATATTTTTTAGGCACTTCTTTCTCTGACTGCTACCTGAACCTCACTGGACCACCAGCATGGTTTATGTGACCTTGCTCTTATGTTTCACCTTAGCACAGGTCCTGACTGCCTCATGAAGTCCCCCGCTAGACCTCCCATCTCCTTTCCACATCTGTCATTGATGTAATCCCTTCAAGTGATCCTTGAGAATACTTCCCATGCCCACAAAGTCTGCTCCCTGAAGTCCACTGCCAGTGTCCTAGATCTCACCCCCTTCCCCCATGCTTATTTGAAACCAGACAGTATTGTGGTCGCTCCCAGTCAGGGATCCTCTACAACCAGGTCCCTACCAGATCCCCATCTGCCAGAACCACGTCCAGGACATGCCCTTCCTTGTGGGCTCCATCACATGCTCTGTTAAGAACACATCCTGGAAGCCATCCAGCAGCCTCTGCTCCTTGGCCACCTTGGAGGACATGGTTCCCCAGTTTGTACCTGGCATATTAAGGTCCCCCATCAACACCACTCCTTCCCCTTTTGGTCCACACTGGGCAATGATGTTGTCCAGCAAACCATCCTCCAGAACATCACCCATCCCGGGGGGCCTATATACTACACCCAGCTTGACCTTATCTCCTGCTGGGATCGTAAGGTGACCCATAGGCCTCCACGCTTCCCTCTGCCTCTTCTACCGTAGAATTTCTGTGTCATCCCTAATGAACATAGCCACTCCACCCCTCTGCCCTCCTTTCTATCCTTCGAGCATAGTGTAGCCCCATGCGCTTAGGTCCCAGTCATGGTTTTGTTGGCCCATGTCTCCGTGCCGCCGCCACATCCACCCGCCTCGAACAGCATGGCGGGAACTCTGGCAACTTGTTTCCCAAGCTCTTGGCATTTACTAACACCAACCCCACCCCTTATCCCTGATCCTCTTTGTTGAACCCCACCCAGATTCCTTATACTTCCATCCTCCTCTGCTCCTCCTGAAACCTCCACCCCAGTCTGTTTTCCTCTCCCCTTGGGCTTGAGGCTACTCCCTCATCTGGAGGAGAGGGCTTCTGGTCAGCCCCTCCTTATCCCTTCCCCCCTCACAAGTTTAAACCCCACCTTTCTTGAGTGTAGTCAGCCAACCCTGTTTAAGGACTCCTTCCTAATGGGGCAAGATGAAGCCTGTCCTTGCATACAGTCCCTTATCCTCCCAAACTCCTTTCCAGTTCCATAACACCCCAACCCACTCTCTCACCCCACTTCCTGAGCCAGTCATTAACCTCTGTGATCTCATTTTTTCTCCACTGAGGCCTTTGGTACTGGCAATATCTCTGAAAAGGAAATGTTGCATCCATTATCCCGACAGACTCTGGCAAGTTCTTGGAACCTTGCTTGGATTTCCAAAACGCTATTTTCCTCTAGATCGTTAGTTCCCAAATGCACCAGGAAATATGGTTTCCCTCCACAATCCCTAACCAGTTTGTACACCATGAACTTTGCTCTGTGCACAGTCAGTCCAGAGATACTCACTACCTTCACCTGGCTATGGCAACCACCCCCCTATCCCTCCCACTGGATACCCCTAATCATCGAGTCTCCCAATAACAGAACCTTAACACCGCCATCATCCTTATGGTTACCTCCACTATGCACTCTCAGCCCCCCCATTCACCCCCCATTCGTAATCTCAATTCCATGGGAGTCTTCCTGCCTTATTAGAGACCCCCTTGTCACCCTCCCCTTTCTGCCTCCCTCATTATTTTGCCCACTTAACTCAGACCCCCTCTGAATAGGTGTCCCCTTTAACCCTCTCTTATCCGAACCATTTATCCTGGCCCTGATGGTTTCCCTTCCCCACACGCCATCCCCTTGTAATAGTAACCCTACCTCCAGAGGCTCTCTGTGGGTCCCCTTTACCTAGGGCCCCATCCTTGGTACAGACCCCCCTGCTGAAGGGGTCCTCCCCACCTCCTTGTCTCCCAGTTTCTCTACAGTCGTGCTCTCCTCCCTCATGTCTGCAATATGTTGCATCTCCCCCATCTGCTTAATATTTATGTTTCCCCTTCTCCCTCTGGGACTATTTATATCCTTTCCATAGCCGGTTTTTGATGCCCTATGGGTATCCGACGCCCTCCCTCCGTCCTCTGTATCAGTTTCCTCATTTCCACCAACCCCTTCCTATATTTTGCATTCCTATAAACCCAGACTGAGCATTTATCTCCTGTAGTGTATTTTCATCAATTCCCAAGTCAAGAAGATTCTCTAGATCATCTGTTCCTATTAGATCAATGCAGGGCTGTGAAACAACTGTCAGTGATGGGGGCAGCAGATTAGCTGGCAGTGACAGTTGGCAGTGGGGGTGGGTAGTGACTCAGCTGGAATTGGGAGAGACTGGGACTGCTGACAGTGAGGGGAGAGTGACACAGCTGATAATGAGGGCACTGCTAATGGGGCGTGGACACAGCTGGTAGCTCGAGGTGTTGTGGCAACACTGGCTATGAGGGGCAAGTGACCCTGCTGGAAATGAGGAGGCAGGAACACAGCTGTGTTAATTGGGGTTCTGAATTGGCTGGTAATGGGGGTAGTGACAGCTGATAATAGTGCATTGACTATTGGTAACAGGGCAGTGACAGCTGGTAATGGGTAACACAGCTGATAATGGGGCAGTGACACAACTAGTTACGGGGTAGTGATACTGACCTGGCAATAGAGAGGGACAAGTAATGAGAACAGGAAGAGCTGATGACAAAGCTGGCAGCGATATGGGGGTTGCAACACAGTTTTCAAGCGGGGGGAAGGGTGACATAACTGGCAGTGGGGGCGACAAGTGACTTTGGAGTTACCCCTTCCCTACTGGTCTTGTGCTTAATACTAATAAATACATAACCACTTCATTATGCTGTTTTCACATACACAGGACCTTTGATGTCTGCCTGCTGTACAGTTTTCTCTTTCTGTTTGCTTACTTTCAAGTTGAATTTGAATTAATTATTCTAAATGCCCATTGATTACGGACATTAATGGAGATCACCGTCATCCTGTGTCATAAAGAAGGCTTGGAATACAGACAGGATGGTAGAGGTGATTCTGTAGATGTGTGGCAAAACAGCTTGAACATATAAAACCTCCCAACTTCAGAGCTTGATGTAAAATTATAAATCTGCTCATCTGCTATGTAGATGAACCAGCTTTCTACACTCCCAAGGTGCTGCCATTTCACTGAAATATTTAGTTGCCTTCGTGGGATTAGAAGGCATTTGCCCCCTCTCCCTGAAGCTTCAGCACCAAATGGAAGTGAGAAGCAGTGTGTCCCTTTATTAATGCAAGTCCTATAGATTTACAAGGAGGAGCGCTACATGTCCCAACTACTCCTCAGTGACTTTGTGCTGGGTAAAAAATTAATACAGTACAAACACAATAAACATGTCATTTCTTTCTCTCAGGCCCCATTCATACTATGCTCTGTAGCATGGTTTTCAGAGCTTAGTTCGGATTAAAATCAGTAAACGTGCTTTACATCAGAAATGGTTTTAAAAAAATTTTTTGTAATTCCTTTTTTTTTTTTTTTTTTTTTTGTTTGTTCTCCCCGGTCAGCTCCCATCTGATGAGTGTCCTAGCCCCTTCACACTGACGTCCACTGGGACTTACTGCTGCTATTTTCCCCCCAGGGCTTGCCCTCACAGTGAGGTTCCCCAACCCCGACAGTGTAACGGATCTAGTTCTGGTGGCTTGCCCGGCTGGTTGGGTGTGGGGCCTTTGGGCGCTCGGTGTCATCCTGACATCGGGTGTCGTGACTGTCACACAGTCCTGCACGATGTGCGTCGTCACCTGCATGCCTACCCTGCATGTTGACCCAGGGTGCCTGTTCTCCAGCTTCCACTAAGGACCAGACCAGCACCAAGCTCTGCCCTCCCCCAAGGAAGGAGCAGATGCTAAATCCCACCACCACCACCACCAGTCAGCCCTCCGACATCCCGAGTTCACTTCCTAACCTGAGTTGTTAGGCTGGCCTTGGTTTTAAATTGTTTTTTAGAAGTTTTTAAAAACCATATTTAAGCTTGTGTCCGGGGTACTCTTGTGGACATTTTTAAAAATGTTTTAAACCAAACACGCATCTGTGTTGCAGTTTAAACTATGCTCAAAATGTAGTTTATGGGGGTGCTAATGAGCGGCTAAGAGAATAGATGTGCTTTCGCGCTGCTCTGTCTCGACGGGCAATTAAAAGTAAAATTAATTGAGAAAATTGACCTGTCATAGAAAAATTTATTGGTGCAGCACGTGCTGGAGGGAAGAATGGAGGAATATTTGGTGGCAGGAGGTGGAAAAAGCCCGAGGCAGACTGGCAAAACTGGCAAGAAAGCGGCGACCTCTGCGGCCTCTGCTCCAGGTGAAAGCACGGGGGTAATCTCATTGTCAGCAGCCGAAATTGGAGCCCTGGGCCGCGAGGTGAAGGGCCAAGTGATAGCGGCCTTAGAACCCAGGCTACTCAAGCTTGAGGGCAAGCTAGATCTCAAGCTGCAAGAAATATTAGAGCAGCAAGTGGCCCATATGAACAGGATTGCAGAGGCTGAGGAGAGAATATCACGATTGGAAGATGATACAGGGGAAGTGCCGAGCCAAGTAGTGCGCCTGCAAAAGGAGTTGGAGGAATTGAAGGATGCGATGGACTACCAGGAGAATTACTATAGAAGGCTAAATTTACAGCTCAAAGGATTGCTAGAAGGAGCTGAAAAGGATGATATGTTGGGTTTTTGTGCAAAGACCTTGCCAGAGTTGCTGGGGCTGCAGCCAAAAAAACAGGAAATTCAAGCTGGAAAGGGCGCATCGTGCTGTGATGCCCAGGCCTCTGGGGGATGCTCCCACAACAAGTTATCATTCGCTTCCATTCCTATCAAGATAGCGAGGCGACCCTCCGAGCATATCGAGAAGCGGGAACGTTGGAGTATCAGGGCACGCGTCTATATATCTCCCAGGATTACTCGATGAGACTGTTGCAGAGAAGGAAGGCCTTTAATGGTTTGATGGCCCAGTTACGGAATCTTAAAATTGAAAACTTTATGGTGTACACCAGCAGTACTGAAAATAAAGCACGAGGGAGCGACTTATTCCTTTTGGGAACTGTGTAAAGCTGAGCAATTTGTCGCAGAGCTGCAGAAGAAAATGAATAAGTGAAACCTGGACTAGTGAGATACATGGGATTATGAGATTGATATACGGGCGTGCTAGGGAAGAGGAGGTCCCAGAGCGTTGGACAGTTTGAGGAAACCATGGTGGTGTCACTGAGATTCCCAGAGACATTAAGATGTGTGTGTGTGTGGGGGGGGGATGATGATGGGTGAAGTGTTTTTTCTTTTTCTCCTTTTTTTGTTTAATAATATAGGAGAGATGGCGACTGGAACAGTGAACCAGCGAACTGTGAGGCTGCGTTTGGCAGAAGATGATGGAAGGGAAATGGCGCAGAGTACAGAGTCGCGGCCAGGCCTCACGGGGAAAGTTGCACCGAGAGGAACATGAAATATGGCTATTCAGAACTATGGGGACATGATGGCATCATGAGGACTCGGGGGAGGGGAGGCCTGACGGTGCAGGAGAGAATATATTGTATCTGTGCCATTGAAATATCTGCAGCCATGCTGGAGATGCAGTTAAACTGCACTGAAAAGACTGAAAACGCCACTCTGTCTGTGTGGTATTGCAAATTGCTGGGAATGGGAAGAAGGGAGAGGGATAAGCCACGACGAACATGGAATGAACATGAATTGGGGGATCTTCCTGATGGTCTTGGGGAGTTGTCTGGTGAATGCTGGGAGGAAAGGGATTTTGAAGGCGGGGCGCTGCCTGCTTGCCAGTTTGCTTTTGCTCTACCTCCTTTTTACTTTTTCGCCGCTCTCCATTGTCTGATAACATAACTTTACAATGCTGTGACTGTATAAAGCAGGTCGATAAAACGAGAGTTGCTCGCAGGCAGAGCGGGGGGAGCATGTGTATATTTTTTGGGTGTGTTGTACACACTTATGCGGAATTTGCAAATAGTGTCAAGGGGGGACCTGGTATGGAGCAGGCTATGCTAAAAGGAACTTAAAGAAGGGGATGGGGGGGCAAAGGGTAGGGAAAAGGAAGTACCAGGAAAGCTCTTATGGAGGGAATACTGTTCTTGTTATTGTGTAAATAGTTAAACTGTTTAAATGTTTTTTACACTGTTTGTTGACAGATGCACTTCATACAAAGTGGAGGTTAAAAGGTGCTTATGGATGGGAAAGCAACGATGGGACAAGGGATGTGGGGGATTGGAGAGTGTACATGGGGGAATTAATTGGATGGACATGGGGTACATATGATACAATTAGATGACTAACAAGCAGGAAATGGTGGTAGTCTCCTGGAATGTTAAGGAGATTGCAAATCCGATTAAACGAACCATGCTGCTGGCTGCGCTGCGAAAAAAGGGAGAACAAATTGCGTTAGTGCAGGAGACTCATTTGACGGATGCAGAGCACGCAAATCTGGCACGAGGCTGGGTGGGTAGGTGCTTTGCGTCCTGCTACTCATCCTGTAAGAGAGGGGTTGCTATCCTCGTGAATAAGAATCTGCCGCTAGAGGTCCATAGAATTGTAAAGGACAGTAGGGAGGGTAGATACATATTCCTGACAGGGAAACTTTATGGTGAGTTAATTACATTGGGGAATGTATATGCCCCAGCCCAGTATGACCCGCAGTTCTTCCTGGGATTATTGGATCTGATTACTAGAGAGCAATTCCCAGGCCTAATTTTGGGAGGAGACCTTAATAGCACTTTAGATCCTGTATTGGATCATTCAGAGGGTAAGGGACGAGCACCGGAGGCAGTGGTTCAATGGAGGGTTGGGATGTCAGAATTGGATCTGGTAGACAGCTGGCGAATAGCCTACCCGGGGGCTCGGGAATATATGTTTTATTCTAACCCACATGGAACGTGGACAAGGTTAGACTATATCCTGATACCTAGGGCTTGGCATGGAAGGGTCCTAGATGTCTCGCATAGCCCCATTTATATATCGGACCATGCTATGGTGGTGGGTAGATTTCAAATGCAGGAGGAGAGAGAGATACAAGGCCACAGTTGAAGTTCCCTACATATATGCTCCAACATAAGGATTTTCGGGAATACCTGAAAACGCAGTGGGAACTATACAAGGAGACCAACGGGGGCACAGAGGTGGATAGGGTAGTTTATTGGGATGCAGGGAAAGCCTTCATTAGAGGCTCCATAATAGCGTATATGGCCAAAATTAAGAAGGAGAGGCAGGAGAAAAGGCAAGGGCTGGAAAGGCAGTTAAAGGAGCTGGAAAAGCGAGTAGCTGGAGGAGAGAGAGGGCAGGTGGAGCGTCTGTTGATGGTGACAAGAGAGGCATTAAACTCCCTGGTAAAGGGGGAGGCCCGAACCGCTTGGTTCTGTTGTAAGAGGCGGTGTTTGAATAGGCCAGTAAACCAGGCCCACTGCTAGTGAGGTTAATGAAAGGGGGGAATTGCCCTGTGAGGTTAACAGGGATTAAGAATAAGGAGGGCAGGGTACAGCGAGGGGAGAAACAGATGAGAGAGCGTTTCTGGGAATTTTATGCTCACCTGTATAGGCCAGGGGAAACAGAGAATGCAGGATTTTTTGAATAAGATTAACCTACCTAGCCTCACAGAGAAGCAAAGAAAATGTCTGGGCCAACCCTTGACAAAGGGAGAAATACTAAAAGCGATTGGAAAGCTCCAGCTGGGGAAAGCGAGTGGGCCCGGGTGGATATCCTATAGAATTTTATAAAACACTAGCGGGTCAGATGGCAGAGACGCTAAGTGAGGTTTTCAAAGTGGAAGAGGGGCAGGAAGTACTGTGCCTCCCAGATGCATGTTATAACGCCACGATATGCCTAGTCCCAAAGGGGGGTAGAGATCCCTTGGATTGTGCCTCGTATAGGCCAATTGCCCTGCTGAACTGTGATCTCAAGATCCTTGCCAAAGCATTGGCTTTGAGGTTGGAGGAATACCTGCCGTCATTGGTTCATCCAGGCCAGACCGGGTTTATTAAGGGGAGGTTATCGTATCATAATGTACGTAGATTACTCAATGTGGTTTGGAAGTCAGGCCAGGACATGGGGAAGACATATGTCATATCAATGGATGCTGAAAAGGCTTTTGATATGGTAGAGTGGGAGTACCTCTTTGAGGTTTTGGACCGGTTTGGTCTGGGTGACCCATACGTACAGTGGGTCAGAGCAATGTACCAATCTCCACGGGCCAGTGTTATAGTTAATGGAACCCCTATGGCCCCCTTTAAGCTGGAAAGGGGAACCAGGCAGGGCTGCCCGCTTTCACCACTGCTATTTGCCTTAGCGTTGGAGCCATTGGCGGCAGCGATTAGGCAGTGTCGGGGAGTTCGGGGGGTGAGGGGGGACGGACAACACTGAACACAAGGTCACGTTATATGCAGACGACATGTTGGTGTTTCTGCAGGAACCGGAGGTTTCTATGACGTCACTCCTGCAATTGGTAGAGGGCTTTGCGGAGTTCTTTGGCTATAAAATAAAACTGAATAAATCAGAAATGCTGTGCTTCCCCAAACAGGAAATAGGAGATGAATGGTGGGGTATACAGTGTAAATCCACAAGTATAAAGTACCTGGGTATTAATGTGGGAAGAACAATTGGATCTTTGTATGACCCAAACTATGCTCCCTTGATTAAAACAATAGAATCAGATCTAAGAAGGTGGATGCAGCTGCCAGTATCATGGTTGGGGCGGATAAATGTATTAAAAATGAATGTTTTACCTAGAATAATGTACCCTATGCAGATGCTCCCTATGCGAATCACACAGAGGGACGTTGGCAAGTTAGAAAAGGTATTTGCTCAGTTTATATGGAGAGGGAAAAGACCAAGAATGTGACTCCAAAGACTTAAGGCAGAAGTAGCTAAGGGAAGTCTTAATTTCCCTGATCTGCTAAATTATTATTTTTCCAGCCGGCCCGCTGGTGCAGCGGTGGGATTTCCGCTTGCGACGCCGGCGACCCGGGTTTGGGAACGGACCCGGACGTTGGAGGGCCAGCCGGGGGAGAAGGATGGAGTGTCCTATGGACCACTCTCCTTCTCTGGGGGGAGGGCGAGGGTAGCGCTCGGAGCACTGAGGACTCCTGATGGAGGCCGGGAGACCTCACGCTGCCGAAGCTTAACATACCGGAGGTGGGGCGAATGCTGGCGTCATTGCACGTCCCCACCTCCGTAAAAAAAAAAGGAAAATAGAAAATCAGGTGGGCAGGGCCACAGTCTCTATGAAGCCCTCCTGGGAAAGACCTCGAGTGGCTACCGTCGCTGCAGGTCCCCGACTAGATACAGTTCCGTGACTAATGGAAGACTGTACATGGCCCCGCCTTCGGGGGTAAGTCAAGTGACTGGGGGAACCCGCAGCCATAGATGGTGGCTGAGGCTTCCCGGGGCCGTGATCAGGGCCGAAAAATGACTGGTGGCCCGGCCAAATAAAAAAAAAAAAAAAATTATTTTTCCATCCAGCAGAGGTATATAGTGGATTGGGTATTCAGGCCAGAGGTAGCAAGTTGGGTGACGTTGGAACAGGAGGGGTGCGTAGGGCGGTTGTCGGCCTACCTGCACAGTAAGGGACCACCGGCATATAGGAGCCGGGGGGCCGGAATCCATTTGTGGGAATGACTTTGGACGCTTGGGAGAAGTTAAAGAAAGCGAGAGGGATAGTTAAAGGGGAAACTAGACTGATGCCGGTGGTGAGGAATCTGTTTTTTTTTGTTTTTTTTTACTGGGGTTAGAGGATAGAGGATTTAGGGAGTGGGAAAAGAGGGGGATAAAGTGTGTGTGGGTAGTATGATTAGTAGAGGGATGTTACTCCCATTAGAGGATATTAAAAAGAATCTGAGTTTGCAGGGGCAGCAGTCATTTCGATACCTCCAAGTAAAAACGTTCATAGGTAAAATGGAGAGAGAAAAGCCGGAAGGACAGGGATGGGACTCTGTAGAATTAGTAATATTGGGAGCACAGAGGGATCCCAAAGGATTTATTGAGAAAGCCGCAAAGATTGGGAAATAGGGATGTCTGGATTACACTCAGAAGGTAAAGCAGCAGTGGAGTAGAGATCTGGGGAAGGAAATCTCTGAAGAGAATTGGCAAAAATTGTCGGGACACAGGCCTGTTGATTTGTAACAGGTTTAAAGAAGCATATTTTAAGTTTCTGCATAGGTTATATTATCCCCCAGCGGTGGTGCACAGGGCCCATCTGACTGTCTCCGCGCTGTGTGGGAGATGCAAAAGAGAGGTGGGGACATATATGCATTGTTTTTGGGGCTGTCCTGTTTTGCGATCCTTTTGGGGAAAGGTATTTAAGGAAGTGGAACTGATGGCAGCGACCCCCATCCAGCTGGATCCTATCAAAGGGCTATTTGGTATAAATGCAGATGAGGTGGAGGAATGGGTGGCAATGCCACGTTGGATCAAGATCCTTATGGTGATGGCTAGGCATTGCATTCAGAATACCTGGGTTAATAATGCCGTACCTACCATCCAGCAGTGGCGTCAGTTAATATTGCAAAACTTGGCATTGGAACGGCTATCATTGATTCTGGCGAGCAGCTCTGAGGTATTTTATGGGGAATGGGCGCCATTTCTTTCTACACTTGAGAGACAAGAGATGAGCCACTCTGTGAGGGACTGGTCTAGGTAGATGGGGACTGACTGGATGGGTGTCCTCCCCCCTCCCCCCCGGCGCACCTGAGGGTGGATGCACTCAAGGGTGATGCGTACTGGCACCTACAGTATATAGATTCGACAATTAATTTGGATATTGGCCTATCTTGTTTTTCCTTTCAGTATCCTAAATGAGTTTTTAGAATTAATTGTCTGGAGCAGGATCATTAGATGTAAGAGTAACTGTATTGAAGTGCATCTATTTATGTGTCTGTTGTACGTATCAATAGTTATATACATGTATGATTGTCTGTCTATGTATTGTGTGTTTGTTGACATAAAAGAAAATAATAAAGATATACAAAAAAAAATTTAGTTTATGGCAGTATAACAGTACAAATTAAAAAAGTTTTCAAACACCACTTATGAAAGTGCAATGTAAACAAAACACAGGTGTGTTAACTGCTTTTGTAACATGGCACAAAAAAGACAAACCAAATGAAGCAGTCAGATATGTTGAAAGACGACAGGTGGTACAACAGAAACCATGGATTAATACCATGGTAGATCATGGTTGGGAGTGGGGGCGCGCAAAAAGAATTAAACCACGGTTGGAAAGCTGGAGGAGCCGAACAGCGGTGGTGCAGATTAGAACAGTGAGCACGAAAGCGCTATCCTGGTCAGCCCTCTAGTGGCAAGTGGCAGCAGTTGCAGAGCAGGGACAGGCTGGGACACACAGAGAAGGAAGAGCAGCACAGCAGCGGCTGCAGTGAGACAAATACATATGCGATATATGGGAGAGAGAGCAGTGTGTCTTACTGCAGCAGTCGGCAGAACCGCAGACAATGACAGCAGTAGTGTGCAGACTGGCAGCATCAGGTCCGTGCAATCGCCAAACCACTGTGACTTGCATCACCACTGTGTCCATGCAGTAACTCCTTCACGTTGTCGATAGCATCATGCAAATGGACAGCAATACCCAGAGTGCAGCAGCAAACACCAGTGAACTGTGCGACTATCAGGCTGAAACGAACACGGAGAGACGCACAGAAAGATAAGTGGGCACACTGACGAATGTGACAGTCCGGGCTGTATATCTACCACGGGTGTAGTGTAGGAGCCGAGAACCACATCAGTATATTAATAGATAGCAAATTGTGAACGTGCACGCACCCGTTGTCAACTGAGCAGAACATCATAGAGACAGTAGTGAGACACAGAAAACTGCTATTTGGAGACGTCTTTGTCAGTCATAATAGTACTATGTCATAGTAATCATAAACAGTAACCTAGCACAGTGCTAACCATGTTACAAGCGGATAACCCACTTTCGAAAGCATTGGGTCTATTGGAATTAATCCAGGTTAGTTGGTTGTCCACCGCCTTCGGCCCGTGGGGTCCAACCCCCCAACCATGGATTAATTCCACAGTAGACCCATGCTTTCTCGTGGGTTAATCCTTACTTAAACCATGTTCAGACATGTTTTGCAGGTAGTCTGGAACACACTAGCTCGGTTTGCTTAAAACTTAAAAAAAAAAAAAATGTAAAAAAACAGATTAACAGTCTGGACAGGGCCTTAAAACTGCATGGCTACATATGGTGCCAGTGAAGCAGTATATAAACATCAAGGTCCTTGTTCTAATGTAGAAGGCTGTAAATGGAGTGTGCCGCTGTGTTTCTTGAATATTCTTAAATGCCAGATACCCCCACACACCTTTAGACTCGCTAAGGAAGTATCCAGTACCATCCCGTAATTGGCTTGGTCATGCTAGACTGTTTTGCCAGTGGGGAAGAAAAGCAGTAAAAGTTTATTACTCTGTTGTTGTTCTGTTTTCAGCGAAGACAACTTGTTCTCTTCCTACTAGGTGTATGATGATGTTTTGAATTCTGTTTGAAACAATTGTTGCTGTTACACTATCCTGCAGTAACAGTTCATAAAGGAAACTGGCCTTTAGCTGACAATCTAGAGGATCTCTATTTTTTTTATTTTTTTTAAATTAGAGTGATACAGACTTCATTCATAGTAGTGGGTAAGACTTTGGCATTTCCAATTTCCCAGCAGACTGATTGTAGATGTTTACGGAGGGACAAATCCGTTATCCTATAGAACTCCACTGAGAGTCCATCGAGTCCAGGAATCTTCCTATCTCGAGACTCTCTGGTGATCTGAGTTGCTACTACCAGAGAAGTGTGTGTGTGTGTGTGTGTGTGTGTGTGTGTGTGTCTCTCTCGAATTTCCTAATCTTGTTTTGATAGAGTTGGGAGGTCTAGGGATGTGAGAAAATTATTCATTTGTGTTGATGTTACTTTTCCTTCAGGGTAGATCTGGTTATAACGGGATTTAAATTCATTGTTGATGCTTAAATTGTTTGCAAGGATTTTGTTATTTTTAATGCCTGTGATAATATTTTGAGTTTGACTCTCTCCAAGTCAGTATGCTGATCATTTTCCTGCTTTTCCCCTCAGCTTCCCAGTAATTTTTGGTTCTGAATACTGCATATTCGGCTTTTTGGGACAAGATCTTATGAGCAGTATAGATTTGTGTGATAAAGTGTTATCGGCTGTTCTGTTTGTTTTAAGTTGGGTGCCAAGTTTCCCGAGTTCTGTTTTTTTTAGTATTTTGACAATCTTTCTATCTTCTTGGCTGATCACTCATGAGTACTGTTATTTTACCTCTAATAACAGCTTTATAGACTTCCCCATATGCTTGTTGGGGAGTCATTATTAAGAGTAAAGTAATCCTTAGTTTTTTTTCCTTATATGTTTAAAGTCGCCACTGTCCCCTCTGCTCCTCCCTTTTCATCCTTCCACTCTACTCATGTCGTCAGTCCCACTATGCCTCCTTCATCTCTAAATACCGGTTTGTGCCCCTTCCAACCATTCTTTACTCCTCTCCCCCCATCCCCTCCTATCCTCTTCGCTTCAGGCATCCCCCCGCCCAAAATACCTTTCATCCCCCATCCCCAACTGCCTTCTGCTATCTCCCTTCTTTCTGGAACCTGCTCCTCTCCTCCATCCTCCTCTTCCCATCACTCCTAGCGCTTAGATACCAGGTAAGGCACGTCTCTGGTCCCTCATGCCCTGTCAACCCCCCTTTGACTCACCCTCCCCTCGTGCAGTTGCCCTCCCCCATATTAATTAGGCTGTGTCTGTGCCCTGCAGCCTGATTCTCTACTCTTATAGCACGGTTACCATCTCCAGTCAGGCAGTATTCACTTTTGTCTACAGGTCTTTAATATGATCCATGGTGTTGCTTACCTGCTTATTCATCATTTTTCTCTTGTATTTGTAAGTTGTCACTGTAATAGCAAGCTGATGCTTGGTGTAATTTTTTAACTTTCTGTACCCCGGCTCACACCAGGAAACGAGACTCTGCTCAGCGTACCTTTTCTTGTTACCAGTTTTTTTTAATCTTTTTATTTATACATTTTATGATGATACAGGATACTGTTTCACATAAAAGAACAAGAATGAGGTGTGCAAACCTCCGCTTTACTTGTACAGAAGTGTTCTACAACATTTTACTTAAAAACAAAAACTTTATTGTCCAGGTAATGCGTGAGTCAACAGCACTATTATTAGGAGTATAGTCCAAATTGTTCCTGCTGTAGAGCAATAACCCTCTCACCTCCATCTATAAATCCGGTCTCTGAAGCCAGGAGGGCAGTTCCCTTGAAGAACTTGCTGAGGAGGGCTAGATAGGTTATAACTGTAAACCATTAAATTACCAGATAATCTGGTCCCAGTTAAGTTAAGTTACCCACAGGCATATGCCAGCATGGCAACCTGCTCTGTGAGGACAGGATAGGAAACGGGAGATATAACAGCTCACATAGTGAGAGGTGTCAAATACACCAGCTTTTAACATTCACAGTCTCATCTTTAGAAACTTGCTTAAAGGTATTAATAACAAGAGTTCAAACATGACGTCAGTATTAACTGGTCACAGAAATCACCACAGCCTTGTGTTATAAGTTGGTACCCATCCAAATTAGAGTCCACCTTTTTTAATTTTTTGTCCCTTTATTGCAAGAGAGTTAGCACTCATCCTTCTTCATCCAAGGAACTGGCAGTAGGATGTAGAGTAGCGATCAACGTCTCTACGAAGAGTGAGACCACTTCGGGATCAACAAAAACATGCGCCTTGGCAGCATGTCTGATATGGAGTTGGGCCGGGAAGTTAAGCCTTGCAACTGCTTTTTAATCACCTGCAGCCCCTTCTTTCTGGATTGCGACTGAGCGACGAGGTCTGGGAAGAAGGAAAGACTATTCCCTTCCCAGTTTATCTCCCCTCTGGAGCAAGCTGCTTGGAGTAGGACAATTCGTGCCTTCGGCACTGAAAGAGTAGCAATTGCTGTATGCGGTTGGCGTGAAGAGTCGCCGTGTGATTTATGCTGCTGAGGAATGGTAAATACCTTCACGATCTGTATGCCGGAGTTGGGAGGTAATAGTTGTAAATCTAGAAAGATCATTTTATTTACTGCTGCTTCCAAGTCTGAGGCTCCTGAGTATTTAGAGGGAAAAACTGCAATTCGTATGTTAGCCTGTCTCTCTTGATTTTCCAGGGTTTCAAGCTTTGCCTTCACCAGGTGCGTATCTCTCACCAAAGCAGCGTTATATTCTAGCTGCCTTTCCCATTCCGACTTAATGTCCTTGATTTCTGCCACGTTCTCTTGAGTAGTGCGATCGTTTTCTTTTTTTTTGTAAATATCATTTTTATTAGAGAAGAATATACAGTAATATACATCGCTTGACATCATTTGACAGCCAGTCCATTTTTCATGTATTAAAAAGAGAAGAGAGGGTAGAGTGTTTCATTCATCATGCATAGTTATCAAATCATTGACAGGCAAAATCACAGTTATCTAAGTAATTTTCCTATGCCGACAATTTCAGCCCACATGGTCTTCTGTCCCAGCTCACTGTTCAGTTGTTATTCCTGTTTTAATTTCCAAATCCCCTGATCCACAGACTCACTCCACCCAATCACCCACTATCGCCCCAACCCAATTATAATTGTTTTTAACCTACTAAATCCAACCTGGGGAGCAAAGCCCCTATATCGTGCGATCGTTTTCTAAAAGTTTAGATTCCACTGCTGCCAAACGTTCATTTGTTTTGTCCCGTCTCTTGAATTTTTAACATTGCAAGGATTTGTGATGTAGGGAGTTCAGAAGCCACCAGATCCTTAGAAGTGCCAGGCCCAAGGCAGAGGCAAAAGTTTGTGCAGACAGGTAGATGTCTAGACTTTGAGACAACGTTTTCGGGTCCTTTTTTGGACTCATGATGTTACTGAAGTCTTCAGATTGTAGTAGGTACAAAACGTTGGCAGTTCCAATAAGTTTTTAGAGTTGTTTGCTTTGTTTTAATTCTGTAACCAGACGTGCTCCAATTTCAAGCTGCTGCCATGTTGGAGCTCCACAGTGTGCGCCCCGCCCCCCCCTTACTAATTTTTATATAAATGCGTTTTATTTTGGTAGTTGGATAGACATTTTCTTTTAGTATTTTGAAATTTTTTTTTTTTTTTTTTAGTTGTTTAACCAGGTATAGCACACTAAGCTGAAAGCTTATTTACAGAAGCGACCTGGGAGCACAAGGAGGTTAAGTGACTTGCTCAGGGTCACACAGTATGCAAGTGGAAGCTGTGGGATTCAAACCCAGGTCTGGTCTGCTGGATGTCATCAGATTTGCAGCTCAGAGCCTTAGACCACTGCGCTTTACTGCCTCCAATTGAGAGAATTGAGAAATTGAGAGAAGCCTGCAGTATGTGCTTCTGTTTTAGTAAATAGTGTCTGCATTTTTGCCCTAATTCTATTCACCTGCCAAATTTTAACATTGTGGTGTACTAACTCTGTAGATGTATTCATTTCTGAAAGCTGCTGTATTAAAAAAAAAAAAAACTAGGGTAATCCTCTCTAATTTGATTTAAAATCAAAATAAATTATAAGCCCAGGTAATCTCTTTGAAAGGTTATAATACAAGTGAGACGTGCCACACAAGGGGGTATTTCTAACGTTGTCAGACAGTTGAAAATGAAGGTCCATCTCCCACCCTTTCCTGTTTAGAATTATACACTAGTCTGTTTACAGTAAATATTGGAACACAGAAGCAGTTTTTCTGCTGTCCTCAGTCAGCTCGGAGGACGGTTTGTATCTTGGGCGGGGTGGTTTTTAGTTCTGTATGGAACATGATAGGGTAATCCTTATACATTAGTATTCAAAGTCACTTCTGCCCATTTGTGTGTACATTATAAATAGACACTGTGTGCACACATTATAACTCGCGTGTATGTTTTCTGCACTTGATTTTCCTGTGCAGAGTTTTAAATAACTGATTAGCAGTTTTTTTTTCTTGGGACAATACTAACTGTACAGAAAGTATTTATATAGGTTTTCTATGAGTGTTATGTTTGTTAAACACATAGAGGCAAGTGCTATGCATTCTCACAATGTTTTAACACTCTTGTGAGCAAAACGCTAATCGATTTTTAGAGTTAAATAAAACCCTGCCGTGTACAGTGGTCTCGTGCAGGAGCGTTGAAGTGGAGCATTCCGCTTCACAACCAAGGGAACTCTGCTACACAAGCACTTAACATTTAAAAACAAAATGACTTAAAACGTGTTTTAACTCACTTTAGCTAACTTGAGTGGTTTATAACAAGTCCTATGTTTACTGTGTTGTATGGTATAATGGGTCAATCAACTTTAACTTTTGTTTGCACTAGCCAGCAGGACAAGTTTATACAAAATTGTGCTAGCCCACAGATGGTTGCACTAGCCCACAATTATAATGGTCAATTTTGATCACTTATACAGAAAAAAAATGCAAGACAAGAAATACTCTGATTATTGTGCATTTATCCTGCTCCCACATTGTTCCAGCACCAGCAAAAAAAAAAAACCCAAAAAACTGCAGTGCTATTGCACACAGTGTATACCCCCATTATTCAAACAACATGAAATATTGCTGTATGCTGACACTCTGCAGTTAGCTCCAGCCTTTAAAATGCCCCGGAGAGTATAGGGTTAGTTTTCTATGCAGTGCATAGAATGTTGAGCTCAAGCTTGGTTGAGGTCTCTGTCTGCAGCACTTTGAAACCCAACCGTCAGATTCTTTATTCCACCTCACTGAACAGTCTCTCCGGAGATTTCTCCTTCAGCTTGGTTCAAAAGTCTGTTAAAGTGTCGTTTTAAGCCGAAATTATTCTGCATTGTCAGTCAGGCTCTGTTTGCGGTACCGTGAGTACTAGATAGTTTTTCTGATTACTTTGTGGAAATTGTAAACTTGTCAGATCGGTTCGGCTGAACCGATCCTCTATATTTGAATCCTTGTACTTTGCTTTAGAGTGTGGTTACCGGTCCTTATCGGTTTAAAAAAAAAAAAAAAAAGTGTTTTAAATGTGTTTTTCCAATACCCGTGACACGGTTAGGAACCGATAAGGAAGTCTTGCCTGGTGGTTGCTGAAAAAAGGGTAAGTTTGGTTAGGTTGGCCATGTCTGAGAAACCCAAGAAAAAAACTGGGCCCACTGGGTTTCAACACTGCAGTGAGTGTGGGGAGGTCTTTGCTAAGGCCGATCCCCACACCACCTGTGTTTATTGTCTGGGGTTTGAACACCTCGACACAGACTGCCAAATTGATAAAACTTTTCCTAGGTCTACCCTGGAGAAGAGATTAGGTAGACTTAGGGAAAAGGAGGCCGAGAAATCCGCTGGCCCAGATGGCCAGCCCGGTTCAGTTCCGATAGAACCAGGAATGCCCTCTGACCAGGGCGATACTTCTTCGGGCAAGAGGAGAGCCGATCCTGAGGGATCGGTTCCTACAAAAAGGAAAAAAGACAAATCAGCCAGTTCGGATCTGGAGGTTCATGTTCTGACCGCTAAGATTGCCCGAGCGATTCCGATTGTTGAATCGCTTCGCCCAGTTCCGTCCGATCCGGCTCTGTTAGCTAGGGGTTCGGTTCGGTCGGTTCCACCGGTTCAGGATTATGCCCCTGAAGAATTTTATGAACCGGAATTTGAGAAGGAGGGGGATTATGAACAAGATGATGACTATGATGGAGCAGAAAGTCTGGATGTGCCCATTGAACCGGACATCTCCCCAGACAGACCTTCCGGTGTTTCCCCTCCTAGGCTCTCTGAGTCCCCTTCCCCACTATTTGTTTTACATGAAAGTGGCTGAAACTCTCCAACTCCCTTTGGAGGAAGCTATGGAGGATCAAGAGGAGTCTGATTTTGTTGAAATGATGGACATCCCAGAGTCCAGGAGGCTGTCTGTTCCCTTGCACAAATCTTTTGGGAAACGGACACAGAAAATTTTAAATTCTCCTAATTCTGTATCTTCTATTGATAGAAGAATGGACAAGAGGTATACTTTATCAGGCTCAGTCACAGAGTTTTTCTACCAGCAATACAGCCATGGTGGGGTCGTGCAGGCTGCAGCCTGTGACAGGGCTAATGTTCCCTTGGCTTAACACCCTCCAGATAAAGACTCCAGGAGGATGGATGCCTTGGCAAAGAAGCAATACATGGCATCCTCTTTGGGACTCAGGCAGGCTAATTATATGGCCTATACAGCCAGATACCAGAAGTCCAGGTGGGACACTGTACTGGCACTGGCTAAACAGGCCTCCCCCCAGCTGGCCAAGGAGCTGGAGGAGGTGGCTGCAGATGGGAATGAGGCATCTAAGGTACAGTTTCATGCTGCTTTGGACTCCAGTGATGTGTCATCAAGAGTCATGGCTACATCTGTGGCTCTCTGGAGAATGGCTTGGCTCAGATGTACCAGCCTCTCACAGGACACCCAGGCTAAGGCCATGGATTTCCCTGTGGAAGGTAATTCTCTGTTTGGGGAGCAGACAGAGAATTACACGAAGAAGATGGAGGAATATAGGACCACTTATAGGAGTGCACAGGCCAAGGAGAGGCAGGGAACTCCTCAAAGGCAGAAATCAAGGTGCAGGGGCAGGACTTTTCATAAGCCTTTCTACCAAGCACAGGCCTCTTTTCCCTTTTCACAGAGGGGGTTCTTCAGAGGGAGAGGCAGAAGGGGATGAGCGGGGCTGCATCCACTCCTCAGCCTAAGGCCCCTGCCAAGCAGACACACTGATGGGCCTGCCTGGGTCGAGACTCCTATCCCTGTAAGGGGCAGGCTGGCTTACTTCGTCCAGGACTGGGTGTCTGTTACCTCTGACAAGTGGGTCTTAGAAGTAGTAAGCCAGGGACTGGTTCTCAGCTTCAACAAATTTCTGAAGATGAGAGCCAGATCTTTTCCACCTGCAAGTCTTTCCGAAACCCTTGCCCTAGAGGCAGAGGTTTCATCTCTTCTGGCCTTAGAAGCCATAGAGAGAGTTCCTACCCTACACAGGGGCAAGGTCTGTACTCCAGGTACTTCCTTACCCCAAAAAAGACAGGGGAGTGGCGACCCATCCTAGATCTAAGATACCTGAACAAACATCTTTTAAAACCAAGGTTCAAGATGGTGACTCTGGGAATAATTCTTCCCTCTCTAAGGCCAGGGGACTCGCTAGTCTCCATGGACCTCAAAGATGCCTACTTTCACAACCCCATCAGGTGCTCCCACAGAAAGTACCTCAGGTTCAAGTTGCCCTCAGGCCATTACCAGTTCAAAGCAATGCCCTTTGGCCTAACATCAGCTTCAAGGGTTTTTACAAAATGCCTGGCAGTAGTAGTGGCCTTTTTAAGAAGGCAAAAGATTTCCATTTTTCCATATCTGGACGACTGGCTTATGGTGGGTCAGTCTCCAGGCCAAGTCAAGTCAGACATACAAGTCACCCAGCAGGTGCTCACTTCCCTGGGATTTCTTCTCAGCCTCCCCAAATCAGTTCTCGAACCAGTGCAGCTTCTTACCTTTATAGGGGCAGAGCTAGACACTGTCAAAGCAAGATCCTTTCTTCCCCTGTAAAGGACCAGAGTTCTTACAGAACTGGCTTCTTCCTTCAGCTTTCAGGTGTCCCGACCAGCAAGGCACTTCCTTCAGCTCTTGGGCCACATGGCAGCTTCTACAGCAGTGGTCCAAGGGACAAGATTTCAGATGAGGGACATTCAGTTCCATCTGAGGGTCTTTTGGTCCCAAAGGAAGGACCCTCTTACCAAACTGATTCCAGTGACTCAGATACTGATCCAAGCTCTTCAATGGTGGCAGGGTCAGGACAATTTAAGGCAAGGGGTCCCATTTGTCACTCAGTCTCATTCGGTGGTCCTTACCACGGATGCTTCCCTTTTGGGGTGGGGAGCTCATCTGGGGGCTCTCACAACCCAAGGACTGTGGTCCCCTCAGGAGTCCCTTCTCCATATCAATCTCCTGGAACTCAGGGCAGTTTTTCCGGCCCTGCAAGCCTTCTCTTAGTCTGTGCAGAACAAGGTGGTTCAGGTCAGAACAGACAACACCACTACCATGTGGTACATCAACAAGCAGGGAGGCACTCGGTCTATGGCCTTGTGCATGGAAGCCATGAAATTGTGGTCCTTTGCTTATTCCCTGCAGAACTCTCTGATAGCAGTCCACCTTCCAGGAAAGGACAATGTGCTGGCAGATGCACCGAGCAGGATCTCCCAGGACCATCACAAATGGTCCCTGGACCCCCTGGTGTTAAAAGTGATTTTTTTTCAAGGTGGGGCACTCCAGAGATAGATCTCTTTGCAGCCCCAGGCAGTCACCAACTTCCTCTGTTTTGTTGCAGACCCCAGTCTTGGGTTCAGTCCCTCTGGAAGCTCTGATTTTGAACTGGGAAGGGAAATTTCTGTATGCCTTCCCTCCTTTTCCTCTTCTTTTCAGGGTTCTAGTCAAGGTAAGGTCACAACCTTGCAAAGTGATTCTGATTGCTCCAGACTGGGCCAGACAGCCTTGGTACCCTCTGTTGCTGTCTCTAGCAGTCCATCTTCCCCTGTCTCTTCCCAGGAGTTACAACCTGTTAACCTCCTCTCCGGGGAGGATTTGGTACCCCAATCTTCGGTTTCTCAATCTCAAGGCATGGCTCTTGAAGAGTTAGAGTATGCAGATTTGCATCTGTCTCAGGGGGTTCTGGATATTCTCAAAGCCTCTCGAAAGCCCTCCACCAGAAAAACTTATGGCTCCAAATGGAAAAGATTCAGCATTTGGTGTTCCAAGAAGCATATCTCTCCAGACACTGCTGAATTGCCTACAGTCCTGGATTATATGGTCCATTTTAATGGCCTAGGCCTCAGACCAGCTACTCTCAAGGTACACTTGTCAGCTTCATCTCATCCTGTGTTCTGCAAATTTTTTCAAGGGATTGCTTCATACCAATCCTCCCTTCAGGAATCCTGCCCCTGCCTGGGACTTAAATGTTTGCATTACTCAACTTATGCAACCTCCCTTTTTCTTTTCTTTTTTTTGTACTTGCTATTTACCGCCTTCCCCTACACTCCGCTTCTTCGGGAGCGCCTGGCATCTGCCTCGGTTCCTTCCGTGCCTGGAGGCCACGGTGGTCCCCATGTGCTTAGTTTCCCCAGGCGGGGGCAGTGGGGCCCAATCACCCACGAGCTAATGTCGCTGGCTGGGCCGCGCTGCGTGCAGGTGCAGGGACCATTGAGGTCTGTGCTGGCGCCGGCCTGCCCAGAACGATGAAGGTATTTTTTTTCCCTGTTTCTCTGGGTGTGCCATGCGCCCAGACATCAAGGCGGAGCTCCGCCGTCTGGCACGTCCAACCCTCCTGGATTGGCCAGGCACTTGCTGAACCCCGGGCCTTCGCCTGGGGTCAGTCAAGCACCGAGCCTTATCCCCCCCCCCGGAGAAGGCGAGCAGTCCACGGCGCTCAGCCTTCTCCCCGGCCGGCCCTCCAGCTCCCCGGGCTCGTTCCCGAACCCGGGTCACCAGCGTCGCGAGCAGTAGCGCTACCGCTGCGCCGACGGGCTGGCTATGCAACCTCCTTTTGAGCCTACATCCTCAGCAGAGCTTAAGTACTTGACTTGGAAAACTGTGTTTTTGGTAGCCATTACCTCTGCCAGACGTATCAGTGAATTGCAAGCCCTGTCAGTGGAACCTGATTTTATCTCCTTTCATAGAGATAAAGTGGTCCTTCTTAGAACTAGTAGGAGGTTCTTGCCCAAATTGGTTTCAGACTTCCACTTGAATCAGTCTGTCTCTCCCTGTCTTCTTCACTGATCATTCTTCCTCAGGAGAGAAAAGAGCCCTTAGCTACTACATAGAGCGTACCAAGGGTCACAGGTTTGATTCCTTCCAGTTGTTCGTCACTTATGGGGAAGTGGGAAAGGGCAAACCTGCTACCAAGAGAACTGTTGCCAGGTGGTTGTGTCTTGTATACAATTATGCTATGAGAAACGCGGGAAAATTCCACCCTCAGGCCTGAGAGCTCACTCTACAAAGGTACAGCTGCTTCCTGGCTGCTGCCAGGGATATTCCTCCAGGGATTTATTTAACTCTAAAAATTGATTAGCGTTTTGCTCATAAAAGTGCTAAATCTTTGTGAAAATGCATAGTTCTTGCCTCACTGTGTTTAACAAACACAGCACTTCTAGAAAACTAATATAAATACTTTCTGTACAGTTAGTATAGTCCCAAGAAAAAAAAAAACTACTAATCAATTATTTAAAACCCTGTTCCTCTGTTAGAAATGTGTCAAGCAGCCACCTGGAAAACAGTCCATACCTTTACCAAGCATTACTCCCTGGATATCCAGGCTAGGAGTGGTGCTCTGTTTGGCACAGCAGTACTTCAGAGCCTGTTCCCAAAGTAGGTTCTCTCCCTCCTCCATGGATGTATTGCTTGGTAGTCTGCAGATTGTCAGAATACAGCAAGACTTCACGTTGTTTGAAGGAAAAAATACTCACCTTAGTAACTGTGTTTTTTCTAATGGAGTCTTGCTGTATTCTGACCTCCCTCCCTGCCTTCCCTCTCAGAGCCTGTTTTTGGGAAGTGGGTGGGCAGGTGCAGTGTTGCACCCCAGGGTGTCTTCGGCACACCCTCCATGTTTCTGGGTGCTCTGTATTATATCTTTATTTTGGATAGGTTTTTGGTTTTGGGTTTCCTGACTTGAGTCTTCCTTTGGGAATCCAAAACTTTTGGTTGCCAGTTGGCTAGTTAAAAAAAGTTACAATTTCTACTTATTTATTTAGTGGGTGTTTGTTCTTAAGAATCTGATGGTTGGCTTTCAAAGTACTGCAGACAGAGACCTCAACTGAGCTTGAGCTCAACGTTCTATGCACTGCATAGAAAATTAACCCTATACTCTCCGGGGCAGTTTAAAGGCTGGAGCTAACTGCAGATTGTCAGAATACAGCAAGACTCCATTAGAAGAAACACAATTACTAAGGTGAATAATTTTTTCTTCTGTACCATGGCCCGTTCGTTTCCTCTTTCTATACCTCCCTCCCCACCAAACCAGAGAATACCACAATAGCAGATGTTCAGTTCAGCAGTCCTAGCTCTGTACGCATAATAGCCAACATCATCATGCACCTCACCACAGTCTTCCACCCACCCGCAGGGCAATGAACAATCAGGCAGAGAAAGACACTCATCAGTTCCCCATCCTGTGATCAGCTGGGCACCTGCACTTCTGGAAGTTTTTGTACAGTGTCGTGAGCAAGGGGCAGATCTAGGATTTCTTTGGGGAAGGAGCTACACAAACCTAGGGGGCTTCAGATATAGAAAATTTGGTGAAAAAAAAAAATATGAAGAACACAAACCATCAACCCAAACTGTTTGCAAAATCTGTAAAATATGAGTTAAGAACAAAATGTATGTGCGGTGGATGGCTTGATAGCACTTTAAGACATATGCCTCGAAATTGATTCGAGGGATTGGGATTGTATGGATTTATGTTTCGGGTGTCTTGTTGTTTTATGTACATTTTCTAACTATTATGTTAACAAAATCTGTTTTCTTTTGTGGACATTTTTAAAATTTTGTATAATGTATTGTTCAGGACTATCTTGAAAATAGGTCTTATGACCTAAAATATGTGAATATGAGATCTTATCCTGTATTCAAAATGAAGCATTTTACTGCTACATTTCTGTTTATGTATCTGGCACAAAAAAATTGATCTAATGTGCTTTGTAACATGGCAAAAGGCAGTAGAGCAAAATATAGAAGATTCATTCTAGGAACAGCACTATGTGACGACTGAGCAACCATGGATTAATTCCCCTTATTTATTTTTGTTGTTGTTGTATACTTTCTAGGACTCCTTGGTGGGGTGGGGTGTACCTATGGTCCCCCCCCCCCCTTTCAGGCTGTCTCTCTCTGGCCCCTGCCCCAGCCAGAGCTCGACCACTATGCCCCACCCTCCCAGTCACATCATGGTGGGACTTACTACCACGCGAAGGCCAGGTGAGCATAAGGAGAGCTGACTTAAAAGGCCAGCTGCAATGCCAGCGGACCACCTTCACATACACGGGAGGATTTTCTGTTTCTCCCCACGGCGTGGACGCAGTGATGCTAAAGATATTCTGTGTGCGTGTCCCAACACGGCATGTCCAGCGTCTGCCCGCATCAACCCTCCAGGGGACCACAAACTGCACTAACCCCCAGCCACCACTAGGAGCTAGCACGCCCACTGTCATCCCTCCCCCAACGCACCCCGGAGGAGGAAAGCAGTCCCTGGGATGCTCAATCTTCTTCCCTCCCAGCCGACCCCCAGCTCCCAAGGTCACTTCCGACCCTGGGTGACTGGTGTGGCGTCCAGTGCCTCAACCCTCAGTGCCACTGGGCCAGCTTTAATTCCCCTTATTAATCCATGGTTGCCATTGGGTGTGCACTAAAAAAAAAATTAGACCACGGGTAGACCAGCATCAGTTTGTCAACGTTTTGTATGTCTCAGTCTACCTGCAGGTGGCGCCACTCCTTGTTTCTTCCCACCCATCCAGTGGAATTCGGGGCTTCTAGCAGTCACAGTAATTGGCAGAAATTGTTCCATTGCATGGTTTCCCAAGGCGTTGAAGTATCGCAGTTGTTCCAGCTATTACCTGTGCACATTGAATGCCTCGTGCCCCCCAAACCATGGATTTATTCCACAGTAGAACCATGGTCTGTCGTGGTTTAATGCTTACTTGCCCCAACCATAACAGATTTTCTTAACATTGTCCTTTCATCACTCCAGGGGAAACACTACACAGGCATGAGGCTATACTATCTCTGTTTCTATTTAGGATGGTCTATGCACCACAGGAATGGCTATTTTAACCTTTTAAATTCTATATTTTATTGAGGTTTATTTTTGCACCATACATGCTCCAAAGCATTGTTTTTAGTTTGAAAGGGCATGCTGAGTGTGAGAAGGGTGGGCCTGCATGGATGGGATTGACTGTCGTGGTCCATTGAGAAGAACTGTGGACCCCTACACCTGCCTGTAATGGAAGCTATGGGTCTATGGATGATCATTTCACAGCCTTGATCTGCAGTGGTGTCCAGAGAAAGTATAAAGTTGAGAAATTTGGAGGGGGAGAGGGAACAGCTATGGTCAGACTGGGATATAACCTACCACCTGCAGGGCAGACTCTGTATACCTCTAAGCATTTTGTCACTGCAACGTTGGATACAGACACTCAGAATGTAGGGAAAGGAGGCACACTCGTCTTAAAAATGAGGGACAAATCTATTGGACAAAAGCCTCGTTCACATGGCATCCACCTGTAACACCACTGTCCTCCATCATTTCCGCCACAGTTTGTGCAATGCTGCTGAGGAACATTCAGACAAACATCAGTTTTGGTGTTGCAGGACGCCCAAACTTGCTTGGGAGAGGAGATGCCAGGGGAGATCTGCATGATAAGGAGCTTGATGTCACTTCTCTGCCCCTGTTGTGGAAACCAGGCAGTGGTGTGAGTGACCTGTTCGGATGGCCACTTAAAACACCCAACACTACACAATCCCAAGAAAAGAGGGATCATGGTGAGAAACAACCCAAGCGCCCCCCTCCCACAAAAAGATGTGGATTCCGTTCACATGGCTACTGCAGCAAGGCTGTGACAGCTCTACACCACTCACAATGGTGCAGAAGATGCCGTGTGAACGACCCTAACAACAAGTTCAGAACACTGGAAGCTAATGACTTGACAGCCCTCAACCCTTGATCATAGCCCCTGCTCAGCACACCAGGAGCACTGCAGGTGGCCTGCAAGACGTCAGGCTGCGCTCTCCACTCCTCCCCTTCCCAGCACACCAGGAGGATCGCAAGTGGCCTGCAAGACATCAGGTCGAGCACCTCTTCAGAATTCCTCTCGAGAGCACAGGTTGCATTGTGAAAATGTATTTTCTGTCTGCATAGTAGTACTGATTGTGATTGATTTTCAGATTGTGCTTGCTGCTATTTGCCTCTTGCTTTTCAGTGGAGTTTCACATGCACATTAATTGTTCTAATTACTAGCTGTTATTTCACTGTACTGCTTTGCCTGCTGCTCTGCTACAGTCAGAGCTGCAGTTAGTTACTTGCTTACTTATTGACCTGTGCCAACTCGGTTAGCCCTCTTACTGCTTCTCCAGTTCTCTGCTCTTCATTTCTCTCTTCCTCTCGTTCCACTCCCCACCCCCGCTGCCTCTCTTTCTGGTCTTGACCCCTACTCCTTTGTTTGCTGTGACCCTTTAATGAGCCATTTCTTAAACTCTTCCCCCAGGCTGCACTCTCCACTTCTCCCCTCCCCAGCACACCAGGAGCATCACAGGCACCCATCAGGTAGAGCACCTCTTCAGAATTCCTCTCAAGAGAGCACATGCTGCAGTGAGCTAGCCTGTCACCGCTACCGTGGTGATTGCCCCACCCTAGCTTATTTCCTTTATAGGTAGTGGGAGTCACATGACTTCCTGTTCCTTTTTCTAACACCCTAAACTCCCTCCTGCTCTTTATACTTTACAGCCACTAGCTGGCACTGCTGTAACCCTCTGCACCCGCTCCTTGCTCCCCTCACCTCCATTCATCCTGCTTGCACGTCTCCCTGTACCCTCTCGCCACTGTGTGGCATTATTGTAACCTTTGTCACCCTTTTCAGCACCTTCAACAGAAGTAATCTAGACCTGCCCCGTCTACTCCAACCCAGCTGCTTAACCATTCCTATTTTGATTGGACTAACCCCTTCCTCCTCCTTGCTCACCTTGTAGCCATTACTAGGTCTTGACTCCTGTCCCGAGGTACATCTCTTGCCCTGAAGTCTGCCTCCCTGACCCTTTCGCTATACGGCCACCTAATAGCTGTCACCAGTATTTATTTCCCCCTTGTTCCCTCTCTGACCATTTTGTTATCCTTAAATTTACACCTGTCACATCTTCTTGAAATCTTTACCTGCTACATTATCCTGATTAATTAAACCTCCCTGACCTAAATTTGAACTTAAATCTAGAACTCCTCGAGCCAAGTTTTGAACCTGTGGCCCTGTATATCTAGTCCTTTTTCCTGTGGAAGCTTGTTACCCTCACCACTAGACCATTCCAGTGGCTATAATACTGACTCTTCACCCAATCCCTTTAAACCCTCCTGGCTGGAATTCAAACTTAAACATCCCAGGCCGGGATCTGAACCCTGACCCTAGATACCTATTCTAGTTCCACATGATAGTCTATCACTCTAACCACAAGACCGTCCCAGCAGTCTCAATTTTGTCCCAGCTCGCTCTGGCCCTTATACTTCCATGACTTGAATTTCAAACTTAAACATAAACTTCCCAGTTCAGGTTTCAAACCTTTGGCCCAGTATATCTAGTCTGGTTACCCATGGAAACTGGTTCCTCTAATCTCTAGGCCATCCCAGTGGCTCCAATCCTGACAGAACACTAAGACCCTTAAAACCCTCCAGGCTGGGATTCGAATTTAAACTTAAACAACCGAGGCTGGAATCTGAACCCCAGACTCTAGACTCCTATCCTAAGTTCTACCTGGTAGTCTATCACTCTAGCCACTAGGCCATCCTGGTAGTCTCGACTCTGACCTGTCTCCTGCCCTTTAACACCCTTGTCTCTCCCCCCCACCCCAGTTCAGGTTAACTCCTGCTCATTATTTTAAGCAACATAATCTATCGTCCACCTGCTGTGTGCAAGGCAGGCTGCTTGGCTACCCTCTCCTGCCTTGTGATCCTTTGCCACTGACTACCTTTATTGCCCTCTCCCTGAGGCACCCTCCCCTGTGCAGTGAGCACCCACTACCACGGCATGTGCCCCCGGAACACATACATATGCATCTCCTCACTCCCTGCCTCCCCACACATCGTGTTCTTTATCTGGGGCATTGGCTCCAGAAAAGACTACGTGTAGCTACACCTCTCTGCTGCATCACCAAGAAACTACTCCACTCCTCAGTCTGGCCATTCCTACCCCTTCTCTTCCTCCTAACCCGAGCGGAAGACATCAAACTCAACCCTGGCCCTACACGCCCAATCTACACACCCTCCCCCCAATTGTTAATGGCCAGTCACCTAAAGGGTTGAAGTTTGTCCGTATAAACGCCCGAAGTCTCTGCCCCAAGATTGCCAAACTTGAAGCATGGGTAACTCAACACTCTCCGGACATTTTAGGCATATCAGAGTCTTGGCTAAAGCCTAGCATCAAGTAACATGAGATAGCAATACACAGTTACAGCTGCTTCAGGAAGGACAGGCAGGGTAAACGGGGAGGTAGTGTCCTCATGTATGTCTGGGTTGGCTTAGATGCCATTGAAATCCTTACCGCTGATCCTGAACCCCATGTGACTGAGTCACTGTTTCTCTCCCTGACTTTCGGCTGCGTTTAAAAATTAATAGTGGCCGGTCCAGCGGTGCAGAGGGTTGAGGCAGCTAGCTCACCTCTCGCCACGCCAGTGACCTGGTTTGGGAATGACCCCGGTCAGCCAGGGAGCTGGGCGGGGAGGGCAGGAGCAGGATTACTCTCCTGGGTGGACGCTGTCCTTCCTGTAGTCCCATCCCACTGGGGTCCGGTGGAGGCGTGGTGGGAGGCAGCTAGTAGGGTAGGGTAGGGTGGGGTGCTTTGCAGTGCCTGATGCACGTGGGTACAGGGAATAAAGGGGAAAAACGAAAAACTGTAAATAGAAAAAAAAAAAGTAAAACATTAATAGTGGAGGCTTCTTTGGGAGGCAGGTAGGCACAACCCATTCTGTCCTCCCTTGCCAACCTCCCTCACCGTGACCTCATACTCTGTGGCAAATTTAACATAGAGTGGCTGAACACCAGTTCTGTCAAGATTCATGCCTCTCTTGCCGATGGCAGCCTGACTCGGCTCATCAATGTCCCAACAAGAATCAACACAAAATCGTGTAGCCATTTCTTGCTTGATTGGGTGATGCTCAACTGTGCCCATAATGTGAAATCTGTGGGTGTATTTGCTGACTGCATCAGTGATCACTCCCCTACCTTCTCTATCTGGCAAAATAACTTCCCTAACCCTCCACTCAAGGTCACTCTGATCCGAGATGTGTCCCGTCTCAATCCCAGTGCTTTTCTTGCCCATCTTGGATGCCGGTTGGGGACCAATAAACACTCTTCCACAGTCTCCTCCTATAGCAGCTATACTCACTTGGCCTTGACGGTAGTGCCTTAACTTGGCTCCAAAGTTACCTTACTGGCTGCACTCAGATGGTCAAGTGGTCCGGTTTTGTCTTGGATCTCAGACCAGTAACCCACGGCGTCACTCAGGGCTCCATCCTGGACTTGTTGTTATTTTCCCTATTCATTATTGAAATACCAAATAACTGCGGCAGGGCCTCTGTGCACCTTTACGCAGATGACGCCATTGTTTACCGTTCTTCATCCACATTGGGTGGCTCAACAGCATGCTCGTCTTGGACTTCTGAATTCTTGAGGGCTGGTTTCTAGATAACCAACTAGTCCTCAAAACCAAAAACAAAACAAATGCATGCTGGTCTCCAATCCCTCCTCCTCACCACATCTCCACCCCCCTCTTGCGATACTCTCCCATAATGTTGATGCCCTTGAATCTGTACCATCCTTTAAATATCTGGGTATCACCTTAGATTCCTTGCTTTACGTGAACACTCATGTCAGCCTCCTAACCAAAGCTCTAAACCAAAAGCTGGGTCTGCTCTACCGCATATGACCCTTCCTCACAAGTCACATTGGCTTCATGCCACAAGATCCTGGCTGACACCCTCCTGCCCCTCTTTATGTATGGCACCCCACTACTACTTACAACCAACATGACAAACCTATCTTGCCTTAAACAGGCCTATCATAGGGTGGGAAGGTTTGTCTTAGGGTTAGTGCCTGTCATCACCACCATTGTGATATCCTGTCCTCCCTGGGCTGGCTAACGTATGAATCCAAACTCCAGTATGCCATCCTGAATCTAGTGCACAAACCGGTCCACCGTTACACACCTCCTTGCCTTACTGAATTTATTCAATTCCGGCAATCTCTGTGTGCTTTTAGATCCGCCTCCCTCCCTCTTCTCGTACTGCCCAAACCTCGGATAGCAGTGGCCTGGAGATCTTTTGAATTCTCAGCAGTGTCTAGCTGGAACTCACTACCACACTTTACCTTATCCTGCTCCTCCCTCGCTAAGTTCCAGTCTTCCCTATTATACCACCTCAATGCCTTATCACTTTGTTCCTGCTTCCGTTGACTCTTGGTCCGGCTGCCATACTGCTATGGATAAATTTCCCCTGCGTACTGATCCTGATATGTTTAAGAATCCCTGCTCCTGGACCCCTTCTGTTTATGTAAATATTTGCTGAAAGTGTATCTGTAAATGATGCATTTTGTAAATATAATCACTGTAACTGCCATGTCTTTGTAATCTTTAAATGTTTAATCTCTGAATGTTTCTGTAAATGATTAATTTTTGTAGATCAGTGAATGATGTAAATACATCCACTGCTACTGCCATGTCATTGTCTATGTTCTGCACTTTACGGGTCGCCCCTGAAAAAGGGACTGTAGTGTCTCAGCAGGCTCATCTGGTTACCAAACTTCAAATAATTAAATAGACTGCACACCAGCTGAAAGTCCTAACAGTTGAGTGATAAAGACACGCATTGAGTCTTTTGTTGGATCCACCTCTTGAACTGCCAGATAGCCTGGTGTGATTAACAGCTGCAGTTATCTGGATCACTGAGGGAGATTAGTATGTGGACTATAGCCTGCTAAAGTAGGGACATTTTTTAACCTCATTCATCAACAGTCATGAAAAACCTACGTTAGTCAAGATGGACAAGCGGCGGGTTAGCTTCACTAGTCCTGGTCAATTTGCACTAGGTCCTAGGCTAGTAAAACAATGTTAATCAACGCCTGGTATAAGAGTCCTTGCATAAGATTTGGGCTGTCAGAACCACTCAATTTCGCAGTCCTCTTGCCCAAACCTCATGCGCTTATTTATTTCATAAGAGACACCCCCCCCCCATGGATGACCAGTTAATCAACAGTATGTGTAGGGCTACTAGTTCTCTGCAGTATTTTAGTTACAATTCCAGTGTTAGGGCTTCTAGGCTGTGGCAGGGTTTGTAAATTTCTGTGGTGTGAATAATGTGATTATGTGGCAGAATCTCACATATGTGGCAGTGTGGGCTGGTGGTTAGAGTACTGGCCTGGGAATTACAAGGTCTAAAGCTCAAACCCCACTAGCGGCTAATACCCACAGGGGAGGGGGGGATGTAGAGCACATCTCTTAAGCACTCATGATGCAGCAGTCTGCTGTGATGTGGAAATGGATAGAGGCAGGATCTCACTGAAAGTCTTACTGCATCTCAGCTGAGCTGTCATGGGGTAATAAGCTCTAATAGAAAAATGCTGTCTGGTTATTAGCTAAGATCTCTTATGATGTCATCACTGATGTTGAGCGTGGAAGCAAGGTTCCATGAAACAAAAAGTAGAACGGGAGCCTAGAAATATTGACAACATGTGCATTTGAAAGGAAAGTTGCAGCAAATGATGAATTGACCCCTCCCACCTCCCCCTTTGAACAGTGTTTACTGGACTGCTTTTACATCAGCTTCCCAACCATCCCCTAGCTGTTCCCCTTGCTGTCCCATTATCCCCCCCCCACCACCTCCTCTCAACTCCTCGCTATTTCACACAGTGCATGCATAGACTGCACCTTCCCCCACTTCTTCCTTCCGCTCCCCCTCTTTCCACGTACCTCTGCTCTCACCTCTTCTCCTCTCCCTGATCTAGGTCCGCTTAGATTGCTACAATCACCACTTCTTGCACTTAGCAACAATATTGGTGTCCGCCTAGCAATGGAACTGCCATGAAGTTTTTGCCAATATCGTGCACTTATTTTACTGAACTGTTTACTTGTAGTTCCTGATATCTGTAACATATTTTCTTTATCCTTTGTACTTTGTAATGTGTATTGTCCTCTTGACTTGGAACCTTTGTAAAGGCGCTTTCACGTCTCAAAGGTTGTAATCTGAAACTCAAATAAATTCTACTGTACTACCTACATATGTAGTAGGATGAAAGTTCTCATGGATTTGCAGAATTCCAGGGACCTTGATAGAAGGGTAATTCCTTTTCTCCAAGCAGTAGTTTTGAAACGCCACAAATAGCTCTCCTGATGATAGGCAGGGAATCAGAGGTGTGAGATCTGATGATTTTTTTCTGTTTTTCAAAAAACATAACATTTTATCCTGCAGCAACTGAAGCTGTCCTGGGTAAGCATCTTTTATGCCTGTTTTTTTGTTTACTTTTGGAATGTGCTTTTTTTAATGTGTGCCCTGCCAGCTTTAGAACCTTTGTGTACAAATTTATAAAAAAAACTTAACAGCAAACGAAAGAGCACATGACTGTACGGACAAATCGGCGCACACTGCACATTTTTTGTGTGAATTTTGACTGTAGTCCTTTTAAGCAATGATTTTAAAGAAGCAGCAGCCTTTGTTTTTAATCTCTCCATAAGATAGCGGTTCTTTACTCTCTCTGAGTATGAAGAACAAGCTGGTTCTCACACTGGGGTAATGTGAAGTCATAAAGCACGAGTAAAGCTTGTGTGCTCTGTAATGGCACTGTACATTAGGGGTATGAGAAATAAGCTTGTTCACATTTTTTTTGTTTTTTTGTGAATACAACCTGAGCTTCATTTTCTCGCTTTTGTCGAAGTGGAGCAGTATTTAAAGTTTTGGCTCTCTACTGATATTTCATCTAGATGAAATATCAGCCTGTCTGTCTTTCCACTTTTAAAAGCTGCTCGCACTTACTACCGATTAACTCTCAAAATTGTTCTCAACATTCCAAAGTTGAGATGTTTTTAGAAACACATGATAAAGATGCTTAGTATGCATCATTAAGGAGTGAATACTGGTTGCTGCAGATGAGTGCGTTACGCTCGCGGAAGTAAACAAAGGCCAAAGCGCCCAGCTGGTTCAGTTCTGGGGTTGCTCAGGCAGTAAGGGAAAAGAGGTTGGCCTATAGTACATTCAGGAAGACCGAGAGGTGGCTAGGGAAAATTACCTAACGTTGGCTAGTGAGGCAAGTAAGGAAGTCCGGCGAGCAAAGGCACAGAAGGACTTGCAAATAGCTGAAGGAATTAAGAAGGGGAGTAGGCTTTCTTTCGCTATATAAGTGAGAAAAGGGACAAGAAGGAAGGGATTGTTAGGCTTAAGAAAGGGGTGCAGTGGGTGGAGGATAATGGGGGAAAGCAAGAGGTGGAGTCGGTGGAGGATAATGGGGAAAAAGCAGAAATACTAAATAAATATTTCTGTTCCATCTTCACCAGGGAGATGGACGGACCAGTGACTTCAGGAGGGAAAAGAGGAGTGGTGGAGGGGAACACAGATATAGGGATAGAGTGAGGGAGGGGCTGCTGGCATTAAAGGTGAACAAATCACCAGACCCGAACAGAGTACGTCCAAGGGTACTAAAGGAACTGGTTGAGGAGCTGGCAGGGCCACTGGCAGACCTATTTAATAGTTCATTAGAGTCGAGCGTGGTACCGCAGGACTGGAGAACAGCACATGTAGTGCCCCTCCACAAAAGCAGTCCCAAGGATGACTCAGGGAATTACAGACCAGTCAGTCTGACCTCCGTTGCGGGCAAACTCATGGAGACCGTACTAGAGGAAAGGTTGATGGCATAGCTAGAGGAACATGGTCTCCAGGATGTGAGGCAGCATGGATTCATGGATTTATTGGTTGGGGGTGGGGGGAGAGGAGAGATCATGTCAAACGGATCTGATTGACTTCTTTGACTGTGTCACTAAAACAGTAGACGGGCCAAGCGGTAGACATCCTCTGTCTTGATTTCAGCAAGGCCTTTGACTCTGTGCCCCACAAGAGATTGATCAGGCAGTTGGTGGATCTTGGGGTTGGGGAAAAGATGGCCAGATGAGTGGAAATCTGGCTAAAGGACAGAACCCAGAGGGTGGTTGTGGGGGGAGAGTTATCTGGCACCATAGAGGTAACCAGTGCAGTCCCGCAGGGCTTGATGCTGGACCGGTGTTCTTCAGTGTCTTCATCAGTTACATTGGGGATGGCATTAAGGGCAAAATGTGCCTATTTGTGGATGCCCCCAAGCTTTGTGGGAGAGTGGACACAGCTGAAGGGATACAGGACCTACAAGAAGATCTGGAAAAGCTGGAGAGGTGGTCCAGGATCTGGCAGCTTGGCTTCAATGCCACGAAATGCAGAGTTATGCATACTGGAGCCAAGAATTCCAGGACAGGGTACTACCTGAGTGGAGTCTGAGCATCTGCATCAGGGGAGGAGGAGAAGGACCTGGGAGTAATGATCACTAGTGACCTGAAGCACTCCACGCAGTGCAAGAAAGCAGCAGCAAAGGCAAACAAGATGCTGAGTTGCATATATAGGGGGATCAGTAGTAGGAGAGAGGAGGTTATGCTGCCCTTGTACAGGTCACTGACTGGTAAGGCCGCTTCTAGAGCATGGAGTTTAGTACTGGTGCCTACACCTCAAAAATGAGTGGCAACCGTAACACAAGGGAGCACAGTCTTAAGCTGGACGGTGGGAGGTTTAGGAGGAGGTCATGAAGCACTTCTTTACAGAGAGGGTGGTGGACACTTGGAATGCACTGCCGGAAGAGGTAATCTCGTTGAAGACAGTGGGCAGCTATAACAGAGGCTGGGATAGGCATGGGGGGAAAGTAAGGATTATGGGTAGGGAGAACGGTAGGAGCGGGGAGGGAGAGCAGGGACAGTAGCTCAAGCTGTGTACCCTGCAATACAAGCAGACTTGATAGACCAAATGGCCTTTTTTGGTGGCTTCTTCGTATGTTCGTATGCATTTTTTATATGGAATAATTAACACCAAAGTGTTAAGAACAAACTGGTCTACACACCTAGTTAGTGTCATGATATTTTGCATGAGAGCAAAGCTTGAGTGCCTCAGTGATGTCATAAAACTATCGAGGTATGTGAACCAGAGTTCTTTACACTTTGTTGTTTTGTATTTTTTTTGTAATCGGAGAGAATTGTTTACTTTTAACTGAAACCATGGTTTTACTCAGCATGCAGCTGTGATTGAACCACCTGAGAGTGTAGCTCAGCACGTACACTAGTTAGCTCTGCAGTCATGCAGTGTGCGCATGACTCTGATTGCAGCAGCTTTGTAAAGTTGCCCTAATTTTTTTTTTTTTTTTGTAATTTTTATTGGTTGTTCAAAAGACATTAAAATGAATGTGCCTTGTAAAGAGACGTGGAAAGCAGTGCTGCAGGACTTTTAAATTTGTCTGTCCGCTGTCCCTACTCATTGACTGGTGGGTTTCCTTTTGTTGGAAATAATGCAAATAACATTTTTTGCTTGTTTTTCTACCCAAGATAGTTCAACTATGATTCACCATCTCCTGTTCTTTGGGGTCATGCTGCTTACAAAATGTGCAAGAGAGGGAGGGATGGAGGCACAGTCTCACTATGAAGTTAAGTGAGAATGTGAAGGAGGTTGAGAAGTGTTGTGGGGGAGGGGCAGTTGAACGAGTTACTTGGTCATAAGTCAGTGGTTGCAGTCTGTATGTGCTGGGATTAGAACTTGGTACTTCTTGCATCACAGTTCTTGGTACATTCTTTACAGACTGTATCGCAAAGTGGTTTACAGTTCAGGAAAAGCAGGCGAGAGACTGTTGATGCTATTTCTGACACCCGTGGAGACGCATGGAAACACAAACCATGCAAAGACTTGAGAGAAACCTGGACCACCTGCCATCCCTTGGTCTTCATGTGACCTTCTACGAGTTGCTTAACCTCCCTGTGTTTCTGTACTGTGAAACTGATTAGAAGCAGGATAAAGGAGAGGCTGCCATACAGTTAGCCTGGCCTGAGTAAATGGACAAAAAAAAAAAATCACTTTTCCAGCAATGAATGTTCTCATTTTCCAATTTAAAAAGTGCAGCATACCATTAACTGTTTGGTTTTATGTATTTCAGTATAAAACTTAAAAATGCTTTTAGAGATCAGTGATGATGAGATGAAAACTTTGAGAGCTCAGGTGACATTTAATTTAGCTGTTTTTTATTATTATTTAATCTTGACTCCAGGTCACTGTTTGCTTTTATTTAAGGAGCGCTCTGAGGACAGCAGGTTTTTGCAGTTCTGCAAAGTGTGCCAAGGTTACAAGGCACCCCGTGCGCACCACTGCCGGAAGTGTGACAGGTAGGACCACACTATATAACACTCATATTTTTGTAAAAAAATCAATGGAAATCTTTTTATCAGCTTCAGTATTTCGAAGTTATTTAAATGGATTTTAAACATGTTTATTTTTAGTCTTTATTTTTTGTTTTCAAGGAACCACACCAGTGACAAGTACCATTTGTATTCATGGATATTCTGTACATACAGGGCTGCTTGCCAAGAGGTTTTGCCAGTGATATCTTGCAGGATATTACAAGAGCCAGTATAATCCCATGCCTTTTATTCCAGTTTATCATGTTGGAAACTGTAACCTCTAATCACAGACTGTTTCATCCTGGTGGGCGGCGCTGTTTTTATGTGTCCAGCAGGGTAAGTGGTAATTGATCCATTCTAGTTGCGCAGATGTTGCCTGTAACTGAAATGTTCACTATGTTGAATGAGCTACAGTACAAAGGGGCTGCACTTGGATATTGCTAAAATGAACCACAGTTCCTGAAATAAAAGTGTATTTCATATATAGTCTTTTTAATCTTGCCTTTTTTTCCCCGTAAAGGTGCTTTTTTGCTTCGGCCTGAGCAGGAAGTTATCAACCCCATCCCGACACGCTGCCAGCTCCCCCAGGTACTTGCCTAGCCCTGCAGATCCCCCCCAACCCATGATGGGACCAGGAAGGGGAGGGCCATAACCCCCCCCCCCGGCACACATCCAGATTTTCAGGCTGGTGGCCCTGGCAGTGGCGCAGACTGGGGGCAGAAGAGAGGCTTCACAAACTCTACTCAGTCATTTTTCTGTTTTGCATGCCATATGGAGGCACAAACGTGTTGCATCAAATGGGTAGCTCCCCACCCTACGCATTGCTGTCAGCCTGCACCACCACAAAACCTTCACCTGGTTGCAGTCGATGACTGTGTGGCGAATCCTCCGCTCCCGGGCAGAGGAGAACAGTCTATCAGATGCTGAGTCCTTCCCAGCCATCCCTTGGCAACCCGTATCTGTTCCTGAACCCGAGTTGCCAGTGGTGCTGGATGTGTAGGGTTGAGTGCCTCAACCCTCCACACCACTTGGCTGGATCCTAAATCTTGCTTTTTACCTCCTGGTCCACGGTCTTACTCTTTCTTGGTGGCAACCCCCCCCCCCCAAAACCATGTCACTAATCTTCTCGGGTAAATAATGGTTTTCCTTACTTAATCAGGATCACAGTATGGTGATAGCCTGCCCATTGATTGCGCTGTGCTTGCAAGGATGCTAGCTTGTAGCAGCTCAACCAAGGATTTTCTCTTCCGTTTTTGCTCTCTGAGGTGTTGATGTGGAATGACATGAATGCATGCCCACCGACATGTCAGTGACCTCACCCCAAGTTTGATGTCTCTATTGTGCTGCCACCCACTCTCCACTGGGTGGCAGTCATACAGTGGACAGTGAATCCCTCCTTGGAGGAGGAGGAGTGCAGTCTACGAGACGCTCAAGTCTCCCTTCTCAGTCTGCCCCTGATGACCTGCTCTCATTCCCAAACATGGGTCACTGGCATTTCAGGCAGTAACCCTGTCACTATGCCGACTGACTGGCTACAGTTTCTGTCTCTAGTATCCCTGGTCCTGAGCAAACAAAAAACTCGCTCCACAGGTAACTACCATGCCTGGTCAAAAACAGAAGCAGCAAGCAGCAGACGAAAGACTGGCACCGTTAAGCGGCATGAACATATTATATCAAAAATCCATAAAAATCACACTAGAGTGTACTCATAGCAAACTAGCAGCAGCAACGAAAGATTGTGTATGGACCCCTAACCGGTTTCACCCTGAGGTTTCATCAGAGGTGGAGTTGTCTGCTATTAAAATACTAATTAATTTAAAGTGACTGGCACCAATAACGTGAAAAAGTGCAATGAAAAGGTACAATATCTATGACATATTCTAAAACCAGTTACCATATTACATGTAAAGAGCACACCCACAGTAACACACAGGGCTCCAGATAAGGTGTGTACAGGTCTATTTTACTCACCTCATTTGAGGAAATACTCTTCAGAATTTTTTTTTTTTTTAGTGAGTACCAGTACTCACCCAACATTTGTAAATACTCCACATGCCAAAGAATAGTGCTTCATAACATAACTGGTGACTCAAAAGGAACATTTTTTTGCCAGATTTACAGCACGTATATGCATCCCACTTTTGTTTTACTCACTGTGTTTTAAAACTGGTGAGTAAATTCCTACCTGCCAACATTATTTGGAGCATTGTTGGCACCTGAAATTCTTATTTAGAAAAAAAAAACCTGCATTTATTTTTATAAATGTACTCCTCAGTCCACTCTAGCAAGACATTTGTACACGTCTGAATTTCATTTTACTCACCTCGCTTTCAAAATGAGGAGTACAGGTACTCATCCCAAAAAATCTTATCTGGCACCCTGGTAACACACTTATTAATAAATTGTACAATACATTAGTAGGAGAAACCAGAAATAATAGAAGGAACATGGCTTTAGTGCTGGCCACAGCACTACTACAGCTCTTACTCAGCTTACCAGTGACGTTAAAAATAACATGGATAAGAGTTTACTTACTGGGGCTGTGTTCATTGATCTCTCGAAAGCATTTGACATGGTAAATCACCCCCTTCTACTGGCCAAGCAGCACACCCTCGGTGTCTCTTACTCTACCTTTTCCTGGTTTGGCAGCTACCTAGAAAACCGTTCTCAGGCAGTCTCCTTCTGTAAGTCTCTCTCCTCTCCTGTCCCTGTCACCTGTGGTGTTCCGCAGGGTTCGATCCTTGGTCCCCTACTCTTCTCCCTCTTTGTCGACGATATCCCTTCCCCTCCTCACTGCAACATTTCTTATGTATGCTGATGATCTGGTGCTTTACTCTGCCTCCAAGTCTATACCTGACATCAATCTACATCTCTCTCTATCTCTCTCTCTCTTGCATTTCAGACTTTTCAATCCTGGTTGTCATGCAACCACCTGGTCCTAAACATATCCAAAACACAGGCCATGCTCTTTGGGTCCTCTCGTAAGGTGCCCACTGAGTCACCTAAGCTCCTGGTTCGCTGCTGCAGTGGGACAGCTGTCTCCAGCACTTTAAACTTCAAGTATTTAGGGGTTATGCTGGATCTGACACTGGACTTTTCTGCATACATTAACGTGGTTTGTTGCTCTGTAAATGCCAAAATTGGCGCAGCCTACCGGGTGCGTCACTCACTCTGGCTGCTAGAATCTCAGCAGCGAGAGGTGTTTTTCTCCCTCAACTGCTATATGCCCTCCTTGTTATATCTCATGCCAGTGCGGGGGTTCTTCACAAATGGGACACTTCCTGCAACAGTATCTGTAGATTTGCCCTATCTGCTCCTCGTCTAACCCAGCACTGTCTTCTCTATTCTGCCTTAAACTGGCTGTCTTCGGGTGCTCTCCGCTCATACACACTAGGGAGTTATTTTGACTCCTTAACCAGATCTCCTCGTCCCTCCATACTGGGGGACATGTTTACCCTTGTCTCTCACTCTCGCACCCTGAGGTCCTCTTCCTACCCCTTACTCTCTGTTCCACATTGCTCCACGAAAATGGGAGAGCAAGCTTTCTCCTACTTTGCCCCTAGGTTTTGGAAAACTCTCCCAGTCCATGTCAAGAATTCCACATCTCACCCCTCATTTAAGCATACTCTATTTTCCCATCTCAGAGCCCTTGACAACTGTGACTGCACTTAACTTCTGTTTCTGTTCTCTCTAGTTAGTCCGTGTTGTGTCCTTGCCCTGCTTCGAGAGTTCACCTTCTGCTTATGAGTCAGTATCTATCTATTTCTCCCTTGGTGGGTCTAATGTCTTGTCTACTATGATATGATGTAATATTTTGTAATCTGAGCCTACCTGCCTATTTTCTTCCCACAGCTAGGCCTGTTAATTGTCAACATTGCTTTCTGGAAAACTGTATGCTGCAATAATGTCAACCTTCTTTCTGTAAAATTGTTTGCTGCAATTAACCTCACTACTGTTGCTGTTATCCTTGTGGTGTATAATCTACTGGGGCTGTCTCTGTTTTTTTGCGGACAGTACCCCTGCCTTTGGAATCTGATTGTTTTGTGAAATGCTGCATTGTTATATTGTTACATTGTAATATTGTACTGTCCCGGGTTGTGCCTGAAAATAGGCAGGATTTGGCCTAGTGCACTTACCTGGTTACCAAAAGCAAATAAATGAATAAATAAAAATCAGTGAAGGTCCAAAGTGATCTTCAGTATAATTTTGAAGTGTCTGCACATATGGCTAGCCCACTTGTAGGTAGGAGATCCAGTATTATGCTAATAAAAAGAAAGAAGGGGGCGCTGTGGAGCCCAAGCTGAGTGGCAGCAAAACTCAGAAGCTCTGCACTTCAGAATTTAACTTCTTACAAAATTGACCCTCAGATAATTTTGACACAGTGGGAAAGAGGAGCCAAAAATACTTAAGATTGGAAATTCTCAGCAAGATAGAGGCACCGGATCGGGAGGAAAATTGACTGGGAGTTCGCAGCCTGCAAGGTCTGGGTTGGAAGTGCAGGCCGCAACAGCTCTGGACTCTGAGGAGACTGTGTCTTCCATTGGGATGAAACTACAACAATTGATTTCATCTGTCTCCGATCATCTGAATGCCAAAATGGACACTTTTGGTACCAGAGAGATGGTGGTCGAGGCCACAGTTGGAACTTTGCAAACGGAGATGTCCAATGTAAAGCGGCAAACAGAGACCGCTTCAGCAGCCACCATAATGCTGGTAAAAGAAAACATTCACTTGAGGGCCAGATTGGAGACACTAGGAAATCAAGCCCGGTCATCACATGTGCGGATCCCTGTACTTCCAGAGGGCAAGGAGACCATCCCCTCATGTTTGTGCAGGACTGGCTAACTGAGAAAATTGTACCCAAAGGTCAGTCACTTATTTTTGGACTTCCAAAAACGTATAACATTACACCCAGAGGCTACCATGATGGTTCAGATATTCCACGTACCCTGCTGGTAGCAAAAGATGGAATGGGGACTCTGGATAAAATTTTGACTAGCCAGACAAGCAGGTCCAATTACTCAGGATGATCGAGCTGTTTGTTTCCCGATATCAGTTATGCCACTCAAATGCATCATAAGAAATTTGACGCAGTTCGGAAGCAGCTTAGAGAAGCAGCCATTCCACATACTGTGGTTTACCCTGCTCAATTAAAGATTGTTCATGATGGGAAGGGAAGGTCTGGGTGTTTTTGGACCCCAATGAGGCTGGAAAATGGGCTTCTCGGTTTGCAGATACTATTCGGACTTTATGTTGGACCCTTGGGGCTGACGGCAGTGATAATGAGGACTCTGGAGAAGATTGAACGAATTTAAGTATTGCTTCAATAACTCTTCTTTTTTGTGCACTCTTTACTAGCTGTTCTAATATAGCCCTTTGAGATTTATTCAGTGAATTACCATGTCTCGTGGGCTCTATGAGATATAAAACGATCTGCTGTAAAATCGATTGGGGCACTGTTTGTATAAGTGCCTTGAACCACTGCTGCCCATTTATGTTTTGTAAAGAGTTTGGGGGGGTTTGTACTAGAGACTTTCAGGTGCATGTATGAAGCTAAATGTGTTTTCTTTTTTCCAAAATTTACATTTTAAATACACTGTTTAGTAGTTCAGCCCCCTGCTTGAGCTGGTTATAAGGGTTGAACGTGTTTTGTATTTGATACAGTTCGGGAGTTTGCCGCTTTAAAATAACTTTATGGGGACAGTGTATTACTGTTTAGGTTTGTAGTATGATGCCATAAGCATCCATGATAGGGGAGTGCTATGTTGGACTCTGCTTTTTTTGACTTTAGAAAACTGAATTTATTCATACTGCTTCTGGGCTAGTCAACTACAGCAACTACTGTACACTTTTAAGTTTGTTTTATTGATAGATTATTCCCTGAATGTGGTATCAGAATATTCTGGATTCATTAATCCTTTGGTTAAGGAGGGAAGTTACTCTCTTTAGAAGGTTGTATGTTTAATTTTTATGGTCTGTCCTAGATATGGTATGTTTTTCTTTGTAATGGCATTTGAAAATAAAGTTTAAAAAAATAAATAAAAGGAAAGAAGAGGACCATGCTAAACATGGAATTCCACTAGACTGCACACACACAGCACATCGGTATCTTTCATCGGGACCTCTTGATTAATGGAACATAATCAATCTTTTCATTCAGACCAGGGGCTTATAGGGCTCCCAGTTGCACTATCCACATTGCCTTCCTTCTGAGGGTGCGTGCATGAAGATCCCCACCCGTTTTTTTCCTAATTTTACTCCTCCTATGCCACAGAACCTGAATTGGTGAAGACTGGCATCTCTCTGTAAGTTAATGGGGTTAATCAAATCAGTTAACACATTAATTCTTTTCAATGCTTCGTACATGTTCCCCAATACACATCTTATATTCCCTGGAAGTTTTCCCTACGTAAAAAGCTCTACACGAACATGCTGTTAAATAAACTACATTACAAGTATCACAATTGGTAAATGATCTTCTCGCAAATGTCTTTGTGGCACTTACACTGGTAAAATGTTTGGATTTAGAAATGGTTGAACAGAATTTACAGCGACCACACTGAAAAATTCCATTTGGCAGAGGGGGAAGCCAGGTAGAAATAGTTGGAACAGCATCACATTTTGGTTGAAATATATGCATTAGCCAATCAATAAGGTTTCTATCCCTTTTATAAACTAGTCTTGTGGGATCATTAGTATAATTTCTTAGAATAGGATCCGACCTTGAAATTGTCCAGTTCTTATTAATATTTCTTATGCTTCCACTATGTGTGCAGTATGTAGTGACAATATTAAATTGTGAACTGGCACGATTGTTGTTGTGCACTTTGGGGCGCAATAATACAGTCCTGTCACTGTCCCTGGCATAGATCCGAGCCGTCTCCACCACATCAGCATTATACCCCCTAAATGCAAACTTATCAGATAGTTCTGCACTTCGATTCACAAAATCAGAGTCCTTGCTGCAGTTTCAGTGTACCCTCAGAAACTGGGATTTCGGTATGTTGTATATGGTGTGGCAGGGGTGACAGCTTGAGGAGTGGAGCAACGTATTTCTATTGGCCTCTTTCACTATGTACTGTTTCCTGCATCTAATTTTTGACATGTTCTACTGCCTGTAGAAATGCGCTTTACCTTGTATGCTTTTTCCTGTATTTTAATCTTATGACTATTCTTGTTTGTGTTTGAACATGTAAAATATATCTGTATTCCATCTCCCCATTCCCCCAGGGCACATCTGGAATCGAGCAGTAGTCTGCTCAGTTTGCCTTTCCTGGTTAAACCTTTTGATAAACAAACAAATAAAAGAGATCAGCACCAATTGTGCCTATCTTTTCATTGCACTTTTTCACGTTATACTTGGTGCCTGTCACTTTAAATTAATTAGAATTTAATGGACACAACTGCAGCTAGCAGACAACTCCTCGCTGATAAAGCCTCAGGGCGAAACCGGTTAGGGGTCCATATGCAGCCTCCTGTTGCTGATGCTAGTTTGCTGTGAGTAAACTGTGTAATTTTTATGATTTTTTTTTTATATAATAAAATGTTTATGCAGCTTTACTGGTGCCAATCTTTCTTGTTTGCTATCCCTGATACAGACCTGAGAAAATTTAGTTAGCAGTAACAATAGATGTTCGAGCGACTCTCCTCCATAGAACTACACCTTTGGAACTGTACACCGTGAGCATTATGACCATTCAGAAACTTTTGGCTAGCTGGGGAAGCCCAAGTTGACATACGTTGGTGCTGCCTGTGTAACATTGGTAGCCCCATACCTCTTCAGTTTCTCGCCGGAGACCAGTTCAGACTTGTTCCGTACTGACAGGAATGGAAGACCAGAACTCTGACCAGTCTGAAAGGAGAGGCAACAGTTCCAGAAAGGAAATCCCATTTGGCAGGCTGCAGAAAAGAAGCTGAATCATGCAAGAATGGGCAAGTGTTCTGTATTTTCAGGTGGCTGACACTAGAAAGGGGCACGTGGGAGTATAAATTGTGGCTGTGTGGAGATGCTCCTGAAGATCTGCTCCTGTTACTGGTAAGTAACTCAACTATCTTGTCATAGGTCGCTTTTACAGGCAGTAAAATGGGCCTGGGGGTCCTTATCTGCCGACAATTTTTATGTATATTTAAGGACATCTCCCTGTGTGGAGTCGCTCCTTTTGGAATGATTCCAAAACAGTGGAAAACTATAGGGAAAGAAAAGAGGAAAGCTGGACAAGAGGGACTTGGAAGAGCATGCCCTGAAAGACGTGAATGTTGAAGCCAGCCCATCAGTGGGATATGAGATCTTGACTGCAGTGTTTACTGAAGGTATGGACAGAATGCCATGTGGTAGCACACTAAGCACAGCAGATGTCAGTTGCTGAAACGGAAGGAAATTTGGACACAGAAGTGGCCATTTTGTGTACAGGACTGTACCATGCTTCTGGTAACAAAAAGAAATGCAAGATACTACCTGTTTGGATAAGCATTGCTTAGAGACGGGGTGCCCACCATCCTGGGGGGGTGAATGAAACAGAAAGCTGGGAGAAGTCTCTGCAGTCCAAATACAAGCGAATGCTCCTTGTATATAATGAGAATGGAAGAAAACTTCATTTGGAGGGGAAGGAAATAATACAGGTAGGCGGATAGTGTGGTTCACTGTGAACTCCAAAATTACCTTAGGAAGGAACTGTGGGTACATAGTGAAACTTGATCCTGGTGAAACACAGTGTTTGAAGGGTCTGCAGCCAGAGCTTGCAGAGTGGAAATTCTTCGAACTGAAAAATAAACCTGGGTAAGAGACTCCACAAACAAGTTAAGGTCCTGCACTGGCCTACAAACTGGTGGACGCAGATGTAGGAGCCCTTCAACTCATTACTTCAGTAGCTTTGTATGAAGTCCATACTGTCCATTGCTAACCTGACACAAAATGGCCTCCAGGAGATAATGAGTTAAAGGAGATAGAAAATGATTTTTACATAGTTAGTTACCATTCCATCTTTCTTTCCGTGCTGGTTATGATGTATTCTGATATGCTTTGACTAGTTTGTGATAACTAAATAATCTAGCTCAGGCTATTAAATAGCTGTTGCAGCATAGCAAAACACTACGCATATCCGAGGGTAATGCTAACCATTTTTTGAATTGCATGGCACAGGACTTCTAAACATTTTTTAATATTTTATTCAGGTTTACACATTCAAAACATTTAAAAAAATAAAGCATTTGTCATTTTGCTAATCAATCTGCCACGTGCTATGCATTTTCACAGTTGATTAGCACTTTCACGTGCAAAACTGCTAATCAGTATTTTTGGCTTAATACCCTGTAGCGTTGGAGTACACTCGGATCTACATAGAATTCCACTCTCCTCGCCAGTCAGTTACTACTTTTTCTTTTCATATTTCTAAGACATTCTATGACATCATTAACACCATTCTGTGCCATTCATCTGCATGGCCTGGAATATGAACATACAAAGAAGCCATCAGAAGAAGGCCATTTGGTCTATATAGTCTGCTCGTATTGCAGGGTCCGCAGCTTGAGCTACTGTCCCTGCCCCCCCCCACTCCTCCCATCCTCCCTACCCATGATCCTTACCCCTATGCCTGTCCCAGCCTCTCTTGAAGCTGCCCACTGTCTTCAACGACACCACCTCTTCTGGCAGTGCATTCCAAGTGTCCACCACCCTCTCTGTGAAGAAGTGCTTCCTGGCCTCCCTCCTAACCCCCCCCCCCAGCTAAAGACTGTGCCCCCTCGTGTTATGGTTGCCACTCAGCTTAAAGAAACCCTCCTTATCCACCTTATTTATCCCTTTCAAGTACTTAAAGGTCCCAGTCATGTCGTCTCTCTCTCTCTCTCTCTCTCTCTCTCTCTCCTTTCCTCCAGGGAGTACATGTTCAGTGCCTTCAACCTCCCCTTGTATGCATTACCCTGCTGACCTTCTATCATCTTTGTAACCCTCTTCTGGACCTTCTCCAGCAGGTCAGAGTATTGGGTATACATTAAAGGGACAACTGGAGGGCATCTAGAATTGTAAAAACTGTTTCCTATCAGCTTTAAGGTACTTGTGAGACACCTCCAACTAAGGGGTAGTGTTAAGGATTTAGTGTGGTGTGCTTCTCCAAAACAGAGGAGCACACTTCACAGAACTTGTGCCATGAAATATATGCTCCTTCAGACCATGATCGTGCTCCTTCATGCATTTAGATTTATTGCTAATTTCCTGATATTAAATCATCAGTTGTTTGATAGTATTAGAGTATCTGTGGGACCTGGCTACTAGTAATTTACAGTCCCATATTACATAGCATAGAACTGATGTTGTCGAAACCTTTAAATACCTCAAGGGTTTCAACAGAGTTAACTCTGAGGGTCTATTCAACCACAGTGGGAACAAGACTGCTAGGGGCACCGCCTCAAACTGATGTGGGGATACATCAAGAGGGAAATGAGGAGACACTTTTTCACTGAGAAGGCGGTAGCAAAATGGAATGAGCTGCCAGAGGAAGTAGTCTCCCTGAAGACTTCAGACAGCTTCAGGAGAAACTGGGACAGGATAAAAGGGGAAAATTACATGGAATGGCAAAAGGTTGGGGGGAGGGAGACATTGAAGGGGAAGGAGCATACCTCTTAACCTCCTGTCTCATAAATCAGGGACAAGGCTTAAAAAAAATCGGGGACAAAGGACCAAAATCAGGGACACATCTTCAAATTAGATAGTATCCACTCAGGAAGCTGGCAGAATAAGGAACTTGGTGTAAAATGCATTTTCTAAGGAAGAACAAGTGTGTAACTTTAATGGTTGACATGATTTTGTGCTTACAACTCCCACTGTTTGGTCATGGAATTACAAGTTTTAGGAGGGTCAGAGTAAAATTTTGAGGCAAAATCAGGGACATCCCTGAAAATCAGGGACAGTTGAGAGGTATGGGAAGGAGAGGTTGATGGGGAGGGTGGGATCCGGCAGTAATTACTGGGGGGTCTGCAAAGTCAAGCAGACTAGATAGATGGTATGGCCTTTTTTCTTTTGGCAATTTTGGTATGTTCTAAAGCTGGTTATATTGAATTACAGTACTTTTCTTTAGCTAACTTTTTTTCACCACCTGAGTGAGGAGGATGAGTTCAGGAAACTTAGAAAGATGAGAGCAAGTCTGCTTATTTGTCTCTGCTGTGTCACTGTGCTTTTGTGATGTGTTAAACTACTTGGAGGCCACTACACATAACAGTACCACCTACACCTGACCAGACTTACTGTACTGCCTTTCACTGTCAAAGTATCGGTAAACTGGTGCCCGCGGCAGTGCAGACCAACCCCTCTGCGGTTCTGCACCTTCAGGGGTCGAAATTTAGTCTTGCAGCTGCTAGCCAGTAAAACTAGTGGTTAGGAAAGTACTGATCCCAGTCCTTTCCACAGGCCCAACTGGTGCTTTTTATTTTAATGTTGTGTTTCTCCAGTACCAGTCAGGAGGCTCAGCTATAGAAAAATGTTATTGGACCTATTCAAAATCTTACAGCATGTGGCTAGTGGGCCAATGGCAGTTTTGACCTCCAACCTTTGATCACCCTGTGTAGATAGCCTAGTCTGGATTCTCCAGTTCAGTCTCAACTTCCTCTGCTCCTGCCCGTATGTCCACTCCTGACTAACCTAAGCAGCCACCAGCACACAGGCAGATATCAAAGATGACTGGTCTCCCAACCAAAAGTCCCAAGTCAGAGGGACAGAGCATCCAAGGCCTGCAGTGGTAGTTGTTTTTGAATGGCCAAGCACTGAAGCCCAGTGCAACTCTCGAAGTGCTTGGTGGTGACCCCTTCCCCAAATCTGCTGTCTTTGTCTCCTGTACCACAACCTCGAAAGTCCTAAGTCAGGGCTAGTACTTCTGGCCTCAAGCACCCACTGAACGACAATTTCTCTAATCCGTTAATGAATGGTCATGGATACAGTTACAGTACACTTGGCCTCTCCACCCCCTCCACCCATTCCATCCCACACAGCCAGCCACTTGTCTTGACCACCACAGACAACCTTGACTTATGCTGGCACTAGTTGTGCATGCCTGCCTCTGCAGACCTGCTACTCCAGCACAACTTAATCCACTATCACAGCAGAATCCGTCTCTGTCAAGAGTTTAGCTGAAAAAAATTGACTCTTACCACCCTGCACGTGTACACATTAATACTGCTCATGTCAGGAAAAACACAGAAATAAGATGGGATGATTTGGTATAGTTGGTTTGAATGGCTCTTTTAAAACTAAAACAAGCACAAGTCATTATTGGGCATGTACTAAAGTCCCAGAGCCATTTACAATAATCCAAAATGGACCATGCTCCTAGTACTTTGCAGGAGCATGATAACAATAAATTTAGATTTAAAAGTGTGCTCCTAATGTTAGTAAATGTGCTTGGAGCATGGAGCACACTCTTATAGCTACCCATGCTCCAACTGGGCCACCATCATGCCCCCCTGAGAGGGCATGAAATGCAGAAATGCCAAAAGATTAACCTCTGCAGAAGAGTATTGGAGACTAGAGTCTGAAAGGGCTGGTGGGTAGTCCAAGGTGCTCGGAATCAGAAACGAACATGAGTTCAGGGAGCGAGAGGCACATCAAATGCTGCAGGGTTTCCACGTCAGAAAATAAGTGTGCCACACAGAAGGCTTATCTGCCTCCAGTAGAACATCTGAAAGTGTTGTGGAAACCCAGAAGAGGGACAGTTCTGTGTCCCCAGGAGCTGGGAGTGAAATTGCAGAGACAGAATGTCTGGGTGCAATAGACTGTTCTGGTCATACATCAGGAGCCTCACACAGAGGGAGCAGGACAGGAGTTTCCAACACAGTCTGCCAAGGCAGAGGGAACTGCATTTGTCTAGGGCAGAAAGGGCTACAAGTCTCACGATAGTCCCTTCCTCCTGAAGCTTGACAAATACCCGCTGAATCTGAGGGATTGGAGAAAAAGTGTACAGAATCCTGCTGAATGAGAGAATTTGGAGAAAAAGCATGCAGAAACCTCCCCTTCCAGGATAAGTATGACACCTCTCATCAAAACTCCAGGCCCTGGAGTGAGCGAGCAGAAACGTGGCAAGTTTTTTTTTGTTTTTTTTTTTGTGGGGATGCAAAAAGGTCCAACTCTGGATGACCTCAGTGGGTGAAGAAGTCTGCAACCATGACACCCAGGAGTTCCCGTTCATGAAACTCAGAAACTAATCTGCAGAGTGAGCCTGCCAGGACATTCAGAGAGCTGGGCACAAACATGGTGATGATATAGATGTCATGTGTCTAAGCCAAATACCACACCCTTATAGCTTCTCTGCAGAAGAGTTAGGAGTGGTTATTATTTTGTTTATTGAGGTAGTGCATGACATAAAGGTAGTCTGTCCATACCATCAGATAATGGCCCTGAATGTGAGGGGCAAAGGCCAAGAAGATCAGCCCTCCTCTCCAAAATGTTGATGTGGAGAGAGGGGTCTGAAAGGGACCACACATCCTTGTTTTTTATGGAACCCTAATGGAACCCCCACCCAGCCTGAAGGCATCCGAGGTGAGGGCTTCCTGTGGGGATGAAGAGAGGAGGAGAGACCCCTTGAAGCAAATGGAAGTGGTCTTGCTACCAGCACAGAACTTGAGGTTTATGACCAGGATAGAGTGATTTAGGGATTGTGTAACCTTGGGCCACTAGGCACAAGCATCCACTGAGGGAATGCGCATGTGGAAGTAGGCCATTTGAACAGTCATGGTGGCCGTAGTCATGAGGCCCAGGATCCAAAGCATGGATCTGTGAGGGACACTGACACATGAGATGATCAGTGTCACTGGCGCGATCAGAGTGTCCACACATTCCAGGAGGAACACCTGTCCCAGAGATGTCTGGAGCAGCACCTGTGAACTGAAGGCACTAATAGGCGGTTAGGACTGATTTTACTTCATTGAGTAGGATACTCAGTTTTTCAAACAAATGAGTCCGGGATAGCATCTCTATTGCTTTGGCCCTGAAAAATGCCTTGAGGAAACAATCATCTAGGCATGGAAGTACATACAGGGCTTCCTGAGAAAAGGCCATGTCCACCATAGTGAAGCACTTGGTAAAGACCCGCAGCACTAAGGATAAGCCAAAGTGCAAGACATGAAATTGGTAGTGCTGGCCCTCCTAAAATAAGTGGAGATACTCTCTGATAGGGCCAGATCTGGATGTGAAGATTTGCATTTTTTTATGTCTAGGGTTCACAGCCATTCCCTTTGAGAGAGCAGTTGAAGTAAGACCATGCAAAACTATTTGTATATAATGTATTTATTCAGATCTCTGAGGTCCAAGACCGGGAGTAAATTGCCCACCTTCTCTGAGAAAAGGAATTACTGGGAATAGAGACCCCAGTTCTGTTTAGCCGGGAAAATGGTAAATTAGCCTTTTTTTCCTAGAGACTACGCACTTTTGGTTAGTAGGATCAGTAAGTGCTTTGGGGGGTAGTTACAAGATCTGGTAGGGTGCAAAAGAAGATGTGCAACTGATTCCAATTCATGACCCACCTGAATATCTAGGATCCACCTGTCTAACATGATATCCTGTAATTTTGTTAAAAAACAGGAAGTCCTGCCCCCTACCTGAACCCCTGATAGAAAGGTGGGGTGAACGACGGGAATCAGAAGGCAGAGGGGGTGATGGGAGTACCACCAGAACCTGTAACCTTAGGGACCTTCTATTGGGAACCTAATGGCTATTTAATTATTTGAGTTTTGGTAACCGGGTAAGTCCACTGAGACAATTACAGTCCCTTTTTCAGGGACAACCCGGAAGTGCACGAAGTATACAGTGGAATGCAAGACCATAACAATCACAAAATTACAATGGAGTAGATTAGTTGTGCACCAGTTCAAAGTTCCACAGTAAAACTGAGGTACATACAGATACAGCAAATAAGTTGATAGACTGAAAAACTAAACAATAATTACAACTAAGACAAGGCTGTAGGCATAGACTGCTGGAGATCGCAAGTAGGGGAGGCAGGAGCAGGTTAGGATACTAACTAAGTTTGAGGCAGAGAAAGGGAGGGGACTTGGGGTGGAGGCTAGGGCAGGGAGGAGGAGAGAAATAGAGCTGTTAAATGATCGGGATCGAAGATCACCGGAAGCAGTAGCAAGTTCCAGAGACGGAGAGAAAGGAAATTAAGCTGGATTGGAATTTAGTGAGGGTAGTTAGAGCAGGAGCCAGGTGCACTTATCTATGTGTCTGGGTCCGAAAGGTTTGATGACTGTTTCTCATGTAAAAAACTGTGTAGAATTCAGATTTACAACTCTTATTCGTCCATAGTTGTACGTTTTCTCGGAAAATGCACTTTCTTAACAGTAACTAAAAGTTTTACATTTATGTAATAGACTTGGTTTACTTAGAGCTTATTTTGAGAGGGTTCTTGCAGTAGGTCTTTACAAGTAGAACTGCACCCCCTGGCATCAGAACTGCACAGCAAACTTATAGCTGGCTGTCATCAGCGGGGACCACCCCCGGCGTCCGGTGACGGACGTCAGCATGACTATAAATAGGGGCAGCCCCCTGCCTGCCAGTTTCTTCCCCTGAATCATCTGACCTTGTGGTGAAACAGCTTCAGTTGCCCGCCATTTTTTCGTGTAGTTACCGTTTGTTTTTTCCATCCTCCAGCATTGCATGTCATCTCTTTTGCCCAAGAAAAAGTGATGCAAGTGCGGCGCGCAGATCCCACACAGGGATGACCACTCTCTCTGTGTCCTCTGCCTGGGGCCTAAGCACCAGACCACAGATTGTTCTGTCTGCCAGGCCTTCAACCAGGTCTCGTGCACCCTTCGCCAGAGGATCCTCGATGCCCATTTATTGAAACAACAACTGGCATTGATGGAAAGAGAGCTCCAGGAGCTGAGGGAACAATCATTGTCACCTGCCCCGGAAAAGAGGGAATGGGAGAAATGCCGGGAGTGGAGCCATTCTCCTCAGAGGAAAAGCAGCCAGACAGCAGACTCCATCTTTGGTGGGGCCTCCACCCCGTGAGTACCCCACCTCCTAGGCCTTTGTCCGCTCCGGTGAATTGGACGCCTTCTCTCCCCCCCCCCCACTGAGGTCAGTGGGCAGTCAGGGTTTTCTCTTCTGAGGAAGTAGTTGCGGTACCTGCTCTTAGCGCAACCGATAAGCCACCCAACCCAGGCCAATCAGCCTGACTCTAGCCTCCAGGCTTCTGTCAGCCTGGCCGTGGTCTGTAAGTTGACCGTTGGTTTTTCCGATGCCCACCAGACTGTCACTTCTAAGTCATTTGCTGGCTTGCCCGATGACTGCGTGGTGACTGCTCTCCCGTTGGACTCCATTGTGGTCCCTGACGTCCGGCAGAGGCGAGCTTGCAGGTTCCCCACCTTACTGCGAGGGTTCTCCCTCTAGGGAATCACTGACCCTACCCGACCTTTTTGGGCCTGATCTCCAGGAACCCCTAACGTCTGACATCCACGTGACTCCTGCCTCTCTGGCAGACCTGTTGATGGGCCCTTCCAGACTTACCCCCCCCTTGCCAGTCTCAGTCCTGCTGTTGGATAGGCACCCGACGCCAGATCCCTCGCCGGACCCTCTTGGGGCGGGATGGACCAGAATATTCCTGAACCTTTGGGGTTCCACCTCTGACCCTGGACCCACCGACGGACCCAAACCCCAGTGGTCCCTCTGCACCACCACCCTCCGGACCTTTCACTCCTCCTCCATCAGGCCCAACGGGTTACTACCCTGGCTACATGCTGTAGTTTCCTCAGTACCTGATGTCAGGTTACTTGCCTCTGATGCCAGGTTACTCGACGCCGGGTCAGGCTCTCCAGTAACAAAGTTATCAGTACCCCTACTGATACCAACCACCTAGCTACCCCTCTTATCTTATGGGGTATGCAGGATACCCTCCACCACCACCACCTCCTCAGCCGGAACACCAAGAATCCATTTTGACTTGGTGGACGGATGCCAGGTCCCAACTCCTACAAGAGTTTGGTCAGTCCCAGCTGGTAGTCCGGGCTACCCCGTCCCATAGGGTGCCACCAGAAAGCCCTGCTACTTCCAGCAGAGTTTCCGACAAGGATACAGGCGCTGTGCCGTCGGGAATCTTTCTCTGGGGACCAGAGTCATGGTGGCGGTTCCAGATGCCACTTCTTTGCCAAGTAGGCCGGAATTCTCTGACTCCGAGGATTCGGATGTGGGAGGACCTGTTGGAACCCCACTCTACCTCAGCCAAAGGAGTCGCCTAAATCTCCCCCGGAGGATCTGTCTTTCGCAGAGCTCCTGTGGTCCATTCAAAGGTCCTGCATGTGGGAGTCCCAGGAATTGGACCCTAAACACAGAAGACTTGCGGAGCATCTGGACCTAGTTAATGCGGAACCCCTCCGCACCCCACCTTGGATGGGGCCACATGAAGATCTGACATCTGTGATTTGGCAACAGCAGTCATCTATTCCTGCAGTTTCAAAGAAAGCCAACACTACTTGTGGGGGGCAGGAAGATATAGGCTGTTGGTAACTAGGATCTGCGGCCTATCCTGTAGGTAGGGAAATGGGCAGACTAGATGGGCCTAGCGGTCCTTATCTGCCGTCAAAGTCTATGTTTCTACTTACCACCCCCCGGAATGGGTTTCCCACCTTACAGCTCAACCTAAGGCGGACTCTATTGTCATCACTGCAATACGCGTTAGAACAGCCCAACCCAAACATCTCAGTGCCTCTCCTCCTGACAAGGAGTCAAAACAGATGGACCAATATGGACGCAAGGTCTATACCTCTTCTACCTGCGCCATATGTTCACTCAACTACGTAGCCCACATGGTGGCATTCCAGAAGTTGGCCCTGTCCAACCTGGAAAAGGACATCCAAGAAGCACCTGACTAACAACTCTGGAACACACTTCTGGACAAAATCAGGCTGAATTTATCATCCTGCCACCATGCTCTATGAGCCACCTACAACTCTGTTGATTCGGTGGCACATTGCATGGCTACGGGCGTTTGCCTAAGGTGCCTTGCATGGCTACGTCTCGCAGGGTTAGCGCAAGATGGTTTAAGGCTCCGAGCTGCAAATCTGGAGACCTGGGTTTGAATCCCACAGCCCCCACTTGCATACTGTGTGACCCTGAGCAAGTCACTTAACTTCTTTGTGCTTCCAGGTTGCACCCGTAAACAAGCTTTCAGCTTAGTGTGTCTCACCTGGTTAAATTAATTGGGGGAAAAAATAAAATAATTGGGGGAAAAGATGTACAGAGCACACTTCTGGACGCTCCATTCAGGGGTGCAGTTCTGTTTGGCGGCGATGCTAAAGACATAATTACAAAATTGCAAGAAAGCGTCAAATCCCTGAAAGATGTCCACTCTATGTACCGCTCGAGTTAGAAACCCAAGCAGAATTTTCGTCACCAACGAAATGGAACAAACAGAACCAGGGCAGACGCCAAAACAAGCATCGGATCCCTGGCTCTAGCGCACAAACCCCTCAGGCTAAGTTCCCAGAGACAGTCACTGGGTCAAGTTGCCCCTTCCCTCAGTGTCCTGACTTACGGGCCACCCCATTACCTCCCCTCCCTGTGGAGGAACCAGTGGGGGGAAGATTCGTCCTCCACCTGGAAGGGTGGAAAGCTGTAACCTCAGACGCATGGGTCCTACAACTAGTCGTAAGAAGTCGCTCAGTAGTTTCTGGAGAGACCACTCACCAACCCTCTGGGCAGGTCTTGTTACCAGTCACGTCAACAAAGTTTGGTCCTACAGGAAATCCAAGCTCTGCTGCAAAAATCGGCCATAGAGTGGGTTCCAGCAGAACAGATAGGAAGGCAGTTTTATTCCCACTTCTTCCTAGTACCCAAAAAGACAGGAGATCTCAGGCCAATCCTAGATCTCAGCATGCTCAACCTCTTTGTAGAATACAAGAGGTTCCGCATGTAGACACTCCAGGAACTCTTGCCCTTGCTCCAACCAAACAATTGGCTATATTCCCTGGATATGCAGGATACCTACCTACATATCCCCATTCTTTCGGCCCACTGCTGCTTTCTGAGATTCTCCTTCCAGGAGGAGCATTTTCAGTTCAGAGCCCTCCCCTTTGGCCTCTCTTCGGCACCTTGGGTTTTCACCAAGTGGCTAGCGGTGGTAGCAGCGATCCTGCATCGCAAGGGCATCTACGTGTTCCCGTACCTGGATGATTGGCTGTTTTCAGCCCCATCCCTGGACAGTCTGAAGGTTTCCCTTTCCTTCACCCTGGACCTTTTCTGCAGTCTTGGTGTGATTGTCAATTACCCCAAGTCTCAACTGTCACCCTCCCAGCGCTTCCAATCACAAGAGCAGTGCTGGACACAGTCCAGTGCAGGGTCTTCCTTCCTGCCGATGGGGCAGAGACCCTTATCTTACAAGCTGCTCTGGTGCCCTCCTCTCGTTGGACCACAGCACGGTCTGGCTTACTGCTGCTGGGCCTGATGGCAGCTGCCATACCCACAGTCCCATTGGTCAGACTGCACTTCAGGGTAGCCCAATAGTCTCTTCGAGTCCAATGGGATCAACGCTTGGACGACATGGACTAGATGGTGCTAGTCTCCAACAGCTTGCAGCGGGATCTCCGTTGGTGGCAGGACCTTTCCAACCTCTCGGTGGAGATCTCATTCCACTCCCTGTCCCCCACCATGACACTCTCGTTAGATGCATCGAACTTCGGATGGGGGTCCCACCTGGGAGACCATCGAACACAAGGGACATTGGTCGTTCTCCCCCATGAAGGAGAATCTTCACATCAGTATCTTGGAGACAAGATCAGTGCTCTATGCTCTCCAAGCATTTCAGTCCCCTTCGTTCCGGGAACACTTTTCATCCAGACCGACAACATGGCTACGGTCTGGTACATCAACAAACCGGAAGGCACCCATTCATACCCCCTTTGCAGGGAAGCGATGCGGGTGTGGTACTGGGCTGTTCAACACGGCCTATCCTTGACAGCAGTCCATGTGCCAGGAGTTCATAACATACTGGCGGGCAGTCTCAGCCGATCGGTTGCCAGGGCTGACGAGTGGGAATTGAAGCAGGAGGTAGTGGAAGATCTCTTCCTTCAGTGGGGTCTGCCAGAAATAGACCTCTTCGCCTCCCCATCCAACGCAAAACTACCCAGCTTTTGCTCGCTCGTTCCTGTGTGTGGTGTTTTTTGGCGAGACGCACTCTCTTTTATCTTAGACAGGAAGATTTCTATACGCTTTCCCTCTTTCCTGTTCTACAGAAGGTTCTACTGAAGCTACAGGCAGAGGGGGCACAAATGATCCTCATTTCCCCCCATGACCTCGGCAGATATGGTTTCCACTGCTACAGCAGCTAGCGTTGGAACCCCCAGTACCTCTTACTCTCTCTCACAACCTTCTCTCCCAGGAGCAGGGCATCCTGATACACCCAAGCCTCAAATTGCTCCACCATCATGCGCGGCAGCTTTGGACATAGTGGTTTCCTGCTATGGCGTTGCCTCCAGAGTTGCTCAGGTCATAATGGAGGCCAGGAAACCCTCCACTAGATCCACTTATGCTATGAAGTGGAAAGGATTTTCCATCTGGGCCACAGCCAAAGGCGTAGACCCATTTTCCTGTTTGGTTTCCCAGGTTCTAGAGTACCTCTTGCACCTGTCAGAGTTGGGCCTCAGTTATTCCTCTCTGAAGGTCCATCTTTCTGTGGTTTTGGCCTGACACCTTCTGGTGGAGGGCAAAACCCTAGCTCAGCTAGAGGTTTCCAGAACCTTTCTGAAGGGGGATCCTTCACCTCAAACCTTCAATCTGGAATCGTGTCCTCCGATCATCATTTTATTTTACAAAATTTATTTTGCCCCTCTTCCCCAGTGTATTTTATTGAGGCAGGAGAGGATGGACATACAACAAGTACATACTACATACCACATCATATCACTAAACTTAATTCAAAAAATAAAAAGGAAGATAAAGTAGAGAATGCATAGGCATGAAAACACATTTGATACCAAAACAGTTTCCAGATGTCAGTTAGTACAGAAAAGACAGGGTTGAAATACTGTGTATTTTCCACAGACCACTTGATATGTGATTAAACAGGGAGGAAGTGCGCCGATAACCAGGGAGTTATTGGGTATACAGATTCCACGGGGTCACCATGGAGGGAATGAGGCTCACTCAGAATCCCCAGCTATGTAGGGAAGTTGTTCTTTTCTATGGCTACTAGTAGAGGGCCCCTTATTTCCCCAAATTGTGTATGTCGCCCTAGGGAATTAAGTTGTACCCTTTCAGTGGCCATACAGGCTTTCAAGTTATTAGCCCACAGTTGGGGGTGAGAGGGCCATCCAGTACTGGGCAATGGTCTTTCTTGTGTTCACCAAAGCCAAGGACCAGAGGGCCTTGATATCCGCCTCTCCCCCAATTACCGGGTCTGCACCCAGCAGTAGTTCCACAGGGCTAAATCCCAACACCTGTGTCATTATAGAAAGAATTGTATGCCAGAAGGGTGCAATTTTAGGGCAGGTGAGAGCCAAGTGAATAAAGTCTCCAGGAGCAGTTAGACATTTTGGGCACTCACTGGACTCTGATGGATCTATTCGTTGCAACCTGATGGGAGTATATTAGGCCTGGTGCAAAAAGCTAAACTGCACCTGCCTCAGCTTGTTGCTCCTGGAACAGAACACCAAATGCTTGCAAGCCCTCTCTCACAAGTGGCTGTCCACTTCACATCCTAAGTCCTCAGACCATCTAAGCATAATTTTTTGCAGTGTCTCCAGCTCTTCGCCCTGTAAAGCCTGATAAAAGGTTGAAGGTGTCTTTTTACCAGGTTGGGGGTTGAAAAGGCGCTCCTCAAAAGGAGAAAGTGGGCCCAACCCTCCTCAGGATCTAACGTATGTCTAAGGCAATTCCTAATTCTTAAGTAAATAAAGAAGTTCCCTCTGGGAATGTTCCATTCAGAGCACAGATCGTGAAAGCTGACCAAGGAGTCTCCCTCATACAGTTGAGTCACCCATTTCAGACCTTTGCGTTGCCAGTCATTCAGCCTCTGCACTGTGGCCACTGTATGCAGACCTTTAAATTGTATCGCTTCTAGGATCAGAGTGTGCTTAGTGGGTGCTGGCTGCTGTCCCAAGAGGGAGTGGGCTATGTGCCATGCCCTGACAGTGCTGGTTAAAAAAGGGTTAGGAAGTTCAAGCATGTCTCCCTTCCACAGGACCTCAACCAGCAGCTCCCCCTTTATACTTTTCTCACTGTCTCCCTCTTCCATTTCAAGCCAGCCCGATTCCCCCCTCCTCTTGCCTGGGGGCAGAGTAGACAATTGGGCCGCCACATAATACCAGTGGAAGTTCGGGAGGCCCAAACCCCCCCCCCCATCTCTGGGGGAGCTGGAGTATTGCCCAGGATACTCGTGCAGATTTGCCTTGCTGTACAAATCTGTGCAACAGGGCACGGAGTCTCTTGAAATGAGACCCAGGTACCTTAATAGGGAGGGACTGATAAAAATGGAGGCACCGAGGTAATATCATTTTTACAACTCCCAACCTGCCAATTAGGAATAGGGGAAGGGCAGTCCACCTGTCACAATCTTTGGAGATCTTGCTAACCAGGGGTTTGAAGTTAAAAGAATAGAGAGCCCCCACCATGCTAGTAATGTAGATACCTAGATGATGTATTTTTGGAATTAACTGCAGCCCATTCAGATTTAGTAGAAGGGTTTGTCTGTCCAGGGTACCAATGGGCAAAACTTCACTTTTTGACCAGTTAACTTTATGCCCAGAAAGGGATCCATATTCCTCCAGGATTTTGACCTGTGGTAAATCCTCCGCAGAGTTTTGCAGGTATGACAGGAGGTCATCTGTGTACGTAGCGAGCTTGTGTTCTCTCCCGTCCCCCGTGTAGCCCCTGATGTCCAGCTTCGCCCTACTGGTAGCTGCCAAGGTTTCCAATGACATTATGTAGAGCAAAGGGACAGGGGACACCTTGTCTTGTTCACCGTCCAAGAGCAAATCGGGAGGGGAAAGAGTCGACCATTAACTGTCACCTGAGCACTGGGATGGGTATATAAGGTCCTCACCCAAGAGATAAAAGATTGGCCAAACTCAAATTTCCACAGCATGGCAAATCGGTACCCACACTCCACCCGGTCAAATGCCTTCTCCGCATTCAATGCCAGAATCGCTGCTCCATGCTTTTTCGAGGCTTTTACCAAGTAGTAGATGATATTAAGGGTTCTCCGAATGTTATGCCTCCCTTGTCTACCTTTAAAAAAACCCGTTTGATCTGGGTGAATAATGTTTGGGAGTAGGGGGTCCAGACTAGAAGTCAGAGCCTTGGCCAAGATTTTATAGTCCGCCGTAAGGAGGGAGATGGGTCTATAGGATGCACACCAAGAAGGGTCTTTACCTGGTTTGGGGAGAACGGGTTATGATGGCAGACCGGGTGGGGAGCTCACCAACCGCCAAGCTTTCCTGGATCATATCCACAAGTGGATCTAGCGACAGATCATGAAAACACTTAAAGAAATCCACAGGGAGGCCGTCAAGCCCCAGTGCCTTCTCACCCCTTAGAGCCCTAATAGCTCTACTAATCTCCTCTCTGCACAGTGGAGTCTCAAGGTTGTCTGCCTGTTCCCTGCTCACAGTTTTCATGGGAGCCCCTTCCAGGAATGACTTGATTTGCTCCACTGAAGGGGAAACCTCAGAGGTGTACAACTGTTGATGAACGTTCCCAAACGCCACACCAACCTCCTCAGGATCCTCCACCAGCGATCCGGCCGAATTATGAACACAATGGACCTCCCTCTCTCCGTCCCTCCTATGGAGCTGCCAGGCAAGGAATTTGCCGGCCCTGTTGCCGTCAAAATACGAGCCAGCTTGGGCTAGCAAATTGGCCCTTTCCACCCGAGCGCTACTAATGGCATTGTACTGCCATTTTAGCTTTTGTACTATCCGATATAAGGCCTGAGTGGGGTTTGCCCTGTGGGCCTGCTCGTATGCCTCTATTTTAGATCACAGCCCATCTATTTCTCTTTCCGAGGTGCAGGCCTTGTGGGCCGCATATGAAATAGATTGGTCTCGGATAAAGGCCTTAAGGGCCTCCCACCTGATCCTATGAGATGTGTCCCCTCACCGATTAAATGACAAGTATTCTTGAATGCTCTCCTTCATTGCAGCTACTTACTTCTGATCCCTCAGCAGAAGGGGGTCCAGTCTCCACTGCCTTCTCACCAGCCGGGCACCCCTGAGCGAGAGCTCCACAGTCGAAGCATGGTCGGAGAGGAGGATAGAAGAGTACACCGCCCCCTGCAAGGCCAGTAGAAGCATTGAGCTGACCAAGATCCTGTTGAGTCTGGCATACTATCTGTGGGCATGTGAATAGAAGATATAGTCTCTCCCTGATGGGTATAGGTGCTGCCATGCATCTACCACTCCCACCTCGTCCTCCAGAGCCCCCAAAGCCCGCACATTTTTAGAAACAGGAATGGGGTTTGGGCCTGACCAATCCAGAATGCCATCCTGGACGCAGTTGTAGTCACCCCCTAAAACTCGGGGCCCAGACCAGCTCATTAATTCGAGCGCGACTTTTGGAAGAACTGGGGGTCATCAATATTTGGGGCATACACAGATTCCAGATTACTTATACCATGGACTGGAATTTCTACCCTCCCAAGGGCATATCTGCCTCCTGGGTCAACCCACGTATCCACCACTGACGCCTGTGACCCTGGCCTTGGAGGAGAAGGCGGCCAATGTCCAGGTCCCTCCCAGAGCAACCTCCATCTTGGAAGGCCTCCTCACTGGACATGTGGGTCTCCTGGACCAGCACAGCCTGCCACTTAGCACACATCACCTCTATAGCAAATTTTTTCCGTCTAGTCACAGATTTCAACCTATTGATGTTCCAGGTGACCACTGTCAGGGTACACGCCATAATGCAAAAACACTGTGGCACCGTAAAGTCCCAACCAATGGCCCCGAGGGTTTCCAGAGAGAACCAGCACTATCTGACATCTGAATTGCTTATATGCTCTATCACTGTGTATCCAACTGTGAGTTCAGCTACTCCGACCTTTCTTCTCCCTGTATTTTTTTTTTATAAACTTTTTCACCCACAGTCATACACAGAGAGGTCTCCTGGGGGAGCTGGCACACACAGGCTGGTAACATGCAGGTCCCCCAACAGACAGTTCTCCATGCTTACCCCCTTTTTACTAACCCCCACCCTCCACCACCACCATATCTTCTTGTCAAGTCCCCGTCCCTGCAAACAACTCCAAAACAATCCCACCCCCAGAACCATAACAATTCTCCCCTCCCCCCAAAAAAGGACCAAAAATGGTTCTACCAGAGTTCCCCTGCAAACAAAAGGCAAACATTGTAGAACAGTGATCATATTATGTGGCACTCCTAGAAAGAACCATTAACCATATAGAAGTACACCTAGTGATCAGACAGTAACATAAACATGCAAACCATCAAAAACATGCTGCAAACAGCAGAACAAAAGTAGAGTCAAGCTGCCGGTATAAAGGTACTACCCCAATGTAAGGACATGCCAGTAAGAGGTCCCATATAACATCAGCAGCCTGTTTCAATAGAATGGAGTATTAATCCCCTGGGAGCTCGTGGAATCTTATTTGCAGTAGTATTTAATAGTATGGCAGATTGCAGTCTGCTCTGAGTAATTTACGGTTACCCTGTCATTACCGTGATCCCTTGACGAGGGTGGGGTAGGAATCTGGTAGCCCCAGTGTTAATTAAATCATCCAAGCCCCCGAGGGCAGAGCTTGACGGTATGCACTGTACTGGGCTGCAACACAGGGTTAGTTGGCACAACGCAGGAGCGACCCAGACTTATAGACTCCCTGGGCCTGAATCCACAGTATGTCGTCTGGGAACCCACCAGGATGAGTTCCGGCCTGATGGCCCAACAGAGTGAATCACTAAGAGCCCATGAAGTGAGTTCTGTAACTGTTGCAGCAAACCGGAGTTCGATGCATAGAGGAATGCACCATGACCCTAATAATAAAGTGTGCTTACCAGCTCCCCAGGGCAACCCCCAGTCAGTCATGATTGTCCCCAGACCAGGTCGAAGGTGGGTGCCAGTCAAGTCCCAGGGTGTAACAAGATCACCATGTGTGGAGGCCAGGAACGCTATGAACAATCAAAAAGGAACCCAACTTTTGGAACCAGCAGCCCTGGGTACATAACGGTTCGAGTGGCCATGCAGGCACCGTGGCCTCACCCTTGATCAAGCGACTGGCTGAATGAGCAATGGTTAGCGAACTGGCCTGGTCTAACACCTCCACCTCCGACAGCAGCTGACATATTCAAACAGGGGCAATGTACCAGCAGCATAGATTCTCTCAGCTCCACTTTCCCACAGTGCGAGAGAGTACTTATGTGGGAAGAAGCATGAAAACATAAGTTACTCACATACTCAGTGCTCCTCCGGCACTGTGTTTCTGGGCGAGCGAGCTCCATTCTCTCTCTTGGCTTCTTCCTCCACCCATTTCATCACTGCGCGGGGACATAAGAAGTAGTGCGAGGCACTACCCTGTCTATCTATTTTCTATTTGGCTGGGTAGAGAAAGGCAAACGCCCACCCCATATGGTGCAACCGGGCCTTGACCTCATTGAATTTTTTGCCTTTTTTACTCGAGCTCACGGCTGTAGTCTTGGAAGACGTAGAGCTTTGCATTACCAGCCGCGATGGGGCCCTTTTCTTTTGCCCGTTTAAAGATGGCTTCCTTGTCCAAAAACCTTAAATATTTTATTAGGCAGTGCCTTGGTCTAGCCCCTGCAGGTGGCTTTGGGCCCACTCAGTGTGCTCGCTCCACCTCGCAGTCCGCGAGGCTTGAAAGCAGGTCCAGGTTCTCCACTAACCAGGCATGAAGCTATCTCTCGGGATTCCCGGCCTCTATGTCCTCTGCGAGACCGATAATCCATAAGTTGGAGCGGCGTGACCTATTCTCCTGGTCGTCCACTTTATCCACAAGCTGTTCAGCCATTTTTGTTAGCGCCTGCTTATCCCTTGTAGCTTCCAATAAGGAGTCCTCTAGGAGCCCAACCCTCTGCTGCAATTCCGAGATCTGGGTAGAGTGGGTTGCAGACGTCTCGGAAAGCTCTTTCACAACTTTGAAGGTGGGAGATTTGAGAGGTGATGTTGTCAAATCCCGCCTTCATATCATGCTGGATAAGTGCCAGTGTGGTCTGGACTGAAGCCAGGGACTGCTCAAATTCCGTGAGGCCTTCCTGCACCATAGCTGTTTCCCACGGATTCGCAGTGTCCTCCGGGCCGCGGCGCTGTTCTTTTGGGTGTTCAGCCGGGTTGAAATGCAATTTGGTTGCTTGTTTTTGCTGCTGCTCAACACCATCGACTTCTGCCGCTCTATTTTAGTACTTAGGGGTGCTGTAGCCAGGTGTAAGCTCCTAATAAAATGAAAAAGAACTGAGTACCTGCTGGAGCTTGGCTAAGCTGCGTCCGCCATTATCAGCTTCAGGCCACACCCCGATTTTGCCCCTTTTAGCCGCAGCAGGTAGTGATATGTATTACCTGTCGTGGAAAACACTCTTTTTAGTTGGTATCACTTCAGCTCGAAGAGCTTCAGGCTGTAGTTTGTAGAGAGCATTACTTAATTTTCCACAGAGACCAGGTGGCTCTGCGGACTGATCCTTCCTTTCTTCCGAAGGTAGTTTCGGAATTCACCGTAAATCAAAATGTTGAACTGCCGGTGTTTTTACCCAGAACACTTCAACAGGGGGGAGCATCTCCTTCACACCCCTGATGTGCACAGGAATTTGAGATATTACATCTCAAGGACTAAGGAGGTTTGCAAGTTGGATCAACTCTTCGTAGCCTTGCTTCCAAGTGCCAGGGCAAGGCTATTTCAAAACAGACTTTGTCCATGTGGCCGGCAGATTGTATTCATTACATTTACCAGAAGTACTGGAAGCCCCTTCTGGGGATAGTCAAGGGCCACTCAACTAGGGGAGTGGCCAGTTCCACTGCCTTTATCACGAATGTGTCCACTGCGGTCATATGCGCAATGGCCACTTGGTCCTCCATCCACGCTTTCATGAAACATTACAGCCTGGACATTGCTTCTGGGTGCAGGGCTGGTTTTGGTCTAGCAGTCCTGCAAGGACTTCCGTCATTAGCAGCCTGTAGTTGGCATACAGTTTCCTTTTCCCGGAACCTAGTCTCTGACTTCTTCTTTTCAGTTGACTGCTTGATATTCAGTCCTGCTTGAGAAGACCTACTGCAGGAACCCTCTCAAAGTAAGATATATAGCAGTTACGTAAGAACTTAGTGTAACAGTAGATCTTCGAGAGAGGTTCCTGCAGTAGGTCTAGATTTCCCACCCACCTTCCCCAGCTCCTGTGTTTTTTCCCCCTCTTTATTCCTTTCCCAGGACTTTGTTTTATCCAGGGCTCAGGGTCCCAGGAGTTTACACTCCTTTTTTTTCCTGCTTCCTCTTTAGAGGTCTCCAGCGGAAGAACTGGAGGGCGGGTGGGGGACTGCCCCTATTTATAGGTCCCCGCTGATGATTGCTAGCTACAAGTTTGCCATGCGGTCCTGACGCCAGGTGGCGCAGTCCTACTTGTGAAGACCTACTGCAGGAACCTCTCTCGGAAGATCTACTGTTACAGTAAGTTCTTGCGTAGCTGCTATTTATTTAATTTATCTAACTCATTTAATAAACTCAGTTTACTTAGTTATTAGTGTAATTTATTTAATGTTTCAGATATGGCTAGCAAGACTTCTCACAAACCGCAGAGGCGATGCATCTTGCACACTGTTCCAGGAGTTGGCACAGACCATGGACAGCCGCTATCTTTTGATGATGCTCATTGGGAGAAAGTAGTTGATGCATAGGAAAGGCTTTCTAGTCAAACACTGTCAAAGTACAATATGGTGTGTCTTGAATTGCCTGAATGTTACTCCAGCAGCCATGTGTATCATTATACCTGCTGCAGGAACTTCACTGCATATAAGAGTTCCAGTAAACTTGCAGCTGATGAAACTTTAAAAAAAGACACCATAAAGAGTTATCTAGCAAAACTGCTTCGCTTCCAAGTTCACAGTGCTCTATCTGAATCTGCAGCATCTACATCAGGCATATTCCCAAATGATTGTACATTTTGCAAATCATACAAGAAAAGGAATCCTAAGGGGTCAAAGGAGACTTTTGAATATCCTACAACATGTGTAACTTATGGGGCAGCAGACAGCATTAAAAATGCAGCAAAAGAAATGGACGATCGACAAATGGATATGATGGTAGGCAGTATTGATCTCATAGCCAAAGAAGTTAAGTACCACAACAGCTGTAAGAACAAGTATGTAAAAAAGGCAGAACGAATAAAGGGCACAGGTATAAAGTGTGAATACATTCAGTTGAGGGACAGTCACCAGGTTGCCTTTTCCAGACTTAAGTACGTGCAGTGTATCATTGTTAATGGAATGCAAGAAGAATCATTGCTGTCTCTACACAAAAGGTACATGGACATTCTTATGGAGTGTAGTGGGCATGAAACAAATTATGACCTACAGAGCATGCAGTCAGAACTGGCGGATCACTTCAAAGATGGTATCATATTTTATACCAAAAGTAGAAAAGCGGGTACAATCATCAGGTCTGCTAAGAAACAGGCTGACTGGAGGGAAGCACAAGCAGCTCAACACATAAGAGGACAGTTGTTGGAACTCCTAAAGGTACAGCCTCATAATTAAACCAAAGTTAATGTTGAAGACTTAATAGAAGAAAAGGTAAAACTGCCACCTGTTCTTCAGACATTCCTACGTACTGTACTGATGGATTCATCAGAAGTGGGCAGTGAAATACAGGAGAGGGTTGTTCAATGTATTGCAGATGACAAAGTGTTTGCAGTGTCAAGGGGAATAATCAAACCACAAAAACACCTCTCGTTGGGCATGGGTATTAAATCCATGACAGGCAGTAAGAAAGCTTTAACTGTTTTGAACAGATTTGGTCACTGTGTTAGCTACCATGTTGTGGAGGAACTCGAAACTGCAGTTGCAACCAATATAACAAAGAAGAATATAGCTACAGCAGATGAATTGCTCATGCAGACAGGTTTAGCCACTGATTAGGCTTTCAACAATTATGATGAGATAACAGAGACACTTGACGGTCATGACACTGTGGGTCTAACATGCCAAAACATACCATCCAGTATCGAGGAGACAGCTCTAACCACAGAAAGGTCTGAAGAAGCTATGACAAGAACACACACGGATGACCAACCACCAGCAAGAAATGAAACGCACACAATAGAAACAAACACAGATGAGCACAGATCAGAATTTGATGCCCATGACCAGGCAGGGCCATCTTTAACATCAAAGAGGAAACGATGCAGAACATCAAAGACAAAGGCTGAAGATTTTGATGAAGACTATTTGCCAAGTGTAAAGAAGCAGATATTGTAGCCAGTTGCACGACAGGAACCAGGCACTGTACCCAGGCGCATTCAGACGTCTCGGAGGAAAAGAGCTCTAGATATTGGCAAGAAAGACATTCGACCATATACATCTGGAAAATCAAAAATAAGACTGTATCAATATAAGGTGACAGAAAGCTCTGAACCAAAAAACCTCATGCAAGCTACGAGAAGGGATGTTGCCTGGATGATATCTTGTGCAAGTGTAGATGCTACTGCAATGTGGCATGGATGGAATGCCCTTGTTTCTGTAGGTGACCTGCCACAGCAGATCATATCATACATGGACCCTATAGGAAAGTCCCCTACAAGACTTGATGTAGTGCAAGACACCATGAATACTACCGACAAAGTTATGGATGAATACCAGGAGGACTTTTTGCCTATTACTTATGACTTGGCCATAGCAAAACCTGTGCTATAAATTCAGTCCACAAAGTCCCCGGAATATGACAAACTTTTCATATGTTTTGGACCATTCCATATAAACATAGCATATTTCAGAGGTCTTGGATACCTCCTGAATGGTTCTGGAGGAGACCACATTCTTGTTGAAAGTGGTGTATTGGCATTGGGACCCCTGAGTGGACTTCCTCAAGGAACATTTTTCAGTCTGGCAAAGAGGCTTCACCCGATGCTATCAGCAGCATTCAGAATTAAACATTTACAGTGCTTTATACAATATAAAGGTATGTCAGACTTTCCAATCTCAAAGCATCTGCAGCAGCTACTTAATGACCCATTACCTTCCTCAATGGTGAACCTAGAGAATACAGCTGAGTTCAAGACATTCATGGAAGCATATGAAACGTTCTGCGCAACGTGGTGAGCTTGGCGCAAATGCCCAATTTTGGCTGCAGTACTGCAGTTTGATAGAGTTGTACCAACTCTTCTGCCGTTCCATCAGGACAAATGACTTGCCTGTCTTTGTATATAGCTTGGAGAAGATGATACCTCTTTACTTCGCAACTGGGCACCACAGCAATGCCAAGTGGATGACCCTGTACCCTATGAATTTGCTAAACATGGATGAGACCCACCCTGGACTAAGGAAAAAAATCCGAGAATGGAACATTAATCATTGCAAGATCAATGAGAGGGTTTATCAGAAATGACGTAGACTTGACCTTGGAACAGACGATTAATGCCGATGCTGCATCAAGACTAACCGGGATTTCTTCTTTGACACAATACATCAACTCAAGGAGGAGGTGGAACATTCTGTGGTCGGCTTGAAGTAAGATTGTTGGAAGTCTTATGGAAAAAGTAGGTCTTGTCAGCCGTGAAGAATACAACCAAGAGCTGAAGAGTTTTCGAGTTAAATGAGATTCGAAGGATCTAAACAAGCTGTTGAACACAATAGACTCCTCCATGAATCCATTCTGGGATGCGTTTGAGGACAGCTGTCTTTATTCAGTAGGTAGTGGAAAAGCAGTATCACAAGGTAGCAGATGAAGTGCTACAGGTTACTGAGATAGGTATTGCGGATATATCATGTGTTTAGAGATGAATGCATTACCAAAGGCAGTAGGTTTCAGGAACCCATCAAAACATATAAGTTGAAGAACTTTGCACATGATGCAATGAAGGTGAAGACTGAGAACAAGGACAAGAAAATCGTTGAGTTTGAAGGAACTCGAGACCTCTTTGGACGCTTGTTATAGCTATCTGTGACTTCAGCAGTTGAACTTATGATGGTGTTTGCCTACCCGCTAACCCTGGTACCCCTCTCCTTGGGAAACGTGGATGGATCAATGAACACAACAATGAAGTCAACACTGCTGAAGAAACTTGAGACCAGATTCCAAAGTATCCTCCCCAATGCTGTAAATGCCACTGTGGTTGATGCCATGTTCTTTATCAGAAGTCTTACAAACCTGCTACCAACATTCCACGGTGTGGCAAAAACCATCCTGTCTCTTGTTTGCTGTACTTCCGCAAATTATGTCCACCTTGTAAGTGACTGTTACAAGTCACCATTGAGCAGAGGTCTTGAACAAGAGAAGAAAGGAAAGCATAACATCACTCCACTCTCCTATCTCATTACTGGTGCTGACCAAAGCTGACCAAGAGACTTTGCTGGATCCTTGTCTTCATCTTCATTCAAGACGGCACTCCTAGGTTTTCTAGCTACAGCATGGAATTCTGATGTGTACTGTGAAGTTCTAGGTGATAAAAAGCTCATGTATATAGTAGGAGAAACTTGTTACTCATACAGAGTGGAAGCTGGACATATGCTTAGACTAGAGTGCAAGGCCCTTAAAAGCAAACACATAGAAGCAGACACAAGAATCATACAACACATACACTACATTTGCAGTCAAAATGAGGGTGAAGATATGTATGTAGTGGTCGGGACAGATTATACTGATATTCTGGTCATTCTGCTGTATAATGCAAGTCTAAACGATAATCTCAAATTGCACATGGATGTTGGCCATTCAGGGAATAACACAAGAAGATTCATAGATGTATCCTGCTTGTCAGCAGTGTTAGGCAGGCCTGTGTGTGCTGCTCTACCAGGTCTCCATGCACTGACGGGGTTTGACTATTCACCAGCATTCAAAGGCAAGGGGAAGGTGCCACCTCTAACAGTTATGGAAAAAAATAGAGAGTACACACAGGCATTTGGAAAACTGGGATGTCCACACTTGTCTAAAGAAACTGAAGATACAATTGAGAGTTTTGTGTGTACCTTGTATGGACAGAAAGTAAAGAGTGTCAACACAGCCCGCTACAGTGTGTTCAACGTCAAGTATCGACCAAGTGACAGACACACCCTTAGAAAAGATCAAAGGAGCAGACGCTAGCTCGCTGCCACCGTGCAGATCAACTCTAACACAACACATCTGCCATGCAAATTACATTTCACTGTTATGGAAAAATGCAGACAAACCAGAAATGACACTATTGAAGCCAGAGGACAATTGCTGGACCTATGAGGATGGCAAATACAAGCCAACGTGGTTCACATGTGAAGTTGTACCACCAGCCTTAAGTGAATAATTGAACGAACATGACAACAATCCAAATGAAGATGACAGTAAATGTGATGTCGCTGTTGATGAGACAGATTTGCTTACAGTCGTGGCCAAAAATATTGGTGCCCTTGCACTTTTTCAAATAACTCACAATTCCTCTAAACGTAAGTTGAAATTAACAACAGTACAGTATTTGGTCTCCACAATTCTTTATTTCTCTGTTAATATTACAGAACCTTTGTTTTTGATTCAGTATTTAATATATCCTTTTAAATCAGAAAATGAAAAGAAATGGCATTGACAAAATTGACACCCTAGACTTAATATTTGGTAGCACAGCCTTTGGTCAAAGTAACTGCAATCAACCGCTTCCTATAGCCATGGATGAGCTTCCTGCACTCTTCCTACTGGCAGTTTGGCTCCACTCTTCTTGTGCAAACTGCTCAGTTCTCCCAGATTTGAAGGGTGCCTGCTCCTAACTGCTGTTTTCAGATCTCCACAAGTTTTCAATGGGATTTAGATCTGACTCATTGCTGGCCACTTCGAACAGTCCAGCGCCTTTTCTTGAACCATTCCTGGTGCTTTGAAGTGTGTTTGGGGTCATTGTCCTGCTGGAAGACCCATGACCTTCGACGGAAACCCAGCTTCTGACACTGGGTTCAACATTGCGCTCCAAAATGGTCTGGTAATCTCCAGATTTCATGATGCCATGCACACGCTCAAGGCACCCAGTGCCAGAGGCAGCACAGCAACCCCAAAACATCACTGAACTCCTCCATGTTTGACTGTAGGAAGGTGTTCTTTCTTTGAAGCTTTCATTTTGTTTTCTGTAAACATAGAGATGATGTGCTTTACCAAAAGCTGTAATTTGTCTCATCTGTCCACAGGACATTCTCCCAGAAGGATTTTGGCTTGTTCAGGTGTGTTTTGGCAAACCCCAGTCGGGCTTTCTATGTGTCTCTCTCTCAGCAGTGGGGTCCTCCTGGCCTTCTCACCGATAACCCCTTTCATTGAGTTGCGACGGATGGTGCGAGTTGAAACTGTCGTACTCTTGTGTCTGAAGATCAGCTTTAATTGTTTGGTGTTGATCGAGGTGCTTTTCCACCATTCGAACAATCCTGCGCTGCACCTCGATCAAGTTTTCTGCGGCCACGCCCAGGAGGTTGGCTACAGTGCCTTGGGCTCAAACATTCTGATAACATTATGTACAGTGGAAATAGGAACATCAAGGTCTCTGAGATTGATTTGTAGCCTTGAGATTGTCCATGCTTGGTTACAGTCTCTGTCTGACCTCCTCAGACAATTCTCTGGCTGTCTTTCTTTTCTCCATGCTCATTGAGGTACACAAAACAGGAGAATGAGTCCTTTTCTCTGTTCAAACTGGTTGAATGAGTGATTTTTATATTGCAGGCACCTGCAACTCACCACAGGTGAGTTCAATTCCAAAGTGAAGGAGAATCACCTGCTTGAAATCTAATTATTTCTAACTACTTCTAAAAGGTAACAATAATTTTGTCTGGAATAAGCTAAGACTTTGTAAATTTTTCTGATTTTTGTGTTTTATTCCACTGCAAACCAAAGAAATACATATGTGAATACCAAAATATTTTTTAATTTCAACAATTTTCTGGAAGGAATGGTGCATTATTAGAAAAAACTGCAAGGGCGCCAATATTTTTGGCCACGACTGTAACATGTCATAATGAAGACAGTGAACAAGAATACTGATTGTTGTACTTAAGTTCATAAAATGTCACATAAAGTTGATTGTCAAACAATTAATCAATCAAATTATTTATCCAGGTGAACACCATTGAGCAAGGTCATTTACAAGGTGGACCTGCATTACACAAGTCCAGTAACAATGCATTTATATACAGACAAATAGACAGTAGATGCAAGAGTACAACAGTACAGGTAGGCCTGCAATAGACAGGATAAGTAAAAATACATTTGGGTTCAAGTAAAACACAGTCGGTAAGGGTATACATAACAATAGGGTAGCAAGTCAGTAAAAAATTTATAGCAGATACAACAACATACATGGTTTAGTATTCCTGTAAGGTAAAGGCATTATAGTCCAGCGAAGAGATTAGTTGAAGTGGATGCTACAAGTGAAGAGACATACATAGTCAGTTTAAAAAGTCCCAGGCGATTAAGGGGAGACATGTGCGGGAGAAGTGAGGCCAGTGGGGGGGTCTGGAACTGGATAATACTAGGAGCGAAGGAATGTGATGCTGTGGATATACAAGGAATAGGTGGGTGAGGAAAGGTGAGATTTAGGGCAGGTAGATAAGTAGGTGGCTCAGGGACAAGTTATGCACTGATACAAGAAGGAAGGAGGATGGGAAAGGCAGGGAGGGAGGATGGGGGGGTGTAAGTAAGTTAGGATCATTGGAAGCAGTTGCAGGCTTCTGTAATGTATTTTGAGTATAAGGTCTCAAACACGGTGAGACTAACAAGAGTTCTCAGTTTCAGTGATTTCTGTAGCACATTCCAGAGCTAGGATCGTTGGAAGCAGTTGCAGGCTTCTGTAATGTATTTTGAGTATAAGGTCTTAAACACAGTAATACTAACAGGAATCCTCAGTTTCAGTGATTTCTGTAGCATATTCCAGAGTGACGGTAGAACGAATCCTATGGCAGCTCTCTCAAAACGCATTAGTTTATTTATTTATTTAGATTTTGTTTACCGGGTAAACCCACTGAGACCAATGGTCCCTTTTTCAGGGGCCACCCGGAGTTAGTTACAGAAAGGACACTAGAAACAATAATTACATTAGTTACATCACAGTATAATGATATCATTTATACAAGGGTAGCAGGAGGGTTCACATATAGATTCATATTAAAAACAATATGTTAAGACCTCGCACATTATCTACAGTATGTACATAAGTTCCGCCAGAAATCAGAGTCGACATTAGCATTTCACGTTAAGTCAAAGAGAGAGTTCAAAGCAGCGAAAGGGCCAGGGGGACTGGTCTGGGGAGCTAGCGGTTACAGCCACAGAGACTAAGATTGAGAAGGTATAGTTTGAGTCCATTTTTAAACTGGGGGAGAGTGGGTGAGTTTGTCAGGCCAGGTGGTAGGGAGTTCCACAGGTAAGGGGCAGCAAATTTGAAGGAACGTTTGCCATGGTTTGAGCACATTCTAGGGATGACAAGAGGGTGACTTGCAGTTGATCGCAGGATTCTGGTATGTTTTCTGGGGGAAAGAAGTCCTCTGAGATGGGGAGGGGGACCTAGGTAAGTAAACTTGAAAGCTAGGCAGGCAACAGGATAGGCTAGCTTATGACGGAGAGTGGGAGTTTAGCTGCTTAGGGCCGCAATGATGTCTCTTAGGGAGGAGTTAGTAAATGGGCCACACGTTATAGAGTATGGAGAGCTTATTATATTCGCCTCATGGAGGAACTGCAGAATGGGAGCACCATATAGGACGGATGGAAGGAGATTGCAGCAGGCGATTGCACAACGTGCAGTAGAGGATAAAGGAGTTCCCCAGTCAGAAAAGGAGGCCAAGCTTTTGATGGGTGGACCTGGTTATTGAGTCGATATGGAATTGGTAGGTCATTTCTTGGTCTAGATGTACCCAGAGATATTTGAAACTAGGCATGACCTCAACTCTTTTTCCTTGGCTGGTACAGATCTGGAGGAACTGGCTTCTGTCAGAGCCCAGTCGTCTCGATCCAAACAGTACAGCTTTGGTTTTTGCATCATTGAGTTTAAGGGAGTTTGCGGAGAACCAGACCTCAAGGGTGGAGAGACTATTCTGCAGATTAGTTGAGATGACACATTAGAGCTTTGGGCACTTTCAGAGAAATCGGTGAACAGCTTCTTGGGGCATAGGTTCTAGGCATATTGAGAGTCAGGCAATCAGCAATATACTGTGGAAGTTTGATAGTGATAGCTCTGTATGTCCAGAGGGCTGCATTTTTATTTTGTCTGTATTGTAGGAAGGTCCAACCTGCGGCCGCATATAAAGAGCAGTGATGGGTGGAGAAGGGGAGACCAGTGATGAAGCGCAGGGCTCTGTGGTAAAGTATGTCCAATTTACCGAGGTATGAAGTAGCACATTGGCTGTATATAAAGTCGGCGTAATCAATTAGGGAAAGGAAAGACTGAACTAGCTGTCTCTTGGCCTCTGTAGTTAGTAGGTGGTTTAACCTGAAGAAGAGACCTAGTCTCTGCCTCAGTTTTTTTAGCAAATCCTCCAGGTGGTCTGCAGAGGAGAGTTTGAAGTCTAGCCAGACCCCCAGGTATTTGAATTTCGGCACAAATTCCAGGGTTTCTTCTAGGAGGGTGGTGATGGGGAGTAGAGCAGGGTAGGCTGCATGGTTAATAGGTGAAAATAGCATCGCGTTTGTCTTTTTGGCGTTAAGTAGCAATTCTAGGGACATGGATATGTTGTTCATCCACACTGTCTGGCAGGTTCCTTGCCGCTTTAAATCTTGCCAGAAGGTCTTCAAACTGGCTCCTCCCACCCATCCACCCGGGTGGTAAAACTCTCGGCTCCGTCCCATGATGCCAGATCTTCCTTACCGCTTGGAAGCTCAGGTTCCCTCCTTAACGCTCTGAGTGATGGACTGGATCCTAATTCTTCGGTTCGCCCGAAACTAATTTTAAAATTTTCAAGACTTCGGTCATCTTTCTCCCTCGCGGCTGCGATGGACAAATCGACTCCCGGATTTCGGCGGTGCCCTTGTGGGCAGAAGATGTCCAGGACGGACCCGCACTCCACGTGTGTCTACTGCCTTGGCCTAGAACACGACCCACAGGCCTGCGAGACATGCCGTTTGCTTTCGGCCAACGTCCTGGAGGACCGTGCTGCCCGGTTACAGTTGGGTGTCCCGAGAAGTACTACCCGCCGGTTAAGTCGAAGGAGGCCTGTTGGGTGGTTACCGCGGTGGCTGGCTCGGCTGAGCAGCTCGAGCAGATGATCGCCCTTGAGGAGGAGGTGGTCCAGGCCGCATCATCCTCTTCCTCGGTCGCATTTATCCCGCCCTCTCTGGGTACCTCGTATTCAGCTTCCTTCAAGGAGCTTTGCCAGTCCCTTTCCATGAAGGGAGAGGGGCCATCGGGACATTCCTCTCGGTCCAAAAAGGAGGACTCTAAGGGTAAGTCCCATTTCCGGCGTTCGTGGGAGCGGTAGAGGTCTCCTTCCCCGGACACCCGACTGTCGACTTCGGTTGAGGTTGTGGCTAAGGCCGCTGGCTTCACGGTGTCCCCGTCAGGCCAGCCGGCCGAGACACCTGTCGACACGGTCGAGATTTTTCTCGACCCGTCGGACGGGCTGTCGACTGGTGAGGCCAACAACCCTTCTTCACCGTTCCCTGGTGGAGACCGAGGATCTGCCTGCGCCCGTGCAGCAGTCCCGACATATCGTTTGCCGAGGGAAGAGCGGTGTCCCCGCCCTTCCCAGACCCGTCCTTGAAATACCGAGGATCTCGGTCTCTGACTTCTTTCGGTCCAGCCGATCCCGCCGACATCGGCGGTCTCGCACTCAGGTAAGCGCGCCCGCTGCCGCCTTGTCTTCCTCCTTGGAAGAGGAGAGGCTTCGGTGCAAATTGCATCGATGCTACGAGGACCTGATGTGGCAGCAGTTACTTCTGTCTGGGAGCAAGCCGACGCCTTCCCCGGCCATCAAGTGGCTGTCACCGGAGCGGCCGAAACAACCCCTCGCAGTAGCCGAGATGCCCAAGCCTGGGCCGGTTGTTCGGCTGAAACCTGCTGCCCCTCCGATTGTGGTGGAACCTCCGCCTTCACAACCAAAATCGGGGGCACCGACCAAGGACTCTCGGTCGGGTCAGGGCCTGCCCCACAGGTTGTCGGTCACCCTCACTCCCGACTGTCCTCGGCAGGTGGAGGGTGGCTCAGGCCCCAGGCAGCTCTTCGCGGACTCCTCAGAGTCAGATGATGACTCCTCCCTGTTCTCCAGGCCAGTTGACCTGGAGTCCTCCGGGGGCCGGTCGTTGGACGAAAGCCCATCGTCCTTCATGGGTTTGCTTCCGCTCATCTCGGAGTCCACTGGGATGCAGCTCGAGCCCGTATCCAAATGGGCCAAGTATCCCCCGATGGAGATACTGGACTGAGGGGATTCCCCACGAGGCCTTCCGTGGCTGAGGCCATTGTTGGCCCAGCCTTGAGCTTTGGCAGCGGCCTGCTTCCTGCTCGCGCGCTTTGGCCAGAATGGCCAGGAAGTATGCGGCTCCACCGCTCTTTGTCTGGTTTTGAACACCTCTGCCGAGGGTTGGTCACCGACAATGTTTTCTGGAGTTCCGGGAATGCTAGGAATATGGACAAGCCTCCGACAAGGAGTCCAAAAAGCTGGACTACGCCGGGCGCAAGGTGTATGCTGCGTCCTCCCTTGGCCACCACCAGGCCAGCTCGGCTGTGCTGATGGCACACTACTCCCACGCCCTCATCGGCTCCCTGGATGAGGTGATCCCTCATCTCCCGGCTGACCTGCAGACCACGGTCCGGCAGGTTCGGGACCAGGGTAGGGCAGTGGCTAAGCAGCAGCTCCAAATGGCTCTGGACATAGAAGACTCCTGTGCCAGATCAGTTGCAGCCACAGGCCATGCTACGCGAGCATGGCTGAGATATCCACCTTCATGGCGGATACCCAGCACAATTGGTGTACGCCCCTTCTTGGGACCGACCTTCGGCCCTGGAGTGGAAGGTCACCCAGCGGATCGAGAAGTCCAGTGCCACTCTGGACTCTGTCACCTCCGCCCAGAAGGACAAAGGCTGCCGACAGCAGCAGCACAAGTCCTTTCGCCTCTTCTGCGCCTGCGGCACGTCCGCCCAACAGCACCAGCACCAGGGCCAGCAGGCTCACGCTGACATCCCAAACCTAAGCCCGCGGCTTCTCCAATAGGAAGCAGGAGGTAAGGCCCAGGAGGTCCCTTGGCCGGGTCCCTCCTTCAAGCCTGCCCAGTGACGGGTTGAGGGGTGTCGCCCAGCCTCGCTTCCACCCCGGGTCCCCCACGAGGGACGGCTGCGCCACTTCCTTTCCGCTTGGTCCGTTATCACCATGGACCACTGGGTGTTGGAGGTGGTAGGAAAGGGTCTGCCTCTGGAGTTCGAGCAGGCCCCACCCTTTCAAGTCGTCGCCTCTCAAGGGGGCCATGGGGTCCGCAGCCTCTCTGTCGGCCCGCCGAGCCTATATTGCCCTGCTCCTCGAAAAAGAGGTGATCAGGAAGGTGGCGGATCCTCCTCCAGACCCGGGGTTTGTGTCCAGGTACTTCCTGGTCCCAAAATGGATGGGGGGGGGAGCTGGCACCCCATTCTCTATCTGCACAACCTGAACAGGTTCCTAAGGTCTCGGACCTTCAGGATGGTCACTCTGGCTCAGATAATCCCATCCTTGGAATGAGGCATGTGGTTCTGTTCCCTGGACCTTCAGGACGCGTTCTTTCAAGTCCCAATCCGTCCGTCCCACCAGAGATTCCTCCGCTTCAGAGCGGAGGGATCCCTTTACGAGTTCTGGGCCATGCCCTTCGGCCTTTCCCTATCTCCCAGGGTCTTCACCAAATTCATGGCAGTGGTGACAGCATTCCTGTGGCGCCGAAGGGTCCGGGTTTACCCCTGCCTGGATGATTGGCTGATTGCAGACCCCTCCAGAGCGGAGGTGGAGCGGTCCAGAGATCTGGCCCTCCAGATTTGCTCTCAGGTTGGCCTCCTCATCAACGAGGCCAAGTCGGAACTCGTGCCAAAGCAGGTGATACAATTCATCGGGGCAGAGCTCGACTCTCTACGAGCCAGAGCATGGCTCCCGGTTGACAGGGCCGAGGTTCTTTCCTCCTTTGCCCAATCATTTCAGGTTGGGCAATCGCGCCCTGCCTGGGATTTTCTGTGCCTCCTGGGCCTCATGGCGGCCTGCACCAGCATGGTCTGTTGGGCCCGCTGGTATATGCATCCCCTTCAGTGGGGACTGGACGGCCAATGGTCACAGCACTTCGATCCGCTGGATCAGCTAGTGACAGTGACCCAGGGGATGTGGAATGCTCTCCAGTGGTGGACTGTTCCAGCACATCTGCAGGAGTGCATCCCATTTGTCCGCCCTGAGCCGATGGTCCCTCTATCGACTGATGCCTTACTGGGTTGGGGTGCCCATCTGGGGGAGCACAGCGTGCATGGCCTCTGGTCCCCTCGGGAGTCCCGATGGCACATCAACCTGCAGGAGCTTCGAGCGGTTCGTCTAGCCCTCACCGCCTTCGCTCCATTTCTACGGGGTCAAGTGGTTCAGGTCCAGACGGATAGTACCACAACCATGTACTACCTAAACTGCTAGGACGGGACGCGCTCCATGCCTCTGTGCAGGGAAGCTCTCTGCATTTGGTAACTCATGCACAGCCTGGAGGCGGATCTCCTCACCATTCATGTGGCAGGAGCCTCCAACACCCTGGCCGATGCCCTAAGCCGGATAGGGGCTGCGTCCCACGAGTGGTCTCTCCTGCTGGAGGTAGTACAAGATCTGTTCTCCCTCTGGGGCACGCCTCAGGCGGACCTGTTTGCCTCCAAGGAGAATGCGCGGTTGAGACTGTTTCATGCCTGCCTCAGCAGGGCTCACTGCAGGGGATGCCTTCAAGGCCGTGGCACTTGGCCTCTTCTACGCCTTTCCCATTTCCTTGATCCACAAGGTGCTTCTCAAGGTGAGGAGGGACAATGCGCAGGTGATTCTGGTAGCCCCAGACTGGCCCCGCCAGTTCTGATATCCAGATCTCCTCAGTCTCAGCTCCAGGCTCCCGAGGCGGCTTCCAGCCTGCCCGGATGTGATCTCAGTCAATCAGGGGAAGGTATTCCATTCGGACCTTCAATCCCTGCACCTGACGGCCTGGTTCCTGAGCGGCTAGAGTTCCAGGCCTTGGGTCTTTCCGACGAGGTCCTCAGTGTCGCTGAGGCGTCCCGCAGGAGTCGACCAGTGCTACGCCTTTCAAATGGAAGATTCTCCATCTGATGTCAGGCAAAGGGCCTGGACCCTTCCTCCCGTTCCTGGCAAGCATTCTGGACTACCAGGGTTCCTTTCAGCAAGGGCTTCGGTCGACGACTTTAGGTGCACTCTGGCAGCTATCTCGCTTACCGGCGCGGCCGGAAGCAGTCAGTGGCACAGAGAAGGTGATCGGGCGCTTCAAAGGCCTTGATCACATATCCTCCGTGTGAGAACCTCCACCCATGGGATCTACTGCTGAATTAGCTTGCTTATGGGCAGGCTATTCGAACCGATGCACAGATGTGACATCTCTCACCTGTTGTGGAAGACCGCCTTCTTGGTGGCTATCACATCAGCCAGAAGGATGGGAGAGCCCAGGCGCTTCCATCGAGCCCTTATCTGGTCTTCCACAGGGACAAGGTTGTCCTGCTCCCCACCTGAAATTCCTTCCAAAGGTGGTGTCGGAGTTTCACCAACCAGGTGTTGACTCTGCTGGTGTTCTACCCCAATCACACGTCGGAGGCCGAATGTAGGCTCCACACTTTGGACCCTAGAAGAGCGCTCGCTTATTATAAGGAGCGGACGGCTGAAGTTCGGGGAGAGGTTCGCCAGCTGTTTGTCACTTACGCTGAAGCCGCACCTGGCAGACCTGCAGCCAAGTGGACGATAGGCAGGCGGGTCACCTCCTGCATAGATCTCTGCTATAGGTTGGCGGGCAGGGAGCCTCCCAGAGGGATAAGAGCTCATTCTACCCGCCATACCGCTGCATCAGTGGCTGCTTCCAGGGACGTCCCTGTCCAGGAAATCTGCAGGGCTGCTACCTGGAAGTCGGCACACACCTTCATCACCCATTACCACATCGATCTTGAGTCACGCCGGAATGCTGGTTTTGGGCTGTTCTCCAGTCTTTATTCCCTAAGTAGGGGTGTGCGCTTTGCCTCCTCCTCCCGGAGAACTGCTAGGAGTTCGTTAGACAGTGTGATGAACAACATATCCATGTCCCTAGAAATACAGGTTACTCACCTGTAACAGGAGTTCTAGGAATGGTATATGTTGTTCATCCACACGACTCACCCACCTCCCGGCTTTGGCGCACAAACCTGCTTCCAGCGGCTAGATCTGGCGTCATGGGGCAGAGCTGAGAGTTTTACCACCCGGGTGGGTGGGAGGAGCCAGCTTGAAGACCTTCTGGCAAGATTTAAAGCGGCAAGGAACCTGCCAGACAGTGTGGATGAACATCATATACCATTCCTAGAACTCCTGTTACAGGTGAGTAACCTGTATTTTTTTTTTTTTTTACTAAGGAGCCGGTATTGAAGTATGTTGAAGTCAGCTTGCAGGTCGCTACAGGCAGTTTCAGGAGTTGTACGGCTTAGGTAGATCACTGAATCATCTGCGAACAGATGAATTTTCGCCTCATTGATGCCTGAGTCTATATTGTTGATGTAGATGGCAAATAAGAGTGGTCCCAGGATGGATCCCTGCGGGACGCCTCTTTTAACAGATTTGATAGGGTGAGTTCACCTTCGGCCTTGACCTGTTGGTGCCTATCAGAAAGGTAGCTGTGGAACCAACACAAGGAGGTAGAATCTAGACCAGTAGCTTTTAATGAAGAAAGAAGAAGGCTGTGGTCGACAGTATCAAAGGCCTTACTTAGGTCTAGAAAAACGGCGCAGACAAATTTTTTGTTCTCTAGGTCGAGCTGACAGTCATTTGTCACCTTGGCCAGGGATGTGATTGTACTGTGTTCAGTTCTGAAATCAGATTTCTTTGGGTTTAGCAGGTTAGTATCATCTATGAAAGATTTCAGCTGGGCATTCACAGTTTTTTTTCCAGAAGTTTTGATAGTACCGGGAGAAGGGAGATCGGCCTGCAGTTGTTTAGATCACAGGGGTCTCCAGATTTAAACAACGGAATAACATGTGCGGTCTTCCACAGTTTGGGGAGGGTCCCTTGAGAAAGGGACAAGTTAAATAGATGCGTAATAGGTACGTCCAAGAAATGATAGGCAATCTTTAGGTAGTATGGATCGAAGGTGTCGGCGCCAGCACTTTTTCTGGTGTCCAACTGGAGGAGGAGATCTTCGACCTCTCTTAGTGAGTCAGGAGAGAATGAAAAGACTGCATCTGAGGGACTAGATTCTGAAGGTTGCGTGGTAAGCTGGGAGCGTAGGTTGCATGCAGGTGAGTTATCAGAAGCTAGCCCTGCAGTAGCAAAGTGATTGTTGAAGGCTTGTAGTATCTTTTTATTGTTGTTGATAGTTACATTGTCAGAAATAATTTTTGAGGGGAGAGTGTTTCCTGTGGTATTACTAGAAAGTTATTTTATTGTGGACCAGAACTTGGTAGGACGGTTGGAGGCAGTGTCGAGTTGAGAGCGATAGAAGTTGGACTTGGTTTCCCGAATTAGCTTTGTGCAGTGGTTTCTGGCTGTTCTAAAAAGTTGCCAGTCTTCAGCTTTGTGGGATTTGCGTGCTAGCTTCCAGAGCTTGTCTCTTTTGAATAGTGCTTCCTTGATGTCTGCTGTAAACCAATTTCTAGCCTTTATGCGGGTTTTGACTACGGGTGCGTGGGTGTTAAGAGTGCTGGATACAGTTTCGTGGAAAATGGCATATGCTGTTTCTACTGATTTGGCTAAATAAAAGGTCTGCCAAAGCAGGGAGGCTTTCAGGTCACTGATAAATGCAAGTGGGTCAAAATTCCATTTTGATCTTTTAGTAGAGAACTTTGCTGAAGCTGTTGTTTTAGGGACTGCTCTTATGCCAGCAATAAAGCAATGGTCACTAACATCGGCAGAAAAGATCCCAGCATGGGAGAAGAAATGGGGTTTGCTTACTAGAAGTACATCTAATGGTGTACTTTTCGTAGGGTTTTTCTTATTGATACAAGTAGGTTCATTAATAAGTAGAGTGAGCCCATGAGTGTCACAGGAGGATTTAAGTGGAAGAGATGTGCTTGACAGCCAGTCGTAGTTAAGGTCCCCTAGTATAATTGTTTCGGTACTCATAGTAGATGATAGGTGGGACAGGAGCTGTGACCCCGAGGACGGGGGTGTATAACATCCTGTGACATGGAGAGCCATTGATGTAGATATTTAGATTTTTAAGGACAGGTATTGGCAATTGATGTAGTGTCGAGGGTAGTGACCGTAAACTTGTCCTTAACATAGATGGCTACGTCACCGCCTCCGTTTAGTCTATCGGCTCTGAATAACAGATAGTTGGGGATATTGACCTCTTTGTCTGGCGTGGTGGGACGAAACCAGGATTCAGATATGACAAGTACATCCGGCTCCGTGTGAATAGCCCAAGCCTGTATTGAGGGGAGTTTCTTTAAGAGGCTACATACATTAACATGCATAAAGCTGATACCTTTATACTTCGTGACTTTGGGCGGTGAAGGAATTGCTTGTATTTATTTATTTTATTGAAAATGTTTCACCAGGAGAGGCACAGTAAGCAACGAGATGCTCGTCTCACGGTGCAGCCGGGGGTACAAGGGAGGAGGGTATACATAAAACAATCAATAGGTTGAACATTGGAGTCAAGCAATCCGAACAGTTGTTACATAGTTAAGGGTGGCTTTACAAACTTGCCGCATGAGGAGACACTACATACATGTGCCACAAAGAGGGTGGCATAACATACTTGATTACATATCTAGAACTAGTCATACTTACATAAGTGCCTACTATCTAGAGATTAGTTTGAAGTATAGTGCACCAAGTTGGCTGATAGAACTGGAAGCCTGAGCTTTGGGCCAGGGAGAAGTGGCAGGTCTGGGTAGTATACACAGGGAAAGATGAGAGGGTTGACATAGGGAAGACGTTGGAGTAATAAGAAGGGGGATAGTTGAAGTGCCATGAGTGGGTTAGTGCATGGGTTGTTTAGGGCAATTTATAAGCCAGTCATTTGGGCTAAGGCCAAGCCGCTGGTCAGGCTGCGTAAGGTGAGGAGGGGATCGGGGGGAGAAAATCAGGCAAGGGGGGGAGGTCAGGGGCATGTACAATTAGGCGCGTAAAAGTTAGTGAGGGCAGAGGATAGAGAGTGTTTGGAGGAGGAATGGCAGATTTGGGCTGGCAGGTTGTTCCAGAGCTTAGGGAGGAGGTAAGAGAAAGCGGATTGGCCTGCAGAGATCCTTCAGTGAGGGATTACTAATAGCCTGGAATCAGTAGACCTGAGGGTGTGGGCTGGGGTTGGCGGGGAAGATAGGGAGGAGACGAGATAGGGCAGAAGGGAACCGAGACAGAAATTAGAAACAAATTTAGCACTGTGAAGTAGGCGCTGGTTGCTCAGGGATGGAGGGCCAGTGAATGGAAGAGTTCGCACTGATGGGTACGGGGGGCATCAGGGGGCGTAAGCGCAGAAAGCATTGAAGAGGGGTCCAGTCTGGATAGGGTGGACTTGGGGGCAGAGCTGTAGACAACATCGCAGTAGTCAAAAGGAAGGTAGAATCATTTCCAGGACTACTTCACGTCTCACAGGAAGCGGGAGACTAGTGCGGTTTCTATAGAGGGCGCCGAGCTTAGGACGCAGTTTTGACAGGACGGCGTCCACTTGTGTGGAAAAGGCGAGGTGGCGATCAAGCCAAACCCCCAGGTACCTAAAGGGGAGCACGTCTTCAAGGACAGTGTTATTCTGGGTACGGAAGGTCAGAGGGGATGTAAGTCTGGATAGCCTCTGTCTAGTGCTGCAAGTCATAGGGACTGTTTTCTTGGCATTAAGGGAGAGTTGTTTGGAGTTCAACCAGCATTGTACTTTGTTGAAGTCGGTCTGGAGATTAGAGGTGACTTCTTCATAGTTCCAGCCGGAGGTAAAGAGGACCGTGTTATCAGCGTACATGTGGATTGATGTAGTAGAGCAAGCCTTTGGCAGATCATTTAGTAGGATGGAGAAGAGAATGGGGCCCAAGGACTGAGCCCTGGGGAACGCCGGTGGTAATAGGGAGCGGGGGGGGAGGTGTAGTCAGCTATTTTTGCAGATTGGGTTCTATTTTGTAGATTGGCTGTGAACCAATTTGTGGCAGACGCCGATAATCCAGCACCTGATAGGGGTTAATAGGAGGGAGTGGGATACCGTATCGAAAGCTTTGGCTAGGTCGATGAAAATTGCGGATGTAATTTGTCCTTTGTCCATCCCAGAGAGAATGGAATCCGTCAGTCTTAGTAGGGAGGTGGTGGTGGAGTGGCTTTTTCTAAAACCAGACTGGAATGGAGTGAAGAAGTTAGTTTCAGAGAGAAAGTGGGAGAGTTGAGAGAGTACGAGGTGTTCCTGGAGTTTGGCGAGAGTGGGGAGGAGGGAGATGGGGCGGTAGTTAGCAGCGGAGGTAGGGTCACCTACTTTTGGTAGTGGTAGGACAATGGCATGTTTCCATTCTGTGGGGAGTGATTCAGTGGTGAATGAGAGATTTAACAGGGCAGTGAGGGGAGTAGCTATGGCAGGGGCAGATAGGAAGAGGAGTTTGTTGTCGAGACCATCGGGAGATTTTCCTTTGGCGGGATTCAGGGAGCGAAGGGCATCTAAGGTTTCGATGGGGGAGATGTGTCTGAATGAGAAAGGGTGCTGGCCAGGCAGTGGGGAGGATAGCTGTCTGGAGATTGGGTGGGGTTACTGAAGGAAGGGAGTCCAGGAGGGTCGTTGCAATATGTAGTGAAGTAGAAATTGAAATCGGAGGCTGCCGTGGGGTCGAGTAGAGTCACTTGGGAGAAAGAAGGGGGGGATTTGTTGGGGGAGAGGAGTTGATGACTTTCCAGAATTTAGAAGGCCTCCAAGATTGGCGTCTAGGGTGTTGTTAAAATATTTGGCCTTTTGCTAGCGGATGGCCTTTGTGCACTTGTTTCTCGTGCAGTAGGTGATGCTGTCGCCTGGACGGAGCGTAGATTTGTAATTTCGCCATACCCTGTCGCTGGGTTTATTGGCATGCTACAGCTTGGATGAAATCCAGGGAAGGTGAGACCCTCGGACCCTAGCACGGCGCAGGGTGGCATGTTTTATCCCAGGCACTAAGGAAGGTTTTCCGGAAGTGCGTAAGGGCAGCATCCATGTTAGAGCATCTAAGGATGAGGTCCCAGTTAGAGTGAGCCAGTTCTTCCAGGAGAGGGGAGAGGTTTAGAGTTTTATATGACCGTTGGAATATAAATTTAGGAGGGGATTTAACCCAGTGGATTTTGTGGACCAAGTAGGTTAAATGATGGTCACTAATGGAGTCAGGAAGGAGGCCAGAGCTGACGAGGCGGTGTGGATGGGAGATGAGCACCCATTCAAGAAGGGAGTGGTTGCTGGTCTTATGGTTTGAGCGTGTAGGTTCCAGAATGGTTTGGGTAAGGTTGAGAGCAGATATCTTGGCATGGGTTTTGTTAAAAGCGGGGGCTGGCCAGTTGTGGTTAAAGTCACCCACAACATAAAGTTCACTCGACTGGGCAAGAGACGTTAGTTGGCTTAGAAGGTCAGTGACTGTTGAGGCTGGAGTGCCAGGGCAGTAATAAATACCAGCCACAAAGATGGGGAGTAAGGAAAGAGGAGACAATTTCAGCATAAGCAGCTCGTAGGCTTTGGGTTCAGCTTTTGTGAGAGTGACAGAAAAATGTAGGGCTGTGCTGGTGTAGATGGCCACTCCGCCTCTGGTGGGTTGGTCTTGCTGAATGATAGTGAACCCTGGAATAGCGATGGCTGGGTCTGGGAGGTTTGGGTTTAGCTAGGTCTCAGATACAGTGATTATGTCAGGGGCATGGTGAGCGGCTAGAACCTGGAGCTGATCGAGCTTGGGGGCTAGGCTGCAAATGTTTAGATGGATTAAAAGTAATCCCCGAGGGAGGGAGCCAGAGCGAGTGTTAGTGGTGGCCTTAGCTGAGGGGTTAATCATGGGGTAGCTGTGACTGGGGGTTGGTTTTGGGCCGGGGTTAGGGTGTATATCCCCTGCAGCCAGAAGTAGTAGGGCAAGGATTAAATGGTGACGAAGTATGTAGAGGCACCAAGATTTGGTCAAGCACCGCTTAGGGGAGGCATTAGGGCAGGCAGTGTGGAGAAAATGGGAACTGCTTTGGTAGAGGGAAACCGGGAGGCAGCCATAGGAATAGAGCGAGGTGGTGGGGCTCATAGGGAAACAGGACCAGGGAGTAGCTGGGAGAGATGCTGTGGACATTTGGGGGGCATTTGTAGGATGTCATTTCAGCGGAGGGTGGGGGATAAAGGGTAGCAACTTATAGGGGGTGTTAAAAGGGGTAGGAAAAACAGGAAGGAGGAGATCAAAAATAAGTACCTTACTGGTTGTGCCATTATTGACAGATGTACAGGAGGCACAGATAGGCAGTGTAGAGAGAGGGAGAAGAGGAGTGGTCACAAGGAACGCTAGGATGATAGCTGGGGGAGAAGAGGGGAGAGGTGGTACTTGTCTGTAAAGGGATTGGAGCAGGTAGAAAGGGGCAGGGCAAGTAGCATATTTAATAGGTGGCCTGGGAGGGGGTGTTGGGGGGGACAAAATAAGCTATGCAGAAAGAGTTTGTCTCAGGCTAGCGGCCACTCCTGGCAATCCGGCTGGAGTGCTCCAAGGGGCAGGTTGCAGCTTGGCTGGCTCGGCAGGAAGGCGCCCCAATCAGATGGTGAGGGCTGCTTGCTGGTCCAATCGGGCCGCCAAATCGGTAGGCGCACCAGTCGAGGAGGCGCTGGAAGCTAGGCGGCTGTGGGAGTTTGGCGGTAGTTACCCGTTTTTTAGTCCGGGAGGCAGGACCAGGAGAGCGGGAGGAAAGAGTCGGTGTGCTCGGCGGCGGTGCTGATGCCACTAGGATCCGTGGGCGCTGCTCGGGGTACGCGAGGAGTCTGTTTTTCAGTCCAGGAGGCAGGATCAGGAGGGCGGGAGGGAAGAGTCGGTGTCCTCGGTGGCGGCGCTGATGCCGCCAGGATCAGTGGGAGCTGCTCGGGGCGCGAGAAGAGTCTGGGGACCAGGGTTAAGTTTAACATTACCTGAGCATAACAAGAGGAGGAGTACAACTTTCCTCAGGGCAACAAGTGGTAATTTGGAAGAACTAAACCTTCTTTGGCTAGTGGAAGTATTGGCATAGGAATGCAAGGATCTATTCAGTCCTAGTGATACACATGCTAAGCCCTAGCCGTATGACACCAGTAGATGCAGGTACTGGGCCGAGTAGGTAACATTCCTTGGGTAGGTAACGAGATGCTGGTGGCTGTCCGAGAGGCAGACTCAGCTGAAAGTGGGTACAACAACTTGGGGGCATAGCACGAGTTGTATGGGGACTCCATGAGTAGACATTCTTGTGGTAGGGGATAAGAGTCCTCTTTGGGGTAAATTCCATCTGGAGTTGGCACTGCCCAAAAGTTTACTGAATCATTTTCAGCTGATTAGTATCTGTTACTGGAGGAACAGGAAACATAATTTAGAAGTAAGCTATAAAAAAGTTACTTACGGCAACTCTCAATCTTCGAGAGCATCTCCACCATAAAGCCACACTCTTTAGTTTTAGAGCCAGAGGCACCAGAATCCAGTGGGAACCAGAACTTTTCCGGTCAGCGACATCAGTGCATAGCACTGACATATGCAACATATAAAGCTATGCTGATCCAACCACACAAGCACCTTTTTGGTTTGTTTTTAACTAAGGAGAGAGAGAAAAGCTAACAAGCAACAAACTACCTGAAATTTTACATTTTAAAATTCAAAACACTAACTATAAAACAACAAAAGTATAAGGTAGCCTAGTTGCCCCTGTGTAGGCCTATGCAGACCATGCATTGTGATGAATAAAAGGGAGGGGCAGAGAGACAATACTTATACAGTAAGTGCCCATGAGTCGGGGAGATGATGTGCAGATAAGTGTGGCTACAGTACATGGAGGATATATAGGGTGGGATATTCAGAAGGGTTTGCGCCATGCGCAACCCAGTGATGCGCCCCGGCACAATATTCAAAAGGGGAAAGTGCGTGGCACAAACCCGGCGCGTCCGGGCTGATCAGTAATGGCGCGGCGGCAAGTAGAGGGTGTCTCGGGATATCCCCGCAAACATCCCGATATTCAGCCCGGGATGTGCGGAGTTCATGCAGGTGCAACCCCTACACGCGCCGATACAGTTGTTCCAAAATAAAGGAGCAACAGCCGCCACCCACAGGTGAGTTGCCATATTGCGGGCGCAACATGGCAGCTGCCAGCTGTGGTGGCCACCAGCCTGGGCGGCATCCTCCGTCGGTAGCGCTTCTATGCCCGACCGCGGGCAGAAGTAGGAAATCAAACAGTCCCATATCCCTGGTGGTCCAGTGGACCGCTCACATCCCGATCACGGGCATAAGTATAAATATAATAAATCCCTATATCCCTGGTGGTCCAGTGGACCGCTCGCAGCCCAACTCGCAGGCAGAAGTTCAAAAAAGATTAGATCCCATCCCTGGTGGTCCAGCAATACTCCCTTCCCACCTCCCACTGAGCCCCATCACCCGCCTCCCGGTCAGCGGCAGGCGGCAGCTCCCACCCACAAGCCGCCTGGCTGCCTGCTGACTGACTGTCAGCTAGTACAGCTGTATCATTGGTCCACAGCGTGACCAATGGCGCAGATCAGCATTGACACATAGTCCAGATATGTGAATGGATCTATTCACATATCTGACTGGTGTAGAACAGTACAGCTGTACTCATACACAGTCAGTCGGCGGGCAGCCAGGGGGCTTGTGGGTGACTTCTGCCCGCGATCGGGCTGCGAGCGGTCCACTGGACCACCAGGGATATAGGGGATTATTATATTTATACTTATGCCTGTGATCGGGATGTAAGCGGTCCACTGGACCACCAGGGATAAGGGCTGTTTCACTTAATCAATCTAGTAAGAGCAGTTTGCAAGTATTACAGCTTTTTTAGGCAGTTTACAGGCCGATTCTAACAAAATAGGCATACATTAGCAAGCATAAGTTTAAAAAAAAAAAAAAAAGCGCCTTTTTAGCTCAGGAGACAGAGAAAAGATAAGAAGGGGTGAAGGACCAGTCGGAGCAAGCCTGGAGAAGGCGCTCGCACTCCAATTGGTTTGCAGCTTTGCTGTACCTCTCTGGGTCTGGAGTCCTGAGCTGGGAGCCCTGGAGGGTTCTCAGTGGAAGTAGTAGGAGAGAATTAGCGTGGTCAACCTTATGAAGGGGGAGAGGAGGGACTGGCAAGGCAAGAGGCTGTTAGAAATGTAGTTCTGTGGGGCAGGACCGCACTCTAGGAGGTGTTCTGCAGCTTTAAATTTGTGTAGGGCAAGATAGCCAATGGGATGAGGTGCACAGAAGGGGGCGTGGTTTAGGTGTATTTAAAGATCATGTGCAACGGTTTTTACATATTTTTAATAAAAGCTTAAAACATTGTAGTTCAAGTCCTTGTATCATGATTAGTGTTTCCTGAAAATTTCATGTTGTTTGGTTTTGTGGTTTTCTTTAAATCAGCATTTGTTAACTTGTTCTGTAGTGACTGAAAACAGTGGAGCTATTTCTGTCCTCTCAGTCAAGCTTAGAGTGCGATGACATCATTTTGGAGTAGCTTGCTGTTTCAGATTCCCAATCAGAGCAGCACTCTGTAGAGTTTGTGGTTTGCTGAGCTCTCCAGGTTTCTTACAAACCCAGTCCCTGGTTTGTGTTTAGATAGATCAGCTTAAAATGCATCATTCTCTTCCTTTAAAAAGCTGATCATTTCAGTTTCAATGCTGATTTGACGTAGTGGAAATCTTTTTCTGTGAGAAATCAGCTTTTCTGTATCACAGCTCTGTTCTTTCTACTCAAACCTCAATTTTTTTCTAACTATATAACATAGGCCTGTTTAATGAATATAAAATAAATCTAAATTTTGTTTATTCACAGAAAGTTTGTTTTTGACGTAGCCTTCATAAATACAATCATGTAAGAACATTTTTTTCCATGTCAGATTAACAAACAGGTGCTTGTCACAGTCTGCTACAGTATTTCAAGCACATGTACTGTCAGAACTCAAAAATGTCAGTTCTTTGGTGGTTTCGGTGGGAAAATACATCATGTATGTGTATAACTAAAAACACTAGATGGCATCCCAATGCACCATGTCTCTGCCCTACAGCTGAGGGAGCTGCAGTCTACTGCCACCAGTCCCCTGCCCCACAAGCACCTTGCCTTCTGCTCCACATTCGAGGCTGCTGCACCCTGTTGCCTACTGTCTTCTCCCACACAGTCAGGGATTGTGCACTCTGCTGCCTCCATCCCCTGACTAAAGAATCAGGACTACTGCACCCTGCCCCCTACCCAAACAATTGGGGTTGCTGCACCCTACTGCCCTCTCTCCCCCACCCTCACAGTTAGGGATGCTGCACCTGTTGTCCCATTCCTGTCTCCACAGTAAGGGGTGCTGTGCTAAGCCCTAGAGTGCCAGGTCCCCTGCCTCCACAGCTGGGGCTGCTGCACCATGCTGCCCTAGCACCAGAGGTGGGGCTCTTGCTACACCCTGCTATTCACTTCCATTGCCCCAAATGGTCAGGGCTGTTGCACCACGTGTACCCTATCTCACAGTCAGGGCTGCTGTACCCTGCTCCATGTGTCCTGCCCCACAGTTGAGGCTTCTGCACCATGCTGTTCTCTATCCCATCACCACAGACAGGGCTGCTGCACACTGTTCGTTTCTACACAGTTGGGGTTGCTGTGGACTGCTGTGCCCTAGAGCCCCATGCATTTACAGTTAGGGCTGCTGCACCATGCTGCCATGTACCACAAGATTCAGGGCATTTGCTGCATCCTGTTGCATCCCTTCACTGTTGAGGCATTTGCACCCTGCTGCCTCCTTGCCACCAAAGTCAGATCCTTTGCTACACCCTGCTGAGACAGGAACAGGGGGTAACATGTGCAGTGTCCCTGACTGTGAGGGTGAGAGAGAGAGAGGGAGAGAGAGAGAGGGAGGGTAGCAAGGTGCAGCAACCCTAGCTGTTCGGGAAGGGTGCAGCACAAGAGTAAGGACATTTGCTGCACCCTGTCCTCTGCCTGTGGAGGCAAGGGGCTCTATGGTGCAGCAGGGCACAGTGGTGGCAGGGAACAAAGGACAGCATGGTGTAGAAGCCCTGACTGTGGGGCAGGACACAGGTGGGCATCAGGATACAGCAGCCCTGACAATAGCACAGAGTACACGTGCAGCAGCCCAGACCATTTGGGGTAATGGAAGTGCGTAGCAGGGTTCAGCAGTCCCAACTGTGGATGCAGGCAGCATCAGACTCTAGGGTGTAGCACAGCAGCCCTGACTGTGGAGATAGGAACAGGGGGCAACAGGGTGCCATGGCCCTGATTGTGGGTGTGGGGACAGAGGGCAGCAGGGTGCAGCAGCCCTGAATGTACAGGCAGGAGATGGGGTGGCAAAAGGATACAGCAGCCCAAACTGTGGGACAGGGTGCAGCAGCCATGCCTGTTTGGGACAAGGAATGTGGGAAGCAGGGTGTGGCAAAGGATTTGAATCTGGTGGCAGGGGGACAGCAGGGTGCAACTGCCTCAGTTGTGGAGGCATGCAACAGGGTGTGCAGCAAATTCCCTGAATCTTGTGGCAAGTGGCAGCATGGTGCAGCAGCCCTAATTGCAGAGGCATGGGGCTGTAGCACACAGCAGGCCACAGCAACCCCAACTGTGTAGAAAGGAGCAGAGTGCAGCAGCCCTGTCTCTGGTGACGGGACAGAGAACAGCATGGTGCAGAAGCCTTGACTGTGGTGCAGAACACATGGAGCATCGGGGTACAGCAGCCCTGACTGTGAGATGGGGTACACATGGTGCAGCAGCTCTGACCATTTGGGGCAATGCAAGTGGGTAGCAGGGTGCAGCAAAAACCCCACCTCTGGTGGCTAGGGCAGTATGGTACAGCAGCCCCAGCTGTGGAGGCAGTGAACCTGGCACTCTAGGGCTTAGCACAGCACAGCTGCCCTGACTGTGGAGACAGTAACAAGGGGCAACAGGTTCGATTCCCTAACTGTGAGGGTGGGGGAGAGAGGGCAGCAGGATGCAGCAACCCCCATTGTTTGGGCAGGGGGAGGCAGGGTACAGCAGCCCTGATTCTTTAGGAAGGGGATGGAGGTAGCAGGGTGCACAATCCTTGACTTTGTGGGAGAAGATGGTGGGAAGCAGGATGCAGCAGCCTCAAATGTGGACCAGAAGGAAGGGGCTTGTGGGGCAGGGACAGGTGGCAGCTGGCTGCAGCTGCCTCAACTGTGAGGCAGGGACAAGGTGCATCATGATGCCACATAGTGTTTCTAGTTATACCTAACATAATGTATTTTCCCACAGAAACCACCAAAGAACTGAAATGTGTGAGTTCTGACAGGTGCCTGTCACACTCTGCTACAGTATTTCAAGCACATGTACTGTTTGTCAATCTAACATAAAAAAATGTTCTTACATGAAATCTATTTATGGAGGCTACATCGAAGACAAACTATTTCTGTGAATGAACAAAATGTAGATTTATTTTATATTCATTTAATAGCCCCGTGTTATCTACTGTAGTTAGAAAAACAATCTGAGTTTTGATTAGAAAATACTGAGCTGTGATAGACAAGCTAATTTCTCACAGAGAAAGATTTCCACTAATTCAATTTAGCATTGAAATTAAAATGATCAGCTTTTTATGAGAAGATAATGTTATATTTTAAGCTGATCTATCTAAACACAAGCCAGAGACTGTGTTTGTAAGAAACTTGGAGAGCTCAGCAAACCATTAACTCTACAAACTACTGCTCTGATTGGGAAACTGAAACAGCAAGCTACTCCAAAATGATGTCATTGCACTCTGTTTCACTGAGAGGACAGAAATAACTCCACTGTTTTCAGCCACTGTAGAGCAAGTTAACAAATGCTGATTTAAAGAAAACCACAAAACCAGACATCATGAAATTTTTAGGAAACACTGATCATGACACAGGGACTTGAATTTCAGCTTTTCAAGCTTTTATAAAAAATATGTAAAAACCGTTGCACATGATCTTTAAGAACTTGTGGAGGAGGGGGTTGGGGCAGGACGAAAAAATCACACAGACACACAAAGGAGAGAATGGGAAGATTAAGGGGTTTAGCTAGGCAAAAACAAAGCAAACAAACAGTATTTTACTCTTTTTTTTTTTTTTTTTTTTCCTACCCTGGACACTCTCCTTGTTTCAAGTTAAATATAGAATAAAATAAATGTTAATATTACAGTGCCTTCAGAAAGTATTCACCCCCTTGGATTTTGTCACATTTTGTTGTGTTACTACCAGAGTTTTTAATGCATTGAAATGATTTTCTTCCCCCTTGATTCACACAGCATACTCAACAATTTAAAGGGGCCAAAATATTTTTATTGTGTAACAAATATTTATGAAACATTAAAAACTGAAATATTTTGTTTACTTAAGTATTCACCCCCCTGAGTCAGTACTTTGTAGAAGCGCCTTTGGCAGCAATTACAGCTTTGAGTCTTCTTGGGTACGTCTGTATCAGCTTTCCACATCTGGATTTGGGGATTTTCGCCCATTCTTCCTTGCAGATTTGCTCAAGCTCTGTCAAGTTGGATGGGGAGCGTCGGTGAACCGCAATCTTTAAGTCTTTCCACAGATTCTCAATGGGATTCTAAGTCTGGGCTTTGGCTGGGCCACTCAAGGACATTCACCTTCTTGTTCTGAAGCCACTCCAGTGTTGCTTTGGCTGTATGCTTGGGGTCGTTGTCCTGTTGGAACGTAAATCTTCACCCCAGTCCAAGGTGTGTTGCAGACTGATGCAGGTTCTCCTCAAGGATGTGCCTGTATTTGCTCCATTCATTGTTCCCTCTATCCTGACAAGTGCCCCAGTCCCTGGCGCTGAAAAGCATCCCCATAACATGATGCTGCCACCACCGTACTTCATGGTAGGGTGGTGTTACACGGGTGATGAGCTGTGTCGGTTTGCGCCAGGCATAGCACTTTGCATTCAGGCCAAAGAGTTCAATTTTTGTTTCATCAGACCAGAGAATCTTTTGCCACATGGTCTGAGTCTGCCACGTGCCTTCTTGCAAACTCCAGGCATGCTATTATGTGGCCTTTTCTCAGGAGTGGCTTCCGTCTAGCCACCCTCCCATAGAGGCTCCATCTGTGAAGTACTGCAGAGATTGTTGTCCTCTGGACAGGTTCTCCCAAGTCAGCCATAGAACTCTGTAGTTCTGTCAGGGTGGTCATTGGGTTCTTGGTCACTTCCCTGACCAAGGTCCTTCTTGCCCGGTTGCTCAGTTTGGGAGGACGGCCTGCTCTAGCAAGAGTCTGGGTGGTTCCGTAATCTTTCCATTTCCTAATGATGGACTTGACTGTGCTCCTGGGAACTTTCAACACCCTAGAAATGTTTTTATACCACTCCCCAGATCTATGCCTCCTCACAGTTCTATCACGGAGTTCTATGGACAGCTCCTTGGTCTTCATGGTAGAGTTTCTGCTCTGACATGCACTGTCAACAGTGGGACCTGATATAGATAGACAGGTATATTTCCTCTGAAATCATGTCAACCATTTGAACCGACCCCAGGTGGACTCCATTCAAGTTTAGAGTGATCTCACAAGGAAATTGGATGCACCCGAGCTCAATTTGGAGTGTCATAGCAAAGGGGGTGAATACTTATAAAATCAAGACATTTCAGGTTTTTATTTTAAATTATACGTACAAAAAATTCCAGAAGTTTAATTCCACTTTGACATTATAGAGTAATTTGTGTAGATACGTGACAAAAAAATCCCATATAAATGTATTTTAATTTGAGTTTGCAACATCACAAAATGTGACAAAATCCAAGGGGGGTGAATACTTTCTGAAGGCACTGTAAGCCTTTGATACATATGTTGCTGTTTGTTACAATGTATGTAGTATTTCAATAAAAGCTGATAGAATTGAAATTAAATAAGGAACCATTAATTAAAACATGCACAATTTCCACCGACAGTTCATTTTTTCCTCAAAGTGCATTTTTCCAAGAAAACGTTCAACTTTGAGCAAATAAGAGTTGTAAATCTGGGTTCTACACACTTATACATAAGAAACAGTCATCAAACCTTTTGGACCTAGACATGTACATAAATGCACCTGGCTTCTGGACTAAGTGCAAGACAGGATGGAAGGGGGAAGGAGTTCCAGTCACACAGAGCTGCGAAGCGGAAGGCTTTGCATGCTACGGCTAGCCGAGGTTTAGGCATTATGAGCAGGGGGAGTGAAGCAGATCTCAGAGCACGACTAGGTTGTCTAAGGCAGATATACTCACTGAGGCAGGGAGGAGTATACTTGTGGACCAGCTTGTGCATAAAACACAGGGTAGTGTATTTTAGTTCTAATTCATAGGATATCCAACCCAGGGCAGAGAGAACATTGCAGTGGTGGTGGCGGGCATTGACTCCCAGGGCAAACCTACCCACTCTGTGGTAAGCCTGTCTGAGTTTAGATAATGTAGAAGAGTAAGTAGTGAGCAGAAGCAGAGCCCCATAAGTTAGAAGAGGGAGGACGACGCAATCCTAAGACAAGAGGCTGTGGTGAGGAAGGGGTGAATACAGTAGAGCAGCCCTAGTTTTTGGTTCAGTGATTTTACTATGGTGGTAGCATGGGCATTGAAGGAGAGTGTCCAGTGTGGTGTCCAGGGTGACTCCCAGGTATTT